>CM059426.1:143378217-144728217 GCA_030390025.1 Squalus acanthias | reverse complement strand
ATTAAAATATGTGAATGCCTGTTGATTGCTTCCTTGGAAGTCCTCCATTCACAGTATGTCATGTGTTCAATGGCATGGCATAAAATAAAGCACAACTGGGTAATCGACAGCCAGAGTTTCCTGCCTGGTTGCACCCACCAGGATGCTACCAACCATACTTGCAACGCCAGGCGAGTGACTGTTGGGATCTACCTGCACCAGGCCCGGGTGATCAGAAAGCCTGATCAGCTATCTGCGGCCAGACACCTAGGGGGTGAAATTCAGTATAGCCCCGATTAGGATGGGATATGTTAGGGGGAATTAAATACGTGGGGTTACGGGGATAGGGTGGGATATGTGTCGGTGCAGGCTCGATGGGGATTCTGTGTGGGAAAGCAGGGACAGGGTACTGGATTTGGATGATCAGCCATGATCGTATTGAATGGTGGAGCAGGCTCGACGGGCCAAATGGCCTACTCCTGCTCCTAGTTTCTATGTTTCTATGTTTCTATGATTGGGGCGCTAAAACTTTAAAAGTTGAAGAATTTGTTGACTCCCGCGATATTCATTGTTCGCGCTCCAAGAGGGAAGTGGAGCGCTAAATCAAGCGCTACACTCCTAACTTAGGGCGCTAACCTCTGAGAGGGGGCACTACCGGCAGAGCGATAAAGAAGCTCATGCGCAGTCCAAGCGGCACTCTTTAATCACACAGGCTGCTTCCATCACTTAAAGGGAAGAGCTGTATAACCTCATAGTCATCAGTGGTGTTTTTCAACACAACCTAGGCGACTGCCATTGCAGCCTCCATCACTTTCAGAAAGTGCAGCATTTGGAGATGTTTGAGGAAAAGGTGTAAAAATTTTTGCACAGACAGCAGACTGGTGCAAGTAATAAACAGTGCGATTACTGAAAGTGTCTTTTTCGCGATGTTCAAACGACACGGAAGCATTCCCTTTAATTACCGCTCCTGCAGCGCACTTTCGAGTGCACAACGCCTCCTCTCACTGGCGTTGTCGGTGCGAGGCACTAAAACAGGGGGCGAAAGGCAATTTTGCATCGGGGCCGTTAACGGGGCATTGCACGCGCATTGACCTCACCATGTGAGAGGCGCCAGAGGCCTATGCGCTAACAGTTAGTGCCAGCGCTAATTCGCCACTGAAGGTCGCGTGCGGCGTTGGATCCACCGCGGCTGGGCGCTAACCCCTTAGCGCCCCCGCCAGGCGCTAACGGGAGGCACTACCCTACCGAATTTCGCGGCCCTACAGCTACCGTGCAGCATAGAGTTGGTACATCCAGTAACAATAACAGTCAGCTGCAGATTGAAACTTGGCTCCAGGTCTTTTGCAGGAATGCCACAATGCTGATTCATGGATATGATGCCATGGAATGGCACAAAAGGCAACCCGCCTTGCAACCATATAATGCAGCCCCGCCTGAAATTCAGCACTTATCAAGCAGGGTCTAGGTGCTGGACAGCTCCATCACTTGCCTGTAGACTCATGTCCTCACCTTGGGCTTCCTTTCTCTTCGTTTCTTAATCCTCGCTCTCTTCAGCCTTGGCAAAAGGTGCTAATGGATTGAGGTGCCTTTTGAGCTCTGTAAAGGTGGTTATTCCTCTTTAATTGTCACTATCCCTTTAAATTTCACTTACATCCAATTTTCTGCTCCCACCACTAGAGTGCTCCCAGCACAAGTCCAATGTACCAGGAACTGTGCATAATTGTGATAATGAACTATACTCATTGTCATAATTATGCACAGCTCCTGGTGCAGAAAAGTAGATTCAAATAGTGCAGTTACATTTATGTCAGTGCAAAACCGGTTTCTAACCAGTCAGGTGTAAACTGCAATCATATCAGAAAGTCTAAGCTGCAGTCTCTTTAATGCACTGTCATTTAAGGAGGGACCATAATAATTACCATGTAGAAAGTGTTTTGATTTATGTTTAAGTGTGCAAAGCAATTACATATAAGATGACTTACCAACATATATGGGTCTATCTTCCCACCCACACAAAGGCCGGAATTTCCCCATAAAAAAATGGGTGGGTTTGGAGAGTGGGGGCAGTTAAATTGTTAAAAATGGGATTCCTGACCTGATCCTGCCTCCAACCCGCCCACTTCCAGTTTTGCCGGAGACGGGACGAGGGTGGGATGTGGGGCGGGGGGGGTGGGCGACCAACCCGCTCCCAGGGGGCGGTACATCAATTTAAATATTATAATGTGGCTGGAAGCCTCTTTTTTAACCTCCATTTTAAATTTAAGTGCACGTGGACAGGTTTCACACAATTCGTGAAACCCGGCAGTTAAACCGAGGCGGGGACTGCTGCCTCCAGGAGGTAAGTGGCTTTATACCTACCTCCTGGATCCAGGGTCCCTCCCTAGCCCACCCCCCACAATCGGAGACCCCCTCACGAGGGCTGCGATTTTGCTAGCGCTCAGAGGGTGGGTTTGGAGGCGGGTCAGGTGTTAAATCCAAAATGATTGATGGCGGGTAGCGAACCCGCTGTGAACCCACCTCCACGCAACTTTCCAAAGTGTCAGGTCTGCGACTTCTGATCAGACCCAACACCAAGCGGCGGGAGAGGCACTGCTTGTTAACTACCTGTTTAATGTTATTTTGACAGGGTTTTTCAATTTTGCCACATTTTCACTGTGTTCCACGGCGTCCAACAATCACGCCAGCTGATTGTGTCGGGTATTTCAACAAGCTGAATAGCTTACAGCTGCAACTGCAGCATTAAAGCTAACCTGTCACATCAGTTCAATTTCAAATGCCAGAACTTTCTGATTTCAGGATCTGGAAGACATATTTCAGGTTTATTGAGGTTATAAGTGTGTGTTATGAGATTTATATGCACTGTGACCTCTTTGGATTACCCTCTCACGACATTGACTGAGCGCTTATAACATTTCATCCTCAAGTGACATATACACCAGCAGAATGGGAACCTTTGGGGTGCTAACTTCGCCAGGGTGCTACATTTAGCGCCCCCACACCCAAAATTCACTGGTAGCGCCCCAAGAGGGAGGCGGGGCGCTACTGGAAGCGCCCCCCCCTCCTCCCTCTTGGGGCACTGTGAGTGAATATCGTGGCGCTACGTGCCACAGTGCCACGCTACAAGAGAAGTGCCGGGCTCACGGAGCGCAGCCGGCACCCCGCGGGGGGGCTTCACAGGAGGCTGGGGACAGCAACGGGGGCAGGAGCTGGCAGGTATTGGCAGGCGGCCAGCAATAAAAATGGCCGCCCGGCACCTCCCCTTTAATTTGCGCCGCACCGGCTGCAAGTACGCCCCCCTACCCGGTCGGACATAGCATCCGCCGGTAAGTCAGGGGGCGCTACCGAGGATTGCGGCTGGGGCGTGAGGGGGCGCTGCGCATGGCACTGATGTCATCGCCGGAGGCGCAGCGCCACAGGTTGCTAACGAGGTGCAAATCAACCAAATTTTTCCCCCATAGTCTCTCATCCTGGTCCTCAGAATTGGAGGACGAGCAGCCGCACCATCAGCAGAACCAGGCACACCAGCAGCACCAACAACAAGATCGCCAACCTTCTCTTCGGCCACCTGATGCTGCACAGGGCAGAGGCCGTCAGCGCAGGGCTGCTGCGCGCCGCAGGAGATACCCCCAACACAGGGTTTACAGGCAGAGGATGAGCTTCCTCAATATGACGGAGCAGCAGTGCCAAAGGAGGCTGAGACTTTCGCGACAGGTAGTCGCAGACATTTGCACAATGCTCGATCAAGACCTGCAGCCCAGATGAGCGGGTGGACACTCCTTACCAGTGGCTGTCAAAGTCATCACTGCCCTCAATTTCTTTGCGTCAGGGTCCTTCCAGGGATCAGCAGCAGACATCAGCGGCATCTCACAGTCGGCCGCCCACAGATGCATCACACAGGTCACTGGTGCCCTGTTTGCCAAGTCGGCCAATTACATCCACTTCTCCACGGATGAAGCAAGTGTTACTGCGCGGGCGGTTGGGTGTGCCAATATGGCAGGCTTTCCAAGGGTGCAGGGTGCCATCGACTGCACACTTGTGGCCATCAGGGCACCCCATCACAACCCAACTGTATTTGTCAACCGCAAGGGCTTCCACTCCCTTAACGTGCAGCTGGTGTTTAACCACAGGAAGAACATTATGCATGTTTGCACAAAGTTCCCTGGCAGTTGCCATGACTCGTTCATCCTGCGGCAGTCTATTGTGCCTCAGCTGTTCAATCCGCCAACCCAACTTTCCGGATGGCTACTTGGAGACAAGGGCTATCCCCTGAAGACATGGCTAATGACACCGATGAGGAGGCCATCGAACGAAGCTGAGGAACGTTACAATGAGAGCCACATTTCCACCAGAAGCATCATAGAGCAAACCATTGGCTTGCTCAAAATGCACTTCAGATGCCTGGACAGATCTGGTGGAGCCCTACGGTACTCACCAGCCAGGGTGTCTAGAATCATCATGGTCTGCTGTGCCCTGCACAACATCGCACTGCAGCGTGGCTTACCACTGCCTGAGGAACAAGTGGCAGAGTGCACAGCCTCCTCCTCAGAGGAGGAGGAGAAGGAGGAGGAGGAGGAGGAAGAGCCGAATGAGGAAGAGCCGAATGAGGCTGCAGATGATGAACACCTGGTAGAGATGGATGTCCCAGAGCTATCAGCACACATACTCATTGCTGGCCATGAGGCAAGGGATGGACTAATCCATGCCAGATTCACGTAACTTTACGCTGTACATACATGTGGCTGACACATGCACATGAGAGTTGGCAGGACCTCCATTCCACACAATACAGCATCTGAACAATGAACTGTGCATTCCTATCACTCTCCCCACCATCACTGCAGATGAAAGGCACCCTCACCCCTCTCTGTGCCACTTCCAATTCTGACCACACATCGGGCAACGCTTTGAATCATTCACATCGCATTACTTTAATACAATAGAAATAAAGATCATAAACATAACTTTGGATTATATGGAAACACCCAGTGACTACCCTTGTGACTATTTGTGTTTTAGCTTTCTCTTACTTGCGCTTCTACGTGGTGCTTCCCCTGTGGCTTCAACAGATGTAGAGGCAGCGTGCTCACTTCCCTGCTGCGCCTGCTTAGATGCCCTTGGTGGTCATCCTCTGGGTTTGGGAGCCTTGGAGGATTCCGCCAAAGTCTGATCCTCCTGTGGCTGTGCAGGGGCAGAGACGGCCATCTCTGTTGGATGCCAATCCCCGACACCCAACCCCCACCCCGCGATCCCTGCCCCAGACCGAGCCCTCACACCCTCTCTGCATTTGCAGACCTACCCACCTGCAGCCAGCCAGCCTCTCAATCTGGCTGGCTGTGGGTGGGAATCTGAGGCCTCGCATGCAAATCAGACCCTGCCATTAAAGTCGGCAGGGCCTGCGGGTTTTCGCCTGCCTTGGAGGCCCCCGCCCCCAACCCGCCTACCTGGAGAAAATTCCGGCCAAAAGGTTTTTTTTTGCTTCTCCATGTCATTCTGCAACCTTTTTTTTCTTTATAGAGAAGCCCAAGTGAAGGGCCAAAGCCCATACTCAAGGATAACATCATGATTGAAAAAAGTCAGAGAGAAACTAAAGCAGATCAGGAAGTAGTGATTAGCTTGAGTTGCCTGTAAATGAAAAGGATATAAACACTGAGGGAGGTACAGAATTCCAACAATGAGTTAGAGTAGAACAGAATGTAATGGGTCTTGATTTCAAGGAGGTCACAAGAAGAAGGGCATAACTCCTTTACTGATTCGTTCATGGTAGAAATTCTGCTGTGTGCTATTCTTAGTGCCCTGGCTAATGGGTTCACATCAAATTCCTGTGTATGTGATTTTAATGAAGTCATTCACCATTTAAAATGAACAGTGTAACAACTTGGTTAAAATAGCACACAAATTAATTTGATACAAGTCTAGTGCACTAAAAATAGTGCAAAGAAGAATTTTAAGAAGTGTGATAGTGGAGTGCAAGAGAAGACCTTCCCACCCTTACCCTTTCTCGATCAGATTGTCCTCTCACAGGCAGCCTTGTTGAGATGTGTGAAACTCACTCTCAACTGTCAGTTGAAACTTGATTTCAGCTATGGGTCACTTGACTGGGTCGTCAACATTTACATTTTAGTCATTGGGCTGCTGATCATTTATTTTCCTGCTGTCTTCCATTTGAGTGAGATTCTGAGTAAACTAAATAAAACAAAAACATGGAGCACATTAAGTTTTTGTGAGGGTGTGAAGAATGGGATAACCCCTTCTGTCGCTGTTTAAGGAGGAAAAATTGGGTCGTGCCCCCTTTGGGGCGCTAACTTCGCCGGGGTGCTACTTTTAGCACCCCGAAAAAGTTAGCGTCCCTGTGCCGTAAATTGAGTGGTAGCGCCCCAAGCAGGAGGCGGGGTGCTACTGGAAGCGCTCCCCCTCCCTCTTGGGGTGCTAACAATTTAATATCGCGGCGCTACGTGCAACAGCGCCACGCGCATCGGCACATGGCACCATGGTATTACAGGCCACCCTCCCCAGGAAAAGTGCCTGGCACTCAAGAGGAGTGCCAGGCTGACCGATCGCGGCCAGCACCCCGCATGAGGAGGCGAAAGGGGCAGGTGGTGGCAGGCGGCCCAAAAAGAAAGGCCTCCCGGCACCTGTCCTTTAATCAGCGATGCCGTGGCCACAAAAACGCCACCCTGACCCTGTCAGGCATATTGTCTGGTGGTAGGTCAGGGGGCGCGACCGAAGTTTGCGGCCGGGGCGCGAGCGGGGCGCGAGCGGGGCGCTGCGCACGCTGATGATGTCATCGGCAGAGGCGCAGCGCCGCAGGCCACTACCGGCTACCGCCGCCGCTAACCTCCCACTGAATTTCGCGGGAGGCATTAGCGGCACTGCGCCCGGGCGCTAGGAGCTTTGCGCCCCATTAGCGCCCCCTTAGTCTGCTATGCAATGATAGCGTACAAATAAATCACCACAGACTAGGGCCCCAATTTAAGTCTGGACGGGTTTGTGGCGACCAAAGTAAGTTAGAAACTCACATGCTGCTGCAGGATGCCGGCCTGTGCTATTTTAACTCATTACCACGCCGTTGGCCCATTTCCCGCCTGGAATGGGCAAAAAGTGAACGAGAAGCATGTGGAAAATCGGGCTGCCATGTAAGTAGATGTGGGGAAGGGGGTTCTGGGAGGGTCGCGCAGGAGGGAAGGAAGGGAGTCAGGGAAGCATAGGCCTATACCTTTCATGTAGGGCCCTGAGGAGCACTCCTGCTCCTCCTTGCCCACAAGAAAAGTAAAAAGCATGACTTTAAATGGCCTTTTAAACGTTGTTGAAATTGCAGTCAGGGCCCAATGATGTCATCGGACTCCGATCTGCATACCTCAATGAGGACCCTGCCTGTCCAGAAGCCTGAGTCGAAATCCTGGATGGCAGGGCCCCAGCGGTTGGAGGGCGGGTAAGTAACATGGGCGATTTTAATTACTCTCCCGCCCAGTTTCCACCAGACGGGTAGGGATAAAATCGCCCCCCTTTTAGCTTACTTTTGGAGTAGAAAGCTACAGTTGTGAAAATCTGGCACAATGTATGTGACCCAGCACTGTGAAGAAAGAAATTGCTATTTCAAAGGTACAGATGAATAATAAGAAATAGGCTTAACAAAAATACAGATTTTAAACTGAAAAAAAGAACATTTTTACTGCTGCAAAGGTGCAATTCCATCAAAATAAAATGCAATAAAAATTCCAATATTTTATATATATTTATATGTAAGTATATATAATTTAGAACTAAATCAATCCCGTCCAAAACATAAGTGATGTGGTAATTGAGTAATTTTAATAATATATATGCGGCTTTCACACTGACAGGCAGAGACACAGACATTTTTTAATATTGTTTTGCTAAAACAAAGCTCCAAGGCAATTCTTCAGCCCTTGGAGAGCCGTGATAACCTCCAATAAAGGCCAACATGCAGCATACAAGAGCGTGAACAGATGGCAGCATGGTTGCTTACTCTCAAGCACAAGGTTACTAATCAGTGTCTAAAGGACCTAACATGCTTCCTGTCACTTTCTTTTATAAAGTAATTTCTGAGTACTTTATCATTTACAATTTTGACTATCTTAAACTGGACGTGCTTCATCTGCTTCAGCCCGACTTGTGCTTTGTCACTTAAAGATAAACAGAACAGAAACAAACCGTTAGCTGTCAAACTTTCCTTGGAGACGTGGGCTGGGAAATTCCTTGAAGCTGCTCCCGCTCCACTGCCGTTACCTGGCCAGTGACATGAAGCAGAAACCCTGCCTACGCACCTTAACGGGGTTTCAGCCGCACTCCCCGTGAAGTGATGCTGAGGAATTTATAGCCAGCACTACACTGTAAATGTGGGGACATTCTCCAGAATATTACTCGATGGAACTTTCAACTTCGCTGGAGGAGTAAAGCTGGCGGTATCGGACCGTCCGCCCTTTAGAGTCGCCCCGCCGGATTTTCATAAATTGGGCAGGGTGTATAACACGCAGTGGGTAAAATGAGCGGAGCGTATAACGAGTAGGGTGTATATCAGGTGGAGTGTATAACGGGTGGGCTGTATATTGGGCTGAGTGAATAATGGGTGGGGTGTATAACGGGCGGGGTACATAACAGGTGGGTGTATAACAAGCAGTGGTTATAACGTGCAGGGTGTATAAGGGCAGGGTCTATAATGGGCGAGTGTATAACGGGTGGGGTGTATGACGAGTTGGTGTATAACGGGCGGGGTGTATGACGGGCGGGATGTATAATGGGTTGGTGTATAAAGGGCGGGATATATACTGGGTTGGTGTATAATGAGCGGGGTGTAACGGGTGGGGTGTATAACGGGCGGGGTGTATAAAGGGCGGGGTGTATAATTGGCGTGTGTATAACGGCGGGATGTATAACGGGTTGGTGTATAATGGGCGGGGTGTAACGGGCGAGGTGTATAACAGGTGGGGTGTATAACGGGCGGGTGTATAACGGGCGGGGTGTATAACAGGTTGGTGTATAATGGGCGGGGTGTATAACGTGTGGGGTGTATAACGGGCGGGTGTGTAATGGGCAGAGTGTATAACGGGCAGGTGTATAACGGGCGGGTGTATAACAGGCGGGTGTATAATGGGTGGGGTGTATAATGGGCGGGGTATAATACGTGTGGGGTATATAATGTGTGGGGTGTATAACAGGCGGGGGGTATAACGGGCGGAGTGTATAACGGGCGGGGTGTTTAACTGGCAGGGTGTATAACGGGCTGGGTGTATAACAGGTTGATGTATAATGGGTGGGGTGTATAACAGGCGGGGGGTATGACGGGCGGGTGTGTAACGGGCAGGGTGTATAACGGGTGGGTGTATAACGGGCGGGTGTGTAACGGGCAGGGTGTATAATGGGCGAGGTGTATAACGTGTGGGGTGTATAACGGGCGGGTGTGTAACGGCGGGTGTGTAACGGGCAGGGTGTATAACGGGCGGGTGTGTAACGGCGGGTGTGTAACGGGCGGGTGTATAATGTGTGGGGTGTATAACAGGCGGGTGTGTAACGGCGGGTGTGTAACGGGCAGGGTGTATAACGGGCGGGTTTATAACGGGCGGGTGTATAACGGGCGGGTGTATAATGTGTGGGGTGTATAACAGGCGGGAGGTATAACGGGCGGAGTTTATCACGTGCGGGGTGTATAATGGGCGGTATGTATAACAGGAGGGTAGTATAACGGGTGGGGTGTATAATGGGTGGGGCATATAATGGGCGGGGTGTATAACGGGCAGGCTGTATAACAGGTTTGTGCATAACAGGCGGGTGTATAACGGGCAGGTGTATAATGGGTGGGGTGTATAACGGGTGGTGTGTATAACGGGTGGGGTGTATAATGGGCGGGTGTATAACGGGTGGGGTGTATAATGGGTGGGGTGTATAATGGGCGGGTGTATAACGGGTGGGGTGTATAATGGGCGGGTGTATAACGGGTGGGGTGTATAACTGAC
Organism: Squalus acanthias; assembly: GCA_030390025.1. NCBI lineage: Eukaryota > Metazoa > Chordata > Chondrichthyes > Squaliformes > Squalidae > Squalus > Squalus acanthias. The sequence goes on along the minus strand of CM059426.1, from coordinate 144,718,267 downwards.
GGGGTGTATAATGGGGGGTGTATAACTGATGGGGTGTATAACGGGCGAGTGTATAACTGACGGGGTGTATAACGGGCGGGTGTATAACGGGTAGGGTGTATAACGGGCAGGTGTATAACGGGCTGGTGTATAACGGGCAGGTGTATAATGGGTGGGGTGTATAACGGGCAGGTGTATAACTGATGGGGTGTATAACGGGCGGGTGAATAAGGGGCGGGGTGTATAACGGGCGGGTGTATAACTGACGGGGTGTATTACGGGCGGGTGTATAACGGGCGGGGAGTATAACGGGCGGGGTGCATAACGGGCGGGGTGTATAATGGGCGGGGTGTATAACGGGCGGGTGTATAATGGGCGGGGTGTATAACGGGCGGGGTGTATAATGGGTGGGGTGTATAACGGGTGGGGTGTATAATGGGCGGGTGTATAACGGGCGGGTGTATAATGGGTGGGGTGTATAACGGGTGGGGTGTATAACGGGTGGGGTGTATAACGGGTGGGGTGTATAATGGGTGGGGTGTATAATGGGTGGGGTGTATAACGGGTGGGGTGTATAATGGGCGGGTGTATAATGGGTGGGGTGTATAATGGGTGGGGTGTATAATGGGTGGGGTGTATAACAGGTGGGGTGTATAATGGGCGGGGTGTATAATGGGTGGGGTGTATAATGGGTGGGGTGTATAATGGGTGGGGTGTATAACGGGTGGGGTGTATAATGGGCGGGTGTATAATGGGTGGGGTGTATAACGGGCGGGGTGTATAACGGGCGGGGTGTATAATGGGTGGGGTGTATAATGGGTGGGGTGTATAATGGGGTGGGGTGTATAATGGGTGGGGTGTATAATGGGCGGGCGTATAATGGGTGGGGTGTATAAAGGGTGGGGTGTATAATGGGTGGGGTGTTATAATGGGTGGGGTGTATAATGGGCGGGTGTATAATGGGTGGGGTGTAAATGGGCGGGGTGTATAACGGGTGGGGTGTATAACGGGTGGGGTGTATAATGGGTGGGGTGTTATAATGGGCGGGTGTATAATGGGCGGGGGGTATAATGGGTGGGGTGTATAAATGGGTGGGGTGTATAATGGGCGGGGTGTATAATGGGCGGGGGGTATAATGGGTGGGGTGTATAATGGGTGGGGTGTATAATGGGCGGGGTGTATAATGGTTGGGGTGTATAATGGGCGGGGTGTATAACGGGTGGGGTGTATAATGGGTGGGTGTATAACGGGTGGGTGTATAACGGGTTGGTGTTTAACGGGCGGAGTGTATAATGGGTGGGGTGTATAACGGGTGGGTTGTATAATGGGCGGAGTGTATAATGGGTGGGGTGTATAACGGGTGGGTTGTATAATGGGCGGAGTGTATAATGGGTGGGGTGTATAATGGGCGAAGTGTATAATGGGTGGGGTGTATAACGAGTGGGGTGTATAATGGGTGGAGTGTATAATGGGTGGGGTGTATAATGGGTGGGGTGTATAATGGGCGGAGTGTATAATGGGTGGGGTGTATAACGGGTGGGTTGTATAACGGGTGGGGTATATAACAGGTGGTGTGTATAACGGGTGGGTTGTATAACGGGTGGGGTATATAACAGGTGGTGTGTATAACGGGTGGGGTGTATAACTGACGGGATGTATAATGGGCGGGGTGTATAACGGGTGGGTGTATAACGGGTGGGTGTATAACGGGCGGGTGTATAATGGGTGGGGTGTGTAACAGGTGGTGTGTATAACGGGTGGGGTGTATAATGGGCGGGGTGTATAACTGACGGGGTGTATAACGGGCGGGTGTATAACGGGCGTGATGTATAATGAGCAGGGTATATAACGTGTGGGGTGTATAACGGGCGGGGTGTATAATGGGTGGGGTGTATAATGGGTGGGGTGTATAATGGGTGGGGTGTATAACGGGCGGAGTGTATAATGGGCAGGGTGTACAACGGGCACGGTGTATAATGGGCAGGCCGTATGAACAGCGGGGCGTATAACGGGTGGGGTGTATAACGGGCAGGTGTATAATGGGCGGTGTTTATAACGGGCGGGTGTATAATGTGCGGGTGTATAATGGGCGGGGTGTATAACGGGCGGGTGTATAACGGGCAGGGTTAATAACGGGCGGGTGTATAATGGGTGGGGTGTATAACGGGCGGGTGTATAATGGGCGGGGTTAATAACGGGCGGGGTGTATAATGGGTGGGGTGTATAACGGGCGGGTGTATAATGGGTGGGGTGTATAACGGGTGGGTGTATAACTGACGGGGTGTATAACGGGCGGGGTGTATAACGGGCGGGGTGTATAACTGACGGGGTGTATAACGGGCGGGTGTATAACCGGCGGGGTGCCTAACTGATGGGGTGTATAACGGGCGGGTGTATAACGGGCTGGTGTATAACTGACGGGGTGTGTAACGGGCGGGTGTATAATGAGCGGGTGTATAACGGGCGGATTGTTTAACGGGCGGGTGTACAACGGGCGTGATGTATAATGAGCGGGGTATATAACGTGTGGGGTGTATAACGGGCGGGTTGTATAATGGGCATGGGTTATAACGGACGCGTGTATAATGGGCAGGGTGTACAATGGGCACGGTGTATAATGGGCAGGCCGTATGAACGGCAGGGCGTATAACGGGCGGGGTGTATAACGGGCAGGTGTATAACGGGCGATATGTATAATGGGTTGGTGTATAACGGGCGGGTGTATAACGGGCAGGTGTATAACGGGCGGGTGTATAATGGGCGGGTGTATAACGGGTGGGGTGTATAATGGGCGGATTGTTTAACGGGTGGGGTGTATAACGGGCGTGATGTATAATGAGCGGGGTATATAACGGGTGGGTGTATAACTGACGGGGTGTATAACGGGCGGGTATATAACGGGTGGGGTGTATAACGGGCAGGTGTATAACGGGTGGGGTGTATAACGGGCGGATTGTTTAACGGGTGGGGTGTATAACGGGCGTGATGTATAATGAGCGGGGTATATAACGTGTGGGGTGTATAACGGGCGGAGTGTATAATTGGCGTGGGTTATAACGGGCGTGTGTATAATGGGCAGGGTGTACAACGGGCACGGTGTATAATGGGCGGGGTGTATAATGGGCAGGCCGTATGAACGGCGGGGCGTATAACGGGTGGGGTGTATAACGGGCAGGTGTATAACGGGCGGTGTTTATAACGGGCGGGTGTATAATGGGTGGGTGTATAACGGGTGGGGTGTATAACGGGCGGGTGTATAATGGGCGGGGTTAATAACGGGCGGGGTGTATAACGGGTGGGGTGTATAACGGGCGGGTGTATAATGGGTGGGGTGTATAACGGGCGGGTGTATAATGGGTGGGGTGTATAACGGGTGGGTGTATAACTGACGGGGTGTATATATGGGTGGGTGTATAACGGGTGGGTGTATAACTGACGGGGTGTATAACGGGCGGGTGTATAACAGGCGGGGTGCCTAACTGACGGGGTGTGTAACGGGCGGGTGTATAATGAGCGGGTGTATAACGGGTGGGGTGTATAACGGGCGGATTGTTTAACGGGCGGGTGTACAACGGGCGTGATGTATAATGAGCGGGGTATATAACGTGTGGGGTGTATAACGGGCGGAGTGTATAATGGGCATGGGTTATAACGGACGCCTGTATAATGGGCAGGGTGTACAACGGGCACGGTGTATAATGGGCAGGCCGTATGAACGGCGGATCGTATAACGGGTGGGGTGTATAATGGGCAGGTGTATAACGGGCGATATGTATAATGGGTTGGTGTATAACGGGCGGGGTGTATAACGGGCGGGTGTATAATGGGTTGGTGTATAACGGGCGGGGTGTATAACGGGCGGGTGTATAACGGGCAGGTGTATAATGGGTGGGGTGTATAACGGGTGGGGTGTATAACGGGCGGGGTGTATAACGGGCAGGTGTATAAGGGACGGGGTGTATAACGGGTGGTGTGTATAACTGACGGGGTGTATAATGGGCGGGTGTATAACGGGCGGGGTGTATAATGGGCGGGTGTATAACGGGCGGGGTGTATAACGGGCGGGTGTATAAGGGGCGGGGTGTATAACGGGTGGGGTGTATAACTGACGGGGTGTATAGTGGGCGGGTGTATAAGGGGCGGGGTGTATAACGGGTGGGGTGTATAAATGACGGGGTGTATAACGGGCGGGTGTATACCGGGTGGGTTGTATAGCGGGCGGGTGTATAACGGGCGGGTGTATAACGGGCGGGTGTTTAATGGGCGGGGTGTATAACTGACAGGGTGTATAACGGGCAGCTTGTATAACGGGTGGGATGAATAACGAGAGGGGCATCTTAAGGACGGGCGTATAACGGTTGGGCTGTATAATGGCGGGGTGTATAACGGGTGGGTGTATAACGGGCGGATTGTTTAACGGGCGGGTGTATAACGGGCGTGATGTATAATGAGCGGGGTATATAACGTGTGGGGTGTATAACGGACGGAGTGTATAATGGCCGTGGGTTATAACGGGCGTGTGTATAATGGGCAGGGTGTACAACGGGCACGGTGTATAATGGGCAGGCCGTATGAACGGCGGGGCGTATAACGGGTGGGGTGTATAACGGTTGTGGTGTATAATGGGTGGGATGTATAACGGGCAGGTGTATAACGGGCGATATGTATAATGGGTTGGTGTATAACGGGCACGGCGTATAGTGGGCGGGGTGAATGCCGGGCGAGGCGTATTACGGGTTGGTGTATAACGGGCAGGTGTATAATGGGCAGGTGTATAACGGGCGGGTGTATAACGGGCGGGGTGTATAACGGGCAGGTGTATAACGGGCGGGGTGTATAACGGGCAGGGTATATAATGGGTGGGGTATATAACGGGCAGATGTATAACGGGAAAGGTTGTATAACAGGTTGGTGTATAGCGGGCGGGGATATTACAGGCACTTTTATAACGGCGGGTGAATAACGGGCAGGGTGTATAACGGGTGGGGTGCATAACGGGCAAGGTGTTTAAGGGGGGCGTATAACGTTGACGGTGTATAACAGGCGGGGTGTATAACGGGCGGGGTACATAATGGGCGGGGTATATAATCGGCAGGTGTATAATGGAATGTCGTATAAAGGGTGGGCTGTTAAATGTGTGGGGTGTATAACGGGTGGGGCGTATAGCGGGCAGGTGTTTAATGGGCGGGGTGTATAATGGGTTGGTGTATAACAGGTTGGTGTATAACAGGTTGGGTGTATAATGGGTGGGTGTATCAATGGCGGGTTGTATAACGGACGGCTTGTGAAGATCACAGTGGCTTTGAACTTTTATGCCACCGGCTCATTTCAATCAGCTACTGGGGACATCGCCAATATCTCCCAGTTCGCGGTGCATTGCTGCATCCGTCAGGTCACAAATGCCCACTATAAAAGGAGACGAGAGTACATCTCTTTCCCCATGACCCCGGACAAGCAGCAAGAACGCGCAATGGGCTTTGCGAGGATAGCGGGCTTCCCCATGGTGCAGGGTGCCATTGACTGCACACATGTGGCTTTGCGTGCTCCGCATGAGAATACCGAGGATTTCCGCAACAGAAAGGGTTCCATTCCTTAAACGTTCAGTTGGTCTGTGGCCACAGACAGCTGATACTCGCTGTCAATGCCCACTATCCTGGCAGCAGCCACGATGCGTTCATCCTGCGCCAGACTACTGTGGCACAACTTTTCCAGGCACCACATCAGCCAGTTGGTTGGCTTCTCAGGGACAAGGGATATCCACTGTGCACCTGGCTGATGACACCGCTCCGTATGCCCAACACCCCTGCTGAGCTGCGGTACAACGAGCGCCATCTCGCTACCAGAAACATCGTTGAGCACACAATCGGCGTGCTGAAGCAACGGTTCCGCTGTCTGGACCACTCAGGAGGAGCCCTGCAGTACTCGCCTGAGCGAGTCTCCCTCTTCGTAGTTGTGTGCTGCATGCTGCATAACCTGGCAATCCTCAGGACCCAGCCAAAGCCACCAGGCCTTGGAGCACCACCAGAGGAGGAGGAGGAAGAGGAGGAGGATGATCATCAGCAGCACCAAGGCGGGAGGGAGGCCCACAATGTAGAAACTGGAAGGGCCGTCCGTCAACGGCTGATAGCAAGCCGCTTCTAGGCCCCTGCTGAGGAAATGGCTTCTGCCATTGAGAACAACATGAATGAAACCAACCCGCAACCCCTAAGCCGGCCAAGGCAACAATGATTCCAAAGACCAAACATGTACATTTTGAATACAAAATCTTATTTATTTTACAAACTCTGCGTGTGGCATTTCCTCATGACAAACTAATAGAAAGAAACACAAAAAAACAGTTATTAACATAACTGGTTCTCATAACCTGGAGATAATGTCCAAAACACTAAAAAAATGACCAACATTTTGTCACACCTCTACTTTTTGCCCTTCGAGGGTGATCTCCTTCCCTTGCGCACTTCCCCCCTTCCCACCCTACTGCTCCTCTGTAATGGGACCCCAGTGGCTGCAGCAAGGCTGGTGGAAGGCTGCTGATTGTCAGAACCTGAGACTGCAGATGCCCTTGAAGGACGGCCTCGACCAGCTCTGGGCCTGGAGGGCCCGGCTGCAGACTGCACCAACTCTGCATGGGCAGCAGCAGTCTGTCCTACAGGCAGTGGCAAGTGCAGTGGAGAAGTGACAGTGGTGGCAGCAGGAATGCTGTCATCTTGAGAGAGGACAGCAACTCCCTGCTCGACCGACACACTGGCACTCCCACGGGGCAGCACTTCAGCAGGCCAGCAATCTGCTGGAGCACAGATTGCTGGCCTGCTGCGGCACGGTGAGAGCCCCGGGGAAATGTGCCCGAACCAGCGAGGATGGCAGCAGTCAGTGCTCGCGTGGCCTCAATCTGAGTCTGCATGAGAGCTGTCAGAGATGGGGTCATGGCAGCCAGTGACTGAATTGCAGCACTAAACATTTGCGTGGCATCTGCCTGTGCTACAGCGAAGTGCTCCACACTCCTTGCCAGTGATTCAATGCATTCGGGCAACCTTCCCACTGCACCCATGAGCTCAGTGTGCATGCCCACCGCCTGGGTGTTCATTTCAGCGATGAGCCGCTCCTCCTCTCCGTCCAGTGCAGTAGGACTCGCTAGCATACTCTCCCTCTGGGGAGAAGGCCCCCGAGCTTCCCTACCCCCATCGCGTTGCTGCAGCCCGCTGGGTCTTGGAGTTTCACCCTCATCAGACCCTTCCCCCCTGCTCCCCTCCAGGGAAGGCGTGTTCCCAGTGTGGGCATGGGCTTCCTCGGGAGAGGGTGGCGCTGATGCTCCGCCTTCATCTTCCTCCTCATCTGTAGCTTCAGTCCCACTGGCAGCTTGAGGGCCCGTCTCCTCAGCTGGTGAATCACCATCTGAAAGCAGGGAGGTACAAGAGTGGCTTTAGCGTGAGGACAGGGGGGCAGTAAGGGAGTGCAGCGATTTAGTAAGTTGGATTGAAAGTATCAAAGGCTGGTGTTGCGAGGGATAGGTGGAAGGAGAGAGGACAAAAAGGTGATGACCTTACCATTGCTGTCCAGAACGGGGTCGGCATGTCCAGTGGCGATGGCACCGATCACCCGGCTTGCCACAATCCTGTGGACGCGTGCCTCAAGATCGCTGAGGGGTTGCAGCTGAGGCCGCCCTCCACCCGTCCGTTGCTGCTGTCTCCTATTATGAGATAGCTTGGCCTGCAAGAAAAAGGACGGCGTCTGAGTAAATATACAGCCATGGTCTTGCCTGATGTGCCTCCCATAGGTGAATAGCCCTTACTGTATGCAGCCATGGTCTTGCCTGATGTGCCTCCCATAGCTGAATAGCACTTACTGTATGCAAAGTGTGGAATGTGCGTGTGTGTTTCATGAGAGGGCCATAGGTGTTGGATGAGTGTTAGGCATTGGGGTTTTTCAGACCCTCTGGCCATAGAGTGAGGTTGAGATGGAGGGATGGAGAGGTATTGAAAAAAAGCCACTCACCCTGATGACCCGAGTGAGGTCATTGAACTTTTTTCGACATTGAGTATGGGTCCTGGGCACCATGCTCCTGGAGGAGGCGCTCTGAGCCACCTCCCTCCACACTCTTCTGTACTCGCACGGCAAAGGCCTCCTGCCACTCTGAGGGAAGAGTATAGATTTTCTGCGCTCCACCACGCCAACCAGAGCATCCAAGGCCCGCCCGCTGAAGCGCTGAGCTCGTTCTCTCACCCTCTCCATAGTCCTTGGCTGGAAGATTTAGGCACAGGTCTCTCCAGGCCGAGATTCAAGGCTCCAATGAGCAGGGTGTGGCTGGAGAGCAAGATCGACCCTCCCCTTTAAGAACTGTCCGACGCCAGTGTGTCTGTGTTCCATCGCTAACTGACAGCACCTGCGCTGCGCCCGCGCTCTGAGTTAGCGCCTGGCTCCTCGGTCTTTGCGCCTTAAGACAGATGTGTAGCGCCTGATTTAGCGCTCCAATCACCTCCAGGGGCGATAAAAGTCAAGTTTGCAGTCGGAGGCGATAATTAGCGCCAGGCGCTAATCTTTGCGCCCGGCCGATAATTGCGCCCCAAATGGGGCAATACTGAATTTCTCCCCCTTCCATTTATATTTTTTAACATCTCTCAGAAATGTGTCCAAGTGCTTCACATACAATGAATTACTTTAAATGCAGTAACTGTTCGATGTAGGCAGCTACAGCAGCTATTTTGTACATAAGAACATAAGAAATAGGAGCAGGAGTAGGCCATAAGCCCTTCGAGCCTGCTCTGCTTTTCAATAAGATCATGGCTGATCTTCTACCTCAAATCCACTTTCACGCCCTATCCCATATCCCTTCATTCCTAGTTCCCAAAAATCTATCGACCTCTGTCTTGAATATACTCAATGACTGAGCATCCACAGCCATATGGGATAGAGAATTCCAAAGATTCACATCCCTTTGAGAGAAGAAATTTCTCCTCATTTCAGTCCTAAATGGCCAGCCCCTTATTCTGAAACTATGGCCTAAAAATTGGATATGGCCATGAAACGGGCAGTGTTAAGGCTCAACAATGTTAAGCTATGCCACCTCAAAATGGTCTAGGTAGCACGCAAAATGTATGCTCAGTCTTCATTAACATGAGTTTAGTCTTGCTTTCAGCGCTAAAACTGCTGCTCATTGGTTTAACACTCAACAGATGGACCAATATCGGGCCCAGTCTAATTCACAGTCACGTTTGCCATAGTCTTTAGCCTAAAAATTCAAGTGTGACACGAATGGTGCCGGTGCCACTGCAGCCGCGAGTTAATGGCTGCTGAAAATGATGGCGCCGGTAGGACTGAAAAATTCGCCCTGGGGACTAATGATTATTAGCCCAGCACTAAGTTCACTGAGTAGCGCCCTTCTGGTGGCGTTCGACCTGGCATCAGGCCCCAAAGTGGCATCCACAAGCAGCGTTGCAGCTTCGAACAGCCTAAAATTAAAAAGGCAAGGGGCAAGACTGTCCTCCTTGTACTTGGGTGTTAGGTGATCACCCATGGAGGAAATTCGGGTAGGCTCTGTTACAAACATGCAATCCTCCCCATTTGATCTCTCCTCTCTGTCAATGTCATAGCATAAAAGAGAAAATTCTGCCCCAAAGCTCCAAGTGATGACACAGTTGGGAGAACAATTCATGGACAGGAGAAGTGGTCCATAAAATTTCATATTCAGGGAATCACAGAAATATGTTTGTCTTCCCTACAATATGTTAAAACACTTTTGACTTTCAATAAAGCTATGTTGTTCTCCTTCATCAACTTTCCAAAAGTAATATATATTTTACAATAATAATTAAATTAGTATCTCCAGACTTCAATGAACTGAGCGTAATTGGTATTTTTGTTTCTTTAGCACATAATTCTAAATCAATATTTGCTTCTCGCAAGAATGCTAGCACTAATTTATAAAGCTCCTAGAAATCTTTTGTCTTTTATGAATGAAATAAGGGGTGCCAGATGCAGAAATTGTGTTTGTTTTACTAAATTAAATTTAAATTATCTCCCATCTCAGTTGAAAAATAAATTCAATCTAGACTGGTTTTGTGTTTTCACAGGAGTATCAATTAACAGATTCAGAAGTCAGAAACAGTTTAAAAAGCTAGATGCAATAAAATTGCAGAGCTCTCTTTCCACAGTGCCTTGTCAATGTACACATTAATAACTAGAAACTTACTGCACTTTGTCAGTCCATTGAAGACACGCCTAAACTACAAAGCGCTGCAATCAGAACATGTTCGATTCATTTCATTATCACTGAGATGTGAGCATACAAAATAATGAAAACAAAGATGGCAAACAGAGTCTAGAGGACTAGAAATTCATTATAGCCAAGGAATGGGCAGTGTTTAGACTAAAAATAGTGAATTAGCGCCAGGTGAAAATCATCTAGACTGCACGCAAAATTCGTCCTCGCTCCTCATTAAAATGATTGGAGCCATAAATCTAGTCTAAAAACCCAAGCTCATTGGCGTTACACTGAAAAGATGGACCAATATCAGGTGTAGTCTAAATGCAAGTAATGATTGCCACAAGCTTTTTTCACTGCTTAAAGGGGAGGTCCATTGATGCTGCAGCACCTCATTCTCAGCATTGTTGGTGTACAGCTGCCTCAACAACCGTAAGAAGAAGGACAAAGAGAAGGAGCACTTATTTACAAATGCTGATGAAAGATCTCCGCCCCAGGGAGAGAGCCCGGGGGGTTTCTGAGGAAGCTTTGGAGGTATTGGTTTTAGCGGTGTAGAGAAGGTGGGCGGTCCTGTACCAACTGCCAGGAGGCCCTCACCACAAGTCTTCCGGACTATGTGGAGGGAGGTGGCACACCACGTCATGGGCAGCACTGTGGTGCCCAGGACCCACAAACAGTGCAGGAGGAAGAATAACAAGCTCACACGGGTGGTCAGGGTGAGTGAAGGCTTCAACAAGTGCTACATGCCATCATTTGTACCACAAACTTCACTCACTGCTCAATGCACCACAGCCCCAGCATTCACCCACCAACAATCTTGACTTGCCAACACTCACACCCACATCTCACACCTTGCACACAATGACAGTTATTCAACTATGGCAGGCACAAGGGTCATTAGTTATTGGAATGCATGTGATATGTATGATATGTTTATGCATCAATTTATTAAGAGGGTTTATTTTGGAATATTTTGTGGTCTCTTTCATTTCACCTTTGCGCCCAGGAGGACGCTGTGATAAGGCATGGCACAGGCATGGTATGATGGGGATGTGGTGAGCAATGGGGATCTGGAGTTTCATTCATTCAAATCGGAGTCTGATGAGCCGGTCATGGACTGCCCGTCCAGAAGCCCGATTGTCCGGCTGCTTCCTCCCTCCCTCTTGTTCTTCGTCTTCTTCCTCCTCGTCTTCTTCCTCCTCCCTCTGCACACATGTTCCCGTCTTCCTTGTCGCCTCCGCTTGCTCCACCGTAGATCCAGGAGGGCGAGGGGGACTGCCAGTAAAGCCCCCATGACTTCTGGCAAGTGCTGTAGGTTGAATCTTTCAAGAATAAATTTTGCACTTTTCTACTTACCACAACACTCCTGATATCAAAGAACCTTCAAATCACTAAATATAACTGTTGCAGTATCAGGAACTAACACACAGACACTGAAACTTCACTAACCTGTCAGGTGCAAGTGATTGGGGCTGATTTGTTTAAATAATGTCCCTGGAGCCGGCTTCCTGGTGCTGCACGCCAGCTCTCCCTGTCGGTGTTTACTCCAGGTGATGAGGTAAGTGTCAAGAAGTCATGATCTCCAAGGCATTGAGGTCCCCAGCGATCGTTGTTACCGGCAGCACTACGGGGGTCACGATTTGTCATGTGGCGCTGGATTCGACAGGAGCTGTCATTACAGCTCTCAACGCCACATTAGCGCCATCTACTGGCGCTAACGGGTGGTGCTAAGGGGACGAATTTTTCCCCCAGTGTGTTTAATTAATTAGTTGAGGACTTTGGCAGCAGGTCCATACTGATATTAAAAGTTCTATGGGAATGATAAATAATGAAAATGATGGAATGTTCTGGGATTAGGCACTTTTCTCTAATTTTAATTTAAAAATTTCTCAAAACTATATTTGGCGTACCTTTCATTTTGTTTACCATCATAATTTATAGTAATCCCAACTCTCATGAATTATTCACGAGACACGCTATTTTTAATTAAAATTTAACACAACTTGTGATCTCGTGATTCAACAGCGAAATCTCACGTTTCCTCGGGGACTGATGCAATGAAGCTGGGCGGGAGTTCGACAGCATGGCAGTACTTCGATTGATCAGTGCGTGGCAGCGCCGCTCAGCACTGGCCATGGAGATTATAACGTTCCCAGGATTGGAATTGGAACTGAAACAGAGATTGAAGCCTTCGATAGCAGATGTTCCATTCCTGTGCCGCATGTGCCCAGCTCTCTCTTGCCCCCACCCCCCGAGCTCTCTTTCAGTCCCTGCGAGCTCTCGCACTGCCTCCCCGAGCTTCCTCTCGGCCCCACCGAGCTCTCTCTTGCTCTCCAGAGCTCTCTCTTGCCACCCCCACCCACCCCCCACCGAGCTCGCTCTCAGGCCCCCTGAACTCACTCTCTCTCTCGGCAAACCCCCCACCCCCAACCACCAAGCTGCCAAAGACGAAGCGCGAGAGCCGGGTTTCCCTGCTCCTCCATGAGCTCGTCCCTTTTTGTTTCGAGCTAGGCTATTGGACAGCGGAGCAAAAGTTTCTCAGCTGATGCCCAATCAATGATGTCATGTACAGCTGTCCTATTTAGGAATACAATGCACACGCATGCTTTCTGCACTGTGATAGCAGCGCACATTCAACAGCTGAGTCCAAAAATACATTTTGCATTTTCAAAAGAAACAAAGAGCTAAAAATTTAATCTGGCCACAAAATAGGTAGTGTCATGGCCCAACGATGTTCAGCTGCACCACCTCAAAATGGTCTAAATAGCACGCAAAATTCGTGCTCAGTCCTCATTAAAATGATTATACTCTTGGGGGTAGAAATTAGGTCGCGCCCCATTTGGGGCGCAAATATCGTCTGGACGCAAATATTAGCGCCTGGCGCTAATTATCGGCACTGACTGGAAACTTCACTTTTACCGCCCTGGGAGGTGAGTGGAGCGCTAAAGCAGGCGCTGCACACCTGTCTTAAGGCGCAAAGGCCAAGGAGTGAGGCGCTAACTCAGAGCGCTGGCGAAGCTCATGTAATGTCAGTCAGCAATGGAACACACACACAATGGCACGGGCCAGTTCTTAAAGGGCATGGTTAATCTTGCTTTCCATCCACATCCTGTTCATTGCAGCCTTAAATCTCGGCCTGGAGAGACTTGCACATCAAATGTGCTGGAAAGAACAATGGAGAGTACCAGGCAAAGAGCTCAGAGTGCAGCTCCCACAGTCTCTGCTAAATCGATACAAGGAATGGCAAATCAAAATGAACCTGCAAAGTGCTGCTCAGTACCCAAAACTCCTTCCCACAACGTTGAATCTCTCCAGAAGTCTCTCCCTCTCTCTCTCAGAATGCGTAGTTCAAAAATGCCACCAACAATAAAAGACAGGAAGAGGCCCCCCCCAGCCCCACAGCGATTGATAGCGTTCCAGTCTTCTGGTCGTTGGATGCGCCAGGCGGTAAGGCAGGGGGCGCCACTCAATTTCCGCTCCGGGGCGCCCCAAGGGCGTTGCACCATGGAATGATGTCACAATCTGCGCGCGCAGGTGGTCGCAGCGGTAAGTTTTAGCGCCGCCGCACAATCTTAAGTTAAGTTCTCGAGCGGCGCAAACATCGCTGCGTCCGGGCGTTAGCGGCTTTGCACCCCATTAGCGCCCTCTTAAGGCGCTAACGGGAGGCGCAACCAACTGAATTTTTACCCCTTGATCTCAGCGCTAAAACCGCTGCTCATTGGCTTACCGTTCAACAGGTGGGCCAATATCGGGCCCAGTCTAATGTCCAGTCATGTTTGGCACAGGCTTTATGCATTACGTGGTCTGAAGCGCTCAAGAAATACTGAGCATGTGCAGCAGGACAGTGAGCATCTTTCATAGTATTACTTAATTCATTGAAGATGGCACAGGCAGCTGTTGGTGCTGTGATGGGAATGGTAAACAGCTATAGGGAGACAGTGAGCTGTGGAGCGGGACTGCGCCTGTTACTCTAGGGACAGGCCCATTTACTGAGCCCACAGCGGCCTGAGCCCAAATACCACCCACCTTTCGATTCCACATCAATATCATTAGCACTGTCACATGCCTCGCTGATTCTTTGAAAAACCGAGCATTGCAAAGTCTTCATTTTGTTCAGAACACAATAATTTCATGCTCACCTGATACTGAAAAATCACCCGCCCAAAACTCAAGAGGAGTATAGCAACATGGTGATAACAGGTAGCATTTTAACAAAGTTTTTTGTAAAGCATTTTCAGATGCAGTAAGCTAGGCTGGGATTTTACTAACCTCGGCGGGTCAGTGGCGGGCAATGACGGTGGCGGGTCCCAACCCCGCTGCTGGCTCCATCCCGCTCTAGAAAATGAATTTACCTTGATTGGGCTTGTTAAGCTCACCCAGCGCAATTCCCGGCAAATTAGAAGAAGCGGGTCTGGTGACATCATTTGATGATGCGTCATCAGCCGGTTTCCTTAAAGGGACCATATCCAAATTTATTTTGACATTTTGACATGCTGCAAACACTGACAATGACTGCACAGAGGCAGAGGGCTGCACCCAGGCTCTCCCATGACTCCCTCCATATGCTTATAGAGGGAGTCACAGCACAGAGGGAGGTCCTCTTCCCTTCCCATGGGCAGAAGAGACCTCCCCAGGGGATCAACACAGCCTGATTGCACATTGCAGAGGAGGGCACAAGCAGGGATGTGGTCAGGAGGACCTGGGTGCAGTGCTGCAAATGTTTCAATGATCTCAGTAGATCACAAAATGTTAGTACAAAGCCACACTCAACCTCATCCTGCTGTGTCTCTCATCACATCCCCATCACTCTGCCTTCCCTACCCTACTCCTGCACATCCTTACTCACACCAACTTGCCTTGTACCTCCACCCATCCCTCTCTATCTACATTATCACTTCCCCATCTCACTAGCCACCCATCACACTCACTCTCATCCTAGTGCAATCATACCAACTAACAACACACAAGGGTCGGCACTTGGGTGATTTATGCAATGTTCATGTGAAGTTTCTGTTAATGTGGTGTCAAACATTGAAACCTTTATTTTCAACACTTTTTGTTCTTGGACAGATTTGTGTGTACCTTTGGAAGTGGCTTAGTGAGTTACCGTGAATGGTGAGACATAACGATACCCCCCACAATGGTGATGAGTGTGAATGGAATGGCTTGGGCATTGTAGGGATGCTTTATGGTGTTGGTGCGGGGTGGTGCCAACCTGGCGCATCATGTGGCAACCAGGGTGTACAGCATCAAGTGATGTAAATCTGGCAGTGGTGATGCCATTCCTGGCCTCCCGGGCAGTAATGTGGTCGGATGCTGCTGCCCTCTGTCCTGTGCAGCATCAGGTGATTGCGGAGAAGGTTGGTGGTGGTGTTGTTGGTGCTGCTGGTGTGCCTGGTGCTGCTGGTGTTGGGGCTGATGATGGTGGAATTCTGAGGACCAAGGTGAGACAGTATAAAGGGCACACATGCTGATGGAATAGATGGCAGATGAAGTAGAGATGACAGAAGTGATCTGTCAATGGTGAGAGAGGTAATGAGGTCAGACTGGATGGAGACTTGTGTAAAGACTTGCAGCATGGTGAATCTATTGTGGAAATGCAGTGAGGAAGAGCCTGTGGCTGAGGGAAGATATCTCTGTAAGGTGGGAGCTTTTACTTTACATTTGAAGCTGTCAACTCAACAGCTGATTCAATGGTTATTCATCTCCGGCCTCAGCTTAACAGACGTGATCCCCAAGCAGTGAGGACCCCATGGGTGAGCACATAAATTCAAAAGGTGAGCTCAAATGTATTCTTAATGATCTCTAAACAAAGTCATAATTACCTGAATTGGGTCCTCCAGCCGCTGCGTATTAGGTCTGCTCAGCGCTGACAGACCCGACATCGGGGAAAGGCATGTGGAGGCGGGTTCACAGTGGGGTCCCGACCAGCTGGGGGAAAAGAAACACTTTCCCACCCGACCCGCCACCGATCGCACCCGCTGACCCCTTGGAAAATTTCGGCCATAGTTTTTGTAAAGACTGTGACCTCTTAGAGATTAAATAAAGCTGCTAATGAGGTTTATAAACCAACTGTCAATCTATATTGGTTTATGTTTGAAAAAAATAGCAACTCTTGATTTCTTACCAAATCTCATGATTTTTAAGAGTTTGCCTCATGATTTATGAGATGGTGGGATTGGCATTACTGTAGTTATCCTTTTCCTTTCTTGTTTGTTGCTGTGCATTTACTTTTACAACCATATGTGTCTTCTCTCTGCCTACCTCCAACTCTTATTCATTCCACACAGATTCCAACAGAAGTTTCTTTTATACTGTCTAAGGATGTATTTGCACGCTAAGTTTGAACCGATGTAAAACAATGGCCCAGAAATTGGAGTTCGATGGTTGTCGCGGGGGTAAGGATCCCCGCGATATCGCACTCCGCACCTACCTTTATGGTTTTGGCCCACACGAACTTCAGTTCCTGGGCCTCTCCCTGGTGCCGGCGCGCAGTGTGTGCGTGTCCCAGAGGCGCAGTTAATTCGATGCGACCTCTGGGATCACGTGGGCCAGTTAGAGCCAATGGCAGCACACCATCTTTCATTCATAGTTTTGACAGCAAGACCTGTCAAAACTATGAATACAACAAGCCCCCAAAAGAACAGCTAAACCTCAATTCAATTTTAAAAAAGCCATCACATTAAAAAAATAACTATAGTTAAATAAATTAACCACTTTAAACAAAAATTTAAATTTTTGAAAAAATGTAAATTCTTTTTAAAAGTTATAAAAATAAACTTACCTTTCTTTAAAGTCTCTAAAAAAGATAAACCTGTTGAAAAATTTTAAAATAATACTTAATTAACTACTTACCTTGTTAAAAGGGGGTCTTACGCCTGCTTTCTTTATGTGTAAAATCTTAAACACTTACCTGCGCGTTCAACCTGAAAAAAAAACTAAGTGCGCTGCGTGCGCACAACCTGTAGCGCGCACGTGGTTCACTTAGGAACCGCCCCCTTCGCAATACCCGAAGTGTCGGTTTCCCGCGCATGCGCAGTGCATGCAGGAAACCGGCACTTCGGGACCTAATACGCAAGAGTACACAGTGCGTAATCTCTCGTATTAGGTCTAATTTTCGGGCCAATACCTGCTTTGCACCAGCACTATAGTAACTCGCCAAGGCTTCTTCAGCAGCACCTCCCAAACCTGCGACCTCTACCACCTAGAAGGACAAGGGCAGCAGGAGCATGGGAACACCACCACCTCCAAGTTCCCCTCCAAGTCACACACCATCCTGACTTGGAAATATATCGCCATTCCTTCATCGTCGCTGGGTCAAAATCCTGGAACTCCCTCCTTAACAGCACTGTGGGAGTACCTTCACCACACGGACTGCAGTGGTTCAAGAAGGCGGCTCACCACCACCTTCTCAAGGGCAACTAGGGATGGGCAATAAATGCTGGCCTTGCCAGTGACGCCCACATCCCATGAACAAATAAAAAAGACAGGGCCTGAGCTAAATCTGTAATGGAGTGAAGTGAGACTTTCTGGAAGTGGTATGTCACACTGCTTTGGTTTGCCATCCCAGGAGTGTAAATTCAGCGCAGTGTCAGCTCTGGCTTACAAAGTGCTCCGGGAATCCACTGGCCCCTCAGGGCACTTTGCAAACCCATATAACCTCAATTTAAATGTTTAGAGTACTCTGTTACTCGGGTACTCTACCCTCCCAAATCATGGTGGTGGTGTGGCTCTCCTCACCAAATCACACCTTGGTCTGTTCCCCTCCTCCTCCGACACTTTCTCCTCCTTGTTCCACCCCTCTCATCTCTCATTTAAAATTCTCGTTCTCTACCACCCACCTAAGTACCATAAAAATGTTATCATCGAGATATCTTCACTGCTTCCCTCCCTCAGCCTCTGCACTGAGCGACTTCTCATCCTCGGTGATTTCAACCTCCATCTCAATTCATCATGCTCTCTCTCCTCTGAGTTCACTACCCTCCTATCCTCCCTTAATCTCTACCTCCATGTAAACTCCCCAACCCATATTCGCGGCCACCCCCTCAATCTTGCCATCTCTCATGGCCTCACTACACCCATCGTGTCAATCGCAGATAAGGCCATCTCTGATCACTTACTTGTATTGCTCTCCACCCACATCCTCCTTCTCCCCGCCCAACCCTACTTCCTTCTGTGTCCGCCCCTGGAAAAAACTATCTGCCAACTCTCTTACAACTGCACTTACGAAATCCCAACTGTCCAGCCTTTGGCCCTCCATTCACCATGACATTTCTGCAGCTACCGATCTGCTCAACCACACCCTCGCACCACCTTTGATGCCCTAGTCCCTATTAAAACAATTACTCTCTCTCACCCTGGCTGTTCCCGCTGGTACGGCGCTCATCTTCGCTCACTTAAGTCCAAGGGACGCAGACTTGAATGGATATAGTGGACAATTGGTTTAGCCATTCACCGCCAGATCTGGCTGGATCACATAAAGCATTATCGAGTCCTGCTCTCCTCTTCAAAAACTGCCCACTATTCCAGGATCATTCTGAAATGCAAAGATAACCCCCAACTTCTTTTCTCTACTGCAAACCATCTCCTTAAACCCCTCTCCCCTGCCTCCTCCACCCTCACCTCCAACAACAAGTGTGAGGGGCTCACGGACTTCTTTGTCTCTAAGATTGAGACCATTCGATCAGCTGCCTCAACTACTTCCCTTCCCTCCCCTTGCCCACCGGGCCAAACTTCCTGTAAGGTTTCCCCTGCCTTAGCCCTAAAATCGCATCTTTCTCCAGTTTCTCTCCGATCTCCCCTGATGACCTCTCTGCGTTCACCTTGTCATGAGACCCATTTCCTGCTCCCTCGACCCTATTCCCACTAAACTGCTGACCACCCAACTTCCTTTTCTGGCTCCCATGTTAGCTGACATTGTTTACAGTTCTCTCTCCTCAGGTACTGTCCCCTCTCTCCTTCAAATCTGCCGTCGTCACCCCTCTCCTCAAAAAAAACCCTTGACCCCTCCATCCTTGCAAACTACCACCCCATCCTCAACCTCCCTTTCCTCTCCAATGTCCTTGAATGTGTTGTCGCCTCCCAAATCCGTGCCCATCTTTCCCGGAACTCCATGTTTGTATCCCTCCAATCAGGTTTCCGCCCCTACCACTGTATCAAACCAGCTCTCATCAAAGTCACAAATGACCTCCTTTGTGACTGTGACAATGGTAAACTATCCTTCCTCATCCTTCTCGACCTGTCTGCAGCCTTTGACACGGTTGACCACTCATCCTCCTCCAATGCTCTCCACCGTCATCCATTCATATCTATCTAATCATAGCCAGAGAATCACCTGCAATGGCTTCTCTTCCTGCTCCCGTATCGTTACCTCTGGTGTCCCCCAAAGATCTATCCTTGGCCCCGTCCTATTTCTCATCTACATACTGCCCCTTGTCGACATCATCCGAAAAAACAGCGTCAGTTTCCACATGTACGCTGACGACACCCAGTTCTACCTCACCACCACTTCTCTCGACGCCTCCACAGTCTCTAAATTGTTAGATTGCTTGTCCGACATCCAGTACTGGAGGAGCAGAAATTTTCTCCAATTAAATATTCTCCCGCCACAAACTCCATTCCCTAGCCACTGACTCCATCCTTCTCCCTAGCATCTGTCTGAGGCTGAACCACACTGTTCGCAACCTTGGTGTTATATTTGACCCTGAACTGTGCTTCCGACCACATATCCGCACCGTAACTAAGACCGCCTATTTCCACCTCCGTAACATTGCCCATCTCCGCCCCTGCCGCAGCTCATCTGCTGCTGAAACCCTCATCCATGCCTTTGTTACCTCTAGATTTGACTATTCCAATGCACTCCTGGCCGACCTCCCACATTCTACCCTATGTAAACTTGTGGTTATCTAAAACTCGGCTGTCCGCGTCCTCGCACCAAGTCCCGTTCACCCATCTCCCCTGTACTCGCTGACCTACATTGGCTCCAGGTTAAGCAACGCCTCAATTTAAAATTCTCATCCTTGTTTTCAAATCCCTCCGTGGCCTCGTCCCTCCCTATCTCTGTAATCTCCTCCAGCCCCACAACCTCCCGAGATATCTGCGCTCCTCTAATTCTGCCCTCTTGAGCATCCCTGATTATAATCGCTCAACCATTGGTGGCCGTGCCTTCAGCTGCCTAGGCCCTAAGCTCTGGAATTCCCTCCCTAAACCTTTCCGCCTCTCTACCTCTTTTTCCTCCTATAAGACGCTCCTTAAAACCTACCTCTTTGACCAAACTTTTGGTCATCTGCCCTCATTTTTCCTGATGTGGCTCGGTATCAACTTTTTTTGTCTTATTAAAGATGCTATATAAATACAAGTTGTTATTGTTGTTGTTGTTGTAGAGAGCAGGGACTTAACTCTCCCCACACTCTAAACATTTCAATTTCTAACTGTTGGGTGAGAGCTGTGTCCCAGCATGTGTTCAGGCATGTGCACTGCTCTTGGCTAAACAACACAGCTCAAGTTCCAGCCAGGCAGATGCCAAACGAGGGAAACCAGGTTCTGCCTGGCGGAAAACTGAACTGTGGCTATCGGGTTCTGATGCAGTGCAGATGCACTGTAGCAGCTTTCCAGTAAGTAGTTTTCAGATCATTCAACTTCCTCTCTGTGACTGGGGAGTCTGTTGTTTCTCCCCTTCTTTTTTCCAACCTAATTAAGGAGCTTTCTTATCCTTAGAAAGAAAGAAGTTTCAGGACATCCCGAAGTGCTTCACAGCCAATGAAGTACTTTTTGAAGTGTAGTCACTGTTGTAATATAGGAAACTCGTACACCACGATTCCACGAACAGCAGCCAGGTAATCTGTTTTAGTGATGTTGGTTGAGCGATAAATATTGGTCAGGACACCAGAGAGAAATCACCTTCTCTTGTTCAAAATAGTGCCGTGGGATCTTTTACGTCCACCTGAGTGGGTAGACGGTTTAACATCTCATCCGAAGACAACACCTTCAGCAGTGCAGTGTTCCCTTGGTACAGCACTAAAGTGCCAGCCTGTTTTATGTGCTCAAGTCAACCTTTGACTCAGAGGTGAGAGTGCTACCACTGAACCAAGGCTGACACCTTCAAATTTTGAGTTCTGAGAAGGGGTTATACTTGAAACATGTATTTTTGCAGATGCTGATTGACCTGCAGTTTCTTTCCAGCATTTTGTTTCTGTTTTCTATTTTACGTACGGTGTCCCACACCATGAGCTCATTCCTTCACCTTGATTGTTCAATTAAAATGTTTTGTCATGTAAAGAACATTACAGACAGCCAATCTAATCTGGAAATGCTTCAACCCTGAAGAGGCTGAAATGAACAAAACAAATGATGCCACAATGAATCTGATATCTGTTACACAATCGCATTCACTCATGACCACCAGCAACATGGTTTGAAGCAAATATTCTCTGGATCAGGGTATAACATGAGGAGGTCGTATTGCTCCACAGTCAAGTATAATAAGCACATGAGACAGCTGCAAATAGGAGATTTTAGGAGATTGCTGAAGTATTAGAATGATGGAAACAGAACCTAGGAAAGAAAATGCTATAAATAGCATCCTCCCCAGGTGGATGGAACAACAACTTTGGTGATTGTAGATACTAAAACATTTAAAAGGATGTGGGAGGGCAAATTCATTAACCTTCCTATTATGAAAATTATTAAAAATGATCATTATATTAAAATAAAATCAGATGATTAGGAACAGATGCATTGGGATAATGCCCTTCATGAAAAATTATAATCGCTCAACCATTGGTGGCCGTGCCTTCTGTTGCCTCGGCCCTCAGCTCTGGAATTCCCTGCCTAAACCTCTCCGCCTCGCTACCTCTCTTTCCTCCTTTAAGACGCTCCTTAAAACCTACCTCTTTGACCAAGCTTTTGGTCACCTGCCCTAATTTCTCCTTATGTGACACGGTGTCAAATTTTTTGTCTTATAATACTCCTGTGGAGCGCCTTGGGATGTTTTACTACGTTAAAGCTGCTATATAAATATAAGTTGTTGTTGTTGTTTTTGAAAAATATGCTTGTGATAATAGGCATGAAGTCAACAGTAACATTTAGAATAAGGGTCAACAGAAGGAATGCAATAAAACTGTCTTATCTTACTTGATTCAAATCCTGATGGAAGAACAGCTGCTGCTGTTTAGTCCGACATGTCCAAGATTATTACTCTGTTATATTAAAATCTTTCATTATGTTTGAAATCCTGAGAAACCAACTGGAAAAAAAATCAGCAAAATTAACCTAAGTAGAAGCTAAATAATGTCTTGCATTAAACATATGTTCATCAAAAGTATGATTAACATTTGTTGAAGAAGAAATTTGTATTCATTAAGGTTGTAATACTGTACCATCCAAGAAATTTACAGAAGGTATGGCTTATAGTTGTATATATATGGAATACATTTGTGATGATCGCATTGGATAGTCTTTCAATTCACTGACATTTCAAATCTAAGGATGAATATCTAGAAAGGCAGAGCACTTTAAATAAAGATTTGTGGATGAACTTGGTCTTGGGCGATAGCGCAAAACGGGTGACAGTGAATCGGCAGCTCTATAATGGAAAATAAAATTGGGATGGGTGTAAAGCAGGCTGCCGATTCGCTGTCGCCCCATTTTTCAATATTGCCCAAGACTAATTTCACCCCCTTGATATTTGTTGATCTGGAAAAAAATGTTGTGCAAAATGTTGTAGCAAAACCCACGGACACGTGTGGGCTTGAATTTCCTCTTTAGTACACTGCTAACTATGGGTAAGGAAAATTGGGCGGGACGCTGTTCCGCTCATTGCCTGCCAGCTGATACTACTTCCAGCATTTCCTGCCCGAAATAACGAGCGTATTACTGCCCAAATCTGGACAGGTTTATTGTAATAGAAGGCAAATGAAGGGGTGTCATCATACTACATATATTTTATCATTTGCATTTTAGCAACACTGGGCGCAGGGTACGCAGGAGCGTTCCTGGTATTTAACATTACTAAGGGCCATGGGGCGATTTAAAATTGAAGTATCTGCTTTGGCTAAGGCAAGAGCTATCATAAGAACGTAAGAATTAAGAGCAGGAGTAGGCCATGCGGCCCCTCGAGCCTGCTCTGCCATTCAATAAGATCATGGTTGAACTTCTACATCAGCTCCATTTTTCCACCCGATCTCCATATCCCTTGATTCCCTTAGTGTCCAAAAATGTATCGATCTCAGTCTTGAATATAGAATCTAGGAGCAGGAGTAGGCCATTCGACTGAGCATCCACAACCCTCTGGGGTAGAAAATTCCAAAAATTCACAACTCTCTGAGTGAAGAAATTTCCCTTCATCCTTGTCCTAAATGGCTGACCCCTTATCCTGAGACTATGACCCCTAGTACTAGACTCTCGAGCCAGTGGAAACAGCCCCTCAGCATCTACCCTGTCATGGCCTCTAAGAATCTTATATGTTTCAATGAGATCACCTCTCATGCCTCTAAACTCCATAGAATATAAGCCCATTCTATTCAATCTCTCCTCAAAGGACAACCCTCTTATCCCAGGCATAAATCTAATGAACCTTCATTGCACCCCCTCTAAGGCAAGTATATCTTTCCTTAGGTAAGGAGACCAAAACTGTACACAATATTCCAGGTGTGGTCTCACAAAAGCCCTACATAATTATTTGCAGCAAGACTTCCTTACTCTTATACTGCAACCCCTTGCAAAAAAGGCTAACATACTATTTGCCTTCCTAATTGCTTGCTGTACCTGCATGTTAACTTTCTGTGATTTGTGTATAAGGACAGCCAGGTCCCTCTGAATTCCAACATTAACTAATCTCTCACCTTTTAAAAAATGTTCTGATTTTCCATTCTTCCTACCAAAGTGAATAATTTCACACATCCCCACATTATACTCCATCTGCCACCTTATTGCCCAATCACTTTATTGGTCTATATCCCTTTGCCGCCTCTTTGCATCCTCCTCACAGCTTACTTTCCCACCTAGCTTTATATCGTCAGCAAACTTTGATATATTATACCCGGTCCCCTCATCTAAGTCATTGTTATAGATTGTAAATAGCTGAGGTCCAAGCACTGATCCTTGCGGCACTCCACTAGTTACACCCTGCCATCTTGAAAATGACCCGTTTATTCCTGCTCTCTGTTTTCTATCCGTTAACCAACCCTCAATCCATGCTAATATATTACTCCCAATCCCATGAGCCCTAATCTTGTGTAACAACCTCTTATGTGGCACCTTATCGAATGCCTTCTGAATATCCACATATACTATATCCACTGGTTTCCCCGTTATCTACCATGCTAGTTACATCCTCAAAAAACTCCAATAGATTTGTCAAACACAATTTCCCTTTCATAAAACCTTGTTAATTCTGCCTAGTCATATTGTGATTTTCCAAGTGCCCTGTTACCACGTCCTTAATAATAGATTCTAGCATTTTACCTACTACTGATTTCAGGATAACTGCCCTGTTTTCTCTCTTCATCCTTTCTTGAATAGTGGTGTTACATTTGCTACCTTCCACTCCACGGGGACCATTCTAGAATCTAGGGAATTCTGGAAGATCAAAACCAATGCATCCACTATCTCCGCAACCACCTTTTCTTAAAACCCTAGGATGTAGGCCATCAGGTCCAGGGGATTTGTCGGCTTTTAGTCTCATTAATTTCTCCACTACTTTATCTTTACTAATATTAATTACTTTGGGGGAGAAATTCAGTATAGCCCGTTTGGGGCACTAAGGGGGAAAAATTCAGTTGGTTGCGCCTCCCGTTAGCGCCTTAAGAGGGCGCTAATGGGGCGCAAATCATCTAGCGCCCAGGCGCGGCGATGTTTGCGCTGCTCGCGAAATTAACTAGACACTTTGCGGTGGCACTAAACACTACCGCCACGATCTCCTGTGCCGGCAGATCGTGACGTCAGTGGAGTGCGCAACGCCCCGGTATCGCCCCGGAGCAGATATTGAGTGGCGCCCCCTGCCTTACCGCCTGCCGCTAGCAATGACATGTTGAGGGGAGCGTTTTGCAGTCATGAAGGGACTGGGGGAGCGCTATTTAAAGGCGACCGCTTCCTGCCTTTTATTGTTGGTGCCATTTTTGAACCACGCATTCTGAGAGAGAGGGAGAGTGTCTTCTGGAGAGATTCAACGTTGTGTGAAGGAGTTTTGGGTACTGAGCAGCACTTTGCAGTTTCATTTTGATTTGCCATTCCTTGTATCGATTTAGAAGAGATTGTGGGGGCTGCACTCTGAGCTCTTTCCCTGGTACTCTCCATTGTTCTTTCCAGCAGATTTGATGTGCAGGTCTCTCCAGGCTGAGATTCAAGCCTGCAATGAGCAGGATGTGGATAGAAAGCAAGATCAACCATCCCCTTTAAGAATTGGCCCGTGCCATTGTGTGTGTGTTCCATTGCTGACTGACATCACATGAGCTTCGCCAGAGCTCTGAGGTAGCGCCTCGCTCCCAGGCCTTTGCGCCTTAAGACAGGTGTGAAGCGCCTGAATTAGTGCTCCAATCACCTCCAGGGGCGATAAAAGTCAAGTTTGCAGTCGGTGGCGATAATTAGCGCCAGGCGCTAATCTTTGTGCCCGGCCGATAATTGCGCCCCAAATGGGGCGATACTGAATTTCTCCCCCTAAAACTTTTAAAAGCTGGACACTTGCAAGGCTTTGGATGTTAAAGGAAGGCCTCTGAGAAGACCACTTGCTCACAGTCCTGGGGATCTAGTTGCAGTCCCCCTTGGGCTGGAACATCACATGGAGATGATGCAGAGGCAGAAAATAGGACAAGCTGCTCACACAGGGAAGAGAAGGAAGCAGAAGAGGAAGACGCAGAAGCGGAGGAAGCAGAAGGAAGGATGCAACCCAGACATCCCCCTTTTGGCCGGGATATCTGGGATGGAATCATCCGCCTGTGGTCCCAGTGACCACAACCCCAATTCCCCTTTCAACATTTATCCTACACCTTACCTTCCCTCTGTTACTGACCATCACAGCTTCCTCTTGGCCACAATGCTGAAATAAAAGCCACCACAAAGCAAACTTTCCAATCCAACTTTATCCATATATGCATCCAATATTACATCAAAAAATCAACTTATCACCTCTGTGCATTCCCTTAGTAACTGTCTTGTGTGTGCTTTTGCCTATCCTAGTGATGTTACACAGTGCTACCCCAGTGGCTGCAGCATGGCTGGTGGAAGGCTGCTGACTTTCAGTAGGGGACACTGCCGATGGCCCTGCTGGTCGACCTCAAGGAGCTGGTGGCTGGGAGTGTGAAATCGTGTGATGGTGTTTCTTCTTCTTCTTCTTCACTCTCCTCTCCCTCTCCTTGGTCAACCACTGGCTGGGCAGGCTGCATTTCTTTGATATCTGAAATAAGGAAGGCACAAGGGTGGAGTTGTGGTGAGGGGAGGGCGGGAAAGCAAGAACTGCATGATTACACCATGCGCAGCCTGTACATCAGAAGACATTGTGTGATGAGCGGGAAGTGAGATGTGAGAAGGAGGATAACATATGAGGATACCAGCATCTTGTATTCTTTCAGCCCCGCCGCTGGCCAAGGTCTCAACCCCTGCCAAGAATGGCCAGCACCGTCTCCTCCAAGGGGGTGAGGTGAAGCTAGGAATAGGAGGTGTGCCTTATGTTTGGTACAGATTGTTGGTAGGTGAGTATTGGGGGTAGAGGGGTTGTGCATTGAGCATTGTATGAGGCTAGTGGTTCAGTTGGTAGAAGACGGCTCTTCCAGTGTTGACCCACTGCACAAAGCTGGAGTGCGGCGTGCGAGACCCTAGGTGTGCTTTCTCTGGCCTGTTGAGCCATTTGCGTTAGTGCTGAATCACTTTTACCATTTTTTACATGCAGAAAGCATTCACTGACCTTGACCACTGGTCTGAGGTCATGAAACCTCTTTGGGCACTGGAGCCAGGTCCTGGGGGTGACACTGCTGGTAGTGACGGCCTTGGTGATCTGGTCTCACATCCTTCTTTCTGGCCCCCTGGCCCACTGTGGATAGAGGACCTCTTTTCCAGTGTTGACCCCCTGCACAAAGCAGGAGTGCTGCGTGTGAGAACCTAGAAGCCCTTTTCCTGGCCTGTTGAGCCATTTGTGTTAATGCTAAAGCACTTTTACCATTTTTTACATGCAGAAGGCAGTTCGGGGGAAAAATTCAGTTGGTTGTGCCTCCCATTAGCGCCTTAAGAGGGCGCTAATGGGGCGCAAAGCATCTAGCGCCCAGGCGCGGCGATGTTTGCGCCGCTCATGAAATTAACTAGACATTTTGCGGCGGCGCTAAACACTACCGCCACGATCTCCTGCGCCGGCAGATCGTGACGTCAGTCGAGTGCGCAACGCCCCGGTATCACCCCGGAGCGGATATTGAGTGGTGCCCCCTGCCTTACCGCCTGATGCTAGCAACAACAGTTTGAGGGGAGCGTTCTGCAGTCATGAAGGGACTGGGGGAGCGCTATTTAAAGGCGACCGCTTCCTGCCTTTTATTGTTGGTGCCATTTTTGAACCACGCATTCTGAGAGAGAGAGAGAGAGAGACTTCTGGAGAGATTCAACGCTGTGTGAAGGAGTTTTGGGTACTGAGCAGCACTTTGCAGGTTCATTTTGATTTGCCATTCCTTGTATCGATTTAGAAGAGACTGTGGGGGCTGCACTCTGAGCTCTTTCCCTGGTACTCTCCATTGTTCTTTCCAGCAGATTTGATGTGCAGGTCTCTCCAGGCCGGGATTCAAGGCTGCAATGAGCAGGGTGTGGATGGAAAGCAAGATCAACCATCCCCTTTAAGAACTGGCCGGTGCCATTGTGTGTGTGTTCCATTGCTGACTGACATCACATGAGCTTCGCCAGCGCTCTGAGGTAGCGCCTCGCTCCTCGGCCTTTGCGCCTTAAGGCAGGTGTGAAGCGCCTGATTTAGCGCTCCAATCACCTCCAGGGGCGATAAAAGCCAAGTTTGCAGTCGGTGGCGATAATTAGCGCCAGGCGCTAATTTTTGTGCCCGGCCGATAATTGCACCCCAATTGGGGCGATACTGAATTTCTCCCCCTTCATCTTTAAGAGCTGAAGACTGCCTAGTTTGGAATAATTTTTAATGTTTTTTATTCAGAAGGCAGTTGAGCTCTAAGGGCTTGAGACTGCCTATTTTTGAATGATTTTTAATTTTGTCTTCATTAAGGGCTCGAGACTACTTTTTAAAATGAGAGCCTTGCTTTAAGAAAAGGCAGCCTCGCTCCAGGGACGCTACATTGGGCCTTCTGCTGAGTGCACAGCCTGAAGCAACGCGTTGGTCACACGGCTTTGCTCTGTAATCATTCAAATCAGCAGGTAGCACCAAAATAACCTGTTACCTGCGATCTTTTTACAGGCGCCAGCAAATCTCGCCCTGCGGTGGCACCACCCATTTTTGGGCCTTATCGAATTTCTAGGCCTGGTCATTTATCTCATTGCTGTTTGTGGGACCTTGCGGTACGTAAATTGGCCACCGCGTTTCCTACATTACAACAGTGACTACACTTCAAAAATACTTGATTGGCTGTAAAGTGCTTTGGGATGTCCTGAGGTCATGAAAGGCACTATATAAATGCAAGTCTTTCTTTCTTCCTTCTTTAACCAATGAGATTTAAGGGTTGAGAAATAAACAAAGGAAGTACTGAGAAGGAGGGTAAATTAGCGTGGATGAATTTAATGTCAAATCAGGTACAGAAAGAGAAATCAAGAGAGGGAAAGAAAGATTGGATCAAGAGAGAGAGAAAAAAGGGACACAAAGGAAAAGTAAGAAAAGATACTTAAAAATTTAAGATTTGACATTTTTAAAATTTCCAAAACAATTCATAGCCTGAAGAAATGAGACTCCACTCGTATAACTGTTCACTTTCTGGGCAAGAGAGGTTGATTGGCAGTCAGTAACAATTATCGCATTGTTAAAAGGGGGGAGCAGCGGCGATCAGGGGAGGAGGGAGCGACGGTGATCGGGGGGAGCAGCGGCAATCGGGGGGGGGGGAAAGAGTGGTGGCAATTGGCGGGGAGGGAGTGGCGGCAATCAGACGGAGGGAGAGATGACAGTCAGGCAAGTGGTGGCCAGCTGCAGCCTGCATACTTTGAATGTGGATTCGGGAAGATCGCTCCTGCTCCTCCTGACTCCACATTCAGGTAAGTAGAACACTTAGCCTGGCTGTGGCCTGCAGTTGTTCCTTTAGGACCACCTGTTTGACTGCTTGTAGACCTGATTTTCCTGGGTGCAGCTAGCACAAGCTGTCTCAGGGCAAACCAGTCTTGCAGTGGGGGGCCTCAAACAGGTGTTAGGCCCCTTATTTGCCTACACAAAGGGCCCGATGCATGTTTCAGATGTGTTTTTGACCTTTACCAATATGGCGGGTGGCGCACATCCAGCTCGTAATGAGCAGCGTTTCCTGCCCTTCATATTGGAGGCCGTTAAGCTCCTGAATTTCTAGGCCATTGAGTCTCAGGGTGATGAAGGTAACTATGATGGGCGGAAGTAAATGCAAAGGCAGGAGATGGAAGTAGACAGTCTTTCTCTCTGGTGCCCGATGATGACATCTTTTAGGAGGAATCGAGTATGAAGTTTTCCTGCCTAACATGTTGCAATTGTTTTGACACTTGGTTATCGGTGTCACTTTTCTAAGCACCTCAACAGCTTATTGCTTACACTTTCCTTCTCTTTCAGTAATTGGAGCTGTGAATATAAAAATAAAACCAGGATTCCTGCATCCTTGAAGCATGATTTAATTTGCATAACAGTACTCTGTGAGAGAACCGCAATTTGCATCTAAGGGACATCTGTATTCCGTTCTAGTCTGTTATTATTTCTGTCTACCTGGTGCAGTCAGGCAACAAACAAGACTGAATAAAAATGCAGTCTGGCCACATGATTCTTTAGTTTTGCTGTGAACACAAGTTAATGCTGACTATCCTTTTTCATTATTCTTACCCAAGTGTAAAGCTACAACGTTGAAATGTCATTTGGTCATCAAATTTTTATGAATGCTGCACAACAAGGATCACCAGGTCACCTGTTGATTCCCAAAACAGAATATTCTGACAATGTTTAGCAGCTAAAGTGAAGACTATGCAGTCTTGTGCATCTCTACCTGTCTGAAGTGCTGTGGAATGAATGATAAATATGACAGCTTAACGATCTCAGGCACATTTTTGGTTACCAATGGGGTATAGGAGATCGTTACAGTCTTAAAAGCATTTCTTATCTGTTTTATTTCAATGCTCCTTTCAGCAACTACTGTGGTTTCACTGATTTAGAAAAAAGGAAGTGAAATTTGATGCCTGTAATACAAACACATTCAAGACTTGTTAACGCATGGAAACTAGAGCCCAATTAGGTCTGATATATGCAGGTGATAAAATAGCACTTAACTTGAGATGGAGCTTGTGTTAAATAATGTGGCTGGGAATATCACCCATGATTGTCAATGTGACCCTCCTCTAATGGGAACCTCAATTGTTAATGTGAATGCTTCAGTTTTGAAGGGTCACAAAGTCATCTTATCGTGAGCACATCATAACTTTGCTGAAGTCATTGTATGTTCTATTCATTGTAACTGTTTTATTCTTCCTCCCCTCACATAACAGTAACCATGATGCGGAGATGCTGGTGTTGGACTGGGGTGGACAAAAGTGAGAAGTCGCACAACACCAGGTTATAGTCCAACAGTTTTATTTGAAATCACAAGCTTTCGGAGCTGCTGCCCCTTCGTCAGGTGACTTCACCTGACGAAGGGGCAGCAGCTCCGAAAGCTTGTGATTTCAAATAAAACTGTTGGACTATAACCTGGTGTTGTGCGACTTCTCACATAACAGTAAGGAGTTGCCTGTAATATCTTGTGCTGTATCTGGCTATGATCTCCAGTAGTTGACTTATTAGCCTAGATTTTTCAGCTGGTATCACCAGATAAACACATGTAAATCAGGTGAAACTGAGCATTTTGCTGTGTCCAATTTCTCAATGCCAAATTTGAATCGTGTCAGCAATGCCTGCCAGTTCATGGGTGTATCCATGCAAATGAGGTCAGAATGACCACATAGCATTGCACATGCCATTTTCCAAAGTTCATGCTAGGGTAGGACTGTACCCAACCATATAAAATTGGCATTCAGGTTTGCTAAGGACTGAGCAATTTAAAGAAGTACCTTTAAAAAGCATTGTAAGAAGATTGGTATGAACATTAGAGGGATATTTTTGGCACTGCTTATCATGGTTTATTTTCAGTTGCCACTTAGGTTGGCAAGAGCCTTTGCAACAATTGTACAGACACTGTAATTTTTCAACTACCACAACAACAAGAGCACAATGGGTTTCCCCATGGGAATCATCCTTTACTTGTGACTTGGTCAGAAGATGGGGAGCAATGGAGAGATGCCAGTCAGGTCAGACTGCACCAGAAGCACTCTGCACCCTCCTACACCAGAAACTACAAGCAGGAGTACCTGTATATCCAGTTGTCAGAGGAGCAGTGCCTAGGGAGGCTTCAATTTACAAGGGATGCCATGATTGAGTTGTGGCACATGCTGCAAGTTCATCTGCAGCCAAACTCTTCCACAGGTACAGCACTGCAAGTGGCAGTCAAGCATCATAACAACCCTTAAATTTTACATTTCAGATTCATTCCAGAATACCACTGGGAACATTAGCAACGTAAGCCAAACAGCTCTACATAGATGCATAAAGCAAGTTACTGATGTCTTGTTTGCTCAAGCAAGCAAGTCCATCGATTTCCCCATTGACAGCAACATGAGAGGGCTGTGCAATTTTAGATGGTGATCGGATTCCTGAAGGTCTGAGGGACAGGAGCAGGCCATTCAGCCCCTCGAGCCTGCTCCGCCATTCAATGAGATCATGGCTGATCTGCAACCTAACTCCATATACTCGCCTTTGGCCCATATCCCTTAATATCTTTAGTTAACAAAAAGCTATTAATCTCCAATTTAAAATTAACAATTGATCGAGCATCAATTGCAGTTTGCGGAAGACAGTTCCAAACTTCTACCACCCTTTGTGTGTAGAAGTGTTTCCTAATTTCACTCCTGAAAGGTCTGGCTCTAATTTTTAGACTATGCCCCCGAGTCCTGGAATCCCCAACCAGTAGAAATAGTTTCTCTCTATCTACCCTATCTATTCCCCTTAATATCCTGAAAACTTCGATAAGATCACATTAACCTTCTAAATTCTGAGGAATACAACCCTAATTTGTGTAATCTCTTCTCGTAACTTAACCCTTGAAGTCTGGGTATCATTCTGGTAAACCTATGCTGCACTCCCTCCAAGGTGTGGTGCCCAGAACTGCTCACAGTACTCCAGGTGTGGTCTAACCAGGGTTTTGTATAGCTGCAGCATAAATTCTACCCCCTTGCATTCTAGTCCTCTAGATATAAAGGCCAGCATCCCATTAGCCTTTTTGATTATTTTCTGTACCTGTTCATGACATTTTAATGATCTATGTACCTGGACCCCCAAGTCTCTTTGGACCTCCACTGTTTTTAGCCTTTCACCATTTATAATGTACCCTGTTCTATCCTTTTTAGATCCAAAGTGGATGACCTCACATTTGCCTGCATTGAAATCCATTTGCCACAGTTTTGCCCATTCAATTAATCTGTCGCTATCCCTGAGTAAGTTTACGCTTCCATCTACAATTCCACGTATGTTTGTGTCATCAGCAAATTTGGATATTTGACTTTCTATGCCATCATCTAAGTCATTAATAAATACTGTGAATAGTTGAGGCTCCAACACAGATCCCTGTGGGACACCACTAGTCACCTCCTGCCACTTTGAGTACCTACCCATTGGGCTGGATTTTCATTGACCCATGGAGGTGGGTTTGGAGGCGTGTGGGGGGTTAAAATTGCAAAAACTGGCGGGCGGGCACAAGCCCGTCTCCATCCCGCCTCCACACAATTTTCATTAAATCGTGTCTGCTGGTTCCGACTCCGTCCCGCCTCTAAGAGGAGGGATAAGCTGTTAAGGCCCTTAACAAGCACTAAATTGCCTCTATAATGCCATTTTGAAAGGCCTTTGTGATTTTAACCCTTTTTCTACGTGAAGCACGCCTGTTCTGAACCACGAATATGAAACCTGGTGGGAGCATATTTGGCTGGCTGTCTGGCTGGCTGGCATATCTGGATGGATGGATGGATGAGGAGGAGACATATCTGGATGGATGGATGAGGAGGAGACATATCTGGGAGTGGTGGTGCAAAAATATCTGGGAGCAAACTTAGGGCTGCTGCTGCTCATTTTGCATCCAGGTCCTCTCACAGCAAAGGCCAGGCAGTCTTTGCAGACCTTCAATGCAGCAGCAATGATGACATCATCAGAGGCGACTTTCAGACTGAAAACACTAATTGGTTCATGGGTTCCCACATGCTGGAACTCAATTGCCCAATTAGGTGAAAATCGCATCAATCTCCCACATCCAATTGCAGTCGGGTGGATAACACGAAAAGTGGATGACACAACCCCAACCCGCCCCAGTATCAAAATCCAGCCCATTATGCCTACTGCCTGTCTCCTGCCGCTCTGCCAATTTCCTAACCAGGTCAATAATTTGCCTTCAATTCCATGGGCTTTTACCTTAGTTAAAAGTCTCTTATGTGGGACTTTATCAAATGCCTTCTGGAAGTCCATATAAATAACATCCATAGACATTCCCCTATCCACTACTTTAGTCACAGCTTCAAAAAATTCAATCAGGTTTGTCAGGCATGACCTACCTTTCACAAATCCATGCTGGCTCTCTCTGATCAACTGAAAAATTTTGAGGTGTTCAGTCACCCTATCCTTAATTATAGACTCTAGTAATTTCCTGACAACAGATGTTAGGCTAACTGGTCTATAATTCCCTGGTTTCCCTCTCTCACCATTTTTAAATAGCGGAGTGACATGCGCGATTTTCTAATCTAATCAACATTGCTCCTGACTACCCTCTTTTTCCTAATATAATTGTACAAAATGTTTGTGTTAATTTTGATATCCCTTGCAAGTTTCCTTTCATACTCCTTTTTTACTATCTGTTTTGTGACACTTTGCTGTTCTTTGTATATTTCCCATTTGCCAGGATCTGCGCTATTTTTTGCTTTTTTGTATGCTTTTTCTTTGAGTTTTACGCTGTTCCTTACCTCTTTAGTCATCCATGGCTGGTTTTTTTTGGCAAGTAGAGCTCTTGCCCCTCAGGGGTATAAACTGGTTCTGTATCACAGTAAATTCTTTTTTGAACATCTCCCACTGATCTTCTGTCATTTTACCCATTAACAGATTTGCCCAGTTTACTGTGGACAGTCTTTGTCTCATCCCATTAAAGTTGGCCTTACCCAAATCTGGAATCAATGGGCGCGATCTTGCCAGCCCTGGGGAGGCGGGTATGGAGGCGGGACTGCCGGGAAAATGGCAGAATCTGGGGGTGGGTGCCCAACCCGCCCCCAACCCACCTCCGTACCATCTTGCCAGGAGGCGGGTAGCCGACCCGCGCCGGGTCCTGTCTCCTTGGAGGCAGGAAGGGGAGTAGTGCCACTTATCTGCCTGTTAACAGGTAGTTAACAGGCAGATAAGAGGATTATCCCCATTTTACCCACACAAGTGCGGGCTTCCCGAAGGCTCCGAACCCCGCCAGGGTCACCGAGGTGAGCAGTGGGTCTGCGGGGGTTGGAGGGGTGCAAAAGTGCGCTGTGAAGGTAAGTGATGGGTGCAAGTGTGGAGAGGTGAGTATGTGAGGTGAGTGGAAAGTGTTAGTAAAAGTTTACTTACCTTTGTTTCTTCTTGCAGGCTTCAAGAGTTGGGTATGCGGAGAGCCTCGCACCTCCGCGGCAGAGATGACAGATGGCTGTTGCATTCTTCAATGCAGCAACCATCTAATTTCTGCAAAATAAAGAGGTTTGATGAGTCTTGAATTCAAGAACTCATCAAACTACATAGAATGTTAGTGTTTGACAGCTTCACAGAGCTGTCAAATGATGACAGTTCATCTGTCAAAAATTTTTGACAGATGAAACGTCATACGTTGACGTTCTCTGTAACTGGCTTTCCCTTAATTGGCCTGTTAAACCCGCTGGGCGGGCTTAACAAGGTCAATCAAGGGAAAATAGCATGGGTTGGCCAGAAGTTCATGGAGGTGGGATTGAAACCCGACAAGTGGGAGTCCTGCCTCCAAAAGCTCCCCATTGGCAAAATCCAGCCCTTAGTAGCTGTTTTGCATTTCTCCCTTTCAAATGCTACGTTGAACTCGATCATGTTATAATCGCTATTGGATAAATGTTCACTCACAGTTAGGCTGTTAACTAAATCTGGCTCATTACTCATTACTAAATCTAATATGGCACACCCCCTTGTTGCCTCTAGGACATATTGTAGAAAACTATCCCGGACACACTCAAGAAATTAACTACCTTTCTGACAGGTGCTAGTCTGCTTATCCCAATCTATATGAAAGTTAAAATCCCCCATTAAAAGCACTCTGCCTTTGCTACACGCTTGTCTAATCCCTGCTGTTATACAATCTAGCACTTCACAGCTGCTACCAGGGGGCCTATACACAACTCCCACTACAGTCTTAAATTCTTTCCTATTTCTTAATTTTACCCATAAAGTCTCCACTGCCTGCTTACCTCTCGTTATATCCTCTCTTATCATTGAAGTGATTTCATCCTTAATCACTAAGGCTACTCTTTCCCATCTACCATTTTCCCTATTTTTCCTGTAGACCTTATAACCTGGTATATTTAGTTCCCAGTCCTGACTGTCTTGCAGCCAAGTCTCAGTAATGGCTACCATGTCCTACCCTCCAATTTGAATTTGCGCCTGCAGTTCATTCAATTTATTCCTTATACGCTGTACGCTTGTATAAAGAACGCTAATATGAGCCACACACCCTAGTCTGTCCTTCGGCTCTAATGTTTTTCTCACTTGTTTCTTATTTCTCTTTCCTAGTTTCATCACTTTACATCTTTTAGTTTTCCCTTTACATGTAATGCCTAAAGCACAATTTATGACTGTTACACTACTTTTTTCCCTTTTGTTTGTTTTTGAACTACTATTTTTACTACAATTTCCACCTGAGCCCTCCCCCCCATTTACTAGTTTAAAGTCCTTGTGACCGCCCTACTTATCCTTTTCGCTAGGACCCTGGTCCCAGACCAGTTCAGATGGAGCCCGTCCCAATGGTACAGTTCCTTCCTGTCCCAATACTGGTGCCAGTGTCCCATGAAATGGAACCCCTCTTTACCACACCGCTCCTTTAGCCACGTGTTTGCTTTCTTAATCAGCGTATCCCTACACCAATTTGCACGTGGCTCAGGTAATAATCCAGAGATTATAACCCTTGAGGTCCGGTTTTTTAATTTAGCTCCTAGTTCCTGGTACTCCCCAAACAGGACCTCTTGCCGACTCTTCCCTATGTTGTTGGTCCCAACATAGACCAGAATGACTGGATCCTCGCCCTCCCTCTCCAGTATCCTTTCAAGCCGGTTCGAGATGTCCCTCGCCCTGGCACCAGGTAGGCAACATACAATGTGGGACTCTCGATCCTGCTTACAAAGGATGCTATCTGTCCCCTGAATTATAGAATCCCCTACAACTGCCACATTATGCTTCCTCTCCTCGTCCTCCTCCCCCCTTAGGACAGCCTCCTGCTCCAAAGTGCCAATCACCTACCTGCTGTCCTGTGACATCACTCCTTGTTTTTTTTTATGTTTTAGAATTTGCTGGAGATATACTGCCTCACAGGTCCCGACTCCTCATAAGTCCGTGCTGCCTCTACTCCCACTGTATTTATGGTCAGCCTCCTCCGGTCCCGACTCCTCGCAGGTCTGCGCTGCCTCTACTCCCGCTGTATTTATGGTCAGCCTCCTCCGGTCCCGACTCCTGGCATTACCATCAAGCCAGGGGACCAAACCTGGTTCAATGAGGAGTGTAGAAGAGCATGCCAGGAGCAGCACCAGGTGTACCTAAAAATGAGGTGCTAACCTCGTGAAGCTGCAACACAGGACTACATGCATGCTGAACAGCGGAAGCAGCATGCAATAGACAGAGCTAAGCGATCCCACAACCAGCGGATAAGATCAAAGCTCTGGAGTCCTGCCACATCCAGTCATGAATGGTGGTGGATAATTAAGCAACTAATTGGAGGAGGAGGCTCCATGAACATCCCCATACTCAATGATGGTGGAGCTCAGAACGTGAGTGCTAAAGACAAGCTTAAGCATTTGCAACCATCTACAGCCAGAAGTGCCAAGTGGATGATCCTGAGGTCCCCACCATCGCAGAAGCCAGTCTTCAGCCAATTTGATTCACTCCACATGATATCAAGAAACGGCTGAGCGCACTGGATACAGTAAAGGCTATGGGCCCCGACAAAATCCCGGCTGTAGTGCTGAAGACTTGTGCTCCAGAATGAGCCGCGCCTCTAGCCAAGCTGTTCCAGTACGGCTACAACACTGGCATCTACCTGACAAGGTGAAAAATTGCCCAGGTATGTTCTGTACGCAAAAAGCAGGATAAATCCAGTCCAGCCAATTACTGCCCCATCAGTCTACTCTCAATCATCCACAAAGTGATGGAAGATGTCATCGACAGTGCTATCAAGCGGCACTTATTCACCAATAACCTGCTCACCGATGCTCAGTTTGGGTTCTCCCAGGACCACTCGGCTCCAGACCTCATTACAGCTTTGGTCCAAACATGGACAAAAAAACTGAATTCCAGAGGTGAGGTATGAGTGACTGCCCTTGACATCAAGGCAGCATTTGACCGAGTGTGGCTTCAAGGAGCCCGAGTAAAACTGAAGTCAATGAGAATCAGGGGAAAATGCTCCATTAGCTGGAGTCATATAGGACAAAGGAAGATGGTTGTAGTTGTTGGAGGCCAATCATCTCAGTCCCAGGACATTGCTGCAGGAGTTCCTCAGGGCAGTATCCTAGACCCAATCATCTTCAGCTGCTTCATCAATGACCTTCGCTCAATCATAAGGTCAGAAGTGGGGATGTTCGCTGATGATTGCACAGTGTGCAGTTCCATTCACAACTCCTCAGATAATGAAGCAGTCCATGCCCGCCTGCAGCAAGACCTGGACGACACTCAGGCTTGGGCTGATAAGTGGTAAGAAAGATTCATGTCACACAAGTGCCAGGCAATGACTATCTCCAACAAGAGAGATCTAACCAGCTCCCCTTGACATTCAACAGCATTACCATTATTGAATCACCTACCATCAACATCCTGGGGGTCACCATTGACCAGAAACTTAACTGAACCAGCCACATAAATAATGTGGCAACAAGAGCAGGTCAGAGGCTGTGTATTCTATGATGAGTGACTCATCTTCTGACTCCCCAAAGCCTTTCCATCACCTACAAGGCACAAGTCAGGCGTGTGATAGAATACTCTCCACTTCCCTGGATGAGTGCAGCTCCAACAACACACAAGAAGCTCGACGCCATCCAGCATAATGCAGCCCGCTTGATTGGCACCCCATCCATCACCTTAAGCATTCACTTCCTCCATCACCAGTGCACCGTGGCTGCGGTGTGTACCACCTACAAGATGCACTGCAGCAACTCGCCAAGGCTTCTTTGACAGCACCTCCCAAACCCACAACCTCTACCACAAAAAGGAATAGGGCAGCAGGTGCATGGGAACACCACCACCTCCAAGTTCCCCTCCAAGTCACACACCATCCTGACTTGGAAATATATCATCGTTCCTTCATCGTTGCTGGGTCAGAATCCTGGAACTCCCTACCTAACAGCACTGTGGGAGTACCTTCACCACATGGACCGCAGCGGTTCAAGGCGGCAGTTCACCACCACCTTCTCAAGGGTAATTAGGGATGGGCAATAAATGCTGGCCTTGCCAGCAATGCCCACATCCCATGAATGAATTAAAAAAAACATGCATCCACCAAAGTAACCATTAAGGATACCATTAAACATACTCCCAAACCTTTGCAAAAGCATGCAACGTCAGTGCAGACAGATTATTAACAACCAAACCTATCATGTGACACAGTGCGTCAGATTTTGGCCAGCCCTGGGGGCATCCTGCAATAAAGCCCAACTTAGGCTTCAAGGATTGTGGTAGTCTGCTTCATGTTGCACAACTTCGCCCTGCAAAGAAGCATCATTATGGAGATCCCAGAGGATGAAGCCCACCAAGCTCTGCGACATAACCACACAGAAGAGCATGAGCAGCTTGAAGAGCCATTTGTCAAACTCTCATACACGAAGCCTTCTCTTAATTGGAAAATGTCCCCATTGCATTAAGAGTCCTGTCTACATCCTTTCAATGTCCTGCACAAATATATTTCCACTTACAGTGCCTTAAATCTTACACAGAACTCATTAATCTCCTATTCATGGCACCTGATGAAACATATTCCCAAACTTTTGCAAAAGCACTGTCTGTAAACACAACGTCAGTGCAAACAGGTTGTTAACAAGCAAATGTGGCATGTGTATTTTCGCCATTTGCTTCCACGGTGCTTCCCTTGATGACCGTCTGGTCTCTTAAACCTAGCCTTGTGATGCGTCTCTGTACTATCAGAGGCAGAAGTTGGTGAGATGGCTGACTGTCTTGTGTGAATAGGAGCTTCTTGGAATTGAGGGGCTCCCATGCCTGCTGGCAGCTGAGTCCTAGCCTGGACCAGCTTCAGATTGTTGTCACTTCTGCAAATGCATGGGTAGCTTTGCCCTGCTCACATTCAGCCACGTGTGCTGAAACAGAAGAGTGCTGGTGGGGGGTCAAGATGGGTTGCCATCCTGATTGATAGCAAAATCATCCATGCCCATTCCAGCTGTGCTGCTGCTGGGCACTACCTCATTATGGCCACTGATCAGTGTGACATATGAACTAATGCCACCAAGGAGTTCAGTGAAGTCCTTCTGCATGCTTCTTTTTATCCACTCTCCCAGCCTTTCCAAGACAGAAGAGATAGCAGCATTGATTTCAACCCCGCATGCCTGACGAGAATGGGGTGTGTGGAGAGTTACAATAACAGCAGTGTGACACTCACCAGATTCGCGCTGAACACGCACCACACGCCATTTTAACAGGTGCATTTCGGGCAGCGTATGAAGCCCTCGCCTGAGGCAGCCAAGGACCTCATTGAGATTAAAAATTGGAGGTCTGATGATGTCACTCAGGCCCTGACGCTATTTTAACATGGTATTGCAAGGTCGGCGCCTGTTGCCGGCCTTACCGGTGCA
This sequence comes from Squalus acanthias, assembly GCA_030390025.1. Taxonomy (NCBI): domain Eukaryota; kingdom Metazoa; phylum Chordata; class Chondrichthyes; order Squaliformes; family Squalidae; genus Squalus; species Squalus acanthias. The sequence continues at coordinate 144,677,841 of CM059426.1, read as the reverse complement.
ACGGGGAGCTGCCCCAGAAGATGGCCCCCTGTCATTGATGCTGACCTCGAGAGGGAGTCGGGCCTGGTTATTTAAATGAGGCCCGGGAGTTAAAATGGCCTGGGCCTCACTTTGGTGAGTCGGGAACGATCCCGACATGAGTTAAATCAGGGCTTGCCCGTCCACTCTGAAATTCCAGGCCTCTGTGGCAGGAGCCCAAACATTCCTGGGAGAAGCATGAATTACCTTTAGGGTCTTAGGCATGGGGTATTTCACTGCAAATGTTCCCGGAGTTGCCATCCTGGCAATGCTTTATGCCCAGGTGGTAAAGACAAAAATCTACTCCAATGTTCCTCTAAAGAAGCTTGCTGACTTCCAAATATGTATATAAACCATGCCTGCCCCTTTATGCTGCTGCAGGCCTGCAGTACCATCTGATTTTCTATCCACCAATGGGTGATGTTCCAACAGTGTTTTCTGTGCCAGGAGCTGGCTCACATTGGCCCAAAACTTCGTCTGAATACGGGAGAGTACGCACTGTGTACTCTTGCGTATTCGGTCCCGAAGTGCCGGTTTCCTGCATGCACTGCGCATGCGCGGGAAACCAGCACTTCCGATATTGCTAAGGGGGCGGTTCCTAAGTGAACCGCGTGCGCATTACAGGCTGTGCGCACGCAGTACACTTAGGTTTTTTTTCAGGTTTCAACGCGAGGGTAAGTATTGAAGATTTTACACATGAAGAAAGGAGGCGTAAGACCCCCTTTTAACAAGGTAAGTAGTTAATTAAGTATTATTTTAAATTTTTTTCAACAGGTTTATCTTTTTTAGAGACTTTAAAGAAAGGTAAGTTTATTTTTATAACTTTTAAAAAGAATTTAAATTTTTTCAAAAATTTTAATTTTTGTTTAAAGTGGTTAATTTATTTAACTATAGTTATTTTATTAATGTGATGGTTTTTAAAAAATTTATTTGAGGTTTAGCTGTTCTTTTGGGGGCAATTTGTATTCATAGTTTTGACAGTTCTCCTGTCAAATCTATGAATGAAAGATGGTGTGCTGCCATTGGCTCTCCATGGCCCACCTGATCCCAGAGGTCACATCGAACTAACTGCGCCTCTGGGACATGCACACACTGCGCGCCGGCACCAGGGAGAGGCCCAGGACCCGAAGTTCGTGTGGGCCCGAAACATAAAGGCAGGCGCGGTAGGTAAGATCGCGCCGGATCCTTACCCCCGCGGCAACCATCGAAGTCTAATTTCTGGGCCATTATGATATTGAGGCTGACCCTTCAAATACACTCTCTTAGGCAGAGTGTATTTGAAGGGTCAGCTTCAATATCATAATGTGAGCCTTCAAATACATGTGGGGCTACCTCAACCAAGGTTGGGTTCTGTTTATTCACTGTCCCACTTCTTGTTGAGCCAACATCTGATTGGAAAATCTAGGCTTCTATTTATCATTTAAATCAACAGAAGGCTGAAAGTGTTCCATGCTGCCATGTGGAATTATAAGCTTTTGCATGGGAATATGTCAAATGGATTGAGACTAGTTCTGGTCACATTTCTGTAAGACTTTCCGCCTTTTGCCAGTTACAAGGTTCGTCAACTTGTCTGGTTGCAAGGAAAGCTCACAACCCAGTGAGACTTTACAGGACGTCAACTGTTGTTTAACCTTTCTGGCAAAAAAAAGACCAATTAATTGCTTCATTCTGACTGCTTCTAGTGTGGCAACCTAGATCACATACTAAAGTAAATATGATCTCCTGGTATGTTATTATGGGAATCATGCCTCCTCAGAGATTTCTGATAGCAATACATGGACTTTACACAGTTTAAAATGATTTGGCTGTGGAAAGAAAGTCATCCATGTAAGGTTAAACTGACTGAAAGGACGTGATTCCCACTTAACCTGAAGCTCTATGGTGATAAAAGACCTCAAATTCCACACACAACATTGAGCATCATATATTGGGTATATGTTTGTACTGATTGCAAATCATAGCATCTGTGTGCATTTTAACAAGCATGGCCCATCACTGCACAAAGCATAGGTGAACAAAGGGCAACTACTGCTGATAAAATTAGATTTTCATTTCAATGAAATCTCTGTGGGCAATGGAAAACTGGGAGCAGCCGCGTCAAACTTGGTTATAATTTGTCCTCCACAGATATTCATTCTGACTTATTAACAAAAAAAAGTACAGTATCTTATGATTGTAGCCAATGGTAGCAGCTTGTTCATTAGCTTGGGAGCACCTCATTAGCATTCCATTAACCTCTCCTTGTAAAAGATAACTTACTCCTAGAAGTCACTGCCTTCCAAAAGTCATGCTGATATGAATGCTGAGTTGTATTGAATAAATTGTATCTATATCGTAATAGAGAGTCAGTTTGAACTTTCCATCGGTGCAACTTGGGCACGTGTTTTGACAATAGCGAAGAGAAATTGTGAACGAATTGCCTGTTATAAATTATAATCATAGGAAGTTTATATATGCAGAAATAATTGAGGTGGGAGAATGTTTGTGACTATAACATATGTGGCAATAAGATTTCTCTCCACCCATAATCAGATGAGATACGGAGTGGCCATAACCAGCCAAGATTTTGACAGAAGCAATCAATCAAATGAATCCTGTTCGAGTGTAGAGTTTAGTTTTATTCTGTTACAAATGACTCACAAGAGGCCAAGTAAGCAATACAGTACTTCAGTTATGAATGGTTTATATTTCACTATAATACTTTTTTTAGGATTATTATTTTATTAACCCTTAGAGTGTCAGAATCTATGGAATTCTGTATCCAGTTAGCTGGTCATTTTTTTTATGAATGAAAAGCTGTTTGGTTACTGTGGATTTTAACATCAGACAGCATTGAATTTATTATCCCTATTAGTTTATAATTGTGGCTATTAAAATAAAAAGCTTTCTGCGATCTATCCAACTTCACACCAGACCGACAAAACAAAAGGATTCTTGAGGCTGCAGAAAACCATGCATCTGTCACAGGTTTTACACTGGTTTTCAGACAATTAGAATCAGCCTTTTATGGTTACCTGTAATCCAATGCAACTTTGGGTTAAACCAATTTGACTCTTGCTTTGCCTGTGTAATTTATTTAGAAAATTGCCAATCCATGAAAAAGAAACAGAATATGAAGGGAAAGATATGTGCATTAGAACAAGTACAGCACAGTCAACCTAAGGACAATCTTACAGAAGGTAAACTTCACATATATTTGCTGTAGTTTCTTTCAGTTTTTGTCTTCATTTTCATAGGGTTACGATTTTATCTTAAGTTTGTTTTGTCTAACACATTATTAGCTAAGCCAGTGTTATATGTTAAAAGTTCAGGATTAGCGATTGGCACAAAGGTTTCGGTGTTTTAGAATTTAGCTGCATGTTGGTTGAGGTCATTAGTGAAGCTGTGCTGCTACAACTATAAAATCAGCCAGACTCACATGATCAGTTGACAAATAGAGATGAGTAACATCATTCAAACCATCTTAGCTGTCCATCCATATAGACCATATAATCCCCTTATGAGGGCAGCCAACCATTTATTAAATGATACTGAGGGAGTGCTGCACTGTCGGAGGTGCCATCTTTCGGATGAGACATTAAATCGAGGCCCCGTCTGCTCTCTCAGGTGGACGTAAAAGATCCCATGGCACTATTTCAAAGAGCAGGGCGGTTATCCCCGGTGTCCTGGCCAATATTTATTCTTCAATCAACATCACTAGAACCGATTATCTGGTCATTATCACATTGCTGTTTGTGGGAGCTTGCTGTGCGCAAATTAGCTGCCGCATTTCCTACATTACAACAGTGACTACACTTCAAAAAAAAATTCATTGGTTGTAAAGCACTTTGGAACGTCCTGAGGTCATGAAAGGCACTATATAAATTTAAGTCTTTCTTTCTTTCCTTCTTCTAGAGGTTTTGCCTTCACTGCAATACCCAAAAGTCCATTCCATACTTTGATCAGTCTTTGGTGGGAATTTTATTGTGGCGACGCGCTGGGAGCCAGGGCGGGACAGCGAACCCAGAAGTAAGTGCAGCGCGTCTGTCAGTGGCTTTTTAACCCAGCCAACGCATTAGCATCTGACTTACGGGTTTCCCGACCAATTAGCATGAGCGGGCACGATGACGACTCACATGAGTCGATTTCAACTGAACTAGTTAAAGGGACACTGCAAAGATGACAGTTGATTGATTGTGGAGGTGGGGGAACAGAGGAAGCAACTGTCATTATGGAGTCTCAACGTGGCAAGTCGCTTCACAGATGCCTCCCTAGACCTGATGGTGCGGCCTGTAAGGATCTGCAGGGAGATACTCTCCCCTGCCAATGGGAGGAAGAAGCCTGCCACAGAGAGCAAGAAGGCATGGCTGGAGATTGCTCAGGAGGTGAGCAGCAGGAGTGTGATGCCACACTCCTGGATACAGTGAATTAGTTTAATGACCTGATCAGGGCTGAAAGGTGAGTACAATGGCACACTCAACTACATCCTGCCAACCCCCTTACTCTATCTTCCCAAGCCTACTCCAGCACATCACTCCTCACACCAACTTACCTTGCAGGTGTACCCATCCCTCTCTGTCTATGCACTTCCTCACATCCCCACCTGTGCATGCACCACTGACACTCACCCTCATCTTAATGCAATTTCATGCGTCTCGCTCATAGTCATCCTCAACAAATGTTGTCCATCCATCCACTCAACACATTCCATTATGCAGGATGCAGTTGAATGTTCCATTACTCTCACTCATAGGTCTCTTCTTTCCCTCCTTGCAGGAGAAGAGAGCACAGAACACCAGGGAGAGGCAGAGAACCGGAGATGGTCCTCCAGCAATCTCGATACTGACAGCTGCAGAGGAGGAGACGCTGGACATAAGCGGAGTCTTGGCGTGCCTGGCCATCGGAGATGGGGAGATAGGGGCCTCCCAGCTATCTGGTGACAGAATTAAATATCACACGGCCACATGGAATACAACACTCACTCGTGTTGACTTGATGTCAGCAGCTAGTGAAATATGATCATGTGCATAATGTTCACTTAAAACATTCTTACCATGACAGTCTAATTCATGTCTTTAATCTCCCACAGGCTCATCAAGCATCCCACAGGAGGTGGTCCAGGAGGACGATGATGACTCCTCAGAGGAGGTCACTCACTCTGTGGTGCACCGTCACAGGCCTCATGCAGACCATGCACCAGCTGAGATACTCACACTTCGATATGACAGATAGTTGGGTTTTCACCTGGTGTCTCGCACATCACAAATAAACAAGAGCAGATGGTGGAGACAGGGACAGCAGCGGAGAGTCTGCGTCACAGGGCGCAGACGCTCCAAGCTCTGCTCAGCTGAAGGCAGATGCTGAACCTCAGGGGCCATCGATGAATAGGATACTTCTGGTGCAGCAGCAAAGAATGTGCGATGCACTGGCAGGCTTTCCAGCCGCACTGTGCACACTTGCAGAGAGATTGGAGGAGTCCGTCTCAAGCATGAGTGGCATGATGTCGCAGGCCTTTGCGATGATGTCTTCATCCATGGAAAGAGTGACCACCTGCACGGAACATCAAACGCGGCAGTCAAACGAGTGCATGCTGGGCCTCACCAATCGCTTGCACACTCTGAATTCCACCTTAAATAGGAGTGATGAAACACTAGCCTTGGCCGTTCATCGCCCCACTGAGGTGCAACAAATTGCTCTCCAGCTCATTGCTAGCAGGGAAGTGTGGGTGGGCCATGCGAGGGAAGATGGTGAAAGGCGACAAGGAAATGCTCAACGCTCTTCCACTTCTCACCCGGTGCCCCCAGCTCAGTCAGTAGCCCACATGTTGCCTTGTGTCCCGATGGTCGAGTCTGCCCCTACACAGGTGCAGGTGGAGCAGTCTTTGGCGGGGCCCTCATGGGCTCCAAGACCCAGAGGACGTCAGCCAAGAGCATCTCAGCAGTTAGAGCAAGAATTTGAGCAACCTGCCTCAACCTCTGCTGAAGCCATAGGGGTTGCACCACGTAGGAGTAGCAGAAAAAGGATGAGTAAAGATTTGTAGTTGCACAAGGATATACACATGGGTGAAGTTTCTGTTTAATTTATGAGCCACATAAATATTATTTGCACCACTTTCCCGTCTTGCCCATTTTTGCCTACTGCTTGGCAAGAGGCCTTCTCACTTGTGATGAATAGTAAGACAAGACTTAAAGCCGAGCAATGGGTGGCTGTGAAAAGGATGCTTTGTTGATTGCAGGACTGCTTTGTTTTGGGGAAAGTGGGGGGCAAGTGGGTTTAGTATGTGGCTGCCAGATGGGTGCACTGGGTGCAACCTAACTTAACCTCGCCATTATGAGGGCATCCCGGGCAACAAGGTGCGCCGCTGCTGGTGCAATGGCCGCATTGCGTTCCTCCTTCTCCTCCTCCTCCTCCTCCTCCTGTTTCTCCTCCTTTTTCTCCTCCTCCTCTGAAGAGGCATTGCGCTCTGCGCCTTGTTCCTCCTGACGGTTCAATCCTCGCTGCTGTGCAATGTTGTGCAGAGCGCAGCACACCACAATCATTCTGGAGACCCTGGCTGGTGCATATTGAAGGGCTCCTCCAGATCTGTCGCGGCACCTGAAGCGCATCTTGAGGATGCCGACTGCTTGCTCAATGACACATCTCCTTGTCATATGGCTTTGATGGTAGTGCTCTAGGCCTCATTGCTTGAGCTTCTCATGGGTGTCATCAGCCAACTTTTAGGTGGGTAGCCTCTGTCTCCAAGCAGCCAGCTGGTAAGTCTGATCTGAGGTATAAAGAGCTGAGGGAGGGTGGACTGGCGCAGGACGAATGCATCATGGCAGCTCCCTGGGAATCTTGCGCACACCTGCATAATCATCTTTTTGTGGTTGTAGACGAGCCGCACATTGATGGAGTGGAAGCCCTTGTGGTTCATGAATACTCCTGGGTGATCTGGGGGTGCCTTGATAGCCACATGTGTGCAGTCGATGACGCCCTGCTCCTGTGGGAAGCCGCCCTTTAAATTTGCTGCGTGGCTGTGCATGCGCAGTATCTTTTCCAGTGGAAGCAGCTGGTGAGAGGCCTGCGTGGGACCTTAGGGGCAACATTGCCTGTAGAGAAGTGAAAATAAACTCTCAGAACAAGTGCTATGAGCAAAAGCCTTTCACACAATTAGGCAATGAAGCAGCTGTGAGGTCTCAGTACTTATGGGAATTTTTGCCTGTCATTTCTTCAGGCCCCTCAGTTGCCGCTGTGCTCTTGCCTTGCTTTCACTGGCGAGTTCTAGGAAGCCAGGGAAACACGTGTACCCACAGTTAAAGATGAAAACCCCTGTTTAAAAAGCTCTTAATCACCTATTAATATATTTCAATTGCCAACCCGCCTCTCCTGAGGGGGTTTCTTGCATGCAGCCTAACGCGCTGCAGTTAAACATGGGATTCAGCGGGTTGGAGACGGCTTCCCGATGCACTGTCATTTTCAGCGCTTTTAACCACCCACCACCTCCCAAACCCACTCGCTCTTGTAAGTTAAAATTCCCCCCTTTGTGTGAGGTTTTTTGACATCAGTCCTAAATTTGCCTTTTATTAATTTGAATCTGTGCCACTTTGTCCTACTTTAATATTTAGGTTGAGCATGGTTTCTCCAACTATTACTCTACTATTTGCCAAATGAGAAGGTAAAATATAACATAAAAGTAACAAGGTAGTAATGCCAATTAATCTTGTGGAGCAGAATTTGTGGTCGCTATGACGGTGTACTCTCAGAGTACGCCGTCATACTGCCTTTGAAATTGACCGCAATTTTGAGAATCCGGATGAATTGCACATGTGCTAAATCCTGACCTTGCAATCTGTCAAGTTCCGACTAGACAGATCATCTGCTGCAACTGTCAAATCCTCATTGCTGGCAAAAATTTGGGCTAATTGCCCACCGACTGCCCATCAATAATGCTGGAAAAGTTTACGGCTGGTGCAAACAGCCACAGGAATCTTTTTGCACAGCGTAAGGGGAGGGGGGATGAGAAAATTGCAATTGCAGGGCCATAATATAATTCATGTGTTCTTTATATATATATATATATATATATTACATAATGTTATCAAGTTTATGGTGTCAAAAGAGGTTTCAACTTTTTGTCAGGTCATTTACAGATATATGGAAATGCATTGATGTAAGCTTGCAAGAAAACATGCATTGAAAGAAAAATAAAGAGTGAAGGCCAGCCAGTATTTATAGTGAGGCTGTTGGGTTGCTATGCTTAACTCTCAAACGGGGCTTTCTATGTTTCCTGATTGGCTAGTGAAAGGAGCTCCACCCCATGTGATCCCAGGTACGTTTATGCACAGCGGTGCGCCCCTGGGATCCGTGGGCCCCTACGCTGCGCACAACTCTGCAGCATTTCAGAGCACGTTTTCGTTTGGGGCCTCGCACCAGGTAAGTGCGGATTTTGTTCGGAGGTCGGCAGCGTAGTCCTTAGCTACACCGCCGACCGCAATCTCAGGGCCAATGTTTATTTCCCATTTTAATATATTTCTGTAGTTTTGTAAAGGAATTTTTCTTCTCTTATCTGTCTATATTTACTGTGCTAAATATTATAAAACAATTGCAAGTAAAACTAGAAAGTTACTTATGGATCTATTTTTCTGTACCGTTTACTATCTTATACGCCTCTCCAAGATCACCTCACAGTGACAGATTTCAAGCCTGCAAACCTCCACCTTCTCCAGTCTCCTCTGGTAACTCAGTCCTCAGACAATAGGGATCAGTCTGTTCTCTGAACTGCCTCCAATGATTGATGTATCTATACCAGTAATGGCGTCTTAGTGACTAGAACTTGGCACAGTGCTCAAGATGTGGTCAGTCCACTAATGAGAATTTGAAGTAGTTTTTCCTTGGAAAAAATCAATTTGAATTAAACAATGTAAATAACACAGTAAAGTGGGAATTTAAAGCAAAATAAAATTGAATTTCCAGACGATTTAAATTAAGCAACATTAGAAGAGTAGACTGTATATAGAATTTTTGACCTCCTTTGACTTGTACTCGATTATTCATCAAATAAAGAAGAAAAATATTACAAAGCACATTAACACAGAAATGTAGTAGTACAACTTAACAGTGCAGCCGGAGATCCTGAGGTTCAGGACCATTGGTCTGGTCCTGAAATAAAGGATCATGGGAGGGAGGCTCCCAGAATGGGGGGTCGGATCTTGGGGAGAGAGTACTAGGGTTCAGAAGAGCTGGGGAGGGGAATCTGGGAGGATTGGGGTATTGCTGGGACTGCAGTATTGGGGGAGGCAGGGTCTCGTAGCCTTTTTAGGGAGATGTCCAGGAAAGTGAGACCCAAACATCCCATAGCCCCTTTTGAATCATCAGGCACCACCCCCTCCTCCCACCCCACCCACCGTCTTCCTGGCTGTAAACCTCCTCCCCCAACTGTCTGTGGTCTCTTTTGTATGTTCAGGGTCCTGCCCTCTACTCCCCCTCCACTGTTTTCCCCATTGTCAGCCAGTCCCCGCAGTCCTGTGGAAAGGTCTTAGACTTCTGTTTCTCCACAGATCCTGTAAATACACTTCAGAACCCTGTTCGCTTTAGCTATAGCTTCACTGCATTAGTCATGGACCTTTAAAGATTTTTACACTAAATCACCAAGATCTATTTCTTTCACTATAAGCTTTAATTCTTTTCTCTGTAGGGTGTATTTATGCTTAGCATTTGACCAGCCCAAGTGCATGACACCACACTTTTCTAAGTTAAACACCATTTGCCAAACATGGGCCCAATCTCCCAGCACATCTAGATCTGCTTGTAGTAGTCGAGCATCCTCTACAGTCCTGACTCTCGCACCTATCTTGGTATGGTCTGAAAACTTGTGGATCATTTGCCCAACACTTACATCGAGACCATCAATGAAAATAGCAAATAGCAGAGGTCCGAACACTGATCCCTGCAGAACACCAATGGTAACTGGTCTCCAAGCAGATCCAAATCCATTGACGACAACTTTCTGCCGATGGGCATTCAGTCTATTCTCAATCCACCACAGCAGATTACCACTAATTCCAAAGATTCTATTTTGTAGAGAAATATCTGATGTGGTACCTTATCATTATGGTATGGGTATTATCAGTGCAGCATGAAATTTATGAACTTGCTTTCCTTGGCAAAAAGCATCAGTAATGGAAATGGAGCTCAGGAGAGATGTATAATGGACAGCTGAATTGATATCGCCCATTTTACGTTATCACCCAGTGTCAAAATTACCCCGAATACATTAATGAGGTTTCTTAATCCTTGCAATTGTCAGAGAAAAGTGTTGCTCATGGTGAGCAGAATTAGTTTACTCCCATGACCTCTCAACGTTGCTCAACTAAAGATTCAAAATGGACTTCCGGAGTCTGCAAAAAATATGGGATCTTTTACTTAGCAAATTATTTCTGACCTTGCATGGGTCAGGATGATTTACAAAGATAAGGTTATGGGTACCTTTTGCTAGACACAAAAAATCTTGCATTTCAGTGGAATGAAACCCCTGCAAATTCCTAATGATTAAAAAATCGACTTAATGGATCCCTGTCTGTCATTTAGACTACTGCAATTGCAGGTAATTGTTTCTATTCTGGTTATTACTTTATTCGGCCATTATGCATTGAATGCCCCATGGAGAATTCAGACGGAACCAATTTCAAGTTGTTAGTATTAGTATGATTTTGTTTTTCACTTTTAGTTTCTGAAGCTCAGATGAATGGGTTTCTTGTATTTAACATGCTAGATTTCAGCAAGGTAAAGTGGATTTTGATCTAATAATAGCTCAGAATATTTTTTAAGTATTATGTTTACTGTAACCAATCCTTGAGGGAATGGCTTTGGTTTAAAGATCACTGAGAGCTTGTAATATATGATCCATAATAAATTAATTGGAGTCTAAAATTCAGCATAGATTCTCTGCCATAAATTCTAATGAATATTTCTTCAATTTTCTGCGCTACAGCATTGCTGAACTATACTCAATGATTTGGTCAGTCTACTTTAATGAGTTACTACAGTTCTGCCCTTCAACATTTAATTTATCTCCCTCATTAAATTATCCTAGAGCTGGGATCAATGATATAACAGTTCCTCTCAATGAATTACTCCCAAGCTGTGCTTAATAAATTAACCCAAGACATGCTTACTAATTTAGTGACTCTCCTCAGTAATCCCTCCCAGAATGGTGCCCATTAAGTTACCCCCAAATTATGCTTAACAGCTTAAATGGTTTTTATTCTCATACTTCTCCATTCCCGATATGCTTCTCATTATTCCTTCCCATCCCTCTGAACTTAGATTAACTGTGCTGCTTCATATTTCTTTCAGATTGGGCATCAAATGGTGATTACTTGCTGTGCTCTACACATCTGCACAATTCCGAGGGGCTTGGCGACGGCCTGGCATGTGCTGTTATCTTGAGAGAGAGAGTTGTGTTCTGATGGAGGACTTCTGCTATATCACTGGCACTGGGTCCAGGTTAAGGGTGGCCACTGATCAGTGAGAGGGTAGACTTAATGGCTCCCACAAGATCTTGAAAGCCACGAAAGAGGGTCTCTTGTAACCCAACGGCAAGTGTCTGGAATCTGGAATATCGTACCCTCTCAAGTTTATCTCCAAAGACTTCAGGGCTGCAGTCTGCACTTCCGAAGTGGAGACACTGAATTGTCTCAGGCCATCTTGGGAGATGGACTACAGTTCCTGCACATAGGTGTTAACTCATAAAATAGTCTGCTTTTCAGAGCAGGACCCATGAGACTCCTCAACCAAGGGCAACCCTGTCTGCAGCTTCTGCTCAGGATGGTAGGATCCTCTCCCACTTTCTATTCCTTAAGCTCCTTCATGATCTGTAATTCTCCCAGGGCTAATTTCTCATCCTCACTATTTTTCTTACACTGGGTGAAAGTTTCTGAGCTGATGAATGGGAAAGAGAGCACTCATGATGCAGGGGACAGAAGAGAAGGGCCAGAGCCAGAAGCTGAGGCATCAATCTCCTTGTCTTCATCATCATCATTATTACCCTCCTGCTCATTTGTCTCCCTATGCTGTGAATGATCTGTGGAAGAAGAGGAAAGGTGCTAAAATGGAAATGAAAATCGGAGAGATGTATAACAGGTGACTGATCTGATATCGCCTATTTTAATCTACCGCCCAAAGTCAAAATTACCCCCAGTAAATGCTCCCTGGTTGCTAGACATGTCATCCCATGCAGCTGGCAGCAAGCAAACTGTATGGGGTTGAGATCAGGTGCATGTCATAAGCAAGTGGAATCTTGTGAGGCTTTCAGTGTAGCTATTCATGCTGTGAGAGAGGTGATGGGGGTTTGATGGGTTTTTAGTACCTGCTATAAATTGATGGCTAGGTGATGAAGCAGGGGAATGTGGTGTTTAAGTATAAACCATAATATTACAGCACAAGAGATGGCACAGCCTCATCTTGCCTTGGCTGCCCTGATGAGTTCTTGGAATTTATGTTGGCTCTGAGCCCCATAGTGGAAGATTTTGGAGGTAACAGTAACTGTCATGGCCATCTCCTTCCACTGTGTCTGGATACCTCCTTTCGATGAGCACCCGTACTCAGTACCAACTCTTTGCTCACTCCTCTGTCTTATATGGGCCAGTAGTTCCTCCACTGACGCGTTCAAGAAATTTGGAGCTTGTGGTACTGAAGCTGTGCTTCCACATATACCTTCTGGAAACTTTCAGGTGTACCTCAAGTTTTTAAATTTGTATCTTGCCTCTTTAGACAACACCCTCTCTTGGCGAGCTTCCATTGACAAGTGGCATTAGCACCAGGAGCTCACCACAAAAAGGAACCCCGAAAAAGTAGCTAGGTCATGGCCCATCCTACTGAATTCCTGGCAGCAATCCCATCCCCTTCAGAGTGTTAAGGCCATTGAGTCATTAGATGAGCTTTTAATTTGGTTATATTAATATATCCACATTATTGCTGCTTTGTATTTATGAACCCATTTACCACCTAGGTTGGTTTCAGACTTCTATCTGTGGTAGGAGTTTTAGGAATCAATATCAAATCATTAAAGTACATGTACACTAGATGAATCCTCGTTTAACAGTGATGTTTGGCTAAGAGGAAGAGAAGAGATGCTGGTCACTAATTCACACAACCTATTGGTTTTATATAAACATGGCTGATTACCAACTTGGCAAAGATAAACATTTCAATACCAAATATATTGCATTTTGAGCAATTAATCTGATTTCAGTAAAACTGCAACACAGACTGGGGAAGATGCTCCAAATTGATTCACCTTTGATGGATACCTGTCAGGGCTATTACTTTGCCATAAGCTGTGTCACGATGCATTGTTAGCATTGAACGGCATTTGTAGGTATCCCCATTATTGAGAGTCAAGGGGTTGGTAGGAATGTTATCTATGAAAGGCTGATTGTAGAACAAGCTATACGTTTTTCACTTATGATGCCAGTAAGAAAAAAAGAAGAGAAGAAACAACTTGCATTTATATAGCACCTTTCACAACCTTATGACATCCCAGAATGCTTTATAGCTAATGAAGTGCTTTTGAAGTGTAGTCACTGTTATAATGTAACAACAGCCAATTTGCACACAGCAAGGTCCACGACTGGATGCCTAAGAAAGGCATTAGGCCCCTTAAATAAGTAAATAAGGAGCCTAACACCTGTATTTTTTTATTCATTCATGGCATGTGGGCGTCACTGGCAAGGCCGGCATTTATTGTCCATCCTAATTGCCCTTGAGAAGGTGGTGGTGAGCCACCTTCTTGAACCGCTGCAGTCCGTGTGTTCAAGGTACTCCCACAGTGACTTTGTCGTAGCGGTTTGGTACAACTGAGTGGCTTGCTAGGCCATTTCAGAGGGCAGTTAAAAGTCAACCACATTGCTGTAGGTCTGGAGTCACATATAGGCCAGACCAGGTAAGGACAGCAGATTTCCTTCCTTAAAGGACATCAGTGAACCAGATGGATTTTTAATGACAATCCAGTAGTTTCATGGTCACCATTAGTGATATTAGCTTTTTATTCCAGATTTATTTAATTAACTGAATTTAAATTCCCCAACTGACATGGTGGGATTTGAACTCACATCTCTGGATCATTAGTCCAGGCCTCTGGATTACGAGTCTAGTAACATAAACACTATGCTACCGTTACCGTGTGGAAGGGTCTTTTGCTGAAATTAGTTACCAACAAGCGGGGCCGATGTCAGTTCTCAGGGTTCTTCAATGGCTCCCGCAGCCGGCAATGCAAAGTAAGTTCAAATTTATTTAATTAAAAAAAAACATTTCTGTGGAAGTAGGAGGAGCAGGAGCGCTCCTCTGACTTCATAGGATTTGCGATTAGTCCCCCCGTTAGACTGCTCCAATCCCTCCTCCCAGGACTTCCTGAGAACTGCTGCCAGTGAGGCAGGCGGCACGACATTGATCACTTTGCTCAGGCGAGCTGCCATTGGACGTGCGACCAGCACCGGCAGCTGGTGCTGAGTATGCTGATGAGGCCAGAGGAACAATTTCCATCGATCCTCGGGCCTCTCGATTCAGGTTGTTGCACAACACCGAGTCTGGGCCTGAAAATGGGCCCAGGCCAACATCTACTTCAGAATATTATCAGTTTTTCCAGTGGCCTAAGACCGCGTATACAGCCGTAAGTGCTTCGCAATTCTGGGTTTACGCATGGGCTGCGCATGCGCGAAAACCCGGAATTTGCGATCTGTCAAGAATCTTCTTGACAGATCCTCCATTTGTGCAGGAAATGGACATTCACTGGTGGAGAGTTGGGCTATTTGCCCGACTCTTGCCCAGCGAATGCCCATGAAACTCTCACGCCTGGTAAAAGCAGGCGTAAGGCTTTCTTTTACCAGTGCAAGGGTGAAAAAAAAATGGAAATAACATTTTTAAAATCATTTTAACATTCAAAAACCTGTAAAATAAGTTTGTGTTATTTTTGGCCTCTTAAAAAATGTTTAAATTTATTTTTCAAAATATTAAATTTTTGTTTTAAATGTTTAATGAAATTGTATTTTAATTAATTTTAAATATGTAGGGGTAGAAATTAGGTCGCGCCCCATTTGGGGCGCAAATATCGTCTGGACGCAAATATTAGCGCCTGGCGCTAATTATCGGCACTGACAGGAAACTTCACTTTTACCGCCCCGGGAGGTGAGTGGAGCGCTAAAGCAGGCGCTGCACACCTGTCTTAAGGCGCAAAGGCCAAGGAGTGAGGCGCTAACTCAGAGCACTGGCGAAGCTCATGTAATGTCAGTCAGCAATGGAACACACACACAATGGCACGGGCCAGTTCTTAAAGGGGATGGTTAATCTTGCTTTCCATCCACATCCTGTTCATTGCAGCCTTGAATCTCGGCCTGGAGAGACTTGCACATCAAATGTGCTGGAAAGAACAATGGAGAGTACCAGGCAAAGAGCTCAGAGTGCAGCTCCCACAGTCTCTGCTAAATCGATACAAGGAATGGCAAATCAAAATGAACCTGCAAAGTGCTGCTCAGTACCCAAAACTCCTTCACACAACGTTGAATCTCTCCAGAAGTCTCTCCCTCTCTCTCTCAGAATGCGTAGTTCAACAATGCCACCAACAATAAAAGACAGGAAGAGGCCCCCTTTAAATAGCGCCCCCCCCAGCCCCACAGCGATTGATAGCGTTCCAGTCTTCTGGTCGTTGGATGCGCCAGGCGGTAAGGCAGGGGGCGCCACTCAATTTCCGCTCCGGGGCGCCCCAAGGGCGTTGCACCATGGAATGACGTCATAATCTGCGCGCGCAGGTGGTCGCAGCGGTAAGTTTTAGCGCCGCCGCACAATCTCAAGTTAAGTTCTCGAGTGGCGCAAACATCGCTGCGCCCGGGCGTTAGCGGCTTTGCGCCCCATTAGCGCCCTCTTAAGGCGCTAACGGGAGACGCAACCAACTGAATTTTTACCCCGTAATGTTTTTTTTTATTTTAGTGTTGTGTACATGTGTTTTTTGGGTGATTCCCATTAAGCTTATGGGGATTCCGTACATAAATGGAATCCCCATAAGCATAATGGAAATCCCCTTTCTGATTGGTTGGGCTGGACCACATGCTTCCAGGGATGCTTGCAAACCGCATGTGCCCCTGGGATACGTGGGCCTCTATGGAGGCCTATGCGTAGAGGCCCAGGAGCGCGAGTCTCTGTGGATCCAGGACCATTAGGTAGGTGCGCAGATTTATTGCGGTTCGGAGGCATTCGCCAGCAGGAAGCCTCCGACCGCAAATACAGGCCCATTATTTCGCCATCACTTTAAGTTGCTGACACATCAAAATAAATAATACTTAGAACTATACAAAGTTTGCAAGTTTAGATCCCAGAGTGGATAATTCTGACCCTGCAAACTCTAGGTTAACACGGTAACTCTCCAAAATTATTGATACACTTAGAGATGAGCTGAAAATAGCAGATAAATTAAAGACTGAGCATCATAATTATATTACTCCCGATCCCATAACTACTATTCTAATATTGACTATTTTCATGGTGTCTCAAGGCCAAAGTTTTTTCTGAAAAATATATCAGAGCGTAATATTGGACAGATATTGATCGTAGCTCATGATTCTAAGCTCATGAAGGCTGATGGCAACTGAATGATGCTTATTTTATGGAGCAGTGATAAAATTGCTAAAATATAATTATGTACTTTTTTCTTTCATCTTTTATGGACAGTTTATTCTCTTAGGGAAGAGAACAATATGTATCTCTATGAGCAGAATATGACTGAATTGCAGATCATTTTATAATATTCTGAAAAACAGTAAAACTAACCACTTTAGAAAGGAAAATGTTATTGATGATGGTGCTCAAATTGATTCTGCCGTGATTGAGATAAGGAATAGTAAGGGGTCCGTTATCATATTGGCATAGGCAATTTAGAGAGGTTTGAAGTCATAACAGATTTGTAATAATGGCAGATTTGAACTATTCTAAGGCAGACTATGATGAAAGAAAAAATTGTGGTGAACTTGGGGAGAGGGTTTTTGGAAGGTATCAAAGGAATGTTTGACAAGCAAGGAATGCAGTGCTATATTTGGTTCTGGGTAACAAAGCATGACAAGTAAATGATCTGAAGGTAGCAGAGTAGTTTGGAAATAGTGACCATACTTAATTATGTCCAGATTGAAAATAAAGAGAAAGAGGAGTCAAAGGTGTTGGACTCGAAATTAGATAATTATATGGGCTTACAGAGGATCTAGCCAAGAATAAATGGTTGAAAAAACTGTCAGATCAAACAGTGGATCAGCAGTGTGGGATATTTAATCATGAGGTGTATCAGGCACAGGTTAACGTTTCCTACATTACAACAGTGACCACACTTCAAAAGTACTTCATTGGTTGTAAAGCACTTTGGGACGTCCTGAGGTCGTGAAAGGCGCTATACAAATGCAAGTCTTTCTTTCTTTTTTTAAGTACATTCTCACCATGAGTAATGGGTGTGCATCAAAAGACGGGGTTCTATAGATAAATATAGAGAGGTTTTATAAAGAGGCAAATGATAATTAAAGAGATAATATAGAAAACAGAAATATTAAATAAAAGGAAAAAGGGAGATTAGGAAGGCTAAGAAGCTGCATGAAAGAATACTGGCAGTCAACATTAAGGCAAATAGCAGGGGCTTTTAAAAGCACATAAGAAATTAAAGGATAGTTAAAGAAGGTGTGGGATGACTAAAAGACAAAGGGGGCCATCTTGGACTTGAAAATGAGAAAAATGCTTCATACATATTTTGCCTCAGTTTTTGCAGAGAGAAGTGAAAGTGGGATTGTAGGAGTGCCTGTGTAGTGTGTGGAAGGGCCGTTACTGGAAATAAATATTCAGAAAGGCACTGGGGCAGATCTGCCTCTATTGGTGTTAAATAATTCATCTTGTGATGCTAAATAATTGCTTGGGTGGGAGCATAGATGAAAATTGGGTAGGGAGGATCGCGTGACTTCAATGAAGCATAAAATTGGGCAGAGTATAAATAACACAGGCTGGAAAGTGTCTGCTGACTTACTTAAACATTTTGGATTTTGGATGGTGTTGACATTTATAGTGCCACCTGAACCACTCAATGAGATTACTACCTCAAAACATAATAACTTATTTATTAACTCAGCTGCATCATCATTTCAGACTATATGGAACATATGATACTCAGGAGTATCATATATCAGATGCAAGCAGCTATCCTATCAAAAGAGTTTGATGAGATGATATGCCTTGAGATTGTAACTCAAGCAGTTCATAACTGTCATGGGAACACTAGTCTCCATGTTATTGATGCATAACATCACCCACACAGAAAGATTAATGATTATGATATAATTAATGGAAGCATATTCAATAATAATACAGCTAATTACGAGAATATAACATGGTGGATATATTATTGAAAATATATTAAATTAAGTAATGTTCGATTTTGGGTCTGTCACTGGTGAGAAGGAGTGTGACTAAGACTTCCTAGTACAGTATTCTTCTCTTCCTCGTACAGTATTCTATTGGTAATGTGAAAAGCTCATTTTTTTTCTTTTGGGAGCAAATGAAGAGTATTTCTTTGAACTGATAACTGTTGAAAACCTAGCAGAATCTTGGCCAGCTATAAAAGTCATCAGTCATCATTATAATGTAGGAACAAATCAATTTACTTTAGAATTTAGCAGCTAAGAAATGCTTCATCATACCAAGAATTCAATTGTCTATTTAGAACTGAACTTTATAAGTCTATTTTCTCCTTGCATATGCAGGTCGAATTCTTCATTTAAAAATTGTTAAAATGTCATAACATCTCTGATTCTTAGTTACAAATATTAAGCGCCACTGATTTTTTTTCCAGTGATCTGCTTTAATCTTTGTACTAATTTATTTATACAATGGTCCACATCTAATTTGTGTTGAAATCAATTCAATTGTTTTATTGCTGTTGTAAAATCCCACTCCATTACCATAATTAAATTTAGATTAAGGTTAAATTGCTCCCTTTTAGATGCAGTATTTATTCTTCAAACTCTGCTGTAATCATATCTTGCAGGTATGTCTGACAAATCAAAAGGAAGAAACATGAAGAGTACTATTTGTTGAGATATTTTTTCTCTGTATAGCCTACACATGTTCCACATGGCCATCCCCACTTCTTATTGTCTGAATTGAGTGCCATAGAGTTAAGTGGGAATGCAGAAACAGATTGCACATTGTTTTCATAGAATCATAGAAATTTAAGCCCGGAAGGAGGCCATTTCAACCCACTGTCTGTACCTCTGTGAATTCACACCACAGCTACCTGCTCTCACCCAATGTCATTGCTCTTTCCCATAACCTTTAATAAGTGTTTATCCAACTCCCTCTTAAATGTGATCAAATCAACTTAAGTAACTATTCATAGTGATATATTCCATACTCTAATAATCCTTTTTGTGAATAAATTCTTCTGGTTGTCCCTTTATCCTTCTAGTACTAATCTTAAATGATGTCCCCTTGTTACCAATTCATCAACCAGTGAAAATAATCTTTCACCATTTAACCTCTCAAACCATTTAAAAACAAAATAACTGCTCAGGTGAATAGAGCCCTACTTTTTGAAGACTCTTGTTGTAACTATACCCTTTCATCCCTGTTATCATCCAAGCGAATCTATGTTCTCATGGCTTCAACATTCTTCCTGCAATGGAGTTCCCAAAATTGCACACAATACCCTAATATGCGCCTAAGCAATATCTGATACTAATTCATCATCACTCCTTACTTTTGTATTCAGTACCCCCAGTTATAAAACACATAAACCCATTTGCCATTTGGGCAACACGGTGGCATAGTGGTTAGCACTGGTGCCTCACAGCGCCAGAGACCCGGGTTCAAATCTGACCTCAGGTGACTGTCTGTGTGGAGTTTGCACATTCTCCCTGTGTCTGCATGGGTTTCCTCCGGGTGCTCCGGTTTCCTCCCACAGTCCAAAAATGTGTGGGTTAGGTTGATTTGGCTATGATAAATTGACCCTTAGTGTTAGGGGGGATTAAATATGTGGGGTTATGGGGATAGGATGGGATATGTTCGGGGAATTAAATACGTGGGGTTACGGGGGTAGGGTGGGATATGTGTACTGTGGGGATTAAAGCAGGGACAGGGTACTGGATTTGGATGATCAGCCATGATCGTATTGAATGGCGGAGCAGGCTCAACAGGCCGAATGGCCTACTCCTGCTCCTAGATTCTATGTTTCTATGACTTACCATCGTCTTTTTAAAGATCTGTACACCACAAATTTCTCTGCTCCACCACTTCATTGAGAATATCAGCCTTGGCTGGTTGGTAACACTTTGCCTCTGGGTTAGAAGGGTTCAAGCCCTATTCCAGAGACTTGAGCACATAATCTAGGCTGACATTTCAGTGCAGTACTGAGAAAGTGCTGAACTGCTGAAAGTGCCATCGTTTGGACAAGATATTAAACTGAGGCCCTGTCTGCCCTCTCAGGTGGACATAAAAGATCTCATGGCACTATTCGAAGAGCATGGGAGTTCCTCTGGCGCCCTGCCAAAATTTATCCCATAAACGAACTCCACTAAAACCGATTATCTGGTTATTTACATCATTGCTCTTTGTGAGACCTTGGTGTGTGCAAAATAGGCCAACATTACATCAGTGACTACATTTTAAAAGTATTTCATTGGCTATGAAGTGCTTTGGTGCGTTGTTAATGGGGCTATATAAATGGAAGTTCTTTTCTTTCTATCGTATAGCACATATTTCCATTTGTTATTCTTTTCCCCAAAATGTACAAATTCACATTTACCTTTGTTGAATTTCATTTGGACATAGCTGTCCACCACCTTGATTTGTCGATGTCCTGTAGTCTCCTGCATTCTTTGGCATAGCTTGCCATGCCCACAATTTGTATCAATAAATTTTGTATTACTCCCCTTTTGCCTATGTCCAAATCATTTATCTATATGGGGGTAGATTTTTACAAATTAATGATCCATGCAGAGCTTCGCGCAACAGGGGAGATTCAGGAGTTTGGTCACAGAAGGGACGTGGTAACAGGGCACTTAGAAAATCATAATATGATTGGGCAGAGTCAACACGGATTTATGAAAGGGAAATCATGTTTGACAAATCTATTAGAGTTTTTTGAGTGTGTAACTAGCAGGGTAGATAAAGGGGAAACCAGTGGATGTAGTGTATTTGGATTTTCAAAAAACATTCGAGAAGGTGTCACACAAGAGGTTATTAAACAAAATTAGAGCTCAGGAGATTGGGGTTATATGGTAGCATGAATTGAGGATTGGTTAACAGACAGAAAACAGAAAGTAGGAATAAATGGGTCATTTTCAGGGTTGGCTGGGTGTAACTAGTGGGGTACCACAAGGATTAGTGCTTGGGCATCAGCTATTTACAATCTGTATCAATGACTTAGATGAGGGGACCGAGTGTAATGTATTCAAGTTTGCTGAAGATACAAAGCTAGGTGGGAAAGTAAGTTGTGAGGAGGATGCAAAAAGGCTGCAAAGGATACAGGTTAAGTGAGTGGACAAGAAGGTTGCAGATGGAATATCATGTGCAAAAACGTGAAGTTATCTACTTTGGTAGGAAAAAGAGGTAAAGAAAGATTGGATTAAGAGAGAGTGAAAAAAAGAGACAGAATGGAAAAGTTTTTAAAAATGGTTAATTTAAATTAAACCCTGATCTACTGACGGCACGTGATCTCCTCTCCCCCACCCCCCCTGTTCACCTGATGGCCCGCAATCTCCACTCCGGACCCACACCCCGATGTCCTCCCAGTCCTACACGATGATCCCATGACCCAAAACCTCTCCCTCCCTTCCATCCTCCTCTCCGCTTCCCAGTTGCAGCTTGGTGACACCGGCCTTCCCACCCAACAGCCAGCCATCCTCTCAATCTGAGTGGCTGCCAGCCAGGAAACCAAGTAAGAAAATCTAAATAAGACCCAGCCTGTTAAAGGGGCCTCACCTTGATAAAAGTGTCTGGCAAACCTTGGGCTTCATTTAAGTTACAATGATTTGATGTGCTAGAATGCAATAACAGGTTTCCACATGCTTACGACCCAGAGGAATGGTGCACGGGCAATGGGCAGTGTTGGGATGGTTTACCTTCAACCATCAATATCATATAGTTGTATACATTCATAGCAACAGGTGGAGACCATTCATCCCCTCGAGCCTGCATGCTAACTCCATGTACACGTCTTGGTTCCATATCCCTGAATACAGTTACCTAACAAAAATCTATCAATCTCATTTTTGATATTTTCACTTGACCTAGCCTTAACTGATCTTAAGGGAGAGTTCCAGATTTCCACTTGTGTGAAGAATTGCTTCCTGACATCACCCCTGAAAGGCCTAGCTCTAATTTTAAGGTTATACCCCTTGTTCTGGGTTCCTTCACCAGGGCAAATAGTTTCTCTCTATCTACTCTATCATATTCTTTAATTAGCTTAAACACGTCAATTAGATCACACCTTAATTTTTTATACTTGTGGGAATACAAGCCTAGTCTATGCAACCTGTTCTCATAATTTAACCCTCTAAGCTTTGCTTTTCATTCTGATGAATCTATACTGCAGTCCCTCCAAGACCTTCCTGAGGCCCGGTGCCCAGGACTGAACACAGTACTGTAGATGCAGTATAACCTGAGCTCTATACAATTGCAGCATAACTCTAGTGTAACTTCCAACCATGTGTATTCCAGCCCTCTTGAGGGCTTTCTAAATTATTCTTTGGGTCTGCCCACTAGTTACTAGTTTCTCTGCATTTAGAAAATATGCTGAATAACTTTCTTAGGTCCAAAGTGGATGACTTCACACTTCCCCGCATTGAACTCCATCGGCCAGAGTTTTGCCCACTCAGTTATTCTATTAATGTCCCTTAGAAACTTTCCGCTCCCATCTACACTACTTACTGTGCCAACTTAACTTGGTGTTCACAGCAAACTTGGATATACAGCTCTCTATTCCTTCATCTAAGCCATTGAAATATACAGTGAAAAGCTGAGGCCCCAGTACAGATCCCTGGGGAACACCACTTTTTATATCCTGCCAATCAGAGAACATTCCCTTTATTCTTGATCTCTGTCTCCTATCTCCCAACGAATTACTAACCCACGTCACAAGGTTACCTCCAATTCCATGCACTCTCATTTTTGCTAATAATCTCCAGTGTGAAACCTTATTAAATGCCTTCTGGAAGTCCATATAGACAACATCCATAAACAAACACTGTCCACCATGTTTGTGACCTCCTCAACATGTTTTACTACATTAGTCACAAATCCATTCTGACCATTTCACAACATTTGAGCAATGCCATGGGAGCTCTACCAATGATGTCAAGTAGTTTACAGCAACATTTAAAGCAATAGGGATTGAGCACCAAACTCAAGGACTGGTAGTAACCTGTCAGTGAGGGACTGGAGATTGTGACCCAGTAACCATCAGTAACCCAGCTCCAGGCCCAAGGCTGCCTATGAGCAATGCCATGGAAAATCTATTAATGACATTAAATGGAAAAATTCCACCCACGTCAATATTTCTGGGTCTATTAAACTGTTCATATTGCTTGTTATGACTTTCACAAACTATGATACAAGATAACCATGTTGAGATTAATCTGTGCATCAGTTACTAGCTTCTCACCATTTTGAAAATATGCTGATCTAACTTTCTTAGGTTCAAAGTGGATGCCCACTCACTTAACCTATCAATGTCCCTTTGCAACTTTCCGCTCCCATCTATACTCCTTACTGTGTCAACTAACTTAGTGTTATCAGCAAACTTGAATATATGGCTCTCTATTACTTCATCTAAGTCATTGAAAAATATAATGAAAAGCTGAGACCCCAGTACAGATCCCTGGGGAACAACACTTGTCACAACCTGCTAATGAAAGATCATTCCCTTTATCCCTACTCTCTGTCTCCTATCTCCCAACCAATCGCCAACCCATGTCACAAGGTTACCTCCAGTTCCATTCACTCTCATTTTTGCTAATAATCTCCTATGTGGAAGCTTATCAAATGGCTTCTGGAAATCCATATAGACAACCGCCATAGACATTCACTGTGTGCCTCCTCAACATATTTTACTGCATTAGTCAGACATAAGCTACCCTTCAAAAATCCATCTGACTCTCTTTCACAACATATGAATAATGCCATGGGAGATCTACCAATGATGTTAAATAGTTTACAGCAACAGGGATTGAGCACAAAACTTGAGGACTGGTAGCAGCCGGTCAGTGTGGGACCGGAGATTGAGACCCAGTAACCATCAGTAACCAGGCTCCAAGTCCAAAACTACCTGTGTGCAATGCCATGGAAAATCTATTAATGTCATTAAATGGAACTATTCCACCCGACTGCACATCAAAGTTACTGGGTCTGATAAGCTCTTCGTATTGCTTGTTATGACTTTCACAAACAATGATTCAAGATAACCATGTTGAGATGAACCTTTCAATGTCCACAACCACCTGTCTAACCTGCTGGCTTTCATTGTTTTTGTTCCCATCAGAAAGTAAAATTTTTCTACCCGACTGCATTCTCTCCTAGATACGTCAGCCAGTTAGTCACAGTCAGTGCAGCTCCCTTTACTTCACTTAAACTGGTAGTGCAGCCTCCTGCCTCAAACTTACCCAGTTTACAAACCAATTGTGATGTCTGATCTCACTGTGACGTGAATTGTGAGGGTGAGGCTTGGCCTGTGATGCTACGGTTTAAACCCTCCAGTTAAAGGAACCTCAACGTGATGAAACATTGTTTGGCAAATCTTCAAATTAGAGCTCGGCCATTCAGGAGCAAAATCAGGAAGAACCTTATCACATTTAGCGTAGTAGAAATCTGTAACTTTCTCCCCCAAAAGGCTCTGGATGCGGGGGGACAATTGAAGCTTCCAATACTGAGATATATAGATTTTTTTGGGTGAGAGTATCAAGGGATATGGAGCAAAGGTGGGTAAATGGTGTTGAGGTGCAGATCAGCCGTGATCTAATTGAATGGCGGAACAGGCTCGAGCAGCCCGATGGTCTACTCATGTTCCTAATGTTCCTATGTAATACATTATTGAAACCTCTATTGATGGCACTGTCCTGTCAAAGGAAGAAGTGATATTGTAGCCCAAGATGTGTATGGTTGCAGTTTGAGTATTCAAGCAAGAGGTAGAAACTGGCATTGTGACATCTGTGATGAAGGGCTGCTCTGCCTGTCTACAAAAAGGAGGTCAAATCCAATCGAGACAATTACTGCCCCATCAGCCTACTCTCAATCAAGCCCTAGTAAAATTTAAGTCAATGGGGATCAGGGGAAAACTCTCCACTGGCTGGAGTCATACCTAGCACAAAGGAAGATGGTGGTGGTTGTTGGAGGCCAATCATCTCAGCCCCAGGACATCGCTGCAGGAGTTCCTCACAGCTGTGTCCTAGGCCCAACCATCTTCAGCTGCTTCATCAATGATCCTCCCTCCATCATAAGGTCAGAAGTGTTCAGTTTCATTCTCAATTCTTCAGATAATGAAGCAGTCCATGCACGCATGCAGCATGACCTGGACAACATCCAGGCTTTGGCTGATAAATGGCAAGGAACATTTGCGCCACACAAGTGCCAGACAATGACCATCTCCAACAAGAGAGATTCTAACCACCTCCCCTTGACATTCAATGTCATTACCATCATTGAATCCCTCACTATCAACATCTTGGGGGTCACCATTGGCCAGAAATTTAATTGGGCCAGCCACAGTGATACTGGGGCTACAAGTTCATGTCAAAGGCTGGGTATTCTGCGGCAAGTGACTCACCTCCTGACTCCCCAAAACCTTTCCACCATCTACGAGGCACAAGTCAGGAGTGTACCATCTACAAGATGCCATGCAGCAACTCGCCAAGGCTTCTTTGACAGCACCTCCCAAACCCATGACCTCTACCACAAGAGCACCAATGGTTTGGGAAAACCACTACCTCCAAGTTCCCCTCCAAGTCACACATCATCCTGACTTGGAAAAATATCGCCGTTCCTTCATCGTTGCTCGGTCAAATTCCTGAACTCCCTTGTTAACAGCACTGTGGGAGTACCTTCACCACAAGGACTCCAGCGGTTCAAGAAGGCGCCTCACCACCACCTTCTGAAGGGCAATTGGGGATGGCCAATAAATGCTGGCTTGCCAGCGACACTCACGTTCCATGAATGAAAAAAAGAGAAATCTTTTAGATGTCCTAACTTTGGAGGGCACGCCCACATGTTTTTCCCCTCCCTCCCTATCTCCCGTGCAATGTTAACAGTTAGCACACTCCAGCACTCAGTTTCTTGACATACAGAGGCAACCCAAAATGAGGAAAAGAAACATATCAAACATTCCCCACAAGGCCTAAGAGACAACCTGCATTCCATCTCAACAGCTGGGTCATCAATCAGAACTGGCAGATCCAGATCCAGATCCTGATGATTCAGTTTATTATTTGGACCTAGTGCCCATGAATAAGACTCACTTTGATCTGTGATTTTTCCCGGGAGATAGAGTCTGGTCCCTTGCAGGGCCGACCCTTCTCACCTTGAGTACCAGATGGACATTTTCCAGCAGTGTGTGGAGGATATCAGAATGAAGAATAACGAGTTCTTAAAAACATAGGGTTGTCTTTACTCTTCTCCCATGAGCTCCTAAAGTCAGACTGGCAGTATTCAACTGTCTGAGAAGCACAGTTTGTGAGGCCATTAAAGTGTTAACTAGAAACACCTTCTGCTGCAATTTTCACCCTGACTGCCTGAGGTCCTTGAGCAGAATGGTGATTGGTGATGTGAGCAAGTTGATCGATTTGGTAATCCCCCCAAGTCTAGAAGATATTTTGGACAACCCAGTGTGGATCATCCATTCGTCAGATTGGACTACAGAGCAGCTGAATGTGCTGACTGATGCGCTGTCCACCCCAGCCGAATGTGGCACCAACAGTGTCACTCTGCCTTTCAAGCACCAATGGGAAGCAATGTGTCATCTTGACAAAAGGGACCCATGAGTGGGTACCATCCTGTTCACAGACATACCTACAGTCATATTGTCAGTCTGGCGACACACTGACTTACCTGAAATCGAGTCTGAAAGTGGATAATGTCCTATTGTACCGTTCACACCTCAAGCCTGTTGAAATGGCAAGTGAACTCATCCATGTCCACTGGCCTAGAAGCCCATTCATCCTGAATGTGGCCCCCCACCCATATGTCGAAGCATTAGCTGAAGAGTCTAATGGTTCTAGCACCAACCCCTAGAGAACAAAGTGCACCCAGGTCCATCAGCTCTAGTTCAGAAGCAGCGACAAAGGAGACCTTTGGAATCATTACTGGCAGAGAAAGGCTCAACTGGAGAAATATCCTAAACAGTTGAGCCTTCTGGATGACTCACTCGCTCTTAGTGTGGATGGTAGAATACGATGATGTCACATGACAGTATGGTCACTAGTTGATGGTTCCTCTGATGGTCAAACCAAACCACGTTGTGAAAAACCTGGAGGCTCAAGCTGCGAATGCAGATGATACACTCTACTTGTATCCTGGACCCAAGCATCTGGAGTGATCCACTTCCGCATAGAAGAACTGGAAATGGCGAGCCATCCAGATCTGTAATGGAGTATCAAGGCAGGATTACTGCTTGAGGAGGTGAAGCTGGACATGGACGTGAAGGATACTTGTTAAGAACTCCCTGCATTCAAGGTGCTTATCAGAAATGACAGGCTGCATTGGTACAAGGATATTGCGCTCCGGCTAAAGCCTTGAAATGGCTGCTGCTCCTAAAGAGGCCAGTAGATGGGGTGGGCTACACAGTGAGACAGTGTCCCCTTTGGAATGAAAGGTCATCGACCTGAAACGTCAACTCTCTTTCTCTCTCCACGGATGCTGCCTGGCCTGCTGAGTTTTTCCAGCGTTTTCTGTTGTTATTCCCCTTTGGAATGTTTTGCTGGAAATGCTTGTAGCCCTGCAGCAACTCCTCCACTTGTTCACCCAAGTGCCATCAACATCAAAGGACATCTGCAATAATTGATGCTGCAGTTCCTGAAGGAACACCAAGCTGAGCAGCCAAGCTAAGTGGTGATCCATGATTCACTGGATGATAGACCCTGCTCCTACATTGAGGGCACTCACACAGAATATGTGTGCTCCATCTCACCCTCAGTAAGCTCCCCGCTGGAGTGGAGCTAATCTACAGAACAAACGTGGAACTGGTCAACCTTCGTCGCCTCCAGTCCAGATCCAAGGTCGTCCCATACTCTGTCATCAAATTACAGTATGCAGACGACGCTTGCGTCTGCGCACACTCGGAGGTCGAACTCCAAACCATCGTCAACACCTTCACCGAAGCGTACGAGAACATGGGCCTTACACCAAACATCCGTAAGACAAAGGTCCTCTACCAACCTGTCCCCACCACAAAGTACTGCCCCCCGATTATCAAAATCCACGACGAGGCCTTGGACAACGTGGACCACTTTCCATACCCCTCGGGAGCCTACTGTCAACAAGGCAGACATCGATGATGAAGTCCAACACCGCCTTCAGTGTGCCAGTGCAGCCTTCGGTCGCCTGAGGAAGAGAGTGTTTGAAGACCAAGACCTCAAACCCAGCACCAAGCTCATGGTCTACAGAGCAGTAGTGATTCCTGCCCTCCTGTATGCTTCAGAGACATGGACCATGTACAGCAGGCACCTCAAAGCACTGGAGAGGTACCACCAACGTTGCCTCCGCAAGATCCTGCAAATCCATTGGCAGGATAGGCGCACCAACGTCAGTATTCTTGCTCAGGCCAACATCCCCAGCATCGAAGCTTTGACCAAGCTCGATCAGCTCCGATGGACGGGCCACATCGTCCGCATGCCTGATACGAGACTCCCAAAACAAGCGATCTACTCAGAGCTCCGACACAGGCAAGAGAGCCCCAGGTGGGCAGAGGAAACGCTTCAAGGACACCCTCAAAACCTCCTTGAAAAAGTGCAACATCCCCACCAACACCTGGGAATCCCTGGCCCAAGACCGCACAAAGTGGAGGAGAAGCATTCGGGAATGCGCTGAACACCTCGAGTCTGTTCGCCGGGAGCAAGCGGAAGCCAGGTGCAAACAGCGGAAGGAGCGCACGTAAACCCAAGCACCCCACCCACCCGCCCCTTCAACCACCGTCTGCCCCACCTGTGACAGAGACTGTAGGTCCCACATTGGACTCATCAGTCACCTGAGAGCTCATTTTTAGTGTGGAAGCAAGTCATCCTCGGTCCCGAGGGACTGCCTAAGAAGAAGAAGACCCACACAGCCTGCTGCTGCAGTGATACTTTCTGAAGTTGGGGTGAGACACAGAGCAATAAAAAGCGTACGGAGACCTGCGACTGCCCTCACCAAAGTAGAACTCACCGGCAGTATAGGTGACTCTGAGGGGTCGAATCCTCAGAGGGTGGTGCCCCCAAATGAGCTGGTGCAAACAGGAGAGAAATGTCCCGGGGCTGGTTTGGTGTCACCAAAGGGGGTGACAGATGCCTCTGGTGAAGGACTCGCCAACAATAGCTGGCGGCTCTTGGGGCAACGAGCCTCATTCTGGCACCAGTAAGCATAGGCACCTCAGAGGTAGCTTGTGCCAGAGGAGGATTCTTCCTCTTTATCCCAGGAGGCCTCGGTATAAGTTGGTACTGGGGGTTCACCTGATAGTATGGACTGGGATGGCAGTTGCTGTTTGGGGAGTGGCCTTAACCAACCCGTCCCACTCTACACCATCGAGGCAATGACTGGAGCATCTCCCTTGAGACTTTCCTCTTCAGTCCCAAGGTGGCCTCCCAGCGGACAGAGATGACTGTATGGACTGGGCCCTAACCACCATGATCTTATTAAAAGTTGGAGCAGGCTTGAGAGGCCATATGGCCTACTCCTGGATCCTATTTCCTATGTTCTTATCACAGATGCCAGTCTTCCGCCAATTCGATTCACTCCACGTAATATCAAGAAATGGCTGAGCGCACTAGGTACAGCAAATGCTATGGATAACGTCCCGGCTGTAGTGCTGAAGACTTGTGCTCCAGAACTAGCTGCGCCTCTAGCCAACCTGGTCCAGTACAGCTACAACACTGGCATCTTCCCAACAAAGTGGTAAATTGCCCAGGTATGTCCTGTCCACAAAAAGCAGGACAAATCCAATCCAGCCATTTACCACTCCATTAGCCTACTCTCAATCATCAACAAAGTGATGGAAGGTGTCATCGACAATGCTATCAAGCAGCACTTACACACCAATAACTTGCTCATTGATGCTCAGATTGGCTTCCACCAGGATCACTCGGCTCCGGGCTTTATTACAGCCTTGGTCCAAATCTGGACAAAAGAGTTGAATTACAGAGCTGAGGTGAGAGTGGCATGCCATGACATCAAGGCAGCATTTGACCGAATATGGCACCAAGGAGCCCTAGTAAAATTGAAGTCAATAAGGATCAGGGGGAAAACTCTGCACTGGCTGGTGTCAGACCTAGCAAAAAGGAAGATAGTTGTAATTGTTGGAGGCCAATAATCTCAGCCCCAGGACATTGCTCCAAGAGTTCCTCAGGGAAGTATTCCAGACTCAACTATCTTCAGCTGCTTCCCTCCATCATAAGGTCAGAAGTGAGGATACTCGCTAATTATTGCAGTGTTCAGTTCCATTCCCTATTCCTCAGATAATGAAGGATTCCTTGACCACATCAAACTCCTGGAACTCCCTATCTAAGAGCACTGTAGGAGTACCTTCACCACATGGACTGAAGCGGTTCAAGATGGTTGCTCATCCCCCTTCTCAAGGGCAATTCGGGATGGGCAATATATGCTGGACTTGCTGGCGACACCATATTCCGTAAATGAATTTTTAAAAAGCGCAGATGGCTGGATGAGATTGGGGGATGGGTCTGTTTATGAAGCACAACCAATCGAGGAAGGGACTAAGGTTATCTCAGGGAACTATTTTTGTTTGAATCATCAGAATCAATGAACTAGCCCCTGACTTTTAATTTTACAATTAGTTCCTTACTCTGACATCTATTTTGTATTGTTGATATTTGTCTCATTTGATTCTGCTCATTTTTTGGAATCTATTTTAATCACTTTATACTGGGAGGTGCACAAAGTAGGCCTGGTGGGTGAACACTTAAATTTAGGTAAAACTGAGTTCATGGGATGGGAAAGGAATGTGACAGAAGGGAGAGAATCGGTGGAGCACAATCTCCATCCATTGTCTGCATGTTTAAATGGGTCTGTGGGGTTCGGTTGTTGGCCGTCAATTTCAAATAAATTAAAAGATGTAGGGGGTAAAATTTGGTACCTTAACAGCTCTCGGTAGTGCCAACAGATGACGTTAACGGGGCGCTAGAGCATTATCGCCGGGGCGAGGCAAATCCAATGCTGCACGCCAAATCCCACACCCCACAGCGCCGCCGTTAACAGTTACCACCGGGAGCCTCAACGCCAGGCAGATTGTGAAGTCAGTGACTGTGCAACGCTCACTGGCTGCCCGATCTGCGAAATTGATTGTGACCACCTACATTAGCACCTGGAGTAAACAGCGACAGGGAGAACTGGCATGAAGCAGCAGGAAGCCGGCTCCAGGGACGTTATTTAAAGTGTGAGGGGTTTTGTGTCGTGCTTGTATCGCAGACGGTGCTGGTGCGGGGTTAGGCCTTCGTTGCCTAATACTATTGCGTGCTCTGGTCTCCGGCCAGCCTTGTTGCAATAAGCACCTGTGAGTGGTTCGACCCACTCGCCCTTACGGTTCTAACACTGGACTTAGGTGCGAGAGCAGTAATGCAGAGAAAAACTCAAAATAGACCCGGTTGAATAGTACGAAATGGAAATCTTTATTGCATAGCGTCCAAAATCATGAAGTACATGTCATAGGCACAAATTAACGATAGTACAAGTATACATACATTCATAAAGCTTGGTCTATGGTAATGAAGAATGCACGGCACATCGTAAAAAGGGGAACACATTATACTTTATCCTTAATAAAACCACCCTCCCTTATCAATACCTACACTACATCTAGATTTGTAGGATCGGGAAACATGCTCACCACTCGTGATACTTCGGAGAATTTTAAAGTGAGGCGCTCGGCTCGTTTCGCTGCAGCACCTGACTGTCACGTGTTTGGAGGGGCCTCTGTACCCCACTTGTTTATCTTCGCTGCTGCTGCAAGCAGGCTGGGCTCCCCGTTGTCATGAAGAACTCGACAGCACTCGGGCCTGGCTGTAGAACTCAAAGAAAAGTCTTCCTGGACCGACACCAGTTGCTGGTAGAATTCAAAGAAGAGTCTTCCTGTATCGACACCAGTTGTCGATAAAATTCGAGGAAGAATCTATGACCAGTTTGTGCAGTAACTGATAGAGTTCGTATAAATTCGGCGCGGTCGGGGTTTACTGACCGCGGCGGCATGTGGATTCTTCTTCTTCTCTTCTCATCGTCTCGTCTCGTCTCTTCGGGCCTTCGGGTCCAAAACACCATTTACCGACACTCGGGATGGTGCACCCGGTTACTCGCCCTTTGTCGAGGCGGCTCGTTCCGTTTGAGCTCCACCCAACATTCGAATAACCGTCCAGTGCGGCTAAAAGTCCAGAGTCAACAGAGTCCAGAGAAACACAGGAGGCTGCTCGTCCAGCAGAGATAAGAGAAATAAGAGACCGATGGACATTTGTTGTCTATAGTTATAGTGCTGTGTCCCCTTATCTCCCGCTCAAATCTTAATGTTTGTCCTTTGTGAAATATTGGCGCTCAAAACTCCCAGCATGGGGTGATTCTTGTCTTTAACGGGTTTCGGTAGCACCTGAGACTGGCCAACTACCCGTTAATGTTTTCCCCATTGTTGAACCGGCTCGGAGCCTCCCTGGCTGGGTTTTGGGGGCCCCCGAATACTTGTTTAATCACCCGAGAATGGCTCTCTCATTGTAGAGCCGTGGGGGTATTTGCGTATTGATGTGTCTGGATGGGCCTTCGATTGCCCAGTACAATGGTCCTTACTTGTGCATGGAAAACGATTCCAGCACTCATATCTTTTGCTATTGTCACAAATGCAAACAGGTTGCATCCTGTCTTTATCAGTGCTTATCGAAAATGTTTATTCGAACGCCATCTTGTCTGCCCACTGTACTTCTGGAAACTTCTGCCACGCTGCGCGGCGGCCATTTTACAGGCTTCTGTGTCCAATTTAATCATGACAGCATTTCGTTTAAATAAACTGATCAAACGAATCTGCTTCTATCTCGTTATTTCGAATCGCGATAATTGCGAAACTTTACAGTCCCTCCTGTTGATGCGAATAACTCCGCTTATCGTATCAATTAAAAGTGGTGATGAGCAAAATTATACCGATTCTCCACATCCAAACACTCCCTTAACTTAAACTATCTATGGCCTCCATGCCGTCCTCATTTCCCAGGGAAATTACATTGTTTGGACTTGGACAAACCGTAGGCAGTATTGCCTTTAAACTTACGTTGCGTATACGCCTTTCAGGTGCAACAGGCTGATGCCTCTCGCACCACCTGTATATGCATGTTTTTATTTTAGAAGGAAAAAATAATCAAACAACCATTTTAAAAATACAAAGTTCCAAACTTAGTTACACATATTCATAACTAACAATCAATTACAAAAACACACATGGTAAAATGGAGCGGCGTCATCCTGGCCGTTTACGCGGTACTTTCCTCGTTCACGCGCACGTAACGTTCTCTCCACTCTCCTGTGTTCTCCTGCTTTGTGAGGCGCTTGCCTCTTTTGCAGTGCATGACCAATAGGTACACTACTATTATAACTTGGCACACTACTAAAATGTGGGAGGCTATCCTGATCCATGAAGGAACTTCAATATTGGTGAACAGGTCCCACCACGGTGGGATTACTATGTCCAAAATTTCTGTCCCTATTTCTACAGTCTTTTGTTCCAGGGTGTAAAAATGTTTTTGTGATACCGCAACGGCTTTCAAAAGCTTGGTGAGGTGTTCAGGGAGAGGGGGAATGATGTATCCGAAATGCGCGACGAATCGCTGCAAGTCGGTGAAATTCTCTTTTACTGTGAGATGAACAGTGGATGGTTCAGGGATCGGGACAATTCGCTGTTGTGCCACTTGAACTTCAGCCCTGGGTTTAAAACAGAAACTGCTGTCACTCACCGGACACCAGCTGTGGTTTCCATGCTGGTAGTGTTGCGCTGCAGTGGTAATGCAATATGTTCCACCCCCTATGTATGCTACCTGCGGAGGCACATGATCTTGTGTCATTGCCTCCATGGTGCAATTCATGGGCTTGGTGCCAGCCATTCTGAACCCACATTGTGGTGTTAAAAAGGCATTCAAGTGCTGGGGACACAGTATTATGTGTGCTCCCCGGCCACGACAACCCGATAGGTCGGTACCTGTCATCGTTTGCTCCCAGCGGATGACGTAAGGTGGGACCGCTGCGTAGCGAATGTGGGCTCCCCCCTGAATGACACCAATGTTCTCTACCCGATACACCGGGGCGGGCTTTGCTGTGTCGCCCAAAACCGGCATACATAATACTATACCCATGATGATATGGTTTGATCGTCCGCAGTCCACGGGGACTGGGTATGCCTCTGAGGCTAGCCTGAGCTGGCGCGGGCTTAATGCGTTCTGAAAAGGGTGGAGCGCCTGTAGGTGTTTGTTAATTATCCAGGACGGGACCAAACCTTGTTTTAAATCCTCCAAATTACTGCGGCCCTCGCCCAGTAACCACGCCCCGTATAGTACGCACACCTCGTTCTGCGCAGCTTGATCGGATGCATTCCGATCTTCCCTAATCAGGGCATTTACCGTTCTCGCATGCTTCTCCAGCTCTGCTATAATTTCTTTTAAGTGTAACGTCATGGCCTGGTCCTCATGTAACTCAGACCCTACTATCTTGTTTTCGCTTGTGAGGATGCTTTTTAATTGTGTTTTTAAACCATTGATCTGGGTCTGCAGCTCCACGTTGTCTAGAGCGTTGACCACAGATGTTCCTGTATTAAAGGCGGTGAACATATCGTTCACAATACCCCTTCTTTGTCTCCCCACCTGACCCAAAACTTCGTGTGATGTGGTGTACAAGCTTGTTTTGTCAATCTCTGCAAAATCAAACTCGTAGAATTGTCTGAACATGTTTGTCAACAGGACCTGGTACAATTGTTCCGTTTCTTTGGGACACCACTCTGGTAAACGCACCTCGGTGAGATTTAGAATCACCGAGGCCACCGCGTAATGTACCCCCTGAAATAGTATCTGGTCTGTTGGGACCAGTACCAAACCATTCCCGGGCCCCTTAGTGGCTTTAGGGCACCCTTCCTCCTGAGCCAAAACCACCGGAATCGTGGGCGGAGCCTTGCATGGGCGCGTGATGAGTTCAGTGGCGTTTACCGGGATCGGGGAGAATGGAGCTCCGCACCCCTTTGTGCTGACATCCCACCTCATCCCTTTCCCGTTATCCTGCCACTGGTGTACGAAAAATATGGATATACCCTTGGGGCAAACGTACTTCGATTCCCACATACAAACATATATTCCCTCATCCGGTGCCCACCATTTGTCCCAACAGACTTTCAATTGTCCGTTAGTCCCCGTAATTGTCCGATGGGTATTGTTACCCAATCGCTCCCACTCAACCGAGGAATTTCTCATAGTCTTGCTTAACTTCCGTAACCACCACCATCGGCTCAATGGGACCTTCCCATTGCATGTCAAACAAATCCTTTTGCCGACGGTGACGCTGATTCTGGGTGCAATGATCCTCACTCTGGGGCACAGTAAAGAAGTCTCTTTGTAGGCAAATCCGGATGCGCTGGAGTATTCCGTTGAATTCGTTCCCAGCCATCCCGGCCACCTTCCCTTGTGGAAATAAGTGGCGGTCTCCTCAGCCTTTTGCTCCCCGGTCCCATCCGTCGTGATGGGGCCCGTGTCCCCAGAGCAACCAAACACAACGACATCCTTGGTGAGGCCTCGATAGGCCAATCCATATCCGATCGTTGCGAGCACTATCAGAATCCGTTCCATCTTTCCTGGTTCCTGTGATCAGATAAAATGATGTAGCCAGCCTCCCAAGAGTCTCTGGCTTTTGTGAAGGGTGAGCGGGTCCCTTGACCTCGTCTCACGTAAAAAGACATGTATGCTGGTTAGACTTTAACTATTCCTATCTCTAACTCCCATCATTTTACCATTTACTTATAAAATTAAACTACAATCTTACCAAACTTAACAAGTTATAAACTTAAACTGATCCTAAACTTAAACTGTACAGCACCGCCCGTTCCCAGGGCGGCCTACCTAAAGTCTGCGAAGGCTGCCACTAGCTTTTCCCAGTGGTGGGAGGGCACTGACCCCTTCCTTTGATCTGCCGCAGCCTGTCGCTGCTGCGCTGGGACTGGGATCTCCCTGGGCTGCCTTGACCTTGAACTTACGCCTGGGGGCGTACGGGGGACTTGACCACGACTTCCTGGGCTGGGGTGTCCGACTTGACCTACGGAGGGCTACATTGGGCAAGATTTCCAGGGCCGACGGACCAGGAACCAAGACTTCCACCGTTGCGGCCTGTGGTCCCACCACAGTCGCTGGCTCCGTCTCCCCTGGCTCCGCCTCCCTGAACTCGGGATTTGCAGTTTCTGGCTCCATCCTACTTGGCCCAGTATGTGGTCCTCCACTCGCAATCCCTACCTCCCCCAAGGGCAAGACTTCCAGGGCCGACGGACCGGGTACCGAGACTTCCACCGTCACGACCTGTGGTCCTACCACAGCCGCTGGCTCCGTCTCCCCTAGCTCCGCCCCCCTGGGCTCGGGATCTGCAGTTTCTGATTCCACCCTGTGTGGATCTCCACTCGCAGCCCCTATCTCCCCTGAGCTTGAGTCGAGGACGAAACTTTCGTCCTCCGACCCCAGCACCTCTCCGATCGGGTCACTACCTTGGTCGAGCTCCTCGAGCTCTTCCTCATCTGAATCCCAACACCAAGAAAAGATCCTACACTTTTCCAGAATGTCCTCTCCCCTCACGCAGGCTGCTTTACCGGCCTGTGTGCCCTCCGGTTCTACCCGGGGCTGAGAGTCCCACTCGCAGGTCTGGCCCCTCCCCTAAGACAGGCCACCGCCCCTGCTTGTGCATTCTGTGTAATCTCGCCTGCTGGAGGCTGAAGATTTCTATTCTGTTTTAGTTTGGGCAACTCTGCTACCATGGCTTGCAACTGCGGGGTGGTGAATTCCCCCGGGGTTGTTGAGCAAACCATCCCTCTGGCTTTGGATAGGGCTTGGGTCAGACCTTTTATCCTTTCCTCACAGGGCCCATGGTTTAAATCCTCATACTCCCGGCTCCTGGCTACCCTGTAGGCTGCCTTTATGTCTCTAAGCTGCCCTTCTAGCCCATCTATTTTCCCCATTAAGCGGGCGTTCTCCTCCCGTAAGGCCTGCTCTCTAAGCTGCCCTTCTAGCCCGTCTACTTTCCCCATTAAGCGGGCGTTCTCCTCCCGCAAGGCCTGCTCTTTTAACCTGGCCTCCTGACAGGAGGCCCCCTCCTGTGCGTGTCTTTCAAGGGGACACAGGTAGGCAGGCTGCACCGGTTCCAGTCAGAAGTCTGGGTTGTATGGGGCTGTTGCTACCTTCCCGTGCGAGGTCATAAGAGACCGCATGGCCCCTAACATCGACTCGATCGCGTCGGGATGGATAGGCACACCAGCTCCTCTCTCAGAGACAGGCGTTTGGGCTCGGACTGCGGGAGTTTTCTCCTTGGAGTCCTTCCAGGGATTCCTACAGTTTTTGCGCCAGTGACCTGCCTTCCCGCACCCGTAACAAACACTACTGGTTTGTGGGGCGCGATTTCCCTCCTGATGCCACTCTTTCTGAGCCGGAGCTGCGGGCTTTGCCTCATGCACCTTTCCCTTAAGGGGACGCGCTCCCGTGCTCCTAGTGTTCCGATACCCTATGGTGAGTCAATTCAGGACAGACTCCTCCGTTGTGGCGGGGTTAGTGGGATCAAACCACGCTCTGGCCTGCTCCCTGACGGCTGGCAAGCTGTTGGCTACCATGCACCTGAGCCAATGAGCTTTCCCGGCGCCGTCCAGGTAGTGGCGCGCTGGCACACCTGGGCAACTACGCTGGTATACTGGCCACAGCCTGTCGGCGAAAACCTTCGGGGGTTCTCCCTCCATCTGTATGGTTTGACTCAATCTGACGAACGGACCTTCGTCATCCGCCCCTAACACTTCTAGGACCTCGTCCCGTAACTCCTCATAGGTTTTATTCCCCTTCTTGCTCTCGTCTGAGAGACACTGAAGGATCGAGCTATCTAACGAGAACAGCAACATTTTGGTCTTTTCCACATCGTCGCAGCCATTAATTGCTGCAGTCTGTTCTACCTCCCTAAAGTGTACGGAAGGGTCGTCTGACTCGGACAGCTTCCGTACATGGCTAATCATTGCTCTCAGCTGGTGTGAGCTGTGGGGCAATACCAGCTGGTTCAGGACATCCCCGTCCTCCCCATTTTCCCCATTCGGGCCTCTCTTGTGACCTCGGAGCGGACACATTGGTCCCGGTTTCGACTCTACCTCCGGGGACTGTCTTACCTCGGGAACCTCCTTCTCTATTTCCACCACTTCCTCCCTTTCCCAGGTTGCCGAATAGCTGGGTGGCGCGGAGGGCGCAGTGGCAAATACCTCCTCTGCTTTGTCTGGTAGGGATTTTGGGAATTCCCTACCCACCTGTGGCTGGTTGGCTGACGGGCTGATGAGGCACACCATGCCGTTTGCCTTATTCAGGGCCTCTCTTAGGTTCCCTATCTCCTTCTGGCAAACACTGTGGTCGGCTCCCTCATGCCTATCCTCGAGGGCCATCTTATATGCCGCCCAAACTCCCTTCAAGCTTTCTTCCTGGGCTTTTATCTGGTTAGCTAGGCGGGCACACCGTTCTCTAATCCTACCCTCGTTTAATTTTGCTTCCGTGACCTGACACTCTAGGTAATAAATTTTAGCCTCATGGTGGTTGGCTACTATCTGGCGTTCCTGATGTAACGCATTCAATGATGCAATGAGTTTCTGTCCTCCCGTGATCTTTTCCTCCATCTCAACTTCCAAATCCCTGATCTGAGCTGCCTGTGCCACAATGACCTGGTCCGAAAGTTGGACTTGCTTCTTGTAGCACATCAGCCAGACCGCTTTCTCTACCGACTTCTTATGCTCTTTACAGCCTGTCCATTTGATGGCTGCGTCTAGCGGACGCTTATCCATCAGTAGGTCACTTATCCACCTTTTGGTTAAGTTAACCTTCCCAAACACATAGTCAGCTACCCTCTCATCCATCACATTTCGCCTATTCACACCGGGGTCTAAAATATTACTCTCTCGCTGCCAGAGTCCTGCCGCAGTCGCCATTTTCTGTAAGGGGTTTTTGTGTCGTGCTTGTATCGCAGACGGTGCTGGTGCGGGGTTAGGCCTTCGTTGCCTAATACTATTGCTTGCTCTGGTCTCTGGCCAGCCTTGTTGCAATAAGCACCTGTGAGTGGTTCGACCCACTCGCCCTTACGGTTCTAACACTGGACTTAGGTGCGAGAGCAGTAATGCAGAGAAAAACTCAAAATAGACCCGGTTGAATAGTACGAAATGGAAATCTTTATTGCATAGCATCCAAAATCATGAAGTACATGTCATAGGCACAAATTAACGATAGTACAAGTATACATACATTCATAAAGCTTGGTCTATGGTAATGAAGAATGCACGGCACATCGTAAAAAGGGGAACACATTATACTTTATCCTTAATAAAACCACCCTCCCTTATCAATACCTACACTACATCTAGATTTGTAGGATCTGGAAACATGCTCACCACTCGTGATACTTCGGAGAATTTTAAAGTGAGGCGCTCGGCTCGTTTCGCTGCAGCGCCTGACTGTCACGTGTTTGGAGGGGCCTCTGTACCCCACTTGTTTATCTTCACTGCTGCTGCAAGCAGGCTGGGCTCCCCGTTGTCATAAAGAACTCGACAGCACTCGGGACCGGCTGTAGAACTCAAAGGGGTAAAAATTCAGTTGGTTACGCCTCCCGTTAGCGCCTTAAGAGGGCGCTAATGGGGCGCAAAGCCGCTAACGCCCGGGTGCAGCGATGTTTGCGCCGCTCGGGAACTTAACTAGACATTGTGCGGCGGCGCTAAACTTTACTGCTGCGACCACCTGCGCGCGCAGATTGTGACGTCATTCCATGGTGCAACGCCCTTGTGGCGCCCCGGAGCGGAAATTGAGTGGCGCCCCCTGCCTTACCGCCTGACGCTAGCAACGACCAGAAGACTGGAACGCTATCAATCGCTGTGGGGCTGGGGGGAGCACTATTTAAAGGGGGCCTCTTCCTGTCTTTTATTGTTGGTGGCATTTTTGAACTACGCATTCTGAGAGAGAGAGGGAGAGACTTCTGGAGAGATTCAACGTTGTGTGAAGGAGTTTTGGGTACTGAGCAGCACTTTGCAGGTTCATTTTGATTTGCCATTCCTTGTATCGATTTAGCAGAGACTGTGGGAGCTGCACTCTGAGCTCTTTGCCTGGTACTCTCCATTGTTCTTTCCAGCACATTTGATGTGCAAGTCTCTCCAGGCCGAGATTCAAGGCTGCAATGAACAGGATGTGGATGGAAAGCAAGATTAACCATCCCCTTTAAGAACTGGCCCATGCCATTGTGTGTGTGTTCCATTGCTGACTGACATTACATGAGCTTCGCCAGCGCTCTGAGTTAGCGCCTCACTGCTCGGCCTTTGCGCCTTAAGACAGGTGTGCAGCGCCTGATTTAGCGCTCCACTCACCTCCCGGGGCGGTAAAAGTGAAGTTTCCAGTTCGTATAAATTCGGCGCGGTCGGGGTTTACTGACCGCGGCGGCACATGGATTCTTCTTCTTCTCTTCTCATCTTGTCTCGTCTCGTCTCTTCGGGCCTTCGGGTCCAAAACACCATTTACCGACACTCGGGATGGTGCACCCGGTTACTCGCCCTTTGTCGAGGCGGCTCGATCCGTTTGAGCTCCACCCAACATTCGAATAACCGTCCAGTGCGGCTAAAAGTCCAGAGTCAACAGAGTCCAGAGAAACACAGAAGGCTGCTCGTCCAGCAGAGATAAGAGAAATAAGAGACCGATGGACATTTGTTGTCTATAGTTATAGTGCTGTGTCCCCTTATCTCCCGCTCAAATCTTAATGTTTGTCCTTTGTGAAATATTGGCGCTCAAAACTCCCAGCATGGGGTGATTCTTGTCTTTAACGGGTTTCGGTAGCACCTGAGACTGGCCAACTACCTGTTAATGTTTTCCCCATTGTTGAACCGGCTCGGAGCCTCCCTGGCTGGGTTTTGGGGGCCCCCGAATACTTGTTTAATCACCTGAGAATGGCTCTCTCATTGTAGAGCCGTGGGGGTATTTGCGTATTGATGTGTCTGGATGGGCCTTCGATTGCCCAGTACAATGGTCCTTACTTGTGTATGGAAAACGATTCCAGCACTCATATCTTTTGCTATTGTCACAAATGCAAACAGGTTGCATCCTGTCTTTATCAGTGCTTATCGAAAATGTTTATTCGAACGCCATCTTGTCTGCCCACTGTACTTCTGGAAACTTCTGCCACGATGCGCGGTGGCCATTTTACAGGCTTCTGTGTCCTATTTAATCATGACAGCATTTCGTTTAAATAAACTGATCAAACGAATCTGCTTCTATCTCGTTATTTCGAATCGCGATAATTGCGAAACTTTACAAAGGGATCATCAATGATGTGTCTCAGCTGTAGGTTAGTGGAGTTTCAGTGCTTTCTTGTCAGTTTCACATTGTGCAACAGTCTCATTCCGTAATTTCAAGGTTATTTTGTATCAGGAGTGTTGTGGCAACTAAAAAGTAGTTACATTTATTCTTAAAAACATCGAACTGCCACATTTGGTTACATTAATGGTGGCTGTACTGGCAGTCGACTTTGCCCTCCAGGATCTACGGCGGAGGGAGCGGAGGCAGCGAGAATGACTGGAACATGAGCCCAGAGGGAGGAGGAGGGCCATCAGGGCTCTCAACAGGAGGACTTACCCTCCGAGGGTATTCCGAGAGCACTTCTCCTACCTCCAATTAAGCGAGGAGCAGTGTATTAGAAGGCTCAGCTTCACCAAGGAGGTGGTCACAGAACTCTGCCACCTCCTGCAACCAGACCTCCAGCCTCAGATCAGGGTGACCACGGCTCTCCCAGTGGCAGTCAAGGTCACCGTCGCCCTCAATTTCTTCGCCAGCGGATCCTTCCAGTCTGCAACAGGAGATATAGCTAACATCTCGCAGTTCGCCGTCCATTGCTGCATCCGAGAGGTCGCAGAGGCTCTCCACAGTAGGAGAAGGGATTACATTGCCTTCCCCATCACCAGAGAGAAGCAGGACGAGCGCGCATGTGGCTTTGCCAGGATAGCGGGATTCCCCATGGTGTAGGGCACCATTGACTGCACCCACATGGATTTGCGGGCACTGCATAACAATCCTGAGATCTTCCGTAACCGCAAAAGCTACCACTCACTTAATGTGCAGTTGGTGTGCGACCACAGACAACTAATCCTCAATGCTCATGACTCCCCTCCGCAACCCCAAATTCCTGCCCAGCACTCATATAATGAGAGCCATGCTGCCACCAGGAACATTGTCGAGCAGACCATTGGGGTGCTCAAGCAACAGTTCCACTGCCTTGACCGCTCGGGAGGAGCCCTCCAGTACTCTGCTGAGCAGGTGTCCCATTTCGTGGTGGTCTGCTGTATGCTCCACAACTTGGCCATCATGAGGGCCCAGCCCTTGCTAACAGGGATTGCGGGACCACCTCAGGAGGAGGAAGAGGGAGAGGAGGAGGAGGACGAGGAGGAGGAACAGGAGCAAGGGAGGAGGCAGCCACTCAATCTGCCTTCCGGAAGGGCGGTCCGTGAGTGCCTCATCAGACTGCGGTTTGAATGAATTAAACCCCAGATCCCCGTTGCTCACCACATGCCCATCATTCCATCCCTGTCACAGGCCATATCACAGCGCAAAGCTGAAATGAGACGCACCACAAAAGATTCCAAACTGAATTAATAAATTTATTAAAAATCAGTTAACACATATTTACAACAAAAATATTAACTAGTCACCCTTGTACAATCCCTTAGTGCCTCTCGTTACTGTGTCTTTGCCTACACTAGTGCTCCTACAAAGTGTTGGCCCAGTAGCTGCAGCAGGGTTGGTGGAAGGCTGCTGAGTGTCCCGTGTGGAAGACTTCAGATGGCCTTACAGAACACCCTCGACCAGCTCTGGGCCTGGAAGGCCCGGCTGTAGACTGCACCACCTCAGCATGGGCGGCAGCCGTCTGGGCTGGCTGGATGACAGGCAGCGACAGGGGCAATGGCGGAGTGGTCATTGGTGGGAGCAGGAATGCTGTCATCCTGAGAGAGGACAGCAGTTTCCTGCTTCACTGACCCACTGCCATTCCCCCGGGGCAGCACCTCAGCATCCCTAGCAATCCGTTGGAGCACAGATTGCTGGCCTGCTGAGAACCTTGAAAGCCCCGGTCGACAGTGGTAGACCCAGCCATGATGGCAGCAGTCAGATCTTGCATGGCATCAAGCTGACACTGCAAGAGAGCTGTCTGAGATTGGATGCCACCAAGCATAGACTGCATTACAGCACTAAGACGTTGCTTTGCTTCTGCCTGTGCTGCAATAGAAGCTGCCAGATCGTCCATCACACGCGGTATCAGGTCTGGATCGCCACAGTCTCTCTGGGAGTCTACCAGTCTTTGTAGACTGGAAATGATGGGTTCCATGGTGTGTGCAGAGCCTCGTGCAATGTTGGAGGTGGACTCCTCCACACCCCTTATCATTGCCAAGAGGCTCTCGGGCACCCTTACCATTGCACCTATCATCTCCGTGTGCATGCCCATCACCCTACTTCTACAGGCCTCCCCATCGAGGTCCTCTTCTGAGTCCTGTGCAGTAGAACTCGCGCGTGAACTCACCCTCTGGGGACCTGGCCCCCGAGCTATACTTTCTCCGGTCTTGCTGCAGCCCACTCATCCCCAGTGCCTCACCCTGTGCAGATCCTGCTACTATACTAGCCTCTATAGAACACATAGTGCCGGTATCTGAGCTGGAACCTGCGGGTGTGGCATGGAATGACGCGGTGTGTTCTTCCTCCTCCTCTTCTCCCGCCTTGTCCTCTACAGAGCCCTCAGGGACAGCCTGCTCAGGTGCTTGCTGAATATCTGAAAGCAT
The DNA here is from genome assembly GCA_030390025.1 of Squalus acanthias. Taxonomy (NCBI): domain Eukaryota; kingdom Metazoa; phylum Chordata; class Chondrichthyes; order Squaliformes; family Squalidae; genus Squalus; species Squalus acanthias. The sequence continues at coordinate 144,633,581 of CM059426.1, read as the reverse complement.
AGAGGCCCAACAGTTGGATTAAGGTGAGGGGAGGGGGGCAGGAAAGGATACATGCATGCTTGTGGGATGAGGGGGAAGTGGGATGTGAGAAGAAGGAGTAGGGATGAACATACCGTTGTTGTGCCCACGGGCGTCAATGTTGCTGGTGGCCACAGCGCCCACCACCTGGCGCCCAATGATTTGCAGCACACGATTCTCCGGCGCAGACAGTGGTTGGGTGACGGCTTGTCCCCTGCCTGTGCGCTCCTGCTCCCTCCTGTTGTGAGCCACCTTGGCCTGCAAGAGAAAGGAAAGTGTGTGAGTGAGTGTGGAGCAATGTGTTTGGATGATGTGCCTGCCATATTTGAATAGCTGTCATTGTGTGCAAGGTGTGAGATGTGGGTGTGAGTGTTGCTAGGTAGAGATGGTTGGTGGGTGAGTGTAGAGGGTATGGTGCTTTGAGCATTGTGTGAAGACTGTGGTTCAGACGGTGGTATGTAGCATTTGTTGAAGCATTGACTCACCCTGACCATCCGAGTGAGGTTGTTAAATTTCTTCCTGCACTGTGTGTGGGTCCTGGGGACCACAGTGCTGCCCGAGACCTGCTGGGCTACCTCCCTCCACATGGTGTGGAAGACTTGCGGCGAGGGCCTCGTGCCACTTGCTGGGTAGAGCGCCACCCTCCGTCTCTCCACAGTGAACACCAATGCCTCCAATGCATGGTTGCAGAATCTGCAGGCTCTCTCCGTGGGGCATAGAACTGCCAGGAGTACAGCTGCTTCAGTTCGCTGGCTCCTTCTCCTTGACATGCTGTTGCTTGCTGAGGCAGCTGCACAGCCAGCAATGCTGAGAATGAGGTTCTGCAGCATCAATGAACCTCCCCTTTAAGAACTGAAAAAACCCTGTGGCAATCATGACTTGCAATTAGACTGCACCTGATATTGGTCCACCCTTGGAGTGTAACGCCAATGAGCTTGGGCTTAAAGACTTGAATTAGCGCTCCAATAATTCCTTTAAGCAGTGAGCAGGAATTTTGCGTGCAGTCTAAAGCATTAGCGCCTGGTGCTAATTCTCCAACTTTTCTAATTTTACTGCCCATTCTTGGGCTATAATGAACTTCTCACCCCTGATACCTTCTTTAGAATGGCTGCAATGCCATCAGGGGAACCAGGATCACTGGCACAAGAGAAGCTGTCTGACACTATCGGAGTGCTTTGGATAGTAGTATCTGCACCAGCTGACCTGGAAGGTCCTTGGCAAGGACCCAGGGATTGGCAAGGCCAGACAACACCAGTAACACCTGGGTCAAGATTTTCTCCCCAACTCCTTCAGTATCATTGTCTGAGGCTGAGGCCTAGCTTCAGACATTTTAATGTGTTAATTGATAGAATGCCAATACACTGAGTTCAATTAAGAATTAAACTTCTGCAGAACAAAAGGTTCAGGCACAATATTTCCATTTTCTAGTTAAAAAAGCCACTATCTTTCCCCACCGACCCCGCCAAGAATACAGTATTTTCTGTGATTCATATATTGCCTACAGCTCAAAAGAATGGAAGAAATTAGTAAAGTGTCTATTTGCTGCAATAGCTGCATCTGTGAGAGTCTCTCCATCTTGTGAATGTTTTCGCACCTCCCTCTCTAAATTCTCTTCACATATTCTGTGTCTGTCTCTCTTTTCCCTTTCTTTGTATCTACTCCCTATCTCTAACTCTTCCTCTGTAAATGTCTTCTCTCCCTCTCCAAGACTTCTATTCTCTCCCACTCTGCTGGCTCGGTCTGTTGTATTTAGAACATTTGTAATCGGTTTTACAATGAGGAAAACTATATTTGAATTTTGTAGCTCAGGAAATTTGGTTGAGGCTGCCGTGTGTTCAGGCTGGGATTCCATAGCTGTGGAATTGTGATTTTCATTCCCACTGCTGTTTTCCTGCATGAGTTACAATGTCCACTGCTAGCCCAACTGTGTTAAGACACTAATCTGTGCATCTGCCATCTCAAGCCTTCATTTCTCCAACACTCTCGCCACCTTACATATATAAATTAGCCAAGTGAGGAAATCCCACTTAGAATGATACAGCACAGAAGGAGGCCATTGGGCCCATTGGGCTGGATTTTGATACTGGGGTGGGTTGGGGTCGTGTCATCCACTTTTCGTGTTATCCACCCGCCTGCAATTGGATGTGGGAGATTGATGCGATTTTCACCTAATTGGGCAATTGAGTTCCAGCATGTGGGAACTCATGAACCAATTAATGTTTTCAGTCTGAAAGTCGCCCCTGATGATGTCATCATTACTGCTGCATTGAAGGTCTTCAGAGACTGCCTGGCCTTTGCTGTGAGAGGACCTGCAGCTCATAGTCAGCTTTCGAAATGTGTTACCGCCAGGTTTCACATTCGTGGTTCAGAACAGGCGTGCTTCATGTAGAACAAGGGTTAAAATCACAAAGGCCTTTCAAAATGGCATTATAGAGCCAATTTAGTGCTTGTTAAGGGCCTTAACAGCCTATCCCGTCTCTTAAAGGCGGGACGCAGTCGGGACCATCAGACACGATTTCATCAAAATTGCGTGGAGGCGGGATGGAGGCGGACTTGTGCCCGCCCGCTAGTTTTCACAATTTTAACCCCCCACACGCCTCCAAACCCGCCTCCACGGGTCAATGAAAATCCAGCCCACTGTGTCTGTGCCGGCTCTTTGAATGAGCTGTCCAATTAGTCCCACTCCCCTCTTCTTTCCCCATAGCCCTGAAAATTTCTCCTTTACAAGCATATATCCAATTCCATTTTGAAAGTTAACACTTGGGCCTGTGTCAGGAGTGATGGGCCAAGCTAAGTCAGTGTAGCTCCAGTGGGATTGCTGCTGAGGAAGAACATCCAGCCCTAAGTTTCCACTTATGGGCCCAGTAAATATCAATAACCGCACTCCAGGCCTCAGCCTACCTCTACATAAACTCACAGAAGATTTCATAGTGACTACAAATGAAGCACTCAACCCTGCTGTGCCTCAGTTTTACTGGATCTGTCCACATGTTCACACAGTAGAATCTGCTCGAATTGCCCGCTAGACCAAATGATGACTGTAGCCCGCTGACCATTCCAGACAATTCCCCATACACTGCTGCTCCATTACAGCACGAAAGGGGACCATTTGGATTGTTCATCTGTGCACAGTACAAGCTCTTCAACAGATACCATCAAATCCATGTCTTTCCCTCTAAGCTTTTACATGCTTCCTTTCCAAATATCCAAATCCTATTTTTTTTATTATTTATTCGTTCACGGGATGTGGGCATCGCTGGCAAGGTTAGCATTTATTGCCCATCCCTATTTTCCCTTGCGAAGGTGGTGGTGAGCTGCCTTCTTGAACCGCTGCAGTCCGTGCACTGAAGGTACTCCCACACCGTGCTGTTAGGTAGTGAGTTCCAGAATTTTGACCCAACAACTATGAAGGAACAGCGATATATATTTCCAATTGAGCATGGTGTGTGACTTGGAGGGGATCTTGGAAGTGGTGGTATTCCCATATGCCTGTTGCACTTGTCCTTCTAGGTGGTAGAGATCGCGGATTTGGGAAGTGCTATCGAAGAAGCCTTGGTGAGTTTCTGCATAAGTTTACAGTTTCTGTCTCAATAGTTACTTGTTCTAATAACCCTAGTGTCAAGAATCTCTTTAACACCCCCATCGTTCTTTGAGTCTTCATCCTGAGCTCTCAATGCTGGTGGACACTTTGAGTAGCTGATTATTCAGTTGTTTTCTCTCTCTTCCTATCAGCATCACCCTTGATTTAGTCCTATTCATCTGGCCCAAAACTGCACTCTGAGAAGGACACTCATCAGAGATTTAAATAGGGAATTTCTCAACTGTTTAAATTGTCGTTTCAGACTGAGCTGTCCCACAGACTATCCCAGGGTCCAGGACAAGCTGATCAGAACCAACATGTACTGACCAGGAAAACCTACACATTTTATATAAACTGGTTTTGAGCCTTTGGCCGCGATTTTGCCGATGCTCAGAGGGCGGGTTTGGAGGCGGGTCAGAGGTTAAATTCATTTTGATTGATGGCGGGTTCCGATCCCGCCGTCAACCCGCCTCCAAACAGCTTTCCCAAGTGTCGGGTCCCCGATATGCGAATGGACCCGACACCTAGCGCCTGGAAACGGATTAAAGGCAATTATCTGCCTATTAACAGGTACTTGCCAGTAGTTTTCAGCCTGTTTTTGGATTTTCCCACTTCTGGGTCGGGTTTCCCGACATTCTGACACCAAGCCAGGTAAGTGAGGTGTGTTGTGAGTCTGCTGTAATGTTTGTGGAATGAAGACAGCTGCAGAAGTGGTGTGAAGGATCCAATGTTGCACATGGTGAGTTTCAGAGCAAAGAAAATGTTGGGTACTGCATTTTTAAAACATTTACAGATTTCTTTAGCTTACAAGTTTTTAAATCCATGTCCAGTGCCACCTCATTGGAAGAACCTCTCCCACCAGTGACAGATCGCTTCTGTCACCTCACCTGCAGCTGCCATCTATTCCAGCCTATGGAAGGAGTCATTGGAGAGCCTGGGTGCAAGAAGTCACCTTTGTGCAGTGATTGTCAGTGTTTTCAACACTTCAATGCTGTCAAACACTGAGAAATTAACTGTCAAAATAAAATTGTGCGTGGTCCCTTTAAGGAAACCGGCAGATGATGCGTCATCGAATGACATATACAGACCCGCTTCCTGTTAATTGGCTGGCAAGCCTGCAGGGCGGGCTTAACAAGGTTAATCAAGGGAAAATCACATCTGTGGAGCGGATGCAGCTGGGGCGGGACCGGAAGCCGGAAACCAGCTGTCCGGAACCCAACATGACACCGATGACAAAATCACGGCCTTTATGTCTGCACGGCCCCTACAGCTGATTTAACTGTTACTCACTCTGACTTCCACAGGGAATGATACAAGCTGTAACTACAGGTATAAACAAACCTTCTACAGTAACAACCTTGCTAGTGTCAGCTGGCTGGCGATATTTTCATCGTGCATGATCCCTTCACAAAAAAAGCTTTTCAGATCTTCTACCTGACACCATTCAAGTCAGTCAGTTACTCACAGTCAGTGAAGCTCCTTTTCCTTCAATTAAACTGGTTGTGCAGCCTCCTGCCTTAAAATTACTCAGTTTACAAACCTATTGTGATGGTTGATCTCACTGTGATGCAGAGTGTGAGGGTCAGGCTTTCCCTGTGATGTCACAGTTTGACCCGTCCAGTTAAAGGGGCCTCATCTTGATGAAACAGTGTTTGGCAAACCCTTGGGGCTAAAAATTTGGTTGCGTAGCGCCCGTTGTTTAGATGCTAGGCTTGCCGATTTGGCTCGAATGTGGCGTCCGAGCAGCGTGCGCGCATTTCTGGTGCGGGCTGCACCAGACGCCATTTTGGTGAGGGTGTTTGTAGAAGTCTTTGGAGCTTTCTAGACTTCTTTAAAGTTGCCAATGTCTAAAGGAGTGCTGTAGCATGTGCTCAAGGACTTGGCACTGACTTGCAAGGGGTCTGTTCAGACCAGTTGCTCCCAGACATGGTTGCAATAGTTTATATCCCCCTTGGCCTGCAGCATGAGAGGGAGAATGAGCAGAGGTGACACAGAACAGGACAAGCTGCTAGAAGAGGGAGGAGGAGGAGGAGGGGGAGAATGGCTCTCAGCAGGAGACCATATCCACCCAGGGTCTTCAGGGAGCAATTCTCCTACCTCAACCTCAGTGAGGAACAAAGTATGCGACGTCTCCGCCTCAGTCCAGGGCGAGGACAGCATTGCCAGTGGCTGTGCAGGTGACCGTGGCCTTAAGAACATAAGAACATAAGAACATAAGAAATAGGAGCAGGAGTAGGCCAATCGGCCCCTCGAGCCTGCTCCGCCATTCAATAAGATCATGGCTGATCTGATCCTAACCGCCAATCTACTATCTATCACAGAACCATCTCCTGCATCTAACAGAATTGCACACACGAAATAGGAGCAGAATCAGGCTACACAGTCCCTGGGCCCGCTCCACTACCCACAGGGCCATGACCGATCCGAACCTAGACTCATGTCCAAATTCCTGCCCGCTCCCCGTAACCCTTAATGCCCTTTACTTCTAGGAAACTGTCTATTTCTGTTTTAAATTTAATTAATGTTGTAGCTTCTACAGCTTTTTGTGGCAGCATATTCCATGGACCTACCACCCTCTGAGTGAAGTAGTTCCTCCTCATCTCAGTTTTGAAAGAGCAGCCCCTTATTCTAAGACTATGTCCCCTAGTTCTCGTCTCACCCGTCATCGGGAACATCCTCCCCGCATCCACCCGATCCAACCCCTTCACAATCTTATATGTTTCAATAAGATCGCCTCTCATTCTTCTGAACTCCAATGAGTAGAGTCCCAATCTACCCAACCTCTCCTCATATGACCACCCCCTCATCCCCGGGATTAACCGAGTGAACCTTTTTTGCACTGCCTCGAGAGCAAGGATGTCTTTCCTTAAGTAAGGACACCAAAACTGTATGCAGTATTCCAGGTGCGGTCTCACCAATACCTTGTACAACTGAAGCAATACCTCCCTATTTTTATATTCTATCCCCCTAGCAATGAAAGCCAACATTCCATTTGCCTTCTTAATCACTTGCTGCACCTGCATACTAACCTTTTGCGTTTCGTGCACCAGGACCCCCAGATCCCTTTGCACTTCAGTACTCTCCAGTTTCTTGCCATTAAGATAATAAATTGCTCTAGGATTTTTCCTGCCAAAGTGCATCACCTCACACTTTCCAGTGTTGTATTCCATCTGCCAAATCTCTGCCCACTTACTTAGCCTGTCTATGTCCCCTTGCAGGTTTTTTATGTCCTCCTCACTCACTACTTTCCCTCCCATCTTTGTATCATCTGCAAATTTTGATATGTTACACTTGGTCCCTTCCTCCAAATCGTTAATATAGATTGTGAAGAGTTGGGGACCCAGCACTGACCCCTGTGGAACACCACTAGTTACTGATTGCCAGTCTGAGAATGAACCATTTATCCCAACTCTTTGCTTTCTGTTAGATAGCCAATCCTCTATCCATGCCAGAATATTACCCCCAATCCCGTGATTTTTTACCTTAAGCAATAATCTTTTGATTATTTGAGCTTGAGCTTCTTCACGTCTTCATGTCGGGCTCCTTCCAAGCTGGAGCAGGTGACATCTGTTACATCTCTCAATTCACTGTCCATTCCTGTATGAGGAAGGTGAGTGAGGCTCTGTATGCAAAGAGAGCTGAATACATTTCATTCTCTCTTGCCAGTGAGAAGTAGGTGGAGCGAGCAGGCAGAGCGAGCACACAGCTTCACTAGGATAGCAGGCTTCCCCATGCTGCAGGGCGCCATTGATTGCACACATGTCGCTTTGCGGGTGCCGCATCTCAATTCAGAGATGTACAACAACCGGAAGGGTTTCCGCTCCCTCAATATCCAGCTGGTGTGCGACCATACTCAGCGCACCATGCAAGTCAATGCTCGGTATCCTGGCAGCAGCCATGATGCCTTCATACTGTGGCAGTCCACTGTACCATCAGCATTTGAGCCACCACAACAAACCAGAGGGTGGTTACTGGGTGACAAGGGCTATCCGCTGACATCCTGGTTCATGACTATGCTGCACAACCCAAGCACACATGGGCAGCATGCATATAACGAATGCCATACTGACACACGCAATCTGATAGAGCAGACCATTGATGTCCTTAAACAATGCTTCTGCTGCCTGGACCGCTTGTGAAAAGCCCTACAGCACTCACCAGAGCACATCTCAAGATTCATTGCAGTCTGCTGCAAGCCCCACAACCTCGTCATCATGAGGCCACAGCCCTTGCCACTAGGCATATGGTGACCAGCTGAAGAGGAGGAGGAGGAGGAGGACAAGGAGGAAGAGGAGGAGGAGAAAGCGGAAGAGGAGGAGGATGAAGAGAGGAGGCAACCCAGTCAGCCCCTTCTGCCCGGGCTGTCCATGATCAAATCATCCAACTGTGGTACCAGTGAATGCGACCCCAATTCCACATTCAGCAGTAGTCCCACACCTTAACTTGCCTCTATTACTGACCATCACATTGGCCACAATGCTACAATAAAAGCCATCACAAAAAAACAGTCCAAACCAATTTTATGAATCAAACCATTGCAATTTTTCATTCAAAAGTCAACTAATCACCCTTGTGCATTCGCTTTGTGCCTGTCTTCAGTGTGCTTGTGCCTGTCTTCAGTGCGCTTTTGCCTGTCCTAGTGCTCCTACATAGTGCTACCACAGTGGCTGCAGCACGGCTGGCGGATAGCTGCTGACTATCAGCGGGGGAGTCTGCAGCTGGCCTTGCACAATGACCTTGAGCACCTCTGGGCCTAGTAGGCCTGGCTTTGGACTGCATCACCTTGGCATGGGTGGCAGTAGTCTGGGTTGGCTGGTTGACAGGCAACAGCAAGGGCACTGGTAGAGTGGCAGTGGTGGGAGGACAAATGCTGTCCTGAGAGAGGATTGCAGTTTCTTGTTCCATGGCACCACTGCCACGTACCAGGGCTGCGCCTCAGCAATCCTATTAATCTGTTTCAGGATAAATTGCTGGATTGCTGTGACACCCTGCAAGCCTCTTTCAACACTGGTAAACCCAGCCATGATGGCAGCAGTCTGTGCTTGCGTGGCAGCAAGCTGAGCTTGCATGACTTCAGTCTGAGCTTCCATTGCAGCATTCAGACATCGGGTGGCTTCTGCTTGTGCTGGAATGGAAGCTGAGACATCGGCCATCAGACGCTGCATGATGGTTGGGTCCACAAGCATGCCAATGGATCAGCACACCCCTTCCACACTGGAAAGGATGGGCTCCAAGCTCTGAGCAAAGCCCTGTGCAAGGTTGGAGCTGGATCTTCCATGCTCCCTAGCATTGCATTTAGGCTTTCTGGCAGTCTTGCCAATGCACCAAGCATTTCACTGTGCATACCCATCAGCTTTGTTCTGTAGGCTGCACCATCAAAACCCTCATCTGAATCCTGTGCAGCAGAACTCATGTGCGACCTCGCCCTCTGGGGAACAGGCACCTACGCTACTCTTTCCCCCTGCCCTGGCTGCAGCGCACTCATGCCTGGTGACTCACCACATGCAGATCCCGCCTCTAAACTACCCTCTAAACTCTGTGCAGTGCCTGTGAGTGTCAGATCGAGTGACGGTGTTTCTTCTTCATCATCAATCTCCTCTTCCTCTTGCACCAATGCCTGGCCAAGTTGGATTTCTTGGGTTTCTGAAATGAGAAAGGTACAAGGGTAGGTTGTGGTGAGGGGAAGTGGGGGGTGGAAAGCAAGAGGTGCATGCTTACACCATCTGCAGCTTGTAAGTCACAAGAGATTGTGGGATGAGGGAGAAGTGGGATGCGAGAAGGAGGATTAGGTATGAACATATCGTCATGTTCAATGGTTTCAGCGCCACCGCTGGTCATGGCCTAAGTCATAGCTACTCCAATTATGGCGAGCACCGTCTCCTCGAGCAGGGTCAGAATATGGAGGCTCGCCTGTTCCCCTCTGGTTTGCTGTGTGGTGCCACCTTGTCCTGCAAGAGAGAGGGAAGTGTGTCAGTGAATGTGGTTCAATGTGTTTGGCTGTTGTGGCTCTCGTGGTTGAAAAACTGGCAGTGTGTGCAAGCTGTGAGATGTGGGTGTGAGGCTTGCAGCAGTGCTAAGTGTGTGAGGGTGAGATGCAGCATATGAATGTGAGTTATGAGTCGGATTGATAGAGATTGTTGGTAGGTGAGTAATGGGGTATGGTGAATTGAGCAGTGTGTGAGGTTGGTGGTGCAGTTTGTGGGATATAGAATTTGAAGATGAATTAATTGAACGTGAATGTGATGCCATGAAATTTCTACCTGCACAGCATTCAGGTCCTCGGGGCTACACTGCTTGCATTGACAGCAACGGCTATCTGCTCCCATTCCCTTCTCAGTATCTGTTTGGTGGGCCATATAGACGACATCCATAGACAAACACCGTCCACCATGTTAATGATCTCCTCAAAATGTTTTACTACATTAGTCAGACGTGAGCTACCCTTCACACATCTATTCTGACTCTCTTTCACAACATATGAGCAATGCCATGGGATATCTACCAATGATGTTAAGTAGTTTACACCATCATTTACAGCAACAGGGTTTGAGCAGCAGACACAAGGACTGGCAGCAGTCGATCAGTGAGAGACCAGAGATTGTGACCCAGTAACCAAGCTTCAGGCCCAAGACTACCTAAAGCAGTACCATGGAAAATCTATTAATGACATTAAATTGAACAATTCCACCTGAAATACCGAGGATGCTGGATATCTGAAATATAAACAGAAAATGCTGGAAATACTCAGCAGGTCAGGCAGCATCTGTGAAGAGAGAAACAGAGTTAATGTTTCAGGTCTGTGACGTTTAGCCAGAACTGGAAAATATTAGCGATGTAACAGGGTTTAAGCAAATACAGAGGCAGGGAAAGGGGGGAGTGGAGGAAAGTGCAAAAGGGAAGGTCTGTGATAGGGTGGAAGGCAGGAGAGATTTAAATGACAAAAGGGATGATAGTGCAAAGCAAAAGGAGGTGGTAATGAAACAAGTAAAGTAACAAAAGATGGGTCTACAGGAGCTGTTAATGGCAACAGCAGAAAAATTACCACACACCTGCTGGGTCTGAAAAATGGGAGCAGTGGTTATGATTACAAATTATTGAACTGGGTGTTGAGTCTAAAAGGTTGTAAAGTGCCTAATCGAAAGATGAGGTGCTGTTCCTCAAGCTTCCATTGAGTTTCATTGGAATAGTGTAGGAGGCCGATGACATAGAGGTCGGAGTGGGGCGGAGAATTAAAATGGCAAGTGACCAGATGCTCAAGGTCACGCTTGCGGACTGAATGGAAGTGTTCAGCAAAGTGATCATCCAACCTACATTTGGTCTCCCCAATGTAGAGGAGACCGCATCGTGAGCAGCGAATACAGTATACTAAATTGAAAGAATTACAAGTAAATCGTTGTTTTACCTGGAAGGAGTGTTTCATTTCACACACCCAAGAATTCCAACCTGCCCAGCCAGTGGTTGACCAAGTAGAGGGAGAGGAGAGTGAAGAAGAAGAAGAAGAAGAAGAAGAAACACCGTCACTCGATTTGACGCCACCAGCTCCTCAAGGTCGCCCAGCAAGGCCATTTGCAGTGTCACCCACTGAAAGTCAGCAGCCTTCCACCAGCCATGCTGCAGCCACTGGGGTAGCACTGCATGACATTGCTAGGATAGGCAAAGGCACATGCAAGACAGTCACTAAGGGAATGGATAAGGATGATAAGTTGATTTTTTGATGTCATATTGGATGGATAGATGTATAAAGTTGGATTGGAAAGTTTGCTTTGTGGTGGCTTTTATTTCAGCATTGTAGCCAAGAGGACGCTATTATGGTCAGTAACAGAGGGAAGGTAATATGTGGGGCAAATGTTGAAAGGGGAATTGGGGTTGTGGTCACTGGTACTGCAGGCAGATGAGTCCATCCCAGATATCCCAGCCAGAAAGGGGCTGTCTGGGTTGCATCCTTCTTCTGCTTCCTCCTCTTCGCCCTGTGAGCAGATGCTGTAAATCTGAAATAAAAGCATAAAATGCTGGAAATGCTCAGCAGGTCAAGCAGCATTTCGACCTGAGACATGAACTCTCTTTCTCTCTCCACGGATGTTGCCAGAATTTTCTGTCTTCTCAGAGGCTATTCTTTACCATCCGAGGCCTTGCAAGCATTCCCGAGGCACTCCATGCACACTTAAAAAACTTTTAACATGTATTGCACCAAGCCATTACTTCAATAAAAAATTTTAAAATCCCGTCTAAAAGCTTAAATTCAAACTTGTTCCCCTCCCTCCCCAGCTCCCATGCAGTGTTAACTTTTAGCACACACCAAGACTCCGTTTGTTGACACTCAAAGGCAACCCAGAGTGAAGAAAAGAAACAAACAAATACTCCCTACAAGACCCAAGAGACAACCAGGTGGGTAGAAAATGTTGTGTTACTTGAAGAATGAAGAGGAGCTTAACAAGGGAGCAGATTACAAGGGAACAGCTTACAAGGGAGCTGATCTTCATTCAGGCATTCTGTGCACATTGCTGGCAACTAACCAAGTAGTACTGATGACAAGGAGGGTGGAGGTATTTGTATGGGAACTGAGACTTAAGTAACCAGGGCAGACATGATAAAGTGAGCATTACCCACGAATACCAGTCTGAACAGTGATGTCTGGTGGAGATATGGGGGTGACTCCATATTGCAAGTGTTTTTAGGACACAGACATTCCACCTCAACAGCCAGGACATCAATCAGAAGCTGGCAGGATCCAGATCTAGAGACTGATGGTTTACAGTTTGAATCGAGCACCTGTGAATACTACTCATTTTGATTCATTTGTCTTGGAAACTGGAGTCTGTTCTGTTGCAGGGCCAGCCTTTCCCACCTTGAGGACCAATTGGACAATTTCCAGCAGTGTGTGGAGGATGTCGGAATGAAGAATAAAGATTCTGTAAAAAAAAGAAGGGTCGTCTTTACTCTTCAAATTGATGTTCTCCCATGGGCTCCTGAAGTCAGACTGGCATTATTCAACACCGGGTCTGAGAAGTACGGTTTGTGAGGCCAGTAAAGGATTAACCAGAACTACCGTCTGCTACAATTTTCTGTACCATTCTGGAGATCAGGCAAAGCTGAGCAACAGAATCTAGAAACAAATGAATGAAAGACTGTGCCAGCCTCCACCCAGACTGCCTGAGGTTCTCGAGCAGATTGGTGATTGTCCAGAGATGTGAGCAAGTCAATTTGGTAACCCCCAAATCCTGACGGTATTCTGAACAATGCATTGTGGATCATCCACTCGTCATGGTGGCCTATAGAGCAGCTGGGGGAAATTTTAACCCTCAAAAATGGGTGGGTTGAGGTCGAGTGACTCATACAATCATAGAAATTTACAGCACAGAAGGAAGCCATTTGACCCACTGTGTCTGCGCCGGCCAAAAAAGAGCTATCCAACCTAATCCCATTTTCCAGCTCTTGGTCCGTAGCCTGGTAGGTTATGACACTTTAAGTGCATATCCAAGTACTTTTTAAATGTGATGAGGGTTTCTGCCTCTACCACCCTTTCAGGCAATGAGTTCCAGACCCCCACCACCCTCTGGGTGAAAAAAAATGTTCTCCTCAACTCCCCGCTAATCCTTCTACCAATTACTTTAAATCTATGCCCCCTGGTTATTGACCTCTCTGCTAAGGGAAATAGGTCCCTCCTATCCACTCTATCTAGGCCCCTCATAATTTTATACACCTCAATTAAGCCTCCTCTCAGCCTCCACTGTTCCAAAAAAAAACAACCCAGCCTATCCAATCTTTCCTCATAGCTAAAATTCTCCAGTCCTGGCAATATCCTCATAAATCTCCTCTGTACCCTCTCTACTGCAATCACATCTTTCCTGTAATGTGATGACCAGAACTGTACACAGTACTCTAGCTGTGGCCAAACTAGTCTTTTATGCACTTTAAGCATAACCTCCCTGCTCTTATATTCTATGCGTCAGTTAATAAAGGAAAGTATCCCGTATGCCTTCTTAACCACCTTATCTGCCTGTCCTGCCACCTTCAGGGATCTGTGGACATGCACTCCAAGGTCTCTCTGTTCCTCTACACTTCTCAGTATCCTACCATTTATTGTGTATTCCCTTGCCTTGTTAGCCCTCCCCAAATGCATTACCTTGCACTTCTCCGGATTGAATTCCATTTGCACTTTTCTACCCTGACCACCTGACCAGTCCACTGATGTCTTCCTGCAGTCTACAGCTTTTTTCCTCACTATCAACCACACAGCCAATTTTTGTATCCTCTGCAAACTTCTTAATCATGCCCCTACATTGAAGTCTAAATCATTGCTATATACCACAAATAGCAAGGGACCTAGTGCTGAGCCCTGCAGAACCCTACTGGAAACAGCCTTCCAGTCACAAAAACACCCGTTGACTATTACCCTTTGCTTCCTGCCACTGAGTCAATTTTGGATCCAACTAGACACTTTCCCTTGGATCCCATGGGCTTTTACTTTTCTGACCAGTCTGCCATGTGGGACCTTGTCAAAAGCCTTGCTAAAATCCATGTAGACTACATCAAATGCGCTACCCTCATCGACCCTCCTTGTTACCTCCTCAAAAAATTCAATCAAGTTAGTCAGACACGACCTTCCCTTAACAAATCCATGCTGACTGTCCCTGATTAATCTGTGCCTTTCTAAATGACAATTAATACTGTCCCTCACAATTTTTTCCAATAATTTGCCCACCACCAAGGTTAGGCTGACTGGCCTGTAATTGGTCTATCCCTTTCTCCCTTTTTAAAGAATGGTACAACATTAGCGGTCCTCCAGTCCTCCGGCAGCACACCTGTAGCCAGAGAGGATTGTAAAATGATGGTCAGAGCCTCTGCTATTTCCTCCCTCGCTTCTCTCTTAACAGCCTGGGATACATTTCATCCTGACCTGGCAAATTAACTACTTTCAAAGATGCTAAACCCCTTAATACTTCCTCTCTCATTATGTTTATCTCATCTAATATTTCACACTCCTCCTCCTTAACTACAATGTCTGCATTGTCCCTCTCTTTGTGAAGACAGACGCAAAGTAGTCATTAAGAACCATACCCACGTCTTCCGCCTCCACACACAGGTTAGCTTTTTGGTCTCTAATGGCCCTACTCTTTTTTTAGTTATTCTCTTGCACTTTATGTATTTATAAAACATCTTTGGGCTTCCATGATGTTTCTTGCCAATATTTTTTCATGTCCTCTCTTTGCTTTCCTAATTTCCTTTTTAATTTCACCCCTGCACTTTCTATACTCCTCTAGGCTTTTTGCAGTATTTAGCTTTCGGTATCTGACATAAACTTCCCGTTTTTGCCTTATTCTACCCTGTATGCCCCTTGATATCCAGGGGGCTCTAGATTTGGGAGTCCTACCTTTTTCCTTTGTGGGAACATATTTGCTCTGAACTCTCATTATCTCCTCCTTGAATGCCTCCCACTGCTCTGACACAGATTTACCTTCAAGTAGCTATTTCCAGTCCACTTTTGCTAAATCACATCTCAGCTTAGTAAAATTGGCCTTTCCCCAATTGAAAACTTTTACTCCTGTTCTATCTTTGTCCTTTTCCATAACTACGCAAAATCTAACTGAATTATGATCACTACCACCAAAATGGTCTCCCACTAATACCCCTTCCAACTGCCCAGCTTCATTCCCTAAAACTAATCCAGAACCATCACCTCTCTGTTGGACTTGCTCCTTTTTTAAAAATTCATTTTTATGGGATGTGGGTGTCGCTGGCAAGGACAGCATTTATTGCCCATCCCTAAATGCTTTTGAGAAGGTGGTGGTGAGCCACCTTCTTGAACCGCTGCAGTCCGTGTGGTGAAGGTACTCCCACAGTGCTGTTAGGTAGGGAGTTCCAAGATTTTGACCCAGCGACGATGAAGGATCGGCGATATACTTCTAAGTCCTGAATGCATTTTAAGAATTATGCACCCTCTATACCTTTTATACTGATTCTATCCCAGTTAATATTAGGGTAGTTGAAATCCTCTACGATTACTGTCCTATTGTTTTTGCACTTCTCAGAAATTTGCCTACATATTTGTTCTTCTATGTCCCTCTGACTGTTTGGGGATCTATTGTACACTCCCAGCAGTGTGATTGCCCCTTTTTTGTTTTTCAGTTCAACCCATAGGGCCTCATTTGATGATCCTTCTAACATATCATCCCTGCTCACAGCTGTAATTGTTTCTTTAACCAATATTGCGACTCCTCCTCCTTTTTTATCTCCCTCTCTAGCTCGTCTGAAAACCCTGTAACCAGGAATGTTGAGCTGCCATTCCTGCCTTTTTTCAGTCATGTTTCAGTAATAGCTACAATATCATACTTCCACACATCTAACTGTGCCCTCAGTTCATCTGCCTTATTTACTAGACTACTTGCATTGAAGTATATACCATTAAACACTGCCAAACCCCTTTGTTGTCTATTTTCTAGCCTTTGTTTCCTCTGCCTTCCAAACTCACTTACTAATTTACTGCCTTCAATTACTAGCTTGCATTCTCTCCCTTCTGAATTTATGCTCAGGTTCCATCCCCGTGCTAAGCAAGTTTAAACCCTCCTCAACAGCACAAGCAAACCTCCCCGTGAGGATATTGGTTCCGGCCCTGTTGATGTGCAACCCGTTCGACTTGTACAGGTCCCAACTCCCCCAGAACCAGTCCCAATGCCTCAGGAATCTAAAGCCCTCCCTCTTGCACTATCTCTCCAGCGACGCATTCATCTGCTCTCTCCTCCTTTTTCTGTATTCGCTTACGTGTGGCACCGGGAGTAATCCAAAGATTACTACCTTTGAGGTCCTGCTTATTATTCTTTTTCCTAGCTCCCTAAAATCTGCCTGCAGGACCTCATCTCTCTTCTCTACCTATGTCATTAGACACATTCTACCTATGTCACAAGATAATAATTGAGAAGGGCATAGGTATGACAAAGATCAAGGTAATAGATTGGAGAAAAGCTGGTTTTGAGGGGCTGAGAATAGAACTTGGGAAAATAATATGGACAACAGTATTGGCAAACAATGATGTAGAACAGCAATGGGAAACATTTAAAATGGTGTTCAACAGAGTCCAGGAAAAATATATTCCGCTAATAAACAAGAACAAGCTAAACACTAATAAGACACCATGAATGAATAAAGCCATAAGGGAAAAATTGAGGGTAAGGAAAGAGGCATACATTAAGTACATGGGCAGCAGGGGAGAGCATGATAAGGGAGAATATGAAGGGATTAGGAGAGAAGTGAAAAAAACAATTACGAAGGCAAAGAGGAACTACAAAATTAAATTATCAAGAACATAAAACAAAATAGTAAAATATTTTACAGGCACATAAATAAAAAAAGGAAGGTCGGAATGGGAATAGGGCCACTAAGGGATGGAGAAGATAATACCACAGGCAGCAATAGAGAGATGGCAGAGATATTAAATAATTACTTTGCTTCAGTATTTACTAGGGAGATAGAACAGGTGGAGATGACATCGGATGATGAGATTAGTAATGAGTTAACTGCATTTAAAATAAAACAAGGAGATATACTAAATAAACTAATGAAACTCAAAGAGGATAAAACCACTGGTCCGGACAGATTACATCCGCATATTTTAAAAGAATCTAGGGAAGAACTAGCAGAGGCATTACTACACATATGTAGTCATTCGTTAGAAAAAGGTATATTGCCAGAGGACTGGCAGATAGCTAACATAATACCTATATTTAAGAAGGGAGATAGAACATGTCCAGGGAATTATAGACCAGTCAGCTTAACATCGGTGGTCGGAAAAATAATGGAATCCCTACTAAAGGAGAAAATAGAAGAACATATAGAAACAAAAAATATAATAATAAATAGTCAGCTTGGACTCCAAAAGGGAAAGTCTTGCTTGACCAACCTAATTGAATTTTTTGAACAGGTAACAGAGAGAGTAGACAAGGGTAATGTAGTAGATGTAATTATCTAGATTTTCAAAAGGCCTTCGATAAGGTACCACATAATAGACTAATGAATAAGGTCAGGGAATGCGGTGTCAGGGGACAAGTAGGAGAATGGATAGCTAGCTGGCTTCAAGATAGAAAGCAGAGAGTAGGGGTAAAGGGTAGCTATTCAGAGTGGCAGAAGGTGGGAAGTGGTGTCCCACAAGGATCAGTGCTGGGACCACTGTTGTTCACAATTTACATTAATGATTTAGACCTTGGAATCAAAAACACAATTTCTAAATTTGTGGATGACACCAAATTGTGGGGGATAGCCAATACTGAAGAGGAATGCAACAAATTACAAGAAGACATTAATAACCTTGCAGAATGGGCATATAATTGGCAAATTAAATTCAACACAGATAAATGTGAGGTATTACATTTTGGTAAGAACAATAGGGAGGTCACATATTACTTGGAAAATAAGAATCTAAATGGGGTAGAGGAACAAAGGGATCTAGAAGTACAAATACACAAATCACTAAAAGTATCGACACAGTTTAACAAGGCCATAAAAAAGCAAACCAAGCACTAGGATTTATTTCTAGAGGGATAGAATTGAAAAGTAGTGAAGTTATGCTAAACTTATATCGAACCTTGGTTAGACCACACTTGGAGTACTGTGTGCAATTCTGGTTGCCATATTATAAAAAGGATATAGAGGCACTGGAGAGGATGCAGAGAAGAGTTACAAGGATGATACCAGAAATGCAAGGGTACACCTATCAGGAAAGGATGAACAGGCTGGGTCTCTTTTCTCTTGAAAAGAGAAGGCTGAGGGGTGACCTAATAGAGGTCTTTAAAATCATGGAAGGTTTTGATAGAGTAGACACAGAGAGAGTGTATCCACTTATGGGGAAGGGCAAAACTAGAGGCCATCAATATAAGATAGTCACCAAAAAATCAAATAGGGAATTCAGAAGAAACATCTTTACCCAGAGAGTGGTGAGAATGTGGAACTCGCTACCACAGGGAGTGGTTGAAGCAAATAGTATAGATGCATTTAAGGGGCCGTTAAAAAATCATATAAGGGAGAAGGGAATAGAGGGTTATGCTGATAGGGTTAGATAAGGAAAGACAGGAGGAGCTCGAGTGCAGCATAAACACCTGCATGGACTGGTTGGGCTGAATGGCCTGTTTCTGTGTTGTATATCCTATGTGATCCTATGTAAATGGTACCGATATGGACCACAACCTCTGGCTGTTCACCCTCCCCCTTAGAATGTCCTGCAGCCGCTCAGTGACATCCTTGACCCTGGCACCAGGGAGGCAACATACCATCCTGGGGTCACGTCTGTGGCAGCAGAAACGCCTGTCTGTTCCCCTAACTCTTGAATTCCCCATCACTATTGCTTTTCTGACCTTCCTCCTTCCCCCCTGTACAGCTGATCCACCCATGGTGCCGTGGTCTTGGCTCTGGCTGTACTCCTCAGACGAATCATCGCCCTCACCAGAATACCGCTTAGAGAGCGAGATGCACTCAGGGGACTCCTGCACTTCCTGCCTGGTCCTCCTTGTCAGTCTGGCGGTCACCCATTCCCTCTCTGCCTGCAAGCTCTTATGCTGCGGGGTGACCACCTCCTGAAACGTGTTATCCACATAGCTCTTAGCCTCGCGGTTGCACTGCAGTGACGCCAGCCGCTGCTCGAGCTCCAAAACCCAGAGTTCGAGCTCCTTCAGCTGTCCACACTTCCTGCACATGTGGTTGTCCAGGACACGAGAAGCATATTGGATTTCCCACATGGCACAGGATGTGCATTCGATGGAACTGAGATGCCCTGCCATGCCTCTATTTATTGGACTACTAACTAAACTTTTTAATTTAACCCACTGCGCTAACTTACAGAGAAAAGAGATAAAATTATTTACTCAAGTTTAACCAAAATCACTGAGATACTAAACACAAAGGTGGAAAAATTCGGTTGGTTAGCACCTCCCATTAGCGCCTCCAGGGGCACTAACAGGGCGCTAGGAACTTAGCGCCCAAGCGCGGTGATTTTAGAGCTGCCTGCAAAATTGACCAGTCGTTTTGCGGAGGCTCTAAACACTACCGGCACGATCTCCTGCGCCGCAGATCGTGACGTCAGTTGAGCATGCAACACCCCAGTAGCGCCCCGGACCGGATATTGAGTCGCGCCCCCTGCCTTAGCGCCTACCGCTAGGAACGACAGGTAGAGGGGAACGTTTTCAAGTCGGGAAGGAGTTGGGGGAGCGCTATTTAATGGCGGGCACTTCCAGCCTTTTCTTGTCGGCAAAATTTTTGATACACGCAGGTTGAGAGGGAGAGAGATGTCTGGAGAGATTTAACGCTGTCCTAAGGAGTTTTGGCCCTCAGCACCACTTTTGGGGTTCCTAAGCACCAAGCTCTTTCCCTGCGTCTATCCATTAGTGCTTCCAACACAATTGCTTTGGAGGTCTCTCCAGGCCGAGATTCAAGGCTGCAATGAGCAGGGTGTAGCTGGTCAGCAAGATGGCCCCTCCCCTTTAAGCACTGGACAGCGCCAGTCTGTCTAGCTTCCATGGTAACTGACATTGCCTGAGCTTTAGTAGCGTTCTGAGGTAGCGCCTCGCTCCCCGACATTAGCGCCTTAAGAGAGGTGCGTAGCACCTGATTTAGCACTCAAATCACCTCCAGGGGCGATAGAGGCGAATTTTGCAGCCAGAGGCAATAATTAGTGCCGGGCGCTAAACTTTGCGCCCGGCCGATATTAGCGCCCCAAAATGGGCGATACCCGATTTTTCCCCCAAAGAACCTAAATATTAAATACTAGATACTTTTACTTAGAGTCCTCCTTTTGAGTTGGATGTGAGAAACCGCCTTCCGCCACTCCACCGAACTCCTACTATCACCAAATTCTTCCACTCTGCTTGCGATCCACTCTTATTGAGATTCTCCCAGCTCCCAAGCTCTGTGCTCAAGCTCTCAAGGGTGGGAGGTTAAAGTATTAAAAAGCTGAATCCCGTCCCCAACCAAGCTCCAAGCCGCCCACTTCTGGTTTTAATGGAGGCGGGACGGGAGGCGGGCAGCCAACCCGCTCCTAGTAGGCGGGTCGCACATTTAAATATTATAATGAGGCTGGTGTGCCTCAGATTTAACCGCCATTACAAATTTAACTCTGGCTGCTTGAGTTTCACAGGCCTCGGGGAACCCGCCAGCTAAAATAAGGCGAGGACTGCTGGATCCAGGAGGTAAGTGCCTTTACACTTACCTCCTGGATCCAGAGGCCCTGCCTCACCCACCCCCAGCAATCGGAGACCCCCCCGAGGCCTCCGATCCCCCCAACGAGGCCTCTGATTCCCCCCCGCACAAGGCCTCCGATCACCACACAAGGCATCCGATCGCCTTCCTGGACTCCCCCCTCCAGCCCCAATGCTCTTCTGGCCCCGATCCTCTCCTCCCCGATCCTCAGGCCCCAATCCTTCCTCTCTACGATACGTCCACCCGGATATTTGCCCCACCCCCAATGTTCCTCTGGCTAGCCCCAATGCTTCCTCGCCCCCCCCATCCCCCACGATGATCTTGTGGCCAGCCCCAATGCTTCGCCCCCACCCCACGATACTCCTGCAGTGGGCCCCGATGCTCCTGCCCCCCACACTGACTTACCCCGCACCAAGTCTAAAAGACGATAATGTCCTATTGTACTGTTCACACCTTGAGCCTGTTGAAATTCCAAGTGAACTCATCATGTCCAGTGGCCTAGAAGTCCATTCATTCTGAATGTGGCCCCCCACCCATATGTCGAAGCATTAGCTGAAGAGCCTGATGGTTGTACAATCCATGGAGAACAACATGCCCACAGGACCACCAGCTCTAGTTCAGATACTGTGACAAAGGAGACCTTTGGAAACATTACTGGCAAGTGGCCTTAACCAGCTCGTCCCACTGTACACCATCGAAGCAATAACCGAAGCGTCCCCCCTTGAGACTTTCCTGTTCAGCCCCAAGGTGGGGCCCCAGCCGACATCAGCCGGAGATGACTGTATGGACTGGGACCTAATCAGTGCCAGTGCAGTTAGCCCCGAGGAGTGCCGAACCGAGCCTGGAGTTGGAGCAGTGTTGGTGCTTGATACCGATGCGGGGACATGAGGGCTGAATATGTCATGGGGGAGCTGATAGGGATGAAAGTCTCAGATACAATAGTGTCCAAACTCCAACCCACAGATTATTGGCAGCTTCTGGTGAGCCCCTGAAATCTGGCTAACAAGTGCCTTCCTCTGCTTCAAATATTGATACTTTCCCTTAATAGATGCAATGGTCTTTGCCTCAACTACACCTGTGGCAAAGCATTCCATGGTCCAAAAACTCGAATGAAATTTCTCCTAACCTCTCTCCTCACTCAGTGATCATTTTAAATTGTTGGCCCCCTTCAATAACTCCTCAAGCAGAGGAAATAGTATTTCCCTAATCACTTGATCAAAACCCTTCATCATTTTAAAAACCTCAATGAAACATCCTCTTGGTTCTGCTGCTCCTCGCACTGAGGGATGGATGAGATTGGGAGATGGGCCTGTGGATGAAACACAACCAATCGAGGAAGGGACTAAGGGGGAGAAATTCAGTATAGCCCCATTTGGGGTGCTAAAACTTTAAAAGTTGAAATATTAGCGCCAGGCGCTAATCATTCTCGTCTCCCGCGAAATTCAGTTTTAGCGCTCCAAGAGGGAAGCAGAGCGCTAACCACTTCTCTTAGGGCGCTAAAGTGTGTGAGAGGGGCGGTAGCGGCAGAGCGTTGACGAATGTTCAGTGCAGTGCTGCCGGCATCAGAGGCTCCTTCCCTTGCTTAAAGGGAAGGGCCAATGATGGGATGCAAGATTCTTCCTCGTATTCCTGTGGGGCCACGGGACCTGCGTGACTTGCATTACAACCCCAAGCACTCTAAGAGAGTGGAGGGCTGAGTAATCGAGCATCAATCAGATGTGAAAAACATTCAGCAGGCACCAGACTGGTGCAAATAAAGTTTGCCCTACCTGACCACCACTGCCTTTAAATATTGCTCCCCAAGCGGCCAGCCGAGGTGACAACGCCTCCTGCTGCTGCCATTGTTGACGCCCGGCGATGTAGCAGGGGGCGGGAGCGAATATCAGATCCGGGGCGGTAACGGCGCGCTGCACACTTGATGATGTCACAATTTACGGGGCGCAACAGAGCGAGGCGGTAAGTGTGAGCACCAGTGCAAAACCGCCAGGGAAGTTCATGTGCATCGGTGAATTCGCCGCGCCCGGTCGGTAACCCCTTAGTGCCCTGTTAACGCCCCCCGCAGGCGCTAACGGGAGGCACTAAGCAGCCGAATTTCTAGCCCAAAAAGATTCTCCTTGCGCACATTCTTTGCTTGAATCATCAGAATCAATGAACCAGCTCCTGACTTTTAATTTTACAATTAGTTCCTTACTCTGACATCTATTTTGTATTGTTAATATTTGTCTTATTTGATTCTGCTCATTTTTTGGAATCTATTTTAATCACTTTATCCTGGGAGGTGCACAAAGTAGACTAGGTGGGTGAACCTTTAAATGTAGCTAAAACTGGGTTTCTGGGATGGGAAAGAAATGTGGCAGAAGGGAGAGAATCGGTTTAACACAATCTCCATCCATTGTCTGCGTGTTTAGATGGGTCTGTGGGGTTTGGGTTTTTGGCTGTCAATAAAAACAAATTAAAAGATGCAGAGTTGGCACTGAGAAATGGATGGGATACAGAGGGATGGCGTGAGGAGAATTTCAGTTGCACTGCTCCCTCCTTTGCAGTATCTCGACTGGCATTGATTCGATATCATTCAGGATGTGCTCTCTCTTGTATTAGATTCACTTGTCTTTGTGGTTTTGTTTCTCATATCTTAATTCTGTGGGTAGTTTGATAAAAATCCCCATTTCCTCTCACTAATCCTGATACCAAACGTGTAACTGTGGCAGAAGAAGAAATTTCACACAAAAAAACACACAAAGATTGGAATAAGGACAACTACAGGCATTTTGTACCTCTCCTTACATAGTAAACTATATAACCTGTGAATAATTAATGCAGATTCTGCACATCAAACTTATCAACTTGTTTCTTTTCTTGTAACGTTACTGTCCACAGATTCTGATGTCACCCAAGTATTAAAGGCAGAAGATGCCACTGGTTCTGGAGTTAGACAATTGATACCTTCTTCAGAATGGCTGCAATGCCATAAGGGGAACCAGGATCACTGGCACAAGAGAAGCTGTCTGACACTATCGGAGTGCTTTGGATGGCAGTACCTGTGCCAGCTGACCTGGAAGGTCCAGAAATTGGCATGGCCAGACAACATCAGTAACACCTGGGTCAAGAGTTTCTCCCCAACTCCTTCAGTATCATTGTCTGAGGCTAAGGCCCAGCTCCAACTGTTTTAGATTTTTGATTGCTAGAGTGCAAATGCACTGAGTTCAATTAAGAAATAAACTTTAACAGAGCAAAATAATTCAGGAGCAATATATCCATTTTCTATTGAAAACAGCCACTATCTCCGCAACCACCCCATCCCCCCACCACCCACCACTCAGAATACAATATTTTCTGTGTTTCATATATTGCCTACAGCTCAAAATAATGGAAGAAATTGGTACAGTACCTATGTAAGGGGTGAACGCCTGTGGCTCTGTGCTTAGCCTGGGTGCTAGTGTGAGGTTAGGCCTTGTTGCCTGTTCTGGTCTCCAGCCAGCCTGGTAACACTAGACACCTGTGAGTGGTTCGACCCACTCGCCCTTACGGTTCTGACACTGGACTTAGGTACGAGAGCAATAATGCAGAGAAAACTCAGGTAGACCCGGTTGGATAGTGCGAAATGGAAAATCTTTATTGCATATTATTCAAAATTACGAAATACATGTCATAAGCACAGATTAATGACAGTACAATCTTACACGCAGTTATGTAACTAATTTTTGGGAAACGAGGAGCGCACGACACATCGTAAAAGGGGACACACATTACAATTATCCTTAAAAACTTAAACCCTCCCCTATCAATACCTGTCCTAAACTAGACTTGTAGGATCGAGACTCATGCTCACCACTCATGATAACTCGGAGAATTCCGAAACTCTGCTCGGATGTTTTTACCGCAGCACCTGACCACCCACGTGTTGATCAGGGGTCTCTGTACCCCACTTGTTTACTCGTTTCTGCTCCGGCTAGCAGGCTGGACCGTCTGCTGTCATGAAGATCTGTGTTGTCCTCGGAGTTCCGATATTACTCGAAGAAGAGTCTTCCTGTGCCCTCACCAGTTTGTAAAATTCAAAAAATGGTCTTCCTGGGCAAGGAAAGTGTTTATTCGACTTGCAGGCGCGGTCGGAGCTTACTGACCGTGGCGATACGTATTGTCGTCTTCTTCTCTTCTCATCTCATCTCATCTCATCTCATCTCATCTCGGGCCTTCGGTTCCAACACCGTTTACCGACTTCTCGGGATGGTGTGCCCGTTTCAAGGCCTCACAGCCCAGTTCTTCACAGATCTTCGCGGCAAGCCACGAGGTTGATCCTGGCGGATCAGAAAGTTCAATAGTCTTCCAGCAAGTCAAACAGCAAGAGCTGCAAGAGGCAGAGGCACGAGGCAAGCGGCAAGGAGTCAAGAGGCAAGAGCAAGAGACAGATGGACGGTTGTACCTTATAGTTATAGTGCTGTAATTCCTCTTTTCCCGCCCAATCTTAATGTCTTTCTTTTGTCAGGGTTTTGGCGCTCAAACTTCTTGTATAGGGTGATCTCCGTTTAATGGGTTTCGGTGATACTTGTAACTGTCTGAGTACCCGTTAATACTTCTCCCATTGTGGAACCGGTCAGTATTCTCCCTGGAGGGGTTTTGGGGCTGCCAAATGCTTTCTGTAACTACCCGCAAACGGCTCTCTCATCGTAGAGTCGTGGGGATTTTGCATATTAATGTCTTTGGATGGGTTCTTGATCGCTCGGTACAATAGCCCTTATTCGCACCTGGGAGACCGATTCCAGTATTTATGCATAAAATGCAAACCCATTATGTTTTGTCAATTATCTCAAATGTGCTGAGTCTTGTCCGATCTCGCACAAATGTTTATTGGAACGCCATCTTGTCTGCTCATTGAAAAGTCTAGAACGTTCTGCCACGAGGCGTGGCGGCCATTTTACAGGCTGTTTGTGTCCACTTTGAAAACCTGACAGCATTCTGCTGAAATAAAGCTGTTTGTACGAAACTTTATGTCTCCTTCTTATTTTATAAAATCGTGATAATTTTGCGAATTCTACACCTATTTGCTGCAATAGCTGCATTTGTGAGAGTCTCTCTGTCTTGTGAATATTTTCCCACCTCCCTCTCTGTGAACTTTTAATATTCTCTGAGTATCTCACTTCTCTTTTTCCGTATCTACTCCCTATCTCCAACTCTTCCTCTGTAAATGCCTTCTCTCCCTCTCCAAGACTTCTATTCTCTCCCACTCTGCTGGCTCGGTCTGTTGTATTTAGAACATTTGTAATCGGGTTTACAATGAGGAAAACTATATTTGAATTTTGCAGCTCAGGAAATTTGGTTGAGGCTGCCGTGTGTTCAGGCTGGGATTCCGTACCAGTGGAATTGTGATTTTCATTCCCACTGCTGTTTTCCCGCACAATTGCAATATCCAGTCCTCATCCCACTGTTTTGAGACACTAATCTGCGCATCTGCCATCTCAAGCCTTAATTTTTCTAACACTCTCGCCACCTCACATATTTAAATTAGTTGAGTGAGGAAATCCCACTTAGAATGATACAGCACAGAAGGAGGCCATTCGGCCCATTGTGTCTGTGCCGGCTCTTTGAAAGAGCTGTCCAGTTAGTCCCACTCCCCTCTTCTTATCCCATAGCCCTGAAAATTTCTCCTTTACAAGTATACATCCAATTCCCTTTTGAAAGTTAATACCTGTGCCTGTGTCAGGAGTGGTGGGTCAAGCTAAGCCAGTACAGCTCCAGTGGAATTGCTGCTGAGGAAAAACATTGGGGGAAAAGTTTGTCCCTTTAGCGCCTCCTGTTAGCGCCAGTAGATGGCGTTAAAGTGGTGGTAAACCAGTATCGCTGGGGTGAGGTGAATCCTGCGCTGCATGCCAAATCCGCCCCCCCCCCCCGTAGCGCCGCCAGTAAGAGGCATCGCCGGGAATGTCAACGGCAGATAGAATCTCGCCACTTACATCACTGCCTGGAGTAAACACCAACAGGGAGAGCTGGCATGCAGTACCAGGAAGCCGGCTCCAGGGATGTTATTTAAAGGGATCATCAGTAATCACTTGCAGCTGTCAGGTTAGTGCAGTTTCAGTGGTTTTTTGTTACTTTCACCCACTGCAAGTTTCATTCAGTAATTTCAAGGTTCTTTTGTATCAGAAGTCTTCTGGCAACTAAAAAGTAGCTGCATTTATTATTAAAAGATTCAAACTGCTACACTTGGTCACATTAATGGGGGCTGTACTGGCATGCCACCTCACCCTCCAGGATCTACAGAGGAAGGAGTGTAGGCAGCGAGAAATACGGGAACATGTGCACAGAGAGCTGAGGAGGGATATCTGGGCTCTCACCAGGAGGCCTTACCCTCCAAGAGTATTCTGAGAGCACTTCTCCTAATTTCAATTAAGTGAGGAGCAGTGTATTAATTAGTTGGCTCCGCTTCAACATGGAGGTGGTCACAGAACTCTGCCACCTCCTCCAAACAGATCTCCAGCCTCAAACCAGGAAGACTTAAACCCCAGATCCCCGTTGCTCACCACATCCCCATCATTCCATCCCTCTCGCAGGCCATATCACAGCGTAAAGCTGAAATGAGAGACACCAGAAAAGAATCCAAACTGAAATTAATAAATTTATCAAAAAGTAGTGAACACATATTTACACCAAAAATATTAACTCTTCACTCTTGTGCAATCCCTTAGTACCTCTCGTTACCCTGCCTTTTCCTGCTCTACTGCTCCTATGAAGTGTTGGCCCAGTGGCTGCAGCACGGCTGGTGGAAGGCTGCTGAGTGTCCATGCGGGAGACTTCAGTTGGCCTTGCAGGACACCCTCGACCAGCTCTGGACCTGGAAGGCCCGGCTGGTGACTGTACCACCTCAGCATGGGCGGCAGTAGTCTGGGCTGGCTGGATGACAGACAGCGACAAGGGCAATGGTGGAGTGGCAGTAGTGGGAGCAGGAATGTTGTCATCCTGAGAGAGGACAGCAGGTTCCTGCTCCACTGACCCACTGCCATTTCCCCGGGGCAGCACCTCAGCATCCCCAGCAATCTGTTGGAGCAAAAATTGCTGGCCTGCTGCGACAATGTGAAAGCCCCGGTCGACGGTGGTAGACCCAGCCACAATGGCAGAAGTCAGAGCTTGTGTGGCATCAAGCTGAGACTGCATGAGAGCAGTCTGAGATTGGATGCCACCAAGCATAGACTGCATTACAGCACTAAGATGTTGTGTCGCTTCCACCTAAGCTGCAAGGGAAGCTGCCAGATCACCCATCACACGTGGCATCAGGTCTGGATCACCACGGTCTCTCTGGGAGCTTACCAGCCTTTGCAGACTGGAAATGATGGGCTCCATGGTGTGTGCAGAGCCTTGTGCAATGTTGGAGGCAGACTCCTCCATGCTCCTTACCATTGCCGAGGGGTTCTCGGGCACCCTTGCCATTGCACCTATCATCGCCGTGTGCATGCCCATCACCCTTCTTCTAAAGAAGTGGAGCAATGTGTTTGGGTGATGTGCCTGCCATAGTTGAATAGCTGTCATTGTGTGCAAGGTGTGAGATGTGGGTGTTAGTGTTGGTAAGTAGAGATTGTTGGTGGGTGAGTGGTGGGTGTGTGGTGCTTTGGGCAGTGTGTGAAGATTGTGGTTCAGATGGTGGTATGCAGCATTTGTTGAAGCATTCACTCACCCTGACCACCCGAGTGAGGTCGTTAATTTTCTTCCAGCATTATGTGTGGATCCTGGGGACTACAGTGCTACCCGAGACGTGCTATGCTACCTCCCTCCACATGGTGCGGAAGACTTGTGCTGAGAGCCTCCTGCCACATTCCATGTAGAGCACCGCCCTCCATCTCTCCACAGCGAAACCAATGCCTCCAATGCTTCATTGGAGAATCTGTGGGCTGTCTCTCTGGGGCATGGAGCTGCCATGAGCACACCTGGTTCAGTCCTTCAGCTCCTTCTCCTTGTTCTGTTTCTGCTTGCTGAGGCAGCTGCACAGCCAGCAATGCTGAGAATGAGGTGCTGCAGCATCAATGAAACTCCCCTTTAAGTAGTGAAAAAAGCCTGTGGCAATGATGAGTTGTGATTAGACTGCACCCGATATTGGTCCACCCTTAAAGTCAAATGCCAATGAGCTTGGGTTTTAAGACTTGATTAAGGATTCCAATCATTTGATTGAGCAGTGAGCACAAATTTTTCGTGCAGTCTAAAGCATTTGCGCCTGGCACTAATTCTCCAACTTTTCTACTGACACCGCCCATTCCTTGGCTATAACGAATTTCTAGCCCTAAGGGGTAAAAATTCAGTTGGTTGCGCCTCCCGTTAGCGCCTTAAGAGGGCGCTAATGGGGCGCAAAGCCGCTAGCGCCCGGGCGCAGCGATGTTTGCGCCGCTCGGGAACTTAACTAGACATTGTGCGGCGGCGCTAAACTTTACCGCTGCGACCACCTGCGCGCGCAGATTGTGACGTCATTCCATGGTGCAACACCCTTGTGGCGCCCCGGAGTGGAAATTGAGTGGCGCCCCCTGCCTTACCGCCTGGCGCATCCAACGACCGGAAGACTGGAACGCTATCAATCGCTGTGGGGCTGGGGGGTGCGCTATTTAAAGGTGGCCTCTTCCTGTCTTTTTCTGTGGTTGACATTTTTGCACCACTCGTTCTGAGAGAGAGAGAGAGATTCGGAGAGAGAGAAAGAGAGACTTCTGCATTGAGTCAACGCTTTGTGAGGTAGTTTTGCCTACTGATCCTAACTTCGCTAGTACTTTGGTTGCTGTCCTTCATTACTTTGCTTGCAAAGAGACTATGGGGGCTGCACTGATTGGGGGCGTCATCCTGCTCCAGCTGAATCGGAGGACACAGAGATGCAGAGAGAGAGTGGCAATGATGGCCAGACGGAGGAGGGCCAACAGGCGTATGTACAGGAGAGCTTACCCTCCCAGGGTATATCGTGAACAGCTCTCCTACATTCATATGTCTGAGGAGCTGTGTTTGCGAAGGCTGCGATTCAGCAAGGAGGTGGTCACTGAGCTCTGCCACCTGCTGCAGCCAGATCTGCAGCCTCAACTGAGGTCCAGGACGTCTCTGTCGGTGGCAGTGAAGGTCACAGTGGCTCTCAACTTCTATGCTACTGGCTCATTTCAAGCTGCTGCTGGGGACCTCGCCAATATCTCCCAGTTCGCGGTGCATTGCTGCATCCGGCAGGTCACAAATGCCCTCTTTAAAAGGAGACGAGAGTTCATCTCTTTCCCCATGACCCCAGACAAGCAGCGTGACCGCGCTCTGGGCTTTGCGAGGATAGCGGGCTTCCCCATGGTGCAGGGCGCCATTGACTGCACGCATGTGGCTTTGCGTGCTCCACATGAGAATGCCGAGGAATTCCGGAACAGAAAGGGGTTCCATTCCTTGAATGTTCAGTTGGTCTGTGACCACAGACAGCTGATACTCGCTGTCAATGCCCACTATCCTGGCAGCTGCCACGATGCTTTCATCCTGCGCCAGACTACTGTGGCAGAACTTTTCGAGGCACCGCATCAGCCAGTTGGTTGGCTTCTCGGGGACAAGGGGTATCCATTGAGCACCTGGCTGATGACACCGCTCCGTACGCCCAACACCCCTGCTGAGCTGCGGTACAAGGAGAGCCATCAAGCTACCAGGAACATCATTGAGCGCACAATCGGCATGCTGAAGCAACGGTTCCGCTGTCTCGACCATTCTGGAGGAGCCCTGCAGTACTCGCCTGAGCGAGTATCCAACTTCGTAGTTGTGTGCTGCATATTGCATAACATGGCAATCGTCAGGACCCAGCCAATGCCACCAGGCCTTGGAGCACCACCAGAGGAGGAGGAGGAAGAGGAGGAAGAGGACGAGGAGGATGATCATCAGCAGCACCAAGGCGGGAGGGCGGCCCACAATGGTGAAACTGCAAGGGCCGTCCGTCAACGGCTAATAGCAAGCCGCTTCTAGGGCCCCTGCTGTGGAAATGGCTTCTGCCATTGCTAACAACATCAATGAACCCAGCACGCAACCCCTAAGCCGGCCAAGGCACCAATGATTCCAAACACCAAACATGTATATTTTGAATACAAAAACTTATTTATTTTACAAACTCTGTGTGTGTCATTTCCTCATGACAAACTCATAGAAATAAACACAAAAAAACAGTCAATAACATAACTGGTTCTCACAACCTGGAGATAATGTCCAAAACACTAAACAAAAGTTGGACCACGAACCTCGGCCTTTAATAAAAAAATGACCAGCATTTTGTCACACCTCCTACTTTTTGCCCTTCGAGGGTGATCTCCTTCCCTTGCGCACTTCCCCCCTTCTAACCCTACTGCTCCTCCGTAATGGGACCTCAGTGGCTGCAGCAAGGCTGGTGGAAGGCTGCTGATCATCAGACCCTGACACTGCAGATGCCCCTGAAGGACGGCCTCGACCAGTTCTGGGCCTGGAGGGCCCGGCTGCAGACTGCACCAACTCTGCATGGGCGGCAGCAGTCTGTCCTACAGGCGGTGGCAAGTGCAGTGGAGAAGTGACAGTGTTGGCAGCAGGAATGCTGTCATCGTGAGAGAGGACAGCAACTCCCTGCTCGCCCGACACACTGGCACTCCCACGGGGCAGCACTTCAGCATCCGGAGAAATCTGCTGGAGAACAGATTGCTGGCCTGCTGCGGCGCGGTGAGAGCCCCGGGGACATGTGAACGAACCATCGAGGTTGGCAGCAGTCTGTGCTCGCGTGGCCTCAATCTGAGTCTGCATGAGAGCAGTCAGAGATGGGATCACGGCAGCCAGTGACTGAATTGCAGCACTAAGCGTTAGTGTGGCATCCGCCTGTGCTACAGCGAAGTGCTCCACACTCCTTGCCAGTGACTCAATGCATTCGGGCACCCTTCCCACTGCACCCATGAGCTCAGTGTGCATGCCCACCGCCTGGGTGTTCATTTCTGTGATCAGCCGCTCCTCCTCTGCGTCCATTGCAGTAGGAGTCTCTGGCATACTCTCCCTCTGGGGAGAAGGCCCCCGTTCTTCCCTACCCCCATGGCGTTGCTGCAGCCCGCTGGGTCCTGGAGCTTCACCCTCATCAGACCCTTCCCCCCTGCTCCCCTCCAGGGAAGGCGTGTTCCCAGTGTGGGCATGGGCTTCCTCGGGAGAGGGTGGCACTGATGCTCCGGCTTCCTCTTCCTCCTCGGCTGCAGCTTCACTCCCAGTGGCAGCTTCAGGGCCCGTCTCCTCAGCTGGTGAATCACCATCTGAAAGCAGGGAGGTACAAGAGTGGCTTTAGCGTGAGGACAGGGTGGCAGTAAGGGAGGAATAAGTGCAGCGAGTTAGCAAGTTGGATTGAAAGTGTCAAAGGCTGGTGTTGTGAGGGACAAGTGGAAGGACAGAGGACAAAAAGGTGATGACCTTACCATTGCTGTCCAGAACGGGGTCGGCGTCTCCAGTGGCGACGGGACCGATAAACCGGCTTGCCACAATCCTGTGGACGCGCTCCTCAAGATCGCTGAGGGGTTGCAGCTGAGGCCACCCTCCACCTGTCCGTTGCTGCTGTCTCCGATTATGCGCCAGCTTGGCCTGTAAGAAAAAGGACAGCATCTGAGTAAATATACAGCCATGGTCTTGCCTGATGTGCCTCCCATAGGTGAATAGCCCTTACTGTATGCAGCCATGGTCTTGCCTGATGTGCCTCCCATAGGTGATTAGCCCTTACTGTATGCAAAGTGTGGAATGTGTGTGTGTGTTTCATGAAAGGGCCATAGGTGTTGGATGAGTGTTGTGCATTGGGGTTTTAAGACCCTCTGGCCATAGAGTGAGGTTGAGATGGAGGGATGGAGAGGTATTGAGAAAAAGCCACTCACCCTGACGACCCGAGTGAGGTCGTTGAACTTTTTGCGGCATTGAACATGGGTCCTGGGCACCATGCTCCTGGAGGAGACGCTCTGAGCCACCTCCCTCCACACTCTTCTGTACTCGCATGGCAAAGGCCTCCTGCCACTCTCAGGGAAGAGTATACATCTTCTGCGCTCCACCGCGCCAACCAGAGCATCCAAGGCCCGCTCGGTGAAGCGATGATCTCGTTCTCTCACCCTCTCCATCCTTGGCAGCAAAATGGATTCACAGGTCTCTCCAGGCCGAGATTCAAGGCTGCAATGAGCAGGGTGTGGCTGGGGAGCAAGTTGGCCCCCCCCCGCTTTAAGAAGTGGCCGGCGCCAGTGTGTCTGTGTTCCCTCGCTAACTGGCAGCACCTGCGCTGCGCTCGCGCGCTGAGTTAGCGCCTCACTGCTCGGCCTTTGCGCCTTAAGACAGGTGTACAGCGCCTGATTTAGCGCTCCACTCACCTCCCGGGGCGGTAAAAGTGAAGTTTCCAGTCAGTGGCGATAATTAGCGCCAGGCGCTAATATTTGCGTCCAGACGATATTTGCGCCCCAAACGGGGCGCGACCTAATTTTTCCCCCTAAGAGTCTTAAAAGTCGGGCTTACCTTTATCTCAAGCGACTTCTCTCGCTCTCTGAGTTAAAGTCTTTATTCAAACAATTATTTATAGGTATACTAATTAGTTTATCTAGTTAAGTTAGAGAAAAAAACGTTAATACTCACCTACCAATCACCTACCTGCTGTCCTGTGATGTCACTCCTTGTTGTTTGCTGTTCTTTTCGAATTCACCCGATTTGTTCTGCCTCTGGTGCCGCCAACTCCTCGCAGGTCCGCGCTGTCCTTGGGTCCCACTCTCTTTATTCTCTGCCTCCAGTGTTGCAGACTCCTTCCAGCTCCACATGACAGAGGGCATCAGTGCAGGGCTTCACTGTGCTGGAGGCGATACCCCCAACACAGGGTGTACAGGCAGAGGATGAGCTTCCTCAACATGACTGAACAGCAGTGCCTAAGGAGGCTCAGGTTATCGCGCCAGGTCATCGCAGACATTTGCAGCTTACTGGAGCAAGACCTGCAGCCCAGAGGACCTGGTGGACACACCTTACTGTCAAAGTCACCAGCACCCTCAACTTCTTCACCTCAGGATCCTTCCAGGGATCTGCAGCAGACATTTATGGCATCTCGCATTCGGCCACCCACAGATGCATCACACAGGTCACCGATGCGCTGTTTGGCAAGTCAGACAATTACATCAACTTTGCCACTGATGACACCAGTGTTTCAGAGTTTGTGCTGGGCTTAGCCACTCTGGCTGGCTTCCCATTGGTGCACGGTGTCATCGACTGCACACATGTAGCCATCAGGGCACCCCATCATAACACAGGAGTGTTAGTGAACCGCAAGGGCTTCCACTCCCTCAATGTGCAGCTTGTCTGCAACCGTAGGAAGATCATCATGCATGTGTGCGGCAGATTCCCAGGGCGCTGTCATGACTCTTCGTCCTTCGCCAGTCCACCCTCCCTCAGCTCTTCGCACCTCCAAACAGACTTTCCGGCTGACGGCTATGAAACAAGGACTATCCACTGAAGACATGGCTCATGACACCCTTGAAGAGGCCAAGTACTGAGACCAAGGAGAGACATAATGAAAGCCACATGTCCACCAAATGTGACATAGAGCAAACAATAGGCATGATGAAAATTCACTTCAAATGCCTTGACAGATCTGGAGGAGCCCTTCAATACACACCAGCCAGGGTCTCCAGAATCGATGTTATCTGCTGCGCAATGCACAACAGAGCGCAGCAGCGAGGATTAGTGCTGCATAAGGAGCAAGGCTCTGAGCGCACAGCCTCTTCAGATGAGGAGGAGGAGCATCAGCTGGAAGACAAGGAGGAGCAGGAGGAACCTGAGGTCCAGATGCCACCAGCACCCGAGCACATTGCTGCCCGGGAGGCCAGGGTTGGCCTCATCATGGCCAGATTTACTTAACGTCATGCATTACACCCATATGGCTGCCACATGCTGCACCTGGTTCCCCTCCTCCACAACACCATAAAGCATCCCTACAATGGCCAAACCATTCCTTTCACACTGACTCCCATTGCTGGAGGTAATATTATGTCTCACCATTCAACTCACGAAGCCACTTCCAAACTAGCTGACAAAATTGGGCATGACCGGAAAGTGGTGAAAGTAAATAGTTTTATATGTCACATAAGAGTAATGGAACCTTAACGGAAACAGTTCTTTAAACACCCATGTGCTTACCCTTGTGCATCTACTTCTGTGTCATCTTCCTCTTACACATGCTTCTCTGAGGTGCAACCCCTGTGGCTTCAGCAGAGGTAGAGGCAGCCTGCTCACTTCCCTGCTGCAACTGCATAGACACTTTTGGCCGACGTCCACTGGGTTTTGGAGACTTTGAAGGCCCCGCCAAAGTCTGCTCCTCCTGCATCTGTGCAGGGGCAGACTCGGCCATCGCAATCCCAGGAGGCATCTGGGGCTCTGACTGAGGGGAGGCAATGGGGGAGAAGTGTGAGCACTTTGAGAAGAGCCCCCGCTTCTATGTCCCCTCTCACCATCATCTCTCTCATGGGCCACCCCCTTCCCTGCTCACAAGGTGCTGGAGACAACCTTGCTGCGCAGCAGTGGGGCCATGAGGACCCAAGTCTACATTGATATCCCTCCTAGAGAGGAGCTCTATGTGCCTCTGCCATCTATTCTCCATAGAGACCATGTGCTCATGTGAGAGGCACATTAGCTGCTCAATGCAGGTAGCCATCCTTTCCATGGAAGAGCCTATAGTCGCCATCGTCTGCGACATGGTGGTGCTCATGTTGGAGATGGACTCCTCCACTCTCTGAACATTTGCAGACATCGTGGTCGCAAAAACCTGTCAGAGCCTCCTGCACTTCTTGCTGCACCTCCAGGATCGCCCTCTTTCTCGATGGCGCACGAGGCTCTGCATCTGCATGCAGCTGAGCAAAGCTGGGAGCATCCTGGGCCCTCCGGTGAGGAGTCTCCACTGCTGTCCCTGTCTCCAACATCTGCTCTTGCTCACTTGTGACACACCAGGTGACAACACTACTCTATCTCGCATAGGACCCACCGAGGTGTGCGTCTCTGCGCTAGTGCAGGGTGCACTTATGTCTGGTGACGCTGCACCCTCAGAGGCTGGAGGCTCCTCTGAGGAGTTGCCTTCCTCTTCTGCCTGAACAGTGAGGGTGGGGGTGGGTGGGGACTCTTAATGGACCTGTGGGAGAGTAAAGAGATTATTTAGAAATGTCATATCAAGAATGGGCAACAATACCATTATGCACATGATGAACATTCACTGGCTGCTGACATCAGTCCCCATATGAGTGACTGCTGTATGCCATGTGTCTGTAGGAGATGTAATTCTGTCACCAGGTTGCTGAGATGTCCCGCTCTCTGCGAATCCCACCGCTAGCTGCTCTGCAACTCCTGAGATGTCCAGGGCGCCCTCCTTTGCTAGAGTCAACGTGGTCAATGATGGAGGGCCACCTCCAGTTCTCTCCTTCGCCCTCTTATTGTGGACTCTCTTCTCCTGCAAGGAGAGAAAGAAGAGAAGTTTGAGTGAGAGTGATGGAATGAGTGTAAAGAATGGATGGGTTACGTCTGTAGAGGGTGACTCTGAGGGAGTTGGGAGCCAATGCCAAATAGCCTCCTTGTGTGGTGTTAGTTGAGATGAGTGAATTAGGATGAGGGTGAGTGTGAGGGGTGGTAAGTCAGATGGCGATGTGATTATGTAGATAGAGAGAAAGATGGATGGGTGGACGTGTAAGGTATGTTGGTGTGAGTAATGATGTGCAAGAGCAGGCTTGGGAAGGCAGAGTGGTGGGGATGTGATGAGAGGCACAGCAGGATGAAGTTGAGTGTGGCTTTGCACTCACCTTTCCTGATCTAATGAGATCATTGAAGCACTTCTGACACTGCACCCAGATCCTCCTGACAACATCCCTGCTGTTCACCTTTTCTGCTATCTCCAGCCAGGCTTTTTACATCTCCAAGGGAGGTCTCTTGCGCTCATCAGAACAGAAGAGGACCTCCCTACGTGCTCTCACTCCCTCCACAAGCATATGCAGGGAGTCATCTGAGAACCTGGGTGCAGCCCTCTGTCTCTGTGCAGTCATGCGTGCAAGGCTGAGCAAGACCAAAACTAAAATGTACTGCCTGCACACTCCTAGATGAACCTTCAAATACAATGCGGCCAAGGCTCCTTTAAATGTCCGGGCTGGAAATGAGTCATCGATGATGTCATCAGACCTGCACCATTTAATAGGGGCAGGAAACGCGCAGGCCTGTCTTAGTAGGCGCCATTAAGGGAAAGTCACTCTCAGGAGTGCGATGAAATGAACAACGGGGTCCCGACACGCCCGCACGCACCCGACATGCCAAGGTAAAGAAAATTCTGGCCTTTCTGTCTGCTTGGTCACTACAACAGATTTTACTTTTACTCACTCTGACTTCCACAGGGAATGATACAAACTGGAACTACAGGTATAAACAAAACTTCTACAGCAACAACCTTGCGAGTGTTAGCTGGCTGGTGATATTTCCATTGTTCACGCTCCCTTCACAAAGCAAAGCTGTTGAGATATTCTACCCGACCACATTCACTACTAGATACTGTAGATCAGCCAGTTACTCGGGGGGCGAATTTCTGACGTTGAAGGAGGTGGGTTTGGAGGCAGGAAAGGCGGGAAAATCGGAATCGAAGAGGTTGGGTTCGGAACCCGCCTCCAACCCGCCTCCGCGGGATTTTGCCGGTTCCGGTTTTGGAGGTCGCGAAACGCTCCCGCCTCCAGCTGGCCATTGCGCTATTAATGATCCTTAAATGCTCATTAAGGGTCTCTCTAAGCCTATTTTGAGAGGCCCTCGTGATTTTTCCAGCTTTTCGGTGTGATCCACGCACCTCCTGAACCACGCCAGGTAAACCTGGTGGGTTGACTCGTGGGTGGCCTCCTCACTGCTGCAGGTCTAACAAGACATCGTTTATTGCAGCAAGGATTACCTGCAGGTGCCAGACCTTGGCTTTAAAAGGTCTCTGAGCACTTTTAGACGGCCTTCCAAAGTCGGAGGTGCTGCAGCTTGACTCCATCAATTGTGGAACCTCCTTGGAAGACCCTCTCCCCGCTTGCAATGAGCACTTTCCCAAAGGAGGTATCTACAAGCAGCATGTGAACCATTTGTTTTCTTGTTGCATGGACCTCAGATGAGGATAAGGAGGAGGAGGATCTGGAGGAGGAGGAGGTCAGAACGCCGGTGCATCGACCAGCGGCAGCGGCAGCACGCGAGCGCATGGCTGCCTGGGATGTAAAGGATGAACTTATCATGGCCAGATTTGCATAGGTTGCCCAAGTTGGCACATGTCCTTGGCTCCATCCTAGGACATCATTGACAATGGACATGACTCTCTGGTATGTAGCATTTGTTGAAGCATTGACTCACCCTGACCACCCGAGTGAGGTCGCTAAATTTCTTCCTGCTCTGTGTGTGGGTCCTGGGGACCAGAGTGCTGCCCGAGACATGCTGGGCGTAAGATTTCTAAGAGTTTTCTGCGGGCGAAGCTTCTCCAGAAAGCGGAACTATCCGCCCGCAGAAGCCCTACTCTAGGGCAGGTGTCCGATCTGTCAAGAGCATTCTTGACAGATCGGAAATGCCGGTTTTCAGCGCATGCACTTGACATGCCTGAAACCAGCATTTCCGATGTCCCTACGGGTGAGTACACAGCTTGTACACACCCGTAGGGATCGGAATATATAGCCCTAGAACTAGGATACTGTCAGGATAAGGGGTCGGCCATTTAAGACTGAGATGAGGAGGAATTTCTTCACTCAGTGTTGTGAATCTTTGGAATTCTCTTCCCCAAAGGGCTGTGGATGCTGAGTTGTTTGAGTATATTCAAGGCAGAGATAGATGGATTTTTGCACTCTAGGGTATCAAGGTATATGAGGATCGGGCGGGAAAGGGGAGTTGAGGTCGAAGATCAGCCATGATCTTATTGAATGGGGGAGCAGGCTCGAAGGGCTGTATGGCCTACTCCTGCTCCTAATTCTTATGTTCTTATAGTCTCGCCTGAACTCGATATAACTGTAGCATAACTTCCGACCATTTATACACCAGACCACCTGAGGTCTTTGGACCTGTCCACCAGTTATTAGTTTCTCACCATTTAGAAAATATGCTGATCTACATTTCTTTAGATCCAAAGCGGATAATGTTGCACTTCCCCACGTTGAACTCCATCAGCCACAATTTTTACAACTCACTTATTTTATTAATGTCCCTTTGCAACTTTCTGCTCCCAGCTGCACTACTTACTGTGCCACCTAACTTAGATTCATCAGCAAACTTGGATATGTGGCTCTCTATTCCTTCATCTAAGTCATTGAAAAATATAATAAAAAGCTGAGGCCCTGGTACAGATCCCTGAGGAACACCACTTCTCACATCCTGCCAATCAAAGAACATTCCCTTTATACTTAATCTTTGTCTTCTATCTCCCAAGCAATTACCAACACATGTCATAAGGTTACATCCAATTCCTTGCACTCTCATTTTTGATGATAATCTCCTGTGTGGGACCTTATCAAATGCCTTCTGGAAGTCCATATAGACAACATCCATAGACAAACACTGTCCACCATGTTAGTGACCTCCTGAAAATGTATTACTACATTAGTCAGACGTGAGCTACCCTTCAAAAGTCCATTCTAACTCTCATTCACAAAATATCAGCAATGCCATTGGAGATCTACCAATGATGTTAAGTAGTTTTCAGCAAAGTTTACAACTGGGTTTGAGCACTAAACTCAAGGGCTAGCAGCAGCCAATCAGTGAGGGACCGAAGATTGCGACCCAGTAACCATAAGTAACCCGCTGCCAGGCCCAAGACTACCTATGAGCAATGCCATGGAAAATCTATTAATAACATTAACTTGAACAAATCCACCCGGTTGTGCATGAATGTTCCTGATTCTGTTAACCTGTTCATATTGCTTGTTATGATTTTCACAAAATATGATACAAGATAACCATGTTGAGATAACCCTTTCAAAGTCCACAACCTCCTGCCTAACCTGCTGGTTTTCATTGTTTGTTTTCCCATCAGAAAGTAAACCTGTTCTCCCTGACTGCATTCTCTCCTAGATATGTCAGCCAGTTAGTCACAGTCAGTGCAGCTCCCTTTCCTTCACCTAAACTGGTGGTGCAGCCTCCTGCATCAAACTTACCCAGTTTACAAACCAATTGTGATGTCTGATCTCACTGTGATTTGCAGTGTGAGGGTGAGGCTTGCGCTGTGATGTTATGGTTTGAACCCTCCAGTTAAAGGAGCCTCGATTTGATGAAACAGTGTTTGGCAAATTTAGGCCATTCAGGAGCAAAATCAGGAAGAACCATATCACATTAAGGGTAGTAGAAACCTGTAACTTTCTCCCCCAAAAGGCTTTGGATGCTGGGGGACAATTGAAGCTTTCAGTACTGAGATATATAGATTTTTGTCGGATAAGAATATCAAGGGATATGGAGCAAAGGTGGGTAGATGGAGTTGAGGTCCAGATCAGCCATGATCTAATTAAATGGTGGAACAGGTTCAAGCAGCCCGATGGTCTACTCATGTTTCTATGTAATACATTATTGAAACCCCTATTGATGGCTCTGTCCTGTCAAATTGGAAGTGACATTGTAGCACAAGTGCATATGGCTGCAGTCTGAGCATTCAAGTGACAAGTAGAAACTGGCATTGTGGCTTCTGTGATGAGGGGCTGCACTGCCTGTCTACAAAAACCAGGACAAATCCAATCCATCGACCATTACCAACTCATCAGCCTATTCTCAATCAAACCCTAGTAAAATTTAAGTCAATGGGGATTGGGGGAAAGCTCTCCACTGGCTGGAGATATACATATCACAAAGGGAGATGGTTGTGGTTGTTGTAGGCCAAACATCTCAGCCCCAGGACATCGCTGCAGGAGTTCCTCAGGGCAGTGTCCTAGGCCCAACCACCTTCAGCTGCTTCATCAATGACCTTCCCTCCATCATAAGGTCAGAAGAGGGGATGTTCACTGATGATTGCACAGTGTTCAGTTTCATTCACAATTCCTCAGACAATGAAGTAGTCCATGCCTGCATGCAACAAGATCTGGACAACATCCAGGCTTTGGCTCAAAAGTGGGAAGTAACATTCGTGCCACACAAGTGCCAGACAATGACTATCTCCAACAAGAAACAAATCTAACCACCTCCCCTTGACAGTCAATGGCATTACCATCATCGAATTCTGCACCGTCAACAACTTGGGGGTCACCATTGACCAGAAACTTAATTGGACCAGCCACATAAATACTGTGGCTGCAAGAGCAGGTTAGAGGCTAGGCATTCTACAATGAGTGACTCACCTCCTGACTCTCCAAAGCTGTTCCACCACATACAAGGCACATGTCAGGAGTTTGATGGAATACTCCTCACTTGCCAGGATGTGTGTAGCTCCAACAACTGGCAAGAAGCTTGGCACCATCCAAGACAAAGTAGCCTGCTTGATCGGCACCCCATCCACCACCTTAAACATTCACTCTCTCCAACACCGGCGCAACATGGCTGCAGTATGTATTGTCTACAAGAGGCACTGCAGAAACTTACCCTGGCTTCTTTGACAGCACCTCCCAAACCCGTGACCTCTACCACAAGGGCAGCAGGTGCATGCGAAAACAATTACCTCCAAGTTCTCTCCAATTCACACATCATTCTGACTTGGAAATATATCGCCATTCCTTAATCGTCAGCATGCTACACAAAATCAGCATGAGAGAGCTGCATACAGAAACTCACTAACACTTCTTATACCATTTTCCCCTATAATCTCTATATTCCATGCATACCACCAATAAATCATAGTACAACAAAAGTACATTCAAATGACAATGGAATATCACCATGAACCCAACAAACATGCACTTAACTCATCTCAATCTCTTCCAATCATCTTGTTACTGTGGTTATATTGCCCTCTGAAACTCTCATGATAATTTTATTGCCATGGTTATTTTGCTCTCTGAAACTCTTCCTATTCCCATAAACACAAGTGACCAAGCTGATATATTCCAGACCATCACAGACATGGCTGAGCAACTTTCAAACTTTCCATCACCCTCCTTATTTGTGAAGATGCATTTGTCTTAAATCTATTAGCAATACATAGCTTACAATCCCATGTTCAGCAGAAAGCTGTTTTAACTCATCATGAGCTGATCCCACAGACTGCCCAGGATATTTGAGGTACTCAGGTAGTGCAGACTTTCACTCCTGCACTCTCCACTGGCTAGAGTCATACCTAACAAAAAGGAAGATGGTTGTGGTTGTTGGAGGCCAATAATCTCAGCTCCAGGACATCGCTGCAGGAGTTCCTAAGGGCAGCGTCCTAGGCCAAACCATATTCAGCTGCTTCAGAAAAGATTTACGAGAATGATTCCAGGGATGAGGGACTTCAGTTACATGGATAGACTAGAGAAGCTAGGATTGTTCTCCTTAGAGCAGAGAAGGTTGAGAGGGGATTTGATAGAGGTGTTCAAAATCATGAGGGGTCTAGAGAGAGTAGATAGAGATAAACTGTTCCCATTGGTGGAAGGGTTGAGAATCAGAAGACACAGATTTAAGGTGATTGGCAGAAGAACCAAAGGTGACATAAGGAAAAACTTTTTTACGCAGCGAGTGGTTAGGATCTGGAATGCACTGCCTGAGAGGGTGGTGGAGGCAGATTCAATTGTGGCTTTCAAAAGGGAATTGGATAAGTACCAGAAGAAAAAAAAATTCAGGGCTACGGGGAAAGGGCGGAGGAGTGGGACTAGCTGACGTGCTCTTGCAGAGAGCCGTCACAGGCTCGACAGGCCGAATGGCCTCCTTCTGTGCTGTAACCATTCTATGATTCTACGTTCAGTTCTATTCAAATTCCTCGGATAATGAAGCATTTCATGCCCACATCAAAATCCTGGAGCTCCCTACCTAACAGCACTGTGGGAGTACCTTCACCACACGGACGGAAGCGGTTCAAGAAGGCGGCTCACCACCACCTTCTCAAGGGCAATTCGGGATGGGAAATAAATGCTGGCCTTGAATGAATTTAAAAAAGCACTGACGGTTGGATGACATTGGGGGTTGGGCCTGTAGATGAGGCACAACCAATCGAGGAAGGGACTAAGGTTCTGTTCGGGCACTTCCTTTGCTTGAATCATCAGAATCAATGAACCAGCTCCTGACTTATAAATTTACGATTAGTTCCTTACTCTGACATCTATTTTGTATTGTTAATATTTGTCTTATTTGCTCATTTTTTGGAATCTATTTTAATCACTTTTTCCTGGGAGGTGCACAAAGTAGACCTGGCGTGTCAACCCTTAAATTTAGCTGTAACTGGGTTTATGGGTGGGTAAGGAATGTG
The DNA here is from genome assembly GCA_030390025.1 of Squalus acanthias. Taxonomy (NCBI): domain Eukaryota; kingdom Metazoa; phylum Chordata; class Chondrichthyes; order Squaliformes; family Squalidae; genus Squalus; species Squalus acanthias. The sequence continues at coordinate 144,590,496 of CM059426.1, read as the reverse complement.
GCAGAAGTGAGAGAATGGGTTTAGCACAATCTCCATTCATTATCTGCGTGTTTAGATGGATCTGTGGAGTTTGCTTGTTGGCTGTCAATAAAAATAAATTAAAAGATGTAGAGTTGGCACTGAGCAATGGATGGGACACAGAGGGATGACGTGAGAAGAATTGCCATTGCACTGCTCCCTCCTTTGTGGTATCTCTACTGGCATTGATTCGATTTCAGTCGGGATGTGCTCTGTCTTGTATTAGATCCACTTGTGTTTGTGGTTTTGTTCCTCACAACTTTATGCTGTAGGTAGTTTGATTAAAAAAAAATTTCCTCTCACTCATCCTGATCCTAACTGTACCTGTGGCAGAAGAAGAAATTACTCACAAAGGTTCTGGATTGGAATAAGGACAATTACAGGCATTTTATAGCTCTCTTTACATAGTAAAGCATTTAACCTGTGAATAATTAATTCAGGTTCTGACGGCAAAGCTTATTGACATGTTTATTTTCTTGTAAAGTTACTGCCCATGGATTCTGATGCAACCCGAGTATTAAATGTAGAAGATGCCATCAATTCTAGAGTTAGACAATTGATACCTTCTTCAGAATGGCTGCAATGCCATCAGGGGAACCAGGATCACTGGCACAAGAGAAGCTGTCTGACACTATCGGAGTGCTTTGGATAGCAGTATCTGCACCAGCTGACCTGGAAGGTCCTTGTCAAGGATCCAGGAATTGGCAAAACCAGACGACACCAGTTACACCTGGGTCAAGATTTTCTCCCCAACTCCTTCAGTATCATTGTCTGAGGCTAAGGCCTAGCTCCAGCTGTTTTAAATGTTAAATTTAAATGCCAAAGCACTAATTCAATTAAGAAATAAACTTTTGCAGAACAAATTAATTCAGGAGCAATATTTCCATTTTCTGTTTAAAACAGCCACTATCTTTCCCCCCATCCCCCCGACCCCCGCCAAGAATATAGTACTTTCTGTTACATGTCTTGCTGACAGCTCAAAAGAATGGAAGTAATTGATACAGTACCTATTTGCTACAATAGCTGCGTCTGGGAGAGTCTCTCTGTCTTGTGACTGTTTTCCCACCTCCCTCTCTGAGTTCTCTGCATATTCTCTGTGTCTGTCTCTTTTTTCTCCTTGTCCATATATAATCCCTATTTCCATCTCTTCCTCTGTCAATGTCTTCTACACCTCTTCCAAGACTTCTATTCTCTCCCACTCTGCTGGCTCACTGTGTTCTATTTAGAACATTTTAAAATGGTTTTACAATGAGGAAAACTAATTCTGAGTTTTTAGCTCAGAAAATTCAGTTGAGGCTGCCATGTGTTCAGACTGGGAATCTGTAGCTGTAGAATTGTGATTTTCATTCCCACTGCAGTTTTCCTGCATGAGTTACAGGCCTAGAAATTCGGTATCCCCCGAAAACGGGCGCGGGGATTGTGATGTGATAGCAACCCACGCCCATTCGGAGGACTGCGGACAGCACGCAAAATTCATGCTGCCTGCTATTTTGCGAGATTAATGTGCTGCTGAGTGGCTGAATGCTTATCAGGGGGCCCAAATCCATACGAGGCTAGCTCCAATTAAAGCTAGCTTGCACTACTTAAAGGTTGTCTGCACCTCTTAAAGGTGAGGTGCCTTCTGCCTGCAACAGTTGCTGGAACTGCTTGTGGAGGCAAGTTTCAGAAACAAGAAGACTGAATAATGGCTCAACAAGCCTGAGAATGGGCTCCATGGTTCTTGGATGCAGCACTGGAGATGATAGTCCAGGAGGTCAATTCAGGAGAGAGGTCCTCTTCCCACAGGGGGCCAGGAGGCCCTCCAGGCAACAGACAAGACTGCAGAAGGAGCAGGTAGTCAATGTGGTCAATGACAGCAGTATAGCTGCATGGGCCTGGAGTCAGTACAGGAAGAAGTTTAATGATCTCACACGAGTGGTTAAGGTCAGTGAATTCATCTTCAAATGCCATATCCCACTATCTGCACCACTAGCCTCACACACTGCTCAATGCACCACACCCTCATTACTCAGCTACCAACAATCTATACCAAACACGACTCACACCCCACTGGCACACACTTACCACTGCCATATGTCTCACACCCACACACTATCAGCTATTTTACTATGAAAGGCACAGCACCCAAACACAATGCACCACACTCACTGGCACATTTCCCTTTCTCTTGCAATAACCGGCACCCACAGAACCTAACCGGTAGGGGAAAGGCTCGCCTGCATCACCTCACCCCCTTGGAGCAGACGGTGCTGGCCATTCTTGGCGGGTGTATGGCTGAGCCCTTGGCGAGCGACAGGGCTGAAGGAATACAAGATGCCGGTATCCTCATACTTTATCTTCCTTCTCACATCCCACTTCACCCTCATCCCACAATCTCTACTGATTTACAACCTGCACATAGTGTAAGCATTCACCTCTTGCTTTACCCCTTCCCTCACCACAGCCCTACCTTTGTGCCTTTCTCATTTCAGACACCCATGAAATCCAGTCTGCCCAGCCAGTGGTTAAACAAGAAGAGGGAGAGGAGCATGAAGAAGAAAAAGAAGAAGAAACACCATCACTCAATTTCACACACCAGCCCAGCTCAGATACTGACATGGAATCTGCATGTGGTAAGACACCGGGCACGAGTGGCCTGCAGCCAAGGCAGGGGGAAAAGGTAACTCAGGTGCCAGCTCCCTGGAGGGCGAGGTCGCACACGAGTTCTGTTGCAAAGGACTGAGATGAAGACGTCGATGGGGCCGGCCTACAGAAGAATGCTGATGGGTATGCACAATGAAATGTTTGGTGCATTGGCAGGCCTGTGAGAAAGCCTGAATGAAATGTCAAGGAGCATGGAGGAGTCCAGCTCCAGCCTTGCACAGGGTTTTGGCAGAGTTGGAGCCCATCCTTTCCAGCGTGGAATGGCTGGGCAGATCATTAACACACTTGTGGACCCAACCATCTGATGGCCAATGTCTCAGCTTCCATTGCAGCACCAACAGAAGTCTGAGTGCTGCAATGGAAGCTCAGACTGAAGTCATGCATTGTACAGAGCTTTGGGGAGACCACACCTGGAGTACTGTGCACAGTTTTGGTCTCCTTATTTGAGGAAGGATATACTTGCCTTAGAGGTGGTACAACGAAGGTTCACTAGATTGATTCCTGGGATGAGAGGGTTGTCCTATGAGGAGAGATTGAGTAGATTGGGCCTATACACTCTGGAGTTTAGAAGAATGAGAGGTGATCTCATTGAAACATTTAAGATTCTGAGGGGATTGACAGGATAGATGCTGAGAGGTTATTTCCCCTGGCTGGAGAGTCTAGAACTAGGGGGCATAGTCTCAGGACAAGGGGTCGCCTATTAAGACTGAGATGAGGAGGAATTTCTTCACTCAGAGGGTTGTGAATCTTTGGAATTCTCTACCCCAAAGTGCTGTGGATGCTGAATCATTGAGTATATTCAAGGTAGAGATAGATAGATTTTTAAACTCATGGGGAATCAAGGGATATGGAGATCGGGCGGAAAAGTGGATTTGAGGTCAAAAATCAGCCCTGATCTTATTGAATGGCGGAGCAGGCTCGAGGGACCATATGGCCTAATCCTGCTCCTTATTCTTATGTTCTTATGTTCATGCAAGCAAAGACTGCTGCCACCATGGCTGGGTTTACAAGTGCACGGTGTCACAGCATACTAGCAGTCTGTACTCCAGCAGATTACTAGGATTGCTGAGGCGCTGCCCCCGGGGAGTGGCAATGGATCCATGGAGGATGGCCCTCCTGCCCTCTCTCAGGATGCCAGCATTCATCCTTCTACCACTGCCTCAGCCAGTGCTCTTGCTGTTGCCTTTCAACCAGCCAGCTCAGACTGCTGCCGCTCATGCTGAGGTGTGTAGTCCGAAGCCGGGCCTACCAGGCCTAGAGCTCATTGAGGTCATCCAGCAAGGGCATCTGCAGTCTCTCCCACTGAATGTCAGCAGCCTTCCACCAGCCATGCTGCAGCCACTGGGGTAGCATTGCATAGGAGCATTGGTTAGGCAAAGGCACACACAAGACAGTCACTATGGGAATGCACAAGTGTGATCCATTGAATTTTTAACGTAATATTGGATGGATAGATGGATAAATTTCTTTGGAATGTTTTCTTTGTGATGGCTTTTTTTTCAGCGTTGTGGCCAAGATGACGCTGTGATGGTCAGTAAGAGAGGGAAGGTAAGGTGTGGGACTAATGTTGAATGGGGAATTGGGGTTGCGTTCACTCGTACCGCAGGTGGATGATTCAATCTTGGATATCGAGGCCAGTAAGGGGCTGCCTGGGTTGCCTCCTTCCTTTCGCTTCTGCTTCCTCCTCTTCCGCCTCCTCTACTTCCTCCTCCTCTTTTTCCTCCTCCTACTCTGCCTCTTATTCCTCTTCATCCTGCTCCTGAGCTCATGGCCGTATCCCTGGTGGCAAGGGCTGTGCCTTTATGATGGCTAGGTTGTGGAGGATACAGCAGACCACGACGAATCAGGACACACACTCTGCTGAGTACTGCAGGGCTCCTCCAGAGTGGTCCAGGCAGCGGAGGCATTGTTTAAGGATGCCAATGGTCTGCTCTATGATGTTTTGTGTGGTAGCATGGCTCTTCTTGTACGCATGCTGGCCACGTGTGGTTGGGTTGTGGAGGTGGTCAAGTGATAGCCCTTGTCGCCCAGTAGCCACTCTCTGGTTTGTCTTGGTGACTCAAAGACTGAGGGCGCAGCGGACTGGCGCAGAATAAAAGCATCATAACTGCTGCCTGGATACTGGGCATTCACCATCATAATATGCTGAGCATGGTCGCACACCAACTGCACATTCAGCTAGTGGTAGCCTTTGCATTTAATCTCAGCATTTATATATGGTGCCTGCAAAGCCACGTGCATGCAGTCGATGGCGCCCTGCACCATGGGGAAGTCCACTATCTTGGCAAAGCCACGCGCACACGCTGTCTGTTTCTCTTTGGTCCCCTCTCCTGGCATCTGTTACCTCTTTTATGCAGCAGTGGATGGTGAACTGGGAGATGTTAAAGATGTCGCCTGCTCCAGCCTGGGAGGATCTCGACACGAAGAAATTCAGGGCCACGGTCACCTTCACAGCCAATAGCAGCGCTATCCTTGTCCTGGAGTGAGGCTGCAGGTCTTGTTGCAAGACTTTAGTGAGCACCTCCTTCGTAAAGCGCAGACGCCTCAGACACTGCTCCTGGCTCAGGTTGAGATCAGAGAATTGCTCTCCGAAGATGCTGGGTGCATAAGGTATCCTGCTGAGAGAACTTCGCCCCCTCCTCCTTCTCCCTCTGTGAGCAGTTTGTCCTCTTCTTTGTTGCCTCTGCTCCATCTCCCTTTCATGCTGCAGGCCAAGGGAGATGGCAACTAGAGCACCCATGATTGAGAGCAAGTGGTCTGACCAGAACCTTTGAAGTCAGAAGTAAGTTCTTCTCCACTTGCAGCACCACTCCCTGTCACCTCACCAACTTTAAACAACCCTGGAAAGCTCCAAACAATTCTACAAACTTACACAGAACCAGTAGAAATCAAAAAGCAAGTTACCTGAAAGTTGGTGATGATCCCTTTAAATATCGCTGGTGGGGGGACATCCTGCTGCTGAACACATGCTCAGCTCTACGAGGTTAAGAGAGGGCGTTAGCTCCAGCGATGATGACGAAAATGGCAGTGCTGGCGTCAAATCAGTGTTGCACGTTGATTGACGTCACGATCTGCATAGTTATCATACTTCTATGGCACACTCCTAAAGGCCGCCCTACCGCCCTTACCAAGATGGCATCCAGATGTGTGCACATGCTGCTTGGACTCCAGTTTGGTCCCAATTTGGCTCGCATAGCGCCCAAACAACGGACGTTACGCAACCAAATTTCTAGGCCACAATCTCTAGTCCTGGTCCCACTGCTGTTGTAACCCTGATCTGTGCATCTGCCATCTCAAGCCTTTAGTTCTCCAACACTCTCGCCACCTCACATATTTAAATTAACCGAGCGAGGAAATCCCACTTAGAATCATACAACACAGAAGGAGGCCATTCGGCCCATTGTGTCTGTGCCGGCTCTTTGAATGAGTTGTCCAATTAGTACCACACTCCCCTGTTCTTTTCCAATAGCCCTGAAAATTTCTCCTTTACAAGTATATATCCAATTCCATTTTGAAAGTTAACACCTGGGCCTAAGTCAGTGCAGCTCCAGTGGGATTGCTGCCAAGGAAGAACATCCAGCCCTAAGTTTCCACTTGGGGGCCCAGTAAATATCAGTAACCGCACTCCTGGCCTCGGCCTACCTGTGGGTAAACTCACAGAAGATCTCACAGTGACTACAAATGAAGCACTCAACCCTGCTGTGCCTCAGTTTTACTGGATCTGTCCACATGTTCACACAGTAGAATCCGCTCGAATTGCCACTAGACCAAATGATGACTGTAGCCCGCTGACCATTCTGGCCAAATCCCTATACACTGCTGTTCCATTATAACACTAAAGGGGACCATTTGGATGGCCCACCTGTGCACAGTACAAGCTCTTCACCTGCTGCCACCTAAACCTAAGCTTTTACATTCTTCCTTTTTAAATATCCAAATTTTTAAAATTATTTTTCATTTGCAGGATGTGGGCGTCGCTGGCAAGGCCAGCATTTATTGCCCATCCCTAATTGCCCTTGAGAAGGTGGTGGTGAGCTGTCTTTTTGAACCACTGCAGTCCATGTAGTGAAGGCACTCCCACACAGTGCTGTTAGGGAGGGAGTTCCAGGATTTCGACCCAGTGACAATGAAGGAGGGTTACATGTCATATATAATTCAGGATATCATTGCATACAGTTGATGATTACAGACTTTTATATTTAATTCTTACACACAAGTCAGGGTGGTGTGTGACTTAGAGGGGAACTTGCAGGTGGTAATGGGCATGCGCGGGAAACCGGAACTTCCGGTCTCGTGAAGGGAGCGGTTCAGAGGTGAACCACGTGCGCGGTAGAGGCTGCGCGCACGCAGCAAACTTATTTTTTTTTCAGGTTTCTCCGGGAGGGTAAGTATTGAAGAAGCTGCGCTTTTAAAAAGGAGGCGCAGGACCCGTTTTCAACAAGGTAAGTGGTTAATTAATTACAATTTAAAAAATTTTTCAACAGGTTTATCTTTTTTAGATACTTTAAAGAAAGGTAAGTTTATTTTTAGCACTGTTAAAAAGTTTTTAATTTTTTCAAAAATTTTAATTTTTGTTTAAAGTAGTTAATTTATTTAACTTATAGTTATTTTAAAAATGTGATGTTTTTTAAAATTTATTTGAAGTTTAGGTGTTGTTTTGGGGCCGATTTCAATTCATAGATTTGACAGGTCTTCCTGTCAAATCTATGAATGAAAGATGGTCTGCTGCCATTGGCTCTCCATGGCCCACGTGATCCCAGGGGATGCATCACACTAACTACGCCCCTGGGACACACAAGCACTGTGCGCCGGCATTTGCAGCAGGCCCAGGAGCTGAAGTCCCCATGGGCCCAGAAGTCAACGGCAGTCACGGTAGGTAGGTGCGCGCGCGATCATTGCACCCGCGGGAAGCCAGGGAGCCTAATTTCTGGGCCAATGTCCCATGCTCCTGCTACCCTTGTCCTCCTAGGTGGTAGAGGTTGAGGTTTTCGGAGGTGCTGTTGAAGAAGCCTTGGTGAGTTGCGACATGATTTTACAGTTTCTGATCAATAACTGCTTGTTCTAATAATCCTCTGTGTGAAGAATTTCTTTAACTCCCCCATCGTTCTTTGGTTCTTAATCCTGAGCTCTCAGTGCTGGTGGACACTTTGAGAAGGTGGTTATTCTGTTCTTCTCTCTCTACCTATCAGCCTCTTTCCTTATTAGCCCCAAAACTGCACTTTGAGTGGGACACCAGTCAGAGATTTAAGTAGGAAGTCTCTCAACTGTTTAAATTGTCTATTCAAGCTGAGCTGTCCCACAGACTATCCCAGGGTCCAGGACAAGCTGATGAGAACCAACGTGTACTGACCAGGCAAACCTGCACATTTTATATAGACTAGTTTTATTTTCCAGGATTTGAGCCTTTATGTCTGCACTGTCACAATAATGGATTTTACTGTTACTCACTCTGACTTCCACAGGGAATGATACAAGCTGGAACTACAGGTATAAACAAACCTTCTACAGCCACAACCTCCGAGTGCCAGCTGGCTGGCAATATTTCCGTTGTTCATGCTCCCTTCACAAAGCAAAGCTGTTCAGATCTTCAACCCAACCACATTCACTCCCAGATAGATCAGCCAGTTAGTCACAGTCAGTGAAGCTCCCTTTCCATCACTTAAACTGGTTATGCAGCCTCCTGCCTTAAATTTACCCAGTTTACAAAATTATTGTGATGTCTGATCTCACTGTGATGCGGAGTGTGAGGTTGAGGCTTTCCCTGTGATGTCACGGTTTGACACATCCAGTTAAAAGGGACCAATTGATGATGGGTTGGTGACAGTGAGGCAGGGAGCTGATCGGTGTTGGTGCGGGCCTTCGATGGAGCTGAATACAATTCCTGCTCGGCGCTACATGTTGTTGGAGCCAAAGCCTTTCAACAAGTCCTTGCCTGAGAGAAAGGTGGATGAACTAGTTCTGCTAAGCTCTATTATGTACCTGCAGCTAGCAGTGGTAAATATCTGCCAGGGACTTTAGGGTGGAGGCAGTAAACATATATAACCAATGCCCTCCCTCCAAACTATCCAGAGCAATGCCATGGGAGATCTACCATTGATGTTAAGTAGTTGTATACATTTACAGAACAGGGACTGAGCACCAAACCCAGGGTCTATTCGACCATGGCAATCGCTTTTTCACCCCAGGTTGTCTGGTTACAGCTTACTCACAGACTTTTAATTATAAGCAAAAGGGTTACATGTCATATATAATTCAGGTTATCATTGCATACAGTTGATGATTACAGACTTTATATTTAATTCTTACACACAATTACTATATCTATTACTGATGATTATATCACTAAAGATAGAAAACAAGTATTCAAAAAAACCAACTAACATGTAATTCATAACAATCTTACATTTCCTGCCTCTTATCTAAGGGCTGGATTTTGAAGTTGGAGTCGTGCTGGGGTCGGGAATCACACATTCTGGCTTGTGAACCCGCCTCCATCGAGATGTGGCCAACCCACTGTATTTTCCCTTGATTGACCTTGTTGAGCCCGCCTAGTGGGCTCAGCAGGCCAATTAAGGGCCACCCGGCAACAGGTGACGTCACAGACTGACATTTCATCTGTCAAGAGCCTTTGACAGATGAAATATCAACGTTTGACAGCTCTGTGAAGCTGTCAAACACTCACAAGATGATTTCTAACTTCAGTCCTTCCTTTCAGGCTGAGTTAGAAATCATTCCAGCACAGAAAACAGAAGGCTGCAGGTTTTGACAGGTCCACGGCTTTCCTGCTTTCTGTGCCATTGAGATTTCTAACTCCCGAGAACTGAAGGGCTGACACCTGCAGGAGGAAGTTAAGGTAAGTAAAACTTTTTCCAACACTTAGCACTTACCTTACACACTTACCTCTGCACACATGCACCCATCACTCACCTGCCCACCGGACATATCGACTCCTCCAACCCCTGCAGACCCACGGCCCGCCCCGATAACTTGGAGTGTTTGCCACCTGTCGGGAAGCCCACACTTTTCTTTTGAAAATAGGGATTATGCAAAAAACTGCCTGTTAACTACCTGTTAACAGGCAGTTAATTGTCAGTAATCCCTTCCCGCCTCGGGGAGTCGGGTCTCAGACCAAGTCGGGTACCCGCCGCCAGAGAAACTGGCATGGAGGCAGGTTGGAGTCGGGATGGGGTCGGGACCCCCGAATCTGCAACTTTAACCCCCCACCCCCGACTCCAAACCCGACTCTACGGGTCATTCAAAATCCAGCCCTTTGTCTCTCCAATTCCACTAAATCTCTCAGCTTTTCTCACAGACTGACTGTTGCTTTGCTAACAAGGCTTGTTGGAGTCTGCATTTTTAATTTTTGGTCAATCAGGCCTCTTTCTTCCATTTTAAAATCTAACTGGGGCTACCCAAGGCATATTAAACTAGTTTAAAAGCATGATTACTCAAGAATTGGCATGCATTGACTACCAGTTACATAATACAAACTAAAACCTACAACTAATAATGCTTATCATTTCATCCATGTTAGCTAGTGGGAATCTGAAATGGAGATTTCTCAGGATTCTTACAGCTTGGACAACATCCAGGCTTTGGCTGATAAGTGGCAAGTAACATTTGCACCACACAAGTGCCAGGCAATGACCATCTCCAAAAAGAGAGCGTCTAACCACCTCCCCAAGACATTCAACAGCATTGCCATCGTCGAATGCCCCACCATCAACATCCTGGGGGTCACCATTGACCAGAAACTTAATTGGAACAGTCACAAAGATACGGTGGCTACAAGAGTAGGTCAGCGGCTGGATATTCTGTGACGAGTGTCTCACCTCCTGACTCCACAAAGCCTTTCCACCAACTACAAGGCACAATTCAGGAGTATGATGGAATAATTTCCACTTGACTGGATGAGTGTAGCTCCAACAACACTCAAGAAGCTTGACACCATCCAGGACAAAGCAGCCTGCTTGATAGGCACCCCATCCACCACCTTAAACATTCACTCTCTCCAACATCGACGCAACGTAGCTGCAGTATATATTATCTACAAGATGCACTGCAGCAACTCGCCAAGGCTTCTTTGACAGCACCTCCCAAACCTGCATCCTCTACCACAAGGGCAGAAGACTCATGGGAAAACCACTACCTCCATGTTCCCCTCCAAGTCATACACCATCCTGACTTGGGAACACATTGCCATTCCTTCATCATCGCTCGGTTAAAATCCTGGAACTCCCTCCGTAACAACACTGTGGGAGTACCTTAACCACACGGACTGCAGCAGTTCAATGAGGCTCACTACCACCTTCTCAAGGGCATTAGGGATGGGCAATAAATGCTGATTTTTCTAGCGACGCCCACATTCCATGAATGGAAAAAAAGACATTTATTGGAGGTCCTAACCTTAGAGGGCATGCCCAAATGTTTTCCCCCTCTCTCTCTAGCGCCTATGCAGTGCAAACTGTTAGCACACTCCAGGACTCAGTTTGTTGACACCCAAAGGCAACCCAAAATGAGGAAAGCAAACCGATTAAACATTCACCACAAGGCACAAGGGACAACATGCATTCCATCTCAACAGCCAGGCCATCAATCAGAACTGGCAGAGCCAGATCTTGATGGTTCAGTTTACTGTTTGGATCTAGTGCCCGTGAAAACACTCACTTTGATCTGGGATTTGTCCTGGGAGAATCGGGGTGGGGGAAACTTTCCACTGGCTGGAGTCATACCTAGCACAAAGGAAGATGGTAGTGGTGGTTGGAGGTCAGTCATATCAGCCCCAGGACATCGCTGCAGGAGTTCCTCAGAGCAGTGTCCTAGGCCCAACCATCTTCAGCTGCTTCATCAATGATCTTCCCTCCAACATAAGGTCAGAAATGGGGATGTTTGCTGATGACTGCACAGTGTTCAGTGCCATTCGCAACTCCTCAGATAATGAAGCTGTCTATGCCCGCATGCAACAAGACCTGGACAACATTCAGGCTTGGGCTGATAAGTGGCAGGTAACATTCGCGCTACACAAGTGCCAGGCAATGACTATCTCCAACAAGCGAGAGTCTAACCACCGCCACTTGACATTCAACGGCATTACCATCACTGAATCTCTCACCATTAACATCCTGGGGGTCACCATTGACCAGATACTTAACTGGACCAGCTACATAAATACTGTGGCAGCAAGAGCAGGTAGCATATGAATTGCTGGGAGTTCTTCTATGTACGGAATGAATTGCTGGGAGTACTTCTATGTATGGAATTAATAAACTTGGCGTATGCATTGCCGAGGGTGCTTCCTACAGAAATGGCGAACAGAAGGGACCTTGAGCGAAAAAAGCATTTTTTATAACAATGTCGGATAAGAAAGTGGTGGCGAAAACATATACAGATCAAAGTTGCAATCTGAAAACTCAGCAAAGGAAGGAAAAAAACAGGGCTTTGGGAAGCAGGGAAAAGCTGCTCGGACGAAGTTTTAAGAAAAGGAAAAAAAAGGGGAAACTTAAAGTTTTACTGATATGAAGCTATTAGTGTCTGTGCCGAGACAAATAAAACACAAGGTTTGCTGAGTGAAAGGAACCTTAAAGGATGCTGGAATTTCAGTTTGTGTGAAAGTGTGTTGAAGTGTGGAAGTTTTCCTGACTATGCGTTTTAAGAAGTCACAGTATTCCTTTTGTCTGCAAGTCTGTTTCTTGAAAGAAAGTGTCTGGTGTGTTTGTTTCAGCTCCACCCACTTTTCTGTGCTTGGAGCTAAAGCTGTTTAACTGTTTGTAGTCTTGTCTTGAATGTTGGACAAGCGTGTGCTGTTTTAAGTTTGTTAATTGTTTATAAAAGATAAGCTTCAGCATTGAAGTTACAGTTGCCAATGTGCCTGGAAGAAAATGAATTTGAACGTTTACAAAGCATGTGTGAATGTTTGTTAGTGTGGCTGTGGCTTCTTCCCTGTTTTTCAAGTGATACTGGTTAGTTTAAGAAATTGATCTGGATAAGATTGGAGTTATTGAGGTTAATTAACCTGTTTAAAACCAAATTTTTATTGTGGCTACGGTGAAATTCTGGTTGGTGTAAATTGTGTGAAAGCCTCTAGTTCTGGACATGAGGCAATCACATCAACAATTGGTATTTTTGAAATTTCTGACCAATTGCAAGTATGTCTGATCAGGGGGAGAACAGGAAATGCTATTGTGTGTGGAGTTGCTTCACAGAATGTTTATGATGACTGATGTTTTTACCTGCTGAATTGAATTGATCAGGATCTTAACAAAGATTTTAAAGGCACAAAGACTTTACAAAAGTTACTGTTTTTTAAAATTTACTTGAAAGCTGCAAGAGGTTGTGTGACAGAAGCTGACAGCGATTGATGTCTGTGTTTGTCTTCTTTTGAAATGCAAAAAAAAAGAAGTTAACTCTTTTCACAAGCAGCTGTGAACTCTTTTTTTAACTCCACAAGCAGCTGCTGTGTGTTTTGTAAACATTTTGGGCATTGTTAAATTTTTAAGTTTTTAAATTTGAGTGTATGTTTCCCCACATTGACAGAAGGGAATCAGGAATTGACGAATTAACCCATTGGGCTGGTAGTAAAGCCGCAATGGATTTTCTGTTTTTTCCTTTTAAGCTGGGGGCCAGATGAGTGTTGATGGTGCAAGATTACCAACAGTAAGAGACAGAAGTGAAGTCAGAAGGACAAAAGGGAGCAGTTGAAATGGTAGTCTTTTGCACTAGCGTTCTTGGCTCCGCCATCATTGAGGATGGGGATATTTATGGAGCCTCCTCCTCCCGTTAGTTATTTAATTGTCCACCACCATTCATGACTGGATGTGGCAGGACTGCAGAGCTTTGATCTGATCCATTGATTGTGGGATCGCTTAGCTCTGTCAATAGCATGCTGCTTCCTCTGTTTAGCATGTACACAGTCCTGTGTTGAAGCTTCCCCAGGTTGGCACCTCATTTTTAGGTATGCCTGGTGCTGCTCAAGGCATGCTCTTCCACACTCCCCATTGAACCAGGGTTTGTTCCTTTGCTTGATAGTAATGTTAGAGTGAGGGATATGCCAGGCCATGAGGTTACAGATTGTGGTGGACCTATTAGTTACATCCTCAAAAATCTCTAATAAATTTGTCAAACACGATTTCCCTTTCATAAAACCATGTTGACTCTGCCTAATCATATTATGATTTTCTAAGTGCCCTGTTACCACTTCCTTAATAATGAATTCCAGCATTTTCCCGATGACTGATTTCAGGCTAACTGGCCTGTAGTTGCCTGTTTTCTCTCTCCCTCCTGGTCCTAGTGTACCATTCACACCTCAAGCCTGTGGAACTGCCAAGTGAACGCATCCACATCCACTGGCCTAGAACCCCTTTTATCCTAAATGAGGCTCTCCAGCCATATGTTGAAGCATTAGCTGAAGAGCCTGATGGTTGTAGCACCAACCCCTGGAGAACAATGCGCTCCCTGGACCACCAGCTCTAGTGTAGAAGCTGTGACAAAACAGACCTTTGCAAACATTACTGGCGAAGCATGGCTCAATTGGAGAAATATGCCGAACAGTTGAGCCTTCTGGATGACAGTATGGTCACTAGTTGATGGTTCCTCTGATGGTCAAACAAATGGTTGTGAAAAATTTGGAGGCTCAAGCTGCAAATGCAGATAATACATTTTACTTCTTGTGTCCTGGAACCAAGGGGGCGATTTTCTGACGTCGGATGAGGCGGGTTTGGAGGCGGGAAAGGCGGGAAAATCAGACTCAAAGAGGTCGGGTTCGGAACCTGCCTCCAACCCGCCTCCGTGAGGTTTTGCCGGTGCCGGTTTTGGAGGTCGGGAAACGCTCCCACCTCCAGCTGGCCATTGCGCTATTTAACATCCTTAAATGCTCGTTAAGGGCCTCTCTAAGCCTATTTTGAGAGGCCCTCATGATTTTTCCAGCTGTTCGGTGTGATCCACGCACCTCCTAAACCACACCAGGTAAACCTGATGGGTTGACTCATGGGTGGCCTCCTCACGGCTGCAGGTCTAACAAGACATCGTTTATTGCAGCAAGGATTACTTGCAGGTGCCAGACCTTGGCTTTAAAAGGTCTCTGAGCACTTTTAGAAGGCCTTCCGAAGTCGGATGTGCTGCAGCTTGACTCCATCAACTGTGGGACCTCCTTGGGAGACCCTCTCTCCGCTCGCAATGAGCGCTTCCCCAAAGGAGGCATCTACAAGCAGAATGGGAACCATTCATTTTCTTTCTGCATGGACCTCAGATGAGGAGGAGGAGGAGGAGGAGGAGGAGGAGGAGGTCAGAGCCCGGGATGCAAGGGATGAACGTATCATGGCCAGATTTGCATAGGTTGCCCAAGTTGGCACATGTCCTTTGCTCCATCCTAGGACATCATTGACAATGGACTCTCTGGCCTCCTTTCACTCAGGCCACCAACCTGACAATGCAAGTGTGGCGGTGCCCGCAATGTGGAGCTGCCTAAGGTGAAAGAACAGATGGCATAATGCCAACATTTTGGTTTCAAATAATTTTAATGCTTTCCAACAGGGATGGCATTTCATCAATACACAGAAACAGTCTCCCAATCTGCACACAGATCTGGACGTTATATCCCTGTCAGCTGGACCCACACAGCCTTGGTTTCTTTGGCAGGCCTCTTCCTCCGAGATGAGTGGAAGAGCACCTCCATGCTAGCTGTCACCCCCTCAAACAACATTTGCAGCGCCTCATCCGAGAGCCTCGGGTAGGCCCTTGCCTTGGAATTGGACATAGTGGTTTTTCAAAAGATGTTGGAGGTGGTGCAGGAGACGCAGAAATGCTGTGGAATGAGCCAAGGGAGCAAGAAGCCATAAAATCAGACTGGAAAAGTGCTGTCAACAGAGGCGAGTTTCAGTCCCAAAACACTAATTGAGCAAGGGCATCCCACACCTCTGAAATCAAGTGGCCAATCATGGGAAAATCACAAATTTTTGAAACCTATCAGTGGAGGCGGATTTCAAACCCACCCAAACTGAAACCCGCCTCCATCTCGCCTCCAGTGGAAAAATCGCCCCCCAAGTGTCCGGATTGATCCACTTCCACATGGAAGTACTGGAAATGGCCAGCCATCCAGATTTGTGGTGGAGTATCAGTGCAGGATTACTGCTTGAGGAGGTGGAGCTGGACATGGTCTCAAAAGTTATTTGTTATAAACTCCCTGCATTCCGGGTCCTTATCTGTAATGCTGAGCTTGCATGGTACAAGTACATTGCACTCCGGCTAAAGCCTTGAAATGGCTGCTGTCCCTGAAGGGGCCTGTAGATGGGGTGGGCTGAGATACACAGTGAGAAAGCATCCCCTTGGATGCCAATCCAGGAATGCCTGAAAGTTCTGCTGGAGATGTGGTTGGCCTGCAGCACCTCCTCCACTTGTTCGCCAAAGGTGCCCTCAGCATCAAAGGACATCTGCAATAGTTGCTGCTGCAGTTCCTGAAGGAACAACAAGCTGCGCAGCCAAGTTAAGTGGTGATCCAAGATCCACTGGATGATACACCCTGCTCCTACATTGAGGGCACCCACACAGCCTACTGCTGCAGTGATACTTTCTGAAGATGATCCACACTCTGTGGCAGGAATTGCTATCTCAACTCACATGCGAAACATTAGCCTGCCGATTTGAAAAGCCGGCCCCAGTGGATTTGGTGGCAGGAAATATGGATATGCGCCAAATTTTGCAGGATGTCTGACAGATACCACAGGTCCCACTATTTGGATTCTGGTGGGTGGAACAGGACCAGTTTCCTGGGTGGTAACCTTCCTACTGATGCTTTCTCGACTGAAATTCGCCAGCTGGATCAGCCAACTGAAAGGTGTGAAGCAGGGTGGCGGAAGCACTATGGACACTGTCTACCTTGGCCATAACCAGAGGGTGCTTATCAAGTCTGCCCAAATGGCCCTGGAGATTGGTAGGGCGAATGCAAGATCCCATGCAAAGACTCAATTCCCCAGGTGCAGGGACTCCCGGAATCGATAGTTTCAGACTCTAGGTCACCCTTGAATACCTGAAAAAGCCTCAGCAACTGGTGGTCGTGGTCTGACTCAGGCACCCAACTTCGCTTCCATAAGGGGGAAGTGTCCGGGTAACATCCTTCAGCTAAGCCAAAAGGGAAGGTTGATAGGGAGGTCCTGGGAGCAGGGATGAGGGCGACTATATCAGCTATGAGCTCATGAATACAAGAGACAATCAAGTTAAACCCTCGAGAAATAACAACAGAAAATGCTGGAAAAACTCAGCAGGCCAGGCAGCATCCGTGGAGAGAGAAAGAGAGTTAACGTTTCAGGTCGATGACCTTTCATCAGAACCCTCGAGATATGAGTTCTGTCATTTGGGGAGGCACCACTGAGGCACACATAACCTCCCTGGGAGTGAGAGCCCTTGGAACCTGGATGCCCCTCAGAAGTTGAAGGGAACGGCTGAAGGTGCTCCCCAGTGGTGGTGGTGGGGCGGTGGGAGGAGAGACACAGATCAACAAAAAGGGAGACCTGTGACTGCCCTCACCAAAGTGGAACTCACCCACAGCATAAGTGACCCTGAGGGGTCGATTCCTCAGAGGGTGGTGCCCCCAGTTGAACTGAAGCCAACAGAAGACAAATATCCCAGGGCTGGGTTTGTGTCACCAAGCGGGATGACAGATGCCTCTGGTGAAGGACTCGCCAACAATAGCTGCCAGCTCTTGGGGCAACGGGCCTCATTCTGGCACCAGTAAGCACAGGCACCTCAGAGGTAGCTTGTGCCAGAGGAGGATTCTTCCTCTTTATCCTGGTAGGCATCGTTATAAGTTGATACTGGGGCTTCGCCCGATAGTATGGACTGGGATGGCAGTTACTGTTTAGGGAGTGGCCTTAACCAACCCATCCCACTCTACACCATCGAGGCAACAACCGGCATGTCCCCTTTGAGACTTTCCTTGTCAGTCCCAAGGTGGACTCCCAGTGGTAAGAGATGACTGTATAGAGTGGGCCCTAACCAATGTTTGGGGAGGTGGTACTGGACAAGGGTTTAGTGCTGAACTGAGCATGGAGTTGGAGCAGGGTTGGTGCTTGATGCCTCCCCGGAGACATGAGGGCTGGATGTGAAGGTCCAGCTCAGCTGGGGAGGGAGGGGGTCAAATTTTAAAATTAACAATACAAATCGATGTCAGAATAAGTCAAGGCGAAGCTGGTCGGATTGAAATTCTCAGTTCCTTTAGTGTCCAAACTCCAACCCACGGACTATTGGCAGCCTCTGTGAGCCCCTGCAATCTGGGCAGCAAGTGTCTTCCTCTGCTTCAAATATTGATACAACTTTCCCTTAAAAGATGCAATGGTCTTTGCTTCAACCATTCACTGTGGCAAAGCATTCCATGGTCCAAACAACTCTAAAGAAATTTCTCCGAACCTCTCTCCTCACTCTTAGTGAACATTTTAAATTGTTGGCCCTCCTAAAATGACTCCTCAACCAGAGGAAATAATATTTCCATATTCACTTGACCAAAACCCTTCATCATTTTAAAAACCTCAACTAAATCACCTCTTGGCTCTTCTGCCCTAATAACCCTAGTTGAAATAATCCAAGGGAGGAGGAGACTCCATGAACATCCCCATCCTCAAAGATGGCGGAGCCCAGCATGAGTGCAAAAGACCAGCCAGAAATGTCGAATTAATCATCCATCTCGGCCTCCTCCTGAGGTCTTCACCATCACCATGACCTTACAAAATGCTGGAGCTGGCTCGAGGAAAACTATTGGCCTACACCTGCTCCTATTTCCTATGTTCTTATCACAGATGCTAGTCGCCAGCAAGTTCAATTCACTCCACGTGATATTAAGAAACGGCTGAGTGCACTGAGTACAGCAAAGACTATGGGCCCCAACAACATCCCGACTGACATGCTGAAGACATGTGCTCCAGAACTAGCCATGCCTCGATAGCCAACCTGTTCCAGTACATCTACTACACTGCCCTTTACCCGACAAATTGAAAAATTGGCCAGGTATGTCCTGTCCACAAAAAGCAGGACAAATCGAATCCGGCCAATTACCGACCCATCAGTCTACTCTCAATCATCAGCAAAGTAATGGAAGGTGTCATCGACAGTGCTATTAAGCGACACTTACTCACCAAAACACTGCTCATCGATGCTCGGTTTGGGTTCCGTCATGACTCCTCGGCTCCAGACCTCAGTACAGCCTTGATCCAAACATGGACAAAAGAGCTGAATTCTAGAAGTGAGGTGAGAATGACTGCCCTTGACATCAAGTCAGCATTTGACCGAGTGTGGCACCAAGGAGCCCTAGTAAAATTGACGTCAATGGGGATCAGGGGAAAACTCTCCACTGGCTGGACTCAGACCTAGCAAAAAGGAAGATGGTTGTGGTTGTTCGAGGCCAATCATCTGAGCTCCAGGACATCGCTGGAGGAGTTCCTCAGAGCAGTGTCCTAGGCCAAACCATCTTCAGCTGCTTCATCAATGACCTTCCCTCCATCATGAGGTCAGAAATGGAGATCTTTGCTAATGATTGCACAGTGTTCAGTTCCATTCGCAATTTATCAGGTAATGAAGCATTCCGTGCCCACATCAAAATCCTGGAACTCCTTCCCAAACAGCACTATGGGAGTACCGTCACCATACGAACTGAAGCGGTTCAAGAAGGCGGCTCACCATCCCCTTCTCAAGGGCAGTTAGGGATGGGCAATCAATGCTGGCCTTGCCAGTGACGCCCATATTCTGCAAATACATTTTAAGAAAGCATTGACGCCTGGATGAGATCGGGGGATGGGCATATGTGCAGTACCCAAGAGCTGTGCATGCGCACCCAATCCCCTTCTGCACATGCACGCTGGTTACCGAAGCTGAGCATGTGCAGTACCCAACAGTTGCAGCCTGCACGGTGGGTCAAGTTTTCCTCAGCTCCATGGGAGAAGATCACTGGATCCATTGATGATGGGGTGGGGGGGGGGGGTGGCGGAAGAAGAGAGGGAATCGGAGGGGAGAGAGAGAGAGAGGATCGGAGGGGAGAGAGAGAGAGAGAATCGGAGGGGAAGAGAGAGAGTGGGGCGGAGGGGGGAGAGAGAGAGAGGGAATCAGAGGGAGGAGAGAGAGGAGGGGATCGGAGGGAGGAGAGAGAGGAGGGGATTGGAGGGAGGAGAGAGAGGAGGGGATCGGAGGGGAAGAGACAGAGTGGATCGGAGGGGGGAGAGAGAGAGGGAATCAGAGGGAGGAGAGAGAGGAGGGGATCGGAGGGGAAGAGAGAGAGTGGATCGGAGGGGGGAGAGAGAGAAGGGAATCAGAGGGAGGAGAGAGAGGAAGGGATCGGAGGGAGGAGAGAGAGGAGGGGATCGGAGGAGGAGAGAGAGGAGGGGATCGGAGGAGAAGAGAAAGAGTGGATTGGAGTGGGGGAGAGAGAGAGAGGGAATCAGAGGGAGGAGAGAGAGGAGGGGATTGGAGGGGAAGAGAAAGAGTGGATTGGAGTGGGAGAGAGAGAGAGAGGGATTCAGAGGGAGGAGAGAGAGGAGGGGATCGGAGGGGAAGAGAGAGAGTGGATCGGAGGGGGAGAGAGAGAGAGGGAATCAGAGGGAGGAGAGAGAGGAGGGGATTGGAGGGGAAGAGAAAGAGTGGATCGGAGGGGGGAGAGAGAGGGAATCAGAGGGAGGAGAGAGAGGAGGGGATCGGAGAGGAAGAGAAAGAGTGGATCGGAGTGGGAGAGAGAGAGAGAGGGAATCAGAGGGAGGAGAGAGAGGAGGGGATCGGAGGGGAAGAGAGAGAGTGGATCGGAGGGGGAGAGAGAGAGAGGGAATCAGAGGGAGGAGAGAGAGGAGGGGATCGGAGGGGAAGAGAAAGAGTGGATCGGAGGGGGGAGAGAGAGAGAGGGAATCAGAGGGAGGAGAAAGAGGAGGGGATTGGAGGGGAAGAGAGAGAGAGGGAATCAGAGGGAGGAGAGAGAGGAGGGGATCGGATGGGAAGAGAGAGAGGGGATCGGAGGGGGGAGAGAAAGGGGAATCAGAGGGAGAGAGAGGATCGAAGGGGAAAGAGAGAGGAGGGGATCGGAGGGGGAGAGAGAGGGGATTGGAAGGGGGAGAGAGAGTGAATCAGAAGGGGGAGAAAGAGAGGAGCAGAGGGGGAGAGAGAGGAGAATCAGATGGAGAGAGAGGATTGAAGGGGGAAGAGAGAGGATCGGAGGGGAGAGGGGAGGAGGTCAGGAACGGCGGGGGGGGCGCGGTAAAGAGCACGGAGAGCACAGTGGGGATGCAGGTCTAAAGGGGGGGTGAATGAGAACAAGAATATGAACCAGATGGTAAGACAGATCACGTTCTTCCAACTCCATCCCCTTACACCCGCACCACGTTCTCCCTCTCCTCCCCCTAGACCTGGTTGATTTCTCAGAAAGCTCGGTGCATGTGTTGCAAGTGATATCATTGGACTGGAAGAAATCCAGACGTCATGACACTGTCACTATTCACTTCATACCAAATAAGCCTGTTTACAATCTGTTACCCACACACAATGCCCCATCTATGGGGGCGAGGAGGATCAGGAACTTGTTGGGGGGAGAATTTCAGGAACCCGGGGAAGGGGAGGTACTTGGGCAGGGGGAAGAAGGTCAGGAACTTGGGCAAGGGGAAGTAGGTCAGGAAGTCAGGGGCGGGGGTGGTAGAGGAGGTCAGAAACTTGGGAGGAGAAGGTCAGGAACATGGGCGGGGAGGAGGTCAGGAACTTGGTGGGGGGGAGGTCAGGCACTTGGGCAGGGGGAGAAGGTCAAAAACATGGGGGCAAGGTCAGGATCAGGAACTTGTTGGGGAGGGAAAAAGTCAGAAACTCGGGGGGTGGGAGGAAGCTTAGGAACATGTTGGGGGGCAGGAACCTGTTTGGGGGGTGGGAGAAGGACTTAACCCAAAAGGGTGAGCCCTGTCTGTGCTATGTGAGCTCTATTCTGTCTGGAGCCTGGCAGTCAGAATGGCTCGAATTACACTTTGCAAAGTAATTGATTACTTAGTCAGGCAGGATCTAATTACACATTCCAGAGAAACTGCTGGACATGTTTTGTCCTCCAAGGAGACCAATCAGAAATCAGGTCTTGTCCTCCAAGGTGAACAATCAGAAATCTAGTGTTGGAAATAAACACGACTGTAAATTGGTGCTGGTTGTTAATTAACATTAGCCGAGCACTAAATTCACTGTGTAAGGCCGGTCTCCTGGCTGTTGTCCCAGCAGGAGGCTCAATGTAGCCTGACTGTAGCATCACTGCAGCAAGAACAGCCTTCTCTCAAAGCAAGGCTGTCATTTTAGAAAGCAGTGTGGTCACTCAAAGGGGAACTGCCTTCTAAAATGAAAAAAATAAAAATCATTTAAAATTAGGCAGTTTTTAGCCCTTAGAGTTCAACTGCCTTCTGAAATTAAAAAAAAAAGAATTTCCTAATGGCAGCCTTCGGCGCTTAAAGCTGAATTGCCTTCCACACCTAAAAAATGGGAAACGTGCTTCAGCACTAACGCAAATGGCTCAGCAAGCCAGGGAAGGGCACCCAGGGTCTCGCACGCAGTACAACAGTTTTGTGCAGGGGGGCAACACTGCAAGAGAGGTCCTCTACCCACAGGAGCCAGGAGACCCTCCAGAGAGAACAATGTGGGACCAGATCACCGAGGCTGTCACTGTCAGCAGTGTTGCCCCCACCACCTGGCTCCAGTGCCCAAAGAAGCTTCATGACCTCAGACCAGTTGTCAAGGTCAGTGAATGCATCTTCAAAAGCCCATCTCCTACTAACTAACAGCACCACTAACCTCGCACACTAATCAATGCACAACACCGCCCCCCACCCCTCCCCGCCCCCAGTGGTTGACCAAGAAGAGGGAGAGGAGAGTAAAGAAGAAGAAGAAGAAGAAACACTGTCACTTGATTTCACACTCCCAGCCACCAACTCCTCAAGGTCGACCAGCAAGGCTATTTGTACTGTCCCCCACTGAAATTCAGCAGCCTTCCACATGCTGCAGCCACTGGGGTAGTACTGTGTGACATCAGTAGGATAGGCAAAGGCACACACAAGACAGTCACTAAGGGAACACACAAGTGTGGGCCTAGATAGAGTGGTTAGGAAGGACCTATTTCCCTTAGCAGAAGGTTCAATAACCAGGAGGGCATAGATTTAAAGTAATTGGAAGGAGGTTTAGAGGGTATTTGAGAAGAAATTTTTTCACCCAGAGGGTGGTGGGGGTCTGGAACTCACTGCCTGAAAGGGTGGTAGAGGCAGAAACTTTTATCACATTTAAAAAGTACTTGGATATGCACTTGAAGTGCCGTAACCTACAAGGCTATGGACCAAGTGCTGGAAAGTGGGATTAGGGTGGATAGCTCTTTGTTGGTCAGCATGGACAAGATGGGCTGAATGGCCTCCTTCTGTGCTGTAAATTTCTATGATTCTATGGTTCTATGACTAGTTGATTTCTTGATGTCGTATTGGGTGCATATATGGATAAAGTTAGATTGAAAAGTTTGCTTTGTGGTAGCTTTTATTTCAGCATTGTGGCCAAAAGGATGCTGTGATGGTCATTAACAGAGGAGAGGTAGGAGCATAGGAACATAGGAACAGGAGTAGACCATTTAGCCCCTCGAGATTGTTCCACCATTCAAATGAGATCATGGCTGATCTGCGACCTAACTCCATACACCCACCTTTGCCCCATATCCCTTAATACCTTAACAAAAATCTATCAATCTCAGATTTAAAATTAACAATTGATCTAGCATCAATTGCCATTTTTGGAGCGGTGTTCCAAACTTCTACCACCCTTTGAGTGTAGAAGTGTTTCCTAATTTCACTCCTGAAAGGTCTGGCTCTAAATTTTAGACTATGGCCCATAGTCCTAAACTCTACAACAAGCGGAAACAATTTCTCTCTATCTAAACTATCTAACTAGGGAATACAACCCTAGTTTGTGTAATCTCTCCTCGTAATTTAACCCCTGGAGTCCGGATATCGTTCTGGTAAACCTACGCTGCACTCCCTCCAAGGCCAATATAGCCTTCCTAAGGTGTGGTGCCCAGAACTACTCACAGTACTACAGGTGTGGTTTTACCAGGGCTTTGTATAGCTAACTTAAACCCCCTTGTATCCTAGTCCTCTAGATATAAAGGCTAGCATACCATTAGCCTTTTTGATTGTTTTTTGTACCTGTTCATGACATTTTAATGATCTATTCATTAACGGGATGTGGACGTCACTAGCAAGGCCAGCATTTATTGCCCATCCCTAATTGTCCTCGTGAAGGTGTTGGTGAGGTGCCTTCTTGAACTGCTGCAGTCTGTGCGGTGAAGGTACTCCCATAGTGCTGTTAGGGAGGGAGTTCTAGGATTTTGACCCAGCGACGATGAAGGAACGACAATAGCTTTCCAAGTCAGGATGGTGTGTGACTTGGAGGCGAACTTGGAGGAGGTAGTGTTCCCATACACCTGCTGTCCTTGTCCTTCTAGGTGGTGTAGTTCACTGGGTTCGGAAGTGCTATCGAAGAAGCCTTGGTCAGTTGCTGCATATTTTACTGTTTTTCTTTCAATAACTGCTTGCTCTAATAATCTTTTGTGTGAAGAATTTCTGTAACTCCCCCATCAGTCTGACTTCCACAGGGAATGATACAAGCTGGAACTACAGGTATAAACAAACCTTGTACAGCAACAACCTTCAGAGAGGCAGCTGGCTGGTGATAATTCTATTGTTCACGCTCCCTTCACAAAGCAAAGCTGTTCAGATCTTCTACCCGATTGCATTCACTCCTAGATAAATCAATCAGTTAGTCACAGTCAGTGAAGCTCCCTTTCCATCACTTAAACTGGTTGTGCAGCCACCTGCCTCAAATTTACCCAGTCTACAAACCTATTGTGATGTCTGATCTCACTGTGATGCATAGTGTGAGGGTTAGGCTTACCCTGTGATGTCACGGTTTGACCCATCTAGTTAAAGGGGCCTCACCTTGATGAAACAGAGTTTGGCAAACCCTTGACCTTCATTTAGGCTACAATGACTTGGTGAGCTAGAATGCAATAACAGGTTTCCATTTGGTTACAACCCAGAGAACAGGGTGTGCAGGCTATTATCAGAGATGGAATTGTTTGCCTTTTCCTTGCCCCCCTTCTCTTGGTGGAGGATGACTCCAATGCTCCAATTTCCTTCTGAAACAGCGATTGTGTTTCTTGGGTTTGGAGCATATAGAAGCATAGAAGATAGGAGCAGGAGTAGGCCATTCGGCCCCTCGAGCCTGCTCCGCCATTTAATGAGATCATGGCTGATCATCCAAATTCAGTACCCTGTCCCTGCTTTCTCCCCATATCCCTTGATCCCTTTAGCCTTAAGAAATATATCTATCTCCTTCTTGAATATATTTAATGAATTGGCCTCAACTGCCTTCTGTGGTAGAGAATTCCACAGGTTCACCACTCTCTGGGTGAAGAAATTCCTCCTCATCTCAGTCCTAAATGGCTTACCCCTTATCCTTAGATTGTGACCTCTGGTTCTGGACTCCCCCGCCATCGGGAACATCCTTCCTGCATCTAGTCTGTCTAGTCCTGTTAGAATTTTATAAGTTTCGATGAGATCCCCTCTCATTCTTCTAAACTCTAGCGAATATAAGCCTAATCGACCCAATCTCTCTTCATACGTCATTCCTGCCATCCCAGGTATCAGTCTGGTAAATCTTCGCTGCACTCCCTCCATGGCAAGAACATCCTTCCTCAGATAAGGCGACCAAAACTGCACACAATACTCAAGGTGTGATCTCACCAAGGCCCTGTACAACTGCAGCAAGACATCCTTGCTCCTGCACTCGAATCCTCTCGCTATGAAGGCCAACATACCATTTGCCTTCTCAACCGCCTGCTGCACCTGCATGCTTACCTTCAGTGACTGGTGCACAAGGACTCACAGATCTCGTTGCACTTCCCCTTTTCCCAATCTATTGCCATTCAGATAATAATCTGTCTTCTTGTTTTTGCCACCAATGTGGATAACCTCGCATTTATCCACATTATACTGCATCTGCCATGCATCTGCCCAATCACCCAACCTGTCCAAATCATACTGGAGTTTCTACATCCCCCTCACAGCACACACGCCCACCCAGCTTTGTGTCGTCTGCAAACTTGGAGATATTACATCTAGTTCCCTCGTCTAGATCATTAATATATATTGTGAATAGCTGGGGTCCTAGCACAGATCCCTGCGGTACCCCACTACTCACTGCCTGCCACTCGGAAAAAGATCCGTTTATTCCAACTCTTTGCTTCCTGTTTGCCAACCAGTTCTCTATCCAAATCAGTACCTTACCCCCAATTCCATGTGCTTTAACTTTGCACGCTAATGTCTTATGCGGGACCTTATCGAAAGCCTTCTGAAAGTCCAAATACACTACATCCACTGGTTCTCCCTTATCTATTCTACCAGTTACATCCTCAAAAAATTCCAGTAGATTAGTCAGGCATGATTTACCTTTTGTAAGAGCGCTGTAGAGCTGGGTGGTGTAGGAGTGACTGATGCTGGGTTGGTCACAGTGAGGTGGGTAGCTGATCGGTGTTGGTGGGGTTCCTTGATGGAGCTGAATCCAATTCCTGTGCGCTACATGTTGTTGGAGCCAAAGCCTTTCAACAACTCACTTTCCTCAACCGAGGATTCCCCTCTACTGTGGTTGACATGGCCCTTGACCATGTCAGTTCCATTTCCTGCACTTCTGCTCTCACTCCTTCCCCTCCCTCCCAGAACCACAATAGGGTTCCCCTTGTCCTCACCTTTCACTCCACCAGCCTCCACTTTAAACGGATCATCCTCCGCCATTTCCACCACCTTAAACGAGATCCCACCACCAAACGCATCTTCGTCTCACCTCCCCTTTCAGCATTCTGAAGGGACCGCTCCCTCTGCGACACCCTGGTCCACTCCTCTATCACCCCCAACACCCCTTCCCCTTCGCCCGGCACTTTCCCATGCAAGTGCTGGAGATGCAACACCTGCCCTTTTACCTCCTCCCTTCCCACTGTCCAGGGCCCCAAACACCCCTTCCAGGTGAAACAGCAATTTACTTGTACTGCTTGCAATTTAGTATACTGTATTCACTGCTCACGATGCGGTCTCCTCTACATTGGGGAGAGCAAATGCAGATTGGGCGACCGCTTTGCGGAACATCTCCATTCAGTCCGTAAGGGTGACCCCGAGCTTCCGGTCACGTGTCACTTTAATTCTCCGCTTCACTCCCACTCTGATCTCTCTGTCCTCGGCCTCTTACACTGTTCCAATGAAGCTCAACATAAGCTCGAGGAACAGCACCTCATCTTTTGCTTAGACACTTTACAGCCTTCTGGACTCAACATTGAGTTCAACAATTTCAAACTATAACCCCTGCCCCATTTTTCAGGCTGTTTATGATTCTGCCATCCCCATTTGCAACATTTAATCTCTCCTGCCTCCTACCCTAGCACAGAATATGCCTTCAGTTCCTTCCTCCCCTCCCCTCCCCCTTTCCCTGCCTCTGCACCTGTTTAAAATCTGTTACATCTCCAACCTTTCCTGTTCTGATGAAGGGTCCCAGACCTGAAACGTTAACTTTGTTTCTCTCTCCACGGATGCTGCCTGGCCTGCTGAGTGCTTCCAGCATTTTCTGTTGTTATTTCCTTTCAACAACTCCTTGCCTGAGAGAAAGGTCAGGGTGGATGGCCTAGTTCTGTTAAACTCTATTATGTACTTGCAGCTAGCAGGGGTAAATATCTGCCAGGGAGTTTAGGGTGGAGGCAGTAAACATTTATAACTATTGCCCGCCTCCAAACTATTCCAGAACAATGCCATGGGAGAGCACCAAACTCAGGGTCTGCCAGAAACTGGTCTGCGACAAGATGGAGGAACCTAAGAGTCGTGCTCATTGAACATCATTAACCAGGCTCCAGGCACAAGACTACATGTGAGCAAAGCCATGGAGGATCTACTAATGATGACAAATTCAACTATTCTACCCTACTGTGCATCAATATTACTGGTTCTGTTAAACTGTTCATAATGCTCATTAATAATGATACATGATAAATATGGTGAGACAAACATTTCAAAGTCCACAACCTTCTGTCTAATCTGCTGGTTAAAGATGTTTTCATTGTTTGTGCTCCCTTCACAAAGCAAAGCTGTTCAGAACTTTTACCTGATCATATTCACTCCTGGAGAGATCAGCCAGTTAGTCACAGTCAGTGTAGCTCCATTTCCTTCACTTAAACTTTACTTTTCCTACATTACAACAGTGACTGTACTTCAAAAGTACTTCATTGGCTGTAAAGTACCATGGGACCTCCTGAGGTTGTGAAAGGCACTATATAAATGCAAATTTTTCATTTTATTTTTAAACTGGTTGTGCAGCCTCCTGCCTCAAGTTTAGAGACCTATTATGATGTCCGATCTGACTGTGACATGCAATGTGCGGGTTAAGCTTGCCCTGTCATGATATGGATTGACTTATCCAGTTAAAGAGGCCTCACCTTTCTGGGGAATCAGGAGGGTCAAGTTTCAGTAGGGGAACATTTAGGGAACAGTGATCATAGTATCATAAGGTTTAGACTAGTTATGGAAAAGGACAGGGAGCAGTCTAGAGTAAAAATACTTAATTGGAGGAAGGCACATTTCAGAGGGTTGAGAATGGATCTGCCCCAGGTAAATTGGAATCAAAGATTGGCAGGCAAAACTGTAATCAAAGAATGGGCTGCCTTAAAAGAGGAGATGATTTGGGTACAGTCGAGGTACATTCCCACAAGGGGGAAAGGTAGGGCAACCAAAGCCAAAGCTCCCTGGATGACGAAAGAGATAGAGAGTAAGCTGAAGCAGAAAAAGGGTGCCTATGACAGGTGTCAGGTTGAGAATACAAGTGAGAATCAGGCTGAATATAGAAAGTTCAGAGGGGAAGTCAAAAAGAAAATAACAGGGCAAAGAGAGGGTATGAGAATAGATTGGCAGCTAACATAAAATGGAATTCAAAAGTCTTCTATAGGCATATAAATAATAAACGGGTAGTAAGAGGAGGGGTGGGCCAATTAGGGACCAAAAAGGAGACCTACGCGTGGAGGCAGAGGGCATGGCTGAGGTACTAAATGAATACTTTGCATCTGTCTTCACTAAGGAAGAAGATGTTGCCAAAGTCATAGAGAAAGAGGAGGTAGTGGAGATACTGGATGAGATAAGAATTGATAACAGCAACAACAACAACAACAACTTGTATTTATAGAAGGGCAAAAATTCAGTCACGCCCCCTTTGAGTGCTAACTTCACTGGGGTGCTACTTTTACCACCCGGAAAAAGTTAGCACCTCCATGCCCAAAATTCACTGGTAGCGCCCCAAGAGGGAGGCGGGGCACTACTGGAAGCACTTCCCCTCCATCTTGGGCTCTACTAGGGAACGTCGCGCCGCAGTACTGCAGGGGAGGGAGTGGTATTAAAGGGGAGGGGCCGTGCACAGCACGACCGGGGGCCCAGCTGAGCCACCAGGGATCGGAGTGCCGGCAAAAGAGCTCGGCACTCAAGAGGAGTGCCGGGCTGATGGAGCGTGGCTGGCACCCCGCGGGGGGGGGGCTGCAGAGGAAGCCCGGGGCAGCAGAGGGGGCAGATGCTGGCAGGCAGCCAGCAAACAAAATGGCCGCCCGGCACCTCCCCTTTAATTACTGCCGGCATGGCTGCATGTACGTCTCCCTGATCCTGTCGGACATAGCGTCCGGCGGTAAGTCAGGGGGCGCTACCAAAGTTCGCAGCCGGGGCGCGAGCGGGGCACTGTGCACGCCGATGATGTCATCGCCGGAGGCGCAGCGCCATGGGGCGCTACCAGTTACCATCGCCGCTAACCTCCCACTGAATTAGCCCAGGCGCTAGTTGCTTTGCGCCCTGTTAGTGCCCTCTTAGGGCACTAACGGGAGGCGCAAAGCAACCAAATTTTGCCCCCTATAGTGCCTTTAACATAGTAAAACGTCCCAAGGCGCTTCACAGGAGTATTATAAGACAAAAAATTTGACACCAAGCCAC
Organism: Squalus acanthias; assembly: GCA_030390025.1. Lineage (NCBI taxonomy): Eukaryota > Metazoa > Chordata > Chondrichthyes > Squaliformes > Squalidae > Squalus > Squalus acanthias. The sequence goes on along the minus strand of CM059426.1, from coordinate 144,560,818 downwards.
ATAAGGAGAAATTAGGGCAGTTGACCAAAAGCTTGGTCAAAGAGGTAGGTGTTAGGGAGTATCTTAAAGGAGGAAAGAGAGGTAGCGAGGGCCAAAGGGTGAAAACAGGCGCAGTGCTAATAAGACTATCCTGTTTGAAAGTTCAGATTTAGCACGCAATTTTGATCTTAATTGTTGATTATCATAATTTGAACTTGCCTGCAGGTGCTAAACAGACACCTGCAGGTTTAGCACTTAAGTGCTGATTAGACTTAATTTTTGTGGAGCAGTATATGTGTGCTCCTCGCACCCACTCCCATGGAAGGTGTGGAGTGCTCTGGCTGGCACATTGCGCCATGTTGAATGATGGCTCAGGGACCACAGGTTTTAGGATCAGGCACTGGAGGTCCTGGTGGAGAAGACCCAGAGGAGTAAGAACATAAGAAATAGGAGCAGGAATAGGTCATTTGGCCCTTCGAGCCTACTCCGCCATTCAATAAGATCATGGCTGATCTTTTACCTCAACTCCACTTTCCTGAACTATCCCCATATCCTTTGATTCCCATAATATTTGAAAATCTATCGATCTCTGTCTTGTATATACTCAACGACTGAGGCTCCACAGCCCTCTAGGGTAGAGAATTCCAAAGATTTACCACCCTCTGAGTGAAGAAATTTCTCCTCATCTCAGTCCTAAATGGCCGACCCCTTATTCTGAGACTGTGACCCCTGGTTCTAGACTCCCCAGCCAGGGGAAACATCCTCCCTGCATCTACCCTGTCAAGCCCTGTAAGAATTTTATATGTTTCAATGAGATCACCTCTCATTCTTCTAAACTCTAGAGAATATAGGCCTAGTCTACTCAAACTCTCCTCATAGAACAAACCCCCCATCCCAGGAACCAGTCTGGTGAACCTTTGTTGCACTCCCTCTATGGCAAGTATATCCTTCCTTAGGTAAGGAGACCAAAACTGTACACAATACTCCAGTTGTGCTCTCACCAGGGCCCTATATAATTGCAGTAAGATGTCTTTACTCTTATACTCAAATCCTATTGTGATAAAGGCTTGTGGAAATGGTATTGTGATACCATTTGCTTTCCTAATTGCTTGCTGTACCTGCATGTTAAGTTTCAGTGATTCGTATACAAGGACATCCAGGTCCCTCTGAACACCAACATTTCCCAATCTCTCACCATTTAAAAAATTAATTCCGCCTCGGATCTGCGGGTAAGCGTTCTCCAAGGCGGCCTTCGGGATACACGACAGCGCAAAATCATAGAGCAGAAACTGATAGCCAAGTTCCGCACTCATGAGGATGGCCTCAATCGCGATATCGGGTTCATGTCACGCTACAGAACGTGACTTGACATCATGGCCGGTCTTCCCAGGTGTTTTTTTAAAAAAAGACTAACACAAGAACCAACACAAATTGACAGGATATGCAGCCAGCAGGTGGTTTGACACGTTGGACCCCCTGGGACACATCTCATTGTCTTGGCTGTGCTCTTAGTGTGTCTTTGATGTAGGGAAAGATTTGAATAGATTTTGTCTGTGTTTAAATTGTGAATTCTGGGAGATTCTCTCACTGCTAACCTACCTGACGAAGGAGCGAACAGCTCCGAAAGCTTGTAAAATTAAATAAATCTGTTGGACTATAACCTGGTGTTGTGCGACTTCTCATTTAAAAAATACTCTGCTTTTCTATTTTTCCTACCAAAGTGGATAACTTCACATTTCTCCACATTATATTCCATTTGCCATGTTCTTGCCCACTCAGTTAGCCTGTCTATATCCCCTTGAAGCCTCCTTGCATCCTCCTCACAATTTACATTCCCACCCAGCTTTGTATCATCAGCAAACTTGGATATATTACATTTTGTCCCCTCATCCAAATCATTAAAGTAGATTGTGAATAGCTGAGGCCCAAGCACTGATCCTTGCGGTACAGCCTGCCAACCCGAAAATGACCCGTATATTCCTACTCTCTGTTTTCTGTCCATTAACCAATCCTCAATCCATGCTAGTATATTACCCCCAATTCCATGAGCCTTAATTTTGTTTAATAACCTCTTGTGTGGCACCTTATCGAATGCCTTCTGAAAATCCAAATACACCTCATCCACTGGTTCCCCCTTATTTATTCTGCTAGTTACAACCTCAAAAAACTCTAACAGATTCATCAGACACGATTTCCCTTTCATAAATCTGTGTTGACTCTGCCAAACCTATTATTATTTTCTTAGTGCCCTTTTACCACATCCTTAATAAGAGATTCTAGCATTTTCCCTACTACTGATGTCAGGCTAACTTATCTGTAGTTCCCCGTTTTCTCTCTCACTCCTTTCTTAAATAGTGGGGTTACATTTGCTACCTTCCAATCCACAGCAACTGTTCTAGAATCTATGGAATTTTGCAAGATGACAACCAATGCATCCACTATCTCTATAGCCACCTCTTTCAAAACCCAAGGATGTAGGCCATCAGATCCAGGGGATTTATCGGCTTTCAGTCTCATTAATTTCTCCAGTACTATTTTTTTTACTAATACTAATTTCTTTCAGTTCCTCCTTCTTGCAAGAGCCTTGCTTCTCCACTATTTCCGGGAGGTTTTTTGCATCTTCTTCCGTGAAGACAGACACAAAGGGCTGGATTTTGTCAGCTCCAAGGAGGCGGGTATGGAGGCGGGACTGCCAGTAATGTTGCAGAATTTGGGGCCGGGTGGCAAACCCGCCCCCATCCCACCTCCGTGCCCTCTTGCCAGGAGGCAGGAAGCCGTCCGGCCCCGGGTCCCGTCTCCTCAAGGCGGGAAAGGGATTAAAGCCTATTAACTGCCTGTTAACAAGTAGTTAACAGGCAGAAAATAGGATTATTCCCATTTTACCTTCCCAAGTGCAGGCTTCCCGACCTTGGGGAACCCCGCCAGGGTGGAGGAGATGAGTAGGAGGTCTGCGGGGGTCGGAGGGGTCTGAAAGTGCAATGTAGAGGTGAGTGATGGGTGCAAGTGTGGAGTGGTAAGTATGTGAGGTGAGTGTAAAGTGTTAGAAAATGTTCACTTACCTTTGTTTCTGTCTACAGCCTTCAGCCGCTGAGGAGCCGGAGTCTCAACATCTCCATTGTAGATTTCACAAACTGGCTATTGGATCCTCCGAACCAGCAGCCAGGTGATTTCTGCAAAGTTGAAAGGTTTGATGAGTCCTGAACACAAGGTCTCATCAAACTACACAGAATGTCAGTGTTTGACAGCTTCACGGAGTTGTCAAATGCTGACATTTCTTCTTTCAAAAAATCTTGACAGATGGGAGGTCATACGTTGACGTGCTCTGTCAATGACTTCCCCCTAATTGGCCTGCTGAGCCCGCTGGGCGGGCTTAACAAGGTCAATCAGGGGAAAATCCCGCTGGTTGGCCAGAAGCTGATGGAGGCAGGATTGAAAGCCGGTAAGCAGCAGTCCCGCCTCCAAAAGCTTCCCATTGACAAAATCCAACCCAAAGTATTTGTTTAATTTCTCTCCCATTTCCTTATTCCCAATTATAATTTCTCCTGTCTCAGCCTGTAAGGGACTCACATTTACATTCGCTAATCTTTTCCTTTTACATACCTATAGAAGCTTTTACAGTCTGTTTTTATGTCTTTCGCTCGTTTACTCTCATATTCTATTTTTCCATTCTTTATCAATTTCTTGGTCCTCCTTTGCTGAATTCTAAAATCCTCCCAAACCTTAGGCTTACTGCTCTTTTTGGCAACATTATAAGCCTCTTCCTTTGATCTAATACTATTTTTAACTTCTCTTGTTAGCCACGGTTGGACCACTTTTCCTGTGGGGTTTTTGTGCCTGAAAGGAATGTATATTTTTGTAAATTATGTATTAATTCTTTAAATGCTAGCCATTGCTTGTCTACCGTCATACCTTTTAATGTAGTTTCCCAATCTACCTTAGCCAACTTGCCCCTCATACCTACGTAATTTGCTTTGTTTAGATTTAAGACCCTAGTTTCAGATTTAACTAAATAACTTTCAAACTTAATATAAAATTCTATCATATTATGGTCACTCTTCCCTAAGGGCTCCTTTAATTAACCCTTTCTCATTGCACAATACTAGATCTAAAATAGCCTGTTCCCTAGTTGGTTCCTCAACATACTGATCTAGAAAACTACCTTATATACATTCCATGAATTTGTCCTCCACACTATTACTGCAAATTTGGTTTGCCTAGTCTATATGTAGATTAAAGTCCCCCGTGATTACTCACAGAATCACAGAATCCCCACAGTACAGATAGAGGCCATTTCGGCCCATCGAGCCTGCACCGACACATATCCCACCCTATCCCCGTAACCCCACGTATTTAATCCCCCCCTAACACTAAGGGTCAATTTATCATAGCCAAATCAACCTAACCCGCACATCTTTGGACTGTGGGAGGAAACCGGAGCACCCGGAGGAAACCCACGCAGACAATGTGCAAATTCCACACAGACAGTCACCCAAGGCCGGATTCGAACCCAGGTCCCTGGCGCTGTGAGGCAACAGTGCTAACCACTATGCCACCGTGTTGCCCTTGTATTACCCTTGTTACATGCGCCTCTAATTTCCTGATTTATACTCTGCCCTACATTATAACTATTGTTTGGGGGCCTATAAGCAACTCCCACCAATGATTTCTGCCCCTTGCTGTTTCTTAGCTCCACCAAACTGTTTCTACGTCTTGATTTTCGGAGCTAAGATCCTTTCTCTCTACTGTCTTTATCACATCCTCTATTATCAGGGCTATCCCTCCTCCTTTTCCATTTTGCCTAATCTCTTCTAAAAGTTATGTATCCTGGAATATTTAGTTCCCAACCTTGGTCACTTTGCAACCACGTCTCCGTAATGGCTATTAGATCAAAGCTATTAATTTCTACCTCCGCTTTTAATTCATCTGTTTTGTTGCGAATGCTTTACGCATTCAGAGATAGTGCTTTTAGCTTTGACTTTTTCTATTTTTCCCTGATGTCACCTTAGTCATTGATGCCCTATTACCTTTGTTACTCTCTCTGTCCCTTCCTGACCCACTCTGCTTATATTTACTGCCCTAGTTATTTGATTCACCAGGACACTGGTTCCAGCCCGGTTTAAGTGGAGCCATCCCAATGGAACAGCTCCCTCCTTCCCCAGTACTGGTGCCAGTGCCCCATGAAGCAAATCCCCTGCCTCCCACACCACGCTTTGAGCCACGCATTTAACCTTCTAATCTGCTTATCCTTATGTCAATTGGCGCGTGGCTCAGGTAACAATCCAGGTATTATTACCTTTGTGGTTCTGCTTTTTAATTTGGACCCCAACTCCTCAAACTCTCTCAGCAGAATCTCATTCCTAGTTCTACCTATGTCATTGGTTCCTACGTGGACCACGACAACTGGATCCTCCCCTTCCCACTATAAGTTCTTCTCCAACTACAAGGAGATGTCCTTAACCCTGGCACCGGGCAGGCAACACAACCTTCAGAACTCCCAGTCACGGCTGCAGAGAACTGTATCTATCCCCCTGACTATACTGTCCCCTACCACAACTACATTCCCTTTCACTCCCCCCACTTGAATGGTCTCCTGCACCATGGTGCCATTGTCAGCTTGCTCATCCATCCTGCAGGCTTTTCCCTATTCCACACAGGCAGCAAGAACCTCATATCTGTTGGATAAGGACAAATGCCGAGGCACCTCCAGCACTTCACCTGGGGTCCCATTACCTGCCTGAGTTGCAGTCACACCCTCTGGTCCCTGACCACTAACCAGACCTGTACCACTACCTACCCTAAGGGGTGTGACTGCCTCCTGGATCAAAGAGTACAGGTAACTCTCCCCCTCCCTGATGCCCCGCAATGCCTGCACCTCAGACTCCAGCTCAACAACTCTGAGCTGAAGTTCCTCAAGATGCAGGCACTTACTGCAAACATGGGGCGCGATCGTGCCAGCCCTGGGGAGGCGGGTTTGGAGGCGGGACTGCCGGGAAAATGGCAGAATCTGGGGGCGGGTACCCATCCTGCCCCCAACCCGCCTCCGTGCCATCTTCCCGGGAGGCGGGTAGCCGTCCCGCATCGGGTCCCGTCTCCTTGGAGGCGGGAAGGGGATTACAGCCACTTAACTGCCTGTTAACAGGTAGTTAACAGGCAGTTAAGAGGATTATCCCCATTTTTCCAGCTGAGGCGCAGGCTTCCCGACGTCAGGAAACCCCGCCAGGATCAGCGAGGCAAGCAGTGGGTCTGCGGAGATCAGAGGGGTGCAAAAGTGCGCTGTGGAGGTGAGTGATGGGTGCAAGTGTGGAGAGGTAAGTATGTGATGTGAGTGTAAAGTGATAGAAAATGTTTACTTACCTTTGTTTCTTCCTGCAGGCTTCATCAGTTGAGGATGCGGAGAGTCTCGCATCTGACTGGCAGAGATGACAGATGGCTGCTGCATTCTGCGATGCAACAGCCATCTAATTTCTGCTCACAAACGAGGTTTGATGAGTCTTGAATACAAGAACTCATCAAACAACAGAGAATGTCAGTGTTTGACAGCTTCACAGAGCTGTCAAACGATGACAATTCATCTGGCGGGCTTAACAAGGTCAATCAAGGGAAAATAGCGTGGGTTGACTGCAAGTCGTTGGAGGCGGGACTAAAACCCGACAAGCAGCAGTCCCGCCTCCAACGCACCCCCATTGGCAAAATCGCCCCCCTGGTTTTCCGGGATCACAATGCTCTCCACACACTCTAACATGCTGCAGTTGTGGCACACCACCTGCACTGCCATCCCTGTATGACCTTGTTCTATTTAATTAAATTTAATTAAATTTGTATTTAAGTAACTTAGTTTACAGTTTAGTTTACGAGGCTGAGATGGATCATAGTCTCGGCACTTCTGGCTGAAGATGGTTGCAAATGCATTGTCTTTTGCACTCACGTGCTGGGCTCCGCCATCATTGAAGATGGGGATATTCATGGAGCATCCTCCTCCTGTTATATGTTTAATGGCCCACCACCATTCATGACTGGATGTGGCAGAACTGCAGAGCTTTGATCTGATCCATTGGTTGTGGGATCACTTAGCTCCGTCGCAGATGCAACTCTCCATGACAGTATTGGTAGCAGTAACCACCGCACAGTCCTTGTGGAGACAAAGTCGTGTCTTCACACTGAGGACACCCTCCATCGTGTTGTGTGGCACTACCACCATGCTAAATTGGATAGATTTAGAACAGATCTAGCAGCTGCTTGCACTGTTTAGCATGCATGTAGTCCAGTGTTGTAGCTTCACCAGGTTGGCACCTCATTCTTAGGTACACCTGGTACTGCTCCTGGCCGGCTCTTCTATAACCCTCATTGAACCAGGTTTGGACCCTGGCTTGATGGTAATTGTAGAGTGAGGAATATGCCGGGCCATGAGGTTACAGATTGTGGTGTAACACAATTCTGCTGCTGCTGATGGCCCACAGCACTTCATGGATGCCCAGTTTTGAGCTGCTAGATCTATTCTGAATCTATCCCATTTAGCACAGTGGCAGTGCCACACAACACGATGGAGGGTGTCCTCAGTGTGAAGACAGGACTTCGTCTCCACAAGGACTATGCGGTGGTCACTGCTGCCAATGCTGTCATGGACAGATCTGCGACAGGTAGATTAAAAAAGAAAAACTTGCAATTATAAAGCGCCTTTCAGGACCACCGGATGTCCCAAAGCGCTTCACAGCCAATGAAGTACTTTTTGAAGTGTAGTCACTGTTGTAATGTAGGAAATGCGGCAGCCAATTTGCAAATAGCAAGCTCCCACAAACAATGTGATAATGACCAGATAACCTGTTTAGTGATGTTGGTTGAGGGATAAATATTGGCCAGGACACCGGGGATAACTCCCCTGCTCTTCTTCGAAATAGTGCCATAGGATCTTTTACGTATCTGAGAGAGCAGACAGGGCCTCGGTTTAATGTCTCATCTGAAAGTCGGCACCTCCGACAGTGCAGCACTCCCTCAACACTGCAGTGGAGTGTCAGCATAGATTTTTGTGCTCAAGTCCCTGGAGTGAGCACTTGAACCTATAACCTTCTGACTCAGAGGCAAGGGTGCTACCAACTGAGCCATGGCTGACACACTATTGGTGTGGACGAGGTCAAGTACGTTTTTCCCTCGTGTTGGTTCTCTCAACACCTGCTGCAGGCCCAGTCTGGCAGCTATGTCTTTCAGAACTCGGCCAGCTCGTCAGTAGTGGTGCTACCGAGCAACTCTTCGTGATGGACGTTGAATTCCCCCACCCAGAGTACATTCGGTGCCCTTGCTACTCTCAGTGCTCCTTCCAAGTGGTGTTCAACATGGAGGAGTACTGATTCATCAGCTGAGGGAGGGCGGTAGGTGGTATTTAGCAGAAGGTTTCCTTGTCCATGTTTGACCTAATGCCATGAGGTCTGGAGTCAATGTTGGGAACTCCCAGGGCCACTCCCTCCCGCCTGCCTGTGGGAGAGGACATATTCAGGGATGGTGATGGAGGAGTTTGGGATATTGGCTGAAGGGTATGATTCTGTGAGTATGACTATGTCAGGCTGTTGCTTGACTAGTCTGTGTGACAGCTTGCCCAATTTTTGGCACAAGTCCTCAGATGATCATGAGGAGGACTTTACTGTGCCTTTGTCCTGTCCAAATCCAGTGCCTAGGTTGATGCCGGGTGGTCCATCAGGTTTTATTCTTTTTCGTAGCAGTTTTGATACAACTGAATGGCTTGCTAGGCCATTTCAGAGGGCAGTTAAGAGTCAACCACATTGCTGTGGGTCTGGAATCTCATATAGGCCAGACGCACCAACGTCAGTGTTCTCGCTCAGGCCAAATCCCCAGTATCGAAGCTTTGACCACGGTCGATCAGCTCCGATGGACGGGTCACATCGTCCGCATGCTCGATACGAGACTCCCAAAACAAGCGCTCTAATCGGAGCTCCGGCACGGCAAGAGAGCCCCAGGTGGGCAGAGGAAATGCTTCAAGGACACCCTCAAAGCCTCCTTGAAAAAGTGCAACATCCCCTCTGACACCTGGGAATCCCTGGCCCAAGACTGCACAAAGTGGAGGAGAAGCATCCGGGAAGGCGCCGAACACCTCGAGTCTCTTCGCCGGGAGCAAGCGGAAGCCAAGCGCAAGCAGCGCACGTCAACACAAGCACCCCACCCACCTGCCCCTTCAACCACCGTCTGCCCCACCTGTGACAGAGACTGTAGGTCCCGCATTGGACTCAATAGTCACCTGAGAACTCATTTTTAATATGGAAGCAAGTCATCCTCGGTTCCGAGGGACTGCCTAAGAAGAAGAAGGAGGCCAGATCAGCTAAGGACATTAGTGAACCAGATGGGTTTTTATAACAATCCAGTAGTTTTGTCGTCACCATTACTAACACTAGCTTTTTATTCCAGATTTATTTAATTAATTGAATTTAAATTCTCCAGCTGCCATGGTGGGAAATTGAACTCATGTCACTGGATCGTTAGTCCAGGCCTCTGGATTACTAGTCCAGTAATATAACCACTAAGCTACTGTGCCTTATATAAATAAAATGGTTAATGCGAACGTTAAAATAAGGCTCATCGGAAAATCTAGGCTAGCGTACTAAATCTATGGCTCCTGGGACCGTATGTGGCCCACGAGCCCCAGTAAGCCCAGCCAGAATGCCCAGGCAACGTGATTTCTGCTTGCACTTATATTTCTTACTCATTTGTCCTGTTTGCATTTTATGGGCCTGGAGTTTTGGAAAGAGCTGTTCTTAGCATTGTTTCCTCAATGGTGTTAAATCTTAAATCAGAACACTAAGATAGCTTTGTTTCCACAGTTTAGGAAATATGCAAATTAATGGCAACAGTGATATACGTGTAACCCCCAACTTCACCTCATGGATTATGGGTTGAGCAGCTAACTGGCCCACGAAGACAAAAGCTCTTTTGAAACAAAACAATTTATTAGCCTGACGAATAGTTCTGATGAAAGGTCATCAATTTGTAACATTGGGCAGGATTTTCCCTGCGGAGACGGGATGGCGGCGGGAGAACTGGTTGGCGGGTTCCGGTCCTGCTCTCGTCTGCAGCCGCTCTCTGAAAATGATTTTCCGTAGATTGGCCTTGTTAAGCCCACCCTGCGGGATTCCTGGCCAATTAATAGGAATCGGGTCTGATGACGTCATTTGATGACACGTCATCAGCCGGTTTCCTTAAAGGGACCACGGCCACATTGATTTTGACAGTTGTGCTGTCAGTGTTCTGCAGCATTAAGCTGCTGCAAACACTGACAAGCACTGCACAAAGGTGCACAGCTACTTATGGAGGGAGTCACAGCATGCAGGGAGATTCTCTTCCCTTCCCCTGGGTGGAAGAGACCTCCCCAGGAGATCAACGCAGTCTGGTTGTACATTGCACAGGAGGACACAAGCAGGGATGTCATCAGGAGTCCCTGGCTGCAGTGGCGCAAATCTTTCAATGATCTCAGTAGATCACGAAACATTACTGCGAAGCCACACTCAAACTCACCCTGCTGTGCCACTCATCACATCCCCATCACTCTGCCTCCCCTACCCTACTCCTGCACATCCTTACTCACACCAACTTACCTTGCACCTCCACCCATCCCTCTCTATCTACATTATCACTTCCCCATCTCACTAGCCACACCTCACACTCACTCTCATCCTACTGCAAGCATACCAACTAACAACACAAGGGTCGGCACTTGAGTGGTTTAGCCAATGTTCATGTGAAGTTTCTGTTAATGTATTGTCAAACATTGAAATCTATATTTTCAAAACTTCACCTTATTGGACAGATCTGTGCACACCTTGAGAAGTGTCTCAGTGAGTTCCAGTGAATGTTGAGACATAACTCCGCCCCCCCCCACCCCCCGCTATTGTGATGAGTGTGAAAGGAATGGCTTGGACATTATAGGGATGCTTTATGGTGCTTGTGTGGGATGGTGTCAACCTGGCGCAGCATGTGGTAGCCAGGGTGTACAGCGTCAAGTGAAGTAAATCTGGCCATGGTGATACCATCGCTGGCCTCCCGGGCAGCAATGTTGTCAGGGGCTGATGCCCTGTGTCCTGTGCAGCATCAGGTAATGGTGGAGAAGGTTGGTGTTGTTGTTGGTGATGTTGGTGTGCCTGGTGATGTTGCTGTTGGGGCTGATCGTGGAAGGATTCAGAGGACCAAGGTGAAATTTTTTCAAGGGCACCGATGTTGCTGGAATAGATGGCAGCTGCAGCTGAGATGACAGAAGCGATCTGTCAATGGTGAGAGAGGTTGTTCCAATGAGGTGCCACTGGACATACAGTTGGCTCTAAACACTTGCAAGCTACAGAAATCTCTACATGTCTTACAAATGCAGTAACCAGCAGTTTCTGAGCTCTGAAACTGAACAGCTGCAACATGGTATCCTTTATACCACTTCTGCAGCTGTCAGGTTATCAGATAAATCAAAGCAGACTCAACTCACACCAGGGTGAGCTGGCGTGTTCCCCGAGCAGCGGGTAACCCGTGGGAGAGTACATAAAATTACAAGGTAGGCTCAAAATACCATTAAATTGTCTGTTAACAAGCCATTTAATGAGCTCAATTGTCTCCCCCGCCTCTTGATGTCGGGTCAGTTCTGCGCAGACAGACTCGACACCTGGGAGACTCGCGTGGAGGCAGGTTGACAGCGGGTTTTCTACCCACTGTCAATCTTTGCTATTTTGACAGCAGACCCGCCTCCAAACCCGCACTCTGAGCGCCGGCAAAATCCAGCCCGTTAACTCTGGTTCTCTCGCCACAGATGTTGTCTGACCTGCTGAATATTTCCAGCATTTTCTGTTTTTAATTTAATAGCCTGGTTCTACTTCTGGTTTGCGTTGATGTAAAGTGGTTTGGGGGTGCACATTGTTGCAAAATTGGAAGTATAACTCTGAAGTTTTTAGCATTTTGGTCTGTATTAAACCTCCCAAACCCATGACCTCCACCACATAGAAGGGCAAGGCAGGGGCTACAAGTGCATGGGAACACCATTACTTCCAAGTTCTCCTCCAAGTCACACAGTATCCTGCCTTGGACATATATTGCCATTCTTTCATTGTCACTGGGTCAAAATCCTGGAACTCCTAACAGCATTATGGGAGCACCTTCAGCACACAGGCTACAGCGGTTCAAGAAGGCCCACCACCACCTTCTCAAGGGCAACTATGGATTGGCAATAAATACTGGCCTTGCCAGAGATGCCCACAACCCAAGAATGAATATTAATTTAATTAAGGTATTTAATTAATTAATATTAATAATTAACAGTTTTAGATAATAGGCAGAAGAACCAGGGGGAAGATGAGAAATTATTTTACGCAGCGAGTTGCTATGATCTGGAATGCACTGCCTGAAAGGGTGATGGAAGCAGATTCAATAGTAACTTTCAAAAGGGAATTGGATAAATACTTGAAGGGGAAAATTGCAGGGCTATGGGGAAAGAGCAGGAGAGTGAGACTAATTGGATAGCTCTTTCAAAGAGCCAGCACGGGCACATGGGCCGAATGGCCTCCTTCTGTGCTGTATAATTCTATAATTAAAAAAAGAGATGTCAGACCATATCCAGGAGGTAGTTTCACATCTCTCAGGCTCCACACCAGCTGGACAGCATAGAGAATTTTTAAAATTAGGAGGGAGACAGTCAGATCTCTCCTAAATGAAAGTTTAGCCAACATTTGGAAGCCAGTGAGTGGAGCTGTGTACATGTATATACGTAGTGGATTCTGTTTCTAGTCAAAGAGCAAAACAGGAACCAGTGATGTAGCTCGGGTCTGCTGGCTCTGCATGTCTCAGACTGGTACCTGTAGTATAATTGGTCCCTTAAATCTGCTTTCTTGAGTTTGGCAAAACAAACAAAAAGTAAAGCAAAATGTTTTCTCTAGCATGTGAATTTTTCAGATTACTAGAAAGAACATTAATATTATGTAACAGCAATAATACTAATCAGTGTAGTTGGTTACAGGAGTCCTTTATTATTGCAAACTATACATAAACAGTAAAAAAAATGCAGCATAGCTTTTTCATTTTATAACGCAAATTCAGTCTATAAGGAAAAATTAATTAAAATGAGTTATATTATTCATGATTTTCCTTTAGTCCAGATTTCAGGAGTAACATTTAAGACCAACAATCATATGTTCTAAATAAACAGCACACAGTGTAAAGTTATGTTAGTACCTACAAACAACGTTGATTTTAATTGACAAAGGACTTAAAAGTCTCAACTTCAGTATGCATCAAGGCGGTGGAATTCCAACATGTCTATACAATCAATTAACATGCTAACATAAATGCAGGGCAATTTAGTCTATAGCAAAATTGTTAAGTGCTACTGCTAGACGTTACTGGTATATACTTATAGTCCATATGATGACTGCCATAACTACTGAAAAAGTAATTATTTAAAATTATTTTTCTCTTATCCCATGTTTGCAGCTGCAGTACTTATGCTGTGATCAGGTGTGCTTAAATATTACCTGAACTCCTATCTTTAGTACACAAACAAAAAATATTTCTATTTTTAAAGTTGAAAGGCACATCGCAATGTGACTTCTATTCATTTTAAACTAGTCATTGAAATTATATATACTTTAAAAAGATGATTAAATTTTATTGGAAGAAAAAATGAAAAAGATTCACTCAGGTAGTCAAGGCATCCACATTCTTTAACAATGTTTAGGTAGAGGTATGGCAAGAACGCTTTGTTGCCATAAACCAACCACCGTTGTCTAAAAATTCTAACTGCTGCAAATTCCACCACATAATTCTGAAGAAATAGCATTTGTTCATATGTAAAAGTTGACTAATTATTGACTAAAATCATTTTTGTTTATATATTGATATCATAAGCATATTTTAACCTTTGCAGTCTGAATAACCAAGAGTTTCCCAAGAAAATGCACATCAATGCTGTGACTAGTGGTTTCAGGGTCAACACTAATGAGCAGTGTACACAAGTCATTTGTGGAGGAGGAGCCTAGATTTACTGCATCACAATGCGACTATGTACAACGACAGAACACAATTTAAAGGAAACTGATTTTCAAACAAAAAATGAGGTTTTCTCACTTGTTCTAGTATTGTACTTCTCTTAACGGGATTACAATTTCTAATTTATGTTTTCAAAAATGACGCAGGGTAAAGAAGTACTGCAACAATTTTTAACTGATGTAGACCTATTTCTGGAGTAACCATGTTTGAGGGTATAATTGTACAAAATATACACGCTGACCGAAATATCTTTTGTTCATTTTTAATGTATCTAGTAACTCATGAGATTTCACTATAGAAACGTGCAAAATATTAAAGTTCATGACATTTCCAGACTACCATATGTAGCCACCTACATCATATTCATCATCATCATCTTCGTCATCTTCATTGTCAACTTCCTCTTCTTCTTCTTCATCATTGATATTTTCCTCATCGTCCTCATCATCTGACCACTCATGGAAGTCACCACTGCCAAAGTCACCTGAAATCTCTGTATCACCAGCTAGAAAATAAACCACCAACAATATATTTAATCGTGAAAACATGCCTAATCCGACAATAATAGTATGCTTCTTTGTGCTGATGTATAAAGTGCAATGCTAACCTCCTTAGTGTCAGGTTCATTATGAACATAATTGTAGTTTAAGTAAAGGAATAATGTTATACTTTATGCATCTTAAAAATAGATTGGGGAGTGGGTTTCTCCCCATTGGTCGGTGAGTAAAGCACCATATAGTGCAGTACTGAGTCATGAAGATCCTGTGTTTGATTTCTGGTCTGTGGTGAATTAGCTGATGCAGTAGTGCATGTGCTACAATTAGCTTCCATGGCCTGGGCAATGGAGGTGAAAAAAAAGTCAAGGTTCTCATTCAATTCACTGTTCCCAAAATGACATTAAATGCTGCTATTTCTTGTGCTTGTATAGCAGCTTTATGCTGTTGTGAGTGATACTACAATAGCAAAGTGAAGTGAACACTGGTGAACATTAATGTCCCAAAACTGAGGGAACCCTGGCATAGATCACTAGTAGTAAGATGCAACAAATGGATTTATGTTGAAGGAAATGAAGAAGTTATATGGTATTAGTTGCAGGATCTCTGGCGTATTTTGGTGGCTCTACCTTTCCACAGCAACCTAATGGTCTGTAAAGTGCTGTGTGTTCCTGGAGCCATGCACATTTAACTCTGCTGAAACAGTCAATTAATCCTTTCACAGGCCTTAACCTACATTATGGTTTGAACAAACTTCAGTCTAGATGGCATTAATCTAGATTTCAGTTTTCATTGTTTTTTTTTAGCTAAGAAGAGTCACATCTGTTTGACAGTCTCTAAATTACATCACCAAGATGCAACTGGAAAGGGATTTTGACAAAATCATAAATTAGTAATGAATAAAAACAGAAAATTATTAGTAATTAGCAGTATTCAAAAACAATTTCAGAATAATTAGAACTGCTGTGCTAAGAACATTAGCATCACCACAATGGAATAATAGCTCAGTATCGCCTTAAGGAATTTACAGTGATTTACAGATTTTTAAATATTGCAGGTGTTTGAAGTATTAGCATATGAGACTAAAAGTCTTGCTTTGGTTTTAGTGCATACCACAGTCTGGAGAACCACTTGATCTAGATCCTCCTATTTCATTCCCATATCGGTCAACGCACCAGCATTGTCCCACACTGCCATGACACTGGGTCGCTTTATAATAACCGTCTTCATCACAGGTTGGAAGAAAAATTCCTGAAGTAACCAAATACATGTCATGAAGTATGCATGAGAACATTGGAACTAATTTAACACTCTGGATGCAGCGAATGAGATATCTTGTTTCAGTTGTGCCTGCTCCCTGCTCAAAATAAACTAGTCGGCCTTGGGAGCCTGGAATCGCCTTGAATGCTCACTAGCTAAAAGTTAATTCAATTATGAACCAAATAAATTTCAAGACACTTGCAATGCTGCACTAAAAGTAATAATGCAAAATATTTTCTCAGTATTTACCGTTGAGTAATTATAAAATCTGCGAGCAATTTTCTTCTCAATGCCAAGTGATATTTGAATGTTATTTACTTGAAGATAATAGTAACCATTGGGTTAAACAATTCTGGCATTAACTCGCGACAGTACCTTACCATGGAGAGGAGGAAATGAGGTAATTGAGTACATGCTGCAGAATTTTCTGGTGGCTCCCAATTTTCCACTCTTCTAAAATCAGCCGTGATAAGGTCAACCAAGTCTCTCAACCCTCTTTAACATTTGTTTTGACATGAACCACCAGCAGAATATTTGAATAGTTAATCTGGTGGTTGCCACTAGTAGTGCAAAGTATACAAAGTAGCCATGGAGCAGATTTATTCCCAGCAGTAACCCATTACCATCTATTGAAAAGAAAACCCTGGAAATTGCTGTGACTTTAGCACATTCATTTCAAATGCCTCTCTCTGCTGCTTCAACGGAAGTGTTAACTTATTTAAAATAAACAGATTAATTCTTCTGTAAAGCTTAAAAGAGGAAATTGATAAAAGCACATTTAGAATTCAGGAATTGTTCACCATAATCTCCAGGCTAATGACTAGGTCATCATTTCTGCAATCCAATGTACTCCTTTTCGGTTTATCAGACCAAAGATTGGCTGAGTTTTCTTCCAAAGCATCAGTAAGGCTCCCTGTTGCACACCTTGAGCTAGCTTTAGGCCATTTCAATGACTTATATACAATTAATCCTGACACCAACAAGGAAACCCTATGCATCTCAATCACTTGAGCATAGCATAGGCTATTCACAGGTTTTCTGTTACTTGCCACATAACCAATAACTATTTACACTCTTCATGTAAAAGAAATGTATCAATGTAAGAATATGGAAAAGTGGAGGCTGAACCTCAAAAGTAAATTTGAGAGGGTGGAGACACTTAAGGTACAGTCAAAGAGAGGAGCTTTTAGGGAACTTTCAAGGGAAAAAGAGGGAGCTAGCCAGGACTAGTAGCTTTTTGGGAGGATTCCAGAGGGCAGAGACATTACTGAATTACTGATCAGCCTCTGACAAAGATGCAGGAACAAGCAGGAATATTGAGTCAGAGGAGTGAAGAATATGGAAAGTGACTGTGGAAGATTCCTTATAGGATAGAGGGAGGCTATGAAGGAATCTAAAGACGAGGACAAAGATCATAAGGTTGATTTGCTGGACCACGTGGAGTTGGTGAAGCTTGGCAAGGGTGAGGGTGATGAGCAGGAGATGACATGGATTCTGGATGAGTTGAAATTTATGAAGGATGGTGTTGGGAGACGAGGGAGGGCACCATTTGAAAAGTCAATCCCATAGGTGATGAAGGCTTGGACTAGCAAGTAGAAGTGGGCATTCTATGATGAAAAATAAGCTTTGAAGAAACTTTTAAAAGAAAGAACGTGCATTTATATACCGTCTTTCACGAACTCAGGACGTCCCAAGGCGCTTTACTACAAACAGCAATGAAATAAAAAAAGAAAGACTTGCATTTATATAGCGCCTTTTATGACCACCGGACATCCCAAAGCACTTTACAGCCAATTAAGTACTTTTTGAAGTATAGTCACTGTTGTAATGTAGGAAACGTGGCAGCCAATTTGCACACAGCAAGCTCCCACAAACAGCAAATGGCCAAATAATCTGTTTTAGTGATACTGGTTGAGTGATAAGTGTTCGCGAGGATATCAGGAGAAAGTAAGCAAGAGAGAAGGATTTAGGGAACATATTCTTCGCAGTAGAGCTTAAACAGCTGAAGGCTCTGCCACTGATGGTGGAGTGATAGAAGGGAGGGGTTGCACAGGAGACCAGAGTCAGTGGACAAATGGGTACAGGCTGAGGCATAGGCTGTAAACATAGTGTGAGATAAAGCTGCAGAGAGATTGGTAAATGAGGACAAGAATTTTGAATTTGATGTATTGGGGGAAAGGGACCTAATGGGAGGGGGTTTGGGAAATTTGAGTCTAGAGGTATTGGAATTAGGGGAAGAAGTAGGGACATAACCAGGCAAAGATATATCTTAGTGGTGCCATTCTACTGTTGTAAATAATTTATTTTTTGCCCTCAGTATCATTATCAGTACCAATAGGTTTCCCAATGAAAATCTCTCCAACTGACGTGTATGGAAGAAGAGGATGGCACACAAAGGCAGGGCAGGCTGCACGAACCATGTCCTGTGCCTAACCTGCACATCCAGCTTCCTTCGGGAAGAGGAGCCTCCACATGTACTAATCTTCTGTCAAAACAAAGGTTGGTCACTGCCGTCTGCAGAGGTGGGTGTGCAGGTATGAACAGTTAGGTACAGAACATTGTTCATGCAGCCTGACTTTCCTGGCACCCCTCCATATACCATTCTCTTCTTCCATACACATCACTGCCACTGGTCCCACCCCCTGAAAACAGCATCTGGGTGCAAAGTGAACTCCCACCAGCCACCCGATTTATATTGCAACAATCGGTGGTCGTCAGTTATAAATCACAAATTAAAAAAAAATCTCAAATTAAAAAAATTAGAGTTACCATTGATTCAACACAAGCAACTGGTGCATTATTGCGGTGAAAATAAGTTCAAATAAATAAAATCCAGCAAATATTTGTTCTAAATATTAACATAAGAGTACTAGTGAAACAAAAATAATATGCACTTAATCTAGAACTCACCGAGCAGTTTCTTTCCCCCTTGTTGTCTTTGAATATTGCTCAGTTCCATCTGGCAAGGCGGATCTGGAACGAATTCAACATGTTATCTGAAAAGTTTCCAGATGATCAAAGACAAAAGTGCTAAGCTGCATCTATTGGATACCTATGATGTAAATGTCTTACTCCTCAGACTTCTAAAACATTTACGCCGTTCTGGTTATTCTGCACTGTGGTGAAATTGACATACTTGTTTAGAAAATGAAAACCTGAGACTATGGTGGTATTTTGTACAAAACAAGATTTTTGTTTAATTAAAAAATCAGCAGAGTATTTGAGCCTGGTGGAACTAATTAGATGGACATAATATAATTTGAATTCCTGCTGATTGTATGGCCTAGAAAATCCACTGAGATACTATCATGGCAGTTAGGCTGTGTTTGCACTGACCGTGGAACTTCGTTACTTACTTGTCAAAGTTTGCAGGGTCAGGGAAGTTCCTCTGTGAGTGGATGCTTCGTGGTACAGCCCCCTCAAAGACTCCGGAAACATTGGTGATTTCTAGCCAGTCTAGTGGGGAGAGGTGTGCTGCTCCCCCACCCACCTCCCCTATGAAGAGGAATCTGAATGTCACCACAGGTTCCTTACTAGGAGGGGTGGGCACTTCAAACTCTCCTTACCAAAATTGGTTTGGCCCCTGATCTTTGGGGGTCTTGGTTCCAACTCTGGCCTGGACTCCCAAGTGGGACCTACTTCTGCTGGGATTGAACAAGTATATATAATGAGACCAGGTCCAAACTGAAGGCCTAGGAGTGGGAACCCCTGACTGAGGGAGTCCCCTCCCCTAGACCAGCCCCCTTATATTGATGAGGTGGTAAGGATGGGCAGAGACTCTGCTCCACAATGCCAACCCAGAAAAGGCATTGCGAGGTCAGGGCCTGGTGTATACGGGTCCTGGCCGCTCCGGCACATCTCCACTGGACATATAGCAGGAGACTGCTGGAACACCCATGCAATTTCAGGACTTATTTATTTTATCAAGCAAGATTTTTAAGCACACATTCCAAAGAATGACAGACCTTCCTTTTGCATTGATGACCGTGACAACTATGTTTATAAATTATGATAATAGAAGGCTTATCTAAAGGTTTCAATTTGTTCAAGTTGACAGTACTAAAAGTTGAGAAGACCATTCAAAATTTACTAGTGGCTTTAGGGGCACAAGCCCTCCTGATGCATTTTTGTGCTTATCTTTCTGATTGGCTTTGCTCAACCAGAGCTTCGCCATATTATGAACCAGGCTTTTATTTCTTCACGAGGTACTTCCATGTGAAGACCTGAGAGATCAGGTGAAAATACTGCGAAGCAGCACCACAGTGCTTACAAAGTAACAGCACTAGCTCCAGCTGGACAAAACTAATTTGAAAGATAAATACAGAATCACATCAAAGAACTTGCAACTTGAAGAGGCATGTAAGTAACAGATGGTGTTGCTCATTTCTAGCTAAAATGTTTTCCAATTTAAAAACTGCACTCAAAAGCTAGATAATAAACAAATAACAGAATCATTAAGTTGTTTGTTGTATCATGGAAAGCAAATTCAGGTTTCTATAGATACAATATGAGAAATATATCAAAAGATATTCCATAAATCACATAAATCATAGTTCTCCACTGTGCTTTCTGTTTAAATCTCATAGGAAAAATATCAGTTCAAAAATACATTTAAAATGTCCCTATCTGCCCAATAATATTAGAAGAAAGCTTTATTACTTTCTGTGATGCCATGTGAATTTCTTTATATTTTTTCTTTTCACTGTCTTTGTTGGGCATTTCATTAAGTTTCGGAAGCTGTGATTTATGCTCAGATCCAAACCCAGAATTCAGGTCTGAGCATCTACAGGCACTAGTTCTTGTTGGTGAACCACCACCTTATTCTCTGGAAAATATGGCTGTAACAGAGCCATTGCTCTGTCAATTTTAGGCACAATTTCTTGGCCAGGGTTTCTACTGGTAAGAATTTGTTACGTTGTAATTCAGTGACAGGAACTGGTATAGTGATTAACTGTTCTGCAATAGCGATGAATGTGATTTTCTTTTAATAAAAAGTATTATTATTTAACTGGTGGTGTATTGGGTTAGACATTGACCTTTCACCTCTGGGGTTTGGATGGAATGCTGCTCTGAGTGATACACTGAAATTTTTTTCTCTGTTGTCTGTAATGGTCGGATATGAAATGATGTTGTTCAGCGTAAGGGGTTGATTTCAATAAGGAAAGAACTAGGGGTTGGGTTTAACAATACCAGAGTCTGTGGTGGGGACAGTTATATGAAAGACACCGGAGGGGAGATTTTCCTGGGTCTCCGCCCAAGCGCACTGGATCTCATGGTTGCAGTGAGTGTGGGATAATTGTGTGGGTTGCAGATTACATCTCTAAAGAAACCTGCCTGATTTTCCCTTCATAAATTTAAATGAAAGGAAAATCAAGCGAGTTCTGAAACAGACATGCACTCTGACCCATCCGATTTTCTGGTATTCGCTGTGCCCAGGCCTGGGCACAGACCCAAGAAAATGCTCCCTTGCACTTGGAAATCAATTCCAAATGGAACATTTTTCCCCTCTGCGTATGATTTGAAAGAGACGGGCACACTGTAATTCAGATCAATTTAATGCTGCCTAATGACAATTACTTCCAACTGAACATTTATTACATCCATTTTCTCTGGTTTCCTGTCTTTTATTTATAAACTCAAGTATTCTTCTCATTCTTAGCATCTACTAGGATCCTTTGCATCTACTTGTCAATTCTGAATCTCTGTGACCTTCAATTGCAGCACTGGGTTTATTCAGCATCAGCTATATGTTTACTGTTAAACCTGTCTGCCCCTTTGGATTTCTCTTTCAAGAATCCAAGGTTTTGGACTCACCTTCAGTAGCTGGATCCACGTACATGAATTCAGTAAACCACTGGTAACGCACTTGGGTTCACTTAGTTATTCAGTGCCTTAATTCCTTACTTAACTGGGAGGATCTTGGAATTCATTTTCCTTTTTGAGTAATTAATAAGCAATGAATTAGGGATCTCATGGTATAAAAATAGCTTCATTGTTAATAAGAGTGTGATACTGGTCAGCTGGTTAAGAAAAAAACCTGAAATGCTGTGTTATTTTTATAAATCTGCTTGAATGAAATTGGAACTATTTAAATGGCTATTAATATGGTTTATTTAAAGAAATAGAATATCAAGGAGTAATTACCCTGACAGATAATATTTACCCTTAAATGTGTCCCAAGATGTTGGGTTTTTCTTTTAAATCAATTTGTTTCATAGATATCCTCATTTATAAAACTCCGCCATAGAACACTGCGACCATCCATTTGGACACTGATGGAAATCCAGACTAATCAAAAGGCCATAGACCATTTCTCCACACAGAATCATTAGAGGCAGTGGCTTGTTGTGCATTACCGCCATTCAGCGTTGCTGTGGCATAGGGATGGGAAGTTCAATTTTAAAGACACCATAGTAGTCTAATAAATCACCAGGCAATTGATTGCAGTTCTAATTTTAGAAAAGTACATTATCAGCAGTTGTCCAAAACTAATCCCACGGCTCTGTTCTCTCCCCATATCCCTGTATCTTCCCCTGCTTCAAATGTTCATCCATTTTGACTTTAAAATATTTAATCATCTCTCTCTCAACAACTCCCTGTGTATTTTATAGAAAGGAATTTCCCCTAGCCTCTCTCTATAGTGAAAATTTTAAAGTGATGACCTCTTGTTACTGACACCCCAACCAGATTAAACAGTCTTTCCCTATTCACCCTATCAAAATCCTTCATAACTTATCATCGGGCCACAGCCAGTGAGGTAAGCGGCCAGAAATTCTTCATTTTAAAATGGGCGAGCTGCCTGTGAAAGCGCAGCAAGTGCTGACAGCTTACACAGAAAATGTTGCGACGTACGCTCTGTGCGCGGTGCTCATTTCAGGCCCGAAAATGGGCCGAAAGTCATTTCCACCTCATAATATTCAAATCTCTCCTCGCAATTATAGTTTTCCATCCCTGATGAATCTATGTTGTATATTCTTAATGGCTTTAATGCCTTTCTGTAATGGGTGGCCCAAAGCTGCACACAGTACTCCATCTGTGATCTAACCATTGCCGTGTACAAATTTATCGTCAGCTTTTTGTTGATCCAGACATGGATGCAAGAGCTGATTGCCAGAGGCTGAGGTGAGAATAGCTGTCATTGACATCAAGGCAGCATTCAACTTAGTATGGCATCAAGCAGCCCTAGTAAAATTAAGATCAATAGTGGGGTCAAAGGGGAAGCCCTCCAGTGGCTGGAGTCATAATTGACACACAGGAAATGGTTATGGTTGGCGGAGGCCAGTTATTGCAGCCTCAGGACTTCACTGCAGGAGTTCCTCAGGGAGGTGTCCTTGGCCTAACCATCTTCAGCTGCTTCATCAATGACCTTCCCTCCATAATAAGGTCAGGAATGGGGCTGTTTGCTGATGATTGCATGGTGTTGAGTTCCATTCACAACTCCTCTGATAATAAAGCAGCCCCTGTCAGCCTACAGCAGGACCCAGATAACATCCAGGCTTGGGCTGAGAAGTGGCAGGTAATAACCACCTGGAACATGAGAGAGCCCAGCTATCTCCTTTTGAACTTCAATGGCACCACCATTGCTGAGTCCTCCACCATCAACACTTTGGGGTTACCACTGACCAGAAGCTTAACCAACACTGTGGCTACAAGAGCAGGGCAAAGACTGGGTACTCTGCAATGAGGGCTCATCTCCTGATCTCTCAAAGCATATTCATCATCTACAAGGCTCAGTCAGAAGTGTGATGCAGTACTAACAATATGGCAGCTGAGTAAAACTGAGAAGGCACCAGTGCACTGAAGCACAGTCCTGAAGCCCAGCAGGTATCAGCAGCAGGTGGGGGATGGGCACAGTAGGCTGGAGCAGGTTTCCTTAAATTTGGAGACACTGAGTGGTACAGAGACACGGCAGCCAAAGCATACTGTGTAGTCCAGCAGAGCAGCACAGCCCTGATGGCACAGGTGATCAAATATGAACTGAGTCCAAGCCGTTAAAAAGAGCAGAACAAGCAGGGCTGAAGGATGGTCAATGTGCTCTGTAGAGTTGGGTTTAAGTTGTAGCTCGAAATTGTAGAGTGAGCTAAAATTTACCCACTGTTAGGAACAAGGGGGGAAAAATTTGGTTGGTTAGTGCCTAAGAGGGGCGCTAACGGGGCGCTGCAAATTGACCTGTCGTTTTGCGCTGGCGCGAAACACTACCGCCACAATCTCCTGCGCCCGCAGATCATGACGTCATGCAAGCGTGCAATGCCCCGGTAGCACCCTGGACCAGAAATTGAGTTGCGCCTGCTTTAGCGCCTGCCACTAGGACCGACAGGTAAAGGGGAATGTTTTCAAGTCGGGAAGGGGCTGGGGGAGCGCTATTTAAAGGCGGGCGCTTCCTGCCTTTTCTTGTTGGCATAATTTTTGGTACACGCAGGTTGAGAGGGAGAGAGACGTCTGGAGAGATTTAACGCTGTCCTAAGGAGTTTTGGTCCTCAGCACCACTTTTGAGGTTCCTAAGCGCCGAGCTCTTTCCCTGTGCCTATCCATTAGTACTTCCAACACAATTGCTTTAGAGGTCTCTCCAGGCCAAGATTCAAGGCTGCAATGAGCAGGGTGTGGCTGGCCAGCAAGATAGCCCCTCCCCTTTAAGAACTGGACGGCGCCAGTCTGTCTGGCTTCCATGGTAACTGACATCGCCTGAGCTTCGGTAGCGTTCTGTGGTAGCGCCTCGCTCCCCGACGTTAGTGCCTTAAGAGAGGTGTGTAGTGCTTGATTTAGCGCTCAAATCACCTCCAGGGGCGATAGAGGCGAATTTTGCAGTTGGAGGCGATAATTAGTGCTGGGCGCTAAACTTTGTGCCCGGCCGATAATAGCGCCCGAAAATGGCCGATACCCAATTTTTCCCCCAAGGGGTCTTGTGCAGTGGAGGAAAGGAGACTGGAGGGGAAGAGTAAAGGATGGCAAATTGGCCATGGATGAGTTGCAAAGGAGAGGAGCTCAGTAAGGAGCTGCCAGCCTGGGACACATCATTCGCTGTTACTGGCTCGCCACCCGAGTGCTCACATTCATCACTGCCTGCATGCAGTAAATGGCACAAGTTTGTACTCAAATCTGAAATTGTGCTAATGTTTATGACTACCTCTATTGTTGTCACGTCGTCTTCTTCTTACACATGCCTGTATCCCCTACTCTGGAGGCACAGAGACATAACCTCACAGAGTGATACCTAAAGAGGCTGAGGTTCCTGAAAGAGACCATTATGGAGATCATTTCTCTCTCCACGGATGTTGCCTGGCCTGCTGAGTTTTTCCAGCGTTTTCTGTTGTTATTAAGGAGATGTGTAGTATGCTCAACGTGGTTCTAAGACCTATCTCAGAGAACCTAACTACCCTCTCAGTCAAAGTGAAGGTCACAGTAGCCCTAAACTTCAATGCATTTGGATTCTTTCAGGCTGCTACACATCTGGACGCATTATCAATGTGTCCAGATGTGTAGCACAAATATGTATGTGGAATGTTACAGAATTGTTATTCAAAAGTACAGCAGAATGGATTGTTGTCA
Organism: Squalus acanthias; assembly: GCA_030390025.1. Classification (NCBI taxonomy): domain Eukaryota; kingdom Metazoa; phylum Chordata; class Chondrichthyes; order Squaliformes; family Squalidae; genus Squalus; species Squalus acanthias. The sequence goes on along the minus strand of CM059426.1, from coordinate 144,535,523 downwards.
AAGGACTTGAATTCAAGCCATGAGAGGAATGTTTGCTTTGATAGGATGGCTGACTTTCTCAGAGTTCAGGTGCCATTGATGGCAAAGAGGCGCTTTTGTTGACGCAGCATCATATATGAATCAAAAGGGCTTCTGCTATTTCAACGTTCAGCTCGTTTGTGACCACCAGCACCACAGCATGTATGTAAATGCCCATTACCCTGGTAGCTCTCATGATCCCTTTATTCTAATGCCAGCCATACTTCAGGATCCTGCTTATACATCTGGCTGGTTGTTGGACAGCCAGGAGTATCACTGACGACAACCCTGAGCCTGTGACACCCTCTTCTGAATAATACACTCCTATACCATCCTACATAAAGACTGCTATCTGAACAGTCAGAAATTATGATTATGTCCAAAAATACTGCATCATTTATTAGTGCAGACACATCAATCATTCAACCACTATAGCCCACTGCTAATATCCACCATGGTGCTCCACCTTGTGCTTTCACGTGATCTATTTCTATTTCCTAACCTCATGCTCCTTCTTGGTGCCCCCCTAATGTCAGGAGTGAGAGAACTGGCTGGCTGCTCCTGTACCATGAATTCTCAGGGAATTGATGCTGCAGAACCTCATTCTCATCATTACTGGCTGTGCAGCCGTCTCAGCCAGCAGCAGCAGGTCAAGGAGAAGGAGCCAGACAACTCAAGCCGCCCTCATGGCCCTTCTCCTCCCTTTGGCCACATGTTCCAATCTTTCTCGCTGCCTCCACTCCCTTCACCGTAGATCCTGGAGGGCGAGATCAACTGCCAGTACAGCCCCCATTAATGTAACTAAGTGTAGCACTTTGATATTTTGTGAGAATAAATATAACTAATTGTTGGTAGCCACAACACTCCTGATACTAAACAACCTGTAAATGACTGAATTAAACTTACACAATGTCAAACTGACAAGGAAGCAGTGAAACAGCACTAACCTGACAGCTGCGACTCATTACTCATGATCCCTTTAAGTAGCTCCCTTGGAACCGGCATCTGCCTGTTTGACGCCTCCTCTCCTTTTCACTGTCAGGGCGAGGCGCTAAGGCAGGGGGCGACAATGAATTTTGCAGTTCGGGCACCAGCATGCTCACTGACGTCACGATCTGCCTGGCGCTGAAGTCCCCGGCGGTAACTGTTAGCGGCGGTGCTACAGTGGGGGTATTGCCGTGCGGCGCTGGATTTGCCTCGCCCCGGCACAACTGCATCAGTGCCCCATTAGCGCACCCGCCAGGTGCTAAGAGGAGGTGCTAACCAACTGAATTTTTCCCCAATGAATGCTAAACAGCATCCCACACCAGCCCCAGCACCTTCTCTATCAGGGGCATCCCCCAAGGCCTACTGCAACTGCCACTGCTTGCAAGGTGACCTGGAGTGACTGGAAGCTATCCCTAATATCAGAGAAAACCTCACTGGTGGACTCTCCCACCTGTGCTAACAATTCTAATACCTTATGGGAGGCTGCCCACAGTGCTTCTACACATGTTCCATGCTCAGTTAGCATCTTCCTTTTAAAAGAGCTAGTGAAATCAGGGTCCGCTGACTCCACAGCCATAGATGGGAGTCAGTGGCCTTCTGATCCTCAGCCAAAGCCTCCTCCTCTTCCAGAACTCCCTCATTTTGACATCTAGTGCTCTGTGATTTACCCTGTGAAATCCCTTGACTTGAGCTGTCTAGGGGCCCTTGTGTGCTTTGATCTGTGCTGGGGCCTGTTACGTTAGATGTGTTTCAGAAAGGTGTCAAGGGCTTGACAGATGTTTGTGGGTTGAGGGACTCGGTCCATTTTCATTTTTCTTTTAGCCTTATTGTCTGCATTTTCTTGTGAGATCGAGGGATCTATGGCATTACAACATAGCACTCAAATTAATGTACTGCACGTGTACAAGGAGTATAAGCAGTCACTCGATAATGATTAATTCTCAGACTTCTATTAAGGGCTTCTTGATTTTGGACTTTCTGATGACCAGATCTATTAATTCAGAATAGGATGATTAATCCTCTGCTGTCATGGGAGCCCCCACTTCTCCGTCACCAACTCTCCATGACAGGTCTCCCCAGGATCTGAATTGCTTCCTCTTCATGGGGCAGGAATCAAGGTCTTATGAAAGCCTGCTTCCCCCAGCCTTCCATTCTCATGCACTGAGATCGCTCTTCTCCTCACAGGGGAAGACAAGTATTATTAGAGGCAAACAAGCTGTACAATGGAGCAGATATCAACAGTGATGGACATGTTGATATTGTGGTTACGAGAATCATTTGGATGTTTCAATCAATCAGTAACCAAGAGCATTCGTTATACACCTGCAGCTTGTGGTCATTGTAATGAGACTAATGTCACCAATGTTGCTGTGTAAAGCAAAGTGTCAATCTATATAAGGGAATGGTGAAGACTCACTTACAGCTTTCAGTTGCTCTGTGCTAATATTCCAACTACATGCATACAATGGTACCCAGATGTCTCCTGGCAGAAGCAGGTGTTGAGGTTTACCTTGCCCACCCTTGTCAGGTCAGTGCATTTATTAGAGGAGGTGGTGCTAACAGCCAATACAACCGCTTTCCACTTTGCTGCTGCCACCAACCAAGCTGCCCGTTTCCCCCTTCGTCCAGGCAAACTTTCCTTTCTTCTTAATTCTGCCAGCAATACCAGCAGTTTACTCTCTGCAAAATTGACAGACCTTCTTATTCCTCTCTTTTGGCTGGCCACCTTCTCCATCTTGGACTGCTCTTGTTCTTCCATCTTTTAATGTATGCCTCCAGCCATGAATTCCTGCCTCCCTCTGCACTCCTGGCCACTGTCTGGCATTCTCCAATGGGAGCCCGTCAATCACTATGCAAATCAGCTGACCCAGGAAACCTCATCAGCAGCACAAACTTTTGGCAGGAAGAAGTGGCTGCCCACTTAAGATAAGCCAGTGCATGTCTGGTTTTTCAGCTACAGTACCTCATTGAAGGGGACAAAGTATTTTTACATACTAATGTATTTCTTGCAAAGCTGTTGCACCACAAGAACACGTCCTATTAACTATTCAATTGAAGTAGCCAGACTGTACCTCATTACCTTTTTAGGTTGTTTTGTAAATAATGAATCTTATCAGAGGAAACTGCTTTTATATTAAAGTGGAATCCTGGACATGAATATTACAGAACAACCAACAATGACTCATTGGGTTGGATTTTCTCAATGGGGAGCTTTTGGAGGCGGGACTCCCACTTGTCGGGTTTTAGTCCCGCCTCCATCGACTTGTGGCCAACCCACGCTATTTTCCCTTGATTGACCTTGTTAAGCCCACCCAGCCGGCTTAGCAGGCCAATTAAGGGAAAGCCGGTTACTGGTGACATCAGCGAGTGACGTTTCATCTGTCAAGAGCTTTTGACAGATGAAATGTCAGTGTTTGATGGCTCTGTGAAGCTGTCAAACACTGACAATCTGTCCTCTAAGTTGAGTCCTTTACTCAGGCTCAGTTAGAGAGCTCTCCTGAGCAGTAAGCAGAAGGCTGCAGCTTTTGACAGTTCAACGGCCATTCTGCTTTCTGTGCCGGTGAGCTGAGGGGCTGAAGGGAGAAAGCCTGCAGGAAGAAGTAAAGGTAAGTAAAACTTATTAAAACACTTTACACACACCTCACACACTTACCTCTGCACACATGCACCCATCACTCACCTGCACAATGGACATCTTGGCCCCTCCGACCCCCGCAGACCGACGGCCCGCCTCGCTGGCCCTGGTGAGGTTTGGAGCCGTCGGGAAGCCCACGCTTCAGGGCTGAAAATAGGGATTCTCAAAAAAACTGCCTGTTAACTACCTGTTAACAGGCAGTTAATTGGCACTAATCCCCTTCCCGCCTTGAGGAGACAGGACCCAGTGCGGTTCGGGTACCCGCCTCCTGGGAAGATGGCACGGAGGCGGGTTGGGGGCGGGATGGGTACAAAACTGCTTATTCCTTTCTGAGAGGTCAACGGAAAGGAAAACCGAGCGGGGTGTATAACGGACAGCCAATCCGCTACCGCTCATTTTACGCCCCCAGCAAAGTTGAAAGTTCCGCCTTTCTAGTACCGAATGAGACTGTTTAACATCCTGTCTATACTGCTTGTTTCTGTAACAATTCTATTCATGAACAAACTTACTGGTCATGAAATTCCCCGTAGTAGCGCCAGCCATTAATGCCGGTTTTCTTGAAGAAATGGCAGCCGCCTCGCTTCATGCACGGGACACGGCAGCCATCATTTTGGAGAGGTCGGCAGCGCTGCTGCTGCCTGCGCTTGCCTCTCCAATTTAAATGTGTAGATCGTGACATCAATCGGCGTGCAACACCTGATTTGACACATGACTGCGATTTTGGACATTGCCGCATGGCATATACGGAAGAACGTGCGTGAAGCAGTTGTACAGAGACGCTGTAAGTGCTTCTTAAAGGGACACACATATCTTTCAGGTAAGTTTCGATTTCCGCTTTTGGAGTATTTAAATTTTTTCTGAAGTAGTGGCTTGGTGTAATGCATTTAAAAAGTAGTTCAAGTGTGCAGCGAGTGCTGCTGGATGCTTGCAAGGCTTTGGATGTTAAAGGACGACCACTTGCTCACTGTCCTGGGAGCTCTAGTTGCAGTCCCCCCTCGGGTTGCAACTTCACATGGAGATGGAGCAGAGGCAGCAAAGGGGATAACTGCTCGCAGAGGGAAGAGGAAGAAGCAGAAGTATAGGAAGCAGAAGAGGAGGAAACGGAAGGAAGAAGGCAACCCAGACAGTCCCTTTCTGGCTGGGCTATCCGGGATCGAATCATCTGCTTGCGGTACCAGTATTACATCAAAAATTCAACAAATCACCCTTGTGCATTCCCTTAGTGACTGTCTTGCGTGTGCCTTTGCCTATCCTATTGATATCACGCAGTGCTACCTTAGTGGCTGCAGCATGGCTGGTGGAAGGCTTCTGACTTTTAATGGGGGAGACTGCAGGATGACCTCAAAAAGCTAGTGGCTGGGAGTGTGAAATCAGGTGTATGGTGTTTCCTCTTCTTCTTCACTCTCCTCTCCCTCTTCTTGGTCAACCACTGGCTGGGCAGGCTGCATTTCTTGGGTGTCTGAAATGATGAAGGCAGAAGTGTAGGCTTTTGGTGAGGGGAGGGCAGGAAATCAAGAGCTGCATGTTTACATCATGCACAGCTTGTACATCATTGTGGGATGAGGGGGAAGTGGGATGCGAGAAAGAGGATAATGTTAGAGGATACTGGCATCTTGTATTCTGTCAGCTCTGCCTCTGGCCAAGGGCTCATGTTTAGTACACATTGTTGGTAGGTGAGTAATTGGCGGGGGGGGGGGGGGGGAGCGTGGTTGTGCATTGAGCAGTGTGTGAGGCTAGTGGTGCAGTTGGTAGGTGACGGCTTTTGAAGATGCATTCACTGACCTTGACCACTCGTCTGAAATCATGAAACTTCTTTGGGAACTGGAGCCAGATCCTGGAGGCGACACTGCTGGCACTGAGCGCCTCGGTGATCTGGTCCCAAATCCTTCTTTCTGGAGGGCTTCCTGGCCCCTGTGGGTAGAGGATCTCTCTTCCAGTGTTGACCCCTGCACAAAGCTGGAGTGCTGCCTGCAAAAACCTGGGTGCCCTCCAGGCCCAGAACTGGTCGAGGCCGTCCTTCAGGGGCATCTGCAGTGTCAGGGTCTGACAATCAGCAGCCTTCCACCAGCCTTGCTGCAGCCACTGGGGCCCCATTACGGAGGAGCAGTAGGGTGGGAAGGGGCGAAGTGCGCAAGGGAAGGAGATCACCCTTGAAGGGCAAAAAGTAGGAGGTGTGACGAAATGTTGGTAAATTTTTTATTAAAGGCCGAGGTTCGTGTTCAAACTTTTGTTTAGTGTTTTGGACATTATCTCCAGGTTGTGAGAACCAGTACTGTTAATGAATGATTTTTTGTGTTTGTTTCTATTAGTCTGTCATGAAGAAATGACACACACAGAGTTTGTAAAATATAAAAGTTTTTGTATTCAAAATGTACAGATTTGGCCTTTGGAATCATTGCTGCCTTGGCCGGCTTTGCGGGTGCGGGTTGCTTTCATTCATGTTGTTCTCCATGGCAGAAGCCATTTCCTCAGTAGGGCCCTAGAAGCGGCTTGTTATCAGCCGTTGATGGACGGCCCTTGCAGTTTCAACATTGTGGGCCTCCCTCCCGCCTTAGTGCTGCTGCTGATCATCCTCCTCCTCTTCTGGTGGTGCTCCAAGGCCCGGTGGCATTGGCTGGGTCCTGAGGATTGCCAGGTTATGAAGCATGCAGCACACAACTATGAAGAGGGTGACTCGCTCAGGCGAGTACTGCAGGGCTCCTCCTGAGTGATCCAGACAGCGGAACCGTTGCTTGAGCACACCGATCGTCTGCTCAACCATGTTCCTGGTGGCGAGATGGCTCTCATTGTACCGCAGCTCAGCAGGGGTTTTGGGGTTACGGAGCGGTGTCATCAGCCAGGTGCAGAGTGGATAACCCTTGTCCCCGAGGAGCCAACCACTTGGCTGATGCAGTGCCTGGAAAAGGTCTGGTACACCAGTCTGCCACAGGATGAAAGCATCGTGGCTGCTGCCAGGATAGCGGGCATTGACAGCGAGTATCAGCTGTCTGTGGTCACAGACCAACTGGACGTTTAAGGAGTGGAAACCCTTGCGGTTTCGGAAATCCTCTGCATTCTCATGCGGTGCCCGCAATGCCACATGCGTGCAGTCAATGGCGTCCTGCACCATGGGGAAGCCCGCAATCCTTGCAAAGCCCAATGCGCGTTCATGCTGTTTGGCCCAGGTCATCGGGAAAGAGATGTACTGGCGTCTCCTTTTATAGAGGGCATTTGTGACCTGACGGATACAGCAATGGACTGCGAACTGGGAGATATTGGCGATGTCCCCAGTAGCTGCTTGAAAGGAGCCGGTGGCATAAAAGTTCAGAGCCACTGTGACCTTCACTGCCACCGACAGAGAAGTCCTGCTCCTCAGTAGAGGCTGCAGATCTGGCTGCAGCAGGTGGCAGAGCTCAGTGACCACCTCCTTGCTGAAGCGCAGCCTGCGCAAACACTGCTCCTCAGACAAATTATTGTAGGAGAATTGTTCCCGGAATACCCTAGGAGGGTAAGGTCTCCTGTGCAGAGGCCTGTTGGCCCTCCTCTGTCTGGCCATGATTGCCACTCTCTCTCTGCGTCTCTGTTGCCTCCGATTCTGCAGGCCCAGGACGACGCCCCGAATCAGTGCAACCCCACAGTCTTTTGGCAATCGAAGTAATGAAGGACAAATCCAAAAGTACCTGCAAAGTGATGCTCAGTAGCCAAAACTACTTCACACAGCGTTGACTCTATGCAGAAGTCTCTCTATCTCGCTCTTAGAATCTCTCTCTCTGTCAGAATGAGTGATGCAAAAATGTCTACCACAGAAAAAGCCAGGAAGAGGCCACCTTTAAATAGCGCCCCCCCAGCCCCTCACTGACTGGGAAACGTTCCAATCTCCCTGTCGTTGCTTGCGCCAGGTGGAAAGGAGGGGGGCGCCACTCAATATCTGGTCCGGGGCGCCACCAGGGCTTTGCACGCTCGACTGACATCATGATCTGCGGGCACAGGAGATCGGGGCGGTAAACCTTTGCGCCGCCGCAAAAACTCTAGTCAATTTCGCGAGCGGTGCAAACATTGCTGCGCCCGGGCGCTAGTAGCTTTGCGCCCTCTTAGGGCGCTAATGGGAGGCGCAAACCAACCAAATTTTTTCTCCTTGAGCTTTAAGGGCTAGAGACTGCCTATTTTTGAATGATTTTTAAATTTCTTTTCAGAAGGCAGTTCACTTTTAAGGGCTCGAGACTGCTTTCAAAAATGGGAGCCTTGCTTTAAGAAAATGCAGCCTCGCTCCAGGGACGCAGCATTCGGCCTCTTGCTGAGCACACAGCCTGAAGCTGCGCGTTCGTTGCTAGGCTTTGCAGAGCACCAAATCAACGTGCTGCCTGCAATTTTTAAACAAATCTCGCCCCGCGGTGCCACTACCCGTTTTCAGGCCTTATCGAATTTGTAGGCTGTTAATTCTGTGCACGAAGTGGCAAGAGCAGTCGATATTATCCATCTCCTGAAGTGACATCAGATGTAGTGGAATCCTTTGTAGTACAGAGTGGTACCTTATAATAAAATGGAGGATTATTTGAAAACAAAAGCAGAAAAAGCTGGAAATACTCAGCGAGTCAGGCAGCATCTGTGGTCAATAAGATTAGTCAGTCGATATTTCAGGTCTTAAGAGCCTTCCTCAGGGTGTATGTAAATAAAAATAGGCCCAATTCAGGTATATGCATCTCGTGCATCCATCTAAGACAAATCTCATTACTAGAGGTTTTATGAGAAAACAGAAGATTCCCCAGACAATGCTGGGAATGAAAAAAGGCACTATAAAATAATTGAATTTAATTTCAGTCATGCAATGTTTGCTATTTTCAATTAGTTTTAATTTTGTTGTATAATGGGAAATATGCACTGGAATTTTAATTTCATGGATGTTTATCATTTACAATAGCAGCCAATTAAAATACTGATGTAAACAAAGCATTTATAGCATTTACATATAATAAAGCAGAAGGAATAAAATCATACCTTAGTTTAATTTAAGTTTTGAAATTGAAAAATATCACTGATGTCAAGCAGATTTTACAAAATTCATGCCAGAACCATAAAAATAAATTTCCAACAATAGTGAACAATTAAATTGCAATAAACGTAGAAAGAAAACAATAGGGGTAACCTTATGAGGCTCTGCTCCCAGTGGATCCTCATTAGACAAGAATGTTATAGGTCCATCTCCGACCTGTATCCCAGTCTAGTAAGCCTCCACACTGGGAACGGTGCGTTCCAAAGTCACAACCTATAGCCTTACCTTGATGTCTCTGAAAGCAGTAACACCACTCATTGTTGGAAATGCGACCATCTCTGTATGTGTCACATGAGTTGAAAAATGGTTTCATGCACTGGTCATGGTTGTCAAAATAAATACTTCCCAGCTCTGACTGATCAAGCAGCAGATCATAGTTTGTGTCCAATCTGTTAAACATCCATCCAAGTGAGTCCTTGCAAATGGGTAGAATGCTGGTGTCAAATCCTAAGGAATAGAGGGGAAATAGCAAGTGATCTTTTTAAAGAATAAAACTCATTATTTATTAGCTAATGGTATAATATGCATTATTCACATTAGTGACAATTGTGTAAAAGTTAAAATTATCCAACTGATACTTAGTACTATGTTACACAGCAATAATACAACAATGGGATTCAACCAAGATCAAAAACAATAGCTGATCACCTAAATATGCTGCTACATTGAGAAATACTTGTTGTTGCTTATTATACACATACACTCCATCAGAAACCTTGCAGGAGGAAGACATTTAGAAACGTAATGGCTAAAAAGACTGGACGGTAATGCAACATAACCTTGGGTGTGCCATGGCAGATGCATTGAGGTTGTATTCTACATAACTCAAACTGAAGCAATATGGGCTCATAATTTTCTGTCAAAATAACGGCGAGGCTAATAGCACTCACTGTTATTTATGCGCAAATGCTACAGCAAATTCAGGTGAGGGCAGATGCGCGGTTGATTGTGGAAATCCAAATGTTGCTGTCCGGGTTGTGCCACTCTGCTGTCAGCTTCCCGAAAATAGCATCTCACTGTCTGGTTCGCCAGTGAAATGCATTAAATGGCGTTAAATTGCTGTATTTGTGCAATAGATACAAACTAAACTGTCCATTCTAGTCTATGTACAGGTACCTTATTAACGGTGTGATAAGTGTTAATTACTGCCAGTGAACCTCTCTGGCACTGAAAATTAACTATTACAAGGGTGGAGTGTCATTCGTTCAGGTTTTAATTGATGCAGGAGATATAAAAAAAAATCTTTAAATGTTTTTTACTTTGCCTTTCTGTCTCTTTTTTCTCTCTCTTAATCCAATCTTTCTTTCCCACTCTTTAGTTCTCTTTCTGTACCTTGGTTTGGCATTGAATTCCCCCATTATAATTTACACTTCCTTCTCAGTCAATGCACTATTTCTCAATTTTTCTATCTGATTGGTTAAGGAGATGCACAGTTGCTTTCCCTGTTTACTCAGGTCCCAGATGCTCTGGGGGAATTTTAGCAAACAAAAACGGGTAGGTTGGGTTTGGGTCAGCTGTTAAAATTTTAAAAATCTGAACCTTGACCCCAACCTGCCTCCAACTTGCCCATTTCCAATTTTTACGGAGGCAGGACAAGGGGCGGGCAAACAACCTGCTCTCAGTAGGCGGGTTGGCTATTTAAATATTTTAATGAGGCTGGCAGCCTCTGATTTAACCTGCTTTGCTGGTTTTACATTGAGCGGCTGGGTTTCCAAGGCCTCGGGAAATCCGGCAGCTTAATTGAGTCGAGGACAGCTTTGGGGAGAAGGTAAGTGCCTTTACAGCACTGCTTTTGGGCCAGGAGGAGAGGCGTGCTTCCCCCGAGCCCACCAAGCACCTTTCCCCATCAGACCCCTCCCCCATACAAAGGCCCCTGGGATTGGGGATTGGACCCCCAGGGATCGGACGCACCCCCAGGGATCGGACGCACCCCCCCCCACCCCCAGGGTCAGGGATCGGACCCCGCCCCGGTTCGTGGATCAGACCTACCTGGTCCTGCCTGACTGGAAGCCAAACCTAGTTAAACTCCACAGCATGCGGGAAAACCCGGCCGCGTTTTCTGTCCAATACTCTATCCCCCATCCCCTGCCTACGTAACCCGCCCCTGTTAATATCCAGGCCCCTGTTTCCCTCACTGCAACGTTAACAGCTCGCACTTTCAGCAACTTTCCCCCCAAAATTTTTAAAACCTAAACAGGCACGGGCAAGTCTTACTAACGGCAGACGCCATTAGAGGCCCTGTCACAGCAAATTCTGGCCCATGATACCTGGCATTGGGAATGAGCAATAATGGCCCAGAATTTGCTGGAGCGGGGCATCTTGCAGCCTGCCCTGTTCATTAGATCTTTTTCCTCACCTTTCAGTTTGAAAAATTTTATGCGCCGCAAGTTGCTGGAGGTGCAAATCGATAATGGCGCAGCGAGGTCAATGGGGCATCTGGGAACATGACGAGCGATGGGACCAATCTCCTTAACCAATGAAATTTAAGGATAGAGGAAGAAACAGAGGAGCAGTAGAAAAGAAAATACGGTGAATTAAAGTGGGTGAAAATCTGTGAATTGTAGTTTTTCATTTGCCCCACTTTGAACTGTCTCACTTTTCCCGCCATTACTCAGTATCAGCCAAATCCTGCCCGTGGATTTGGATGGATAATGAGTTAAATCTGGCATACAACTGTCATAGCAGGAATATAAAGAGATGCACATAGGTAAGGAGAGAAATGTTTAGACAGTAATGTTCTCAACTGCACTCAGGATTCCAAGCCTAGTTACGGGACAGACTGTAAGAGACACAAAAGGATCAACAAGCCAGCAAAGGTCATCACTGTGAAGCAATGTCAGATCCACAATGTCTCTCTTATGGATGTTGCTTCTAACATCTTCAGCAGTTTAACAGCATAATACTAAAATTAGGTCAGAGATTTGAACATCTTAATTATGAGGTTATCAGGAAGCCAGAATCAAAACAAGAAACCTATAAACTGCATGGCTTAAATAGTTAATTCCTTAGTCTGAAGAAATCTATGGCAAATAATGGCTGTGCCAAATATTTGGTGGTGCAGTGGAGTTGAACACTTTTCAACTTGGTTTGAGAGCAGGTTAGATTGGAAATGAACAATTTCTCAATAATTCCCAGCACAGTTACAGCAAGTTGTGAAGCCAAACCATCATTTGAAACTAATATCAGCATACAAAAAAACCATTGATTACCGCTCAATGGGTGCAACTATTTGTTTTAAATCAGCAATTGTGCTTTAATCCATTTGCCCTCTCAGACAAGCCTGAAGGGGACCGTGCTGTGCTCAGGTTCATGTGAACATTCTGCAATATTCAGGGTAAAGGACCAACAGGATTACAAATCAGGCAGATGATATCTGATTACAGAATCAGGACTGCACTGTGTGCAAGTAGAACTCAGTGTTTTATAAAATTGAACTACATAGACTTCAACAGTGGCGGAGATCCGTAAATACTTCAGCAATTGTCAGTAGATATCTCTCGGGACAATTTTAAGTTTATCCTAAAAATGATTAAGATGGTATTTCCTAACACAGGAGGTGCAAGTTGCCCTCTAATGGATGCAGTCTTTGTTTTGTTTTGTGTATCTGGTTCAATTTCTTCATGTCCTGTTCATTAATACGCTGCGGTAGGATAGAAGGACAGGAGGAGTATCTTAATTAGCTGGGATTTTAATGAGAGATTTTGCTTTCCAGCTACTAGTTTTACTTGTTACCTTCCTGGAGCATGATTTGTATCCTTCCTGCCAGCACTGTTCTGGTAACAGCTGGATGAACTCGCCTAATAAAGCATCGCTGGCTATAACCTCTGTGCATGCGCTGAAACATCATGCAGAAGCGGCATAAACTGCAATGTTTCATCAGTCCATTTAAACTATTCCAGAATAAGTGGACGTTTGGATCGGGCCAGCGGAAAAAAAGGGCCAGAAAATATCGACCACTCACATCAAATGTGAGCAGCTGGCAATTATGGCATTAATGCAACAATGTACATAATCACAGAACGACGGGAGGTGGATTTGCACCTTTTATCTGCACACTGCTGAGTCCCAAATCTAAGATGTTTTACTGTGATGGAGTAGTGACTGAAGCTCAGATAAAGTCAGTGGCTGGAAAATCAGGCAGGTTCTCTTATAGGTGTGCACTCCAACCTGCCCAATTTTCCTGTATTTACTGTGCCTAGGTGGTTCACTAACCCAGGTGCAGGACCAGGTAAATATCCCCTATACTCTCTAAAGAGCAAACCGCCAGCATATCATCCATCCTTGTATCTTGCTATCTTTGCCTGAATCCCTCCCATACACAGCATTCACCTCCCCTCTCATCCCACAGCAGCAAAGGAATCAGCAGATCCATGGCGTATCTGATCTTCCTTATATAATCTTGAATCCTTTCACCAACCCTATATTTATTCAGCTACTTTCTGAAGAAATGAATCAATTCAGCTTCAATTGCTTTCTTTGGGAATTTGTTATACCTTTCATAAAAGTTTCTTCGAATCTCTAGTTGCACTTAAAACTTCCAATTTTTAAACTATTGTTCTCCAATTCTGAGTGTGTAGTCTAAGTCAAATAGCCTACTTACACGTACATCCTCTCAGCATTTAAAGGCCTGGATCTTATCTCCAGTGTCTTAGTCTTGAAATAATTTTAATTTTAGTTTCAGTTATATCTCCGGACTTTGATTTTTTGATAGTTTTCAGAAGCAAATTAGCTCTAAGGGGCAACTTCAACGTCCTTTTTTTCTTTCACCTATGCAGGTGAATGTTTATTAATAAATATATGTTAATTTGTGTTGGTGCACAGAAAAAGAAAGGAAGGCAGAAATCCTGCAGAACCATTTGAGCTGGTAGAAGTGCAGCAAGGCAGGACTTCCAGCCTCTGCTGCAGACGCTGTCCCAAATACCGGGGATGAAGTCATCTACACAATAGGGATGGGCATCCATGCTTGTGGTTGTGCAACAGAGGTATCTATCTCATAGAAGTGTAAGACTATGGAGCAGCACCCTGCTGGCAAGCCCAAAGCCCAGGTTGGGCGGCAGACAATTATTGCCATAATATTTTTTTGATTGCCCTCAGGGAACAGAGAGATTACTTGGTGATAGTAATCAATCTCTCTGGAATGCCAAGGCATTCATGTGCAGCAGATTTTCTTCTTTAGCACTAGGATATTATGGGGTCTAAATTTAACATGCTTGCTGCTGTTTGTTGGGCCTAAAACGGCTGCAACGATATCTAATGTAGCAGTGGGCCTCCACCTGATCTGCATTGAAGTTTGTGCCACTGCTAAATTGGTCGGAGCCCTTTAAAAAAAAATGTCCCTGGCGGCCACCTGAACTGAGTGCCGGCCTCATTTCAATAGTGAAATGAAGCTCCTGCATCCTAAATTCGTTTGCTCTAGTCAGAGCTTGCGATGCACAATATCCGACTGCCATTTCCGGGTCTTGAGCAGGCTAACCAGCGGCCCTTAAAGGGACCACTAAAGGCCGTTCAAAAAAGGCTCAAAAACTTGGACAATTCTTCAGTATTTTGTAGAGTGGGAAGGAGCAGTAGTGTACCCCCTGGTGCCCCAAAACAACTGCGAGCTGCTACTAGCCTGCCCTCGAGCCCCTCCCCCATCTTGATTTTACCTATGAGCTTCGGCAAGGTGCAAAATTTGTATGGCCCCAATAGGCGAGCAGCATCATAGCACCTGATTAGTGCCTGTATCTCGCCTGATGTATTCTGATGAGGCCCAAGAATAAATTTACTTCAGTCCTTGAGACTCTCTGTTCCAGTGCGGTGTCGAAATCGCACCTGGTTTGGGGCCCTGAGGAATTTAAGCCTCAGAAGTATCACATCGTTGGAAGGATCACAAACCCTAAATACAGGTTGCACAATTTTAATGGGCCGGCCCAGTAAGGGGAGGAACTTGTTGAAATCTTAGTTTAAAATAGGACCATTTCATTGTGCACACATATTCTGTTTTCTGCTTCACTGCAGTTGGTGTATATGCAGTGGAGAATAGGCAGGAAACAGTAGCCTGGGAAAAATAATGATTAGGCACATCATTAGAAACATAATCTATTCATGTTGCAATCTGAAATCCCTCTGCACTTCAGTGCACTCATTTAACTTCTGCTAGTGTTTACAATGCTTAAACAAATAAAGTAAGGGAAAGCGGCCAATCTTGCTCGATAGCTCAAAATAAACAAAAATAATCTGAATAGAATCATTGTTAAATAACTGATGTTGAAGACTATATAAGGCTGAATATCAACTCACAGGAGCGTTATCAGACAAAATTTAACACCGAGCCACATAAGGAGATATTAGGTCAGGTGATCAAAAACTTGGTCAAAGAGGTAGGTTTTAAGGACCATCTTAAAGGAGGAGAGGCAGAGAGACAGAGCGGTTTAGGGAGGAAATTCCAGAGCTTAGGGCCTTGGCAGCTGAAGTCGCTGCCAGCACTGGAGGGGTGAAGAAAATTGGGGCTGGCAAAGAGGCCAGAATTGGAGGAGCGCAGAGATCTCGAAGGGTCATAAGGCTGGAGGAGATTACAGAGATAGGGAGGGGTGAGGCCATGGAGGGAGTGGAACACAAGGGTGAAAAATTTTAAATCGAGGCATTGCTGGACCAGAAGTCAATGAAGGTCAGTGAGCACAGGGGTGATGGGTGACCGCGACTTAATGCGAGTTAGAATACGGGCAGCAGAGTTTTGGATGAGCCCAAGTTTACGGAGGGTGGAAGGTGGGAAGCTGGCCAGGAGAGCATTGGATAGATTGAGTCTGGAAGTAACAAAAACATGGATGAGGGTTTCAACAGCAGAAGGGCTGAGGCAGGGGAGGAAATGGGCGATATTATGGAGGTGGAAGTAGGCTGTCTGGGTGATGGAGAGGATATGGGGTCAGAAGCTCAGCTCACAGTCAAATAGGACGCTAGGATTGCGAACTATAGATTTTAAGGAGAGTCTTAAAGGAGGAGAACATAGAAGTATGGAAGTTTTACTGTGCGTCTTAACATAAGGGAGGCTATTTTATTGAAAAGGTAGATTAGAGTACACTGAGGAACAAGTCCGGTAGAAAGCAGTAATGGACTTTCCATTTATTTGCACTGCGACTATGAGTATTTTTTTCCCATCCTAAAACATATCAGCAACAAGGGAACAAAAATAAATTTTGCTTGTTAAGGAGCTTGTTGAAGGCCAATGATGCTGGATTGTGCAGGGTTGCATTTAAATGCATAGTGAGTTCTGAGCTCATGGTCAGGTGCACAAACGGAGGGATAGATTAATGGGCTGAGAATTTCCTCAAAACTGTTCCCCCTCCACCTCTGTAAGTTCACCAGAAGTGTGGCATAAATCCCATTTGTGCATGGAAATGGGGTTTATGATATACTTCTAGCGAAGTTAAGGCAGCAAAGCAAGAGCAGCTCCGAGGAAATTCCCAGGCATGGTATTACCGCAGCAATGGCATAAGTGAATAGGTTTCAGCTCCACAAGCTGGGTGCTGTGGAAACTCTTGGCTATTTGCTAGTTCATCAGGAGGAGAAGGCTGCCTGGGAGCACAGAGGGCTAAGCCACTGTGTGGTACACAGAACAAACCACCCCAGGCAGCCGATCTGCCATACCAGATTCAATTATCTGAACATAATTGTAAGGAAATGGTTCAATTCTTTATGTTAACTTCAGTTTTTAAGTTAGTTTCTGTTAGCAATGTTCAGTTATTAAAAGGCATTCCAGTCAGATAGTGTTACAGCTGACAAGGAGAGGCCACAAAACTAACTCTGCTAGCTCTGGTCTTGAAAAGGCACCTGCCATAGTCTGGAAATTTAGAGAGTGAGTCAAGTAATGGGGAGTTATTCTTGTTAAAACTGAAGTTATTGCAGATAATTGGATGAGGTAATACATTGAAACGTGCAGATCCTCACTTAGCTAGAGTGAAAGAAAGGTATAAAAAGCGGGCTGTTAGATACTTCAGAATTCGACAAGGCTTGGCCAGCCAATCCCCTCGAACTCGAAACCTGTGACGCGGTGAATTCTCTGGTACCTTGCATTGTAAGTGTGACCTTGAGAATATGTGTAATTATTATTATAGAATCATGGAAATTTATGGCACAGAAGGAGGCCATTCGGCCCATTGTTTCTGTGCTGGCCGAAAAAGAGCTATCCAGCCTAATCCCACTTTCCAGCTCTTGGTCCATAGCCTTATAGTGCATATCCAAGTACTTTTTAAATGCAATGAGGGTTTCTGCTTCTACCACCCTTTCAGGCAGTGAGTTCCAGACCCCCACCACCCTCTAGGTGAACAAAAGTTCTCCTCAACTCCCCTCTAATTCTTCTACTAATTACTTTAAATCTATGACCCCTGGTTAGTGACCTCTCTGCTAAGGCCCCTCATAATTTTATACACCTCAATTAAGTCTCCCCTCAGCCTCCTCTGTTCCAAAGAAAACAACCCCAGCCTATCCAATCTCTCCTCATAGCTAAAATTCTCCAGTCCTGGCAACATCCTCATAAATCTCCTCTGTACCCTCTCTAGTGCAATCACATCCTTCCTGTAATGTGATGACCAGAATTGTATGCAGTACTCTAGCTGTGGGCTAACTAGTGTTTTATACAGTTCAAGCCTCAGCTAATAAAGGAAAGTATCCAATATGCCTTCTTAGCCCCCTTATCTACCTGCCCTGTTACCTTCAGGGATCTGTGGACATGCACTCCAAGGTTCCTCTGTACTTCTCAGTATCCTACCATTTATTGTGTATTCCCTTGCCTTGTTAGCCCTCCCTAAATGCATTAGTAATGGTTATCATTGTATATGTGTAATTGTTGGTAATAATAGTTATCATTGTATGCTTAATTCCTATGAAAGCCAATAAATGCTGATGTTCCCTATTATCGTATGGAATAACTTATAAGTAAAACATCCATTCCCTAACAATAATGTTGGCGCTGTGCATGTCAAGACTCAGGCTCAGCAGGGGTGCTATGACTGAGGTGTGCCTCCCACTCCATGAAACCTGCAGGGACAGTTAATCATTTCCACTGCACTACCTGTTGGCAATGAAGGCCGCCACATTAATACATTTAAGGATAGAAACAAAACTCAAGAGTAGGTACAGTTACCATTGTTTTGTTTTGCTGTATACTCACATCTACATTTTCATTAAAATTAACATATCAGGGAAAATAACTATCCTTATCCTTGGATGCATATACTGTACAAACTTCCATAGAGTGGAGCGCACTTGTGTTATGCACAGGACCCTTCCAGGCACCCCCAGCGGTCTTCAAAATATCAGCTGCTAACTGTCCACTCCTACATAAAGGAGGTAACTAAAGGCCATTTCACCAAGCCTTCAGCAGTGACTACCAGGAACAGCAGAGGTAGGTACAGTTTTAGAACATTGCTATCCACTAAACATATTTACAATCACTGAACTGCTAATTGTTTTATCTGTTTTGTTTTTGGTTAGAACTGAATATTTATTCTGCTTTATTTTTTGGATACCTGGCCCTTTCTTTTCTGCACAATAAATGAATGAAGACTGCAAGATACATTAAAAGCAAAATAATTATGTTGTGTTTGAGTGCATATGGTGTACAATTCATTGTCTTAATTTACTGCATTTATCCTTTTCAGTCGTAAACATCTATGGGTGGTGCTTTCCAAGGCTCCACACTGCTGGCTGGGCCTCTCACACAGGGAGCAGCTTGTTAGAAAAATCACAGGTGCATTGTTCATGATTTTCCTCCCGCTAAGGTCAATGAACAAAAAATTGTGGGCAAAGCACCCATGATTTTCCAATAAGTCATTCAATGTGTGTGAGGCCCTTCCAGTATTGTGGAGTCTCGGAAAGTGCCACTCTGTATGCGCCTCATGTAAGTGCCTTAACCCTCAGGGCTTCCCTAGCTAAGGAAGTAACAATGCTTAGCCATCAGCATAGGCTTCAAAAAGCCCACTTTCCTGTATCGGTGTCCTCCCTTAATGCACCCGGACCAGTGCCAGGAGTTTCCCTTTGTTCAAGTCCCTCGGGGTTCATAGCTTTTAGAGACAGAGCCCACTGTCACTTGTGCAGTGCTACATGATGGCACAGAACTACTACTGACATGAGTGGCATATAACTGCTCCTGTGCTTCTCCACACATGCTAATTCTGAAGGGCATGTGCTCATCATGCCCACTAATCCCTCTGAACAGTTCACAATTATCATTGCCCTGAATTTGTGGTCGGAGGCTTAACGCGGGTGAATGCCTCCGAACCGCAAGAAAAGTACGAACCTACCTGATGCTCCCGGAGGTTCGAATACTTGCACTCCTGGGCCTCTACGCGTACCCCTGCATAAAAGCCCACGTATCCCAGCGGCACATGTGGATCACGTGGGCCAGCCTAACCAATCAGAAAGGGGGATCCCCACTATGCTTATGAAGATTCCATTTATGTACGGAATCCCCATAAGCATGAATAGGAATCCCCTAAAAAGTACAATTACACGCCAGTTAAATAAAAATAAATCAATACATGTTCAAAATTAATTAAAATACAATTAATTTAAACATTTAAAACAAAAATTTATTTTTTTGAAAAATAAATTTCAATGTTTTGAAGGGGCTAAAAATAAACTAAACTCGTTTTAAAGGTTTTTTTATGTGTAAATAATTTTAAAAAATATTATTTTAATATTTATTTAATCTCTTACGCTGGTAAAAGAAGGCCTTACACCTGCTTTTACCAGGCATAAGAGTTTCACAGGCATTCACTGGGCGGATAGCCCAACTCTCCACCAGCGGATGTCCATTTCCCGGGGATGCGGTGGATCTGTCAAGCTGAAACTTGACAGATCGCAAGTTCCGGGTTTTCGTACATGCGCATGCACACGGAAATCTGGAACTTGCGGGGCACTTTTGGCCATGTACGCACTGCGTACGCAGTCATAGGCCCCGGAAAATCCGGGCCGGTATCTCTGAACCGTTCCACCATTGTTGTCTATAAATAGTTACCAAGCAAGATGGAGCAGGCCTGGACTGTTTGGTTCCATCTGTTCATAGCACTTTCTACTGCCAGCCCTATGGCATATATGGAAGCAACTGATTACTCAAGATGGTCCATGTGTTCTAACATCCTCTGCTAGAAAGCAAATCTTTCAACATTAGTAACCTGACACAACTCAGCAGTGGTACGCAACACACTAGAACTCAGCCTTGCACTTATAATCCACTTAGCAAACCCCACCTCCATCATCAGTGCCTTGTCCTTCACTGTGTGCTTCCTTATCCACATCACCATACAATTGTTGCAAAGTGTCTGTATCTGTCCTGATGCTTGCTTCAAGTGGGGATGGTGACAGTTGGTGCCCTGGTGACTGATGCCCTTCAGGTGCGTGCTGCTGACCAGTTTGTTCTCCTTGCTCTGTGAAGAGGGCAGATGGGATATTTTGAGTACATATGCACACATATCCATTTGGGTATTGCATTAACGTAGTACATACCAGTAGGTGTGCACACTGTCAACCTGATCAGGCCCAATGCCTAAGATAGTCTGGCCTCCTCTTATTTCCACAATTCTCTGTTCCTACAAAGTTAACTTTCTCCTGTTGTACCTCTTACCATCAGATTAGGTGTGATAAATATTATTCCATTGTGGATTAAGACAATCTGATTAGGCACCTGAAACTTCATTCTGTGTGTGAGTACTGCTCTTTTCATTTAGATAATAGGGGTAATTTTATAAAAAATGTTTGCGATGAGGCTTGGAAATTACCCCCAATATCTTTTCTCAGACTTAACTTCATCTCCATGTAAGCCGTTCATTTCCTTATTAAGACAAGCTAATTTGATAGCTGGAAATTCATTAATTCCTCTGTGTAAATACATGGGGGTAGAGTTTACGTCAGTAATATCAGCGCAATCCAGGCAGAATCGGCCGAACCAGCGCAAAAGATCGGGGAATTTTAAACGTGAATGAGTTATGCCCAAAACCACTTACATTCATGTTTTTCATGATCTTTTATGCTGCTTCGATATTCAATTCACCCCAATCAGGCCCCGCCCACACATTTGGACACGCCGCCAGGTCGAGATTGCGAGATTCTACCGATTGCGCGAGTTCAGGATGGTCCTTCAAATTGCACTCATTTCTTAGGTGCACAGGCACGTCCAGGAGTTAAAATCTACCGAGCCTCACGCTCTGGATTGCGCCCAAAGTGGAAACTCTACCCCTTGTTGTTAATACTTTATTTTTCATCTAGATCTTCAATAACTCAGACTTAAATTCATCTCCTTAGCTAGAGGAAAAAAATAACTTGCATTTATATAGAGCCTTTCATGTCCTTAGGACCTCCTGAAATGCTTCCCAGCCAATGAATTACTTTTGAAATGTAATCAGTTGTTATGTAGGCAGCAAATGTGCACATAGCAAGGTCCCACTAACAGCAATGAGATAAATTAACATATAATATTTTTGTGCTATTTAAGGGATAAATGCTGCACCCCTATACAGCACTGAAGTGTCAGCCTAGATTATGTAGTCAAGTACTGGACTAGGGCTCAGAGTGCTACCATTGAGCCAAGCTGATACTTAAGACAAACTTAAATTCTTGCCTTACCTTGGTGATGCTTTTATGTTGAAAAACTTTTTCCAGACCTTCTTCCCAGTAGTCAAGCCTGAATTCACATGCTCTGTTATGTATCTCCAAACTATTTACCTTCATTGTTTACCTGTGGGCTGCCTTGCTGCACCAATAAGGTCAACCCATTTTTTTATTTTGCAAGTGTAGTCTGTGAAACTGGCTTTACTCAAATGTCACCGTGCCATTACTCTGAAGTTTTGTGCACTCTACAGCTACATTAATAAACTGTATGTGATTTGTACTGGATAAATAGCTTATAACCTACTTGAGATATGTGAAAGGTATATTATGATGAATGCATTCTGATTGGTCAGTGTTCTGTCACTGCCAAAATGAAATCGGATTACATGAAATTAGTTGCAGGAAACTTATTCTCACCCATGATTTTGACTGATGGTTCACAAAAAGATTGTTATGAACCCTTTTCCAGTGAAAAAGAGGGGTCAATTTTATCTCGGGGTGGGAATGAGGGATGCAGGACCCGAATCGGGCTGTGATCCTTCCAGCCCCCCAGAGCGTGAGGCCTGGGAGATTTTAACTGCTGGCCGTTATTTGCATGGATGAAACCAACTCCTGCCCAAAGCCGGCGGGAAGGGGTGGAAAGTCGTGGCGGTCCTCACATAGACGGTCCTCGGCAAGGTAAGTGATGCAGCTTGCTGGTCACGGCCTTAGAAAAGACAAGTCCTGGGGAAGGGGGCAAAAGGAGAACAGGAGAGGCTGAGCCCCAGTGAACAGCGGCCCACAATGTTGCTGTGGCGCCAGGAGGAGCAGGAGTGTAATTTACATTAATGTAAATCTAAAATTTTACATAGCATTTCTTGGCGGCCTCCAGTGGTCCCTTTAAGGACCTGAGGTTAGGCCGCTGTAGAACTGGACAAACTGAACGTAGCACGCGCGGCTTGTTTATGCCGAATTTGGCAGCGGTGTCTTAAAACCGGCATTAGGCTCCTGATTAGTATGTTAATAGTCACCAAGACTTCTTCGGCAGCACCTCCTAAACCCGTGATCTCCACCACATAGAAGGACAAGGGCAGCAGGTGCATGGGAACACCACCACCTCCAAGTTCCCTGTCAAGTCACACACCACCTCGATTTGGACATATATCACCGTTCCTTCATTGTTGCTGAATCAAAATCCTGGAACTCCACACCTAATAGCATCTTAACCACACAGACTGCAGTGGTTCAAGAAGGCGGCCCTGCACTATCTTCTCAAGGGAAAAGAAGGATAGGCAATAAATGCTGGCCTTGCTAGTGATGCCCATATCCCAAAGAACACCTGTTTCAGATGGGTGCCCTGCACACTATTGGTGGAGATTGGGCATGGGACACCATCCCTCGAAGCTTATCCCGCCAACGCTCATTTCTTGCCCGATAAATGGGTGCAATGCGGCCCAATTTCTCCCCCAGAGAGTTCTAGGGGTACTGATACAGAGATCTTTTAAGGTGGATCTGCAGATAGAAAAGGCCATCAAAAAGGCAAATAGATTGTGTTTAAATATGGGACCACGGAATATAAAAGTAAAGGAATGAAGTTGAATTTGTATAAGACATTAATTAGGTTGCAGATGGGAGTATTGTATGTAGATTTTGACATCCATTATAGGAAAGATATTAGAGCCATGGAAAGAGTATTACAAAGACTCACTAGGATGATACCAAGAATAAGAGGTTATGACTGAAAAAAGGGTCAAAAATTATTTTTTTTCTTCACTAGAACAGAGAAGGTTAAGGGGGATTTAACAGAGCTTTTTAAAATTCTGAAAGATTTTGAGTTGGGCAGCTATTGAAATAAATTTTTAGATGTATTGGCAAATTTGTACTAAGAGGTATAGATGGGATTATCACTAGAAGAACAAAGGGATTTTTTTCAGAGAAATTTATGTGAACCTGGAATGTTTTAACATAAGTAGTTCTCGAGATAGAGACTATTAAAGAACTTAAAAGTGAATTGGATAAGTATTTGAAAGGAAAGAATATAAAATGATATGGGGTAAAGGTG
This sequence comes from Squalus acanthias, assembly GCA_030390025.1. NCBI lineage: Eukaryota > Metazoa > Chordata > Chondrichthyes > Squaliformes > Squalidae > Squalus > Squalus acanthias. The sequence goes on along the minus strand of CM059426.1, from coordinate 144,512,231 downwards.
GGAAAACAGGATTAGTGTAGATGGCTGCAGTTAAAGAACTGGCACCAGCGCAGGTGCAATGAAGCAAATGATTCTCTTTTGTGCTGTAATTTCTATGATTCTATGACTCTAGCTTAAAATAGTTTACTGGAGTAGTGTCTAATATGGTCAGCTGGGAATCAATCCTTTTTTCAAATTCTATCTAGGATAAAAAAATTAATGAATTTATGACTCATGAGTCTGTGGATTTTGCAATCTATGTTAGAGCAAAACTCTAGGCTCCAAGCTACTCATATTTAATACATCAAGCACTCTTCCAGTATCTGGTTCCTAGTTCTAATTCATTTTTATCATTTCATCTATGCAGTACAAACAAGTAGAAGCCATTAATTCCAGTGGAGAGATTGTTAGCAACCTTTCTACATGTCATATTGCTTGTTGCTAGATTGAAATTACATGGGTTCTTCAGGTTTAAATTTCAGTTTTAAAACCCTATTTGTAAAGCTTGTAAATTTACCGTGATGGTAAGTGGGGTCATTTTTAAACTCAAAATGCTTTGAGGGTTTATATGTATAGCCTACCAATTTTTTAAAAGTACTCTTGTACATGCTGATTAGCTTTACTACAGAATATTTTTAATAAACTTTACTTTTCAAAATAAAGTTTAAACAGGATTGTATGGCTGTATATATGGAGGTATTTTTTCCAATTGTATATATGCATCACGGGCCACAATCCATAATTGGGATTGTCACTTTTTCCTCCTAGCTTTCATAATTTTTAATCCAGCCATTTTGTCCTGGAACATATGGTCTGTAACTCTTGTATTCCAGTGAAAAAATACAAAAGTTCAATGGTTCTCTCGCTACTGGCATTACTGTGGTGCTACTTTCGCTGCCACAGGGGTACAAATACCAGGATAGTGATTTTGAACATGGATCAATCTGTTTGCTTGTTCATGCTATCATCCACAAACATCAAATATTTCTAAAATTACGGTCTAGCAAATACAGTAATTTAATGTCACAACTGAAAGGCAAGTGTTGAAATAAGAAGGACTGCAAGCAAAAGGGCAGCAGGACAGAACAGCTGACTACATGTGCAAGAAAGTATATCACATGGTTTAAATAGGAGTGATTCCTAATGAAAAGGATCACTGAGCGAAGCCAACCCTCAAAGGAATGTTGAGTAATTGAAGAGAAGAAACAAAGATGGTTCTCAAATGTAGAATATTGTTATATAAACTGTTTAATTAATGCTGACAGAACTACCCATTCAATTAGTTTTGAGGTGGATCATTATTATGGGATTAAAGTAATTACAACTGCTGGCAAGAAAATTGCACAATGTTTTGCAATAATGAACTGTGGGTGGATAACTTGTCACTATTACAATGTACTGCTGCTTTAAGTAAAATAAAATTTAATGGGCCAGAAATTCGGCTCTCTGGCTTCCCGTGGGTGCAAGGATCGCGCGCGTACTTACCTAGCGCGCCTGCCGTTGTGCTTCGGGCCCACGTGAAATTCGGCTCCTGGGCCTCCTGCAGCTGCCAGTGCACAGTGCTTGCGTATCCCAGGGGCGCAGTTAGTTTGAAGCGTCCCCTGGGATCACGTGGGCCATGCATGATCAATCGGAGCAGGGAATCTCCATTCATAGATTTTGACAGGAAGACCTGTCAAATCTATGAATAGGGATCGGCCCCAAAACCTCACTAAAACTTCAAATAAATTAAAAAAAAAAATCACATTTTTAAAATAACTGGAAATTACATAAATTAACTACTTTAAACAAAAATTTAAAGTTTTGAAAAAATTAATTACACTTTTTAATGGTGCTAAAAATAAGCTTACCTTTCTTTAAAGTATCTAAAAAAGATAAACCTGTTGAAAAAATGTTTAAATTGTATTTAATTCACCACTTACCTTGTTAAAAGCAGGCCTTGCGCCTCCTTTTTTCCTGCGCAGCTTCTCCGTACTTACCCTCACGGTGAAACCCGAAAAAAAACGAAGTTCGCTGCGTGCGCGCTGCCTCTCCGGCGCACGCGTTCGACCTCTGAACCCCTTCCTTCAGGGGAACGGAAGTTCCGGTTTCCAGCGCATGCGCAGTGCATGCGCAAAACCGGCACTTTTGTTGGGTCTACGGGTGAGTACACAGCGCGTACTCACCCGTGGAGACCCGAATTTCTGGCCCAATGTTTCACACTTGTCCCAATTGTGTTTTTTTCCAGACGCTAAGTAGATGACCTGTTGAAAGAAAAGTAGGAAATACTTTATGGCGCCATCATTTTTGGGCATTTTCAAGTATTTAAAATTCAAGCACAAGAGTTCAGGTCTATTCCAGGAATGAGCAGTTTGTGTATTATGTTTACTCACACTGCTAATCTGTACTCTTATCTGTTGATCACAGAGCTAGAACTCAAAGACAAAGAGAAGTGATCAGCAGATGGGTACATAATTTCAGCATTCTGCAAACTGACCTCCACTGACAAAACTTTAATATCTTCACAACTGGTGTTGCTTTGAATAACTTGTTTAAACGCAAGTCTTGTTTAAACCATTACGTGCCTGAAATTGTGCACCTGATGCACCCCTGTGTAAGTGTACTACACTGAGGTAACCTCTTCAGCTTTTGCACTGCCCTCTTATTAGCATATGGGTGCTGTGCAACCAGCTCACTTTTCCCAGCTCACAGAGGTAATGAGGGTGTGCAATTTCTGAAGAAATGCCTTAAAAGTGTAGGTACAGCACTTTAAAGCTGTGTTGGCACCTCATTTGTGGGTCCCAAAGAGGATGGTTTGGAGAGCAGCTTTGGTGAAACCGTTGAAAACTAAGTACACAGACTGACAATTCCAAGGATGCAGGCAAGAATACTTCCTTTACTGAGAGAGTACTGGAAGTCATAGTGAAGAACGTGCAGGGAAGAAGATGTGCCATCTTTTGGTATGAGAGGCACCTTCCTCAACGAGATGTAGTCAAGGCTCCATGGAAAGAGATGAATGGAATTGTTAAGAAACCAGCTTCCCAGTTAAACGAGAAAAACTTTCAAGAAGCTTGCTAAAATACATCAGTACTCTATCTCTCTGTTTGCAATCCCATGCAACACACACACACACACACACACACACACACACTTTCACCTTTGTCAGCTTCATACGTAACTGAAATGCTTTCTTATCTTTACACACTCCTTGCTTAGAACCCTTTCATTGTTTGGTGGGCAGGCCCATTAAAAACTCCTTCACTTTTTGCCCAGAGGAATCTGATCCAGAAATGGTTCTCCAGTGAAGTGGGTGTGGATTCATCTTTGTCTTGCTGCTCAAGGGGTGCTGATAAATCATGCAGTGCTTCTTGGTCTGACTCATCTCTGGCCCTTTCTTCTGCTGCTACTGGTCCATTTCTTCCTCACCCTCCATCTTTAAAAGAGCTGATAAAATCCGTAAAGGAATGCCCATGATGCAGATCAAGTTCCCTTGGCCAGAAAAGACATCTGAAAGTCCTGGTGTGGAGAAATCAAAGTCCTAAACAAATGTCTCCAAATGGCTGTTCCCCTCCACGTTAAAACGTACCACCCAGAAATTCCAAGGGTTTCGTAAGTAAAGTAAAACCTGGCACAACAGAGAACAAGCAACAAGCTCACCAAAGATAGATATGAAGACAAGGGATAGATTTAAACTTTCCCCACCAGGTAGTAAACGGGCAGTAGTGGATTGCCTGCCCGTTAAACACCCCACCCGATTTTCCTCTCCATTAAGAAAAATCAGACATGGTATATAACAGGTGGCTGAAAGTTAAAAATCTACTGCAATGAGTTGACTTTTAAGATGTTCTGGGGTTGTTGTGAGCTGCACAGCCCACTGCTCCACCATGGAGCAGGAACCTACTGGCCTCTCTCCGGATGCCAGCAGTGCTGCTCTCTCCCCCGCCACTCCACTGTTGCTCTTGCCGTTGCCTGTCAGCCTCAGGCTGCATCATCTCAGCATGGACTTCAGCAGCCCAGACTGCTGAAGCCCATGCTGAGATGGTGCAGCCTGAGGTGGGGCTATCGCGGCTCACAGCCTCTCGATGGCGTCCCAGGAGGACAGCTGAATTGCCCTCTTGAGATTCTGAGCAGCCATCCAGCTTGCCTGCTGCTGCCACTGGGGTTGCACTTCGTAGAAGCACTAGATTACACAAGAGCACTTATAGATAGCCACTAAGAGTAAGCAGCAGGGTGAATAGTTTAATATGTTTAAGTGATGTTGGTTCTGTCATGTTTGCATATTTTGTTTCTGATATATATAAACAGTGATTATGGTAATTGGGTAGTGGTGGAATCGGTGGTCTATTTTATTGTGATCTTCATGGGGAAGGGGTTGAAAGGATTGAGTGCAGATGATGGACTGCCTGATGGATCCTAAGTTGTGGAAGGTACCTCATGTGGCCACAGTGCTCTGGATTCTAATGGTCGAGCACATCTCTCAAAAGTACTGTTCAATTAGATGGCGGCGAGCGTCCCTCCAAGGTGCGGCCCGTCTACTTGGAAGCCTTTGGTGCTCCCCATGGTCCTCCTCCTCCTGTTGTGGCTCCTGAGCTTGACCCTCTGGCAGAATTGCTGGTGGTAATGGCTGTTCTCTCATATGCACAGTCAATGGCTCCCTGGACCATGGGGAACCCTGCAATCCTGTTGAATACTAGTGCTCTCTGCCTGTGGTCTTCTCTGGCAATAGGGAATGATATGCAGTCATTCCTCAGATCGTATAGAGCCGCAGAAACCTCCCTTATGCAGAAGTGCAGAGAGGATTGTGAGATATGACTTATATCACCTGTTGCAGCCTGGAAGGTTCCAGTAGCATAAAAGTTAAGTGGTACTGTGACCTTGACTGCCACAGGCAATGCAATCTTGGCTGTGCTGCGACATCTGAGTCGTCCTTCCATGAGGCCATAGATCTCTATAATGACCTCCTTGATAAAGCGCAGCCTCCTCATGCACTGGTCTTGGGTCATATGAATGTAGGAGTACTGCTCTCTGAATAACCTGGGTGGATAGGGCCTCCTGCTGAGAGCCATCCTCGCCCTCCTGTCCCTCACTCCTGCAGCAGCTGGTGCTGCTCTGCCTAGCCTCATCTCCTCCTCCAAATCATCATGTAGAGCAAATGGGGACCCCTATCAAGATGCCCATGACCAACCATTCCCTATTTCCTGGTGACTCCTGTAAGGTGTCCAATAAGGTAGAGCAGCACAGCACTCATTCTTTTTAGGTTTCATCCTGAGAGAATATCTAGGAAAAATGTTGATGGATTGTTGGTGAAGTCTTGACAAAGTGTCCCAGAAAGTCCCCTGATAAGTCTCAAAAGTCCTCTTCAAACGCAGTGTAGTCAGTCGATCTCAATCAGCAAGTAAACTTTGAAAGCGGAACATGGCTTTAAGTAGCACTCGAAATACTGAGCAAGGTTTTGTATACTCCTATTCAGCTGGCGGTGTTAGGAGAGGTCGTTAAATTAAGCGCTATCCACCAAAATGGCGTACAACCTCCTTAATGAGCGTTAGCAGGCAATTTAATTGTCAATCAGCCACTTAACAATCCTCCAGGCTACCGTTGCTAGTGCTGGCTTCAACTCTTTTACCAAGATGGCGTCTTGCGCTAAATGCGGGCTAAACCACGTTGCAGCTTAAGACCCCATCTTGGACACCTCTTTACCCCTTTAGCACCTAAAGTACTTGCCAAAATATCCCCCAAGTAGTCGATCCCAGGGGCATTCATTAACTTTATTTCAAAGAATTAGAGCTCACTTAGGAGCTGAAGATTTAAAATATTCACATAGCGGAATGGGGGCTCGGGGGGCTAGGGAAACTGAGGAATAGCAGCTCGGGAGACTGGGGAAAGGGGACTCGGGGAGAGAGGGAGACTGGGGAAAGGAGGCTCAGGGGAGAGAGGGAAATGAGGGCTCGGGAGAGAGGGAGATTGGGGAATGGGGGCTCGGGGGAGAGCGAGACTGGGGAATGGGGACTCGGGTTGAGAAGGAAATGGGGGCTCAGGGGAGAAGGAGACTGGGGAATGGGGGCTCGGGAGACTGGGGAATGGGGGCTCGGGGAGAGAGGGAGACTGGGGAATGGGGGCTCGGGGACAGAGGGAGACTGGGGAATGGGGGCTCGGGGAGAGATGGAGACTGGGGAATGGGGGCTCGGGGAGAGAGGGAGACTGGGGAATGGGGGCTTGGAGAGAGGGGAATGGGGGTTCAGGGGAGAGGGAGACTGGGGAATGGGGGCTTGGAGAGAGGGGAATGGGGGCTCAGGGGAGAGGGAGACTGGGGAATGGGGGCTTGGGATTTTGGGGAATGGGGTCTCGGGGGAGAGGGAGACTGGGGAATGGGGACTCGGGAGAGAGGGATACTGGAGAATGGGGGCTCAGGAGACCAGGGAATGGGGGAGAGGGGGAGAGGGAGATGGGGTAAATGTGGGCTCTGGGGGGGCTCAGGAGACTGGGGAATGGGGGCTCAGGAGACTGGGGAATGGGGGCTCCGGAGACTGGGGAATGGGGGCTCCGGGGGCCTCAGGAGACTGGGGAATGGGGGCTCCAGAGACTGGGGAATGGGGGCTCCGGAGACTGGGGAATGGGGGCTCAGGAGACTGGGGAATGGGGGCTCCGGAGACTGGGGAATGGGGGCTCAGGAGACTGGGGAATGGGGGCTCAGGAGACTGGGGAATGGGGGCTCAGGAGACTGGGGAATGGGGGCTCCGGAGACTGGGGAATGGGGGCTCCGGAGACTGGGGAATGGGGGCTCCGGAGACTGGGGAATGGGGGCTCCGGAGACTGGGGAATGGGGGCTCAGGAGACTGGGGAATGGGGGCTCCGGAGACTGGGGAATGGGGGCTCAGGAGACTGGGGAATGGGGGCTCCGGAGACTGGGGAATGGGGGCTCAGGAGACTGGGGAATGGGGGCTCAGGAGACTGGGGAATGGGGGCTCAGGAGACTGGGGAATGGGGGCTCCGGAGACTGGGGAATGGGGGCTCCGGGGGCCTCAGGAGACTGGGGAATGGGGGCTCCGGGGGCCTCAGGAGACTGGGGAATGGGGGCTCAGGAGACTGGGGAATGGGGGCTCCGGAGACTGGGGAATGGGGGCTCCGGAGACTGGGGAATGGGGGCTCCGGGGGGCTCAGGAGACTGGGGAATGGGGGCTTCGGAGACTGGGGAATGGGGGCTCCGGAGACTGGGGAATGGGGGCTCCGGAGACTGGGGAATGGGGGCTCCGGAGACTGGGGAATGGGGGCTCCGGAGACTGGGGAATGGGGGCTCCGGGGACTGGGGAATGGGGGCTCCGGGGACTGGGGAATGGGGGCTCCGGAGACTGGGGAATGGGGGCTCCGGAGACTGGGGAATGGGGGCTCCGGAGACTGGGGAATGGGGGCTCAGGAGACTGGGGAATGGGGGCTCCGGGGGGCTCAGGAGACTGGGGAATGGGGGCTCAGGAGACTGGGGAATGGGGGCTCCGGGGGGCTCAGGAGACTGGGGAATGGGGGCTCTGGGGGGCTCAGGAGACTGGGGAATGGGGGCTCCGGGGGGCTCAGGAGACTGGGGAATGGGGGCTCAGGAGACTGGGGAATGGGGGCTCCGGGGGGCTCAGGAGACTGGGGAATGGGGGCTCCGGGGGGCTCAGGAGACTGGGGAATGGGGGCTCCGGGGGGCTCAGGAGACTGGGGAATGGGGGCTCCGGAGACTGGGGAATGGGGGCTCCGGGGGGCTCAGGAGACTGGGGAATGGGGGCTCCGGGGGGCTCAGGAGACTGGGGAATGGGGGCTCTGGGGGGCTCAGGAGACTGGGGAATGGGGGCTCCGGGGGGCTCAGGAGACTGGGGAATGGGGGCTCAGGAGACTGGGGAATGGGGGCTCCGGGGGGCTCAGGAGACTGGGGAATGGGGGCTCCGGGGACTGGGGAATGGGGGCTCCGGGGACTGGGGAATGGGGGCTCCGGAGACTGGGGAATGGGGGCTCCGGAGACTGGGGAATGGGGGCTCCGGAGACTGGGGAATGGGGGCTCAGGAGACTGGGGAATGGGGGCTCCGGGGGGCTCAGGAGACTGGGGAATGGGGGCTCAGGAGACTGGGGAATGGGGGCTCCGGGGGGCTCAGGAGACTGGGGAATGGGGGCTCTGGGGGGCTCAGGAGACTGGGGAATGGGGGCTCCGGGGGGCTCAGGAGACTGGGGAATGGGGGCTCAGGAGACTGGGGAATGGGGGCTCCGGGGGGCTCAGGAGACTGGGGAATGGGGGCTCCGGGGGGCTCAGGAGACTGGGGAATGGGGGCTCCGGGGGGCTCAGGAGACTGGGGAATGGGGGCTCCGGAGACTGGGGAATGGGGGCTCCGGGGGGCTCAGGAGACTGGGGAATGGGGGCTCCGGGGGGCTCAGGAGACTGGGGAATGGGGGCTCTGGGGGGCTCAGGAGACTGGGGAATGGGGGCTCCGGGGGGCTCAGGAGACTGGGGAATGGGGGCTCAGGAGACTGGGGAATGGGGGCTCCGGGGGGCTCAGGAGACTGGGGAATGGGGGCTCCGGGGGGCTCAGGAGACTGGGGAATGGGGGCTCCGGGGGGCTCAGGAGACTGGGGAATGGGGGCTCCGGGGGGCTCAGGAGACTGGGGAATGGGGGCTCCGGAGACTGGGGGACGGTGGCTTGGGAGGCTGGGGAAGAGAGGGAGACTGGGGAATGGGGGCTCCGGAGACTGGGGAATGGGGGCTCCGGAGACTGGGGAATGGGGGCTCCGGAGACTGGGGAATGGGGGCTCCGGAGACTGGGGAATGGGGGCTCCGGAGACTGGGGAATGGGGGCTCCGGAGACTGGGGAATGGGGGCTCCGGGGACTGGGGAATGGGGGCTCCGGGGACTGGGGAATGGGGGCTCCGGAGACTGGGGAATGGGGGCTCCGGAGACTGGGGGACGGTGGCTTGGGAGGCTGGGGAAGAGAGGGAGACTGGGGAATGGGTGCTTGGTCCCTAGGTATATACCTGAAAATTGGATATCAAATAGCCTAATGAATTTATCTGTGAAATTTGGTCTGTATTGGTGTCACAAACGTACCTACTTGTGGCATGAAATCATTTGAGAGAAGAGGATAACATTCTGAAGAGTTAATTTGTTGATAAATAAAATGTTTACCTGGCAGTTGGTTAAATGTAGTATTTCTGATTATTGTACATTATGTTTTGTTTCCTTTTTTTGGAGAAAAGTACAAAGTTCAATAAAAAATAAATAAAACAATGAGGACACTCACTAACTCTGTCCTTGTCTTGTCTCTGAAGCCCATGAGTCTTTTTGTTGTGGTTTCCATTTTCATGAAGCACTTTGAACCAGTCCTTTAGCCTCGATACAACTTCTCTGAACTCCCTCTCACTGCATTCTGCTAAAGAAACAACATTAAACTGGTTATTAAAAACATGTGACCAAATAATAATTTATATATACAGGTATATCAAATTATACAGATTTGCTTTCCTCTTTTGGTTGCTCCAAATCCAAAACATTTGGAACTGTGTATCCTCCTAATGCAGGGAGGATGCAAAAATCTTGACAATATATTTCAAGACTCCGTGAACTGATCAACTGCCGATAGAAATGGGTTGATTTAAAATATGTTAATTTTCCTCTTGCCATCCTGATATCGTATCGGACTCTGATTTTGCTTGGGAACTGATAAACTGAGGTAACCAGGCTTGAGTGTCAAGCAGCTCTGAGACTTAAACATGTGACTTTCTGGGTAGGAGCCAAATACTCAACTATGATCTATTAGTCCAGCTAATTGTTTTGTATATACATGTTTTCCAACTGAGATGCACAGCCCCATTCATAAAAAGGAGGGGAGGTCATTACTCCCATTAACCATTAGAGGTGTGCAAGTACATTTCTATTTTTGGCAATTATTCACTCTACTCATTACACTTGTAACAGTAAAGGTGTTGTCAGTAAAGTGAAACACTTAATTTTAACACTAACCCTCTGAGACTATCTAACAGTTTTATTAAAATAATCAAAGAGCTCTAGTGACATTGTTCATGGTGAGCTGGACGTGTTTTATGAACAAGGTTATTATAGAAAGACAGGATTTGTTTTTATATAGTGCCTTTTACATCCTCAAGGATGTCCCAAAGCGCTTCATAGCCAATGAATTACTTTAGTGGTGTAGTCATTGCTGTTATGTAGACAAACTCGGCAGTAAAGTCCCACAAACAGCAATAAGATTAACAAACAGTGCCATGGGATCTTTTATGTTCACCTGAACAACCTTGTTCAACAAATACTTCAGGAAACCTTGGTTTAATGGCTCATCTGAAAGATGGCACCTTCAACATCCTCAGTATTGCACAGAGATGTCAGCCTAGATTATGTGCTCAACCTTCATTTCAGGCAGGATTGGGAACAGGGATTCCTGGTTAAAGAATTTTCAGAAGAAATAGAAAATTCACATACTTTTTCCTCACTTTCTCCCCAGTCTTCTTCGACCTGGAGACTACTTCCACCGTCTGGGTAATGTACTCCCACACATGCCTCATCTATGCCTATTTGCAACCCTGCCTTGCTCAACAAATATTTCATCACAAAAGTCCATTAACAATGTCCAGTAGAAGTTGGAGTGCTTTGTTTCTGAAACAGCCATTTTCTTCAATGATTGCTCACTCGATAACTACAGTAATTAAGTTTTGGATATTTTGATTGGATAAGTAGCTTCTTAGCTGCTTGAGAAATGTTAAAAAGATTATTGCAGGTGTATTGTAATTGGCTGATATTTCTTCATTATTGCCAATGAATCCATTTTTGCTGATATTACATGTTATAAAATTATCCATTTAGACACTTTTGTTAGCAAGGCTGTGCCTTTCTTGAATTTACTGTTAAAAGAGGAATTTCAGGCCCTGCAGGTGTGATATCACCAGTCATCATGATTCTTACCAGTTTGTATAACTCCATAGACAACTTTTATACCAATGCAATACATACTCTGAACTTTATACTTCACTGAGGTTTAAAATTAGAAGCTTTAAGCAATATGCTTGTGATGTTGTGGATTTGTTTAATTAGATTCAGGCAGGTGGAGTAGTGAACAAGAGAGTTTCAATAACACCAAGATATTCCACTACAGCACTGTGTTTGTCCGCTCCCAACTCCCTGCAGTCTGGAAGATGCAGCGCACTCTACTCTCTGTGGCCTGTGAACTAATGTAACCCAGCTCCCTGGATAATCAGGTGCTGATAGGTCTTATCCAAAGAGTTGTAGTCAGAATCAAAGATGTGGGCCAGGATCATCCTGTATGAGGAAGTGTTGCCACCCAGTTACTGCTTTAGCAGTGTAATTCTTTAAGTAGTAATCCTACTTTCGGCATAATTACTGTCAGTTTGCATTTTCCACGATGAATGAAGCATGGCTTAATGAATTAGCACACAGCAACTAAAACACAAATTAAACCAATTACTGGGGACTTAACTAAGCTAACCAGCCATTTCCCACATTAAATACCTACATTAAATAAATTATGTGAGATTCACAGAATATAATCATGCATTTTTTTTCAACGTCTCTGGGTCAACCCATGACAAGCTGGAGCCAACTTTCTGTGCCATGGATAAGGCCTGCTATTCTGCCTCATGGCATCGATCCAAATCTGGAAACACCAGCAGAGCACTGGTATAATGAAGCTGCTACATCAATAGTGGAAACTATAAAAAGAATATTTGTATTTGAAACTTGGATTCTACTGTTTGGTTCGATTGGGCATTTCTCTGCAGTGCATTCCTTAAACGTGAACAGTATATTTGTTGCATGCTGTTTCTTGTACAATTTACCAGGTAGAGAGATGTGTAAAGAGTTTAGGGGTAATTTTCTGAGGCTTCCTTTGGAGTGTCAAGCCTCACTAGCTAGGACTATGTTGAAGATAGGGTAAAAAATCTGTAACATACGGGGTTGATGCTGTGACCTGCACTCCCATCTAACAACGCAGATGCGGAATCTCAGAAAATGACCCATCATATGTGCATTCCAGCTATGGCAAAAGTGAAGCTTTAAACAACGTATGTAGAGATTTCAACTCATTTGATTTTGAACAGAATTCCAAGAATCTAGGCATGCATCGTTCCTGTTCCTTCAAAGAACAGTCAGATGTTTGATTACGTCAAAATGAAAGCACTATGCACAACCTGTGTTATTTTCTGGTGGAGGCTACATAAGACTTGCACATTAAGTGAATACAGTAATCCTCTTTAGGTATGCCATAGGACATGCCTTGGGAAAGACGTGGGGTAGATGTTGGTCCGTTTTCAGGCCTAGACTTGGTGCTGCACGACAAGCGTGCACCTGAATCGAGAGGCCTGATGATTGACGGAAATTGGACTGGGCTACTTGTGGGGATGGGATGATTCAACTCCTCTGGAATCGGAGGAGCACTCCTGCTTCTCTTGGCTCCACAGGAACAGTTAAAAAATTCACTTATTTTTCATTAGTGGCTGCTGGGGCCGCTGAAGAATCCTGAGCAAGATAGGCCCGACACCTGCACCGATCATCAGTGGCTAATTTGAGCAAGTGGCCTAATTTACATATTTAAGGAGCCTAACACCTGTTTTAGGCATCTGCTTAGGATACCTTTGCTTTAAGAAGTGCAGGCAGCTTTTTAATAGCGTCAGCCCTGCCATAATTTCCACCCTCCTCCATAGTTGAGCTGCTTAGCAAATAGCACTGGAAGCTTGCCATGAATACTCAAATAAGGCTTGACTATGAAAATGGTTGAGGCCTCCTGCTATCGGCATTGGGCAGGTATAGTGGACACCATGCCCACTGCCCAACCAATATACATGCTACATAAAAATCATCCCCCAGTTTCACATTTGAATTGTTACTGTGGCAAAAGGTGATGGAAGGCCAAATATTGTCACTTTTCAAATTGTACATCTTGAGACGATTGCAAATCTTTCAAAATTGACCATTACATTTCTATTCTGTCTTGTCTTCATAAACAAAGTGAGTAAAACTAGTAATTTAAACTGATCTTCAATTCTGCACACTTGGCAGTGTGTAATAATTGAAATAGTGAAGATGACATGATTGTTTATTTGATGGAAAATCAAATTTCAGTTTGCTCTAAGACACTGTCACATACACAAGGAAGGTAAGCGAGACTAAGGTAATGTCTCACACTGATTAAACTGGGTTTCCCATTTCCCATTTAAGAGGTATTCAGTCAGTTAGAATTACAAGGAATTGCTATCAAGATGTAACAAAAGCCTGACCAGCATCAAGAGAAATTAGAAAGTAACTCAATTTGAAAATTGTGACACAGCTGTTGATATTTTTTTAAATTGGGATGGCAAGAAAATTACAGTATAGGAAATGAGAAGGCATATAATAACCTACTTAGTTACAATGGAGCAGCATCCTAGAATTCTATCTAAAATGAAAACTGCACACCAACCAAAGATTCAATTCTCTGCCCGACTGTGCAAGTGAGGTTTAGGCTGCTCTTGATGAATAAAGTGAATGAAGCTAGATTTAGTGGGGAAGATAGTCAGAGGACTTCCAGTTCAGTGGAACTGCTCTTTTTGCCATAATAAATTAAAACATAATAACAGTAAAGTGTGGTGTTTCAGATTCCTCGCCGTTCCCACAACAGAGAATGGGGGATAGGAGAAACACGACACCTGAAAATCTTACGTTGCTTCTACTTCACTGTTCCACAAATATTTCATTGTCTCAGTATCCCACATTCCATACAAATACACATCGGGAACATCATGACAATGTTTAGTGCAAATGGCAAGAATCTGTAAAACTCATTCTTTGGAAACACAATCTAGTTTAATAGATTCTAGGTAGGTAGAGATTTTAGTGTATTTGTAATGAACTGTTTAATGGTCTAGGTGCAGTTCTTCTGTTTGCTATTTTCAGTCATTAACTCATTTAAAATAAATTAACTGACTACTTTGTTAAAATAGCAAACAGAACGTGCTAACCAAAGGGCGGAAAAGCCACTCCCATGCACTGGCAGCACAAGCACACACTGGGCGCAGAGGGCTCAGAAAACTGGGATCATTGTCAGTGCATCCGAATTGTGGTAGCCATGGGTTTTCTGATAGGGGTACACTGGGGCTTGTGCTGCTGCATGGTGCAAGTCTTGTTACATTATTCATTTGGGGCATTTCCTTGGCTCCACTGGAATTACAATGAGCTACATCCTTGGCACCAGACCAGCTCTCTGTACCTTTAATAGTTGGGGTAAACCACACTCCTGAAGATACATAGCAACTGGAAGCAGCTTTAAAACAATCCCACTGACCTTTTGATGGATTTAGTCCTCATTTGTTTTTTGGCCATTTTTGGTCTCTTGGTATTGTATCCTGTTTCTTTGGATTGAATGTTTATTTGTTGCTTTTTCCTTAGTTAAGCTATAATGCTAGATCCCAGAATTCAAAGGACTTTGCCTGGCATAGACTTTCTTGCCTTCCCCCTGTACATAGCATTCTCCTGTCTCATCTCCGCACAAAGCACAGTAGAAAATAAGCATTTTCAAACTTTGCCGCTAACAGGAAGTGCAGCTGTCACTTTGAGAAATTGCATCAGTACACTTCTGCTCCTGCCCAGGAAATCCCAACGTCTGTGCTCATTTAAATGCAGCTGGTGTGTTACCCACACAATCTGTGTCAACTAAATCATGCTGGGAGCATACCAGCTACATTTAAATTGGTGTACAGTAGAAAACTTGGAGAAGTCCCCTCTGTGCACCATCAATGAAAAATTCATTAGTCAATGTGCTAGGAGCAGAATTTCACCTTCCCATTTGCTAAAAAATAGTAAAAATCCACAATCAAAATTGCATAATTCCTTTGTACTATGGGGCGTGTGGAAAAAGGGGCTGAACTCAGATCTGCAGCGCTTCAGCCTCTTTTACACTGCAATAGACTGCAAACAAATTGCAATCCACCAGGTGGCTGCTGCTTCTGTCTGCCCCACCCTTCCACCACATATCCTCGCGGTAGTTTTGGGGGAGCATCCATCAGAATTCTTGGGCAATCACAGGAACCACACCAAATAAATCTCTGAATGGCCCGGTAGACCCCACGCCAGCTGAGCGCAGGTTCAGGATCCGTTCTGGACCTAATGCAGGCCCCAAAGTTAAAAAGGCAGAAGGCCACCAATCCCAGGCCTGCAAGTGTGGGACATTGGAATTTTGGATCCCTTTCCTCTTTAGTCCAAGTGGCCTCTTGCTCCCTTCCTCAGAGCCCACCCCCATTATTTCAATTTTACCTCCTTGCAACAATTTATACTAATCAAGATAAAAAGTGTTAGTGCTGGGATGGATTTTTTTTAAAACTTTGTTTGTAGTGTTAGCACAGAAAAGACAGTTTGGCCCATCAAGTCTGCTCCTTCCACAGACCATATACTCCAACATGGATGCTACCTCACTTATTTAGGCTCCTGAGGGAAAGTTCTGTGTAACCATTTCCTAGACTCCTAATGCTAATCAAATAAAAGCCCAGAGTATCTATGTGCTCCTACATCTCCACTGTCCAGCCCTGCCTGGTTGCTTTCAACAGATTGCATTTCCTTGGCCATAGGAGCAAAGAAGCCCATTGTAGTCCATCGTGAATTTAATTATCTCTGCCCAAATACTTAGCCATACTAACATTCATTAACCAGATATTCATTCAATTTTTTTTAAGGAATGAATCAACACTGTACTAACTGACTTTACTCTGTTCAGGGAAAATAAAATGTGGAGTCATCAAAGGAGCTACCTTCCAATTATTATTTTTGTCCTTAGCCTCTATTGTCATATCAAGTGTAACTGTACAATGATTAGTACAACGTAAGTGTTCACCTGCTTCTAAGTTTCTAATCACGACTAGTAGACTGTTAAACATTTTTAAAGAAAACTTCCTTTATTTGTAATAAAATTGTAAATGCATTCTTTATACATACATACATGTTGTTATGATTTTGTTGTAGTTTTCTCATCACATCTAATACAACACCCGATGCAGTGCTCACTGATCATCCCATGAAATTGCTTAGATTTTCAAACCTCCTTTTTGGCCATCCGTGTTCTATCCATTTCATGTCTGAGATCACATTAGAGGGGTAATTCCACGATCCAGTGCTTGCAGGAAGTGCATCTTGAGAAATGACAGGTACAGCTCACTTTATATCAATTCAGCCAAGAGCTTTAATCCCCTATTACACTTAATGGAACGACATTTCCATCTCTGATTTCAATCATCAATTAGTGCCAAATTATATGCGCATTGGAACAGCAGACTTGCATGCTAAAGGAGCTAGGATAAAAATGTTGACAGTAATTTAAGTTAGGACTCTTAACAGCCTTCAGAGAGAGAAGAATTTCATCCCAACAATATGGGCCAGATCCAAGCTTAGGTCCCAGAAGTAATAGAGCAGGGAAAAAGGGATAGTTACTCGCCTACAGTGAAGCTGTTTGCAGAAATTGATTCAGGACAATTGCTTTAGCTTCTTGGATTCACACTGTGTATGTAACTATGTATCTGGAAATTGTTGATTCAGATGACAGTCTCAAAATATAACTTTCATTAATCCTAGGGGGTAGAAATGCAACCTCGTGCGTTTGTTTAATGGACGTAAAACGGGCTCAAACGAGGGCCAACTTCAGGGACGAATGTCCTGTGCCTGAAAGACATACGACCAATGTTCCCCGTAATTTTCTTGGGGGGTGCCGAGCTCTTTAAGGGGCTGCACAGCCCATTCACAGTTTTGCGCTTGCGCGAACTTTAACATTGAAAAAGCCCGTCCCGGGCCGACCCAATATTGGGTCGGGCATTTTCAGTCATTTTTGGCTGCAGCCTAAAACAGGTGTTACGCCCCTTACATACGTAAATGAGAAGCCTAATGCCTGTTTTAGGCCCCCTCTACCAAATTGGATTCTGATGAGTGGAGCAGGCCTGCTCTGCTTGGGGGTCTTCAGTGTCCACCACCAAAAGGTTAGTTTAAAAGAAAACAGAACGAAAAAAAAAATTCAGTGGATTCAGGAGGAATCCAACACCACAGTATCCTGATCGCCCCCTCCCGCCCATTGTCGTTCTACTCCTCCCTTCCATTCGGGCCGTTGCTGGCGAGGCAAGCAGCCCGACATTCATCTATGTAAAATGGGGGGGTTGCTTGTGGAGGCGCAGCAGGTGCCAGCAGCTTGCCCAACTAATGTTAATGAGGCTTGATGCCCAATTTCAGGCTGCCCTTGAGTCTCCCGATTGGGGCGAGTGCGGCACCTATTTCAGGCCCGAAAATGGGCCAACAGCAATTTCCACTCTCGGATGTTTACAATGAATTCACCTATACTGATCCTTTTACCTTGATGACTTTGTCTCCAATTTATGTATTGCATCTAACTGCATACATCTCCAGTGTAAATAGTTAATATTGAAGTTTTAGATTAGCTCTACAATTGGGCAGACAAATGGCAAACAAAATGTAATGCTGATAAAATGTATAAAGTATTGCACATTAATCAAAAAACGTGCAGCATATGCATACAATGATTGGGACTGAATTAGCAGAGGAAATTTAAAAAGGGACTTGAGAATGATGGTGAATAGTCATTTTCAATGTTGTGAAGCAATTAAAAAAGCAAACAGAATGCTGGGTTATATAATCAGAACACTGGAATGCAAGTCTGTGGTGTGTTATGCTTGGACAAACATTGCAGAGGGTGCAGGGAAAACAACTGATGTGAAATGTAAAGGGGATGAGCTATAAAGGAAAGACCAGAGAAGCTCAAGCCTCACAATGTAGAAAGAAAACAGTAAAACAACAGCAACTTGCATTTATATAGCGCCTTTAATGTAGTAAAATGTCCCAAGGTGTTTCACAGGAGCGTT
Source organism: Squalus acanthias (assembly GCA_030390025.1). Taxonomy (NCBI): domain Eukaryota; kingdom Metazoa; phylum Chordata; class Chondrichthyes; order Squaliformes; family Squalidae; genus Squalus; species Squalus acanthias. Next base: position 144,494,399 of record CM059426.1, on the reverse strand, counting down.
ATCAAACAAAATTTGACACCGAGGCACATAAGGAGCTATTAGGGCAGATGTCCAAAAGCTTGGTCAAAGAGGTAGGTTTTAATGAGCGTCTTAAAGGAGGAAAGAGTGGTAGAGAAACGGAGAGGTTTAGGGAAGGAATTCCAGAGCTTAGGGACTTGGCAGCTGAAGGCACGGCCACCAATGGTGGAGCGATTAAAATCGGGGATGCTCAAGAGGCCAGAATTGGCGGAGCGCAAAGATCTTGGGGATGTAGAATATTATAACATATTAAATGGTATAGATAAGGCAAACCCAGAATATTCCCAGGCAAGTGTGGTATAAAAGGAAATTAGTGAAGAGTAGATTCAAAACAGATATTAGGAAGTATGGGTTGAATTTTAATTTCTGCTGTACATCTGGCAGGAGGTGGGTGGGGCTTTTGCTCCACCTGCCCGATGATGTCAGGGAAATGCCTGATCTATTTTCATGATCAGACCTCATTTAAATACAGGAGGCAAGCTGCCAGTGTTAATCGTGCTGCTTATAGGCAGCCACCAAAGTGGGCCTGCAGCAGCCCTTTAAAGGGGAGGAATGAAAAATTAAGGGCGGGAGGGGGTTGTGATTGGGGTCGTCAATGGAACAGCAGATTTAAGCAACAGGGAAAAGTAAAGAGCATACCAAGCAGCAAGGAGTTGAAATTAAGGGAGCCTTTAAGGGTTAAAAGTCCCAAAAAGAATGAAGATAAAGTAATTGCCACACCCGCATACTGGGTAAAGTGTGACAATAAGCTATGCCGACAAGGTTCAATTATTACTCTTCTGATCACAGCTGGGGCAGCTGTTGGGTGCTGGAGTTTGCCTTAATACCATTGAGGTAAAGAGGGGAAAAATAAACCAAGTTTCCTATCCACTGATGCCAGTAGGAAAGCGTATGTAAACATTGGGTGAGGAGAGAATGAGGCTTCTTGGTCAAATATCTTCACAACATTCACTGTCTAGTGAAAGATATACTATATAAAGATAACAGGGTCGATATTAAAGCCCTCACGACAGGCGGCAGTTCACTAAATACGAACGCAACCCACTGTACACATGCCTGCTGCCATTTTAATGCTTGACGTGTCTGTGTCCATCTTGGAGAGGCAGGACACTTCATTATAATATTTAAATCAGGCTCCCACAGTGCAGTTGGGAGCCTGATATAAAATTCAACGGTTGCCGGCCGGGTTTCCCAGGGCTCAGGAAACCCGGCAGCTAAATGGAGACGGGAGCAGCTGGTTGCAGGAGGTTAGTGCATTTCAGAGCACTCATTGTGGGCTAGGAGGAGCAGGATTGCTTCCCAGTGGCCCCTCAAATACACCTTCTGGCGATCGCGGCCTCTCCTGGCTGCCCCCACTCCAAATCATCGATCTTTCCCTCCCTCCCGATTGCCGCTATGATCTCCCCCCCCCCAACCCTTCCCAATTGCCGGGAGCCATTGGAGAAGGCCGTACACAGGGTGAAAAATGGAATAAAAATTGATAATGAGATCCTACCGTTAAATTCAGCAGGAGCTCCACATTCCTGGGATTTCCGGGTTTTCCCCCCACACAAACACATGCCCCTGGTCACTCCCCAACTGGCCATAAATATCGGGGCTAATCAGTTCCCTCCCAGATCGATTACCTTTGTCTGTGCAAGTTATGGGGCTTTCCTCGAGCCGTTAGGAGGCTGATGCCAGCTCTCGACTGGCAATAGTTCTGCCGAGGGCTACTGAGGATGTAATGGGCTGATTTTCTGGGGTAGCTTGAAAACTCCCACAGACATGTGCCATTGATGTAAGGGGGAGGGGATGGAGGATACACTCACTTCCACCCACCAGAATTTCACTGGGCTGTGTAGATGGGGTAGAATTCCTGGGGGACTTGGTTTCCATCTCAAATTCTAGCCCTTGTTGGATGATTCTGCCCAAGTTGTGCCCTGAGCCTGATTGGAATTCCATGTACTCGGCTTCCTCAAAAAAAAATCCAGGTAAGTGGTTGCCATGAAACAATGAGGGGTGGAGGGGGCTGAAAATTTAGTTTCCATATATGATACTATATATTATGCATTAAATTAGAGACATAACTGGGATTGCAGGATGTACCACCAATTTTGCACATCAGGTGGTCCCATTGAGATCAATGATTTCTTGTTTGTCCTGCCAGCATTGTTATAACTGACATTTTGACTGGTTTAACAGCAGACTGTTATATTTGAATTAACAACAGAAAATGCCGGAAGCACTCAGCACGCCAGGCAGCATCCGTGGAGAGAGAAACAGAGTTACCGTTTCAGGTCTGGGACCCTTCATCAGAACTGGAAAAGGCTCGAGATGTAACAGATTTCAAGCAGGTGCAGAGGCTGGGAAAGGGGGAGGGGAGGAGAAGAAGGAGCATTCTGTGCTAGGGTAGGAGGCAGGAGAGATAAAATGTTGCAAATGGGGATGACAAAATCATAAACAGCCTGAAAAATGGGGGCAGGGGTTATAGTCTGAAATTGTTGAACTCTATGTTGAGTCCAGAAGGCTGTAAAGTGCCTAATCGAAAGATGAGGTGCTGTTCCTCGAGCTTACGTTGAGCTTTATTGGAACAGTGTAAGAGGCCGATGACAGAGAGATCAGAGTGGGAGTGAAGCGGAGAATTAAAGTGACAGCAACCGGAAGCTCAGGGTCACCCTTACGGACTGAACGGAGGTGTTCCGCAAAGCGGTCGCCCAATCTGCATTTGGTCTCCCCAATGTAGAGGAGACCGCATCGTGAGCAGCGAATACAGTATACTAAATACAACCTGACGTAATAAAGACTCACTACGCACTTGAACATAAAGCAAGGCTTTAATCAACTTGTAACAAAACATGGAGGTCTAGTTAGCAGTCACTAGCTTCCTGTTTCCAGATTGTCTCTGCCCAAGGTGGGCCCATGCCTGAGTATTTATACTCCCTGGACGGCGCCCCAGCTGGCCGCCCAGTAGTACTTCCTGAGTTGTTACTTGCGATTTATGACACAACCGACCTCTACCATGCGGAAACTGAATGGCAACTCTCCAACACCTCCTCCTACCTCCCCCTGGACCATGATCCCACTACCATACATCAAGCCATTGTTTCCAAGACTGTCACTGATCTCATCTCCTCTGGAGATCTTCCCTCCATAGCCGCCAACCTCATAGTCCCCCACCACCGCACAGCCCGCTTCTACCTCCTTCTGAAGATCCACAAACAGGACTACCCTGGTAGACCCATCGTTTCAGTCTGTTCTTGTCCCACGGAAGTTATCTCTTCCTATCTCGACTCTATTTTTCTCCCCTTGTCCAGTCTCTTCCCACCTACATTCGCGACTCTTCCGACGCCCTCCGCCACTTTAACAATTTCCAGTTTCCTGGCCCCAACCGTCTCCTTTTCACTATGGACGTCCAATTCCTCTACACCTCCATCCCCCACCAGGACAGCCTGAGGGCGCTCCGCTTCTTCCTTGAACAGAGGCCCAACCAGTCCCCATCCACCACCACCCTCCTCTGCCTGGCTGAACTTGTTCTCACATTGAACAACTTCTCCTTTGACTCCACTCACTTCCTCCAAATTAAAGGTGTTGCTATGGGAACCCGCATGGGCCCTAGCTATGCCTGCCTTTTCATGGGATATGTGGAACATTCTTTGTTCCAGTCCTACTCAGGTCCCCTCCCTCACCTCTTTTTCCGGTACATCTGTGACTGTATCGGTGCCGTTTCCTGCTCTCGCCCTGAACTAGAAAAGTTCATTCACTTTACTTTCAATTTCCACCCTTCCCTCACCTTCACATGGTCCATCTCCGACTCTTCCCTTCCCTTCCTTGACTTCTCTGTCTCCATTTCTGGCGATAGGCTATCGACAAACATCCACTACAAGCCCACTGACTCCCACAGCTACCTGGACTACACTTCCTCCCACCCCGCTTCCTGTAAGGACTCTATTCCATTCTCCCAGTTTCTCCCACTCCGTCGCATCTGTTCTGATGATGCCACTTTCCATACCAGTGCTTCCGATATGTCTTCCTTTTTCCTCAACCAAGGATTCCCCTCCACTGTGGTTGACACGGCCCTTAACCGTGTCCGTTCCATTTCCCGGACTTCTGCTCTCACCCCTTCCCCTCCCTCCCAGAACCACGATAGGGTTCCCCTTGTCCTCACCTTTCACTCCACTAGCCTTCACATTCAATGGATCATCCTCCGCAATTTCTGCCACCTCCAACGTGATCCCACCACCAAATGCATCTTCCCCTCACCTCCCCTTTCAGCATTCCGAAGGGTCCACTCCCTCCGTGACACCCTGGTCCACTCCTCAATCACCCCCAACAGCCCTTCCCCTTCGCCCGGCACCTTCCCATGCAAGCGCAGGAGATGCAACACCTGCCCTTTTACCTCCTCCCTTCCCACTGTCCAGGGCCCCAAACACCCCTTCCAGGTGAAACAGCGATTTACTTGTACTTCTTGCAATTTAGAATACTGTATTCGCTGCTCACGATGTGGTCTCCTCTACATTGGGGAGACCAAATGCAGATTGGGCGACCGCTTTGCGGAACACCTCCGTTCAGTCCGTAAGGGTGACCCCGAACTTCCAGTCGCCTGTCACTTTAATTCTCCGCTTCACTCCCACTCTGATCTCTCTGTCCTCGGCCTCTTACACTGTTCCAATGAAGCTCAACGTAAGCTCGAGGAACAGCACCTCATCTTTCGATTAGGCACCTTATAGCCTTCTGGACTCAACATCGAGTTCAACAATTTCAGACTATAACCCCTGCCTCCATTTTTCAGGCTGTTTATGATTTTGTCATCCCCATTTGCAACATTTTATCTCTCCTGCCTCCTACCCTAGCACAGAATGCTCCTTCCTCCCCTCCCCTCCCCTCCCCCTTTCCCTGTCTCTGCACCTGCTTAAAATCTGTTACATCTCGAGCCTTTTCCAGTTCTGATGAAGGGTCCCAGACCTGAAACGGTAACTCTGTTTCTCTCTCCACGGATGCTGCCTGGCCTGCTGAGTGCTTCCGGCATTTTCTGTGGTTATTTCAGATTCCAGCATCCGCAGTATTTTGCTACTGTGTTATATTTGAATGTTGTGTTAATCATGGAATAGGTAGATCAGTGCCGGAGAATGGAATATTTTTTCCTCTTTTGTTACTCGCATGTATCAGCATCAAGCATTTCTGGTTCAGGTATAGCACAGTCGGTTGCAGAGTAAAACTTCCTCTACTCTACCCCAGCAACATGTCTCAGCCCCGTGTCAGGAGAGCAGCCTATTGCACCAGTACAATTTTTTTCTATTTCCCTGAGCAATTCTTATGGCTTACCTAAGTGAAATTGTCAATTTAGGATCTATTTTGTATTGTGCAGACCATGCCCACAAGGAACTGGTTTCAGTCTGCCCAAACTCATTTCACAGGCAATCTGTCTATCTAGCAGTCGAGCTGGATTAAAACCCAGATCACAGAGATGAAAGGTCAGGGTCTGATGCATTGTGCCACCCAGTCTTTATAGTTAGCTTTTTTTTTTGTTCTAGCTGAGTATATGATTCTGGTAGGATACTGATAAAAAGTCAAATCAGTAACAGGAATGTGGAATAAAGCAATTTAACATAAATTGTAAAATAAATGGAACTAAAGTAATTCAGAATCAAACCATTACTGTATCTGATGGTCTGATAAATGAAGCTTTAATGGGAAAAGACAAACATGAAAGATTGTTGAAGCCTAGGCACTAATAAAAAATATGCATAACAAATCAGAAGCATCCCACATAAACTTGACAGGAAGTGCCTTAGATTAGACCTTATGCCAGCTCAAACCATCCTTGGAGTTACATCCAATTTTTTAGCCATTAACAGAATTAGGTAAAAGCAGAGTGAAGCTGACAGCTTCAAGGATACCTTATCTTTCTTTATCATCTAAAATAAAATTATTTCACCAATTTAAAAATGTAATGAAATGTTCCAGATTCCAGTTCTACTCACAAGGCCAGATTTTTTTGTGATTGCTCTTTAACAACCTTTGTGGAGATCCTCCACCACAAGAATTTTAATACCTTAACTCAGTAGTAAAAACTTAACATGCAACAATATTACACACTGCACTACAGTTAAGGATGTGCCTGATTTTCTACAATCACTTATGTACTTATCAAGAATAAGAAAGACTTGCATTTATATTGCGCCTTCCACAACCTCAGGATATTCCAAAGTGCTTTACAGACAATTAAGTACTTTTGAAATGTAGGCTCCGATAATAACTCCGAGGTGGAGGAGGAAGATTGGGAAAGCAATAGTGGTAGGGGATTCGATAGTTAGGGGAACAGACAGGCGTTTCTGTGGCCACAGACGGGATTCCAGGATGGTATGTTGCCTCCCTGGTGCCAGGGTCAAAGATGTCACTGAGCAGCTGCTGAACATTCTGAGGGGGGAGGGTGAACAGCCAGAGGTTGTGGTCCATATTGGTACCAACGACATAGGTAGAAAGAGGGATGAGGTCCTGCAGGCAGATTTTAGGGAGGTAGGAAAGAGATTAAAAAGCAGGACCTCAAAGGTAACAATCTCTGGATTACTCCCTGTGCCACGAGCTAGTGAGTACAGATATAGGATAGAGCAGATGAATGTGTGGCTAGAGAGATGGTACAGGAGGGAGGGCTTAAGATTCCTGGGACATTGGGACCAGTTTTGGGGGAGATGGGACTTGTACAGGCTGGACGAGTTGCACCTCAACAGAGCCGGAACCAATGTCCTTGCGGGGGAGTTTGCTAGTGCTGTTGGGGAAGGTTTAAACTAATTTGTCAGGGGGATGGGCACCAGGATGTTGCATTAGAAAGGAGAAGCAAAGTTCACAAAAGGATGGGCAGAGACAGATAGCACTAGAGTAAGAAATAGTACAGTATTAGGTGGGGTCAGATTAAGAGAGAATACAAGAAGGTCTAAGACAGGTTTACAGTGCATGTGTGTAAACGCATGAAGCGTGGTAAATAAGGTTGGTGAGCTACAGACGCAAATAGCCACATGGGAATATGATGTTGTGGCAATAACGGAGACCTGGCTCAAAAAAGGGCAGGATTGGGTTTTAAATATTCCTGAATATAAGGTGTCCTGGAAAGATAGGGAAGGAAAAAAAGGTGGGGTGGCAGTATTGGTTAAGGAGAATGTTACAGTGCTGGAGAGAGAGGATGTCCTGGAGGGGTCAAGGACAGAATCTATTTGGTTAGAGTTAAGAAACGATATAGGTGCCATTACACTATAGGTGTATTCTATAGGCCACCAACTAGTGGGAAAGATATAGGGGAGCAAATTTGCAGGGAAATTACAGAGAGGTGCAAGAGCTATAGAATAGTAATAATGGGGGACTTCAATTAACTGAATATAGACTGGGATAATAATTGTGTAAACGGCAGAGATGGGGAAGAATTTCTGAAGTGTTTTCAGGAGAACTTTCTTGATTAATATGTTTCCGGCCCAATGAGGAAGGAGGCATTGCTGGATCTGGTTCTGGGTTATGAGGTGGGTTAAGTGGACCAAGTGTCAGTAGGGGAAAACAGTGATAGAAACATAGAAAAATAGGAGCAGGAGTAGGCCATTCTGCCCTTCGAGCCTGCTCCGCCATTCAATATGATCATGGCTGATCCTCTATCTCAATACCATATTCCCGCTCTCTCCCCATATCCCTTGATGCCTTTTGTGTCCAGATGATGCCTTTTGTGTCTAGAGTATCACAGTATCATAAGGATTAGGTTAGCTATGGAAAAGGACAGGGAGCAATCTAGAGTAAAAATACTTAATTGGAGGAAGGCAAATTTCAGTGGGTTGAGAACAGATCTGGCCTGGGTAAATTGGAATCAAAGATTGGGAGGCAAAACTGTAATTGAGTAATGGGCTGCCTTTAAAGAGGAGATGGTTCGGGTACAGTCAAGGTAGATTCCCACGAGGGGGAAAGGTAGGGCAACTAAAGCCAGAGCTCCCTGGATGACAAAAGAGATAGAGTAAGATGAAGCAGAAAAAGGGGGCATATGACAGATGTCAGGTTGAGAATACAAGTAAGAACCAGGCTAAATATAGAAAGTTCAGAGGGGAACTGAAAAAGAAAATAAGAAGGGCAAAGAGTAAGTATGAGAATAGATTGACAGCTAACATAAAAGGGAAACCAAAAGTCTTCTATAGGCATATAAATAATAAACAGGTAGTAAGAGGAGGGGTGGGGCCAATTCGGGACCAGAAAGAAGACGTATGCATGGAGGCAGAGGACATGGCTGAGGTACTAAATGAGTATTTTGCATCTGTCTTCACCAAGGAAGAAGATGCTGCCAAAGTCATAGTGAAAGAGGAGGTAGTGGAGTTATTGGATGGGATAAAAATTGATAAGGAGGATGTACTAGAAAGGCTGGCTGAACTTAAAGATGATAAGTCATCAGGACCGGATGGGATGCATCCTAGGATGCTGAGGGAGGTAGAGGAGGAAATCGCGGAGGTACTGGCCATAATCTTCCAATCCTACTTAGAGGACTGGAGAATTGCAAATGTTACACCCTTGTTCAAAAAAGGGTGCAAGGATAAACCCAGCATCTACAGGCCAGTCAGTTTAACCTCGGTAGTGGGGAAGCTTTTGGAAACGATAATCAGGGACAAAGTTAACAGTCATTTGGACAAGTATGGATTAATTAAGGAAAGCCAGCACAGATTTGTTAAAGGCAAATCGTGTTTAACTAACTTGATCGAGTTTTTTGATGAGGCAACAGAGAGGGTTGATGAGGGAAATGCGGTTGATGTAGTGTGTATGGACTTCTAAAAGGTGTTTGATAAAGTGCCACATAATAGGCTTGCCAGCAAAGTTGAAGCCCATGGAATAAAAGGGACAGTGGCAGCATGGATACGAAATTGGCTAAGTGACAAGAAACAGTGAACGGTTGTTTTTCGGACTGGAGGAAGGTATACAGTGGTGTCCCCCAGGGGTCGGTACTAGCACCACTGCTTTTCTTGCTATATATTAATGACTTGGACTTGGGAGTACAAGGCACAACTGCAAAATTTGCAGATGACACTAAACTTAGAGGTAAAGTGAACAGTGAGGAGGATAGTGATAGACTTCAAGAAGACATACACAGGCTGATGAAATGGGCGGACACGTGGCAGATGAAATTTAATGCAGAAAAGTGCAAAGTGATACATTTTGGTAGGAAGAATGAGGAGAGGCAATATAAACTAAAGGGTACAATCCTAAAGGGGTTGCATGAACAGAGAGACCTGGGGGAATATGTGCACAAATCATTGAAGGTGGCAGGGCAGGTTGAGAAAGCGGATAAAAAAGCATACGGGATACTGTGCTTCATAAATAGAGGCATAGAGTACAAAAGCAAGGAAGTTATGATGAACCTTTATAAAACACTGGTTCAGCTTCAACTGGAGTATTGTGTCCAATTCTGGGCACTGCACTTTAGGAAGAATGTGAAGGCCTTAGAGAGGATGCAGTAAAGATTTACGAGAATGATTCCAGGGATGAGGGACTTCAGTTACGTGGATAGACTGGAGAAGCTGGGGTTGTTCTCCTTAGAGCAGAGAAGGTTGAGAGGAGATTTGATAGAGGTATTTAAAATCATGAGGTGTCTAGACAGAGTAGATAGAGAGAAACTGTTCCTATTGACGGGTCGAGAACCAGAGGACACAGATTCAAAGTGATTGGCAAAAGAGCCAAAGGCAACATGAGGAAAAACTTTTTTATGTAGCGAGTGGTTATGATCTGGAATGCACTGCTTGAAAGGGTGGTGGAGGCAGACTCAATCGTGGCTTTCAAAAGGGAATTGGATAAGTACCTGAAGGGAAAAAATTTGCAGGGCTACGGGGAAAGGATGGGGGAGTGGGACTAGTTGAAGTGCTCTTGCAGAGAGCCGGCACAGGCTTGACAGGCCGAATGGCCTCCTTCTGTGTTGTAATGATTCTATGATTCTAGTAAAGCTTTGTAGTTCCATAAGGGTGTGCACATGGGTGTTTGAGAAAATGTTATGTTGTTAAGTTTCCGTTGTTTAGTACGATCACATAAAGGGCTAGAAATTTGTTATAGCCAAGAAATAAGCAGTGTTTAGACTAAAAATGGTTAAGTAGTGCCACCTGAAAATCGTCTAGAATGCATGCAAAATTCTTGCTCACTCCTCATTAAAATGATTGCAATCATGATTCTAGTCTAAAAATCCAAGCTCATTGGCGTTACACTGAAAAGCTGTCTTCCCTTGTTCTATTGGGGACTTGGCCTGGAGGGTGTTGCACGGAGCAGTCCCGTGCAATAGGATTTTAAACAGGTTCATGGACTCCCAGGCTGCTTGCCATTTTTGCGGCCTGGAGGAGTCAGTTTTTCACATTTATACGGAATGTGAGAGGTTGCAGCCCCCCTTTCATTATTTGAAGGGGCTGCTCCTCGATTTTTGGTTGCACTTCAGCCCCACGCTCCTGATCTACGGTCACCCGGTGCGGAGGGGAGCGGGCAGTTCGGAGGACCTCCTCGTGGGACTGCTCCTGGGCCTGGCTAAAAAAGCCATTAATTGGTCCAGGCAGCGGGCGGTCGAGGGGGTCGTTCGGCCCGATTGCCTGCCTCTCTTCCGCGGCCATGTTCGCGCCCGGGTGGCCCTGGAGATGGAGCACGCGGTGTCCGCCGGCACGCTTGAGTTTTTCCACGACCGGTGGGCGCCGCGGGGACTGGAGTGCATCGTCACCCCAGGCTACCAAATTTTAATTTAATTTGTTAAGTTTCATTTAAGTGCTTTTTAAGTTACAGTTTATGGGTTGCACAAAAAGAGTACACTGAAAAGCTGGACCAATATCGGGGGCAGTCTAATTGTAAGTCATGATTGCCACAGGTTTATTTTACTACTTAAAGGGGAGGTTCATTGACGCTGCAGCACCTCATTCTCGGGTGTGTAGCTGAAGGAGAAGGATCAGTTACTAACAAATCATGATGGCAGATTGTCGCCCCAGGGAGAGAGCCCGGAGGTTCTCCAATGAAGCTTTGGATGCTTTGGTTTTGCGGTCAAGAGAAGGCGGGTGGTTCTGTACCCGCCAACTGGCAGGAGGCCCTCGCCACAAGTGTCCCGCACTATGTGGAGGGAGGTGGCACAACACATGATGGGCAGCACTGTGGTCTCCAGGACCCACAGCCAGTGCAGGAAGAAGTTCAACAGCCTCACACGGGTGGTCAGGTTGAGTGAAGGCTTCAACAAATGGTACATACCACCATCTGCACCACAAGTTTCACACACTGCTCAATGCACCACATCCCCAGCACTCACCCACCAACAATCTCTACCAAGCAACACTCACACCCACACCTCACACACAATGACAGCTAATCAACTATGGCAGGCACATCACCCAAACACATTGCACCGCACTCACTCTCACACTTTTCTTTCTCTTGCAGGCCAAGGTGGCTCACAACCAGAGGGAGCAGGAGCAGACAGGTGGGAGCCAACCCACATTGAACAGGTGAGCCAGTTGGAGAGTAGAGTGCTGGAGATCATTGGGTGCCAGGTCGTGGGCACCGTGGCCACCGTCAACGTTGACCCCCCTGGGGACAACAATGGTATGTTCATTCCTAGTCCTCCTTCTCAAATCCCACTTGCCCCTCAGCCTACAATCTTTTCTCACTTTCAAGCTACTCATGCTGCATGCATGCATTCATTTCTCCCTTCCTGTCCCCCTCCCCTCATCATAACCCGACTCTTGTGCCTTTATGCTTTCAGATAATCAGCAAGAACCTGAGCAGCCTGTCCCTGAGGGCACCACAGAGAGCGAGGGGGGGAGAAGGAGGAGGAGGAAGACGACTCCCCATCTGCATCTGTCACTCAGGCACCAACTCAGATACTGGCTAGTGTAGTAGTGGGATCTGCACAGCGTGATGCACCGGGTACAAGTGGGCTGCAACAAGGCCAGGGGGAAAGGGTAGCTCGGGGGCCAGCTCCCTGGAGGGTGTGTTCGCGCGCAAGTTCTGCTCCACAGGACTCAGATGAGGACCTTGATGGGGAGGCCGTTAAAAGGGTGATGGGCATGTACACGGAAATGACAGGTGCAATGGCAAGGGTGCCTGAGAGCCTCTCGGCAATGGCAATGAACGTGGAGGAGTCCACCTCCAACATTGCACAAGGGTCTGCACAGCGTATGGAGCCCATCATTTGCATTCTGCAAATGATGGTACACTCCCAGAGAGACCTTGACGACCCAGACGTGATGCAATGCCGCAGGTTCCATTGCAGTACAGACGGAAGATATCCAACGTCTTAGTGCTGCAGCGGAAGCTCAGACTGCTCTTATGCAGACTCTGCTTGGTGGCATCCAAGCTCCGACTGCTGCCATTGTGGCTGGGTCTACCACCGTTGACCGGGGCTTTCACGGTGTCGCTGCAGGCCAGCAATCTGTGCTCCAACAAATTTCTAGGGATGTTGAGGTGCCGTCCCGGGGGAGTGGCAGTGGGTCAGTGGAGCAGGAATCTGCTGTCCTCTCTTAGGTTGACAGCATTCCTGCTCCCACCACTCTGCCATTGCCCTTGTCGATGCCCGTCATCCAGCCAGCCCAGACTGCTGCCGCACATGCTGAGGTGGTGCAGTCTACAGCCGGGCCTTCTAGGTCCAGAGCTGGTCGAGGTCATCCTGCAAGGCCATCTGAAGTCTCCTGCATGGACACTCAGCAACCTTCCACCAGCCATGCTCCAGCCACTGGGGGCGCACTGCGTAGGAGCACTAGAGTAGGAAAAGGCACATGGAAGACAGACACTAGGGGATTGCACAAGGGAGATTAGTTAATAGTGTTGATATAATATGTGTGATATGTGTATAGATAAATGTGATCGGGAAGCCAATGTAGTCCCTTCTCCTGCTGTAGAGAGCCTGAGTGACCTCCCGGATGCAGCGATGGACGACTAACTGTGAGATGTTAGCTATGTCTCCTGCTGCAGACTGGAAGGATCCGCTGGTGAAGAAATTGAGGGCCACGGTGACCTTGACTGCCACTGGGAGAGCTGTGGTCGCCCTGCTCTGAGGCTGGAGGTCTGGTTGCAGGAGGTGGCAGAGTTCTGTGACCACCTGCTTCGTGAAACAAAGCCTCCATATACACTGCTCCTCGCTCAATTGAGGGTAGGAGAAGTGCCGTCGGAAGGCCCTCGGAGGGTAAGACTTCCTGCTGAGAGCCCTGATGGCCCTCCTCCTCCCTCTGCGCACATGTTCCCGTCTTTCTCGCTGCCTTCGCTCCCTCCACCATAGAACCTGGAGGACGAGGTTGACTGCCAGTACAGCCCCCATTATTTTTAGCAAGTTATGTATTTGCTAGAACACTCCCTGATACCAAATAACCTTGAAATGACTAAGGAAAACTCTTGCAGTAGCAGGCATTAGCACACAGCCACTGAAACTTCAAAACCCTGTCAGGTGCGAGTGACTGGTGAGGATCCCTTTAAATAATGTCGCTGGAGCCGGCTTCCTGCTGCTACACGCCACCTCAACCTGTCGTTGCTTTCTCCAGCCAGTAAGTTCACTGGCCAAAATGAAGTTGGGAGATCGGACATCAAGTGAGCGTTACACACTAACTGACGTCATGATCTCCGTGCTTGCGATTTCCCTGGCGATCGAGTTTACCGGCAGCACTACTGGCAAGATGGATATGGCGTGCAGCGCTGGAACTGCTATCAGCTGGCAGTAGAGCTCTGAACGGCGTTTTAGCGCCATCTCATAGCGCTAACGTGTGGCACTAAACACACAACTTTCTCCCCCAAAATGTATTACTTTGCACCACTTTCCTTTGTTGCCCATTCTTGGTGGGAAGACATGAAGTGATGGGATGTGCAATGCGTGGCTGGTTGGTTACAGGACTGCTTTGTGTTGGGGAGAGGTGGGGAAAGAGAGTGGCCGTTGGATGTGATTGTTACATCCAGTGGTAGTGACTAACTGAATCTTACTGCTATAAGGGAATCCTTAGCTGGTGCTGCGCCTCCTCCTCTTTCTCATTGGATTTGTCCGCAGGCAATGTTTGCTCAGCACTTTGTTCCTCCTATGAAACCAAGGTTGCGAACAGTCTGGTTCAGCGTCACAGTTGCCAGGGAGAGGGATCAAGTTGGTGGCTAGGTAACAGTGTTTGTGGTGGGGACCAAAGACAATTGCCAGAATTTTCCTTACCTTGGTGGGTCCGGTGTGGCCGGTGTCCATGGCGGGTCGCGACTCTGCTGCTGGCTCCATCCCGCTGTAGAAAATGAACTTACCTTAATGGGGCCTATTAAGCCCGCCCAGCGCGTTACCCGGCCCAATGAGATGGAGCGAGTCTGGTGACGTCATTCATGATGCGTTTTAAGCCAGGATCCTTAAAGGGACCATGGCCACATTAAATTTTAAGTTTAATCTAACATAGTGGGTGTTGAATATTTACTGTACAATAATATAATAAAGTTATATATAAGTCACAAATCTATAGACTTTTGTATCAGTAACTGGTACAAATAAAAGATGTGTGTATCGGTAATACATAAAATTAAGCAGATTTTAAATGTAATTGTAAAGGGGTGGATTTACAATCTTATGTAAATTCAGCAGAAGAGCTGCAGAATCCCTGACAAACAGTGTAAGTGGTGCTTACAATGTATATCTGGGATTTCTGCTGCTCTTCAGTTGAAGTTAACAATGGACAAGTGAGAGATCTCTGCAGAAATTCACCCCCAAAGTCTCAGACTGAAAAATTTAATTAGTTATATTCAGGGACTGAAAGCAAATTGAACCACTGGAATGAGTGATGAGAATGAAATTGTTACGGTTGATGACTTGACTTAATGTATAACTGGACAATCACAGTATACTGTGAAAAAAACTGACCAGAAACAACACAAACATTTATTGAAATGGTATATGTCATTTTTTATAGTGAAGATCAATTCACTGCAATTACTGTTGAGTTGAAAGGCAACAGCCGAGAATAGCCAGTGAAAAATGTATTTCCCTCATGTAAAGTTTCCAAAATTTGCAGATCCCCAAAAATCTAAGGAAAAAGGACTTTGGAACTACCCCAGAGTGATAAAAATGCATTTGGGCCTAACATAAGGAATCTCAATTTTAAAAGTCTGGAATTCAAGCCCCAGCAAACATTAACATTTGGACAATAGGCCCTGGGAGAAGGCCGCCCCACCCAAAACACAGAGCCCATTAAAGAGACGCATAAAGATAGGAATGCTAGGCCCAGCAAGAAACCCAAAACATGAGGACAATGCAAACTCTGATTATACAACAGATCGACAGGACGCAAGCCATTTGACACTCAGTAAAAAGCCGTTACTGGTAACGAGGTCTTTCAATGACCAGGATTTGATTTGGTTTAGCATAATTGAAGGCCCATCAAGCAGTTACAACAGTTCAGTAAGAAGAGAGTTCAGAACATTTTTAACACCAAGTTAAACCCATCAAAACTTAACAAGCCTGCAAGGAACCAAGACAATGGAATGAACAGGCCTCAACTGAAACCAAATCACTTCAGCACAAAACCATTTTTAGTAAGGGGTTCTGGGAGCGAAGAAAAGAACAAAGGAGCTGAACATGTATAATACCCCAAGTAATTCCCCAAGAGGCTCTCTCTCTCCGGACTCTCCCGCTCGGCTCTGTTCCAGGAGCAGCACGTTCCAGGAAGACACTCGATGACCGGACCACCATCAACTTACCTGGCTGGATTTCGCACTGTTAAAACCCCTGTTTGGTGAGCATTATCCCTGATCTCCTGAAACCAAAACCTAGCTAGATAGTGGGATTCTTGGGAGGGATAAGGGTTTTGTATATTGTCTTTCTCCCTCGCCTGTACCGTCTGTTCCCCAACCTGTTTAAGTGTGAAGTGTGTTTTAAGTTTGTTACCTTTTACTTTTAATAAAAGTCAAAATTCTTTCATCGGAACCTGTTGTCTACTGCATCTTTATTCACAACCCCTAAATAAGTCTAAGGTCTGAACCTGGGGCGTGGGAGCGATTCGAACCGCTCACTGAGTCAGAGGTAAGGCTGACCCCTACCACCACCACCCCCTACACTCACCATCCAGGGTAGCACTTACATCCCTTCAGGAATCTCTGAATTAACATTTACCAGTAGCTTTTCAAGTAGAACAGAATCTCCATCAATCTGTTAGCTGATGTAATCAACATGTTCTTATTTTTTTTATTTTCCATGCTGTCAAGTAATCAGCTGGAGCAATGGCCAAGGAACTCACACTTCAGGTTGAGAGACATGGTTCCCAAGCTGCGTGAATCCTGTGGCCATGTAGGGAAATTTAAAAAGTAGGGGGTAAACGGCTCTTAAGTGCCTGTAAACTACCTCAATGATTTCAATTGGGTCCCTGGCCGCTGCAAGTCGGGTTGGCTCCATGATGACAGACGTGCCTGTGGGAAAGGCGTGTGGGAGCGAGAGGACAGTGGGTTCCTGACCCACTGTCAAAAATAACAAATTTCCCACCCGACCCGCCATCGATCGCACTTGCTACCACCCCGGAAAATTCAGCCCAATGGCTTCGATCTTCCCAATATTTAATTGGAGGAAATTTCTGCTCATCTAGTACTGGATGTTGGACAAGCAGTGTGACAAATCAGAGAGAGTGGAGGGCTCGAGATAGGTGGTGCTGAGGTAGAGCTGGGTGATGTGAGCAAGGTCCCACAAACAGCGATGCGATAACGACCAGATAATCTGTTTTTAGTGGTGTTGCTTGAGAGATAAATATTGGCTAGGACACTGGGGAGAACTTAACTGCTCGTCTTCTAAATAGTACCATTTGATCTTTTATATCCACCTGAGAGGGCGGCACCTCTGATAATGCAGCACTTCCTCAGTACTGCACTGGTGTGTCAGCTTAGATTTTTTTTAATTTGTTCGTGGGATGTGGGCATTGATGGTAAGGCCAACATTTATTGCTTATCCCTAATTGCCCTTGAGAAGGTGGCGGTGAGCTGCCTTCTTGAACCGCTGCAGTCCGTGTGGTGAAGGTACTGTTAGGGAGGGAGTTACAGCATTTTGACCCAGAGACGATGAAGGAACGACAATATATTTCCAAGTCAGGATGGTGTGTGACTTGGAGGGGAACTTGGAGCTGACAGTGTTCCCATGCGCCTGCTGCCCTTGTCCTTCTAGGCGGTAGAGGTCACGGGTTTGGGAGGTGCTGTCGAAGAAGCCTTGGCGAGTTTCTACAGTACATCTTGTAGATGGTACACACCGGAACCACGGTGCGTCGGTGGTGGAAGGAGTAAATGTTTAAAAGGTGGTGGATGGGGTGCCAATCAAGCAGGTTGCTTTGTCCTGGATGGTTTCGAGCTTCTTGAGTGTTGTTGGAGCTTGGGCCTTATAGATGGTAGGAAGGCTTTGGGGAGTCAGGAGGTGAGTCACTTGCCGCAGAATACCCAGCCTCTGACCTGCTCTTGTGGCCACAGGATTCATGTGGCTGGTCCAGTTAAGTTTCTGGTCAATGGTGACCTCCAGGATATTGATGGTGGGGGATTCGGCAATGGTAATGCCATTGAATGTCAAGTGGCGGTGGTTAGACTCTCTCTTTTTGGAGATAGCCATTGCCTGGCACTTGTGTGGCGTGAATGTTACTTGCCACTAATCAGCCCAAGCCTAAATGTTGTCCAAGTCTTGGGGCATGCGGGCACGGACTGCTTCATTATTTTGTGCTCAAGTCTCCGGAGTGGGACTTGAACCCACAACCTTCTGATTCAGAGACAAGTGTGTTACAGCTGAGCCACAGCTTCCTGACATAAATTAAAACATTTCTTAAAAGAATATAAATTTAAAAGGAATAAGAATGGGGTTCATGTCACCCAAAACACCTATATCTAGAGCTCTCTTTAGGTACGTTGACTGCATGATGGGGCAATGGTCTAATTAACATATTTTTGGTTTCTTAACGAGCCAAGTGCAAAACTTGCCAATCATTGGAAACCTCTTTATTTAGGCCCCAATATTCAGTTAAATGTCTTTCTTTTCTATGGAAGCCAGCAAACCATTGTTTGGGGCCTATGATAACTTTAATGTTTAAAACCTTGGAAACTACATAAATAATGAACTTTTGAGCATTTTATATGCTAATATTCACTTTCTAATGGGAACATATGTTGATTAAATGCTGCATCAGAACTGCGAGGTTATAACTATCAAGAAAGGATGAACAGGCTGGGTCTCTTTTCTCTTGAAAAGAGAAGTCTGAGGAGTGACCTAATAGAGGTCTTTAAAATTATGAAAGGTTTTGATAAAGTAGACACAGAGGGGGGGAATTTTCAGGGGTGTTAGCAGGCGCGATTGGTGGCAGGTAGGGTGAGAAAGTGCCTTTTTTTGACAGCAGGTCAGGACCCCGCTGTCAACTCGCCACCATGCGCCGTTACCAAATGTCGGGTTTGTCAGCGCTGAGCAGACCCTGTGAAGGAATAAGCCATATAACCTATTCAGAAAAATACACCATTCTATGAAAAAATTCTGGCCTTATTAAAACATGACAAACTGGGTTTGGAAATCTGGAAGCATCAACAATCTAAAGCTGTAACAGCATACAAGCTATTGAGATAAGATAGTTGTTGACACTGAATCAATAGCCTTATTGAAACAGAAGGTTAAAGGTTCCCGACGGTCTGAATCTTTGGGAGCAGACAATGGTACACCCTGTACAAGGTGTTCTAATTTACACTTTGTAAAGGGCACAAACAGAAGGCCTTAGTAAAAATGACATCAAATGAAATGCACCTGCTGTTACACCGTTTTTTATGGTAAGCTTCGAACACCTAGAGGAGAGACATGAGTCTGTATTGCTACCAGCTGAGGTGACTAAGAATTGCAGAAGTCAGCAGAAAAATGACTAGAGATAATTAGCTTACATCAGCAGAAAACCTTAACGGGAATACCACTGGAAAAGGGTATAAATATTGAGCTCTCAAATGGGATAATAGATTCGCTGTAAAGGGGCAAAGCAATTCTCAGGCTTCAGAGGCGGCTCTGTAAGTCTACAACTCTTTGTACCTCGGGGATCAAAGGGTACTGTATTTGATTTTGGTGATATCCTGAATAAGACTAAGAACTGTAAAACTGTAGCGAAGTTAAGATTTGAGAATAAGGATCTCTGATAATAAGAATTGTAAGCTTTCTCTTTTTGGAACTGTTAATGTTGCGATTGACTCACCAACTGTAAAATACATGTCGGTTCTTTAATAAATCTATATATTTTTAGAATTGTCTCACATAATACTTCTGTATCAAACTCGCAAACTCAATCTCTGTACACTCTTTGGTGAGGAGTTGCAGAATTCTGGGGGAGTTTTCCAGACCCTCATAATATCCAGAACGTTATAGTCTAGCTAAACTTATTAAAAGTGCTATCTGGAGGACGGTAACCTCTTCAGGTTGTTCCTTTCCTTTAGGGAGAGATAGTCCGGACCTTTAGACCCAATTAAGCGTCTTTAGGATTCGGCTACCTCAAACTTTAGTTGAAAGTGAACGTCTGGGGAATATGCCTGATCTGGGGTAGCCCTAAAGGGACTAGGACTAGTAATTATCCCTTCAACCCTACACGCAGCGGCGGGGGAGGCAATTCAGGTCATTATGACCTTGCTAACAGAGGATTAACAACAATTTTGAGCTCATCTTTAGAATTTACCAGCTCACCAATGGGGCCCACGCTACTCTTGGATCACATCTGTTAAGCTGGGCGGGAGTTTAATGGCCATGGAATCATTTCATTACTTGACAGTTTGAAAGGTGCTATAAAAGCTCCCAACTCACAGCTGTTCACTTTCCAAGCTCAGAAGCTGTTGCTTACTGCACTTGGAAGACATATTGAGCTTTATGCAGGCTGCAAGTGTTTGGAGCAAACTCTCTATCCAGTGTCACCTCATTGGAACAACCTCTCTCACCACTGACAGATCGCTTCTGTCATCTCAACCTCACCTGCCATCAGCATAGGTACGATTTATACTCTCTCACCTTGGTCCTCAGAATCTGACCACGATCAGCCCCAACACCAGCAGCACCAACAACCACACCAACCTTCTCCGCAATCACCTGATGCTGTACAGGACAGAGGGCATCAGCACCCGACCACATTGCTTCCCGGGACGCCAGGGATAGCTTCACCATGGCCACATTTACTCCACCCCACACCAACACCATAAAGCATCCCTACAATGCCCATGCCATTCCTTTCACACTCATCAGCATTGCAGGGGTTAACATTATATCTCACCATTCACTGCAATTCACTAAGCCACTTCCAAAGGTGCACACAAATCTGTCCAAGAACGCAAAGTGTTGAAAATAAAGATTTCAATGTTTGACAGCACATTAACAGAAACTTCACATGAACATTGGCTAAAACACCCAAGTGACTACTCTTGTGTGTTGTTAGTTGGTAAGATTGGACTAGGATGAGGGTGAGTGTGAGGGGTAGTTCGTGGGATGGGGATGTGTTAATGTAGATAGAGAGAAGGATGGGTGGAAGTGCAAGGTAAGTTGGTGTGAGTAAGGATGTGCAGGAGTAGGGTAGGGAAGGCAGAGTGATGGGGATGTGATGAGTGGCACAGCAAGATGAGGTTGACTGTAGCTGTGCTGTAACATTCCGTGATCTATTGAGATCATTGAAAGGTTTGCGTCACTGCAGCCTGGTCCTCCCGATGACATCGCTGCTTGTGCCCTCCTGTGCAATGTGCAACCAGGCTGCGTTGGTCTCCTGATGAGGTCTCTTCCACCCATTGGAAGGGAATAGGACCGCCCTGTGTGCTGTGACTCCCTCCATATGCATATGGAGGGAGTCATGGGAGAACCTGGGTGCAGCCGTGCACCTCTGTGCAGTGCTTGTCAGTGTTTGCAGCACCTCAATGCTGTAGAACACTGACAGCACAAATGTCAAAGTAAATTTGTGCATGGTTCCTTTAAGGAAACCGGCTGATGACACGTCATCAAATGACGTCATCAGACCCGCTTCCTTCAATTGGACTGGGAAATGCGCTGGGTGGGCTTAACAAGCCCAATCAGGGGAAAGTCATGTTGGAGGCCGGGATGGAGCAAGCAGCGAGGCTGCGACCCACCACTGACCTCGTCCGCCACGGACCCGCCGAGGTAGGAAAAATCGCGGCCAGAGAGAGAGTTTTTACTTGTGGAGAAGAGGAAAACTACAGGCCATCAATATAAAATAGTCACCGGGAAATAAAACAGGGAATTCAGAAGAAACTTCTTTACCCAGAGTGGTGAGAATGTGGAACTCACTACAACAGGGAGTAGTTGAGGTGAATAGTATAGATGCATTTAAGGGGAAGCTAGATAAGCATATGAGGGAGAAAAGAATAGAAGGTTATGTTGTTAGAGTTAGAAGAGGAAGGATGGGAGGAGGCTCGAGTTGGGTCAAATGGCCTGTTTCTGTGCTGTATAACCTATGTAATTCTATGTATCAGTCAACAAACACACTAATACTAGCAGAACTCAGCAACCAGCCAATACTGCCTTCAAATGCTCCCAGACCTACCAACCCAGTCCCCCTGGACTCAGGATCCAATTGCCCAGGAATTCCCATGTCTCGCTCCGAGATACGCTTCCAATGCTCACAAACCCTAGACTGACTGCTCCCCCAGACCCAAGTACCCGCCCTTCCCAATGCTCCCAGACCATGAGACCTCGCCCCCTAATGCTTCCCGATAAGACCCCTCCTTGCAGTGGCCCTAGACCCCAGGACTGTTCTCCCAGACCCCTGGCCGCCAGCAATCCGATAAATCAATGTCCCTGATCATACTATCTTGGTATTACACCCTTGCTCTTATAAAAAAACTTCCAATTCACTGTGAGCAATGCTAGCAGTGAGTTAGTATTACAATCTATTTTATATTCTAACACAATCAGTGCATTTTCATGAGCATGAGGAATTAATTTACACTCAGGTCAGCTTACATTAAAATAATTTGCAGTGAGTACAGATTCAATATATACACACACACATATATCCATTATATATATATATATATATGCATCTACATCAATAAATCACTGCAATGCATATAGGCTTACCACTTGCAGCAATCAATGCTGGTCACCGTAAACATTGGATGAGTTGATTTAACAAACAGAAATTAAATGAGCTTATTTCACGAATGATGTTAGGTGCGTTATGCTTTTGTATTGTTAGGTATTATTTAAGTCAACATTATTTCAGGTTGACTTATTCCATGCACTATATAATAGAGCAGTATAGCTTAGATTTTCCGCTTTCGTGGTTTTGGGGCTGCCTACCAGGGAGATGTACTCGTGACCCTGGCTGATCTTCTGGCATCAGGGTCATTAACATATTGGAGATGGGCCCTGGGCCTCCAATTGGGAATCTAAACAGATTTGAAGTGGAGTTTAGTAGGGAAATTCAAAAATATGAAGAAATGGTGGATGACATGCCTAATTCATTTTCTGCCCCTGCCTGTCCCAGTTACACCAATCAGCAGGATACAGTGGAAAATGCAGGGCTATTAGACTAACTTGTTTAAAAAGGTCATGATACACTGGATGGAACAATTAACTGAATAGAATTTGCAGTAATGACATTGGGAATATGTTATGAAAAATTGTATATTTCAACAAAAAGTAAACATTTTGGCTTTCATAAAAAGATACACTTAACAAACATCGGTCCCAATATTTTAATTGCAAGATCATTCAGCACTCATGCTAATTGTGAATGTGCTTAAAATGTACATGCGAATGTGCTTAAACTACAAATATGATTTACATGACATCACTATGCTTACCTGAAACACAATTTTAATATTGAATTGAATATTTATACTGGGAACCTGATGGTCCAGTGGGTTACCACATTAACATTTCACCTCTGAACCTGGGTGCAAATGCAGCACAGGCTCAATCCAATAATAATTTATGTCTCAATCCAGCTCTTAGTGGGAATAAGAGCATAGTACAAATCTGACACAATTGGCATTATGTTGGAAAACTCACTTAGGGAGATCACAAAGATAGATGATAAGAAATTTCCACTGCAAATGGTTCATGCTGTACCTGGTCTGGAAATACTCAATAGTGGGTATATTCGTGCATCCTCAATTTAATGGTCACACAGATAAAAAAATGAAATTGTATTATTTGAGATTATACCACTGACTATTATTTTTGATTTCATCCCTTATCATCAGATCATATTTGACTTTCTTGTCTCTCTTACAATGTTGGTATTATGCAGCCAGTTTTTTCTCATTGTCCTTTTTAAAAATCACACCAGCGTGTCAAACAGCAAGACCTCAGTTACTAACAGTAATTCTAAAAATAAATCATATAAAAATGAACGGCTGATTAGGATGGGCACTGCTTACATTACTTCACTTCAACGAGAAACAGGATCATGGTGAATTCTATCTCCTTTTCACAGAATATAGTTGAGGGATCGAAAGCTATCACTGACCAAATCAACTGCGTAATCCTGACAGCAGGAAAATGGGTATCAGAAAAATTGTCCCTGGAGATTGTTAGGATTGATGTTTGATTGTAATGTCTTTCTGTTCAAAATGTGCCATTCATGCTTGTCAAGGAAATAAGGTGGCCAATAAGATACATAGAAGGATCATGCAGACTTGGTCTTAGTATTCCCTTCACCATGAGGGAGTTGTTAACTCTCCCTTCCCCTCCCCATCCCACTTCACTTTCATGATTTCCTTGGTGTGGGACCACACCCACTCTCTAAATGTTACAAGATGACAATGGCTTAGGTCCTTGTCCCCAAATTAGCTTTCACTACACTTCACTCCACCTCTTCCAATCGCTGCCTAACAGCAGCAGCAGACCAAATCAACATTTGTGTGTGTGTGATAGCTATTTCAACAAATTTTGGGGAGACTGGGCAATGGTGCTGAATCCTGAGAAGAGACCTGCACATTACTCAAAGAATATTTCTAGCACAATGTTGGTGTGAGCTCTGCGAGCAGTGACAGGAGGTAGGAGTTGTATTACTAATAGACTAAAAATGATGAAAGTGGTCAAAGTGCTACAGGAGGTGGCTTTAGTGTGGCATTAATGATGGATGTGGAGTCAGACTGGCAAGTTATATATGTCCAAATCAAGATTTCTGTTCTGGTCACCCTGGAGAAAAGGTAAAGAGCAGTCATTTAGAGCTAGCAGCAGTATGATCATAACAAGGAACAGCAGCAGATTCAGAGAAGTCACATAGTTGACCCACAATGTGCTCAGTACCCTTAGGAGAAAAGTTATAGCAACATTTTGAGTAATAGCTGCTAGTGAAGAGGTAGGGATATTATTAACTATACTTGATATTAATTTGGGGTCTATAATAAGTAATAATCTTAGGACCATTAAAAGAATTGATTTTTTCTCAAGTCAGTCTGTAATGAGAATTGTACAGGCCAAAAATTTGTACAAAGAAGATAGTATTTGCTGAGGAGGTGGCAACAAAGTTTTTTTTTGAGTGACAGAATAGAAGAGGTGGACATGGTTAATGTAAAGTTTTGAACCAATAAAACCGGGGCTAAGAGATTTAGCTTTTACATTATACCTAATTTGCATTGTGTCGCTTTGGTGGCAGCAGAGATTTCAGTTTGATTAACACTAAGCTAAAATGTTTAATGTGCAGCCATGTGCATGTGTGTCAATGAACGCAATTTGTACAATTGTTGAATATTTTTATTGAATACAGCAGTGCTGCAAGTATACATTTTCTTAAAATGTAAATTAACACATGTTGCACCAACATCAACTTGAGAGGCACTTTTTAAACTACAATTGGGAGGAATGTCCTTTGCCTTCCTGTATCTGTGCTTTCTGTAATCTAGTTGACCATGGGCAAGATCCCTTACTCGTGTTTATTTGTAGAAATTTGGACAGAATTTCAGAAGATGACCCTGCAAACACTGAACAATCCCATCATTCCATGTAGTAAAAAT
The DNA here is from genome assembly GCA_030390025.1 of Squalus acanthias. NCBI lineage: Eukaryota > Metazoa > Chordata > Chondrichthyes > Squaliformes > Squalidae > Squalus > Squalus acanthias. Next base: position 144,469,487 of record CM059426.1, on the reverse strand, counting down.
TTACTTGGTCATCATAAACTAGTGGGTCACATTATAAATGGGCAGAATCGTAGCATGAGATCCTTAAAACACCTGTAAAAATCCCAGAATACCATGTGATAAAACTGAATATTACTTATTCAGTCACCATAATGAGCTATGGTATATAGTCTCAGGCTATCAGTCAAGACTGGAGATGGGAGGGAGAGGATGGATGTGCCTATGCTCTCTTGAAGTTTAGGGAGATTTGTGTACCAGTATGGAATATCAGGATTTAATCTCAGCTTCAAGGGTACTCAAATAAGGGTCACCAAAGCTAATAGTTAAAAAAAATCCTGAATGCTCCTTGTCAATTAAAATACACCATTACCAGTTGGCACATTAAATAAAATGAAGCAAGTAGCTACTATGGAGGCAAATATTAGTGTAATTTACAGGAATGATTCCATGATCTAGCACTCAAAGAAAGTGCATTTTGGAAAATCATGGGAGCAAAATCATGGTGCACTCCCTACTGCAGTACCACAGCTCCCCACTGAGAGCAATGATGTGCGGAATCACTCCTTATATTATTCAGATGAACCCTATATATTAAACAGAACACCATCATAAATTGTGCCAAAATATAATTTAAATTATTGTTATCTTCTGTTTAAAAAAGTTAATAGTTTTCTGAATGGAATACTCTAGGCTCTGAATAGTTTGTATTTATTATACAGAACACTTCTTCCATATCTAGCTCTTAGCACTAATTCATCTTTATTATTCTAACTGCAAATCAATAACAAATTTCAAAGTGGACATTTTCCACTTACCGAGAACAGCCATTAATGCATGTGATGAATCATTAGCAGCTTTTCGTTACTAAAACAACATACAATGCTGCTTGAAGTCGAGAAATTTGCTACGTTTTGTTTATTTTTTCCTTCGCCATAATAGCATACACAAAAAAACACTTATTATTCATTGGTAAAAAACAATTTTAATAAAATCTATTTAAACAAAGACAAAAAATACTCCCATGTTCTTGATTTGTTGCGCTTCTGGTCATAGCAAACAGTACGACAGCATGATCAAGGAACAAAAGAACAGTGACTAGCTGCTCTTTATAGAAAAAATACTTGTTCCACTGTGTAGCATAGGTCAGACACTTGTGGCCAGCAGGTAAAATTGGATGGTGCGGGAGGGCTAAGTTATTGCAGTAAATATTAGTGCTGCTGGCACAGAGTTTCACACAATGGGAGTGCAGATCAGGAATTGGGGTGTAGAGGTCAGCATGCTCAATTCGCAGCCTGCACGATTTTCCATCTATTAAAATTAAACCATTTGACAATCTCACTTCTATTGGCTGTAGGATGTTTGGGATTGAAAATGGAAAATTCGCACTGGTATAGCATGGGTTGCCATGGGTCCTAAGATTATACACAGCTCAACCTCACCCCCACCTCTCTCGACCTCTCCACTGCCTTTGATTTGTCAAGCTGCTTCTCTGACATCCAGTACTGGACGAGCAGAAATTTCGTCCAATTAAATATTGGGAAGACTGAAGCCATTGTCTTCAGTCCCCACCACAAACTCCCTTCCCTAGCCAACTCCATCGTTCTCCCTGGCCGCTGTCTGAGGCTGAACCAGACCATTTGCAAACTTGGCATCTTATTTGATCCTGAGCTGAGCTTCCGACCACATATACACTCTATTACCAAGACCGCCTACTTCCACCTCTGTAACATTGCCTGTCTCCACCCCTGCCTCAACTCATCTGCTGCTGAAACCCTCCTCCATGCCTTTGGTACCTCTAGACTCGACTATTCCAAAGCTCTCCTGGCTGGCCTCCCACCTTGCACCGTCTGTAAACTTGAGCTAATCCAGAATTCTGCTGCCTGTATCCTAACTCACACCAAGTTCTGTTCACCCATCACTCCTGTGCTCACTGACCTACATTGGCACCAATCTTCCCTCTAAGTTGCTCAGCTGCGCAGCTCTCTTCCGGTTCCACGCAGCCCGGGACTGGCTTTTTCAATGTTAAGTTTTGCACATGCGTGAAGCTGTGAATGGGCCACAAAAATTAGTGGGAACATTGATTGGCACCTGGTGGGAACATTGATTAGCACCTGGTCTGGCAACGCCACGATTTAAAAATTCTCATCCTTGTTTTCAAATCCCTCCATGATCTCTGCCCTCCCTATCTCTAACATCCTCCAGCCCTACAACCCTCCGAGATCTCACTCCTCCAATTCTGGTCTCTTGCGCATTCCTGATTTTAATCGCTCCATCATTGGTGGCTGTGCCTTCAGCTGCCTAGGTCCTAAGCTCTGAAATTTCCTCCTTAAACCTCTCTGCCTCTCTACTTCCCTCTCCTCCTTTAAGACGCTCCTTAAAACCTGCCTCTTTGGCCACATACTGCTTGCATAATAAGAGTCTAAATGGGGTAGAGGAGCAACAGGATCTAAGGGTACAGATACACAAATTACTAAATGTAGCGACGAAGTTAATAAGGCCATAAAAAAGCAAACCAAGCACTGTGGTTCATTTCTAGTGGGATAGAATTGAAAAGCAGAGAAGTTATGTTAAACTTGTATAGAACCTTGGTTATACCACACTTGGGGTACTCTGGTCTCCACTTTCTAGTATAGATGCATTTAAGGGGAAGCCAGATAAGCATATTAGGGAGACAAGGAAGAAGGATATACTGATAGGATTAGATGATTAGGGGTGGGAGGAGGCTTTTGTGGAGTATAAACATCGGCATAGACCAGTTAGGCCGAATGGCTTGTTTCTATGCTGTAGACTCTAGGTAAAGCTTTTGGTCACCTGTTCTAATATCTCCTTATATGGCTCGGTGTCAAATTTTGTTTGATAACGCTTCTGAGAATCGTCTTGGTATGTTTTACTACGTTAAAGGTGCTGTTGTTGCTAACAAAATCATATATCTCAATCACAAGAGCCTGTGGTCCCTTGTTGCTTGCCATTGATTGTTGCCTGCCCTGACATTCTACCAGTAAATAAAAAACAGAAACTGATTATAGTAAGAAATTGCAATGTTTTATATATACGGGTAGATTCGATGGCCACGATTTTGCTGACCTCGGTGGGTCCATGGCGGGCGACGTCGCTGGCGGGTCCCGACCCCGCTGCTAGCTCCATCCCAGCCTCTGAAATGAATTTCCCTAGATTGAGCTTGTTAAGCCCACCCAGCACATTTCCCAGCCAATTAGAGGAAGCGGGTCTGGTGACGTTATTTGAAGACGCGTCATCAGCCGATTTCCTCAAAGGGACCATGGCCAAATTTATTTTGACATTTGTGCTGTCAGTGTTCTACAGCATTGAGGTGCTGCAAACACTGACAATGACTGCACGGAGGCGCAGGGCTGCATCTTGGCTCTCCCATGACTCGCTCCAAAAGCGTAGTTTGCTTTGTTTAGATTTAAGACCCTAGTTTCTGAATTAACTGAATCACTTTCAAACTCAATATAAAATTCTATCATATTATGGTCACTCTTCCCTAAAGGCCCCTTTACTAAAAGGTTATTAATTAACTCTTTCTCATTGCACAATACTAGATCTAAACTAGCCTGTTCCCTAGTTGGTTCCTCAACATACTGATCTAGAAAACTATCTTGCATACATCCCATGAATTTGTCCTCCACACTATTACTGCAAATTTGGTTTGCCCAGTCTATATGTAGATTAAAGTCCCCCATGATCACTGCATTACCCTTGTTACATGCGCCTCTAATTTCCTGATTTATACTCTGCCCGACATTACAACTTCTGTTTGGGGGCCTATAAACAAGTCCCACCAATGTTTTCTTCCCCTTGCTGTTTCTTAGCTCCACCCAAACTGATTCTACTTCTTGATTTTCGGAGCCAAGATCTTTTCTCTCTACTGTCTTTATCCCATCCTTTATTATCAGGGCTACAACCCCCTCCATTTCCATTTTGCCTATTTCTTCTAAAAGTTAAGTATCCTGGAATATTTAGTTCCAACCTTGGCCACTTTGCAACCACATCTCCGTTATGGCTATTAGATCAAATCTGTTAATTTCTAACTGCACTATTAATTCATCTATTTTGTTGCGAATGCTTCGCGCATTCAGATATAGTGCTTTTAGCTGTGACTCATTTCTATTCTTCCCTGATGTCACCTTAGCCTTATTACCTTTGTTACTCTCTCTGTCCCTTCCTGACCCACTCTGCTTATTTTTACCCAAAACTCTACTCTGCTCTAGAGCTTTGACATTTCTTTCGCTGCTTTTAAATTTGCTCTTTCCTGAATCCACTCATCACATCCCCATCAATCTGCCTTCCGTACCCTACTCCTGCACATCCTTACTCACACCAACTTACCTTCCACCTCCACCCATCCCTCTCTATCTACATTATCACATCCCCATCTCACTAGCCACCCCTCATCACCCTCATCCTACTGCAATCATACCAACTAACAACACACAAGAGTAGGCACTTGGGTGTTTTATGCAACGTTCATGTAAAATTTCTGTTAATGTGGTGTCAAACATTGAAATCTTTATTTTCAACACTTTGCGTTCTTGGACAGATTTGTGTGCACCTTTGGAAGTGGCTTAGTGAGTTTCAGTGAATGGTGAATCATAACGGTACCCCCCGCAATGGTGATGAGTGTGAAAGGAATGGCTTGGACATTTTAGGGATGCTTTATGGTGTTGGTGTGAGGTGGTGCCAAACTGGCGCATCATGTGCCAGCCAGGGTGTACAGCGTTAAGTGAAGTAAATGTGGCCATGGTGAGGCCATCCCTGGCAGCAATGTGTTAGGGTGTTGATGCCCTCTATCCTGTGCAGCATCAGGTGATTGTGGAGATGGCAGGTGAAGTAGAGATGACTGAAGCAATCTGTCAATGGTGAGAGAGGTAATAAGGTCAGACTGGATGGAGACTTGTATAAAGAATTCCAGCATGGTGAATGTGTTGTGGAAATGCAGTGAGGAAGAGTTTGTGGCTGAGGGAAGATATCTCTAAGGTGGGAGGTTTTACTGTACATTTGAAGCTGTCAACTCAACAGCTGATTCAATGGCCACTGAACACCCGCCTCAGCTTGACAGACGTGGTTCACGACCAGTGTGGACCCCATGGGCAAGCTGTGAAATGCAGAAGGTGAGCTGAAATTAATTCTTAAGTGGCTCTAAACAAGCCACGAATTACTTGAAATTTGTCCCCCGTCACTGCGTGTCGGGTCTGCTCAGCGCTCACAGACCCGACATCGGGAAAGGCGCATGGCAGCGGCTTCACAGCGGGGTCTCAACCCATTGGGAAAAAGAACACTTTCCCACCCGACCCACCACCGATCGCCCACTGACCCCCTTCATAATCCAGCCCTATGAGTTTGCACGTCCGATGGAAAGCTTCATGCTAGAATTTTCCATGGATGGAAAATACTGCAGGATCTGCTGCCATAGTCATAGAGTCATAGAGTTATACAGCACAGAAAGAGGCCCTTCGGCCCATTGTGTCCGCGCCAGCCATCAAGCCCTGTCTATTCTAATCCCATTTTCCAGCACTTGGTCCGTAGCCTTGTATGCTATGGCGTTTCAAGTGCTCATCTAAATGCTTCTTGAATGTTGTGAGGGTTCCTGCCTCTACCACCCTTTCAGGCAGTGAGTTCCAGATTCCAACCACCCTCTGGGTGAAAAAGTTTTTCCTCAAATCCCCTCTAAACCTCCTGCCTCTTATCTTGAAACTATGCCCCCTGGTTATTGACCCCTCTACCAAGGGGAAAAGTTCCTTTCTATCTCCCCTATCTATGCCCCTCATAATTTTGTACACCTCAATCAGGTACCCCCTCAGCCTTCTCTGCTCTAAGGAAAACAACCCCAGTCTGTCCAGTCTCTCTTCATAGCTGAAGCGCTGCAGTCCAGGTAACATCCTGGTGAATCTCCTCTGCACCCTCTCCAATGCAATCACATCCTTCTTATAATGTGGCGACCAGAACTGCACACAGTACTCCAGCTGTGGCCTAACTAGCGTTTTGTACAGCTCCATCATAACCTCCCTGCTCTTATATTCTATGCCTCAGCTAATGAAGGCAAGTATCCCATATGCCTTTTTAACCACCTAATCTACCTGTCCTGCTGCCTTCAGGGATCTATGTACATGCACACCAAGGTCCCTCTGATCCTCTGTCCTTCCTAGGGTCCTACCATTCATTGTGTATTCCCTTGCCTTGTTAGTCCTCCCAAAATGCATCACCTCACACTTTTCAGGGTTAAATTCCATTTGCCACTGTTCTGCCCATCTGACCAACCCGTCTATATCGTCCTGTAGCCTGAGGCTTCCCTCCTCGCTATTTACCACCCCACCAATTTTTGTGTCATCTGCGAACTTACTGATCATACCTCCTACATTCATATCTAAATCATTAATGTACACTACAAACAGCAAAGGACACAGCACCGATCCCTGCGGTACACCACTGGACACAGGCTTCCAGTCACAAAAACAACCTTCGACAATCACCCTCTGCCTCCTACCACTAAGCCAATTTTGGATCCAATGTGCCAAGTTGCCCTGGATCCCATGGGCTCTTACCTTCTTGACCAGTCTCCCATGCGGGACTTTGTCAAAAGCATTACTGAAGTCCATGTAGACCACATCAACTGCACTACTCTCATCCACATACCTAGTCACCCCCTCGAAAAATTCAATCAAATTGGTCAGACATGATCTCCCCCTGACAAAGCCATGCTGACTATCCTTGATTAATCCTTGCCTCTCCAAGTGGAGACTAATTCTGTCCCTCAGAATTTTTTCCAATAATTTCCCTACCACTGATGTTAGGCTCACTGGCCTATAATTCCCTGGTTTATCCCTACTACCCTTCTTGAATAATGGTACTACGTTAGCTGTTCTCCAGTCCTCTGGCACCTCTCCTGTGGCCACAGAGGTTCTGAAAATTTGTGTCAAAGCCCCTGCAATCTCCTCCCTTGCCTCACACAGCAGCCTGGGATACATCTCGTCTGGGCCTGGGGATTTATCCACTTTTAAGCCTGCTAAAACCGTTAGTACCTCCTCCCTCTCAATACTAATTTGTTCAAGTATATCACAATCCCCCTGCCTGATTTCTATGCCTACATCGTCCTTCTCCATAGTGAACACAGATGCTAAATATTCATTTAAAACCCCACCTACATCTTCTGGCTCTACACACAGATTGCCACTTTGGCCCCTAATGGGCTCTACTCTTTCCCTGGTTATCCTCTTGCCCTTAATATACTTAAAAAACACCTTGGGATTTTCCTTTATTTTGCCCGCCAGTGTTATTTCATGCCCCCTCTTCGCTCTCCTAATTTCTTTTTTAAGTACACCTCTGCACTTTCTATACTCCTCTAGGGCTTCCACTGTTTTTAGTCCTTTGTATCTGCCAAAAGTCTCCCTTTTTTCCCTAATCCATTCTCGTATATCCCTTGACATCCAGGGTTCCCTGGGCTTGTTGGTCCCACCCTTGACCTTTACGGGAACATGTTGCCGTTGTACTCTCTCTATTTCCTTTCTGAAAGACTCCCACTGCTCTGATGTGGATTTTCCTACAAGTAGCTGATCCCAGTCCACTTTGGCCAGATCCTGCCTTATCATATTAAAATCGGCCTTCCCCCAATTTAGAACCTTTATTTCCGGTCCATCTTTGTCCTTTTCCATGACTACCTTAAATCTCACTGAATTATGGTCACTGTCACCAAAATGCTCTCCTACTAACACTTCTACCACTTGCCCGGCTACATTCCCTAGAATTAGGTCCAGTACCACCCCCTCTCTTGTAGGACTTTCTGCATGCTGGCTCAAAAAGCTCTCCTGGATGCACTTTAAGAATTCGGCACCCTCTAAGCCTGACTATCCCAGTTAATATTGGGGAAGTTGAAATCCCCTACTATTATTACCCTATTATTTCTACACTTCTGAGATTTGCCTACATATCTGTTCCTCTATCTCCCCCTGACTGTTTGGGGGCCTATAGTACACTCCCAGCAAAGTGCTTGCCCCTTTTTTATTTTTAAGTTCTACCCATATGGCCTCATTAGAGGAACCTGCCAAGATATCATCCCTCCTTACAGCAGTAATTGACTCCTTGATTAATATTGCGACACCCCCTCCTCTTTTACCCCCCTCTGTCTCGCCTGAAGATTCTGTACCCCGGAATATTGAGCTGCCAGTCCTGCCCCTCCCTCCACCATGTCTCTGTGATAGCAACAATATCATACTCCCATGTGTTCATGAACACCTTCAATTCATCTGCCTTACTCGCAAGACTCCTTGCATTAAAATAAATGCCATCCAGCCTTGCCATACTCCCTTGTGCCGTTACATATTTGCTCTGCCTTCCAGGCTGACTTGTTTTTTCCTCTATATTTGGCTGTGCATCACCTCCTACTATAGCTCCACTCCATATCCCATCCCCCTGCCAAGTTAGTTTAAACCCCCCCCCAAACAGTACTAGCAAACCTCCCCGCAAGGATGTTGGTCCCGTTCCGGTTCAGGTGCAACCCGTCCGACTTGTCCAGGGCCCACCTTTCCCAGAAGCAGACCCAGTGATCCAGGAAACTAAAGCCCTCCCTCCTGCACCAACTCTTTAGCCACGCATTCATCTGCTCTATCCTCCTATTCCTATACTCACTAGCATGTGGTACCGGGAGTAATCCAGAGACTACAACCTTTGAGGTCCTGCTTTTTAATCTGCTACCTAGCTCCCTAAATTCTTGTTGCAGGACCTCATCCCTCTTTCTACCCATGTCGTTGGTACCAATGTGAACCACGACCTCTGACTGTTCGCCCTCCCCCTTCAGAATGTCCTGCAGCCGTTCAGTGACATCCTTGACCCTGGCACCAGGGAGGCAACATACCATCCTGGAGTCACGTCTGCGGCCACAGAAACGTCTATCTGTTCCCCTTACGATAGAATCCCCTATCACTATTGCTCTCCCACTCTTTTTCCTCCCCTCCTGTGCAGCTGAGCCACTCGTAGTGCCACTGCATTCCCCTGAGAAACCATCTCCCCCATCAGTATCCAAAATGGAAAATCTGTCGGAGAGGGAGATGGACCCAGGGGACTTCTGCACTACCTTCCTAGTTCTTTTACTCTGTCTGGCGGTCACCCATTCCCTGTCTGCCTGTGCACTCTTTACCTGCGGTGTGACCCCCTTGTTAAACGTGCTATCCACGATGATCTCAGCTTCGCGGATGCTGCACAGTGACTCCAGCCGCAGCTCCAGCTCCGAAACGCGGATTTCGAGTAGCTGCAGCTGGAGACACTTCCTGCACATGTGTTCACCCTGGACACCTAAAGTGTCCCTGACTTCCAACATAGTACAGGAGGAGCACTCCACGCTGCCGAGCTGCCCTGCCATGTCCTACCCTTAATTTACTCCCTTTAAATTAAAGAATATTAAATACACTAGGGACCTTACTTGCCTTTAAACACTACTTACTCTAAACTAGAGACCTTACTTTTACTTTAATGACTGGAATGTAGAAATACTGTAGAAATACTCACCGCTGGTTCTCTGTCCCCTCCTGTGTAGCTTTTTAGCTCCTGCTCTCCTGGAAGCTGACAAAGATAGAAAACAAAAGGAACACCTCCCTCCCCGAACTCACTCACTCACTCACTCACTCACTCACTCACCAAACTTGCAGCTTAAGACTCTGTTCCGATCTGCACTCCGTGACAAATTGCACTCTAGCCTCCCTTATTTATACTGCTGAGATTTAAATAAGTGAGCTCTCTGTCAGTTACAGAACCAGATTAGACCACTTAATTAATTAATTACTCTCACCTGCTCTCCAGCACAGAGCTTGCTTAGCCCTGCCCAAGCCTGGAAGAAACTTAAAACTTGAAACAGTAAATTTAAATGCTAATTGCAAGCACACAAGACTAGAATTTATAAAAATAAGAGATTAACCTTTAAGATTTACTCCCTCACTCACCAAACTCACAGCTGAACACTCTGCACTCCATTTGTGCCTGGGTTTCCAGATTGGCTCCCCGCATGTAAAGGTCCTCACCAGGAGTACAACCTCATAAAAGCAACCTCTTATGCAGAATAAAAAAATGCCCAAGGCAGGAAGAAGTGTCAAATTTTGTTCTTGCAGTTTACGGGTACAAACTGACACAAAACAGTCATGTTGGGACCACAAAATTGGTTTGTGATCATTTTTTTTCAGATCCCGACTTAAAAGTTTCTAGCTGGCCTTTTAAGTTAATGCAAAGCACGCTTGTACATAACATATGAGAGATTCATTTCAATAGGCAATAAATTGTTAATTAGATTTAAGTGAGGTTCAGGATGCATGCAGTACACCATTCCTGCCACCAGTAATATCAGTTAATACTGCCCCAGAATTTACGAAGATAGTAACAGTGAGGCTATCAGCGCTCACCGCTATAATGGAGGAAATGTGACAGCAACTTTTGGTGTCCGCACATGTGCAGTTAAGTGCGGAAATCCAGAAGTTGCTGTCAGAGATACCCCGCTCCTCCACAGGGTGTGCTGTTGCAGTCCACGCCGATGGACTCGGCATTGAAATGACTGTATCAGTGTGAACTTGCTGTACTTGCCCACTAGTTCCGCACTAAAAATGGCTGAAAAAGTTAGGGCTGGTGCATTCAGGATTAAGTGAGTTTTAATGGCGTGATAATTACTGTTGAACAATCTCTCTGGCCCTGAAAAATTATTTTTTAAGCGTGGAGTCTCATTTTCTCAGAAGAAAATTAGTGTTGGAGATTTATTTTTAAAATCATTCTTTTTAAAAACTTTTTCCAGTCTGTCTCTTTTACCTCTCTCCCTTAATCCCATCTGTATTTCCCAATCTTTAATTTGCTTTCCATACATTGTTTAAATCTAATTTATATTTCCTGCTTCATAGTTCCTGGTTTGGACTCGCGGCCGCGAAATTCGATACCTTAGCTCCGGCTGTTAAGGCTGGATTCGGCAAGAAAATTGCGGCCGCCTCGCTTCGGCCCACTTCTGGTGTGGGCTGTGGCGGCCGCCATTTTGGGCAGGTCGGTAGCCTGGCCGTTACCTGCATTCGCCAGAAGAATGCTAATAAGTCAGATCGTGATGTCGCAACGCTGATTTGACCCACAACCTGCTATTTTGGACATCTGCATGCCCTCTCCAAAGCACACACAGCTGAACGTGCTTTCAGCTGCGCAAGGGACCCACCCCCATCAGTGGTATTTAAAGGAATCATCAACAAGTTGCAGGTGACTTGCTTTTTGAATTCTACTGGCTCTGTGTAAGTTTGTGCAACTGTTTGGAGATTTCTGCAGTAATTTAAAGTTGGTGAGGTGACAGGGAGTGGTGCTGCAAGTGAAGAAGGCCCTGCTTCTGAATTCAAGGGTTCTGCTCAGAGCACTTTCCCCCTATCATGGGGGCTCTGCTTGCAGTCCCCCTCGAGCTGGAACATGCCAGGGAGATGGAGCAGAGGCAGCAAAGAAGAGGACAAGCTGCTCGCAGAGGGAAGAGGTGGTGGGGAAGGAGGGCTCTCAGCAGCAGGCCTTACTGATCTAGAGTCTTCCGAGAGCACTTCTTCTACCTGCACTTAAGCCAGGAGCAGTGTATTCGGAGGCTCCGCTTCACCAAGGAGGTGGTCACAGACTCTGCCACCTCTTGGAAGCAGACCTGCAGCCTCAGAGCAGGGCGTCGACGGCGCTGCCAGTGGCCCTCAAGGTCACTGTAGCTCCGATCATTATAACGAGCAGGCAGCACGAATTTTGCATGCTGCCTGCACCACTTTGAACGGGCGCAGGCAGATCGCGCTTCGCGATCTCTGCGCCCATTTTCGGGCCCAATCCAATTTCACCCCCTGCATGTCTCAGTGAGGATACTTCATCTGATTTGTTGAAGAGCCTCGCTGTTGCTTTCCCTGTTCAGATGTCACAGATACCCTGTAATGGGATTGTGCTAGAAAGGACGCCAGATTAAAGGAAATCTCGGCTGACAAGCCAATGAAAAGTCCATGGGCAGCTATCAGTGAGGTGAATGGCCAGTGCCATACCTTCGCCACTGAGAGCAAAATCTGGGCCAATATTGTCAGGATTTTACCACACTTTTAGAATTGTTATTCCTTTTTTAAGAGAGACACACACATGTCTGAGTAGTTACACTGTTGGCTTCCAAACTTAACAGTTTGAATTCCAAGCTGCCTGTCACTCAAAACTACCTGCCAAGGTTGAAATAAATTTTGTTAGCGCTCAGTTTGACCGCCAGGGAAATGAGAGAAACTTTCCTGTATGTGTCACTAAGAGAAAAAGAGGGCTCGATTTTAATGAAGGAGTCGGGTTGCTTGGTGGGCGGGTTCCGGTCCCGCTGCTGGTTTAGACCGCTCCAGCTTTGCAATTTTAATTCAATTGGCCTATTAAGCCCCGGCGGGCATACTGGCTGCTGCAATGAGTGGGAGTGGGTCTGTTGCTCTCCACTAATAAGGTCATTGCTGCAGTGGTTCTTAAGGGACCCAGTTAGCCCGATCCTCTCATTTCTCCTTTTGGCTGCAGGTTGGATGGGCCCAGGCTGCAATGAGTGCTGGCAAATCAAAGGCTGCTCCCAGATTCAATGAGGACTCCCTCCAAGCTCTTGTGGAGGGAGTAAAAGGGCGCAGGGACATCCTGTTCCCTCGGGATGGCCGGAGGAAGCCTCCTCAGCAAACGAAGACAGCCATGCTGCACATTGCTGAGGAGGTCAGCGCAAGGTCTGTCTGTTCACGCACCTGGCTCCAGTGCTGGAAACGATTTAATGATCTTCTGCGATCATCAAAAGTGAGTATCACATCACACTTATCTTCACTCTGCTTCCCTCCTCTTCTCATCACCAGCACTCTGCTTTGTAAGCCTGCTCCTCCACATCCCAACTTACCCTTACTTCCCTTGCACCCTTACCTATCCATCTCTCTCCCTGTACTGAATCACTTCACCATCCTACTATGTAGCCCTCACACTCGCTCTCACAGTTAGGCAATCACAACAACTAACAATGCACAGTGAGCCTCCTTCCTCTTGTCACCTCACTCCATCTTGGTCTCCCTCTAAGCTTCTATCTTCTGGATTCTTCGCACTCACTCCATCACTGTCGCTGAAACTCCATTTGTGTCCCTCCTTGCAGGAAAAGATAGCCCACAATAAGAGGGAGAGAACAAAACAGGAGGAGGCCCTCCATCCCTCGCTACACTTACATTGGCTGCGGAGTCTGCTCACGAAATCGTGGGAGGTGGCGAGGACCTGGAAGTGGGGGACGGCGAGACGGGCGCAGTTGAGGAACCTGGTGACAGAATGCATTTTCAATCCCTCCCATTAAGATTTCATGATTGACTGCAATGGCATATGATCTTCATAGAGATTAACGTCTGAGCATCTGCACAATAGGAAGTGTCTGCTACCTAAAAATCAGATGTCTAACTCATGCCTTTACTCTCCCACAGGACCATCGAGAGCCCCCCTCCCCACTGTCCAGGAGGAAGAGCCGGACGACTCCTCAGAGGAACCTACAGCCTCTGAGGGAGCAGCGTCACCGGGACTCAGCGCAGCCAGCACCAGCGCAGAAACGCACATCTCGGTGGGTCCTTCGCGACATAGAGTAGTGTTGTCACCTGGTGTATCACAGCTCACAAGTGAGCATCAGCAAATGGTGGAGACAGCGACAGCAGTGGAGAGTCTTCGTCGGAGGTTGCAGAACGCTCCTAGCTCTGCTTAGCTGCATGTAGACGCAGTGCCTCTGGGGCCATCCAGAAAGAGAGCGGTGCTGGAACTCCAGGAACAAGTGCAGGAGTCTCTGACAGGGTTTGCATCCAGGGTAACTGCGAGTGTGGAGAGAATGGAGGAGTCCATCTCTAACAATGAGCTCTGCCTTTGTGGAGGCAATGGCGCACGAACGTGCTGCCTTGGAGAGGGTGGCAACCTCCTTGGAGGACATAGGTTGCCAGACACAACAGAGCATGGTGACTCTTCTAAATAGATGGTCAGCTATGGAGGATAGATGGGCATCTATTGAGGAGAGACACCAGAGGTACATGGATGTCCCCGTTATGAGGACTGTCAGTACTGAGACGGGTCCTCATGGCCAAACGGATGTGCAGCAAGGTGCTCTCCAACCACTTGCTAGCAGTGAAGTGCGGGTGACCCATGAGAGGGGTGTTGGTGGCAGACAACAAGGAAGTGTGGGCTCCTCTCCAAGTGCTCACACGACCATGCCACTGCGGAGCCCTCGGTCAGAGCCCCAGGTTCCTCACCCAACTGAGATGGCCATCTCAGCCCCTTCACAGCTGCAGGAAGAGCAGACTTTGGAGGAGCCCTCCCAGGCTACCAAACCCAGAGGATGCCCGCCAAAGGCGTTGAAGCAGGTGCAGCATCAATGTGAGCAAGGTGCCTCCACATCTGATGAAGCCACAGGGGAACCACCACATAGAAGCACACATAAGAGGAAGTTGAAACACAAATAGTCACAAGGGTAGTCACTTGGTTGTTTTGTTATGTTGTTATCTTTACAATGCCATCCTTTTGTGATGTTATTAAACTAAAGTGATGGCAAAGAGTTGAAGTTCTGGCCTATGTGTTGTGGGAAGTGGAGGTTGTTTGCACTCAGACAAAGTGGCCAGAGGGTATTCCAAGGAGGTCACACTGCAAATGGTTTCCAGCTAGAACACTCACAAGATTAGTAGAGCTGAAAAAGGCTTGGGCAAACCTCACAGCACTAAGTTGTGGCATCTGAAAAGCAGATATGTTGCAGGAACGCTGTGAAGCTGCTCGAGCAGCTGACAACAGTTCAAGCCCTTGCTGAACCCGGCTCGATTCAGCTGGCGTGTTTTTGTGAAGGCGGGCAGCATGCTGAAAAACCACCAAAATCAGAACAGGCAGTGATAATAGGATTATCCAGGCAGCTAACACACTATTAACTGCCTTAACTGCCTGTCCCGCTGTTTGCTGTCGGGTAAGTTCGGGAACGGGTGACCCGACACTTGCGAAAATCGCGGGGAGGCGGGTTCGCATCCCACCAGCAGTTTTTCCGATTTTTGCGCCCGACCCGCCTCCAAACCCGCCCGCTCAGCTGAATTAAAATCGAGCCCAGAGTGTTTGGCTTTGATTAAGAGTCTGCACCTGAAACATCAACTTGTCTGTTCTCTCCACAGACACTGACTGACCTGCTGAGTGTTTCCAGTATTTTCGGTTTCAGTGTTTGATTTTGGTTGGCTATCTACTAACAGGGTGACAACTGTGGAGATCCACACCTCGGGGCACTCCATTCTTCTAGTTGAAACAGGCTGCAAAGTTAGGTGGTGTCTCAAAATAAAGTCTGAAAAATAATTACATTTGCTACACTTAATGCTGCAAAAATAAATAGGAGTTATTTCAGGAGTTTCTATGCTTTAAAACAGCACTAAATGACTACAGTTTGATTCCCTTAGTACTTAGCTAAACATAATGAATTTTCTACTCCATTTATCCTGTGGTAAGGCATAATTAATATAAAAGCCCTAGATATCATATCAGGAAACTGCAGCTGCTTTTTCATACTGCCACAAAATTAATGTTCCATACACCAGACTTCTCCTGATTAATGTCTCAGAAAATATGGAATGATTTCATTTAAACTGCTTTTTTTAATAAAATATATCTAATCTGATTTTTTTATGCCGAAATTTGAGACCAATGAGTATCAATGGATGCTGATTGATGTAATATGTATTGGAAACTTCCATCTTTGTAAATTCACGAATAATGCTAAAAACTTTAGCAACTTCTTTATCCAAATTAAAATATCCATCTTGCACATATTGAAAACACACATTATAAACATGTGAGCCACACCTTGTGTTCAAACTTAATGAAATGTACTTGAAGAATGTCAACTGTTCATTGAATTTTAATGGCAGCAATTTCCCCCCTCCCAAAATTGAAAACATTTTTGTATTTGTGTAAATTTCTTGTGTAATGGTTTGCTATTTTTCTGCTTCAAATCTTTTACGTGAATATTGAAGAATGTTGTGCACAAAATCTATTCAGACCACATCCAAAATATCCATATATCTCCTACACACATTTTGAATCCATGGAAACACAATATGTAGAGAACTGAATGTCTCCAAATGAAGTTGACAACAATGAAGCCCTAAACAAAGAAATCACAATTATTGTTAGTCCTCTAAGGACTTCAGCAGGAGCTCTGCAAAAGAAAAAGAGATTACTCGCTTTAGAGTAAAGTAATCCTCATTTTTCTGAAGAAATATTTACATCACATAACATAGTTTTGGTGCCAGACCATTACTTAAAACAGAAGCCATGTACCAGCCTCTCGAAATATTTGTGTGAAGCGTGTCTGGGCAGTTCTTTCATATGGCTTGTGACTGCCTTCAGTTTTCTTCATAAATCATGCTCAGTTCTCCTGCTACTCAGCCTTGTTTTGTCCAAAGCTATGCACCAATGCTTAGTATTTGCACTTTTAACAAATGCTTAAACAACACCAAAAGGTGACGCAGCTCCCATCCTTTTAGAAATGTACAGAAATTACCACTCTCTTCATATTCTGAAACCAAATGAAAACTGCAGTAGAACTACAAGATTCTTTTTTTCCTGATAGCGTTATAAACGTACAAGGTAGACAAACTGTCCCTTGGGTTTTGGTTACTATACCAACTATATTAAAAATTCAGTGCAACCACATGCACTTACTCGATTATCTAATTTCAGATGATCAGCAGGTTAGAGAGTAGAGGAAAGTGGAATGCCAGTATTTGGAAGAGCCTTCCATGTGGAAAATAAAGATTATTCTACCATATGTGACTAAAAGAAAGAAAAGGAAAGAAAGACTTACATTTATATAGCACCTTTCACAACCTCAAGACTTCCCAAAGCATGTTACAGCCAATGAAGTATTTTTCTTTGAAGTGTAGTCACTGTTGTAAGGTAGGAAACACGACAGCCAATTTGCACACAGCAAGCTCCCACTAACAGCATGTGATAATGACCAGATAATCTGTTTTAGTGATGCTGATTGAGGGATAAATATTGGCCAGGACAGGGATATCTCCCCTGCTCTTCTTCAATATAGTGCCATGGGATCTTTTACATCAACCTGAGAGAGCAGGTTTAACGTCTCATCTGAAAGACGGCACTTCTGACAATTCTGACAGTGCAGCACTCCCTCAATACTGCACTGGAGTGTCAGCCTAGATATTTTTTGCTCAAGTCTCTGGAGTAGGTCTTGAACCCACAACCTTCTGACTCAGAGGTGAGAGTGCTACCAACTGAGCCATGGCTAACTAAAGTACTTTTCTTTCATTTTCATACAATGGTCTATGTATATGAAAGCAATATCTCCTTACAAGAGGAGCAGGCCTGCAGCTTAAATGGATGGTGTAGGACATAACTGAAGAGAAAAAGGGTCTAACAACCTTCAGGTCTCTGATGGAAGATAGATGAACACGCTAATACCTAACTACTGTATGTGGATAACTCTCCATTAAGTGGCAGCCTTATAGGAGGATAGCGTTTAAGGTAACCTGTAAATCTGATGGATTATCTCTTACCAGTCTCAGGCAAATTCTTCATCTTAACTAGTAAGAATGGAAAATCAATTCAAGTGGCCATTTTACAATTCGCTCCTTGGAAGGATTACACCTCACTGAGCTTTCTGATGGATTTTATCTTGTGTAGATTCAAAACAGTGCAGTGGAACTTTCATTCTACATCTGAGCTGGAGGAAAAAAGATATCTGAAACTCAGAACATCAAGGGTGGGAATTTGGGATGAGGCCGCATTACAACTATATCCCTGAAAATCTTGCCGCTAGATATTAATTTGTGAACAGCTAAGTTAAAATATCACTGGGAAACAAAGGCCATATGAGGAAGTTTCTAAAAGTAGTCTTATGTTCTGGGAAATTTATGTCTGAATGCTCAGGAAACCCAATTATATGGAAATTTCCCATCCTGGTTTGCAAAACGACTGCTTGGAAAACACTCGAGCCAGCTCTGTTACAAGTATAAGACAGCAACTTAAATCCTCTCATAATACAGGAGAGGAAAGGAAATAAGGGGAGAGATGAGCTTCAAAGTAAAGAAACAAACTAAATCAGGCAGGAAAGAAATGAAGCAAAATAAAAAGGCTGAGATCGAATATGGCTGAATGTCCAATTTTCCCTCTTATTCAAGTTCTCAGCTGCTGGGATGGAAGTTGAAAGAAGAATGTTACTTGACTCCATCACTCACCATTAGAATCATAGGGGGAAAATAGGCTCGCGCCCTCTTTGGGGCACTAACTTCGCCGGGGCGCTACTTTTAGCGCCCTGAAAAAGATAGCGCCCCTGCGCCCGAAATTGAATGGTAGCGCCTCAAGCAGGAGGCAGGTCGCTACTGGAAGCGCTCCCCCTCCCTCTTGAGGCTCTACCATTCAATATCGCGGCGCAACGTGCAGCAGCGTTGTGGTGCTGCAGGCCTCCCTCCCCTGATTAAAGGGGAGGGGCCTAGCGCAGCGCGCACCGGGGCCCTGCCGGACCGCCGGGGAGCGGGGTGCCGGCAAAAGTGCCCGCCACTCAAGAGGAGTGCCCGGCTGACCGATCGCTGCTGGCACCCCGCAGCAGGAGGCAAATGAGGGCAGGTGCTGGCAGGCGGCTCAAAAAAAAGGCCGCCCGGCACCTGCCCTTTAATTTACACTGCCCCGGCCGCAAACACAGCACCCTGACCCTGTCGGACATAGCAACCGGCGGTAGGTCAGGGGGTGCGAGCCAACTTTGCGGCCGGGGCGCAAGCGGGGCGCTGCGCACGGTGATGATGACACCGCCAGAGGCGCAGCGCCGCGGGGCGCTACCGGCTACTGCCGCAGCTAACCTCCCGCTCAATTTTGCAGGAGGCTTTAGTGGCGCTGTGCCCGGGCGCTAGTTGCTTTGTGCCCCGTTAGCGCCCCCTTGTGGGGCGCAAAGCAACTGAATTATTCCCCCATAGAATCTTACAGCACAGAAGGAAGTCATTTGGCACATCGTGCCTGTGCCGGCTCTTTGAAAGAGCTGTCCAATTTAGTCCCACACCCCAGCTTTTTCCCCATTACCCTGCAAATGACTCCTCTTCAAGAACATGACCGAATGCCTTTTGAAAGTTACTATGGAATCTAATTCTACCACACTTTCAGTGCGTTCCAGATCTTAACAACCCTCTGTGTGAAGAAATTTCTCCTCATTTCCCCTCTAGTTCTTTTGCCAATTATTATAAATCTATGACCTCTGGTTACTGATACACTTGATAGAGCAAGTAGGAAGAAACTATTTCCTCTATCAAAGCCACCCCATTGCTAAACATTGTTAGGTGGCAATAAATGAAGCAAATAGGATGCTGGGTTATATTATCAAAATAATTGAGTTAAAATCCTTAGAGTCATGTGAAGCCTTACAGTGCACTGATAAGGCTACACCTGAAATGTTGCATTCTGTCATGGCCTATCAGGCTCAAAAGGCAGTGCAGAGCAGAGCAACAAGGCTGATCCCTCTCAAAGGAAAAAGTATGAAGAACTTGATAAGTTAGGGCTCTTGACCTTCCAAAAGATACATTTCAGAAGGGACCTTATGGTGGCATAAAAGATAGAGAAAATAGATCTAAAATAGTACTTTCAAATCCACCAGGAAACCAGGGCTCAGATTTAGGGCTGTAAAGGGTAAACTTATTTATACAAAGAGTGAGCAAAAGCTGGAAGAGGTTGCGAGTAAGGATGGTTGAAGCCGCAGGTAGGATTCTGTAAGGGTTGGCATTCTGAAATGATGAGATCCTATGGACTGAAGGGCCTTATGTAGCCAAGTTTATCTTACGAACTTGTGGTTAATTGGAATAAATCAGTTTCCATTGATTAGCACATAATAGACAATAAACCTAAAATGGTTGCAGAGAATATTTTGTATATGTGTAGATGATTTGATTTCATGGATTACATTACTTGCTGTAATAATCCTCCCATTAGAAAATACAACTGCATAAAATGTGAAGTTCTCCTGTGTTTTTTAAACTGCCACTTGTAATGGTTTAATATGAGCATGCTCAGTTCACTCTGGCCTAGTAAAGCAAGCTCATGAACTAGCAACTGGTGTCTCTGTCCTTCATTTGTTTTACCCACATACATTACATTTTTGACGACGAGGATGGGATCCCAAAGCCATTTTTAGGGATCATGGAAGGACACAGTGTTCAACCTTCGAGTGGAAAAGTTTAAGGTGAATTTGTGACACCTAAACTGAATTTTTTGCGATGTTTTACTGTTAATGCTGATGCAGAGTCGTCTGTGCTTCACCTTCGTGTGTATGTATACACAACAACAGCGGTGTTGATTCTCACAGGTACACAGGAAGCGTGCTGAGTCCCTGTTCAACGGGATCAGGACAATTATGGCCGCGCCTACAGGATTCATCGGAAGCCTCGGCTTGTATGACCGAGCTCGCGAACCATTCAGTTCTTACATTGAGCGGATGGAGATGTTTTTTAAGGCCAATAACAATATTGAGACCGAACGTGCAGATGAGAATTTTCAAGCTCAAAATAAAGTAATTTGTGAAAGGAAAAAAGCAATTTTTCAAACGGAGATTGGGCCAGATGTCTACAGAACATTAACAAATTTACTCGCGCTAGGGAAAGCGTTTAAAGACATTGTCGAGAAACTCAAGGACCATTTCAACCCAAAGCCTTTAGAAACAGCAGAGAGCTATAAGTTTGGTACCAAAAATCAAAAACAAAGTTAAACCATCAGTGAGTACATTGTAGCTCTTAAAAACCTGGCTTTGCATTGTAACTTTGGCACATTTATGGATCGTGTGTTGTGAGATAAGTTTGTGTGTGGACTGGTGGATGAGCGCACACAGTCCAAACTACTGAACACGCCGAACCTAACGGTTGACATAGCATGCAAAATTGCCCTATCTATGGAGATGGCATCTAAGAACGCTAGGGAGCTTCGTCCAGCTCAAGTGACGAGTGCAGCTGAGGTCTACAGTCACAAAGCCACCGCCGAACCTAAATCAGTGAGAGCAAGTCAAAAACATGTTGGTGAGAGCAGTTCAGTGAATTGTTATCGCTGCAATGGAAATCACTCACCACAGACCTGCCAATACAGAAATGTGAAGCAAGGCCATATTTCAACAGCTTGCAGAGCTAGATCGAAAGCAAGAAGTAAGAACCATTCTAGTGGCAATGCAAAGCAACGACAACAAAAGGGAGGAATTCACAACATTGATGTGAACACACCTGATATTGAAAAACTAAGCATCTACAGTATCTATGCCATTAGCGGCAATGCTAGCAGTCGTAAAAAAGACTTCCGTACAAAACTTTTCATCAGTGACCAATATATTGATATGTGTATCGACACGGCGGCAGACTGCTCTATCATGAGTAAGGACACATATGAGAGTAAGTTTAATCAAATACCACTTACAAAGAGTACCATAGAGTTAAAAACTTACTCCGGAGAAATCCTAGGGACATGTGGACAAATGGAATGTACAGTTCAGCACAATGGCCAGTCAGTAAAGCTGCCTATTATTGTAGCGAGCTACAACAACAGGCCAACCCTCATGGGCAAAGACTGGTTGAGAAATTTGAAACTAGACTGGAAAAACATCTTCAGTGCAGATGCTTCAAAGAAGCAACTTGACACAATGCTGAACAAGTATAAAAGCATGTTCTCAGACAGTTATGAGGGCATCACTGGGTATGACACACATATCCGCATCAAGGCCAATGTGAAGCGTCTATTGTAAGACAAGGTCGGTCCCCTATGCATTGCAAAATCAGGTGGAGGAAGAGCTAGAGAAACTGAGAGAGAACGGAGTGCTAGTAAAAATTGACAAAAGTGAATGGGCTACCCCGATTGTGGTAGTACCCAAAGCAGCCAAAACTGTACACTTGTGCGGTGACTACAAAATTACTATCAACCAAGCAGTTGACGATGAACAGTACCCGTTACCTTCATCACAAGATTTGTATGCCACACTCTCTTGGTCAAAGGTTTTCTCCAAGCTTGACCTATCGCACGCTTATGCTCCGCTGAATGTTGACAAAGAGAGTCAACAGTATCTCACTATCAACATACACAAAGGACTGCACTCATCCACCAAGCTGCCGAATGGTGTAAAGTCATCCCCCAAAATCTTCCAGGCTACGATGGATAAGATTTTGCAAGGAATTCCAAATTGCTTATGCAATCAAGATGATGTGCTGATCGCAACAAGCAGCGAGGAAGAAAATTTAAAAGTGTTAGATTTAGTGCTTCAAAGGTTGAATTCCCACAATGTAAAATTGAAAAGGCGCAAATGTGCTTTTGTGCAGCCCGAGGTCTGAAAGTTGATGCAAATGGTTTGCAACTAGTTAAGGAAAAGGTTGATGCTGTCATCAATGCTCCAAAGCCACAGAACGTATCTGAGTTAAGATCTTTCCTTGGAATGGCCCAGTACGACGCACGTTTCTTACCCGAGTTAGCGACCATGTTAGTTCCATTGCACGAGCTCCTCAAGAAGGATGTCCAGTGGAAGTGGATGAAAGCACAACAGGAAGCTTACGACGCTTATAAGAGAAGTCTCTCTAGCGATGCTGTACTTGTGTACTACGACACAGAGCATGAGCTTAATTAAGTTAGCGTGTGATGCTTCTAGCTATGGTGTGGGAGCTGTCATAAGCCATGTAATGGATGACGGCCAAGAGAAACCAATCGCATTCGCATCGCGAACCCTCACAAAGAGCGAAAGAAACTATGCGCAAATTGAAAAGGAAGCACTCGCCATAGTGTTTGGAATCAAGAAATTCCAACAGTTCCTGATCGGCAGAAACTTTACCCTGATAACTGATCACAAACCGCTCCTAGCAATATTGGGGCCCAAATCTGCCATCCCTGCAATGGCCGCATCAAGAATGCAACATTGGGCAGTGTTGTTGTCACAATATGACTACAGAATTGAATATCGCACTTCAAAGCAAAACACAATCACAGATGCTTTGTCCAGGTTGCCACATGAAGACTCGTGTTGGGCGTGAAGGTGAGATTTTCACGCTAGGTGCAGTTGACAAAGACTTTCCCGTGAATGCAACTGAGATTGCAAATGAGACTCAAAAGGACTCAGTACTGAAAAGAGTGTATGAAAACACCTTGAATGGATGAACTGATCAGTGCCTGGACACAGAGTTGAAACCATTCCATAACCGTCGTACTGAATTACCTCATACTGTGAGCATTGTTGTATCAAGTGGGGAAACAGAGTGGTGGTACCTACTTCTTTGAGTTCGGAACCAGAACAAAACAGCCTGAAAATTGGTGCAACAAAAAAATATTTTGTAAGGAGATCAGAAAGGCTCCGCAAACCTGTTATTAAACTGGATTTGTAGTTCATTTGTAGTCGATTTAAAAGAAAAAAAAGCCAGGAGTTTTTGTTATGTGGTACATGTAATGCTGGGAAAGATGGAACCATAATTTTGTTGTATTTGAGAGGGGAATATGTGCATTTTTTTTAAGGGGCAAGCAGTGTAATGTACTATCTCATGGTTTGTCACATGGTTTAGTATGAGCATGCTCAGTTCGGTCTGGCCTAGTAAAGCAAGCTCATGAACTAGCAACTGGTGTCTCTGTCCTTCATTTGTTCTACCCACATATATTACACCACTCTAATTGTTTAATTTTCTAAAACATTAGCAAAGAAAATAAGTGAAGCAAAACAATAATCATCTCCCTCAGAGAATTACATCTTAATTTAGAATAAAATATATACATATAAGAATTAGACTATTCATGTTGCTTCTCAGTATGGTACAGATGAAAACTTTGGGGAGAATTACTTACTTAGGATACAAATCTTTACTGAGCAAAACCTGATAATGCAGAAACTGAAAATTAACTTGCTGGTGTGTACTAAAATTTGATTACTTCCACACTATTTTCATTCTCCATAGGTTCTTGATTTAACACTAATGTTCTCCTACTAGATCAAGATTGAGGAATAAGTATTGCCTGTAATTGCTCTGTAATTATTCTACACAGCTTTAAAAATTCATGAAAGAACAAAGACAGATTATGCCTTCATTGATGGAATCAGCACTTTGCCAGTGTGGTTGACAGCATTTGATGGAAGTCGTAGATGCACTAAGAGAATAACAAATGTTTCATCTTTTATATTTTACTTTTTTAGTGCTTTTTCTGAAAGTACTTCTAAAAAGACTCAGAACATTTCTCTTACACAGACTGATCTTTGTAATTCTCAGAACATTTCTGCTAAACAAGGACAGGAAGAAAAAATTCCAAATTTGCACATGAAATCAAAATAAGAGACACAATAAATATTCAGTAACAGAAGAACAATGCCAGCAGATTAGAAGGATTTAAGGGGTGAGTTTGCTGTCCTGGTTAAGCAGAGTATGGAAATGACTGGCTGCTAGCACAAAGCAGGCCAACTGTGCAATGAACTGACTGCCTGCAATTTTTCAGGTTCAGCTCATTTACATAATAAATAATAGCCTCCTGTACAGTTTTGGTCTTGCGTAGAGAGCTAGCCTCATGAGGAAAACACAAAGTCAGGCTGCAGCTGAAATTAAAAGGTAAGTACGTGGCCATAATGGGATACGCACAAAAAATTATTAAGAGTATTTAGGAAGAGCTCAAAAAGCATATCAAATCTCTGGCAGGCTTTTTCAAGGCTGAAAGGGGAGGAGAGGAGAAAAGAAAAGCCAGGCAAAAATGAAGTCGAAGAAAATCCAACCTGGAGGCATGAAATGGATTCTATGGACAAGTAACTGGCCATTTCAGCATTCAACCCCATGTCCTATGGCTGGTGAGGTAGAGATGCTGCTGCATAAGTTGCTTGCGATGAGCATAATCCTGTTCAACACTCCAGAGCACCCTCCGCAGCAGATAGCAATGCCCCATGCCTAGCAGGTTGTAATGGCTAAGCTTAATGCTGTTTATACTATCTGCGGGACTTGGGAACACACACAGGAGAAGATAAAGAAAATCCAATCTGGAGGCATGAAATTAAGTCTGCGGACAAGTAACTGACCGTTTCAGCATCCAACCCCGTGTCCTATGGCTGGTGAGGTAGAGATGCTGCTGCATAAGTTGCTTGTGATGAGGGAGCATCCTCCACAGCAGATAGCAATTCACCCTTTCTAGTAGGTTGTAGTGGCTAAGTTTAATGCTGTTTATACTACCTGCGGGACTTGGGAACAGACGCAGGAGAAGATGGCACACTTTAAGAAATATTGCAAAGTAATATTGGCCGAGATACCATGTATTGGGTAGGCAGCCCAGGATCAGAATGTCATAATGTGTTGCCTGTCAAACTGTTCCACATTTATTGATCATCCATGTCAAGCACTCACACAAACACTTCAATTGCATCTCATCCATTCCCATACAAAAGTAGGGTGCACATTTAAGATAGAAGTACAATTGAAAGCCTTTTCACATTTGCATCTTCCAGGGGCATTATACCTCAAATCAAGGTATCACAACCTAGCTGTATGATGCAACATCACTTACTGACACACAGGTTGGGTACATACCTGTGACTCTGCATGTGTTCCTTCAACTTACAAGATTGCAAGAATACATTTCTGCTTATAGGACAAGATGGCACATATTGAAAGGCACAATCCTGACTTGGAGAAGGGCTCACAAATCATAGACCCTTCAGTCCCTTGGAAGAAGCCACCCTGGACATCCATGTCAGAGCATGGTGGGAATAGGGAAATATGAAACAGCATGTCTTGCTGAAACTCAGGCATAGCACCAGTATGCGCTTATGTCTTACCGTCTTCTCATTCACTTACATATAGACATACACACAATTTCACAGGCCTCACACATAGTGGCCCCAAATTTCTACAGGAAGGGGTGGAAAATTGCAATTCAATGAGGATAAGTATAAAATAATTAACATGGGAGCAAGGGATCAAAGGAGAGATTTTCCATTTCAATGCTCCTAGTACATGCTGAGAGTGTACAATAGGAAATTCTGCTGCCACAGTCCATCATTTTCCGCTCATTAACGTTAATGAGTGGAAAATCATGGGCTAGGAGTGTGCAATTTCCCGCTATGTGTTCCAGCAGTGTTTTGAAAGTACCAAAGTGGAAAGTCTCCCCTCAAAAAAGGGTTCATGGGACAAAATTGGTCTTTGCTAGTAGCACGAAACATGCTCATAGTAAATTAGCTATGATTTCAATGAAAAAGAAAATTGGGTACGATGTAAAATGGGCAGTCGATTCGCAATGAACCTGTTTCGTGTTACTGGCAAAGACCAATTTCAACCCTATGAGATAAATGGAATAGTGGTACAGTCGGTTGATCAGGAAAGAGATCAAGCAGTTTTAGTGAATAAATAAATGCTTAGCTGAAATAAAAAGGCAAATAAAGTACTGGGTTATGTAAACAGAGGTTTGAGTACAAATCAAAACAGGTATTATTGCTGCAGAGAGCTTTGTTCAGACACCATGTAGAATATTTTATGCAGTTCTGGTCACTTAATGATAGCAAAGATATTATTTCCTTGAGAAGATCAGAGGCGAGCAACCAAGATGATTTCAGGTATCAGAATGTTAAGTTACGAGGAAAGGTGAAGGAAGTTAGCTTTGTTTGATTTTTTTTTAATTTTCAAGATTATGAATGAACTGACAAAATTGATCAGGTCAAACTGTTCACTGTGGAGAAGTGCTGAAATATCGGGGACACAAGTCAAAAAATTAGGATGTTAAGAATATGAAGGAAAGTCAGGTAGAACCTTTTTCACCAAAAGAATAACAGCTGTGGAATAAGTTACTAGGGAAGACCACCGAAGCAGCCAGTATAAATGAATAATAGACAATTGGAAGTGTTTCTGGAGGGAGAGCAAACATGTGTTAAATTGAATAGTGGTACAGCAGGGTGATTAGGAGAGATATTTAGAGGTTTTAATCAATAAATCATCAACACAGATCTTAGCTGCACTCAGAAAATAGGCAAACAAGGTGCTGGGAATTATGTTAACAGAAGAGATATAGTGAGGTTGCTCTATGAAAAAGGCACAGGATTGTTTGGACTGAAAATTCTAACTTCTAAACAAGAATATTTTTTCAATTGACAACAATAATACCAGCATTTGGATTGATCATGTAAAAATTAAGTGAATGATTTATTTAATAATCTATGTACATGTCTAGTTTATTTATATGTAGTTTCATTTTTATTTCCTTTTAAAGCTAAGCAGCTAACACATTGGTAAAGTGAAGTGGGATCATATGATTTAGCGAGATTTCAAATACATTTCTGATGAAAATGAAATATTAAATTGATCACGGTGTTTCAGTATCCTGGAATGGTTATGAAACCCTTTTTAAGTTTCTCTTCCGATCTACCCACTCTGTCCCATCCTCATGATCAATCACTTTCTTGAACTTTATTTCTTAAAACCCAAGGCTGACATAACCTAATCACAGTTTCCAGCTATACCTCACCTTCTATTCTATTCTTTTCATCCTATGAAACTTGGTCCTATTATGCAATCCTATTGGTGTGCAGCTATGACTTCTTAACATTAGGATATGAAGAAGTTTTAATTACATACCAGTGGCATTACAGGTTTTTTTTTAGCTACACAGAATAAATTCTCCACATTTAACATATCATTGATTTTATAGTTTCATTTATTTGGCATCACTGTTCCTAGACTTTACTATTGTGATGAGTGTTTAATTAAAAGGGCAATCAAATGTGTTTTTTTTATTTGTTCTTGGGTGATGCTGGAAAAGCTGTACTTATTGCCCAATCCTAATTGCCTTGAGAAGGTGGTGTTGGGCCTTCTCTTTGAACCACTGCAATTCTTGTAGTGATGGAGCCCTCACATTTGTATTGGCAGCTTTGAAAATGGTTTACTATAGCACCTCCATCTCAGTCACTGCAAAACTTTCACAAATGACTTTGTTAGGCTGAATACAATAAGCTGACTACATTAGACTTTATGCCGTTTACTGCAGGAAATTGCAATTATATCTTCGCACTTACAATTACACGCTTTCCCTAAACAATTACAATCACACCAGTTCACTTAAGTGACATGGGGAAAACCCACTGTTGCACAAAGAATTAGTCACAAGTTCCTTAATTTAATAACAGAACAGTAATATAAAAGCTTAAGGCATTAAGGTAAACAAGTAACCAGCAAACCAGGTTTTATTAGATCAATGATCTGCATTTTCTATAACTATAATAAATTACACACCACATAATTCCAGTTATTATACTTTATTTCACAAATATCTTTTTGGCCAGGAAACAGCTTTCTGATAAATATTTAAGCAATTCAAAGTCATCTTTGCAAATAATAAATCAATCTATCTAGTAATTTGAATTAAGCAATGCAAATTAAATGGCATCAGAGGCATTTTGTGGTGAGAAAAATTGACTTAATAGATAATTCAGTCCCTTTAATGGATGCGAGGCCCATTCAGTATTTCGCGCATATGCAAAATCTCCAATTGAAAAGCCGGTAAGCGGCCTGCGCGGGACTTCCAGACAGCTGCGCGACCACACAGCTTATTAGGAACGTTGGTCTGGAGTCCCTGGTAGCTGAATTTGCATCTCCAAGTCCATTTGCCTCATTCTTCTTGCTTGCTTCCTGCTCCCTCAATCTCAAACCATCTGCTAACTTTTCCCATTCTCAGTACTTAATACTCAGTATGTTCTCCCCTTGCTATAACCCCTCATTTCTATTGCCTCTCTTATGTGTTCCCCTTTGCACTACCCTGTCACTTGCTGTATCATAGCTTCTGCCATATATCTCTGTTACCTGATATCTCTGTAACAAATCCATATATTTTCTTTCATAACCAATTCCTTTACCACTAACCATGTATAGTTGCAATAGCAGGCATTTAGAGGCTTTCTTCCACTCTTTCTTATCACCCTAACCTTCCCCCTTGTTTTTATCTCACTTGACCCTATCACATGCTGAAAGTGCTATGGTATTCTCTTACCCCCTCAGTTTAGTTGCTATTTGATTGCCCCTCATCCCTTCTCCTCCGATCACTACCCCTTTTGCGAGAATTCCCATCCCACTACTGAATCTCATATGGTCCAACACCAAGATTTGTTTATCTCACTGCCAGTTGTATCTCCTCTTTTCCTATCAGCTGCATCCACTCTCACTGATCCCCACCCCCTCCATAACCACCCAATTTCCTCCACAGCAAGTTACCTGGAAATGCTGCTTCTAAGGAGTAAATTTCGAAACTCGCAATTTATTAAAAGGCTTACAGCACTATAAATAGAACATAGCACCATAAGCTCTTTTAACAAAATTGTTGATTTCCAAGTTTACTTCTGGGAAACGCTGAAGATTGAGGAGGTCATGAGGAAAGCTGCATAGCCAGCTAGATGTGCGAAGGACGAGCAGGAAATGAGCCACGGAGAGGCCTAACCCGAGGCCTGAGCAGGACCTCAGTGGCATGCATGAGGCCTGGGGCCTAAAGGAACCGTATTCAAAAGGGAAATAAAGAACAGAGTAGGCACCCCAAAAAACGTAGATTTAAAGTGAGCAGTGTCAAAAAAAAGAATAAGTCTTGGACCAAGTTAAAAGGCACAGCTGGGAGGGTCAACACAATCTCAACCAGTGGCCAAGCAACTTTACATACAGAAATGCCTTTACAAATGTTTACAAAGGCAGTTTCAATTCCCCAATTTTCTATAAAGTGTTACCAAAAATCATCGCAGCAGGAAAAAGCTTGAGGGCACTGACTTGCAAGGTTTTTAATAATACAGGTTGAGCGCCCAAAATCCGGAGTTCCGGAATCCGGGACGATTGGTGGCAGGGTCGTCCGGAATCCGTAAAATGTTCCGGAATCCGGACACCCTGTCAAACCGCAACCTGGGCCCAGACATTTCCGGACTCGGAACGTGTTTCTGATGTCCGAAGTCCGGAAACGCCCGAGCCCAGGTTACGATATTTCCAGACTTCGGATATCAGAAACACGTTCCGAAGTCCGGAAAAACACGAAAACTGGCTCAGCCTCGGTCCCGAGGTTGCCGGATTCGGGACGCTCAACCTGTATATAGATATATATCCCATGACATTGTTCACGGTGTGTCGGAGGTTATGCTGTTGCAAAGGAGGGAGGGGATCGCTCATGGGGTGTGAAAGTGGGGAGGGGTGCACATTTCCAGTGAAAGAACTTGGAAAGAAACTTGCAAGAGATCTGCATGCTTGTTGGTTCAAATGGCCTTTTCTTATTTCATGGCTTTTTATGTTCTTATAGTATACCAATGGATGGCAGCAGCAGCTGGAGAAGAAAAATACCTGCATTTATATAGTGCCTTATCATAGTTCTCAGAAACGTCTTAAAAGTGCTTCACATGAAATCAATTACTTTGAACTTG
Organism: Squalus acanthias; assembly: GCA_030390025.1. Lineage (NCBI taxonomy): Eukaryota > Metazoa > Chordata > Chondrichthyes > Squaliformes > Squalidae > Squalus > Squalus acanthias. The sequence goes on along the minus strand of CM059426.1, from coordinate 144,439,138 downwards.
TTATGTAGGCAGTCAGTCCTGCACATCAATGACAATGAAATGAAAGACCAGTTAATTTATTTATGGTGGTACTGGTTAAGGAAGGAATGTTGGCCTGGACAACGGGAAAACTCCATCATCTTCTTTGAATAGTCCATGGAATCATTAACACTCACCTGAACCATTGCAATGGGTAAACAGGGCCTCAGTGTAATGTTTTATACAAAGTGCAGCACTCGCTCAGTACTGAATTGAAGTGAATAAATGCTTAGGTCCTGGTTAAGGTATGCTAAGGTATTGGTTTATCCAGGAGGAAGTGCAAGTGGCAATGCCTGCTGAACAGATTTTAATGGGCCCACATCAGTTAATATACCATAAATGAAAGGAAGTGCTTCATGTACCAGAAGCTCAGAAAAAAAGTACTGGCTGACCTATGTTATGATTTCCAAAGTGATTTGGAATCAATCTGTGATTGGCAGTGATTAAAATAGCTGTGCACTATTGCTCTTTCCAGGCATGTTTCCAGTCTTTACGAATCATATGCATTAATGGAGCTTCAAAAAAATTGTTCCATCTTCTCCACAACAAGGGTCAAACAAGTGTAATGATGACCCTGTTTCAGGGGGACAGTAGCATTGTGGTCATGTTGCTGGACTAGTAATCCAGAGGCCTGAACTAATGATCCAGAGACATGAACTAACGATCTGAAGAAATGAGTTCAAATCCCACCATGGCAGCTGGGGAGTTTAAATTCAGTTAATTACTTAATTCTGGAATAAAAAGCTTGTGTCAGTAATGGTGACCATGTCTATCCCATCGGCATGACAGACTGACCAGAGGTGGTGGCACAGTGGTATACAGTCGGGAGGAAGTGGCCCTGGGAGTCCTCAACATTGACTGCAGACCCCATGAAGTCTCATGTAGCACTGACCACCGCACAGTCCTTGCGGAGACAAAGTTCCGTCTTCACACCGAGGACACCCTCCATCGCTTTGTGTGGCACTAATACTGTGCTAAATGGGATAGATTCAGAACAGATCTAGCAGCTCAAAACTGGGCATCCATGAGGCCATCAGCAGCAGCAGAATTGAATTCCACCACAATCTGTAACCTCATGGCCCAGCATATCCCTCACTCTACCATTACCATCAAGCTAGGGGACCAACCCTGGCTCAACGAGGAGTGCAGAAGAGCATGCCAGGAGCAGCACCAGATGTACCTAAAATGAGGTGCCTAACTGAGGAAGCTGTAACATAGGACTACATGCATACTAAAACAGCGGAAGTAGTATGCTATCGACAGAGCTAAGTGATCCCACAACCAATGGATCAGATGAAAAGCTCTGCAGTCCTGGCACATCCAGTCTTGAATGGTGGTGGACAATTAAACAACTAACAGAGGAGGAGGCTCCATGAACATCCCCATCATCAATGATGGCAGAGCCCAGCACGCGAGTGCAAAAGACAAGGCTGAAGGGTTTGCAACCATCTTCAGTCAGAAGTGCCGAGTGGATGAGCCATCTCGGCCTCCTCCTGAGGTCCCCACCATCACAGAAGCCAGTCTTCAGCCAATTCAATTCACTCCACGTGATATCAAGAAATGGCTGAGTGGACTGACCTTCCCTCCATCATAAGGTCAGAAGTGGGGATGTGCGCTGATGATAGCACAGTGTTCAGTTCCATTCGCAACTCCACAGCTAATGAAGCAGTCCATGACTGCATGCAGCAAGACATTGAGGCTTGGGCTGATAGGTGGCACACAAGCACCAGGCAATGACTGTCTCCAACAATAGAGAGTCTAAACACAGCCCCTTGACATTCAATGGCATTACCATTGCTGAATCCCCCACCATCAACATCCTGGGGTCACCACTGACCAGAAACTTAACTGGACTAGCCACATAAATACTGTGGCTACAAGATCAGGTCAGAGGCTGGGTATTCTGTGGGTGACTTGCCTGGATGAGTGCAGCTCCAACAATTCTTAAGACGTTTGACACCATCCAGGACAAAGCAGCCCGCATGATTGGCACCCCATCCACCACCTTAAACATTCACTCCCTCCACCACTGGCGCACCGTGGCTGCAGTGTGTACCATCTACAAGATGCGCTGCAGCAATTCGCCAAGGCTTCTTCGACGGCACCTCCCAAACCCGTGACCTCTACTGTCTAGAAGTGAAAGGGCAGCAGGCGCATGGGAACACCACCACCTCCAAGTTCCCCTCCAAGTCACACACCATCCTGCCTTGGAAATATATCGCTGTTCCTTCATCGTCGCTGGGTCAAAATCCTGGAGCTCTCTACCTAACAGCACTGTGGGAGTACATTCACCATACGGACTGCACCGGTTCAAGAAGGAAACTCACCACCACCTTATCAAGGGTAAATAGAGATGGGCAATAAATGACGGCCTTGTCAGCGATGCCCGCATCCCATGAATGATTATAAAAAAAAAATCTTGGCGGTCGATCTCTGACTGTAGATAATTTCATGTTTTTACAGCTAATTGAACATCAATTAAATACTTCCTGTAGTCCGTTCAGTCTTCTTGCTTCTTGAGATTGCATTAAAAAAATTAGCAATTTCACTCCAGGCACCATGGTATGCTAAAGATACACAGCCATGTTTCCTAAATGCAAACATTGCTGCTTGACATACTTTGGCTGGTGCGCCATAGTAATGTTTCATTTGTTTATAAAATAATAGACTCATTTCTAAATCATTCAGACAATTAAAAAACAATTGCTTTGAACTTAGATTAGATTCTGAAATTCACAACCAGCTAATTCAACCATAACAGGACAGATAACTGACTAATATTGCAACAGAAATATTTAACACCTCCACCATGCAAGCTGAAAACACAGCCTATTTATCAACATTTAAGCATAACTAGACATAAAACTAAAGCACTGCTGTAGTATTTCACCACAGTAAATTCTTGAGTGGTGATTACGCAAAGCTGGACAATAAACTTTCAATAATATTCAGTGTGAAAACATAAACTAAAGATTTTACAATTCTTGGAAACAACACTTTCTATGGAAAACATTGTACAATAATGGAGACGACCGCCTAGACTTTCTACCCATTCCCTACCAATTTTTCGGCAGATCTTGGGCGGCAATGAAAAATTGCTCATGGACACGCTCTGTTGCATCCCTGCCGCTTTGCCTCATCTCTTACTTTCTGATGCCTGTGCATGCAGATTGTGCCTATCCATCATGCCAAAGACATGCCAAAGAGAGAAATACATCCTCCAATTATTTCTTTCACTTGAACTCTGGAAGTAAGGGACACCTGTTAGCCCAGGCATCATGTGGCTGTAAAACTTACCACCATATAGGCAGCACTCCCCGGCAGAGGATAGGGAGTCCGCCTCTTGTATTAAAATTACCCCAATGACAGAAGTTCAGGCCGCTCCTCCATGGCGAGTGAATCAAGGAGCAACAGAGTTTTTCTAAACTGGCTTTCACGATACAGTATACAGCCAACTTCCCACTTCAACAACAACAACAAATATAGCACTATTAATGTAGTAAACTGTTCCAACATGCTTCGTGGAAGCTTAATCAGACAAAAATCAAAACCAAGCCAAAGAAAGAGGTATTAGGAGGGGTGACTAAAAGTTTTGTCCAGGAGATGGGTTTTAAGAAGGGTATTCAAGGAAAAGAGGAAGATGAAGAGGTTTAGGGAGGGAATTCCAGTGCATAGGGCCTAAACAGCTGAAAACAGGGCCACCAATGATGGGGTGAGAAGAGTGGGGCATGCACAAGGTGCCACATTCGGAGGAACACAGAGTTGTAGGGCTAGAGATGGTTATAGAAATAGGAAGTGATGAGACCATGGAGGAATCTGATCAAAAGGATGAGAATTTTAAATTTGATGTGCTGGAGGACCCAGAGCCAATGTAGGTCAGCGAGCACAGGGATGATGGATGAGTAGGATTTGCTGCGGGATAGGATCCAGGCAGCACAGTTTTGGATGAGCTGAAGCTTATGGAGGGTGAGGAATCGAAGGCTGCCAGGAGAGCATTGGAATAGTTGGGTCTGGAGGTGACAAAGAAGCAGAGAGGCTGAAGGGTGGAGATGGGCAATGTCACAGAGGTATGTGCAGGTGGTTTCTGTGATGGAAAGTACATGAGATCAGAAGCTCAGCTTGGGGTCAAATAGGACAACGAGGCTGCAAACAGTCTGCTTCTGCTTCAGACAATGGCCAGGGAAGGGGAATGGAATTAGTGATGAGGATACATAGTTTGTGGAGGGGTCCGGAGACAATGGCTTCGGTCTTCCTAATGTTTAACTGGAGGAAATTGCAGCTCATTCAGGTCTGAATGTCGGACAAAGAGGCTTTTCTGCGTAGTCGCTCGTGCAAAACTCATTAAAAGCTCAGTGAGCTGACTGCCTACAATTTTCCATAGTCAGCTCATTTGAATAATTATTCATAGCTGCCTATGCAGCTTTGGCTTTGTGCAGGGAGCTAGCCTAATGATGGATGCATAACATTTAAAGGAATATGTGAATTAAAGGTAAATTGCTGGCTGCATGTGGAGACAAATATTATTTCAACCTTTATAAAGTCTAAAAATGAATTTAAAATATTTGTCAGACTTCATTGACGAGGATAGATAATGTTAATCCTAAAATTATTTATGGATCCTGGAGTAGTGGACATTTTCAGGAGTGAGGTCTGACAGCGTTTTATATGGTCCAGTTTGATCAGGTGATGAATGGCTAAGCTAGTTGTGCACCAGGCAGGCTCAAGTCTGCACCCTTTGTATTTGAAGGACCGATGCTGAGAGATGTGAATGACAGGGCTGGGAAAGAGTAAAGGTTTTGCTGGAGAAAGGACATGAAAAATGGAGTTGAGGGAATAGTTGAGCAAATTGTCAGCTGCAACAGTATCAAGGCAAAAGGAAGGCCAAAGGCTAGGCAGTTGGAAGTTTGAAAGTGCAGTTCTAAGTGACTTGAGGGAGAAGTGGTAAACTGTCATGCATCTACATGAGATGGGTGTGAGGAAGGTTGCTCCACATGGTACTTTAGGATAACCTCGTGAGATATTAGCAGTGCACCATTCCTAGAAAGAGATGTTGACCGGGACCAATGCTGTGTGCATTTCCCGGACAACCTGGGAACAGATACATAAAAATAAAGCACACTTTTCAGAATCTGGCAAGGTGAGACTGCCTGATAGTACCATGTGCAATGTAGACTGCCCAAATACCTGCCACACTGTTCCACATTTAATGTTCACTCATGCCAATCCCTCACACTTCAATGCTTTTTCCCTGCATCTCATACTATACCCATATATCAGTAGGGCATACCTTCAAGGTGCAATGTACAATTGAAACCCTTGCTGCACTCATATCTTCCAAGAGCATCACATTTCAAATCATTGTGAACTAGCTGCAAGATTTGTAGGGAGAAAAATTGGGTTGCTCCCCTTTTGCCGGGGCGCTACTTTTAGCGCACCAAAAAAGTTAGCGCCCCCGCGCCCAAAATTCACCGGTAGCGCCCCAAGAGGGAGGTGGAGCGCTACTGGAAGCGCCCCGCCTCCCTCTTGAGGCACTGCAAGTGAATATCACAGCGCTACATGCCGCAGCACCACGCTCAGCGGCACGTTGCGCCGCGGTATTGCAGGCCTTCCTCCCCTTATTAAAGGGGAGGGGCCTAGCGCAGCGCGACCCGGGGCCCAGCTGGGCCACCTTGGATCGGAGTGCCAGCAAAAGAGCCCAGCACTCAAGAGAAGTGCCGGGCTCACAGAACGCAGCCGGCACTCCGCGGGGGGGCGACACAGAAGGCCGGGGACGGCAAAGCGGGCAGGTGCTGGCAGGCGGCCAGCAACAAAAATGGCCGCCTGGCACCTTCCCTTTAATTTGCACCATCCCGGCCGCAGGTAGGCCCCCCGACCCTGTCGGACATAGTGTCCGGCGGTAAGTCAGGGGGCGCTACCGAAGATCGCAGCCGGGGCGCGAACGGGGTGCTGCGCACGGTGATGACGTCATCGCCGGAAGCGCAGTGCCGCAGGGCGCTAACGGTTACCACCACCGCTAACCTCCCGCTGAATTTCACGGGAGGCGTTAGCGGTGCCGCGCTCAGGCGTTAGTTGCTTAGCGCCCCATTAGCGCCCTCTTAAGGCGCTAACGGGAGGCGCAAATCAACCGAAATTTTCCCCTGTAGTAACTTACCGACATGCAGGTTGTGCATATCAATCATTGTGCATGTGCTCCTTCAGCTTCCAGCATGTCAAGAGTACTTTTCTGGCACATCAAAGAGACAAGTCATAGTCATAATGGCACAGAAGGAGGCCACTCGGCCCATCGAGTCCTTGCCGGCTCTCTGTAGAGCATTCCAGTCAGTCCCATTCCCCCGCTCTATCCTGTAGCCCTGCAAGTTTATTTCCCTCAAGTGTCTATCCAGTCTCCCCTTGAAAATATTGAGTGTCTCCGCTTCCACCACTTCCATCGGCAGCGAATTCCAGGTCATCACCACTCGCTGCGTAAAAAAGTTTTTCCTCACATCCCCCCTGTATCTCTTGCCCAAAACCTTAAATCAGTGTCCCCTAGTCCCTGTACCATCAACTAGTGGGAATAGCCTTTCCCCATCTAGCCTATCCAAACCCGTCATAATCTTGTACACTTCTATCAAATCACCCCTCAACCTCCTTTGCTCTAATGAAAACAAATCCAGCTTCTCCAACCTGTCCTTGTAGCTAAGATCCCCCATCCCCGGAACCATTCTGGTAAATCTCCTCTGCACCCTCTCAAGGGCCTTCACATCCTTCCTAAAGTGTGGTGACCAGAACTGGATGCAATACTCCAGTTGTGGCCTAACCAGTGCTTTATAAAGGCTCAGCATAACTTCTCTACTTTTGTACTCAATACCTCTATTTATGAAGCCCAAGATCCCATGGGGGAGAAATTCGGTATTGCCCCGTTTGGGGCGCAATTATCGGCCGGGCGCAAAGTTTAGCTAATTTTCACCTCCGACTGCAAACTTGGCTTCTACCGCCCCTGGAGGTGATCAGAGCGCTAAATCAGGCGCTACACACCTGTCTTAAGGCACTAACGCCGAGGAGCGAGGCGTTACCTCAGAGCGCTGGCAAAGCTCATGTGATGTCAGTCAGCAATGGAACACAGACACAGTAGCGCCGGCCAGTTCTTAAAGGGGGAGGGTCGATCTTGCTCTCCATCCACACCCTGCTCATTGCAACCTTGAATCTCGGCCTGGAGAGAGCTGTACGTCAAATCTGCTGGAAAGAACAATGGAGAGTCCAAGGGAAAGAGCTCAGAGTGCAGCCCCCATAGTCTCTTCTAAATCGATGCAAGGAAGGTCAAATCAAAATGAACCTGCAAAGTGCTGCTCAGTACCCAAAACTCCTTCACACAGTGTTTAATCTCTCCAGAAGTCTCTCTCTCTCAGAATGCGTGCTGCAAAAATGTCGCTGACAAAAAAGGCAGGAAATGGTTGCCTTTAAATAGTGCTCCCCCAGTCCCTTGTCTGCCTATTCTGCTAGCCTTTCTATGTCCTGTTGCAGTCGATTGGTATCATCCTCACTGTTCGCCACACACCCAAGTTTAGTGTCATCATCAAATTTAGAAATTCTACCCTGTATTCCAATATCCAGGTCATTTATATATATCAAAAAAAGCAGTGGCCCCAGCACTGACCCTTGGGGAACACCACTGTCTACCATCCTCCAGTCTGAAAAACAGCCATTTACCACAACTGTCCTTAAGCCAATTCCTTATCCAAGCTGCCACTGACTCACCTATTCTGTGAGCCTCAATTTTGTTAACCAGCTTTCTATGTGGTACTTTGTCAAATGCCTTCTGAAAATCCATGTAGACAACATCCATTGCATTCCCTTCATCAATCCTCTCTGTTACTTCATCAAAAAATTAAATTAGATTAGTCAAACACGATCTGCCTTTTACAAATTCGTGTTGGCTCTCCTTAATTAGCTTAAACTTCTCCAAGTGCCCGTTAATTTTTTCCTTGATTATTGTTTCTAAAACTTTACCCACCACTGATGTTAAACTGACTGGCCTGTAGTTACTAGGATTGTCCTTACACCCGTTCTTGAACAACGGTGTCACATTTGCCACTTTCCAATCCTCAGGCACCTCCCCCGCATCTAGGGAAGATTGGAAAATTATGGCAAGCTCTTCTGCTATCTCCTCCCCCAATTCCCTTAGCAACCTGGGATGCAAGCCATCTGGACCAGGCGACTTGTCCACTCTAAGCATACCCAGCCTTTCTAGTACATCCTGTCTATCAATTTTCACCCCTTCCATTGCTTCTACCTTTTCCACTTCTACCGATATGTTGTCAGCGTCCACCTCCTTAGTAAACACCGATACAAAGTACTAATTGAGTATTCTAGCCTTGCCCTGCGCCTCTAAGCATATATTATCTTCTTTGTCTCTAATAGGCCCCACCCCGCCTCTTACTATCCGCTTACTGTTTACATGTCGGTAGAAGATTTTTGATTTTTGGGTTCCCTTTTATGTTAACCGCCATTCTACTCTCATATTCTCTCTTTGCCAATCTTAATTTTCATCTTCACATCCCCTTTCAACTTATTGTATTTGGTCTGGGTCTCCCTTGAAGAATTCACCTGACATGCATCATACACCCTCTTTTTTTGTTTCATCATCTTCTCTATCTCCCTCGTCATCCAAGGAGCACTTGCTTTGGTTCCCTTACCCTTCCCTCTTGTTGGAATGTACCTAGCCTGTACTTGGAACATCTCCTCCTTAAAGATCACCCGTTGTTCCGTTACATTTTTTCCTGTCAGTCTTTGGTTCCATTTTAACCTGGATAGATCCTTTCACATCCCATTGAAGTTTGCCCTATTCCAGTTTAGAAGTTCCACTCTAGATTGTTCCTTGCTGCTCTCCATTGCTAATCTAAATCTTATGATACGATGATCACTCGTACCCAAGTGTTCTCCCACAGACACTTGGTTGACCTGGCCCACCTCATTCCCCAGCGCCAGATCCAGCAATGCCTCCTTCCTAGTTGGGCCAAGAACATATTGGTCAAGGAAATTCTCCTGAACACATTTCAGAAATTCCTCCCCCTCTTTTCCCTTTACCCTAGCATTATCCCAATCGATATTTGGGTAATTAGAGTCTCCCAATATCACCACTCTATAGCTCTTGCATATCTCTGCAATTTCCCTGCAGATTTGCTCCTCTACTTTCCTCTCACTATTTGGAGGCCTATAGAATAGCCCCAATAGCGTGATCATATCCTTTTTGCTCCTCAACTCTAACCAAATGGATTCTGTCCTTGTCCCCTCAAGAACATCCTCCCTTTCCAACACTACAATGTCTTCCTTAATCAGCACTGTCACCCCACCTCCCTTTTATCCTTCCCTATCTTTTCTGAACACCTTGTACCCTTGAATATTAAGTGCCCAGTCCTCACTGTTTTTAAGCCACGTTTCTTATATTGCCACAACATCATATTGCCACACAACTAATTGTGCTTGTAGCTCACCAACCTTATTCAGCACACTTTGTGCGTTTACGTACATGCATTCTAAACCCATTTTTTAATTTTTCGTAATCTTTCTTAGTCTGCTCCTATCTAATATGGTACTACTGCTGCCTCTAGTACTATCTTCTCTAGTACTATCCAACACAATCACTCTTTTATGCACCTTATTCCTCTTTTCTACTCCTATATGCTGGTGCCCATCCCCCTGCCAAGCTAGTTTAAACCCTCCCCGACAGCACTAACAAACCTCCCTGCGAGAATATTGGTGCCGGCTCTGTTTAGGTGTAACCCGTCCAGCTTGTACAGGTCCCACCTTCCCCAGAAACGGTCCCAATGCCTCAGGAATCTAAAGCCCTCCCTCCTGCACCATCTCTCCAGCCACGCATTCATCTGTTCTATCCGCCTATTCCTGTACTCACTAGCACGTGGCACCGGGAGTAATCCGGAGATTACTACCTTTGAGGTCCTGCTTTTTAATCTCTCTCCTAGCTCCCTTCTGCCTGCAGGACCTCATCCCTCTTTCTGCCTATGTCATTGGTACCGATATGGACAATGACCTCTGCCTGTTCACCCTCCCCCCTCAGAGTGTCCTGCAGCCCCTCAGTGACATCCTTGACCCTGGCATGCCCAACATGGCGAAAGTCCTTCCAGGTGATGCATAGATGCACATCTCCTCTGACATATCCAAGTAGCTCTGGAGGAATCTGTGGACCCACATACTTGGGTGACAGTGGATCTGAGCAATGGCCTAGATGCAGGCAGATTCCACCCCCTCCACATTCATTTGTTTGGAACTCTTCCTCCTCCACTAGCTCCCTGAGGACAAGAAGAATTCCAATCCTACCAACAGGATATTTCACATGACAGTGAAGCTCCATTGAATGGTAGAAGCTTAAGAAAGAAAGAAGAAAGAACTTGTATTTATATAGCGCCATTCATAACCTCAGGGCATTCCAAAGCGCTTTTCAGCTAATGATGTACTTTTTTTTCCTAAAGTGTAGCCACTGTTGTAATGTAGGGAAACGTGGCAGCCAATTTGCACACAAACAAGATCGCACAAACAGCAACAAAATAAATGACCAGATCATTTTTTTTTTAGTGATGTTGAAAAATTAACATACCTGAGAAAAAGAATCAATTTTAAAAAAGGATCAAGGTGTTATCAGAGCTTAGACCAAGGTGAGAGATTTGTTCTGCAGTGTCACTGGTGGCTACAGCCTGCAATTGCAGCAGTTAAAGAGCACCACAAAATGTCACTTAACATTGGAAAGTCCTATTTTAAGAGCGTTACCTACAGATCTCACAGGCAAAAGGATTACACAGGGTTCTGACATTATATTTCGATTTTAATTTATTATAGATTAGTAGCTATGAAATGTAAATTTCTATACTTTGAAAATATTTTTTCTACAATATAGTGAAGGCTACAGCTATCGTCAATGTATATTCTCCACATAAAATTCAAAATGGAAGACAATGGAACTTCTTTATTATGAAGGGCTATTTGTCAAATTAATATTTTTTATTGTATTCCAAGATGTGAATTGTTGAGGTTTTGGTACTTTTTATGACAAAAATAATTTATTTATCATGGAATTCATTAAAATGGGATTTCACTATATTAATATTTTGAGTGAAATGTTGAGGGCATTGGATTTCCTTTTTTAATTTGTTTTTGTTAATTATGCCTTAATTTGTTCATCTAAAGCAGAAGCAAATCAAATTTACCGAATGCACCAAATCTGTTTAAGGCTTTATTAATTAAGTTGATTTGTAAAAGCACTGTGGATTACTGATAAGTTTTATGTGAAAGAATGTGGCAGGAGACAAAGAACTCGTCTTATTAACGGATATTCTGATAGCACACACATTTTGAAAAACAATTCTACTTAAAGCATGTTTGCTTGCTGATTTAATCTTATATATTTTTCAAAATTAAACTTTGCTGTCCACCAAACACGCAAGCCCCGATTTTAACCCAGGGTGAGAGGAGAGCCCAGGGCCTGTGGGGCAAGCAGCACTCAGCTACTGAGTGTTCGGGATCAAGTTTTATTCATATTAATTCTTGGGATGTGGGCATCATTGGCAAGGGCAGCATTTAGTGCCCATCCCTAGTTGATCTGAGAAGGGGGTGGTGGGCTTTCTTCTTGAAGAGTTTGATACAACTGAGTGGCTTGCTAGGTCACTTCAGAGGGTAGTTAAGAGTCAAACCACATTTAAACTGAAGTCATATATAGGCCAGACTGGATAAGGATGTCAGGTTTCCTTTCCTAAAGGACATTAGTGAACCCGGTTGCGTTTTTATGACAATCCAACAGCTTCATAGTCACGTTTATTGGTGTCAGCCTTTCCTCAGTGGTAGCACTCTCTCGGTCAGAGTCAGAGGTCATAGGTTCAAGCCCCACTCCAAAGGCTTGAGCACATAATCTAGGTTAACACTTCAGTGGAGTACTGAGGGAGTACTGCACTGTCAGAGGTGCCATTTTTCAGATGAGACCTTAAACTGAATCTCTGTCGGCCCTCTAAGGTGGACGTAAAAGATCCCATAGCTCTATTTTGAAGAAGAGCAAAGGAGTTCTCCCAGTGTCCTGGCCAATATTTATCCCTCAACCAACATTACTAATTTCTATTTGTGGGACCTTGCTGTGCGCAAATTGGCTGCTGCAGTTTCTGTAAATAATAGCAGTAACTGCACTTCAAAAGTACTTCATTGGCTGTAAAGCATTTTGGGAAGTAATACTTAACACTAAATAATTCCACTAAAAAAAAATGATCTGATCATTTATCTCATTGCTGTTTGTGGGACCTTGCTGTGCGCAAATTTGCTGCCGCATTTCCCTACATTACAACAGTGACTACACTTCAAAAAGGAGTACTTCATTAGCTGTAAAGCACTTTGGGGCATCCTGAGGTTGTGAAAGGTGCTACATAAATGCAAATTCTTTCTTTTGCAGTAAAGCTTATTGGTAAATAGTGCATTATAGTAGGAAAGTTTGATTGCTTGTTTGATTTAAATAAAGATCAGATTGTGTTCTGGATCCAAAAGTTGGTTACATTTTGAAAATTTATATGCTCGACACAGATAGGTAAAGTGTTCATACCTTACTGGATATTCACCATTACACTTCTATTGCTAATCTATTTTTTTTTTTACTGTTAATGCATATGACATTTTGATGAGTTTGAGTGTGAATATTTACATCAAGGAATTACCAGAATTTCTGGTCTTGACACATGAAGGGTTAAAAGCTAGCCTTTGAATCATTGCTCCAGTACTTCTGAGAATTGTTGTTTTAATCAGAACTAGGGGTTCAGTATCATTCCCCTGCTTCAGGCATAATCTCATATGGAAGGTTTGCCACAGCATGAAAAGTCTGAAATCACCAGCAGAAACAAAAACCTTTTTCATTGATTTCAAGAAGACTCATGAACTCAATCAGAGACCTTTCTTAGGAAGCACAATTAACCCATTACAGGCCTTTCCACTCACATACTCTGCTTTTAATGTTTGCCAGTTATGGTGCTAAGTATTAATCTTTGCTCATAAATACATTTGTCGCTTTGATCAGTAAACTTTTGGCCTGTATGGTAATACTTCTCATTGCAGAGATAACTTGGTAGCATAGGTTTAATCCAGTAACTAGTTTACTACAAGTGGGATAATTGTCAATACTTGGGTATGTACCTGTGTGAAGATAGAGTATTGAGAAGGTACAGCTGCATGATTATTGCAAGAGCTGGCTTATAATCAGGGCTATGAAAACTGACAGGTAAAGTGCATTGTTGAATTACTTCTATTTTATCGAAATAGTTTATAGTTATTGCTTCAATATCAGGCAGAACTGTTTCATACAGCGACTGAATGGATGATGCTTTTAAAGATATTCAAGATAACTGCAGGCAGGGCAACTCAACATTGAAAATTTACTGAAAAATATATTAGTTTTGTTGCTTTTTAATGATTTCTTGTACAAGGCTTTTCCATTCAGATAGGAGTTTGTTGAAGTCAGCCAAGCTAATTCGATTTAATTTCTTGACAATGAGCAGTGAAGAAAGATTCAATTATTTCGAGAGGAATGATTCTAAAATATTTTTTAGGGTGTAGATATATATCCTGTCCGATTATTTAAATTACAATATTGTCTACTGACTTTTGAGGTGTTTGTTCAATTTCTCCCCCTGACAAAAATTGATATAGTATCAACATGTCTAGTGCCTCATGGGCAATTAATAGCTTGATGCTGAGGCAGTATTTCAGATTTGGACCCCATCATCATAAGTGTTATCTCTGTTATAAGATTCTAAACTGCTCTCATTTCTATGCTACAATTTATGTGATTGGGCATTCATACTAGCATATTCCTTGTTATAATTTACAAATATTTGGCTTCCAAAGAATGTGCTTTAGTGAGGGTGAGGTATCATTTAAAATCTGCACTGAAGTCTGGAAGTTTATTTAATTTTTCTACAGACTATTTGATTGTTCTACAGAATGATGGAAGTATCACGTTGAGGAGAATGCATTCAAATGATTTTTCATTAGTTATGAAGACCACCACCCAAATTTGCCCCGGGCATTCAGAAATTATGTGCCTTTCAAAACTGTGAACGAGCACTAGTTACACATTGTTCCATTAAAATATCCTCGATATGCTACATCCAATTGAAGTTACAAATTTTCTACTCGGCTCCTTTGTTTAAGCCTGCAGCTATACTTACCACTGATCTATCAGCAGTAGATAAGAGTCAAAGGGCTAAAAATTCGTGGCCGCCACGAGAGTTGACGGTGTCACCGTGGCCTTGGGTTAACGGCCGCTGAAAATGGACGAAGCGAAACCAGAGAAAAATTTGCAATGGCGGCTAAGGATTTTTAGCCCAGCGCTAACATACCGTGTAACGCCGTCCTGGTGGCGTTAGTGCAGGCATGGGAGTCAAAGTTCCCGTCCACAAACGGCATTCCAGCTTCCAACAGTCTCTGGAAGCGAGGCAGTAGAGTTTGCTAGGCATTGTGGGAAACTACAAGGGCACTGCATTAAAATTAATGCCTTCGGAATTAATAAAAATTAAAATAAAGTGAAAAAATGCAGTTTCCAGCCCTTACTACCTTTTAAAAAAAATTAACATTAGAAAGAAGTCCCAAATGGGAATCTTCAGCTCTTAAAGCTGAATTTGCTTCCGAACCTTAAAAAATGAGAAAAGTGCTTCAGCACTAACACAAATGGTTCAGAAAGGCAGGGAAGGGGTACCCAGGGTCTCGCACGCAGCACTCCAGCTTTGTGCAGGGGGTCAACATTGCAAGAAAGATCCTCTACCCACAGGGGCCAGGAGGCCCTCCAGAAAGAACGATGTGGGACCACATCACCGAGGCCGTCAGTGTTGCTCCCACCACCTGGCTCCAGTGCCCAAAGAAACTTCATGACCTCAGACGAGTGGTCAAGGTCAGTGAATGAATCTTCAAAAGCCATCTCCTAACAACTGCACCACTAGCCTCACACACTGCTCAATGCACGAATCCCGCTCCCCCTCCAATCACTTACCTACCAACAATCTGTACCAAACACGAGGCACATCTCCCATTCCAATCCTCACCTTACCCCCTTGGAGGAGACGGTGCAGGCCATTCTTGGCAGGAGCATGACTGAGGCCTTGGCCAGCGGCGGGGCAGAAAGGATACAAGATGCTGGTATCCTCATATGTTATCCTCCTTCTCGCATGCATCTCTTGCTTTCCTGCCCTCCCCTCACAACTCCACCCTTGTGCCTTGCTCATTTCACACACCCAGGAAATGCAGCCTGCCCAGTCAGTGGAAGTGGAAGAAGAAGAAGAAGAAGGAGAAGAAACACCTTCACTCAATTTCACACTCCCAACCATTAGCGCCTCAAGGTCGACCAGCAAGAACATTTGCAGTGTTCCCCATTGAAAGTCAGCAGCCTTCCACCAGCCATGCTGCAGCCACTGGGGTAACACTATGTGACATCAGTAGGATAGGCAAAGGCACACATAAGACAGTTAGTAAGAGAAAGCATAAGGGTAAAGAGCTGATTTCTTGATGCCATATTGGATGATAATTGTATAAAGTTGGATTGGAAAGTTTGCTTTGTGGTGGCTTTTATTTCAGCATTGTGGCCAAGAGGAAATTGTGATGATCAGTAACAGAGGGAAGGGAAGGTGTGGGACTACTGTTGAAAGGGGAATTGAGGTTGTGTCACTGGTACTGCAGGCAGATGATTCCGTCCCGGATATTCTGGCCAGAAAGGGGCTGTCTGGGTTACATCCTTCCTTCTGCTTCTACTTCTTCTGCTTCCTCCTCTACTGTTGCCCCCTTTTCTGCTTCCTCCTCTTCTGCTTCCTCCTCTTCTGCTTCCTCCTCTTCTGCTTCCTCCTCTTCTGCTTCCTCCTCTTCTGCTTCCTCCTCTTCTGCTTCCTCCTCTTCTGCTTCCTCCTCTTCTGCTTCCTCCTCTTCTGCTTCCTCCTCTTCTGCTTCCTCCTCTTCTGCTTCCTCCTCTTCTGCTTCCTCCTCTTCTGCTTCCTCCTCTTCTGCTTCCTCCTCTTCTGTTTGCGAGCGGATGCTGTAAATCTGAAATAACAGCATAAAATGCTGAAAATACTCAGCAGTTCAGACAGCATGTTGACCTGAGACGTGAACTCTGTTTCTCTCTCCACGGATGTTGTCTGACCTGTTGAGTATTTGCAGCATTTTCTGTCTTCTCAGAGGCCTTCCTTTACCATCCGAGGCCTTGCAAGCATCCAGCAGCACTCCCTACACACTTAAAAAACTTTAAACATCTATTGCAGCAAGCCACTCCTTCAACTAAATAAAAACAAAGTCCAAAAGCTGAAATGCAATCTTACCTGAAAGATGTGTGTGTCCCTTTAAGAGGTGCTGACAGTGCCTCTCTCAGTCTGCTGCACACTAGGTTTACATGGCGAGCTTAGGGCCCAGTGCTGAACTCAGCGCAAAGGTCCAAGTTTGCCGTGGTGACATTAAGTCATTGTGTGTCACCTCTCCCTCATTTTAATTTGCAGGCCGATGGATTTTACCAGCAGCACTGCTGGGCCTGGGAAAACGGAGGATGCCGCGGGACCCCTCACCAGCTGGCTGCCCTCTTAACGCAACTTTTTGTCGGTAACGAGTGGCGTTAAGCCCCTGAATTTTTAGCCTATAAATTTTTCAGTTCATACAATAGCATTACCATCATCAAATCCCCCACCATCAACCTCCTGGTGGACCAGAAACTTAACTGGACAAGCCACATAAATACTGTGGTTACAAGAGTAGGTCAGAGTCTCGGTATTCCGCGATGAGTGACTCATCTCATAACTCCCCAAAGTCTTTCCACCACCAACAAGGAACAAGTCAGGAGTGTGATGGAATACTCTCCGTTTACCTGGATGAGTGCAGCTCCTACAACACTCAAGAAGCTCGACACCATCCAGGATAAAGCAGTCCTCTTGATTGGCACCTCATCCACCACCTTATACGTAGAATTACAGAGAATATACAGCACAGAAAGAGGCCATTCGGCTCAACCAGTCCATGCCGCTGTTTATGCTCCACTCGAGCCTCCTCCCATCCTTCCTCATCTAACCCTGTATTCCCTTCTCACTCATATTCTTAGCTAGCTTCCCCTTAAAAGCATCTATACTATTTGCCTCAACTACTCCCTGTGGTAGCAAGTTCCATATTCTCACCACTCTCTGGGTAAAGAAGTTTCTTCTGAATTCCCTATTTGATTTCTTGTTGACTATCTTATATTAATGGCCTCTAGTTGTGCTCTTCCCCATAAGTGGATACACTCTCTCTGTGTCTACTCTATCAGAAACCTTTCATAATTTTAAAGATCTCTATTATGTCATGCCTCACCTTCTCCTTTCAAGAGAAAAGAGACCCAGGCTGTTTATCCTTTCCTGATAGGTATAACCTCTGGTTCTGGTATCATCCTTGTAAATTTTTTTGCACCCTATCCAGTGCCTCTATTTTTTTTTTATTTGTTCCTGGGATGTGGGTGTCGCTGGCAAGGCCAGCAATTATTGCCCATCCCTAATTGCCCTTGAGAAGATGGTAGTGACCCGCCTTCTTGAACCGCTGTAGTCCGCATGGTGAAGGTACTCCCATAGTGCGATTAGGGAGGGAATTCCAGGATTTTGACCCACCGACGATGAAGGATCGGCGATATATTTGCAAGTCAGGATGGTGTGTAACTTGGAGGGGAATTTGGAGGTGATGGTGTTCCCATGTGTCTGCTGCCCTTGTTTTTCTAGGTGGTGAAGGGTGCGGGTTTGGGAGGTGCTGCCGAAGAAGCCTTGGCGAGTTGCTGCAGTGCATCTTGTAGATGGTACACACTGCAGCCATGGTATGCCAGTGGTGCAGGGAGTGAATGTTTAATGGCGTGCCAATCAAGCGGGCTGCTTTGTCCTGGATGGTGTCGAGCTTCTTGAGTGTTGTTGGAGCTGCACTCATCCAGGCAAGTGGAGAGTATTCCATCACACTACTGACTTGTGCCTTGTAGATGGTGGAAAGGCTTTGGGGAGTCAGGAGGTGAGACACTCGCCACAGAATACCCAGCCTCTGACCTGCTCTTGTAGCCACAGTATTTATGTGGCTGGTCCAGTTAAGTTTCTGGTCAATGGTGACCCCCCCAGGATGGGGGGGATTTGGCAATGGCAATGCTGTTGAATGTCAAGGGGTTAGACTCTCTCTTGTTGGAGACAGTCATTGCCTGTCACTTGTGTGGCGCAAATGTTACTTGCCACTTATCATCTCAGGTTGTCCAGGTCTTGCTGTATGCGGGCATGGACTGCTTCATCATCTGAGGAGTTGCGAATGGAACTGAACACTGTGCAATCATCAGCAAACATCCCCACTTCTGACCTTATGATGGAGGGAAGGTCATTGATGAAGCAACTGAAGATGGTTGGGCCTAGGACACTGCCCTGAGGAACTCCTGCAGCGATGTCCTGGGGTTGAGATGATTGGCCTCCAACAACCACAACCATCTTCCTTTGTGCTAGGTATGACACCAGCCATTGGAGTGTTTTTCCCCTGATTCCCATTGGCTTCAGTTTTACTGGGGCCCCTTGATGCCACACTGGGTCAAATGCTGCCTTGATGTCAAGGGCAGTCACTCTCAACTCACCTCTGCAATTCAGTTCTTTTGTCCATGTTTGGACCAAGGCTGTAATGAGTTCTGAAGCCGTGTGGTCTTGGTGGAACTCAAACTGAGCTTCAGTGAGCAGATTATTGATAGCACTGTCGACGATCTTCCATCACTTTGCTGATGATTGAGAATAGACTGATGGGGCTGTAGACTGATGAGCTGTGGCTCAGTGGTTAGCACTCTCGCCTATGAGTCAGAGTGTTGTGGGTTAATAGTCCCACTACAGAGACTTGAGCACAAAAATCTAGGCTGACACTCCAGTGCAGTACTGAGGGAGCGTTGCACTGTCAGAGGTGCTGTCTTCCGGATGAGACATTAAATTGAAGAGCCCTGTCTGAAGTAAAAGGTCCCATGGCATTATTTTGAAGAAAAGCAGGGGAATTATCCCCAGTGTCCTGGCCAATATTTATCCCTCAATCAACATAAAAAAACAGATTGTACCGTAATTTGCAGCCCTTACGGGTGCGTACGAGGTGCGCACACGCCCGTAAGAGCCACGCAAGTTCTGGGCTTTCGCGCGCGAAGTGCATGTGCAAAGACCCGGAACTTGCGATCTGTCTAGAATCTTCTTGACACGGAATCCCCGTAAGCATGAATGGGGATTCCCTTCTTTCATTTGTTGGGCCAGCCCGCGTGATCCCAGGGGTGTTTGCGAACCGCCTGCGCCCCTGGGGTACGTGGGCCTCTACCCGCGGGTACCCGGAGAGGCCCAGGACCGTGAGTCTCCGTACCTCCTGGACCACCAGGTACGCGGCCATTTTATTTGCGGATCAGAGGCATTTCCCCGCAGGAAGCCTCCTACCGCAAATTCAGGACCAAAATCTGGTTATTCACAGAATCACAGAATCCCCACAGTGCAGATAGAGGCCATTTCGGCCCATCGAGCCTGCACCGACACATATCCCACCCTATCCCCGTAACCCCACGTATTTAAACCCCCCTAACACTAAGGGTCAATTTATCATAGCCAAATCAACCTAACCCGCACATCTTTGGACTGTGGGAGGAAACCGGAGCACCCGGAGAAAACCCACGCAGACACGGGGAGAATGTGCAAACTCCACACAGACAGTCACCCGAGGCCGGATTCGAACCTGGGTCCCTGACGCTGTGAGGCAACAGTGCTAACCACTATGCCACCGTGTTGCCCACATTGCTGTTTGTGGGAGCCTGCTGTGCCAAAATTGGTTGCTGTGTTTCCTAAATTACAACAGTGACTACACTTCAAAAGTACTTCATTGGCTGTAAAGCGATTTGGCACCTCTGGTGGTCATGAAAGGCGCTATATAAATGCAAGTCGTTCTTTAAATTTTTAGCCTTTTTATAATATGGCAACCAGAACTGTACACAGTACTCTAAGTGCGGTCCAACCAAGGTTCGATACAAGTTTAGCATAACTTCTCTACTTTTCAATTCTATCCCTCTAGAAATAAACCCTGGTGCTTGGTTTGCTTTTGTTATGGCCTTATTGACCTGCTTCGCAACTTTCAGTGATTTGTGTATTTGTATTCCCAGTTCCCTTAGCTCCTCTACCCCATTTAGATTATTCTTTTCCAAGTAGTATGTGACCGCCTTATTTTTCTTAACAAAATGTAATACCTCACACTTTAGTATGTTGATATTCATTTGCCAATTCTCTGCCCATTCTGCAAGTTTATTAATGTCTTCTTGTAATTTGTTGCAATCCTCCTTAGTGTTGACTATCCCTCCCAATTTGGTGTCACCCACAAATTTAGAAATTATGTTTTTGATTCCAAAGTCTAAATTGTTAATATACATCATAAACAACAGTGGTCCCAGCACTGATCCTTATGGGACCCCACTTCCCACCTTCTGCCACTCTGAATAGTTATCCATTACCCATACTCTCTGCTCTCTGTCTTGCAGCCAGCTAGCTATCCATTCTGCTACTTGTCCCCTGACTCTGCATGTTCTGATTTTATTCATTAGTCTATTATGTGGTACCTTATCGAAGGCCTGTAGGAAATATAGATATGTTACATCTACTGCATTACCCTTGTCTACTCTCTCTGTTACCTCTTCAAAGAATTCAATGAAGTTGGTCAAGCAAGAAATCCAGGCTGACTATTCATTATTATATTTTTGGTTTCTAGATATTTTTCTAGTTTCTCCTTTAATGGGGATTACATTATTTTTCCTACTACCACTGTTAAGCTGTCTGGTCTATTGTTCCCTGGACATGTTCTATCTCCCTTTTTATATACAGGAATAACGTTAGCTATCCACCAGTCCTCTGGCAATACAGCTTTCTCTAACGACTTATTAAATATATGCAAAAGTGCCTCTGTTATCTCTTCCCTAGATTCTTTTAAAATGCGCGGATAAAATCCATCCGGACCAGGAGTTTTATTCTGTTTGGGTTTGATTAGTTAATTCAATATTTCTCCTCTTTTTATTTTGAATGCGGTTATATCATTTCTAATCTCATCCTTTGGAGAGGCCAGAAATTGTATCAGGACGTGGATCCAACAGGTGTCAGCCTTTGTTGATAGTTTCTGTGGGGACTTGTTTGAGACAGAACTTCCAATTGTCCTAAAAATGGCCCCTGATGTCAGGAATTTCCTCATTCTCAGCCTGGTTTATGCAAAGCAGCTAGTTTGTCTGCATTAACTAGTCAAACAAGCCATTAGCCAGAGGGTCCAGGCATGGGTGTTTGCCAAAAATGCAGCATTACCAGAAAATCAGTCCCCCTTTATAAGGGACCCGATTGGGCCTTTAAAAAAAACTGTTGGGCCCGTGATGTCAATGAATCTGCAGTACTTAGCCCAAATATAACTGCTACCTATTTATGGCTCAAATGCTTTTGGATCAACTGCTTGATTTGACACCAGTTTTTGGGCCATTCACTCTGGTCCCCAATTTTAACATGCAAAGGCTGAAACACTTTGCTCAAGAACATAACAACATAAGAATTAGGAGCAGGAGTAGGCCATATGGCCCTTCGAGCCTGCTCCACCATTCAATAAGATCATGGCTGATCTTCGACCTCAACACCACTTTCCCGCCTGATCCCCATATCCCTCGATTCCCTTAGAATCCAAAATCTATTGATCTCAGCCTTGAATATACTCAATGACTGAGCATCCACAGCCCTCTGGGGTAGAGAATTCCAAAGGTTTACAATCCTCCGAGTGAAGAAATTCCTCCTCATCTCAGTGCTAAATGGCTGACCCCTTATCCTGAGACTATGACCCCTAGTTCTAGACTCTCCAGCCAGGGGAAACAATCTCTCAGCACCTACCCTGTCAATCCCCCTCATGTTTCAATGAGATCACCTCTCATTCTTCTTAACTCTGGCGAGTATAGGCCTAATCTACTCAATCTCTCTTCATAGGACAATCTGCTCACCCTAGGGATTCATCTAGTGAACCTTTGTTGCACTGCCTCTGAGGCAAGTATATCCTTCCTCAGATAAGGAGACCAAAACTGTGCACAGTACTCCAGGTGTGGTCTCACCAAAGCCCTGTACAATCGTAGTGAGACTTCCTTACTCTTAAGGGATTAATATTGTGGAGAATGTTTGAGAGCAAAACATTAGAAGCGAAATTTGGAAATTAACATCTTTATGTTACTATACTAGTAAACATTTCCAAGTCAGTCTGATTGGTTCTTCTGTCCAGGAAGAAAGATTAATGTTTACTTTTGTCAATTCATAGCTTTTCCTGCTTTTTGTTTTTAATTCGGTTACACAAATTGTGTATGTGTTTTTCTGCACTTGTGCACTGTCACATGGGCGGGGTGGGGCGGGGTGCTGGTTCAAGAAGACAACATTTATTAATAGAAGTGATTGAAGTTGAAAATACCCATTTTTGTTCAATTTTTTTAATTCTGTGAACTAAAGCACTACAGCACTTTATGGGGGAAAAATTCAGTATCGCCCCATTTGGGGCACAATTATCGGCCGGGCGCAAAGATTAGCGCCTGGCGCTAATTATCGCCTCCGACTGCAAACTTGGCTTTTATCGCCCCTGGAGGTGATTGGAGCGCTAAATCAGGCGCTTCACACCTGTCTTAAGGCGCAAAGGCCGAGGAGCGAGGCGCTACCTCAGAGCGCTGGCAAAGCTCATGTAATGTCAGTCAGCAATTGAACACAGACACAATGGCGCCGGACAGTTCTTAAAGGGGAGGGTTGATCTTGCTTTCCATCCACATCCTGCTCATTGCAGCCTTGAATCTCGGCCTGGAGAGACCTGTACATCAAATCTGCTGGAAAGAACAATGGAAAGAACCAGGGAAAGAGCTCAGAGTGCAGCCCCCACAGTCTCTTCTAAATCGATACAAGGAAGGGCAAATCAAAATGAACCTGCAAAGTGCTGCTCAGTACCTAAAACTCCTTCACACAGCGTTGAATCTCTCCAGAAGTCTCTCTCTCAGAATGCGTGGTGCAAAAATGTCACCAACAAAAAAAGGCAGGAAGCGTTCGCCTTTAAATAGCGCTCCCCCAGTCCCTTCCTGACTGCAAAACGCTCCCCTCAACATGTCGTTGCTAGCGGCAGGCGGTAAGGCAGGGGGCGCCACTCAATATCCGGTCCGGGGCGCTGCACACTCGACTGACGTCACGATCTGCCGGCGCAAAAGATCGCGGCGGTAGTGTTTAGCGCCGCCGCAAAATGTCTAGTTAATTTCATGAGCGGCGTAAACATCGCCGCGCACGGGCGCTAGTTTCTTTGCGCCCCATTAGCGCCCTCTTAAGGCGCTAATGGGAGGCGCAAACCAACTGAATTTTTCCCCCCTATATTTGTTAGTTTTCTGGTTGCATTGTGAATAATATTCTAATTACTTATGTGGACGTCCAGCACGTTAACGCCATAGGAAAGCCGCTGTTCCTACTGCTTGTGCAGCTATTGCTATAGTGACATGAGGGATGGGCTAATAAGTTGAAAGCTTTAAAATTAATACAAATTGGATGAATAGATATGCCTCTTTCAACTCACCTTGGGTTTTTGGATTGTTTGTCAATGCACAACCATGTAAACTGAGTGATGTTTCTGAAGTGTTAATGCATTATTATGCAGTTCTTTTATATCCCAGTCATTTCTGACAAGTAATTTAAAAAAAAATAGAGTTTGTACATGTTTGTAAAGGCTTTTAATTAATTCTACCATAAACAACCTTGCAGAATTGGCATGTAAATGACAAATTAATTTCAATATAGATAAGTGTGAGGTGGTGCATTTTGTTAGGAGGAATAAGAGTCTAAATGGAGTAGAGGTGCAAAGGGATCTAGGAGTATAGATTCACAAATCATTAAAAGTAGCAATGCAGGTTAAAAAAGCCATAAAAGTGCAATTAAAGCACTGGGGTTCATTTTTGGAGGAATGGAATTCAAAAGCAGAGAAGTTATGTTAAACTTGTATAGATTGTCTGATTGTCTTATGATTTGAGACAGTGGGGTGGCAATATGGCATTACTGTATATATGCTTTTAAGTGGCTGTTGTTGCTGCCATTGTTGTAAAAAGTTGTTGTTGTTGTTGTAGTAGTAAAATTTGCCCACAGACAAAAAGGTCGCGCTCAAAGGAGCTCGTGGCCCGCTCAGTGCAAAAAATAATTAGAGTGAACATTGGGTGTGTCTATGTTCTGGATATAACTATACAGAAATTCCTCCCCCTCCCTTACGTTTCAGAGTGGCTCTAACTCGCACTCTAGCTCAATAACTCTGAGCCAGAGTGACTCAGGGCAAAGACATTTCCTGCAGATGTGGGAATCCGGGACAGTTTCGCTGTCCACAAACTCCTGCATACTACAGTCCTGACACATAGCCTGAATTGCCATCTCTCGTCTTTTTTTCATTTACTTGTTTATTGATAGCCTGAATTAACATTAGGTAGACAGCTTTTATTAAAAAAACAAATTACCTACTGTTTACTCACCTGATTTACTCACCCTCAGAGATCCTCCTCCATTCACTCCCTCCACCACCTGTGCACCATGGCCGCAGTGTGTATCATCTACAAGATGCACTGCAGCAACTCGCCAAGGCTTCTTCGACAGCACCTCCCAAATCTGCCACCTCCACTACTTAGAAGGACAAGTGCAGCAGGTGCATGGGAACACCATCACCTCCAAGTTCCCCTCCAAGTCACACACCATCCTGATTTGGACATATATCGCCATTCCGTCCCCGTCTCTGAGTCAAAATCCTGGAACTCCCTACCTAACAACACTGTGGGAATACCTTCACCACACGGACTGCAGGGGTTCAAGAAGGTGGCTCACCACCACCTTCTCAAGGGCAATTAAGGATGGGCAATAAATTCTGGCCTTGCCAGCGATGCCCACATCCTGTGAATGAATGAATAAAAGTTTTTTTTTTAAAAATCTACAGCCCAGGAACAGGTAATTTGGCCCAACTTGTCTATGCAAGTGTTTATATTCCACATGAACCTCCTTCCACACCCTGCCCATATATTCCTTCTTCCTCATGCATGCATCAAGCCTCACCTTAAATGCTATTGCTTCAAACACTCCATGTGACAGTGAGTTCCGCATTCTCACTACTCTCTGTGTAAAGAAATTCCTCCTAAATTCTTTATTTGTTCTGTTAATGGCTATCTTTTAAATATCTCCCCTTGCTCTGGACTCACCAACAAGAAGAAACAGTTTCTCCATGTCCAACCTACCGAACCCCTTCTTAATTTTAAAGACCTCTATCAGGTCTCCTCTTCGTCATTTCTTTTCCAGAAAAAAGCACTTCAGCCTGCTCAATCTTTCCTGATAGCATCTTCTCAATTCTGGTAACATCCTTTTAAATCTTTTCTGCACTTTCTCCAGAGCTTCAATGTTTTTTTTTAAATTTGGAGACCAGAACTATGCACAGTACTCTAAGTGTAGTCTAACTAAGGTTCTATATAAATTTAACATTACCTCCTTTTTTTGCAGGACACCACTTTCCACTTTCTGACAGTCTGAGAATTTTCTGTTTTGTAACCATCTTTCAATGCATTCTGCTACCTGACCCCTGACTCCACACACCCTGACCTTTGTCGTAAGTCTCAAGGCTTGGTCGAAGAGGTGAGTTTTGGGGGAAAAATTTGGTTGCTTAGCGCCTCCCGGGGGCGCTAACAGGGCGCTAGGAACTTAGCGCCCGAGCGCGGCGATTTTAGCGGCATCGCAAAATTGACTAGTCGTTTTGCGGCGGCGCTAAACACTACCGTCATGATCTCCTGCGACCACAGATCGTGACGTCAGTCAAGCGTGCAACGCCCTGGTAGCACCCCAGACCGGATATTGAGTCGTGCCCCCTGCCTTAGTACCTGCCGCTAGGAACGACAGGTAGAGGGGAACGTTTTCAAGTCGGGAAGGGGCTGGGGGAGCGCTATTTAAAGGCGGGCGCTTCCTGCCTTTTCTTGTCGGCAAAATTTTTGGTTTTAACGCTGTCCTAAGGAGTTTTGGCCCTCAGCACCACTTTTGAGGTTCCTAAGCGCCGAGCTCTTTCCCTGTGCCTATCCATTAGTGCTTCCAACACAATTGCTTTTGAGGTCACTCCAGGCCGAGATTCAAGGCTGCAATGAGCAGGGAGTGGCTGGCCAGCAAGATGGCCCCTCCCCTTTAAGAACTGGACGGTGCCAGTCTGTCTGGCTTCCATGGTAATTGGCATCGCCTGAGCTTCGGTAGCGTCTTGCTCCCTGACGTTTGCGCCTTAAGAGAGGTGTGTAGCACCTGATTTAGCGCTCCAATCACCTCCAGGGGCGATAAAAGCCAAGTTTGCAGTCGGAGGCGATAATTAGCGACAGAGGCGAATTTTGCAGTCGGAGGCGATAATTAGCGATAGAGGCGAATTTTGCAGTCGTAGGCGATAATTAGCACCGGGCGCTAAACTTTGCGCCCGGCCGATATTAGTGCCTCAAAATGGGCGATACCGAATTTTTACCCTTACGGTCTTAAAGGAGGAGAGTAAGGTGGAGAGGCAGAGAGGTTTAGGGAGGGAATTTCAGAGTGGAGGGCCCAGATGTCTGAAGGCACAGCCCTCAATGGGGAGAGATGCACAAGGCTAGAGTTAGAGGAATGCAAGAGATCTCAGAGGGTTGTAGGGCTGGGAAGGTTACAGAGATAGGGAGGGACGAGGCCATGAAGAGATTGAAACATGCGGATGAGAATTTTAAATTTGAGGTTTGGGGGACCGGGAGCCAATGTAAGCACAAGGTTGATGAGTGAGAAGGACTTGGTGTGAGCTAAGATACAGGCTGGGTTTTGGCTGGGTTGATGTTTACGCAGAGTGGAAAATGGGAGGCTGGCCAGCAGAGCATTGGAATAGTCTAATGGATGAGAGTTTTAGCAGCAGATGGGTTGAGATGGACGACGTTACAGAGGTGGAATTAGGTGATCTTTATGATGGAGAGGATATGGCAGTTTAGTCGAACCTGAGACAATGGCCAGCGAGCGGGTTGGAATTGGTGGTGATTGTAAGGTGTTTGTGGTGGGGACCAAGACAATGCTTTTAGTCTTTCCAACGTTTAACTGGAGGAGGTTGCGACTTATCCAGGACTAGATGGTGGACAAGCCATCCAACAACCCAGAGGGATCAAGACAGCTGGTTGAGACTGCCTGAGGGAAAAAGGTTAGCATTGCCCAGTGGCTGACACAATGGGGATGATTTTCATGTGGAGCGTAAATTGGTGGGTGTGGGATGCATGATGTCTGCTCAGCTGGGGACCCAAACCATTTTGGTTTGGGTCCTCATTATAATGTGGTTGATTAGTTGCTAGTGCAAAATACGCTCCCCAATAGGCAGCTTGTCGATCTGGAGGTGGGAAATTGGGCTGGATGATTGAATCTGAAGGCCCTGCAGCAGCACCTTAAAGTTGAGGGATAGAAGCATCAGGACTGAAAGGAAGCACCACATTAGAACAGCAACCAACATTTTTGTAGAACCTACAGCAGCAAGTACCTTAAGTGTGTAAATCTTTCAGGCTCAAGACACCTAATAAAAGGAAACAGACATGAACTGGAGGATGGCTCAGAAAATACAAATCCTGGACTCCCTTGGAGGATGCATATTCAATGGTTCCATTTACCAGGTACATGGCATATGTATGCATGTCACAAAGTGTTGCCAGGCAATCTGTTGGATCTTACTGCTGAGCCATGACCAAAACAGTTGTTTCATTGTGAACCATACATAGCGATAGGTCATACAACTGCAACTGCTCCATACAGTCCCGGGAAATGGGGATGGGATCTCCGGCTCTGAATTTTGGGTTGACATCTAACAGGATATTCGCAACTGATGGGTGTGGGTGACCATCACATCGTACCTGTTATGGGAGCCCATCTATTGGCTGGTATAAAGATGGTTATGGCCATGGCAGGAGCTGTTAGACTTTTAATCAGACTGCGAATACTTCCACTACTTCACACTGTTCTCCAAGGGAAGAGTGTGAAGGTACGAAAACAACAACAACATGTCTGCCATTGTGCATGTACCCCTTCACCCCTTACAACATGTCAAAACTATTTCACTACTTGCACGACAAGATGGCACCTAATAAAATGGAACAAACGTGAACTGAAGAATGGCTCAGAAATTACAAGTCCCTGATTCCCATGGCAGATGTCACCTTAGTTAACCTGGTCTGTCAGAGAGTAGGAGCAGGTGATGCTGGAGGCATCCCCAAGATGTGAGCAAATATCATGTAGCTCTTATGTCTCATCCATCCTTCTCTCCCACTTTCATGCAGACATACATACAACCACACAAACAACATATGGTTATTATCTTGTACTGCGAGTTCAGGTGTCTGTTGTAGACAACATTGTAACATTAGTCAGTTTTCTGTCATTGTAGTTCTGGAATAGCAGGCCAGAGGATACTGTTAGTGAGCTTAAGAAGGTAAGTCACAAAGCCTAGTTGAGGATGAGCAAGTGATGGTTTCAGAGGAGAAGCAAGATTCTGTTAGTTGCCATGAAGAACTGCTGTACTTTGTGAAATGTAGCAGTGCTTCTGTTCATACTTCTGTTGTGAGACTGTAGGAAAGGAGATGAAATAGCTGGCTAATGCTGCTGTCAATTGTTTCATACCTTTGTGGGCAACACATTAGCTGAAAGTTCAGATGAAGCTTATGTTAGACTCAAAGAAGGTGGAGCCAAAAAAGCTGAATGCACAAGTAACCTTTCCTGTCCCTGACAGTCCCAAACTTATGGTACAGGTTGGCTGCATGTGTCTTTGCAACAGAGAGTGCAATTCACCAAATGATTCCAGTAGACCTGAAAGCTGTGGAGTTAGTTTCCCATGGCAGGTGTACCAGTGCCTGCAGATATGATTGATGACATCATGGTAGGGGCACCAATCTACTGGCGCCTTCTGATCTCTGTCACGTCTCATTTCAACTTGTTCTCTCATTACATACACATTTCCTCCATTGTCTGATCCAAACCCACAGGAACATTACAGATTTAGCTGAAAGGTATTTCAAAAATACTGGAAATATTACCTGAAAATGGAAAAAACCCTTTAAATTTAGGATTTTAAGCAGTTTCCACGGCCCTATTTTCTGTTCCTTGTTCTACATACGAACAAACAAACTTGCATTTATATAGCACCTTTCACAAACTCAGGGCATCACAAAGCATTGTACAGCCAATGAAATACTTTTTAAGTGTAGTCACTGCTGTAATGTAGGAAAAATGGCAGTCACATAATGAACAGATTGTCTGTTTTACTGATGTTGGTTGAGTGATAAATATTGGCCAGAACACCGGGGAGAACTCCCCTGCTCTTCAAAATCGTGAATCATATCGGTGCCGACTCTTTCTAGTGCAATTCAAAATTAATCCCACTGGCCTGTTATCTCCCTATTGCCTCATATCTTCCTCTGCTTCAAATATTCATCCAATTTTCTCTTAAAATATACAATGGTCTATGCCACTCCTTGTGATAAAGCATTCCATGCTCTAACAGCCCTGTGCATAGAAATTTCTCCTTACTCCCTTAGTGATCATTTTAAATTGATGACCCATTGCCAGTGACTTCCCAACCAAAGGAAGTAGCCTTTCCCTATTCACCTTATTAAAACTTCATCATTTTACAAACCTCTATTCATTTCCAGTGGAAAACCTTCTCTGTTCAATTTTCCTTCCATTAATTTAAATGGAAGGAAATTGAGGGTGTTCTGTTAGGGACATGCGATCTTCCCCACCTAATCTTCCTCTACGTCCTCTGCCTGAGAAATACCCAGGCGTTTAAAGCTGAAAATCTACCCCAATATGTTCCCAAGATGAATCATCAAATAAAAAAAACTCCTAATCGTACAGAACTGTTCATGTGACAAATTGCTCTGCGAGTGAAGTATAAGCACTGTAATATTTTGCAGTGTATTTTTGCTGGTTTAATCATTGCAGTCAGCAAGTGCCTCTCTGGTATTTTTAAAGCATTCAATCTGACAGTGTAGCACAACTAAACCAGCCAAATAAAGATTAGTTTGAATTTATGGAACAAGTTTTATATTAAACCCCAATCACAATATTATGTCAGTTTATTCATAATTCTGCAGGTATATATTAACAAGATACCTCGCTCATAGTCCTTCAGCTCATCAGGGGCCTATTCCTTTTAGACTTCTGTTTTAGTATTGAAATCAAATACCTGTACTTGTTTCTACATTTATACTTCAGTAAGACCCTGGAGCACTTACCTTTCCTAGTTCATCAGGGATCAGGATTCAGTTTCATCCGATTAGAGTTGTTGATTTATGACTAGTTCATTACTGACAAGTTAAGCTATTACACCAATAAAAAATATCTGATTTCTGATCAAAACTGATAGTTTGTCAAGCTGTTTATTTGACTAAAAACATAGATATTCAAATATGCATGAATTTGACTGCCCGGTGTAAACTGCTGTGCTTGATAGATACAGGGAGAGATACATCACTGTCTGGAATTTCCATAGGGATTCTCTGGTGAGAGATCAGTGGAATCCCCAAAGCAGTGTAAATGGCGAAAGTCTTCTATTTACGCCTTTTTCTGTGGGCTCCACCGAAATTACAACAAGGATTGGAGAACCCCATGGAAATTCAGAGCCGATCTCTGTAACCAACTTGCTCCTGCGACAAATTTTGTCAAACTTTTTTTTCTGTTGGTAATTATTTGGGGCTACTGTTTCTTTGTACTATAGTGATCGGGAAGTTTCCTTCAGTTAGAGGGAGCGGGAGAGAACCGGATGTGGCCTCCATCATTGGCCACCTTAACAGCAGCAGAGGAGGTCTCCCTGAAAGTGTTGGGAGTTGCAGAGCAGCTGGAGGTGGAAGACGGAGAGAGGGGGACATCTCAGCAACCTGGTGACAGAATTACATCTCATACAGCTACATGGCATACAGCAGTCACTCATATGGGGACTGATGTCAACAGCCAGTGAATGTTCATCATGTGCATAATGGTATCTGCACCCATTCTTGATATGACATATCTAACTCATCCCTTTACTGTCCCACAGGTCAATCAAGAGCGCCCCCCCCCCCCCCCCCACCCCACCCCCCTCACTGCCCAGGAGGAAGTGCAAGATGACTCCTCAGAGGAGCCTCCAGCCTCTGAGGGCACGCCATCATCAGACATGAGCGTACCCAGCACCAGCACAGATACGCACACCTCGGTGGGTGCCACGCGAGATAGAGTAGTGTTGTCACCTGGAGTGTCAGAAGTCACAAGTGAGCAAGAGCAGATAGTGGAGACAAGGACAGCAGTGGAGACTCCTCGCCGGATGCCGCAGGACACTCCTAGCTCTGCTCAGCTGCATGCAAACGCTGAGCCTCATGGGCCATCGAGAAAGAGGGCGATCCTGAAGTGCAGGAGGCTCTGACAGGTTTTGCAACTGCAATGTCTGCAAATGTGCAGAGAATGGAGGAGTCCATCTCCAACATGAGCACCACTGTCTCGCAGGTGATGGCGACTGTAGGCTCTTCCATGGATACGATGGCCACCTACATGGAGCAGCTAATGCGCCACTCACAGGAACACATGGTTTCTTTGGAGAATAGATGGCAGATGCTCATAGACCTCCTGTCTAGGAGGGATGTCAATGTAGACGTGGGTTGGTTAATCAGATGGGGATGTGATAATGTAGATAGAGAGGGATGGGTGGATGTGCAAGGTATGTTGGTGTGAGTAATGATGTGCAGGAGTAGGGTTGGGAAGGCAGAGTGATGGGGATGTGGTGAGAGGCACAGCAGGATGAAGTTGAGTGTGGCTTTGCACGCACCTTTCCTGATCGAATGAGATCATTGAAATGTTTCTGGCACTGCATCCAGGTCCTCCTTACAACATCCCTGCTGTTGACCTCCTCTACTATTTGGAGCCAGGCTCCTTTAGTCTGCTGGGGAGGTCTCTTCCGCCCATTGAAAGGGAAGAGGACCTCCCTGTGTGCTCTCACTCCCTCCACAAGCATACGGAGGTAGTCATCTGAGAACCTAGGTGCAGCACGTTGTCTCTGTGCAGTCATGTTTGCTAGTCTATCCAACACTCCAATGGTCCAGTACAGTGCCTGCACTATCCTAGATGAACCTTCAAATGCAATGTGGCCATGGCTCCTTTAAATATCCCAGCTGAAAACGCGTCATCGATTACTTCCTCAGACACACACCATTTAATGGGGTCGGGTAACGCGCAGGGCTGCCTTAATAGGCGCCATTTAGGAAAGTCGATCTCAGGAGCGGGATGAAATGAAGAACGGGGTCGTGACCCACCATGGCGACCGCCCGCACCTGACCCGCCCAGGTACAGAAAATTCCAGCCTTTGTCTTTCTGAAGTTGGATGGTCCTCCTATATTAGTGTTATCAACAGAAATCGCTGACTAGCCACAGGTATACTTTAGCTGTGGCTCAGTTGGTAGCACTCTCAGCTCTGAATCAGAAGGCTGTGGGTTCAAGTCCCACTCCAGAGACTTGAACACAAAAGTCTAGACTGACGCTGAAGTGCAGTACTGAGGGAGTGCTGCACTGTTGGAAAGGCCGTCTTTCAGATGAGATGTTAAATCGAGGCCCCTGTCTGCTCTCTCAGGTGTACGTAAAAAATCCTATAGCACTATTTTGAAGAGGAGCCGGGTAGTTTTCCCCAGTGTCCTAGCCAATATTTATCCCTCAATCAACGTCTAAAACAGATTATCTGGTCTCTATCACATTGCTGTTTGTGGGAGCTTGCTGTGCGCAAATTGGCTGCTGCGTTTCCTACATTACAATAGTGACTACACTTCAAAAGTACTTCATTGACTATAAAGTGATTTCGTGTTGAGCCATGGTGCCAGCTCCCCATTCCATATAATGTTAGTTTATGACATCAGGACGTTTGTGTTTATGGAAGTACATGTTTGTTTAGTTCATGCTGTTATTCTGTTGTCATTTGTATATATCTTTGATGTACTGTGATTTATTGGTAGTATGCATGGAATGTAGTGATCAAAGGTGAAAATTGGAATAAGAAATGTAAGGGAACACTGTTTAGTAGCTCACACTAGAATTGTGAAGTGTGATGTCTCAACAGCAGCTCGCTCTCATACTGGAATGGTGTAGTATGGAAAGTCCTGAGCTCTCATACTGGAATGGTGTAGTATGGAAAGTCCTGAGCTCTCATACTGGAATGGTGTAGTATGGAAAGTCCTGAGCTCTCATACTGGAATGGTGTAGTATGGAAAGTCCTGAGCTCTCATACTGGAATGGTGTAGTATGGAAAGTCCTGAGCTCTCATACTGGAATGGTGTAGTATGGAAAGTCCTGAGCTCTCATACTGGAATGGTGTAGTATGGAAAGTCCTGAGCTCTCATACTGGAATGGTGTAGTATAGAAAGTCCTGAGCTCTCATACTGGAATGGTGTAGTATGGAAAGTCCTGAGCTCTCATACTGGAATGGTGTAGTATGGAAAGTCCTGAGCTCTCATACTGGAATGGTGTAGTATGGAAAGTCCTGAGCTCTCATACTGGAATGGTGTAGTATGGAAAGTCCTGAGCTCTCATACTGGAATGGTGTAGTATGGAAAGTCCTGAGCTCTCATACTGGTTTTGTGAAGTATGAAAAGACCTGTGCACTCACATTGGTTGTGGGTAGTATGAGATTTCAATAAAGTCCTGATCTTGCATTGCTATAACTGAGTGTGTGTGTGTAATCTGATGTTTAAAGTAACAAAATGAAAAAGAACAAGAAAGCAGTCCAACAATGGCCACTACAGATGCGCCCTTGCAGGCACTGGCAGGTCATGCCGCAAATGCAAATTACCCCATCCCTGGAATTTTGGGATGGGGTCTTCAGCCTTGGGCAAGGTTGGCGAGGGTTCCTCTCCAGTGGACTGGGACCCCAGGAATTTCCAGATCGGAGTATCCTTCGTTCATCCTACATTCGAGGCAATAACAATCCATTTATAATGTGATGCAGTTTGACCAGTATGAGCAGAAAAATCATCCCGGTGATGGCAAGCATGCAAAGCTGACATATCAGTTTGCCAGCATCCCATCCTCTTGCTTTAATCCCAGACACCCTTGGTACAAATTTAAATGAGCACCTTGTACTCTGATCTCCTTGTCACTTATCAACAACAGAATAAAGAAAAGTAGAAAATAATAATTTAAAAAATTACATGGAGCACACTTACTGTTTTGTGCCCAACATTCTTTACTATTTTTCTGCCAAGAGGAGTAATATACAAATTGGATTCCACTGGAGCCATTTGAAAGGTGGGTAGGACAAAGGCAAGGTGGAAGCCATATTAATTCGCTGTTGGAAATTTGCGGCGGAACTTGTAGGAGGCTGTGCTAGTGAGACCTGCTCACATACAAAATTTAGGATACCCGATTATAGGCATCATAAAGGTTTTTTTTAATTCTGCAAATGTGTACCAGATAGAATGTTGTGATACAGCTGCTACATTATGGCCCAAAAATTAGTCTTAGTACGCGAGAGTACGCACTGTGTACTCTCGCGTATTCTGTCTCCAATTGCCGGTTTTCTGCATGCACTGCGCATGCGCTGAAAACCAGCACTTGGTGAACTCAAAAGGGGGCGGTTCCTAAGTGAACCGTGTGCGCGCTACAGGCTGCGCGCACGCAGTGCACTTAGTGCTTTGAACGTGCAGGTAAGCATGGAAGATTTTGCACATAAAGAAAGGAGGCGTAAGACCCTCTTTTAACAAGGTAAGTAGTTAATTAAGTATTATTTTAAATTTTTTTCAACAGGTTTATCTTTTTTAGAGACTTTAAAGAAAGGTAAGTTTATTTTTATAACTTTTAAAAAGATTTTAAATTTTTTCAAAAATTTAATTTTTTGTTTAAAATGGTTAATTTATTTAACTATAATTATTTTATTAATGTGATGGTTTTTTTTTAAATTTAATTGAGGTTTAGCTGTTCTTTTGGGGGGGTATAGATTCATAGTTTTGACAGCCCTTGCTGTCAAAACTATGAATGAAAGATGGTGTGCTGCCATTGGCTCTAACTGAATCACGTGATCCCACAGCTCGCACGAATTAACTGCGTCTGTGGGATACGCACACACTGCACAGCTGCAGCCTTGAAACTAAAGTTCGTGTGAGCTCGGAAGGAAAAGGCAGGCGCGCAGTGAGATATCGCGGGGAAGCCTTACCCCCGCAGGAAGGCTCCGTCTTTAATTTCTGGGCCATTATGTATTCCTAGTTGCGTATAATGTTTCCCTGCATCAACCCACCGTATGTAAGATTTCACAGTACTTTATACAAAGTATTCCTTTTTTGGGAAGAGACACTTTAACTGCGGTAATATTAAACTGTAGCCAGGAATCGAAAAGCATATAAATATTTTATGAGATGTACAGGTTAAAAGTTACTGCTGTCTAATTGTCTCCCATGGGTATACTATACCAGATTTTTGTCCAAGAAAAACGATGATGGACATGCAACAATGCACAATTTTATTGATCTCAAATCATTGCCATTAATTTACTGTAACAAATAAAAATACTACAAATCATTAGAAAATGTTACGTAATGGTTCACCTCATTTAACAGTCTATGTAATTTTAAATAATGCTAATACTACTTTTAAAACATGCATTTTATAATACAAATATTATTTTACTGTCATAATTTTCAGAGGATGAATATACAAAAAAAATCTGAAAATCACATGAATCCTGCAGTGTAAGACTGGTACACTTTAGATTGATCTCTGCTTATTTTGTAATTTATGAGGTCAGGTCCAAATGAACATCCATCGAATAATTGAAAATCACTTTAATTTTTCATTTTAGTGTCACAAGTTAAAAGTGTGCTCGATTTACAAAGCAAAACTACATCATGCACACAGCACTGTTGCTGTCATTTTAAATTGTAATGTATATGGCAATTTCACAAGTATATTTTAAATATATATTAAAGCCACATATGCATCAAATTTGCTGAATGTGTTAAAAGTAACTAACATCCCTCATCTTGCAGACTGAATTTCTCCATGTCTGCCGAAGAAAGTTTTGATTTTTGACACCTTTTTGGCATTTTGGAACTTTAGGCCGCGAATTTGCCAGCACTCAGAGGGCGGGTTTGGAAGCGGGTCTGCTGTCAAAATAGCAAAGATTGATAGTGGGTAGGAAACCCGCTGTCAACCCGCCTCCCCGCAAGTCTCCCAGGTGTCGGGTCTGTCAGCAGAGAACTGACCCGACACCAAGCGGCGGGGGATACAATTGAGCTAATTAAATGGCTTGTTAAGAGCCAATTTAATACTATTTTGAGACTTCTTTCCAATTTTACGTTCTCCCCCACAGGTTGCCCGCTACTCAGGGAACATGCCAGCTCAACCTGGCGCGTTTTGAGTCTGCTCAATGCTGTCAAACGCTGACAGAATAACTGTCAAAGTAAATTTGCGCACGGTCCCTTTAAGGAAACTGGCTGATGACACGTCATCAAATGACGTCATCAGACCCGCTTCCTGTTAGTTGGCCGGGAAGCCCGCAGGGCGGGCTTAACAAGGCCAATCAAGGGAAAAGTCCCTTTGACAGAGCGGCTGCAACCAGGTTCGTGACTGGAACCCGGAAACCAGCTCTCCCGCCACCATCCCGCCCCAGCTGGGAAATTTGCGGCCTTAGTGTCAGCTTGGCTCAGTATGTAGAACTCTTACCTCCACGTCAGAAGGCTGTGGGTTCAAGTTACCTTGAGCATTAGGCTGATAGTTCACTGCAATGCTGAGGGAGTGCTGTTCAGGTGGATGTAAAAGATCCCATGAAACTTTTCACAAGAAGGTCAAGGAATTCTGATGTTGTGGCCAAGATTCCTCCCTCAACCAATTCCATCAAAAACAGATTAACCGGTCATTCATCCCATTTGCTGTTTGTAGGACCTTGCTGTGTTCAAATTGGCTACTGCAATTGCCTGCATAACAGTAACTCCACTACTGATCTACTGAGGAAGTGATAGGTGCTATAGAAATACAAATTATTTCTTACAGTAATTTTGCTTTTCAAGCCAAAAATAATTTATCTTGGAAAGGTTGCAAATACTTTAAACATGAAAATAAAAATAGTTATAGGAACTTCAATACAATGTTACAGGTTCCTTTTATTGGAACATTAACTCCAGATACATCAAGTTAATTTGTGAACTGAAACAGTTTGTAATATGCACCTACAATAATTCCAGTACACCATGCACTCGACATTCACAAGACAAAACTTGTAGGTACAAATCTGCCCCTGTCCTCATGATTCCGAAAGGCAAATGGGAGATTACCTGGATTGAGGGCATGCTGAACTAACTCTTTTAAGATATTTTTATTTTTAAGTAACTACAGATGGGATAGGTGAGCCAACATCATCAAAACAAAATTGAAGAACTGAGATCTGATGAAGGATCCCACCTAAACATCAATCTGTCTTTCCAATTTTTAGCCAACTGATACTCATGTCAAAATTTTTCTGATTTTAAAATCTTAAGACATGAATCTAGAAATGATTATTGATGATTGTGGACATATATAAAGAAAATAAAAATAACTTGCATTTATACAGCACCTTTCATGACCTCAGGACATTGCAAAGCACTTCACAGTCAATGAAGTACTATTGAAGTGTAGTCACTGTTGACAAACACTGCAGCCAACATGTGCACAGCAAGGATCTACAAACAGCTTTGACCTCGTCAAAAAAGTTAATTTTCTTTTACTGGAAATAAATAATGCTGCAATCATTAAAAGAAAAGATGGTGCACAATAACATGGTTTGCAGGAACAGTGACAGAGAACGGAATATTGTACTCTCAGGTGGATCTGCCTTCAGTCTAGGGTTTGCAATTGATTATACTGTTAGTAATCATTAATACCACTTTTCACACTTCCCTTTGGATGTTGATCAGGCTAATACAGACAATACTGGCTCCTTTGCTGTCACTGTCACAAAAGGATTTCCCCTGTGGGCATCCAATCAAACAAAAAACAGCTATTAATGTCATAGAACATAACCAAGCATTGCACTCGCATAGAAACAGCACAATAGTCTGCAACACACACCACAGTTGTGCATTGTAGCAAAATTTTAAATATGGCAATCTCCGCATAAATAAGCAAAACTCATCATTACTTCAATCCCACACCATTTTATTTTCAAACTCTGGCAATTTTTCCAAGTGTAGTGCCAGCAACAAATAAAACCAGTCCATGGATTCACATCATGGACTTGTCTCCTTATCTCAAAAAAGTGGCTCCAACTAGTCTTGAAGAAGATAAACCTTTAAATAAGCAACAGTTGGGCTGCCCCAGAAAGTTTCTTTTAGAAAAGTACGGTTTTTAAAAAGTTACATTTGAGCAGCTTATTTGTTATTTATATATAATTTATTTGGCGAGAAACACTAAATAAATACTTCTTTAACTATGACTCTCAAAAGTCACCAGTTCATCTTACAAACTTTTTGCTCAAGTTCACATGCAACCAACAGCGGGGAAAAAGTATAATCTAATTGAGTGGTTCTGACAGCCTCCAGTCCCACCCTCCAACTGAACTGATGGGTTGATATTGACAACCTCCAATTCATTTTTATTGTCAAACACCAAAAAGCTGACTGACAGCTTAAAATGTTGATGGCGGCCAGGAGGGAAAAACCAGTGGTAGGAGGCTGCAGCTGGGGATCCTAGAGGACGGTTCCTGGCAATCGGTGAGGAACATTGGCCATCGGGACTTGGTGGCGGGGGGTGGAGGAGATGGTTCGATATCACGGCGGAGGCAAGTTCGGAGCTGGAGGGAGAGATCGTCAATCACAGCAGGGGAGAGAGAGGTCGCGATCAGCACAGGGAAGGCGGAATGCTTCCTTGAGGGGCTAAGCAGGGAGCTCTTCTGTTCCTCCTGGCCTTATGGAGCTAGCAGCTCCCGCCTCCGCTTCACTGCTGGGTTCCCCGACCCTGGGAAACCCGCGCAACAACAGTCAATTTTAAATCGGGCTCCCAATTGCACTCTGGGAGCCCGATTTAAATATGTTAATGAAGTGTCCCAGCTCTCCACGGTAGGACACTCACATGCCTTGATATCCACTACCATAAAAAGGCAGTAGGGGCATGTGTGTGGCGAGTTGGGGTCGCGTTCCTCATATTTACATCTTTAACCCC
Source organism: Squalus acanthias (assembly GCA_030390025.1). Classification (NCBI taxonomy): domain Eukaryota; kingdom Metazoa; phylum Chordata; class Chondrichthyes; order Squaliformes; family Squalidae; genus Squalus; species Squalus acanthias. Next base: position 144,399,935 of record CM059426.1, on the reverse strand, counting down.
TTCGACCCTCTCTGTCCATCATGAGGGGGTTAATATCGAGGCCTAACTGTTCCCCGTTCGCAGTTAAAATCTCCCCATTTTTAAAAAAATTCCACCATGGTACAGAAAAAAAATCATATTCATTTAATTTGCAGATTATTGTTATCTGTAATGAAGTCCAATGCTTGGTTGCTAGGAACAGGGACATCAAACCTAAATAAACTTGTGATATATGGAATAATAGGTTGCAAATCGTCTTTCCCGCTCCTGCACACAATAGGATTCCATTCTTTGTTGGGTTGTCAAGCTGGATGCAAGGCACTCTCCAATAGTGAAAGGGAGGGAAATAAAATATCAGAGAATAATTTCATCATTGTTGTTCTTATATAACTAGTAATGGCTCAAGAGTGACCTGCTCTTCCTCTCTATCAGTGAACTGTGAATGGTCAAACACAGGGGTAGAAATTTGAGCAGGCCCATTTTTGGCTCAGGGTACAATCCCTGGGCCTGAATGGTGAGGCCCGAGTTGGCCCAATATTAGGCCTCGGGCCTCATTTCCATCAAGCCGGTGTAGTGCAAACAACCAGCCAGCGAAAAGTCATTGAAGATCGGGAAAGTGAAGGCCAGGTGGGGGAAATAAAGGCCTTGGAGTGAGATTGGAAACCGGGAGGAGGGACGAGAAGTGACAATCAGGGAGGGAGCGGCTGCTCACCTTCATTAAATGTGGGGTCAGGAGGACTGTTCCCGCTCCTTCTGGCTACACATTCAGGTAAGTATATTTCAAAACTTACCTGGTTGGTAACAGGCGGTCCCAAGGCATGGTTTTCCTGAGTGTAGCGGGGCTGGTGTCTCAGGTCAAGCCAATCTTGCAGTGTGGGCCTCAAACAGGCATTAGGCCCCTTATTTGCAAATGCAAATGGCCTAACACCTGTTTCAGGAGTGGGCAATGCATGGCCAGAAATGTGCGCCCGCTTCCTGCCTGCCATATTAGGTCAGTTAGCTCCCGAAAAACGTGCGCTGCATGGCCAAATTTATCGGCAATACCCTTCTGAGGTATTGTTCTGATTCACATTTTACATTATTGCAAATTTGACCCCAAATATTTTCCTATAAATGGTTCGCTAGGATTCCCAATTTGAATGTACATTCCATAAATTCTTAATCTCCATTACAGAAATCTTTCAAGAAGAAAGTGAGCCCATTATTATGTTGAAGCTCTGGAGACTATACTTCATATACTCCTGTAAAATAAATGCCATTTGCAAAGATTAGCAGTGATACTGAGATTATTTCTATATCTCCCCTGACTCATGACTTTTGGTCCCTAACAAAATGACATTATTTTTGTACCTTTTACTCTCAGTAGATTGCAAGGTCACTGATTTTGTTTGCCTTGATAATCTGTCACAGAGAGAATAGTTTACATTCTCAATGCATCGCTTCACACTCAACTGAATTTGTATGTTTACACACCTTTAAACCTTCAGTTTTTCCCATTAATTTTACACACATTTTAATGAAGAATTCCTTGCTTTATCTTTGAATTTATAACACCCCTGCCAGCATAGCTTTTAGTAAAAGAATTTAAGACCTTTATCACCAATAAAAGACACGAGCAATTATTTTAACCAAATATCAATTTGCGGACAACTGAAACTGAGCTCAAAGTCGATAAGAATGAAAGAACTGAATAAACAGGGAAATGTTAAATACATACAATGAGATCAAGAGATCTGGAAATCACATCTATCTGTAACTGCCTAAAATGTAAAGCTATTGTGAAATTCTGTGAGAATTAAGACTTACCTATGTAATATTTTAATAACACATGAGGGAGCTCAGATTGTTCTCAGTTCTGCAAGTAATTAACTGAGTTCACTGTTCAATAAGTGAAAGGTTTCCAAATGCCTGACTAAGGCAAGTGCAATTTTATTTACTATTTCTCTGAAATGTTGGACCCAATTTCTGAGAAATGGAGCTTGTTGCAATTTTTTCCCTCTTGCTCCAGCTGAATCTGAATCTGTGCTACGAGAAAATCTTTCAATGGGCCTGAATTTGCAATCGGAGGCTTCCCGCGGGTGGATGCCTCTGATCATCTAATTTTCTACCTGGTGGTCCGGGAGACACGGAGGTTTGCGATCCTGGGCCTCTTCTGATAGAAATGCGTAGAGGCCCACGTATCCCAGGGACGCATGCATGGCCAGCCCAACCAATGAAAGAAGGGAATCCCCATTCATACTTATGGGGTTTCCGTACGTACGGAACTGTCATAAGTATGAATGGGGATGACTTAAAAAATACATGAACACATGAAATAAATTAACAAAAACCATTACATATATAAAATTAATTAAAATGGCATTTAATTAAATATTTTAAACAAAAATTTAATTTAAAAAAAAATGTATATGTTTTAACTGGGCTAAAAATAAACTTACCTTATTGGACAGGGTTTTTAATGTATAAGTGAGTGATAACATTTTATTTTTCTATTTTTTAAAACTCTTATGCTGGTAAAAGCAGGCCTTACGCCTGCTTTTACCAGGCACAAGAATTCCACAGCCTTTCGGTGGGCAGAAGTTGGGCAAAAAGCGCAACTCTCCACCCGCAGAGGCCCTTTTCCTGGGGATGCGGAGGATCTGTCAAGAGGATTCTTGACAGATCGCAAGTGCCGGGTTTCAGCGCATGCGTTTCGCATGCCTAAACCCAGCACTTGCGCGGCCCCTATGGGCGCGTGCGCACCTCGTACGCACCCGTAGGGGTCGCAAAATAAGGCCCATTGCCTTTTTATCTACAATTTTTAAGACAGAGATGCTCGTAAACGATCTTGCTTAGGTGAAATAAAGAAAATGGGAATGTGGTTTATCACACTCCATGCCCAATCTTTCTCCTTACTCTTTGCTTTATCCTTTCCCATTCCCGAACTCTTTCCCTATCATCTGGATCATCCTGCTCCATTTCTAACTTATCATTTTCCACCACGTTCTCCCCAATCATGCTCATTGATTGCCGCAGTTGTTTTTGTTCCTCTACTCCTCAGAGAGTATCTGCTTGTCCCTAGTCACAATAAAGATATCACCAAATCACAAACGAATACACAGGAAGAAATAAGGCAAAGAAAAACTACATATATACATAAAACCCCAATGCTATAATAGAGACCAATTCCAAAGGTGCCCATTCGGTGGTGTCCATTATTGGGCAGATCATAGGCCTGCTCATTGCCCAAAGTGCAATGTATTTCACAACACAATAGGCCAATGCCAGAGGAGCAGTTTACAAATTCACACTGCTTGCGTTACCTTCATTAGACATGTCAAATTTATTTAAACTATCTATTTCGTTCATAACCTGATCACAATGCCAGGAATGTGCTGCTAGCTTCAAATGCTCATTTAAAACTGACAATCACTTGAAGGCCCAGTCAGCTATTTTGGGATTCCACTCTTGAAGAAAGTGTTGTGTTTTGCTGAGTCAAATTTATTTAGTTACCTGTGGCACATATTTTGTAGACTTCTTGCCATTTCTTTTTTTTTACCCTAGTGCATTTCTCTGTTTGCTATTGAAATTCTATCTGCCGTTCTGCGTTATTTGCTCAGTGCTATTTAATGCAGTAGTGCCACAGTTCTGACCATGATATGCTGCTAGGAATATCATTACATTTGCTGGTTCTAGGGGAGAGAGAGATGGATCAGAGGAGCCATGAGTAGGAGATATATTTACACCTTGGCTGGTCAAGTCATATTTGCCTTTTCCCAACTGCGTATGTGTATAGACCAAGGTGCAACTACCTTGACACGCTACTGGAGTATTGCTCATGAAGATTTGCAATGAAGGAGGCAGTAGCAGAAATATATAGGGCTAGAAATTTAGTAGCGCCCAGGAAGGGGCGCTAACTTTTGAGAAGTTGGAAGTTTAGTGGCAGGCGCTAATCAATCTCGCTGCCCGCTAAATTCAGTCTCAGCGCTCAAAGAATGCAGGGGAGCACTAAATCAGGCGCTAATGGTGTAGGTGAGTGGCATTAGGCTCCAAGCGATAACGAATATGAGGTGTTGTGTAATCGGATGTGAGCATTGGCGAAGGCGCCTTCCAGCCATTAAAGGGGGGGGTCACTGGAGTCCGCACACCAGCCCCCAATGATTCGGGGAGTGCAGAACGGCGACATACTGTGGGATGAAATGCAAAGTCCTTTGACGGCCCGCAACATTCCGGGGACTAACCAGCCTTTATTTGGCTGCAGTTACATCCTGCGCTCTCTGCCACTCATAACTGACCTTTGGAACGGAAGTTCCTTGACAGCTGGGGCGTATCCCTTTAAGTAGCATCCCGCCAGCCAGCTGGTTCACGCCTCCGCTCCCTGGCGCTGTTGGCACGAGGCGGTAAGTGCTACTGAAGTTTGCAGATCGGGCGCCCAGCGAGCGTTGCATGCTTGCTGACATCACGATCTGCATGGTGAACGGTGCCGAGGTGCTAACTGTTAACGCCGGTGCGATGGGGTCGGCGAATTTGCCGTGTGCTGCGGCGCTACTGCCTGAGCGCCCCGTTAGCGCCCCCGCCAGGCGCTAACTGGGGGCGCTAACATGCCGAATTTCTCCCCCATAGTCTCCTTGAGCTAGATCTTCAGATCAGTTCCAGACAAGGATGGATCTGTCAATGGCTGTCAAGTGCTTTGAACTTCTGTGCTACTGGTTCCTTCCAAACAACAGAAGGTTGCCAAATAGCTACCAAATCTCACAACCATCAGTGTACCAATGTATCAAGCAGGTGACAGATACCTTCTTTGCAAAGGCAAACTCTTTCATCAGTTTCCCCATAGCTATCAACCAGAAACAAGACTAATTTCTGTATGCTTAATTTGTGGCAGGTTCCTCAAATTCCAGATGGCACCCACAGGCCCTGACCCTCAATCCCACCACTTACATGAACATTAAGTCGGTCTGTGACCACTGGTACAGAGTCAAAGATTTGAATGATTCTTTTATTTTATAACCATTGATGCTGTATTATTATTTTAAAAGCCAGGAAAACTGCATGGATAGCTGCTCAGAGACCAAGTTTAACCTCTTCAGCCCCAGCTCATTGTCCCCTTGAGTCAGCCTCGAATAGGAGCAGAAAAAACATTATTAAAATGAAGCACGCCCTATTACCATGATCATTAGGTTGTTGAAGCAAATGGTTTGATGGCATGACAGATCAGGATTTGTTACAGTATGTCCCAGTGAAGGTCTCCACAATATTAATATCTGTTGCTTTTTGCCATCCATAGACATTGCCAGCTATAACCAGTGGCACAAGAAGGCATCAACCTGGAGCCTGGAATGCCAAACCTTGCGTTCAGACATAGTAGCTTGGATTTGCCGATTGGCATAAGCTGAGCAGGAGTGGAGTGGAGTGCAATTTATGCCCACCTGACATCATAAGTGCTGACTTTGGGGTTAGCTTCATTATAATATTTTAGGCAAGCTCCTGGTGTCAGAAACACCTGTGATTGGGAACTTGCCCATTGGGAGGCAGAAAATAGCTTATCGCTGCAGAGTTTAAAGGCCTGCAGAAGCTTAAAGGAGCAGACATCATCATAATCATTATTGTTGCAACAAGGCGCTGAATTTTAATGGGGAAGGCGGGTTGGGGGTAGGGGGGGCTCCGAGACAGTCGGGAAACCCTGAGACTGGGTTTCCCGCAGGCCCTGCCAACTTTAACAGCAGGGCCTGATTTGCATGGGAAGCCTCTGTTTCCCACTTGCAGCCAGTCAGATGGAGAGGCTGGCTGGCTGTGAGCAGGTAGGCCTGCGGCACTAGGCCGCAGAGAGGAGGGAGGGATCAGATGGGGGGCTGGGGTCAGCCGGAGAAGGATTGGGTGAGGGGGAAAAGGGAGGATCGGGGCCGGAGCATCGGTGGGGAGAAGAAGAATGGAACGGGGTCAGAGGATTGGGAGATAGGAGAGAAGATCAGGGCCTGAAGATTGGGGCCGGAGGATCGGGGGGTGGGAGAGAAGATCAGGGCCTGAAGATTGGGGCCGGAGGATCGGGGGTGGGTGGGAGAGAAGATCGGGGCCGGAGGATTGGTGGGTGGGAGTGAAGAGCGGGGCCGGAATATCGGGGGGGGGAGGGAGGAAAGCATCGGGGCCAGAGCATTGAGGGGGGAGGGAGGGAAGCATTGGAGGATCGGGAGGGGGCAGGGAAGCATCAGTGCCGGAGCATTAGCTGAGGCGGGGGTTTGCATTGAGGTTGGCCTGAGGATGATTGGTGCGGGTGAGAGGGATGGGGCCGACCTGAGGATCATTGGTGCGGGGGAGAGAGGAACGGGGTCGACCTGAGGGCCATAGGTGGGGGTGAGAGAGGGATGGGGCCGATCTGAGGACCATAGGTGGGGCAGGAACCATCTGTGCAGGCCTGAGGGTCATCGTGAGGGGTGGGGGGGGGGGGGCCTGAAGTCCAGGAAGGCAATTGGAGGCCACTTGTGAGGGGGTGGTTAGGCAGGGACCCTGGATCCAGGAGGCTAGTGTAAAGGCACTTACCTCCTGGATACAGCAGTCCCCACCTTGCTGTAGCTGGTGAGTTTTACGAGGTGTGCAAAACCCAACCAGCTACAGTTAAACAAAAAATGGAGGTTAAAGAAGAGGCTTCCAGCTTCATTATAATATTTAAATAGACGACCCGCCCCCGTCCCATCTCCGTTACAACCGGAAGTGGGCGGGTTAGAGGTGGGTACAAGTCGGGATTCTGATGAGCACTTAACAACCCCCATGTCCCCAACCCACCCGTTTTTTTAGGTTAAAATTTCCCCCAAGGTTCAGGGATGATGTCTGGCAGGCCTGTAGGTGAACACAGAGCTTGAGGTTTGCGAATACAGCATAAGATGCACTTCTCATACTAGAGAGTATCTTAGGTTTAATGGCTCAGGTTTAATCATGAAAAAGACCTAAAAAATGTAAAAAATGAGAATGCTGTTCCTGGAGCAATTTCACAACATTACCATTGATAATACTATATTTCATTACAATACCAACACAAATCAAACAAACATTTTTCAACCATGGCTATAGCAATCGATTTTGGGGCAGAAATTACTCGGCCATTCCAGCAGACCCCTGTTTTACTCCAGTACGACTGCAAACACCACCTGGACTCCTATACGCCAGACTTGCATGGGAGTTTCATGTGGCCTTGCTTAGGGGCAGAACCTCTGTCTGCCCCAAACCAGGCCAGTGATGTGGAAGGGGAGGTGCCTCCTGAGGCTGGAAGTTCCCACGTTCGCGATCTTAAAGAGAGGGACCCAGTCGGAGTTTGGAGCTTGGTATGCTGAGTGAAAAGAGGTGTACGACCTTTTGGAGGGCGGAGGTCGGGCCCCACTTAGGAGCCAAGGGGGAAGTCCAGGTGGTATTGCGGACCCTTGAAGATGGTAAACGTCATTTTTGTTTTAATTATGTATCCAGGTCCTGGACCATCCACAGCACTCCCATCAGAGTTATGATGGGAGTACACTGGAAGGGCTGTGGGATTTCAGCCCCATGCTTTTTTCTATATTTTTATGCTGCCATTTTGCACAAGTCCATTGGGGCATGGTCCTATAATCCATCTGTAGCTAGAGAGGCTATTTTCTCATTCTTTACCATCACCTAATTGTGGGCCTTAAATAAAAACTTAAAATGGCACAATACTGGTTTTGGAAATTCTTCAATAGAGCGTCCCTGTCAATTTTTCCCAGCTGCAAGTGGAAGTGGCAGACTTGCATCTAGAACTTTCTCCATGAGGCCTCATATTTATTGCTAAATAAATTATACAATACCTTTAGCAGTACTGGGAAGATTACATTTTCCTGGTTCTGGTCTCTCTCTATAAGTGGGATGTTAAAATCAATAGGAGAGGGATAGAATTGCCATTTTCTTCAGTGACACTGCTAATAATTTTGCCTGAATGCGTTAAGAAAACACAGTCCAGTTTAGTATGCAATTGGCTATTGTAACAATCATATCAATCAACACGATGTTCACCAATATATACAAAGACTCCCATTTTAAGTGGGGAACTCATGCACTATAAATACGCTTCCACTTACTTTAACACTTTCTCTCACTTTTGGCTGAAATTGAAGTATTGTTTCATGGCTATTTTTAACACAATCACTTGGGTAGGTTGCACCAAACTGCAGTAGACACTATGGGGGAGAAATTCAGTATAGCCCCGTTTGGGGCGCTAAAACTTTAAAAGTTGAAAAATTAGCGCCAGGCGCTAATCATTCTCGCCTCCTGCAAAATTCAGTTTTAGCGCTCCAAGAGGGAAGTGGAGCGCTAAATCAAGCGCTAACCACTTCTCTTAGGGTGCTAAAGTCCGAGAGTGGGGCGGTAGCGGCAGAGCGCTAAACAATTTCGAGTGCATTGTAAACGGCACTCTTTCATCACAGAGGCTGCTTCCCTCGCATAAAGGGAAGAGCCAATGATGCTGCACAAACTAGCTGTCGTCAATTCTGTTTTGCAAGGTGACCTGGACGACTGCCATTACAGCCCCAAACACTCTCCCAAAGTGGAGGGCTTGGACAACTTGCACCAATGAAACATTAAAAACTTTGCGCAGGCACCAGACTGGTGCAAATAATAAAGGTTGCCCTAGCTGAAAAGCATTCCCTTTAATTACCGCTCCCGAAGCGGCCAGCCGAGTTCACAACACCTCCTCTTGCTGGCGTTGTCGGCGCGAGGCAATAAAGCAGAAGGCGAGAGTCAATTTTCCATCTGGGGCGATAATGGGGTGCTGCGCACTTTATGACATCACGATCTGCGAGCCGCTAGAGGCCCATACACTAAGAGTTAGGCCAGCACTAAACCGACACTGATGTTCGTAGGCGTCATTGCATTCACCTCGCCCGGGCACTTAGCGCCCCATTAGTGCCCCCGCCAGGCGTTAACAGGAGGCGCTAACATACCGAATTTCGCGGCCTATAGATTTAAGGGCTGTTTCTGCAATCCCGTGCTTCCAGTGGGGAGTAGCACTTGCAGGCAACACATTGGAGGCGCATTGCCCGTGATGTTCTACTCATTAAAATTATTGGATGGAAAATCACAGGCTCTGTGACCGCGATGTGCTTCCTTTCAGTGCTGCTCCCTGATGGAAGTACAAGAATGTGAAAATGGTCCTTGACCAATCAAGCAACTTTTAACAGCAACAGAATAAGAGTAGGAAATATATTTGATTCTGTACTGTCTTGCTTTAATTAAATGTAAGTTCTCACTTTTTTAGATTTACACCAACAAGAAGTGTTCTTTGAAGGACCATTGGTACTAAAACCATTCTGAAGCAAACTGACTGAAATAGTAGAATCTTAAATAAAGCAATACCTAAATGTGTTATTTATAACATGAATACGTGCTGTATTTACAACATACAGGAAATAAGACAAGTATAGAAATATCATTCTTCATCCTTATACTCCAAAATCATCACTAAACCAGGGAGTACAATGTTCATTCTGGAAAATGTCAATATGTAAAGCCAGTAAAATATTTTAAGACTTACCTTTCTTTCCATCTTTTCCTTCGATTGACGATTTATCTGAGGAGCAAGGGCACCGTCCTTCACATTTGACTGAGATCTGTTTGCCTGAAGCACATGCTTGATATTCTAGTTTGCACTATGAGAAAGGAAAAGAATGAAACTGAACAATCATTTAAACAGAGAGATAAATTGTTCACTAAAATGTACTAGCTTGCATATTTTACAGTATTTTTTGTAAATGATACTGGGATAAATATGGGAACCAATAAAACAGCCCCGCATAGTTTCAGCACTGTGAAGATGATGTGGCGGCTGCAAATAAGTGAGCTAACCTCACTGAGAAATACAAGGACAATTCTGTACATCATTTCCTGGCACTCCAGGAACGTCACTCAGGGCTCTTGAATGACCTTAGCTGGAAGGCCATTCTACGTACTAGTCATGCTTTGGGGTAGATCTTGACTTTGTATGGTAGTGTAAAATGGGTGATAGTAAATTGGCAGCTCGTGTTACATCTCTCCGGATTTAATAAAAATTGGGAGTGTTGTAAAATGGGCTGCCGACTCGCTATCACTCGTTCTACACTATTGCACAAAGTCAAGTTTTACCCCTCTATGTGCGGAAGTGGTTTCCTGACATCAGTCCTCAAATTACCTTTCACCAGTTTTGTACCTTATGTCCCTTTGTCCTGCAAACATGGTTATATTAAATTATCCTTTTCTATTTTACTTAGTATCTTCTAAAATTCTATAAGGTCCCCTCTTATTTGTCTTTATTCAAGGCCAAAGATTCTAACTTTAGTCTAATCATACAGCACAGAAGGAGGCCATTCGACCCATTGGCATGCACATGCTCTTGAAAGAGCTGTCCAATTAGTCCTACTCACCCGCTCTTTCCTCACAGCTCTGCAAATTTTTCCTTTTCAAGTATATAATCAATTCCCTTTTGAAAGTTAGGAATGAATCTGCTTCCACCACCCTTTCTGGTCAGGCAATGCATTCCAGATCATAACAAAATGCTGCGTAAAAAATGTTTCTCCTCATCTTCATACTGGTTCTTTAACAAATTATCTTAAATTTGTGTCCTCTGGTTACTGACCCTCTCGCCAATGGACAGTTTCTCCTTATTTACTCTAAGTTTCACTAACCATTCTCATAACTTAGTGCTCTGACGCAGCCACATCATGCATTACTTCAGGACTTGAATGGTTCCCCACGTGCATCACTAAAACTGAATACATTATTCAAGGTGTGGTCCATGAGAGTGCTATACAGATTCAGCACGATAGCCTCAAATTTAAAATTTACTGATTTGGTTATGGTCGGAAAATTGTGTGCAGCATGCATCTAAAAATCCAAGATGCACTCCCGACGGGCAAGGCTATCGAGCAAAAGTTTGACGTTGGAAAAGTAGCCCTTATATCTCAACATTCTGTTTGATTTGTTAACTGCTGCTGGACATGTTTAGCGCTGAGTCTACTATCACTGCCAGATCACTTTCAGCTTCTTCCCTAATAATTCAATTAAGTATGTTACCCATTTTTTTCTTCCAATGTGGAAGAATTTTAAAATTCTCATCCTTGCTTTCAAATCCCTCCATGGCCTCGCCCCTCTCTATCTCTGTAACTTCCTCCAGCCATATAACCCTCCGAAATCTCTGCACTCTTGCAATTCTGGCCTCTTGCAAAGCCCCAATTTTCTTTGCTCCACCATTGGCGGCCGTGCCTTCAGCTGCCTGGGCCGTAAACTGTGGAATTCTCTCCCTAAACCTCTTTACCTCTCTCTCCTCCTTTAAGATGCTCCTTAAAACCTGCGTCTCACCTGTCCTAGTAGCTCTTTATGTGTCTCGGTGTCAAATTTTATTTGATAATCACTCCTGTGAAGCACCTTGCGGCGTTTTATAACGTTAAAGGCGCTATATAAATGCAAGTTGTTCTGGTTGACTTTGCACTTATCTTCATTGAATTTCACAGCATATTTCTGTAATTCCTTAGCTGCTTCATCAGACTCTACTCCCCCTCCCCAAGTTTTGTATTAGCTGCTAATTTTACTAAATTAATTTGTGTTTCTAAATTCAGGTAATGTATGTAGATCAGAAACAGTAGGAGCTCCAGCACTGATCCCTGGGAGCGCTCTGCCAATTACAACTTCCCAGCCCAACATCAGTCCCCTAATTACTATCCACTGCTTCCTCTCTTTCAGGCAACTCCTTATCTTAAAATGGAGCATTTAAGGAAAAATTTAAATATTCAATTAAAATTTCTAACTGAAAGCTGAAGTAACCTTCCGTTTATGTGAACTTGGGAGACTGAAAGACCTTTTCAAAATTTTCTAAAACGTGTATCTATTCTCCCATATATATCACATGGAAAAATTGCTCTTCATACGTTGCTCATATTTAGCAGTACAAAACTGCACTAGTGAAATGGGGGTGGGGGTGGGCGTCCAAGATATTGAAGTGGTCTGGACCCTTAAAGATACGGACTTTTTAAAATAAAGTTTTAGAAGTTTTGGTATTATTTCCCTTACACAAGGGGCTGAAGGGGTCTGCATATGGTGTCTTGTGTGTTTGGGGGCGGGGGGTCTGGTTGGCCATTGCCGTTTTTGGCAGCATGGGATAGGCCCATAGTGGCATGAGTGCCTGCCAGCCCCTTGACATTGGGGTGTCCGACCACAGATCTTGCAAACTCCAGTGTGGCCAGTATTGGAGGACACTGGCAGGAATGATCGCAACGTAACTGCTGTGATCGCGGCCTACGGGTTTTGAAGCTCATGATTTTTATTCATAGTATTCTTTAGTTACCTTCTCAGTCCTGTACCACTTTCATATTGGTATCATGTCAGATGACATGAAACCAGCTTTTTGTGTCCTTATTCTTATGATTGGAGATCACACTAAATATAAACTATGAAACTCTATCTGCGTCTACAACTGCAACCTGCCCAATTATCAAAGACAGCTGCTCACACAGTGAAAAATTGCAGCTATGATAGTTTTAGTATGGGCTCTGAACTCAAGTAACTAACATGAATTCACATCCCTAGTGTAAAAATGAGACTCAAGGTTTTGCTGCCAATCTGCTGCTTTTACTGCACTTAATGTAGTTTCCTGTAGAAAATAACCCTGAGGATGTTTGATTCAACTAATGCACTTTACTGCAAACATTGCATCTAAACTAGTTGTTCAGTTGACCAACATTGTGACAATAAAGCTACATACAACACTCTGCTCCGACCTTAGAAAAATAGCACAAGCTCTTGTCAGTCTGAACAATCAAATCACTTGTGTGCTAGATAAAGAACTGAAAAAATGTTGTGTAGTGAACTATGATCCAGAGAAAGTCATTCACAAGCAGTAATAATAGGTTTATGACTGGCTGCGTTCTTATCCTTACTCAGGAAGCTCAGTCATTACTGCCCAGTGCTCATGTCCTTCTTCCAATCAATTAAATCATAAATTGCTTAATTAATTTGATGTTCCACTACAAATCAAACTGTGAATATAGTGTGCAATGAATTTCACCCTCAGCAGTCTACATTGAATTTTTAAAAGAGTTTCGTAGAAGCACATTACTGGTCAATCAGTTGAGAAAATAGTTATAATAAAACATTCATTGTGTTAGGTCGGTTACCTTTCTTCATATAGTTCTTGATAATAATTTTACAATGCTACAATTTACTATATAATCCAAACTAATTCAACAGAAACATTACACAAAAATTAGTGCTTAAAAGATTAATGTCGATCCTGATAAAGTGATATCCAAGAGTGCTTAAAATGTTCAAACATAGCAACATTCTAATCAAAACATCTGTTTTAAGGTTGAATGATAATAATGAAAATTGATTTGAAATATTATAATGCTTGAATGGATACTAAAGTGTGGAACATTTTTTTCATAATTTATCATGCTTGACATAATTAGTACTCTTTCTGCAGCTACTCCCATATTAAACTGAAAGCCAAATCTACACTTTGTATACAATGTAAAATTCAAACTTTTAAAAATATTTTTATTGTTCACAATCAACTCATGAAGATAAAACTTCATACTAGTTCCTGGGCTCACTGCTGAATCAAGTTGCCATTAGGATTGAGCTGCGAAATAATTTAATAGGTGTCAGCCTGGTTCAGTGGTATAGTTCTTGATTTGGAATGAGGAGATTATTGGTTCAAGCCCCACTCCAGGGACTTGAGCACATAATCTAGGTTTACACTTCGGTACAGTATTGAGGGAATGTTGCATTGTTGGAGTTATTGCCTAGTGGATGACAAGTTAAACCCTTCTGTCTGCTCAAGTGGATGTAAAAGAACCTGTGGCACTATTCTGGCTAACATTTATCCCTCAATCAACACTTTCAACCATGCAGATTAACCAACGATTTATCACCTTGCTGTGTAGAAAATGACTGCCATGTTTGCTTACAGAACAGTCACTACACTTAAGCAATGCATGGGCTGTGAGGTGCTGTGTTATGGGCTAAAGATATGAAAGGTGGTCTGCACAGAGTGATATTAAACAGAGTGCTTCTAATCAGAGTGTTGAAATTGGGAATTTGGAGAGAGTGGAAGTCTCTAGTAAGTACTGGGTGAGTGTTAGCTGTAAAAAATGAAATTTAGCTTAACATTTTGAATTTAACTTACAACTTTAAAAACTGTAGTTAACAGAAACTGCCTGTCAGTGGTAGGTAAGTGTCAGTCAGCTGTAAGTGTTTGTCTTGAATAGTTGCTAATTAATGTGAGCAGGGAGCTGAGACAGCACTTGTAATTTGCGGAGGAGCGGGTTGGATGGCACCAGAGGAGCTGGCGCAGCGCCTGTCCTGGGACGACGTCCAGCTCACGGCCAAAGCCATCGAGTCGCTAAAAGTGGCACTGGGCCCTGACTCCACTAGGTGTGTTGAGAAGGCTCAAGCACGTGGGGCGATCCTGTTCGAACTGACCCCCATTCGGACGGAATTCCTCATCGGCGCCAGGGCCCGAAACTACCCTCGGGAGCCAATGCCTCACAACTTGAGCCATCTCCGGGAAATCACTTCCTTCCCTGTCCCTTCTGCACAGAGGGGATGCCTGTACGGGCTGCTCTTGCACACCTTTCACTTTGTCATCCTCATCTGCCGTCCGGACACGCCTTGGCGCACCATATTGCCATCTCTATGTGGGAGTCCTCCCTTTATCTATTGGGGACTTGGCCTGGAGGGTGGTGCACGGGGCAGTCCTGTGCAATAATGTACTAAGTCGGTTCACGGACTCCCAGGCCGCCTGCCTTTTCTGCAGCCTGAAGGAGTCCGTGTTCCACATATACATAGAGTGTGAGAGGTTGCAGCCCCTCTTCCACTACTTGAAGGGGCTGCTCCTCGATTTTTGGTTGCACTTCAGTCCCACGCTTCTGATCTTTGGTCACCCGGTGCAGTGCCTATGATGAAGAAAGAGTCAGCACTTGTAACTTGGGTGTGGCTCCAAGAGTATATAAGTAAACACTATCTGCTGACGCACAGAGTGGTCTTAAATGAACTGCTTCTAAACAGAGTGTTAAAGTTGGGAATTTGGAGAGAGTGGGACTTTCGAGCAGAGGGGGAAGGAGGTGCTGCTTTTTTCCTCCATTACTTGTAGTACTTTGTGTTACAGGTAAATATTTAATTTCATCTACCTAGAACTTAAACTAGATCTAGTAATTAGTTAAAAACGAAACTATAAGCTGAGTTAATGAAATACATAAATTTTAATTAACTAAATAAATAAAACAAGGTTATAAAGGGATGGCAGTGCAGGTGGTGTGCCGCAACTGCAGCACGTGGAAGTTTTTGGAGAGCCTCACGATCCCGGACGACCACGTCTGCAGTAAGTGTCTGCATCTCAAGGAACTTCAGCTCAGAGTTGTTGAGCTGGAGTCCGAGTTGTGGACATTGCGGGGCATCAGGGAGTGGGAGAGTTATCTGGAACTCTTTGATCCAGGAGACAGTCACACCCCTTAGGTTAGGTAGTGGTACAGGTCTGGTTAGTGGTCAGGGACAGGAGGGTCTGACTGCAACTCACGCAGGTAAGGGGACCCCAGGTGGAGTGTTGGAGGAGCCTCGGCCTTTGCTCCTATCCAACCGTATGAGATTCTTGTTTAAGTGTGGATGAGGGCAAAGTCAGAAATCTAAAGAGAAAAGTCAGGGCAATGGAGCAGTGTAGCGATTTGGATAAAGATAAGCAGAGTGTGACACGAAAGGACTGAGAGTTTAATGGTAAAAGTGCATCAGCAAATAAGGTGAAAGCAGGGAATAATGGTAAAAAGTTAAAATTAAAGACTCTTTATCTGAATGCACGAAGCATTCGTAACAAGAGAGACGAATTAGTGGCACAAATAGAGATAAATGGCTTTGATCTAATCGCAATTAGAGACGTAGCCCGAAATTTTCTGTACCTGGGTGGGTCGGGTGTGGGCGGTTGGCGTGGCGGGTTGCGACCCCATTGTTGCTTCCATCCCGCTGCTGAAATCGATTTTGCGCTAATGGAGCCTATTAAGCCCGCTCTGCGCGTTACCTGGTCCTATTAAATGATGCAGGGTCTGATGACATCATCGCTGACGCGTTTTCAGCCGGAATATTTGAAGGAGCCATGGCCACATTGCATTTGAAGGTTCATCTAGGA
This sequence comes from Squalus acanthias, assembly GCA_030390025.1. Lineage (NCBI taxonomy): Eukaryota > Metazoa > Chordata > Chondrichthyes > Squaliformes > Squalidae > Squalus > Squalus acanthias. The sequence continues at coordinate 144,383,836 of CM059426.1, read as the reverse complement.
GTGTGTAGGCAGCACACTGGAGGTTTTGATTGCTCCAAACAGTTGGAGAGATGACTGTACATAGGCACCCAGGTTTTCCGATGACTCCCTTCATATGCTTGTGGAGGGAGTCAGAGCATGCAGGGAGGGTCTCTTCCCTTCGAATGAAAGGAAGAGACTGCCCTGGAGACAAAAAGAGCCTGGCTCCAAATTGCAGAGGAGGTCAACAGCAGGGACGTGTTCAGGAGGATCTGGATGCAGTGCTGGAAACATTTCAATGATCTCATTACATCAGGAAAGGTGAGTACAAAGCCACACTCAACTTCATCCTGCTGTGCCTCTCATCACACCCCCATCACTCTGCCTTCCCAACCCTACTCCTGCACATCCTTACTCATGCCAACATACCTTGCATGTCCACCCATTCCTCTCTCGCTATCTACATTATCACATCCCCATCTTACTAGCCACCCCTCACACTCCCCCTCCCCCTCATCCTAATGCAATTACACTAAATAACAACACGCAAGGAGGCCACTTGGCAGTGCCACCCCACTCCATTGTAGTCTCCCTCTAAAGATGTAACCCATCAATTCCTGACATTCATTCCATCACTCTCACTCAACCTTTCTTTCCCTCCTTGCAGAAGAGAGTGCACAATAAGAGGGAGAGGGATAGGGAGAGAACTGGAGGTGGGCCTCCATCATTTGCCACCCTCACAACAGCAGAGGAGGCTGTGTTGAAGTATCTGGAGTGGCCGAGCAGCTGGAGGTGGGAGATGGAGAGAGGGGGACATCTCAGCAACCTGGTGACAGAATTACATATCATTGCTAAGGTCCTGCAAGGCAGACTGGTCATGAAAGTAAAAGCCCATGGGATCCAAGGCAAAGTGGCAAGTTGGATCCAAAATTGGCTCAGAGGCAGGAAACAAAGGGTAATGGTTGATAGGTGTTTTTGTGACTGGAAGGCTGTCTCCAGTGGGGTTCTGCAGGGCTCAGTACTGGGTCCTTTGCTTTTTGTGGTATATAGCAATGATTTGGACTTGAATGTAGGAAGTATAATTAAGAAGTTTGCAGATGATACAAAAATTGGCTGTGTGGTTGATAATGAAGAAGAAAGCTGCAGATTGCAGGAAGATATCAATGGACTGGTCAGATGGGCAGAACAGTGGCAAATGGAATTCAATCTGGAGAAGTGTGAGGTAATGCAATTGGGGAGGGCTAACAAGGCAAGGAAATACTGTACACTATAAATGGTAGGACACTGAGAAGTGCAGAAGATCAAAGGGACCTTGGAGTGCATGTCCACAGATCCCTGAAGGTAGCAGGAAAAGTAGATAAGGTGGTTAAGAAGGCATACTGGATACTTGTATTCTATGCCTCGGCTAATAAAGGCAAGAGCAGGGAGGTTATGCTTGAACTGTATAAAACACTAGTTAGGCCATAGCTAGAATACTGCGTGCAGTTCTGGTCACCACATTACAGGAAGGATGTGATTGCACTAGAGGGGGCACAGAGGAGATTTACGAGGATGTTGCCTGAGCTGGGGAATTTTAGCTATGAGGAAAGATTGGATAGGCTGGGGTTGTTTTCTTTGGAACAGAGGAGGCTGAGGGGAGACCTAATTGAGGTGTATAAAATTATGAGGGGCCTAGATAGAGTGGGTAGGAAGAACCTATTTCCCTTAGCAGAAGGGTCAATAAGCAGGGGGCATAGATTTAAAGTAATTGGTCAGAAATTTGGAGGGGATTTGAGGAGAAATTTTTCACCCAGAGGGTGGTGAGGGTCTGGAACTCACTGCCTGAAAGGGTGGTAGAGGCAGAGACCCTCATCACATTTAAAAAGTATTTGGATATGCACTTGAAGTGCCATAACCTACAAGGCTACGGACCAAGTTTTGGAAAGTGGAATTAGGGTGGATAGCTCTTTGTCTGCCGGCACAGACAAAATGGGCTGAATGGCCTCCTTTTGTGCTGTAAATGTCTATGATTCTATGATACAGCTACATGGCATACATCAGTCACTCACAGAGAGGGTTGATGAGGGCAATGCGGTTGATGTGGTGTACATGGACTTCCAAAAGGCGTTTGATAAAGTGCCACATAATAGGCTTGCCCATGGAATAAAAGGACAGTGGCAGTATGGATACGAAATTGGCTAAGTGACAGGAAACAGAGAGTAGTGGTGAACAGTTGTTTTTCGGACAGGAGGAAGGTACACAGTGGTGTTCCCCAGGGGTCGGTACTAGGACCACTGCTTTTCTTGATATATATTAATGACTTGAACTTGGGTGTACAGGGCACAATTTCAAAATTTGCAGATGAGACAAAACTTGCAAGTATAGTGAACAGTGAGGAGATAGTGTTAGACTTTAAGAGGACATAGACAGGCTGGTGGAATGGGCGGACACGTGGTAGATGAAATTTAACACAGAAAAGTGCGAAGTGACACATTTTGGTAGGAAGAACGAGGAGAGGCAATATAAACTAAAGGGTACAATTCTAAAGGAGGTACATGAACAGAGAGACCTGGGGGTGTATGTGCACAAATCGTTGAAAGCGCCAGGGCAGGTTGAGAAAGCGGTTAAAAAAGCATACGGGAGCCTGGGTTCATAAATACAGGCATAGAGTACAAAAACAAGGAAGCTATGATGATCCTTTATAAAACACTGGCCCGACCTCAACTGGAGTATTGTGTCCAATTCTGGGCACCACACTTTAGGAAGGATGTGAAGGCCTTAGAGAGGGTGCAGAAAAGATTTCCGAGAATGGTTCCAGAGATGAGGAACTTCAGTTACGTGGATAGACTGGAGAAGCTGGGGTTGTTCTCCTTAGAGTAGAGAAGGTTGAGAGGAAATTTGATAGAGGTGTTCAAAATCATGAGGAGTCTAGACAGAGTAGATAGAGAGAAACTGTTCCCATTGGCAGAAGGGTAGAGAACCAGAGGACACAGATTTAAGGTGCCTGGCAGAAGAACCAAAGGCGACATGAGGAATAACTTTTATATGCAGCGAGTGGTTATAATCTGGAATGCACAGCCTGAGAGGGTGGTGGAGGCAGATTCAATTGTGGCTTTCAAAAGGGAATTGGATAAGTACCTGAAGTGAAAATATTTGCAGGGCTACGGGGAAAGGGCGGCGGAGTGGGACTAGCTGAAGTGCTCTTGGAGAGCCGGCATGGGCTCGATGGGCCGAATGGCCTCCTTCTGTGCTATGACCATTCTATGATTCTATATGGGGACTGATGTCATCAGCCACTGAATGGTCGTCATGTGCATAATGGTATCTGTACCCATTCTTCATATGGCATATCTAAATCATCTCTTTACTCTCCCAGGTCCATCATGCGCGCCCCCCTCCCCCCGCTGTCTAGGAGGAAGAGGAAGACGACTCCTCAGAGGACCTCCAGCCTCTGAGGATGCAGCGCCATCAGATATGAGCGCAACCAGCACCAGTGCAGAGATACATACCTCAGTGTGTCCCACGCGAGACAGAGTAGTGTTGTCACTGGGTCCGTCACAAGTCACAAGTGAACAAGAGTAGATGGTGGAGACAGGGATAGCAGTGGAGACTCCTCGTCGGTGGGCACAGGATGCTCCCAGCTCTGCTCAGTTACATGCAAACACTGAACTTCGGGGGACATCCAGAAAGATGGCGATCTGGGAGGTGCAGGAAGAAGTGCGGTTTTGCGACCGCGATGTCTGCGAACATTCAGAGAATGGAGGAGCCCATCTCCAACATGAGCTCCATCTTGTCGCAGGCAATTGTGACTGTAGGCTCTTCTATGGATAGGATGGCCACCTGCATGGAGCAGCTAATGCGCTACTCACAGGAGCACATGGGCTTGTAATTAAGAATAGTTGGCTGTCTATGGAGCATAGATGGCAGAGGTTCATAGACCTCCTGTCTAGGAGGGATGTCAGCATAGACATAGGTTCTCATGGGCCCACTGATGTGCAGCAAGGTGCTCTCCAGCTCCTTGTTAGTAGGAAAGTGCGGGTGGCCCGTGAGAGGGATGATGGTGAGAGGGGAGCTGGAAGTGTGGGCTCCTCTCAAAGTGCTTACACTTCTCCCCCATTGCCACCCCCTCTGTCAGAGCCCCAGATGGCTCCTCGGATCGCAATGGCCAAGTCTGCCCCTACACAGTCGCAGGAGGAGCAGACTATGGCGGAGCCATCACAGGCTCCAAAACCCAGAGGACGTCCGGCAAGAGTGTCTGAGCAGTCGCAGCAGTTAAGTGAGCAGGCTGCCTCTACCTCTGTTGAAGCCACAGGGGTAACACCTCGTAAAAGCATGCGGAAGAGAAAGATGACACACAAGTAGATTCACAAGGGTAGCCACTTGGGTGTTTTATTCAATGTTAATGTCAAGTTTCTGTTAATGTATTGTCAAACATAAAAATCTTTATTTTCACCACTTTCCAGTCTTGGACAAATTGTTGCGCACCTTTGGAAGTGGCTTAGTGAGTTGCAGTGAATGGTGAGACATAAAGGTACCTCCAGTAATGGTGGTCAGTGTGAAAGAAATGGCTTAGTTGTAGGTATGCTTTATGGTGTTGGTGTCGGGTGTTGCCAACCTGGCGCAGCATGTGGCAGCCATATGGGTATCCTGTGTAAATGTAAGTAAATCTGGCCATAATGAGGCCATCCCTGGCCTCCCGGGCAGCAATGTGCTCGGGTGCTGGTGGGATCTGGCCCGCAGGTTCCTCCAGCTCCTCCTCCTCCTCGTCTTCCAGCTGATGCTACTCCTCCTCCTCCTGTGAAGAGGCTGAGTGCTCAGTGTCTTGCTCCTCATGCAGCTCCAATCCTCACTGCTGCGCTATGTTGTGCCAGGCGCAGCAGAGCACAATGATTCTGGAGACCCTGGCTGGTGCATACTGAAGGGCTCCTCCAGATCTGACAAGGCATCTGAAGCACGCCTATTGTCTGCTCTATACACATCTGGTGGAAATGTGGCTTTCATTTTATCTCTCCTGGGCCTCAGTACTTGGTCTCCTCAAGGGTGTCATGAGCCACGTCTACAGTGGATAACTTTGGCTCCAAGCAGCCAGCCGGAAAGTCTGTTTGGAGGAGCGAACAGCTGAGGGAGGGTGGACTGGCAAAGGACAAAAGAGTCATGGCAGTTGCCAGGGAATTTGGCACACACATGCAAGATGATCTTCCTATGTTTGCAGACCAGCTACACATTGAGAGAGTGGAAGCCCTTGTGGTCGACAAAGACTCCTGGGTTATGATGGGATGCCCTGATGGCCACATGTGTGCAGTCGATGATGCCCTGCACTCGTGGGAAGCCAGCCAGAGTGGCAAAGCCAAGCGCCTGCTCGGTAACACTGGCTTCATCAGTGGCAAAGTTGATATAATTGGCTGACTTGTCAAAGAGGGCATCGGTGACCTGTGTGATGCATCTGTGGGCGGACGACGGCAAGATGCTGCAAATGTCTGCTGCAGATCCCTGGAAGGAGCCTGAGGCGAAGAAGTTAAGGGTGCTGGTGACTTTGACAGCCATTGGTAAGGCATGTCCCCCCGCTACTCTGGGCTGCAGGTCATGCTCAAGCAATGTGCAAATATCTGCGACAACCTGGCGCAATAGCCTGAGCCTCCTTTGGCACTGCTGCTCCGTTATGTTGAGAAAGCTCATCCTCTGCCTGTATACCCTGTGTTGGGGGTATCGCTTTCGGTGCAGTGCAGCCCTGCACTGATGCCCTCTGTCCTGTGAAGCGTCAGGTGGTTGAGGAGAAGGTTGGTGGTGTTGTTGTTGGTGCTGATGGTGTGCCTGGTGCTGCTGGTGTTGGAGCTCATCGTGGTTCAATTCTGAGGACCAAGCTGACACAGTATAAACGGCAGCCATGCTTGTGGAATAGATGGCAGGTCAAGTAGAGATCAGAGGAGCAAGCTGTCAGTGGTGTGATAGGTTGTAACAATGAGGTGAGACTGGATGGCGACATTGCTGCTAACACTTGCAGCCTATAGAAAGCTAAATGTGTGCTGAGAATGCAGTCAGCAACAGCTTCTGCCTGAGGAAAGTGACCAGCTGTGAGGTGCGAGGTTTTATAGTACATTTCATGCTGTCATCTAATCAGCTGGAGCAATGGCCACTCAACTCCCATCTCAGGCTGACAGACGTGGTTCCCGAGCTGCGTGAATCCCACGGACAGCCAGGGAAATTCATAAGGTAGGCTGAAAAACGCTCAAGGGTCTGATGACTACCTGTTAATGATTTGAATTAGGTCGCCCACCTCTGCTGGTCGGGTTGCTGCCGCACCGGCAAATGCGCCCGAGGGAAAGGCACGTGGGGACGGGATGACGGTGGGTTCCCAATCCGCTGCAACTTATTTCAATTCCCACCCGTCCCGCCTCCAATCGCGCCCGCACGGACCCCACAAAATTCCGGCCATGGTTGCAAGGTGACCAAGGTTGGGAACTAAATATTCCAGGGTACTTGATGTTTCACAAAGACAGGCAAAATGGAAAAGGAGGTGGGGTGGTTAGCCCTGATAATAAAAGATAACATAAAGACAGTAGTGAGAAAGGAGCTTGGCGCAGATGTAAGCTTCGCAAAATTCCCCAGAAACTCGTATAGACCCCTAAAAGGGGTGATTTTTGGATTTTTCCTATGAATTTGGGATGATGAGATAAGTGAAGTGATTTGAGGTAAAAACCTCAGTTTTAGACATTTTAAAGATCAGGGAAGAAAACCCTGAGGAAAAATGACTTTTAAAAATGACTATGGGAAAAAAAACACCTTTGCGAAGGGGTGTGGCGAGGCAGTGGACAGCTTTTGGTGTCAAGCTGTCTGGAATTTCTTTGCACTGCAATCCAGGCAGGAGGAAGAGCCTCACCCAAAACCTCACAACACATCCAAAATTGAATAATTCAAGACACCTTTTGAATATCCCCAGGCCCAAACAAGATGCCAGAAGCCTGTAAACAATAAAACATCTAGTACAGCCATTACTTCATCAAAAACCAATCAGCCAGGTATCTATAGGGACAAGATTTGGCGCGTAGATAAAGGCCCTGCCTAAATGGGAGACATCGGAAGCCATCAGGACAATTTAACACCAAGTTAAACTTAACAAGCCCGCAAAACTAAGACAATGGAATGAACAGGCCTCAACTGAAACCTAAATCAGTTCAACACGAAACCGATTTAGTAAAGGGGTTTTGGCGCGAAAAAGACAAAGGGCTGGATTTTCATTGACCCGTGGAGGCGGGTTTGGAGGCGTGTGGGGGGTTAAAATTGCGAAAACTGGCGGGCGGGCACAAGTCCGCCTCCATCCCGCCTCCACGCAATTTTCATTAAATCGTGTCTGCTGGTCCCGACTCCGTCCCGCCTTTACGAGGCGGGATAGGCTGTTAAGGCCATTAACAAGCACTAAATTGGCTCTATAATGCTATTTTGAAAGGCCTTTGTGATTTTAACCCTTGTTCTACGTGAAGCACGCCAGATTTGAACCATGAATTTGAAACCTGGCGGGAGCACATTTCGAAAGCTGACTATCAGCTGCAGGTCCACTATTACAACGGAGTAATAGGAAAAATATCTGGGAGCAGACCTAGGGCTGCTGCTGCTCATTTTGCCTTCAGGTCCTCTCACAGCAAAGCTCTCTCTCTCTCTCTCTCTCTCTCTCCTGCTGCTGCTGCTGCTGCTCATTTGCATCCAGGTCCTCTCACAGCAAAGGCCAGTCTCTGAAGACCTTCAATGCAGCAGTAATGATGACATCATCAGAGGCGACTTTCAGACTGAAAACACTAATTGGTTCATGGGTTCCCACATGCTGGAACTCAATTGCCCAATTAGGTGAAAATTACATCAATCTCCCACATCCAATTGCAGTCGGGTGGATGACACGACCCCAACCCGCCCCAGTATCGAAATCCAGCCCAAAGGGTCTGAACAGTATAATTGAGGGCCTAATCCCCCAAGAAAGTCTCTCTCAGCTCTGTTCCAGTTGTAGCAAGTTCCAGCAAGACACTACCAGCCACATGACAAGCAGGAGGAGGAGAGAAGCAAAGCAGCAAGGCCACGAGGCAGACCCGGGGCGAGATCGGAGGCAAGGACAGACTAGGCCAGGCAAGGGCTAGAGCTGAGGCTACTGGGAGCGAGTCGGCATTGCTCAGCACACGGTCTAGCACGAGCAGCCACTAGCCAAGGTCACTGGAGGATGGGAGCGAGTCGGCATCGCTCAACCCACGGTCCAGCCCCAGAAGGTACCGCCCTGACAAGCCTCCAACGCAACAAAACTCAATGACCAGACCACCATCGCAGATTTCACAGACCGGTACCACGTGGGGACGGCAGGCCCCAAAGGACAAAAAGAGAGTACCTCAAAATCGCAATCAACTTACCTGGCTGGATTTCGCACTGTCAAAACCCCTGTTTGGTGAGCATTATCCCTGATCTCCTGAAACCAAAACCTAGCTAGATAGTGGGATTTTTGGGAGGGATAAGGGTTTTTGTATATTGTCATTCTCCCTCGCCTGTACCGTGTGTTCTCCAACCTGTTTAAGTGTTAAGTGTGTTTTAAGTTTGTTACCTTTTCTTTTAATAAAAGTCAAAATTCTTTCATCAGGACCTGTTGTCTACTGCATCTTTGTTCACAACCCCCCAAATAAGTCCAAGGTCCAGAACCAGGGGTGTGGGAGCAATTCAAACGCTCACTGAGTCAGAGGTGAGGCTGACCCCTACCACACCACCCCCTACACAGAAGATTAGAAAGTAGAATCACTATGGGTGGAGTTAAGATATAACAAGGGGCAGAAAACACTGGTGGGAGTAGTTTATAGGCCCCCAAACAGTAGCTATACCATTGGACAGAGTATTAATCAACAAATAATGGGAGCTTATAACAAAGGTAATACAATAATCATGGGGGACTTTACTCTTCATATAGACTGGGAAAATCGAATTGGCAATGATAGTCTGGAGGGCGAGTTCATGGAATGCATTCAAAACAGTTTCCTAGAACAATACGTCATGGAACCAACCAGGGAACAAGCTATTTTAGATCTTGTATTGTGTAATGAGTCTGGATTAATTAGTAATCTCATAGTAAAGGATATTATGATCACTCTGGGGAAGAGTGATTATAAGATGATAAAATTTCACTTTGAGTTTGAGAGTGAAATACTTCAGTCAGAAACGAAAGTCTTAAACTTAAATAAAGCCAATTACATAGGTATGAGGAGTGAGTTGGCTAAGGTAGTTGGGAAATTAGATTAAAATGTATGACGGTCGATAAGGAGTGCCAAACATTTAAAGAAATATTCCAAAATTCTCAACAAATATACATTCCATTGAGAAATAAAAACTCCAAGGGAAAAGTGATCTATCCGTGGCTAACTAAAGAAGTTAAGGATAGCATTAGATTAAAAGAGGCTTATAATGTTGTGAAAAATTGCCTGAGGATTGGGAAAGCTTTAAAAACCAGCAAAGGATGACCAAAAAATTGATAAAAAGGGAGAAAATGGAATATGAGAGTAAACTAGCAAGAACTATAATACAGATTGTAAGAGCTTCTATAAGTATGTAGAAAGGAAGAGAGTAGCAAAAGTATGCATTTGTTCCCTTAGAGGCTGAGACAGGTGAAATTATAATGGGGAATAAGGAAATGGGTGAGACTTTAAACAAATATTTTGTATCTGTCTTTACAGTAGATGACACAAAAAGCATATCAAAAATAGTGGGGAACCACGGGGCTAATAAGAGGGAGGAACTTAAAGTACTTAATATCAGTTGGTGTTGAGAGAGATTTAGATGTCATCGTACAGGAAACACCAGAAGTTAACATGTAGGTACAGCAAGCAATTAGGAAGGCAAATGGCATGTTGACCTTTATTGCAAGGGTGTTGGAGTACAAGAGTAAGGAAGTCTTATTATAATTTTACAGGGCTTTGGTGAGACCACACCTGGAATACTGTGCATAGTTTTGGTCTCCTTATCTGAGAAAGGACATACATGCCTTAGAGGCGGTGCCACGAAGTTTCACTAGATTGATCCCTGGGATGAGAAGGTTGTCCTATGAGAAGAGATTGAATAGATGAGGAAGAATTTCTTCACTCAGGGGATGTGAATCTTTGGAATTCTCTACTCTATTGAGTCATTGTGTATATTCAAGGCTGACATAGATAGATTTTTGGACTCTAGGGGAGTCGAGGGATATGGGGATCGGGCGGGAAAGTGGAGTTGAGGCTGAAGATCAGCCATGATCTTATTGAATGGCGGAGCAGGCTCGAGGGGCCGTATGGCCCACTCCTGCTCCTCATTCTTATGTTGTTATGTTCCAAGGTGCTACATAAATGAAAGTTTGTTCTTTCCCAATGGTGCAGTTTTCAAAATGGCTGCCAGCCACTTGTGGAAAAGGGTAGCTAACAATTTAATTAGAAGCATTAAAGTGGATTACTTATTCAAAATCTTCCTGCTACTGAATGCTGGCCTCAATGAAACCAGTCATACAGGTGGGGAATGCCATTGACCGTGTTAAATAATGTCTAAATTGGAAATAGTAGGATAGATATTCTGATAGGTTACACCCATTAATGGCGTAAAATGAGTGTAACTGAGTAAAACAATGGGTGGAAATACACAGTCAAATTTTCTCCTATTTAGAGTCCCATCTGATTTCCCAGTTGGGTTTTGTACTGGCTCCAGCTGCACTACCAGTTTTCAGTTAATTAAAATTAGATGAGCACTCAATTTCCCAACATTTATGCTGGTCTAGCACTTCATCATCTACCCGCCCATATAAAATAGGAATCCAGGCTGCTATGGTGTGCTGTTTTTAGAAGTTCATTTAAAAAGCACTACAGTAAGATCTGTAAAAGGATTTTGAAGTTATTTCATAGAATCACATAGCACAGAGGTCATTTGACCCACTGGACTGGATTTTCCAAGCCCCGAGGAGGCGGGCATGGAGGCAGGACTGCCGGTAAAGTTGCAGAAAGTGGGGGCGGATGGCAAACCCGCCCCCATCCCGCCTCCGTGCCCTTTTGCCAGGAGGCGGGAAGCCGTCCTGCCCTGGGTCCCGTCTCCTCGAGGCGGGAAAGGGATTAAATCTTTTTAACTGCCTGTTAACAGGCAGAAAAAGGATTAGTCCCATTTTACCTTTTCAAGTGCAGGCTTCCCAACCTTGGAGAATCCTGCTGGGGTGGAGGAGTCGAGTAGGAGGTCTGCGGGGGTCGGAGGGGTCTGAACGTGCAATGTAGAGGTGAGTGATGGGTGCAAGTGTGGAGTGGTAAGTATGTGAGGTGAGTGTAAAGTGTTAGAAAATGTTCACTTACCTTTGTTTCTGCCTACAGCCTTCAGCCGCTGTGGTCCTGGAGTCCCGACATCTTCGTTGTAGATTTCACAGACTGGCTGTTGGATCCTCCGAACCAACAGTCATTTGATTTCTACAAACTAGAAAGGCTTGATGAGTCCTGAACACAAGGGCTCATCAAACTACAGAGAAAGTCAGTGTTTGACAGCTTCACAGAGCTGTCAAATGCTGACATTTCTTATTTCAAGAAGTCTTAACAGATGGCATGTCAGACATTGACGTGCTCTGTCAGTGACTTCCCCCTAATTGGCCTGCTGAGCCCGCAACGCGGGCTTGACAAGGTCAATCAGGGGAAAATCCCGTTGGTTGGCCAGAGGCTGATGGAGGCGGGACTGAGACCCGACAAGCAGCAGTCCCACCTCCAGCATGTCTCCATTCACAAAATCCAGTCCATTGTGCCTGTCCTAGCTCTCAAAGAACTACCAATTTGTCCCACTCCCTTGCTCTTTCACCAAAGCCCTGCAAATTCTTCCTAACAACAACTTGCAGCTATATAGCACCTTCAATATAGGAAAATGTCCCAAGGTGCTTCACAGAGGTGTAATGAAAAAAATGGACACAGAGCCAAAGAAGGAGATATAAGGAGGGGTGACTAAAAGCTTGGTCCATGAAGTGGATTTTAAGGGGGGCCTAAAAGGGGAAAGAGGGTGTGGAGAAGTGGAGGGGGCGAGGGAATTCCAGAACATGGGGTCCAGTTGGCTGAAGGCACAATGGCTAATGGTGGGAGAAAGGGAAGGAAAGATACAAAAGACGCCTGAGTCAGAAGAATTGAGAGTTTAGTATGTGGTTGCAGGTCTAGAGGAGTTTACAGAGCGCGGGAGGCGTGAGGTCATGAAGGGATTGAAACGCAATGAGAATTTTAAATTGGAGGTATTGGGGTACCAGGAGCGAATTTAGGTCAGCAAGGACAGGGCTGATGGGTGAATGGGACTTATTGCAAGATGGGATATTGGAAGCAAATTTGGGAAGTGAACAAGGCATCGAAGAGGGTTTCACCAGCAGCTGGGCGGAGGTGGGCATTGTTACGAAGGTGGAAATAAGCGGTCTTTATGATGGAGAGGATATAGGGTCAGAAGCTCAGCTCAGGGTCGAACAGGATGCCAATGTTGTGAACAGTCTGTTGCGAACAATGCAGCCAATTATGCACAACAATGAGATAAATCACCAATTTATCTTTTTTTGGTGGTGGTTGAGTGATAAATGTTGGCCTGGACACCAGGAGAATTCCTCTGCTCTTCTTCGAATAGTGCCTTTCACGACTTCAGGACATCCCAAAGCACTTCACAGTCAATAAAGTGTAGTCACTGTTGTAATGTAGACAAACACAGCAGCCAGTGTGGGCACAGCTAGGTCCCACAAACAGCAATAATATAAATGACTAGATGATCTATATTAGTGATGTTGGTTGAGGGAGAAATATTGGCCAGGACAGCAAAAGAACTCTGCTGCTCTTCTTTAAATAGTGGCATGGGATCTATTACATTCATGGGCTTCTTCGGCAGCACCTCCCAAACCCTGCGACCTCTACCACCTAGAAGGGCAAGGGCAGCAGGCGCATGGGAACACCACCAGCTCCAGGTTCCCCTCCAAGTCACACACCATCCTGACTTGGAAGTATATCGCCGTTCCTTCATTGTCGCTGGGTCAAAATCCTGGAACTCCCTCCCTAACAGCACTGTGGGAGTACCTTCACCACACGGACTGCAGCAGTTCAAGAAGGCAGCTCACCACCACCTTCTCAAGGGCAACTAGGGATGGGCAATAAATGCTGGTTTTGCCAGTGACGCCCACATCCCAGGAACGAATTAAAAAAAAACCTGAGAGGGCAGACACGACCATGGTTTAACATCGCATCGAAAATATGGCACCTTTATCAGCTTAAACTTTCATAACCAGCATCTACCTGGATAAACTACCTACTGTGCAAATGAAAAAGGGTGACACACTGTACCATCAGGTATCACAGGGAGGTATCCTCTTGCAATATCACGATGTTTGATATTGTACCTAACAATCCAATCCTACATTTGTACAACTAATTATCACAAATATCACTATTGTGGAGACTAGTTCAATGTAGCTGGCCTAATGCTGAGAAAAAATGCAGCATTTGGAGCTAACCATTAATAAGCTGAATCTAGAATTCCAGAAATATTCTTATTTTTAAAAAGTTAAACACAGGAAACCCAGACGAAATATAATTTGTCACTTGCTGTACTACTGTCTAGTCAGTGAACCTGTTTGTATGTCAGAGGAGATAACCTGAAGTGAAGTGCCTGTCTAAAAGATATTGTTACATAGCTATTGACTTTATTAATTCTGCTTTGTTTTGGATTATTTTCGTTCATGTTTCCAGAATCATAAGCACAAAATATATGATTGCATTGATTTGACGCTGTGAATTATTTGATGGAGATGGCTTCTGCTACTCAGAGAAACCTATCAAATTCAGATTTGATTCTCTAAATATACTGTTTGTAGGCACTGGAGCAAATATTTTATAAAGCTAGCAGTCTGTTTTAAGAGATTATGGGTGATCAATCAGCTTCTCTCAGTTTTCTTTCCCTTTCACATGGGTAGCTCTTCAAGCACTCCCATAATTACTGAGGCCTTTCAATAATATTAAAAGCACCACAGCTTGCTTATTGAGCTAATTATACTATTTCAGTGGAAGCTATGAAGTCCTCATAATTTATTATGAAGAGATTGGCGATTTATTGGACCAGATGTTCAATTGTCATGGACCATAGTACTGAAAGAATCTCTGTGACATGTTGTACAATATTACTAATTGATCATTATTATGTTTATAACATGTCAAGAGGTTCTAATTACAAAATTGCCCTTATGAGCTAAATTGAACTAAATGAGAATCGGTATCCATGTTCCAAAATGTAAGTTTCTATTCTTTGGCTGTTCCATTTGGCTTGTACATTATAAGCTGCATGTTGCTTCCAGCTTATTAATATTCTGTCTCTTTATGTTTGCAGGTTTACAGATGTTCCTGAAATAGCTGAGTCCATTATTTCAAACTAATTTTACGAGGTCTATATAAAAATCACTGCTCGCCAACTGAAGACTACAGTGCAGCTAGATGATAAATAACATACAGGGGTAGAGTATCCGCTAGTTTGCGCTAGTATTATCAGCGCAAAATAGGTGAAAGCGGGTGAACCAGTGCAAAAGATCAGGGAATTATAAATGCAAGTTACATCAAGTGTAAATCGAGTTTCTGCGATCTTTAATGTTGGTTTCAAAATAATTTCGCCCAAAGACAGCCCCGCCCACAAAACTGGCCTCGCCCCCCAGATTAAAGTAATTAGGATGCCGAGTTTCCGCTAATTGTGGCCGTTCGAGGAATCTCTTCAAATTAAGCTTGTTCTTTTAGGCGCACTAGTAGGTACATTTTAAAAGTTTTTACATATTAAAATATTTAATTTACTAAGAAACTGACTAGTGTACACCAATGAAACAATTAATCTAGTAAATGTTTCAGTATAATATTTTTAAGTCATTTTCAGGAAGATGATTGTGGTTGTTGGAGGCCAATCATCTCAGCCCCCGGACATCAATGCAGGAGTTCCTCAGGGTAGTGCCTTAGGCCCAACCATCTTCAGCTGCTTCATCAATGACCTACCCTCCATCATAGGGTCAGACGTGGGGATGTTCACTGATAATTGCACAGTGATCATTTTCATTTGCAACTCCTCAGATAATGAAGCAGTCCGTGCCCACGTGCAGCAAGGCCTGGACAACATTCAGGCTTGGACTAATAAGTGGCAAGTAATGTTCGTGCCACACAAGAGCCAGGCAATGACTATCTCCAACAAAAGAGTCTGACCACCGCCCCATGACATTCAACGGCATTACCATCGCCAATTCCCTCATCATCAACATCCTGGGGGTCACTGTTGACCAGAAACTTAACTGGAACAGCCACATAAATACTGTGGCAACAAGAGCGGGTCAGAGGCTTGGAATTCTGCAGCGAGTGTCTCACCTCCTGACTCCCAAAGCCTTTGCACCATCTACAAGCACAAGTAAGGAGTGTGATGGAATACTCTCCGCTTGCCTGGATGAGTGCAGCTCCAACAGCACTCAAGAAGCTCAACAACAGGACAAAGCAGCCTGCTTGATCGGCACCCCATCCACCACCTTAAACATTCACTCCCTCCACCACCAGTGTACCATGGCTGCAGTGTGTACCGTCTACAAGATGCACCGCAGCAACTCACCAAGTTTTCTTCGACAGCACCTCCCAAACCCGCGACCTCTATCACCTAGAAAAACAAGGGCAGCAGACGTATGGGAACACCATCACCTCCAAGTTCCCCTCCAAGTCACACACCATCTTGACTTGGAAAAAATATCACCGTTCCTTCATCGTTGCTGTGTCAATATCCTGGAATTCCCTCTCTAACAGCACTATGGGAGTACCTTCACCACATAGACTGCAGAGGTTCAAGAAGGCGGCTCACCACCACCTTCTTAAGGGTAATTAGGGATGTGCAATAAATGCTGTCCTTGCCAGCGACGCCCACATCCCATAAACAAATTTAAAAAAAAGCTACTCACAGGTGGTGGACTAGACACTCTTATTAAAAATGCTTATTTTTTGTGATAAACCCATTTTCAGCCGAATTAATAAAACTGCACCAAGTTACCACTCTTAAATACATCAAATGAATATTTTTAATGCTTAGCAAAAAATTAATGATTACGTTCTATTACGCTGCCTGAGTGCGTTGATTCATGGAAGATGTTAACATTTGGGATTATGCAAATCAGTTTGGGCAGAAACTTGAACTGCAACATCACTTCGGAAAAACAGCACAATTTCAAGCGCAATTTACGCCCAGTTTTCTGATTGTGCCCAAAGTGGAAACTTTACCCCACAATGTATAATTATAGCAGATATCAATATACTCAATCTTTATAAACAATAATCTGCTTTATTATGCTGGAAACAGCCTTGTAATACTTTACAGCTTGTTTATTAGGATTTTATTCAAGAAAACTCTTTTATATACCTTTGAAAGTGAAGTATAATTTCAAACCTTTAATAATAATTTAATTCTGAAAACAATCCTGCTCCAAGTTAAATTAGTTCAAAGGTATGACAACCTACCCTGTATTTCCTGTCTGGTTATGCTGGTAAACCAGGGAAGGGAAAATCAGTCAGGGAAGTCGTTCTACTGGCTCACTGCCCCCAGCACTTCAGGCATTTTCCAGCAGAAGTGATGCCAGGTGCATAATACATCTGCCAAACATGGGCAGGCATATTATAATCCAATGCAAATGATGGGGAGTACATCATATAATGTGTTTGTGTCATTTGTACTCCAGCAAGGCTTGACACAAGAGACCTGTGCAGCCTGGTGTCCAGCTTTGATGTGGGGTTACATTTTAAATGGCCACTTTCCCTCCTGCAATTGATGTGAGAGAAACTGACAAATTTCAAAACTGGTAACTTTTTTAAAAATCTTGTATATTGCGGCAAGGTGCTGCAACAATACAGCAGCACCGTAAGTGTTCCTGGCACGTGCTGAAAGTATTTAGATAGCCCTAACCCTGTGATATACAGGAAACTCTTGTTTAAACGGCACCTAAATATCCGGAATTCTCTATTAACCGGCAAAATTCATACTCCGAAAACTCCTCTCAAATAACCGGCAATGTTTCCGAGTCTCCCGCGAACGCCGAGTTAGTCAGTGGGGGTAGTTCTCCAAAGTGCCACTACTCGGCTTCCTGGCGCTGTCGGAAGACCGAACACTGCAATAACAAGAGTCTGATTCTCCCGCGCTGCCGGGAGTCTCTTCTGATCCGCCATTTTACTGTGTGTCTCCCGCGCTGCTGGTAGTCTCTTCTGATACACCATTTTACTGTGTGTCTCCCGCGCTGCTGGTAGTCTCTTCTGATCCACCATTTTACTGTGTGTCTCCCGCGCTGCTGGTAGTCTCTTCCTAGCCACCATTGTTCTGTGTGTCTCTCCATCTTTATCAGGAATTATCTCCCCCATCTTGCATTATGGAATTCCCAAAAGCTGGTCCAAGCAAAAGGAAGAGAGTGGTCTTAACTTTAAAACAGAAAATCGAGGTGTGCCAACGACTAGAAAGGAGAGAGAAGCGTATCAACATTATGAATGAATTCAAAATCGGTTCGTCAACAATCTACGACATCAAATCGCAGAAGGATAAGCTGCTCAAGTTTTATTCAAGCTCGGAGACATCTAAGAGTGTAGAGAAACGGCGTAAGCCTAAGCTTGAAGAGCTGGATACCATACTTTATGAATGGTTTTCTCTTAAGTGTTCAGAGGGTGTTCCAATTTCCGGACCCATGCTAATCGAGAAAGCGAAGGATTTCTACAAAAGGATGGAGCTCACTGACAAGTGTGCTTTCTCTGAGGGATGGCTAACGTGCTTCAAGTTACGGCACGGGATACGACGACTCGATATTTCCGGGGAGAAGAAATCAGCTGATCACGACGCCGCAGAAGAATACTGCGATTATTTCAATCGGATTGTGCAGCAACATGATTTGTCGCCAGCACAGATATATAATGCCGATGAAACTGGCTTGTTTTGGAGGTTTTTGCCAGAATCAACGCTTGCTGGGGCTAGTGAGGCTAATGCTTCAGGTTACAAGAAAAATAAAGATCGTGTAACCGTGCTAACATGTGCGAATGCTGCTGGATCACACCGGGTTAAACTTCTTGTTATTGGGAAGTATAAAAATCCCCGTGCATTTAAAAATGTTGAGTACAAAGCTCAAAAAAATGCTTGGATGGATAAGGAAATCTTCTCCGATTGGTTCCATCATATTTTTGTTCTATCTGTGAGGGAACATTTCCATAAAATAGGGAAACCTGAAGATAGCAAATGCATTTTATTGCTTGATAATTGTAGAGCCCATCCGCATGAATCCGAGTTGGTTTCGGGAAATATTTTCACCATTTATTTGCCACCAAATGTAACTTCTCTCATACAACCCATGGACCAGGGCGTATTCCAAAATCTGAAGTGTCGTTACAAGAAAGACTTCCTACGTAAACTGATAAGCCAAGATGACAATATTCACGCATTTCAGAAGGAATACAATATTAAAGATGCCATCTATAATGTTGCATGTTCCTGGAACTTTGTGAAAGGTCACACTCTGAGGCAAGCCTGGCGCAAATTGTGGCCTTCTGTAATGTTTGCTGAAGGTTCTTCTTCAGAGGAGGAATTTCATGGGTTCAATGTTCGTCCCAAGAAGAGTACAATAATGGAAATGGCTGGTATGGTGAAAAATGTAGGCGCAGCAAACCCTCTACGTCACCTCAGTGAAAGTGATATCGAGCAGTGGGTTGATGCAGATGGAGAAGTTGGTGTTGTGCATATGCTAAGTGATGATGAAATAATTGAGAATGTTTTGAATCCAAAGAAAGAAAAGGAAAGTGAGATGGAAAGTGAAGAGGATGATATTTCTGAAGAGAACAAGATTTCTTGGGCTAAAGCTGCAGAAGGATTTTCTTCAATCCTCCAATTTGCTGAAAGGCAGACTTGCTACTCTGCCCAAAAAGTTATGCAACTCCATATTCTGCATTCCACGTTTCTACAGAAAAGGCAAGAGTCCACTAAGCAAACTGACATCCGCAACATGTTTAAGAAAGCTTCCAAAAGAGTCGAAGCAGCGGAAGTGCCTGAAGAATCTGTGGAATCTGTGGAAATGCATGCACCTGATGAACCAGCTGACTTGGAATAAGTGTATAGTCAACTACAGTACAGTATACAGTCGTTTAAAAGTTTTGTTTTACTGTTAAGTAATTAAAGAGTTATGGATTACCCTCAACTGGCAGTACTGTACTTAATCAAGCATCTTCCACCATCCATTTAACACAACATTCTATAAGTGAGTACCCAAATACTGTATACTGCACATTTCTTGATTTTTTTATTTTTGTTTGTTAAAAATAGCCTCGGTAGATATAACTCTCCGTTATCCGGAATTTTTATTCAACCGGCACCACCCCGGTCCCGTCGGTGCCGGATACCAAAGAGTTTCCTGTATTATGCAACCAAGGAGCAACAACAATAATTATTTATATAGTGTCTTTAATGTAATAAAACGTCCCAAGGCACTTCATAGGAGTGTTATTAAACAAAATTTAACACCAAGCCACATAAGGAGATATTAGGGCAGATGAACAAAGAGGTAGGTTTTAAGAAGTGTCTTAAAGGAGGAAAGAGAGGTAGTGAGGCAGAGGTGTTTAGGGAGAGAAATCCAGAGCTTAGGGCCTAGACAGCTGAAGGCACAGCCACCAATGGTGGAGCGATTAAAATCGGGGATGCTCAAGAGGCCAGATTTAGAGGAGCACAGATATCTTGCAGGGTTGTGGGGCTGGAGGAGATTACAGAGATAGGGAGGGGCGAAGCCATGGAGGGAATTGAAAACAAGGATGAGAATTTTAAAATCGAGGCATTGCTCAACCAGGAGCCAATGTAGGTCAGCGAGCACAGGGGTGATGGGTGAATGGGACTTGGTGCGAGTTAGGACATGGGCAGCAGAGTTTTTGATGACCTCAAGCAGGCAGGAGTTCCATCCTGACAACGGTCTATCATCACTGTGGCATCACAGGCATTTCTAGACTCCTACTCATTGTGAATTGCAATCAGGGAGGTAAGAGGTTAAAGTCTGACTTTTCCATTGTTGCTGTTTAGGCTAGAATGGTGATTTATCAGTTTTAGAGACACATGGAGAGATTTTGAGGCCTTCCATTCAGTGGAAATGGGGCAGTAGTGCCCAAAAATCACGGGGAAGTATTTACAGCCCTGTTCCCGCTGTTACTGTGGTTGTCGCCATTTTGACGAGGTCTTCGAAATAAGTGGCCTGCTGAAGCATATGGCTACCTTAGGCATTTAAATCCAAGTCCTATGATGTCACAAGACTCCAGTGACATGTTAGGTCTAGTTGGGCAGTGCGTGCACACTCCAGCCAGTATCAGCTGGCAGCCCGGCTGAAGAGGGGGCCAAAAGTAAGTACTTATTTATTTTTGTAGAACCAGAAGAAGCAGGAGTGTTCCTTGGGTCTCAACAAAAAGAAACTGGGCCAGTGCCTCATCTTGTCCCTACCTCCCGAGAACGTACCCCTCCAACCCTCCCCCCAGCCTATCTTGTTCGGGGCCTAGAGGGAACATCCAACATTACGTTGTCAGGCATTCACATATCTTAGTGGTACCATCGGGTCTGCTGCCTGAGCTTCTTTTGGGAATGGGAGCCTTCTCTTGCACTAATTATCTGCAGGTGCAGATGTGAGGGTCCCATCAAGTGGGCTCTTGAGGAGCCTAATTGTCTGGCATCCCTCCATAGCTCCTCTTGTTCTTGTAAACAGTTCAAATAGGGAGACTCACACTTGGAAACCCACTGGCGTGAGTAATGATGCTGAGGGGGAAAAAGGAACAATTGGCACAATACCTTGAGAGTCTGTGGGGGCTAAATTCAATAAGGCCTGAAAATGGGCAAGGGGATCGCGATGCACGATCTGCCCATGCCTGTTGAAAATAATGCAGGCAGCACGCATAATTCATGCTGACTGCTCATTAACATGATTGAAGCGCTGAACACGCTGCTGATCCTGCAGCAACCTTGGATGCCCATTTCACCTGAACAACAGGAGGTGACATACAGCATCGGAGGCCTTGGTACAGTGGGTCGCTAGGAGGAGACAGGTCCTCTACCCGTAGGGTGCCAGGAGGTCTTCGAGACAGACTACATGAAGGCAGTGGGAACAGATAGCTGAAGTGGTCAGTGCCACCAGTCATTCCCCTAGGACCTGGATCTAGTGATGGAAGAAGTTTAATGTTCTCACACGAGTGGTCAAGGTCAGTGAATGCATCCTCAAATGCCATATCCCACCAACTGTACCACTAGCCTCACACACTGCTCAATGCACCACACCCCCATCACTCACCTACCAACAATCGCTATCAATAACGACTCATACCTCACAATCATACCTTCACCTCACCCTCACACACTTATCACTATTGCAAGCCTCACACCCACATCTCACACCTTGCACACAATGCCAACTTTTCAACCATGACAGTCACATCACCCAAACTTCTCCTAGAGTACAGAGCCTCTGGGACCTCCCGAATGCAGCGATCGACAGCGAACTGAGAGATGTTTGCTATGTCGCCTGTTCCAGCCTGGAAGGATCCACTGGCGAACAAATTCAGGGCCACGGTCGCCTTGAGGACCATTGGCAGAGCCTTCGTCACCCTGCTCTGAGGCAGCAGGCCTGGTTCCAAGAGGTGGCAGAGTTCTGTGACCACCTCCTTGGTGAAGCGGAGCCGCCGAACACACTGCTCCTGGTTTAGGTGCAGGTAGGACAAGTGCTCCCTGAAAACACTAGGTGGGCAAGGCCTCCTGCTGAGAGCCCTCCTCCCCATCCCTCTGTGAGCAGCTTGTCTTTGCTGCCTCTGCTCCATCTCCCTGTCATGCTGCAGCGGGAGCGGGACTGCGAGTAGAGCCCCCATGACTGGGAGCAAGTGGTGTAGTCAGATGCCTTCCAGTTGCAGCCAATGCCTTCTCAACGTCCAGCAGTACTCCCTGCACACTTTAGCAATGTTATAAATGTCTTCCAACAAGCCAGTATTCATATAAATTCTGCAAGCGCCTGTATAAGAGAAATAATCAAATTACCTGCTAGTTGGATGTATCCCTTTAAATAGCGTTGGTGGGGGGGGTCCCTTGCGCAGCTGAATGCATGTTCAACTGTGCGTGTTTAGGAGAGGGCATTGATTGGAACCGCGATGTCCAAAATGGCAGGTCATGACACAAATTAGCATTACACGCTGACTGACATCTCTGCCTACTCTGCATACTGCCAGCGCATGCACATCCTGCCCGTGCTATCGTCCTCACCAAGATGGTGGACAGCGCCGAAAGTGAGCAGAAGCGAGGTGGTCACCATTTTTTTCTCCAAACCGGCCTTAACTGCTGGTACTAAGGTGCCAAATTTTGTGGCCTAAGTGCCAGCAGGAAAAACATAACAAAAATAATTATCAAAAATAGACTAGAAATGACTGAAATACTAAAGGTTAGAGTTACTTATCTGTGCTCTTTAAATCGAGAGGTCGCACAACACCAGGTTATAGTCCAACAGTTTTATTTGAAATCACAAGCTTTCGGAGCTATCGATCGCCCCTTCTTCACCTGAGGAAGGGGCGATCGATAGCTCCGAAAGCTTGTGATTTCAAATAAAACTGTTGGACTATAACCTGGTGTTGTGCGACCTCTCAATTTTGTCCACCCCAGTCCAACACCGGCATCTCCGCATCATGACTCTTTAAATCAGCCATCGGCACATCTGATTCTCTAGCAACCTTGGATGCCCATTTCACCTGGACAACAGGAGGTGACGTACTGGACAGATATAGCCCCAAATGCATATGTTAATGAAGGGCCTACCTGTTTGAGGTGGGTGTTTCCAATGCTGCTGCTCAAACTACGGAAACAGAATGCCCGCCCATTTTCTGCTACTAGTAATCCAGTTAACACTGCTACAATGGGTTGCCAGCAGCAAAACATCCAGGATTAAAGGTCCACATGTCTCAAGTATCAAACAGCAATGCTTTTTGTTGACTTCGGTACAGAAAATCTACTGGACTACATGTCATACCCAGTCATTGACAAATATGTTCACAATGACACGTGCTTGCTATATTGTAAAAAATTACAAAGATAGTGCTGTAGTTTGACTGCATAATCAAAATAATTCATGCCTGAAGTAACAAGATCTCTGTTCTTCAATGTCAATCCTTCAGTTGCAGCAACATTTGCCTTTGGATTAACTTAAAATGAGGCATATGCTGTAAGATACGTTCAACTTGCACAATAGCTGGTACTTGTTTCATGTCACAAATTAGAAGAGTTTGTAAATGACAGTGAACAATACTTATTATGCTGGGGTCAGGGTGGCAGTTTGGGTTAGGAGCCATGTTCTTTCATATTTGAAAGCTCAATTTGAACCCAGCCCAAACTGATAGAATGAAAGGCTCCTCCATTAGCTCTTAAGGATCTTATATGAAATGAGTTTGGGGCAATCTCAAACCAGTTCTTAGTGGATATAGGTCAGCACAAACTAGCAATGTCACTCAGAGAGGCCATAAGGATATCCAGTGTAAGAATTATTTAAAAAAGTTCTTTTTTAAGTTGGAACTAACATACATTGTGGAGGCAAAGTAAAAATAACTTTTATCTCTGTACCTAACCGAGAATTGTTTGATCCTGAAAATGAATCTTCAATGTGGAAATAATTTGCTTAGTAACGTAATTAAAAATGTATCTATTTTCATGTTCATGTTCAATGTATCTCTTCTTGCCATTAAATTGTTTGGACACTTCAGGATTTTTAATTTTTTTAATCAATTTTAGTGTTTACCACGGTACGGAATTTCAGTCCTGGAGAGTGGAACAGATGTTCCCCTTCACTCAAAGTACAGAATTTTCTAGAAATTGATTCACCACAGAAGTAGGAGCCCTTCACCACATCTTATTTTTCTTAAGCTAGAACATTGGCAGAATACTCAAACGTATACATGTTTAGCAGGACAGTCCAGCCTCTCCTTGACTTGTGGCATCAGTATTCAGCAGGCCAGCTGCTACATGTAATTTCTGCCTCTGTGCATGACTGACCTTGCTCTAGAAAGCTGTTAGTGTCAGAATTCAGCCATTTCTCCTTGCTCTCCTTCCACAGTTCTCCAGTGAGGGAAAACAAAATAACAGTCCTCGGATATGTGACTATCTCAATGTTCATAAGAAGGACTAATGAATTTTGTCATAGTGAGGATGTGAGCAGGACAAAGAACATGTAGGGATGCATATTTTCAGCTTAGCAGAAACAAGAAAGGAAAGTTCAAAGAAGCACTGACCATAGCAGTGTCGATAAAACAGAGAGAGGCAAGGAAGTCTGTGATGAAGAGAGAAGCTTGTCACGTCCCCAGGCAATACTGACTGAGGTTATGTTAGAATATTTTAAAATGGTTTAAATGGTCAAGTATCCCAGCGTGCTTTGCTTCAACATTTTAGCCAGAGAGCAAATATAGAGAAAAGGGGACGTTGAGTCTTGTCTCTGTACGTGAACAATAAAGGCAGTTTGGAAGCTAAAAGACAGAGAATGCTGAAGTTTCAAAACTATGATAAATACCCAGGTCAAGAGATGGCCCATACCAAGATAAAGGACCAGTTGCTGGAAGACACCAACATACCACAGTAACTGATAGCATTGAGATACTGCTAAGGCAGTCAGAACTATGGAGGCTTGCAAGACCATAAGTAGATAAAGACTGGCCTATGCAAAGTTTGTAGGACAGAGTTGGAGGTGGAAGAGATTAGTAGATTGCATAAGCAGCTCAAGTGTGGCGTCAGATTGGTGGGATACTGTTATGAGTACGTGCAGCCCAAGGTAGCTGAATAGTATAAGGGTAGAACCTGTTCCCTCCAAAAGTTAGAGTGCTCTCGTGGGCAGTCGGGAGCCCTTTCGCCTTAACGGTAGTCCACGAAGCAGCAAGTCTGATCAGCTTGAACGTCGTGGAGGAAACAGGTTGTATTAATTGCTTTTCAGTTAATGTAATACTGTAGAATAGTTGTATAAGAATAATACTGTTATTAGTCAATGTATATTAAAGCTTGTTGTTTAAAACCACTTGGGCCTGAATCAGGTGGAGGTTATTGTTGCAGGACTAACAACCCTTTGTTGCGACCATAATCACAGGAGTTAAAGGTTTAAAAATAACCGGTGTTGCAGTTTTTGTAAATACAACCAAATATATATTATGAGAAGAATCATCGTATAATTTTATCAATGCATCACGAATTGAGGTCAACAAGTATACTTCCATGTTATTAAAACATTTTTTTTATAAAGAACAAAAAAATCCTTTCTTACAGCAAAATCCCAAAGTGTCTTATGTTTTCCTTGTCAATATATCCTTACCAGAGAAGAGTAGACATGGCCATCTGTTCCACATACAGGATGAGGATGAACCACTGGACAAGGTTTGCAGTTTGCTCCTTTCCGTTGCTTGTGGGCCAGGTCAGTTTCTTTCATACTACACAGAAAATAAGAAGTGTAAAAATTGTCATTTTCTTCTCATAAACTGCTGTTAATGCCTTTTTTTTCAGATGAATATTATGCTAAAAATGGCATAATTTGCATTAATTGCAAAAATTAAGAACAAAGTCAAGCCCATTGAAGCTCATGCATCTTGTAGCCAACCTCTTTTTTAATATCCAACTGCATTTTGAACATCCCTAATATTTATTATCGCCACTATCATGCCTGGCAAATTATTCCAAACATTTATTACTCTTAATAAAGAACTTGTTCCTAATATCTGTTTCAAATTTGTTTTTCACAAATTTTGAATGTATGTCTTTTGATCCTATTTTCTTGTCTTGAAGTAATATTCTGGGTTTACCTTATTCTATCATGTAATATTTAATATACCTTGATAAGGTCCCCTACTTAACCACTTTTTTTTTCTGTAGAGCTTGAGTTTCTCCAACCTTTTCCCGTAGCCTTTCTTTTTTATACTTGGGATCACCTCGCTCCTCTACAGTGTATGTACATGTTTTCTGGCATAGTGACTAGAATTGCACACCGAGCTCGACATGTGGTCTGAGGAGTGCTTGGTAGAGGCTTAGTATAAGTTCCAAAGACTTATAGTGGTTTATTTTATGAATTATTGCTCCCAATTCACAGGACAGAAGCACATACTGCGAATTCAGGTATGAAGGTCAGAATGCCCTGTGCGATTTCTGTCTATTAAAATGAAGAGACAGAAAATTGTGCAGGGCTTGTTGCTTCTGCGCTTGATTTCATAATATTTAGCCGTTACTCTACTGTTCTGGTT
This sequence comes from Squalus acanthias, assembly GCA_030390025.1. NCBI lineage: Eukaryota > Metazoa > Chordata > Chondrichthyes > Squaliformes > Squalidae > Squalus > Squalus acanthias. Next base: position 144,357,644 of record CM059426.1, on the reverse strand, counting down.
ATATATTCCAGCACTCTATTTGGTATTTTAATTGCTTTGTCACTGAATCCCAGATATCAAAAATGATGAGTCCACTATATTCCTGCAGGTCGCTTTTGAAGTCTCCCTGATCAAATTAAATTCCGATGCACATTTTCTTGACAAATGTATAATACTTTACCTTTAATTATGTTAAGTTTCATTTGCCATTTGTCTGCCAATTGCATAACCAATCTAAATCCTTCTGCAAATATTTTCATATTTCCGCTCCCTATTTTAATAACTTCAGAAAATTTGACACTTCCATTTTGTTTCAATATCCACGTCATCAATATAGATTAGAAACAACTATGGTCGAAGCACTGACTCCTGATAAATTCCACTCAACACTTCTCCTTAGTATGACTATATGGTATTGATTCTTGTTTTCAGGTTCAACCAGTTCTGCCTGAAATTTGCCTAAATTCGGCCCCCCTTAACTTTTCAACCAAGTCTCAAGTGGACACTGACATTCCCATCCCAAGCAGGCAGGAGTTTCTTTCATTTCTTCAAAAGGACCATGGAAAGTCCCACACCATCTCCCGGCTGATGAACATTCTGGAAGCCAAGTCCACCCAAGAAATTTGGTGTTCAGGGTTGCTAAGAGCGACTTCTCAGTCGGGTGATTAATTCAAGGACAAGATTTTGAAAGTAAGGCCTAGGTTTTTGAGACAGACTCCCAGCTGCTGCGTGGTAAGGGGAAGGAAAATCATTGCAGCAGTAGAGTGGCCAGTGGCTCCCAGGGCTGCAGTGAAAAAGGTGTTTTTTAAATTACGTTTTAAAAGTGTATCTTCTCTGAGTAATCGGTCACTCTGCGGCTGATTCCACTTGGCTTGGCAGCCCTTTAGTACTCATGCCCCTCTGCCAGGAATGCAATGGTCATTCCTGACGCTCAGCATTGCTATGGTATGAATGACAGGGAACACATCGGATGACATACTCCTTTTTATTACTCTAACATTTCAACATATCCGTCTTTAGTATTGAACCTCAACTGTCATTACTAGTAGAAAATCCCAAAAGTGGGATGGCTCCCTGACGCAGTTCCCACTGCTGACTAGCCTATGTTGCAGAGAAAATTGTGATCTTTGTATTTTTTGGTCATTTATGGGCACTTTTTGGAAATACTTTTGTTGTTTTTTTGCTTTCTTGCTGCACGAAGGCTTTCATGGCCCTCTGTCCCTTGTTTAATTATTATGTACTTGTCACCGGTTTCCTTTACTGGCACCAAAGGGTTTTCCAATGGAATGCCTCTGAGTTAAAGTGTTTCAAAGAGGAGGAACACCTGCAGAAAGAATCTAGGTAGGTCAGGCTATCCAAGAGGTGTCCAGTGCCTGATCAGGAGGAGCAGCAGTCGAAGGGGATGGGGGGTGAGTGGTGGCCTCTGTTCTTTAAATGTGAGGTAAGGAGGAACACTCATGTGTCCTTTGCTTGTTCTCTTGAGTTTTAGTGACGTTCAAAATAAAAACCGTGGTTTACTATTTTCAGTGCATTTATCCAGGTTTTTTGGGGGGCCAATTTTTCACACTGACGTTCTCCTGTTTTTCACACAAAGTAAAACCTGAAAAATTTGGCTTTTTAAATTGGCAATAGAACCGACTTTAAGGCCGGAATCTTCCCCCAAAAAACGTGTGGGTTTGGAGCGTGGGGGCAGTTAAATTGTTAAAAATGGATTCCCGACCTGATCTCGCCTCCACCCCGCCCACTTCCGGTTTTAACGGAGGCGGGACAGGGGTGGACGGGTGACCAATTTAAATATTATAATTAGGCTGGAAGTCTCTTTGGTTACCTCCATTTTGTGTTTAACTGCATGTGGATGGGTTTCACACAATTCGAGAAACCCGGCAGTTAAACCAAGGCGGGGACTGCTGCATCCAGGAGGTAAGTGACTTTGGGGGAGAAATTCAGTATCGCCCCATTTGGGGCGCAATAATCGACCGGGCACAAAGATTAGCGCCTGGCGCTAATTATCGCCACCGACTGCAAACTTGACTTTTATCGCCCCTGGAGGTGATTGGAGCACTAAATCAGGCGCTTCACACCTGTCTTAAGGTGCAAAGGCCGAGGAGCGAGGCGCTACCTCAGAGCGCTGGCGAAGCTCATGTGATGTCAGTCAGCAATGGAAAACACACACAACGGCTCAGGCCAGTTCTTAAAGGGGAGGGTTGATCTTGCTTTCCATCCACATCCTGCTCATTGCAGCCTTGAATCTCGGCCTGGAGAGACCTGTACATCAAATCTGCTGGAAAGAACAATGGAGAGTACCAGGGAAAGAGCTCAGAGTGCAGCCCCCACAGTCTCTTCTAAATCGATACAAGGAAGGGCAAATCAAAATGAACCTGCTCAGTACCCAAAACTCCTTCTCACCACGTTGAATCTCTCCAGAAGTCTCTCTCTCTCTCTCTCTCTCAGAATGCGTGGTTCAAAAATGTCACCAAAAATTAAAAGGCAGGAAGCGGTCGCCTTTAAATAGCGCTCCCCCAGTCCCTTCCTGACTGCAAAACGCTCCCCTCAACCTGTCATTGCCAGTGGCAGGCGGTAAGGCAGGGGGCACCACTCAATATCCGCTCCGGGGCGATACCGGGGCATTGCGCACTCGACTGACATCACGATCTGCCGGCGCAGGAGATCGTGGTGGTAGTGTTTAGCGCCGCCGCAAAATGTCTAGTTAATTTCGCCCCATTAGCGCCCTCTTAAGGCGCTAACTGGAGGCGCAACCAACTGAATTTTTCCCCCTTTATACCTACCTCCTGGATCCAGGGTCCCTCCCTAATCTACCCCCCACGATCGGAGACCCCACCACGAGGTCTCCGATCACTCCCCAGGCCTCACCCAACCACCATGAGGACTCCCACCCCGCACCACCGATGATGCTGAGGCCGGCCATAATCCTCCGGTGGCCAGCCCTGAAACTCTCACCCCCCCATGCCGATGCTCCAGCCGAGCCCCCCCCCCCCCCCGCCCCCCGCGATCCCTGGCTGACTCCCCTCCCTCCAACCCCGCTGATCCCAGGCCAACTCCCCTCCCGCCAACCCCGCTGATCCCTAGCCGACTCCAATCCCTGACCGACCTCTTCCCAACGCCCACCCGCCGCCAATCCTCCGACCACCAGCCCCTGCCGATCCCAGATCTGGCCCCCCTGATCCCCGATCCTCCCCTGCCGATCCCCAACCCCTCCCGCGATCCCTGACCGATCCCCTGCCGATCAAGAACCCCCGCTCCCCCCCCATTCTTCCCCCGACCGAGCCCTCGCTCCCTCTCAATCTGGCTGGCTGTGGGCAGGAAACCGTGGTCTCACATGCAAATTAGGCCCTGCTGTTAAAGTCAGCAGGGCCTGCGGGAAACCCGGCCTTCCAGATTTGCCACCCGCCTCGGAAGACCCCCATCCCGAACCCGCCTACCAGCAGAAAATTCTAGACTAAAGGTTTGTATGTATCTGTCAAATACTAAGTTTGACGGAATAGGTTTAAAAGCCGGTAATGATTCTTAGGGGGAAAAATTGGGTTGCTTGCGCCTCCCATTAGCGCCCTGAGGTTAGCGCCAGCGGTAGCTAGTAGTGCCCCGCAGCGCTGCACCTCCGGTAATGACGTCATCGCCGTGCGCAGCGCCCCGCTCGCGCCCTGGCAGCAAACTTCAGTCACGCCCCCGACCTACCATCAGATGATATATCCGACTGGTCAGGGTGGCGTTTTTGCGGCTGCAGCGGCACTAATTAAAGGGCAGGTGCCGGGTGGCCTTTTTTTGGGCTGCCTGCCAGCACCTGCCCACTTTTGCCTCCTCATGCGATCGGTCAGCCCGGCACTTCTCTTGAGTGCTGAGCTCTTTTCCTGGCACCCCGCTCCCCGGTGGTCCAGCTGGGCCCTGGTGCACGCTGCGCTAGGCTCCTCCCCTTTAATTAGGGGAGGGAGGCCTGTAAAGTCGCGGCGTTTTGTGCCGATGCGCGTGGCGCTGTTGCCTGTAGTGCCGCAATATTGAATGGTATCGCCCCCAAGAGGGAGGGGAACGCTTCTAGTAGCGCCCCGCCTCCTGCTTAGGGCGCTACCACTCAATTTACGGTGCGGGGGCGCTAACTTTGCCTCCTGCTGGGGGTGCAACCACTCAATTTACGGCACGGGGACGCTATCTTTTTCGGTGCGTTAAAAGTAGGGTTGCAAAATTCCGGGAATTTTTAAAAGAGGAAACTTTCCATGGGAATTTTCGGGAATTTATGGGAATTCTGGGAATTTATGGGAATTTTGAGATTTTTTGCACACTGATGGTTTTTGTCTCTGACCCTTATATTATCTTTGTTATCAAAATAGACATACCGTTCCATACAAATAAAAACAGGCTTTCAAAACTTTATTTAGGTTATAATTTTTAACTTTATTGAACCCCCACAAAAAAGACCCATCTAAAATAAAATAAAAAGAGCGTCAGCTTATTTAGCCTGTAATTTGTTCTTATTTTGTCCCTTTGAGTCTTCTACTCATGAGTCTTCTACTCATCATTGCTCCTCCTGATTCTCTGACTCTGGCTCTGACGTGTCCATTTCCTCTGTGTCACTGTCTAGCTGTGTGGTGGACACTTCTGTATCTGGCTCAATAAGTTGTAGGTTCGCCCGGATAGCCACCAGTTTCTCCACTCTCTTGTTAGTCAACCTGTTGCGCACCTTTGTATGCGTATTCCCTAAAAGTGACCAGTTTCGTTCAGAGGCCACTGGTGAAGGTGAGATTTGGAGTATCACCGATGCAATGGGTGACAGGGCCTCAGATGCACAAAGTCCCTTTCACCAGGTATGTGCACTGATATGCTTGCATGATTCCCATATCCCGTCCCCATTCCAAAGACCTTGCTTGGTAGAGAACTTTGCCAGACTTCCCAGAAATTTGCCCACGTCCAGATTGAGGTGGCGTGAGAGGGTAGAAATCACACTGTAAGCGCTGTTGATCTGTTCTCCAGAAAGTATTGGTCTCCCAACATGCTTTGGGTCCAGCATGTATGCTGCAGCATGAATCGGCTTGACACAAAATTCTTGACGCGTCTGTATGAATTGAACAATTGCCTTCTCCTCTGCTTTGAGCAGTAGGGATGTGGGTAGGGCAATGCTGATTTGTTCTTTTAAATCAGCAAAAAGCCTGAGAACATCTGACAAGACAGCGTCATCTCCTTCAATCTGAGCAATTGCAGATGCTACTGGTGAGAGTAGTTTAAGGCTGCTAACCACTCTCTCCCAAAACACATCATCCAGCAGTATTTTTTTGATGGTGGTTTCCATATCCCCAGACTGGTATATTGCCATTTATTGCAGCGACTCCTTACCCTCCAGAAGGCTGTTGTATATTATGACAACGCCACCCCATCTAGTGTTGCTGGGCAGCTTCAGTGTGGTGTTCTTGTTCTTTGTTGTTTGCTTGGAGTTGTAGGTTGCTGCAACTACCTGTTTTCCCCTGACATACTTAACAACTTGCTTGGCTCTCTTGTACAGTGTTTCCATGGTTCTCAAACCCATGATGTCCTTGAGGAGCAGGTTGAGCCCATGAGCTGTGCACACAATAGATGTAATATGAGGGTAGGACTCCTCCACTTGAGCCCAAGCAGCCTTCATATTCGCAGCATTGTCAGTAACTACTGCAAGGACCTTTTGTGATCCAAGATCATTGATGACCGCTTTCAGCTCATCAGCAATGTATGTGCCTGTGTGTCTGTTGTCCTTCGTGTCTGTGCTCTTGAAGAACACTGGGAGAGGAGTGGAGACGATGTAGTTTATGATGCCCTCCCCTCGTACATTTAACCACCCATCTGAGATAACTGCAACACAGTCTGCCATCTCTATTGTTTCTCTGAGCTTTCCTTGGACTCTGTTATACTCAGCCTCCAGCAACAAATAAGTAGACAAAGCATGTCTGGTGGGAGGACAGTATGCAGGGCGAATAACATTGACAAATCTCTTCCAGTACACATTGGCTGTGAGCATGAGGGGTGAGCCTGTCGCATATACAGCTCTAGCAAGGCACTCATCTGCATTCTTCTGGCTATGGTTATCCATTGTATCAAAGAACCTTCCAAGTGGACCAGGAGTTGCTGATGATAAGGAGCCTGATGCTGAATGTGAACCATCATCTTCTTGAATGGAAGTAGAGGAACTCTGGGCTGACTGCTGTGAGCTTTGAGTGAAGTTGTTGCATTTGGATAAATGCTGCTGCATCTTTGTGGCATTCTTTACATATGGCTTTGTACAGTGTTTGCACATGTACACAGTCTTTCCATCTTTAATGCCTGGTGTAAAATGCTTCCACACATCCGACGGTAAACGTGGCATTGTTCTATGCAAAGAAATAAAGGGCATTCGTCTCTGTGTCGAACTGTGGTCGATCAGCACGATTGCAACAGGCCAGGGTGAGTAAATTTTTCCTGATGCTCCATGTGATGGAAGCATGACCTGTGCACGCACAACGCTACATCACCAATAGAGGGAGCTAATCGCTCATCCACTCATCCAACCAATCAGGACACATTTGTTCACAGTCACACACAAAACTTGTAATTATTAAAACAAGCCAAGTAAGAAGATAAACATATATTGATTAAGAAATTCCTTAATAATTAAGATTCCATCTCTGTTAGTAATTTTAAGAGAGGACCTGTGAAAAAAAAAGAAAGACCAGAAAAAAACAATATTGTGCTAGCATGTGATTTTTTGGGCAAAATTCCCAAAATTCCCAAGCTAAACTTTCCGTGGAAAATTTCCAGAAATTTACCGGAAACTTTCCACCCCTTTGCAACCCTAGTTAAAAGTAATGCCACGGTGAAGTTAGCGCCCCAGAGGGGACGTGACCCAATTTTTTCCCCCCTTATTATTTTTTTTTCAGAAAATGTAACTTTAGTAAAAACTTTTTCTGTTCCCAAAATAGAAGACAGTTCCCAAAATCACTTGCAAAAAGTCCACAATATGCCCTTAATAAGAGCATGTTGGAGGACAAGTTTAGTGGAAGAACTGGCACATTTAGCATTAATGTTACTGTAGTTTATAATTGTAACTGCAGCAGTTTGAAAACGTCATTCTGTGTTATTTTTTGGTTCAGCTAGAGGTCATCATTACTTGAGTTAATGCATATGCTTGGGCTAACTCTCACAGATTATTAGATCTCCTAAATAAAATGTTAATACTGTTTATTGCAGCCCCGTCACCTGAACAGTCAGGCAAAGAATAATTGAAAAAAAGGTTCTGTTTCATTGATCATTGAAGAAACTGTGATTTTCATGAGTAGACATTTCTGTTTCTACTCGTCCTGTTTGTACTGCTATCACTTGACTGTTCAACATGCTTTAATACACATGTCTCTTTTGCATGGCTAATGCATATTAATATTCTGTCCCCTAGGACTTGATCAGAAAATTGCAATTTCACACTTGAATGTAAGTTGGGCTCACTGGCCCAGAGTATTGCACCCAGGTCCACACATGTGCCACGGAAATGAAAGATTGCTTCTACGTGTTTTAAAATGCATGGGGCCTAGAAATTGGCCCACTTATTGCCACAAGTCACCACCACGATCCGGTCTAAAAATGGCAGCCTCCACTCTAGCGCCATTCTATGGCGCAGGACTTGGCGGCTGCTATTTTGGTGAGGGCCTTAGCGCTGCCCCTGGAAATGTAAATTAAGAGAGGGGAACATCAGGTCACCTCAGCGAACTTGGACCTTAGCGCTGAGTTCGCCGCTGGGTCCTAAGCTCATCATGAAAACCCAGCATTCAACAGACTGACAGAGGCGCTGTCAGCACCTCTGAAAGGGACACACACGTCTTTCAGATATGTTTGCATTTAACCTTTTGGACTGGATTTATTTTATTTTATTGAAGCAGTGGCTTGGTGCAATACATGTTAAAAGTTTTTTTTAAGTGTGCAGAGAGTGCAGCTGGATGCTTGCAAGGTCTCGGATGTTAAAGGAAGGCCTCTGAGAAGACAGAAAATGCTGGAAATACTCAGCAGGTCAGGCAATATCCGTGGAGAGAGAAACGGAGTTCACGTCTCATGTCAAGATACTGCCTGACCTGCTGAGTATTTCCAGCATTTTATGTTTTTATTTCAGATTTACAGCATCCGCTCACAGAGGGAAGAGGAAGATGCAGAATAGGAAGACGCAGACGAGGAGGAAGCAGAAGGAAGGATGCAACCCAGACAGCCCCTTTGTGGCCGGGATATCTGGAATGGAATCATCTGCCTGCGGTACCAGTGACCACAACCCCAATTCCCCTTTCAGTATTTGCCCCACATCTTACCTTCCCTCTGTTACTGACCATCACAGTGTCCTCTTGGTCACAATGCTGAAATAAAAGCCACCACAAAGCAAACTTTCCAATCCAACTTTATACATCTATCCATCCAATTTGACATCAAGAAATCAACACTTCACCCTTATGCATTCTCTTAGTAACTGTCTTGTGTGTGCCTTTGCTTATCGTACTGATGTTACACAGTGCTGCCACAGTGGCTGCAGCATAGCTGGTGGAAGGCTGCTGACTTTCAGTGAGGGACAATGCAAATGGCCTTGCTGGTCGATCTTGAGGAGCTGGTGGCTGAGAGTGTGAAATCGAGTGATGGTGTTTCTTCTTGTTGTTCACTCTCCTCTCCCTCTTCTTGGTCAACCACTGGCTGGGCAGGCTGCATTTCTTGGGTGTGTGAAATGAGGAAGGCACAAAGGTGGAGTTGTGCTGAAGGGAGGGTGGGAAAGCAAGAGGTACATGCCAGAAGGAGGTTAATGTATGAGGATACCAGCATCTTATATCCTTTCAGCCCCGCCCGCTGGCCAAGGACTCAGTTGGTAGGTGAGTGATTGGGGGGTGGGGGGGCAGGTTGAGTCGTGCATTGAGAAGTGTGTGAGGCTAGTGATGCAGTTGGTAGGAGACGGCTTTTGAAGATGCATTCATTGACCTTGACCACTGGTCTGAGGTAATGAAGCTTCTTTGGGCACTGGAGCCAGGTGGTGGGGGCGACACTGCTGGCACATCAGCTAGTCCCACTCCCCCGCCCTTTCCCTGTAGCCCTGCCAATGTTTTTCTTTCAGGTACTTATCCAATTCCCTTTTGAAAGCCACAATTGAATCTGCCTCCACCACCCTTTCAGGCAGTGCATTCCAGATCCTAATCACTCGCTGCGTAAACATTTTTGTCCTCATGTTGACTTTGGTTCTTTTACCAGTCACCTTGAATCTGTGTCCTCTGGTTCTCGACTCTTCAGCCAATGGGAACAGTTTCTCTCTATCTATTCTGTCTTGACCCCTCATAATTTTGAACACCTCTATCAAATCTCCTCTCAACCTTCTCTGCTCTAAGGAGAACAACCCCAGCTTCTCTAGTCTATCCACGTAACTGAAGTCCCTCATTCCTGGAATCATTCTCGTAAATCTTTTCTGCACTCTCTCTAAGGCTTTCACATCCTTCCTAAAGTGCGGTGCCCAGAATTGGACACAATACTCCAGTTGAGGCCGAACCAGTGTTTTATAAAGGTCCATCATAGCTTACTTGCTTTTGTACTCTAAGCCTCTATTTATGAAGTCCAGTATCCTGTATGCTTTTTTAAACACTTTCTCAACCTGCCCTGCCACCTTCAATAATTTGTGCACATATACCCCCAGGTCTCTCTGTTCATGCACCCCCTTTAGGCTTGTACCCTTTAGTTTATATTGCCTCTCCTCATTCTTCCTACCAAAATATATCACTTCACACTTTTCTGCGTTAAATTTCATCTGCCATGTGTCTGCCCATTTCACAAGCCTGTCTATGTCTTCTTGAAGTCTATCACTATTCTCCTCACTGTTCACTCTACTTCCATTTACTCACCTTTTCTCCACATTCCTTAATATGCTTACCTAACAAAATTCTATCTATCTCAGTTTTGAATTTTTCAATTGACCTAGCCGCAACAGCTTTCTGGGCAGAGAGTTCCAGATTTCCACTACCCTTTGTGTGAAGAAGTGCTTTCCTGACATTGCCCCTGAACGGCCTCGCTCTGATTTTAAGGTTATGCCTCATGTTCTCAACTCCCCCACCAGAGGAAATAGTTTCTCTCTATCTACCTTATCAAATCCTTTAATCAGCTTGAACATCTCAATTAGATCACCCCTTAAGCTTCTATACTCAAGGGAATAAAAGCCTAGTCTATGCAACCTGTCCTCATGGTTTAACCCTTTTAGCCTTGGTATTTTTCTAGGGAATCTACACTGCACCCACTCCAAGGTTTCCTGAGGTGAGGTGTTCAAAACTGAACGCAGTACTCCAGATGTGGTCTAACCAGAGTTTTATACAACTGTAGCATAATTTCTACCCCTCTGTATTCCAGTCCCCCTCTAGATAAAGGCTAACATTCCATTAGCTTGCTCAATTATTTTGTGTACCTATTCACTAGCTGTTAATGATTTCTGTATTTGGACCCTTAAATCTCCCTGCTCCTCCATAGTTCCAAGATTCTTACCATTTAGAAAATACTCTGATCTATCTATCTTAGGTCCAAAGTGCATGACTTCACACTTGCCAACATTGAATTCCATCTGCCACAGTTTTGCCCACTCACTTAATCTATCAATGTCCATTTGCAACTTTATGGTGCCATCTACATTACTTATTGTGCCACCTAACTGGTTACCTCAGCAAACTTAGATGAAGGAATAGAGAGCCGTTTTTCCAAGTCATTGATAAATATAGTGTAAAGCTGAGCCCCCAGTTCAGATAGCTGGGGGACAACACTAGTCACATCCTGCCAACTGGAGTACTTACGCATTATGCCTACTCTATGTCTCCTACCTCCTAACCAATTCCTTACCCATGTCACGAGGTTGCTTCCAATTCAAAGCGCTTTCATTTTTGCTAACAATCACTTGCGTGGAAGTTTATTGAATGCCTTCTGGAAGTCCATATAAATAACATTCATAGACACTCCATTATCTGCCACGTTAGTTACGTCCTCAAAAAATTAAACTAGGTTTGTTAGATATGACTTACTTTTTACAAATCCATGCTGGCTCTCTCTGATCAGTTCATATTTATCCAAGTATTCAGTTAATTTGTCCCAATAACAGATTCTAGTAACTTCCCCTCAACAGACGTTAAGACTAATAGGTCAAAAAATTCTTGGTTTCTCTCTCCCACCCTTCTTAAATAATGGTGTGACATTGGCAATTTTCTAATCCAAGGGGCTAATTCCTGAATCAAGAGAGTCTTGGAAGATCATGACTAAAGCATCTGCAATTTCCTCACCTACTTCTTTGAATAACAAGATGAAAACCATCAAGTCCTGGAGATTTGTCAATCTTTAGTTTCATTATTTTTTCCATTACCATTATTTTACTTATATTAAATCTAGTAAGTTCCTCCCCTTGAACTAATTTTAGTTTTCCTCATATCTCTGGTACTTTATTGTCTTCATGGACTGTGAAGGCCAATACAAAGTAATTATTTAGCAAGTCTGCCATTTCCTTATTTTCAAATATCAACTGTGTCTGTCTTTATGGGGCCCACTTTATCCTTAGCTATCCTCTTTCTCTTAAAATACTTGTTAAAAACTTTTAGTGTTATCCTTGCCATCCCTCATGTTTTTCTCGTATTCTCTTTTTGCAACTCATGGACTGTGAAGACGAATACAAAGTAATTTGACCGAGTGTGGCATCAAGTAGCCCTAGTAAAACTGAAGTCAATGGGAATAAGGGGGAAAACGCTCCACTGGCTGGAGTCATAACTAGCGCAAAGGAAGATGGTTGCGATGATTGAAGGTCAATCATCACAGCCCCAGGACATTGCTGCAGGAGTTCCTTAGGGCAGTGTCTTAGGTCCAACCATCTTCAGCTGCTTCATCAATGACCTTCCCTCCAACATAAGTTCAGAAATGGGGATGTTCGCTGATGACTGCACAGTGTTCAGCGCCATTCACAACTCCTCAGATAATGAAGCAGTCCATGCCCGCATGCAACAAGACCTGGATGACGTTCAGGTTTGGGCTGATAAGTGGCAGGTAACATTCGCGCCACAGAAGTGCCAGGCAATGACCATATCCAACAAGCGAGAGTCTAACCACCTCCCCTTGACATTCAACAGCATTACCATCGCCGAATCCCCCACCATCAACATCCTAGGGTCACCATTGACCAGAAACTTAACTGGATCAGCCACATAAATACTTTGGCAACAATAGCAGGTCAGAGGCCCGGTATTCTGTGGCGAGTGTCTCACCTCCTGACTCCCCAAAGCCTTTCCACCATCTACAAGGCACAAGTAAGGAGTGTGATGAAATACTCTCCACTTGCCTGGATGTGTGCAGCTCCAACAACACTCAAGAAGCTCGACACCATCCAGGACAAAGCAGCCCGTTTGATTGGCACCCCATCCACCACCTTAAACATTCACTCCCTCCACCACCGGCGTACCATGGCTGCAGTGTGTACCATCTACAAGATGCACTGCAGCAACTTGCCAAGGCTTCTTCAGCAGCACCTCCCAAACCCGCGTCCTCTTCCACCTAGAAGGGCAAGGGCAGCAGGCGCATAGGAACACCACCACCTCCATGTTCCCCTCCAAGTCACACACCATCCTGACATGGAAGTATATCGCCGTTCCTTCATCGTCGCTGGGTAAAAATCCTGGAAATCCCTACCTAGAAACATAGAAGATAGGAGCAGGAGTAGGCCATTCGGCCCCTCGAGCCTGCTCCGCCATTCGATGAGATCATGGCTGATCATCTAAACTCAGTACCCTGTACCTGCCTTCTCCCCATATCCCTTGATACCTTTAGATTTAAGAAATATATCTAACTCATCCTTGAATATATTTAATGACTTTGCCTCAACTACCTTCTGTGGTAGAGAATTCCACAGGTTCACCACTCTCTGGGTGAAGAAATTCTTCCTCATTTCTGTCCTAAATGGTTTACCCGTTATCCGTAGATTATGACCCCTGGTTCTGGACTCTCCGACCATCGGGAACATTCTTCCTGCATCTAGTTTGTCCAGACCTGTCAGAATTTTATATGTTTCGATGAGATCCCCTCTCATTCTTCTATACTCCAGTGAGTATAAGCCCAATCGACCCAATCTCTCCTCATATGTCATTCCTGCCATCCCAGGTATCAGCCTTGTGAATCTTTGCTGAACTCCTTCCATGGCAAGAACATCCTTCCTCAGATAAGGCGACCAAAACTGCACACAGTACTCAAGGTGTGGTCTCACCAAGGCCCTGTACAACTGCAGCAGGACATCCCTGTTCCTATACTCAAACCCTTTCGCTATGAAGGCCAACATACCATTTGCCTTCTTCACCGCCTGCTGCACCTGCATGCTTACTTTCAGCGACTGGTGCACAAGGACACCCAGGTCTCGTTGCACTTCCCCTTCTCCCAATCTATTGCCATTCAGATAATAGTCTGCCTTTCTGTTTTTGACACCAAAGTGGATAACCTCGCACTTATCCACGTTATATTGCATCTGCCACGCTTCTGCCCACTCACCCAACCTGTCCAGATCATCCTGGAGTTTCTCGCTATCCTCCTCGCTGCACACACTCCCACCCAGCTTTGTGTCATCTGCAAACTTGGAGATATTACATTTAATTCCCTTATCTAGATCATTAATGTATATTGTGAATAGCTGGGGTCCAAGGACCGATCCCTGCGGTACCCCACTAGTCACTGCTTGCCACTCGGAAAAAGACCCATTAATTCCTACTCTCTGCTTTCTGTCCGCCAACCAGTTCTCTATCCAAGTCAATACCTTGCCCCCAATCCCATGTGCCTTAACTTTACCCGCTAATCTCTTATGCGGGACCTTATCCACATGGACTGCAGCGGTTCAAGAAGGCAGCTCACCACCACAAGGGCAACTAGGGATGGGCAATAAATGCTGGCCTTGCCAGCGACGCCCAGATCCCATAGCGAATTTAAAAAAAAATTATTTAACTGTTCTTTCTCTCTCTCTCAATACGTGGGATCGCCATTATTCTTTGTATTTGTGTAAGCCCTTTCTTTTAGTTTTATACGTCCCTCACCTCTTTTGTTGACCAAGGTTGTTTAATTACACAAGTAGAGCTCTTGGGGGCTAAATTTGGTTGCTTTGCGCCTACCGTTAGCACTCTAAGAGGGCGCTAATGGGGCGCAAATCAACTAGCGCCTGGGCGCGGTGCCACTAACACCTCCCGTGGTCACTGATAACCAGATGTTCCCTTACCGTTAGATTGTCCACTAAATCTTGCTCATTACTCAACATTAAATCTAGTATGGCCTGTCCTCTTGTTGGTTCAAGAACATATTGGCCCGGATTTTGCGGTCAGCAGCGAAGGAATGGCGCTCGTCTTTCACTACGCTGACAGTTGCCCACAGAGTTTTCGATGGCTTTTGAGCAGAGATTTTGGGGGCGAAATTTCCCTTGCTTGTGGGAGGCGCTAACGGGGCGCGAATGGCTTTGGGCCCCCCGAGGCGATAACCGTGCCTCCCGTGAAATTCCGAGGGAGGTTAGCGGTGGCGCTACCAGGTAGCACCCTGATCTTCTGCATCCAGTGCTAACTTTCCAAACATTTTTTACTTAGCACCCCAAATGGCCCTCTAGGAAAATTTCACCCCCTTTCTGTCATCAGGCATCTGAGCCATCGCGGCGCCCTCTACAGGGGATCTGGAACCTGTGTGAGCGGGACAAGCAAAAGTGTGGCTCTTCAACCAATCAGATTGAAGAATCCTCACTGAGACATGCAGAGTTCTAAACCAAGAAGTATAAATTAGATATAAATCAGGTATAGAAAGCAAAATAAAAATTGGGAAAGAAAGATGGGATTAACAGAGAGATAAAAGAGACAGACTGAAAAGCAAAAAAAAATGTAATTTTTTTAAAATTGCCAACACTAATTAAATTCTGAAGGCTCAAGCGAAGCATAAACGCTGGCATGGACTTGTTGGGCCAAATGGTCCGTTTCTGTGCTGCATATTCTATATAATTCTATGAATCAGACTTGCAAAATTAAATTTTCAGGTCCAGAGAGGTTGTTTGGCAGTAATTATGACTTATCACAGCGTTGAAAATTCACTTACACCTGAATGCACCAGCCCTAACTTTCTCTGCTGTGTTTTGACAATGTACTGTTATAGCGCAGCCTGTGGAGGAGCAGGGTAACTTGGACAGCAACCTCAGTATTTCTGTATTTAACTGTGCATGTGGCATTCTCCGGAAGTTGCTGTCCGATTTACTCTATAATAATGGTGAATGCTGTTAGCCTCACTGTTATTTTCAACGCAAAATCTGGGCCAAAGTTCCAGAAAACGTCTCAAATATACTCAAGAAATTTGCTGCCTTTGGGACTTGAGCTGTTCTGCTTCTACTAGTCTATGCGAAAATTAAAATAATTCATTATAACCACTCTGCTTTTGCAACAAGCTCTCTGATCTCCGTATTTATTCTGATTATCTAATATTGAAAGAAACAAAACATCCGATGAGTCCTTAAATATATTACTGAGAATTTTAAATGTTTAAAATTAGCATTCAATTATAGAATATTTACAGATGCACAATTTGATGCCTCAATAGTTCTCAGCAAGGCTCATTTTCAAAAGGCACCCAGTGGATGATGATAAGAAACCAGTTGTCAAATTTTATGGAAAACTAAATGCAAAACTGAGTTGTTAAGCAACTGAGCTGAAATTTCACTTCTTAAAAATATTTCTACACAATACAACACGACAGTTCCAAGGTGATCTATTTTCAACTTAATCCTGCGCACTTGTCAGAGATGGTGTAGGTGGGGGTTTAAAATGGCAGCCATGTACACGCGCTGCGTCCCTAACGCATTTTTAACTCCTGGATTTTCGGGAGCGTCGAGGCTGCCCACCGCAGGCAACCGGGGGCCATCATTAATAATGAAATGTCGACGTCTGATGTCGTCATTCGGACACAGCACTATTTTAACTGGGGATTGAGGTTGCGGTGCTGCGTGCCAAAGAAGCTGGTGGCAGACAGGATCCAAGGCCAGATGAGCCCCGGATAAATGATTTATTCCATTTTTTAATAAATCAGGAGTGTTTTTCACAGGCCTACAACAAAACTTTGGGCCTCCTTCAGGCTTCCCCCCCCCCCCATTCCCTGGCTGCGATTCTCATTGAGGCCCAGTAGTTAAACTTGCCTCACGCTGACGGTGTCGTGGGTACTTCCCTCCCGCCCTGGTCCCCACACATTGCACTCCCACCCCAGGATAAAATCGGGGCTAGTGTATCGAATCAGGGGATGACACTTTTGAAATTTAGTTAAGATTTGAAGAAACATTTAAGGTAATTGAGGTGACAACACAGTGTGAATAGCCAGACAGCACCTCAAGTTAGATTAAAAAGAATAATGAGCTGCTGATTTTTTTCAAAGCCATCTTTTTAAACCAGAAAAAAGTATACTGTCTCCATTTCTTAATTTATGTATTAATGTCATAACAAAAATAACTATATAGGCTTTAGATTTCTCTTTAAAATTACAGATTTACCTTTCAAGAGGCAATCTCAAACCTATTTAATCAAATGAAGAACTTCTCCAGTATTAGCATAAATCCCAACTAGTTCAGACATATGTGCAGCTGTTCTGAGAACTGAGAGGATTGAAACGTCAATGTTAATTCCTTCAAATACTTCATTTTTAACAAGTTCAAAAGCAGCTGCATCAAATGGAATTAAGTGGATTAGGCCGATGGAATCATTTAAAGATATATGTTTGGGGTGGAAAAAAACTAAAATGGTAAAATTTCCCAACTGCAACAATGTGCAAAGATTTTGCTGTGAATGTTTGAGTTATTGATGGGCTTTGAGAGAGACTGTTGAGCTTTGGTATAGAGCCACTGCTTCCAATAAGCCTCCTGTTAGTGAAGGCAAATATCTTGAAGGCGTATGAAGGTCAAGTAGAACGTCACTCCGCCTATATACGTGACATCACTGGATGTTGCTGCAAATGTTAATTTATGTACAAATTAGATATTTCACGATTATCTGTCTTTTCTCCATTTACTTATGTTACTGATGATTTATCAAAAATATATTAGAACTGATATCGCCCTGAATTTTCCATGTACACCACAAATACAGAATATGGAATGGGATTTCTCCTCATCAATAATATAAAGAAAGAAATAACTTCCATTTATATAGCACCTTTCACGACCTCAAGATGTCCCAAAGCGCTTTACAGCCAATTAAGTATTTTTTGAAGTGTAGTCACTGTTGTAATGTAGGAAACGTGGCAGCCAATTTGCGGACAGCAAGGTCCCACAAACAGCAATGTGACAATGACCAGATCATCTGTTTTTTTAAGCGATGTTGATTGAGGGATAAATATTGCTCAGGATACTCTTCTTCAAATAGTGCCATGGGACCTTTTACATCCACCTGAAAGGGCAGATGGGGTCTCAGTTTAATGTCTCATCTAAAAGACAGCACCTCCAACAGTGCAGCACTCCCTCAGTATGGCACTGAAGTGTCAGCCTAAATTTTGTACAAGTTTCTGAAGTGAGACTTGAATATCTTTAATTTTTATCTGTGGGCAAGTATATTGCAGAATGAGGAGGTAAGCAAACAGGTATTAGAAAAGGGTTTGCATCATGTAATCAAAACTAGCAGGGATGGATGGAGAATTGAGGCTAAGGTCTAACTTGGCAAATGTTTATGTGGTACGGAATGAAAGCACAGCAGCAATATTGAAACTTATATGTTTAACAGTAAATGATAAGAAGGAAGGATTTGTAAGAGAATGAGAAGACTGTTGAACAAGTGAACAAGTAATGGTAGTGAAGATGCTTCAGGTTAAAAATGTGGCGTTCAGAGCAATCAATGGGATAGTTGCTCTAGCCAGCTGCACACTTTATCAAAACAAAATTGGTAGAGGTGTTAACCTAGTCACATGGATCATTCCAATAATGTTAACTTATTTGGTATGTTGTAAACAAAAAGGGGGCAAGCACTTTGCTGGGAGTGTACTATAGGCTCCCAAACAGTCAGGTGGAGATAGAGGAACAGATATGTAGGCAAATCTCAGAGAAGTGTAGAAATAATAGGGTAATAATAGTAGGGGATTTCAACTTCCCCAATATTAACTGGGATAGTCAGAGTGTGAAAGGCTTAGAGGGTGCGGAATTCTTAAAGTGCATCCAGGAGAGTTTTTTGAGCTAGCATGTAGAAAGTCCTACAAGAGAGGGGGCGGTACTGGACCTAATTCTAGGGAATGTAGCCGGGCAAGTGGTAGACGTGTCAGTAGGAGAGCATTTTGGTGACAGTGACCATAATTCAGTGAGATTTAAGGTAGTCATGGAAAAGGATAAAGATGGACCGGAAATAAAGGTTCTAAATTGGGAGGAAGGCCGATTTTAATATGATAAGGCAGGATCTGGCCAAAGTGGACTGGGATCAGCTACTTGTAGGAAAATCCACATCAGAGCAGTGGGAGTCTTTCAGAAAGGAAAGAGTACAACGCCAACATGTTCCCGTGGGACCAACAAACCCAGGGAACCCTGGATGTCAAGGGATATACAAGAATGGATTAGGAAAAAAAGGGAGGCTGTTGGCAGATACAAAGGACTAAAAACAGTGGAAGCCCTAGAGGAGTATAGAAAGTGCAGGGGGGGCACTTACAAAAGAAATTAGGAGAGCGAAGAGGGGGCATGAAAAAACACTGGCGGGCAAAATAAAGGAAAATCCCAAGGTGTTTTTTAAGTATATTAAGGGTAAGCGGATAACCA
Organism: Squalus acanthias; assembly: GCA_030390025.1. Classification (NCBI taxonomy): domain Eukaryota; kingdom Metazoa; phylum Chordata; class Chondrichthyes; order Squaliformes; family Squalidae; genus Squalus; species Squalus acanthias. The sequence goes on along the minus strand of CM059426.1, from coordinate 144,338,911 downwards.
GGGAAAGAGTAGGGCCCATTAGGGACCAAAGTGGCATTCTGTGTGTAGAGCTGGAAGATGTAGGTGAGGTTTTAAATGAATATTTTGCATCTATGTTCACTATGGAGAAGGACGATGTAGGCATAGAAATCAGGCAGGGGGATTGTGATATACTTGAACAAATTAGTATTGAGAGGGAGGAGGTACTAGCGGTTTTAGCGGGCTTAAAAGTGGATAAATCCCCAGGCCCTGACGGGATGTATCCCAGGCTGCTGTGTGAGGCAAGGGAGGAGATTGCAGGGGCTCTGACACAAATTTTCAGAACCTCTGTGGCCACAGGGGAGGTGCCAGAGGACTGGAGAACAGCTAATGTAGTACCATTGTTCAAGAAGGGTAGTAGGGATAAACCAGGGAATTACAGGCCAGTGAGCCTAACATCAGTGGTAGGGAAATTATTGGAAAAAATTCTGAGGGACAGAATTAGTCTCCACTTGGAGAGGCAGGGATTAATCAGGGATAGTCAGCATGGCTTTGTCAGGGGTAGGTCATGTCTGACCAATTTGATTGAATTTTTCAAGGGGGTGACTAGGTGCGTGGATGAGGGTAGTGCAGTTGATGTAGTCTACATGGACTTCAGTAAGGCTTTTGACAAAGTCCCACATGGGAAATTGGTCAAGAAGGTAAGAGCCCATGGGATCCAGGGCAATTTGGCACATTGGATCCATTGGCTTAGTGGCAGAAGGCAGAGGGTGATGGTCGAAGGTTGTTTTTGTGACTGGAAGCCTGTGTCCAGGGATTGGTGCTGTGTCCTTTGCTGTTTGTAGTGTACATTAATGATTTAGATATAAATCAAGGAGGTATGATCTGTAAGTTCGCAGATGACACGAAAATTGGTGGAGTGGTAAATAGCGAGGAGGGAAGCCTCAGGCTACAGGGCGATTATAGATGGGATGGTTAGATAGGCAGAACAGTGGCAAATGGAATTTAACCCTGAAAAGTGTGAGGTGATGCATTTTGGGAGGACTAACAAGGCAAGGGAATACACAATGAATGGTAGGACCCTAGGAAGGACAGAGGATCAGAGGGACCTTGGTGTGCATGTACATAGATCCCTGAAGGCAGCAGGACAAGTAGATAAGGTGGTTAAAAAGGCAAATGGGATACTTGCCTTCATTAGCCGAGGCATAGAATATAAGAGCAGGGAGGTTATGATGGAGCTGTACAAAATGCTAGTTAGGCCACAGCTGGAATACTGTGTGCAGTTCTGGTTGCCACACTATAGGAGAGATGTGATTGCATTGGAGAGGGTGCAGAGGAGATTCACCAGGATGTTACCTGGGCTGGAGCGCTTCAGCTATGAAGAGAGACTGGACAGGCTGGGGTTGTTTTCATTAGAGCAGAGAAGGCTGAGGGGGGACCTGATTGAGGTGTACAAAATTATGAGGGGCATAGATAGGGTAGATAGAATGGAACTTTTCCCCTTAGTAGAGGGGTCAATAACCAGGGGGCATAGTTTCAAGGTAAGGGGCAGGAGGTTTAGAGGGGATTTGAGGAAAAACTTTTTCACCCAGAGGGTGGTTGGAATCTGGAACTCACTGCCTGAAAGGGTGGTAGAGGCAGGAACCCTCACAACATTCAAGAAGCATTTAGATGAGCACTTGAAACGCCATAGCATACAAGGCTACGGACCAAGTGCTGGAAAATGGGATTAGAATAGACAGGGCTTGATAGCCAGTGTGGACACGATGGGCCGAAGGGCCTCTTTCTGTGCTGTATAACTCTATGACTCTATCTATAACCTCATGCATATAACAGAAAACTCAGATTAATGCCTTATTTCTGGTCTGAAAATGTGTGACTACCCTATTAACAGATTGAAATTCACACATACATAGTTCTGCCTGGGAATCAAATATCCTACTGCTAAACTAACTACAGTCAGCTGATTAACCTTCAGTTACAGCTTAGCTGTTGCATCTTTTCCTCACATCAGTGCCAAGGTTTAAAATATATGTATTTTATGAATAAAAAATGAACTTTTAAACTTTAAAATGGTTCTGCCTTTCCACTTTGCTCACGATCTGCTTGACATAACATGGGGTGACATCTTCTATATAGTATTAACAGTCAGAGCAGCTCAAATATATTTTTTCCCTTTATAATCTGCCTATGGTAATCGAACTGTTTCACCTATTTACCGTGTACATTTTGCCATTACTGTTTCTGTTTGAATGCATTATTCTCGTGATAAATTACTTCCTTGGTTTATTGTGTAAAATAAAATATACACCAGCCATAAATATGAGCAGCTCTACAACTTTCTTTTCCTTGAGCAAGTGATTTGCTATCTTACAATGATGGAAGCTTAAGCTCGTGAATAAAGATTTTTTTTTCTCTTTGGCCAATGAAGGATGTCTTTTCAAAAGTTATAGGGGGTGAGACTGAGGCCTACAAAGGTAAGATATTGCAGCCAAAATGGTAGGATAGCAGGCCTCTACCAGACTCTCTCAATTAAAAGACTTTTGGGGCCTTACCGTAGCTATCTAAGGCCTTCCACCATCAGGCAGCAGAATCAGCCAGGGAGCCATCGCCTGACAGGGGTGGAGGGGAGCGAGATGGATCTGAGGATAGGAATGTTTACTGCCCAATATTGCCTGCTATTCTGCCATTATCCCATCGGATAGTGGAGGAAAACTCAGCCCTTAGGATCTTACTGAGATGAGGACTTCACTGGAAACAGTTCCATGCAAAATCATATGCAATAGTTCCAGAGAACCTTGATATAATAGCGGATGGTTAACAGGTGAGAATAAACAATTTATTTGTTTATTTTCACGGGTCAAGAGTTTCCCAGTGAGGTGTCTGCCAAGTTTAAGATAACATATTTTATTTGGTTTTGAAAAGAATGCCTTGCAATTATATAACACCTTTAATGTAGAAGAATGTTCCAAGGTGCTACACAGAAGCATGAGGAAAAAACTGGACACTGAGACAAAGGTGAGTTTAGGAGGAGTGACAAAAAGTTTTGTCATAACAAGTGGGTTTAAATGAGGCTCTTAAAGAAGAAGTGGGAAAGTGAAGAGGTTTATGGAGACAATTCCAGGCACTGGGACCTATCGAGTTGAAGGCGTGGCCATCAGCAATGGGTGATGCATGGATCAGGGAGAAACACACGGCGCCAGAATCAGAGGAATGGTGCGTTAGGGAAAGGGGGGAGTGGTTAGCTTACAGGACTGGATGAAATTAGAGATACAGAGGGCTGAGGCTCTGGAGGAATTTCAATACAAGGTTAAGGATTTTAAATTTGAGCTCTTAGGGATCCGAGAGCCAATGCCGGTTACCAGGGATGGGGTGAAGGGCCTGCAGGACCTGGTGTGGGTTAGGATATGGGCAGCAGAGTTTTGGAAAAACTGAATTTTATGAAGGGTAGAGGATGGGAGCTGGCCATTAAAGCTTTGGAGCAATCGGCCCCGATATTAACGGGGAGGCGGGCAGGGAGCGGGGGAAATGTTTTACGGTTGGAAATCCTGGAAGAACGGGTTTCCCTCAGGTCCTGCCGAATTTAATGGCAGGACCTGATTACCAAATTTTGAATCTGTTTCCTGGCTGCAGCCAGCCAGACTGAAAGGAAGTCTAGCTGTCGGGCGGGTAGGTGTGTGGCTCCAGGCCGCAGAAGGGAAGTGGAGAGGAGGGAGAAATTGGGGATCGAGGGCTACATCGATAGGGTGGCCGGAGAGATCGATGGGAGGGCCGGAGAGAATGGGGGGGTGGTGGGAGGACATTGATGGGCAGGCCAGGATCGGAAGGGCATCGGAAGGGGGGGGCCCAATTAATCAGGAGGTTAACATGTTTCCTTGCTGGGCTGGGGGGAAGCACTACTGCTCCCCCTGGCCCACAAGTCTGCTGGAAAAGCAATTACCTGTTCCATGCAGCAGTCCTCGCCTCCGTTTAGCTGTGGGTTTCCCAAGGTCTGGGAAACTCGGCTGGCCAGCGTTAAAGCTGGAACAGGGAAAAAAATCTGAGGTACGCAGCCTCATTAAAATATTTAAATGAGCTATCTACCTTCTGGGAGCATGTTGGTCACCCGCCCCATGTCCCGCCTCCGTTAAAACCAAAATGGGCAGGTTCAAGGTGGGTTGGGTTCAAGTTTGAGATTTTTTACTTCCCACCCGGCCCAAACCCACCTGTGACAATAGCAAATAGGAGTTCAATAGCTGAGGTAGGGACGGAAGCAGGGGCACAGACAGGCGATGGTAGAAATAGGAAGTCTACGTGAAGGCAACGATAGCAGGTCGAAAGCTGAGCTCAGGGTCAAACAGGACACCGAGGTTGTGACCAGTCTTGTTCAGACTGAGGCAGTGACCAGAGAGGGGATGGAGTCAGTGACAAAGGTAAGGAGTTTGTGGAAGGGGCCAAAGATGATGGTTTCAGTCTTCTTAATGTTTAGCTGGAGGAATTTATAGCTCATTCGGCTGTGGACAAGCAGCATTACAGCCCAGTGATCAAGAGAACTAGCGAAGAGGCAGAGCTTGGTGTCATTGGTCTACATATGGAAGCTGATCACATGGGCTTTGCATGATGTCACCAAGAACAGCATATGGATAAGGAAGAGGTGGAGGCCAAGGATGGATCCCTGGGGGACTCCCAATGTGAAGGTACAAGGGTGGGACAAGAAGTCATTGCTAGAAATTCTATGGACATAATCAGGTAGCTAAGAGTGGCCCCTTACATCACACGAAGCTGGGCAATGAAGGAGAGGCATTGAAGGAGGATCATGTAATTGATTGTGTCAAAAGCTCCAATGATGTCAAGGAGGACAAGTAGAGATAATGCACCATGGTCACAGTCACAGTGAATGTTGTTCTTGACTTTGATTAAGACTATTCCAGTGCTGTGAAAGGGGGGGAAACCTGACAAGAGGGATTCATACAGGAAATTTTGGGACAGGTGAGCACAGACCTAGGAGGTGAAAACGTGTTCAAGAAACACCAGAAAGTCGTTCAAGGACCTTGGAGAGGAAGAGTGGTGGAAACTAAGTAATTTAAGTAAAAATAGGTTAAGGCCAACCAATTTAATTGTTATTTGAGGGACGTATGCGTACTTGTAATTTTCAGATCTAAGTCAGAATAAAGCTGCATGGAATGACTGCCATTCTTTTTCTTGTACATTTTCACATTTTGGGGGTAATTCTAACCTTTATCTGGGCAGTAATCTGGCGGAATCGATTAATTTGAATGGGATGAATATCGGTTGGGTTCTACAATGCTCAGTTGATCTGCTCTGCCAGATTATCAGCCAGGCTGTAAAGGTAGAAATGACTCCCTTTGAATTGTGATGTATGAAGTATGATGGGTGATAACAAAATATATACACTACATTAAAATGATACAGATAGAGAAAAACTAGGGATGAGTATTTGGACAAATTGAGACCAAATTCAATCAATTTCTTAAACTGCAACTAACTGGATTGCTCTTCGAAAGAGCCGGCACAGATTCAATGGGCTGAATGGCCTCCTTCTGTGCAGTACTATTCTATAAGTTGGGAGAGCCTCCTCAGAATACCAGAATACATCGACAAAAAAAAACCATCAGTCATATTGCCTTCTAACTTTACAAAACTGGTAGGGAACTTAAAAGCATAACCACTAATTATTACAGGGGTAAATTTCTGTTGGGGTTTTCCTACTCTTCCACTGTAACTTCAGTGGAAGAGCTGTGGAAATCACAGAAAAACAGCATCAATGCCATTCACGTTGTTGTTCCAGGGTTTCCACGGCTCTTGTGTTGAAATTACGGTGGAAGAATGGGAGAATCCTAACAGAAATTCACCCCTATATTTATATGAAAGGCAATTTGTTAGTGAAATATTAATTCACCTACTCATTCATAGCAGTTATTTCCTGGCAACTTATTTAAAAACTAGCTAAACAAGGTGGCATGCAAAGATCAAACTGTCAAAGTTAAAATTATAATATAAAATAATATATATATTAAATATAATGTATGACAATACAATACATGAATATATAATGTAAAAGTAACCCTTTGTATGAGCTTGTCAAACATATTTCCACAGAAACTTTAAGTCCAGCTAATGCCTAACAGAAAAAACAGTTCCATTCCGCTCATTTTTGTGGTTTCAGGAAAAGCATTTGTTAGAAAAAAAAACATCGGCAAGATCACTTAGTTATGTGGCACAAGAAGTTATTTTGTGCTCATGGGGAAAATTTAATAGGAAGATGGATTTATTTATTTTTGCTGTCCATCAGTCTGATTTCCAGACTATCTTCTTGGGTCGGAATTTTGCCGGCGTTCAGAGGGTGGGTTCAGAGGCAGGTCCGCTTTCAAAATCTAAAAGATTGACAGCGGGTCAGGATCCCGCTCTAAACCCGCCTCGTGTCAGTTTCCCAAGTGCGGGGTCTGCTGCGCTTTGCAGACCCGGCACTAAGCGGCGGGTCAGCCAATTGAAATAGTTAAAAGGGTCTTTAAAGGTAGTTGAACAGCATTTTACCACCTTCTAGCCATTTTTCCAACTTTTCCACGAGGTTCCCGTCGCTCGGGGATCGTGTCAGGTAAGTGTGTCGGGTTCTCTATGACTCTCCATTGCTGTGAATAGGTGACAGCTGCAAAAGTGGAATAAAAGCTACCATTTCACAGCTGGTTACTTTCCAATGTCAGAAGCTTAAGCCTTCAGGATTTGAAAGACACTTTTGAGCTGTATGCAGTTTTGAAGTGTTTGAAGTAAACTCTCTATCCACTGTCACCTTCTTGGAGCAACCTCTCTCACCATTGACAGATCACTTCTGACATCTCAACTTCAGCTGTCATCTATTCCAACAGCATTGGTGCCTTTGAAAAAATCTCACCTTGGTCCTCAGAATCCCACCACGATCAGCCCCAACAGCAACATCACCAGGCACACCAACATCACCAATAACAACACCAACCTCCTCCGCAATCACCTGATGCTGCACAGGACAGAGGGCATCAGCACCGACCACATTGCTGCCTGGGACGCCACATGATGCGCCAGGTTGGCACCACCCCACACCAGCACCATAAACCATCCCTACAATGTCCATGCCATTCCTTTCACACTCATCACCACTGCGGGGGTGGGGGGGGTGGTGGGATACCGTTATGTCTCACCATTCGCTGCAACTCACTAAGCCACTTCCAAAAGTGCACGCAGATCTGTCCAAGAACGCAAATTGTTGAGAATAAAGATTTCAATGTTTGACAGCACATTACCAGAAACTTTACACGAACATTGGCTAAAGCACACAACTGCCTACCCTTGTGTGTTGTTAGTCTGAATGATTGGACAAGGATGAGGGTGATTGTGAGGGGTGGCTAGTGAGATGGGGAAGTGATAATGTAGTTAGAGAGAGATGGGTGGAGGTGCGAGGTAAGTTGGTGTGAGTAAGGATGTGCAGGAGTAGGGTAGGGAAGGCAGAGTGATGGGGATGTGATGAGTGGCACAGGAGGATGATGTTGAGTGTGGCTTTGCAGTAACGTTTCGTGAGCTACTGTGATCATTGAAAGGTTTGCGCTACTGCAGCCTGGTCATCCTGACAACATCCCTGCTTGTGCCCTCCTGTGCAATGTGTAACCAGGCTGCGTTGGTGTCCTGGGGAGGTATCGTCCGCCCATTGGAAGGGAAGAGAACCTCCCTGAGTGCTATGACCTCCTCCATAAGCATATGGAGGGAGTCATGGGAGAGCCTGGGTGCAGCTATGCCCTTTTGTGCAGTGCTTGTCAGTGTTTGCAGCACCTCAATGCTGTAGAACACTGACAGCACATCTGTCAAAATGAATGTGGACATGGTCCCTTTAAGGAAACCGGCTGATGACGCGTCATCGGATGACTTCATCAGACCCACTTCCTTTTAATTGTCCGGGAACCTCGCAGGGTGGGCTTAACAAGCCCAATCAGGGCTAAATCCCTTGGAGGAGGCGGGATGAAGACAGGAGCGGGGTTTGAAGCTGCCACCTACTCCGGCCGCACTGGACTTGCCACGGTTGGCAAAATCGCAGCCATGGTGTGAAAGCTGAATTAGGTAGTCACTCATCATGTAATACAAGATACTCAATGAGCAGCAGTGGCCTGGATGTCCTACCAAATTAGGTTCCGGTTGCACTAGCACTTTTCCAAGCACTGAGGGCTGAGGCAAACATTCTGATGCTTTAAATTGCACCTCATGTTGCAAGGCTGATTATTTGAGAAAGTCGGCAGGAGTATAAGTTAGATTTTGTACGCTTGAGAAGGACAAAGTAAGGATCATATTTCATCTAAAAAGACAGCAAGATTGTTTTAAAGGACAACAGTTATTCTAAACAGAGCTTGTGTGAAATAGCAAAATGCTGCATAAATGAAACTATTTTTTAAAGACACCTGTCAAAAATGTTTTAGAATTATGTGATGACATTTGCCTTTGTAATGCTGCAGCATGTTTTACAATTCAATGATATTCCACATCTAAGTTTGATAAGTATACCATCCACTTACTAGTTAGATGTTGTCAGCCATCTTCAGCAACATATACTATAAAAGTCAAACTGTTCTTTCATTTTGTCATACTCATACTCCTGGTGGAAATAATGCTGCTCTTTTGGCTAGAGACTGATTTTTTAAACTAACTTAGATGATGGAAGTTTCAGAATGAGATGCTGTGACTCCGAACCAATATAAAAAAACTATGTTAATTGCTGCAAACTTATTGGCCTATATTTTGTGGCGGTAATGATGGCAAAACTGTCATGTTCGCTGTTATTAATCCAGAAGTTGCTGTCAGTCATTCCCTGCTCCTCCACAGAGTGAGCTGTGGAACTCCCTGGAGCCGGCAATCAATTCAAATCACACCGAAATGTAGTTCCTGACGAAAACTTCCCCTATTATGCTAGAATATCACTGTTGAACCCCGCCCCTTTCCCCCGAAAAAGTTGTCTTGTTGAAAGAGGTGTAACTGGGTTTTTCACGGCATATTAATTGCTGAACAACTGTTCTTGCCCTTAAAAACTAATTGTATATTTGTGGAATGTTCACATTTTTCCATTAATATGATAAGAATTACATGGTTTTTAATATAATAATTTTGTTTATGATATTTCAGCTTCTACTTTAATCGTATGTGTTGGTCCCAATCTTTATTTCGCTCTCTGTAACATTTATAAAAAGTAAATTATAATCTGTGCATTTTACTTCCTGGTTTTGCTGTCTGTGAGAATTAGTCATAGAGTCATAGGCCGAAATTTTGTCGGTGCTTAGGGGGCGGGTTTGGAGGCGGGACCTCCGGCAAAATCGCAAAGATTGACAGCGGGCAGGAAACCCGCTGTCAACCCGCCTCCAATCAATCTTCCCAAGTGTCGGGTCCTTGATTTGCGCATGGACCTGACACCTAGCGACAGGAAGAGGATTATAGCCACTTAACTGCCTTTTTCAATTTTGACACTTCTACTTCAGGCTTCCCGACATCCGGACACCACGCCAGTTAAGTGTGGCGTGTTGTGAGTCTGCTGTAATGTTTCTGCATTGATGACAGCTGCAGAAGTGGTGTGAAGGATCTAATGGTGCACTGGTGAGTTTCAGAGATAAGAAAATGTTGGGAAATTCATTTTTAATGCATTTAGACTTTTTTGTAGGTAACAAGTTTTGAATTGTATGTCTAGTCCCACCTCATTGGGAGAAACTCTCTCACCAGTGACAGATCACTTCTGTAAGCTCACCTGCAGCTGCAATCTGTTCTAGCCTAAGGAGGGAGTCACTGGAGAGCCTGGGTGCAAGAGCTCACCTTTGTACAGTGATTGTCAGTGTTTGCAGCACCTCAATGCTGTCAAACACTGAGAAATCAGCTGTCAAAGAAAAATTGTGCATGGTCCCTTTAAGAAAACCGGCAGATGACGCATCATCAAATTATGTCATCTGACTGGCTTCATCTTAATTGGCCGACAAGCCGGCAGGTCGGGCTTAACAAGGCCAATTGACATAAAATCACGTCTGTGGGCTGGATGTAGTTGGGGGCGGGACTGGAACTCGGAAGCCACCTTACTCGCTCTCAAGCCACATCGATTGAGAAAATCACGGCCAATGAGTCATAACGGCACAGAAGGAGGCCATTCAGCCCATCGAGCCCCTGCCGGCTCTCTGTACAGCAATCCAGTCAGTCCCATTCCCCCGCTCTATCCCCGTAGCCCTGCAAGTTTATTTCCCTCAAGTGCCTATCCAGTCTCCCCTTGAAAACATTGAGTGTCTCCGCTTCCGCCACTTCCGTCAGCAGCGAGTTCCAGGTCCTCACCACTCGCTGCGTAAAAAAGTTTTTCCTCCCTGTATCTCTTGCCCAAAACCTTAAATCTGTGTCCCCTAGTCCTTGTACCATCAACTAGTGGGAACAGCCTTTCCCCGTCTAGCCTATCCAAACCCGTCATAATCTTGTTTGGTGTCATCATCAAATTTAGAAATTCTACTCTGTATTCCAATATCCAGGTCATTTATATATATCAAAAAAAGCAGTGGCCCCAGCACTGACCCTTGGGGAACACCACTGTCTACCATCCTCCAGTCTGAAAAACAGCCATTTACCACAACTCGCTGTTCTTCAATGTGATTACCACAATTCTTCAATGTGATTGGCTGATTCGCCTGTTCGATGACATCACTGTTGCTGGACGCTGGAGATTCGCTTGATTTGGCGCCAGGATCAAACTAGCATCGGGAGAGCTGAAATTTACACCACAGAGATCACTAGATCTTTGTAACAGCTTTCTTCGAGGTCAGCGGCGAGCACCGTTGCTTCGCCACTAGCCGCAAATTCACAAATGGGTAATGCAAGTTATAGGTGAAAACAAAACCTTTCACTAAGCTCAGAGAAGGTGATGACAAAATAATATAATAATTTCAAAAGCAAAATACTGCGGATGCTGGAAATCTTAAATAAAAACAGAAAATGCTTGCCTGACCTGCTGAGTATTTCTAGCATTTTCTGTTTTCATTATTAATGTAGTAATACCATTCAACTTACAAATGTAAACTGATCCTCTTAGCCCCACAAAAATCTTTAAAAAAAAACATAAAGACCACTAGTCAGGCATCAACGCCTGGAGAAAGTGGGATTAAAATGCGCAGTGCATGCTCTATCCATTTCTCCCTGAAAGTTACAATCAGGGTCCTACAACAGGCGTAGAACCCCAATTTGCATATTTAAACAGCCTCCTGCTGGTTTTGGGCAAGAGAGCTTGGTTGCACATTTAAAGGTTTGTCTGCAAGTTGAGTCAGGTGGGAAAATGGGTGCATTAGGTCCCCACCAGATTTTCAGCTGCCAGTCGCCTGCTCTTCAGGTGAGAAACAGATGGCCGACAGTTGAAAGTGTGGCCCAACATAGAAGGGGATGGGTTGTAAAATATGTATTCATTATCAGTACTCCTCCCCACCACCCCTTCCCCCTGCCCTCCCCCCTCTCCTGAAGGTGCATACTCTTGATGGGGAACACTTCCTGTGGAACTTACACATGTTGAATATGTAATAAGGTACCTCTGGATATCAGCTAAGCCAACTTTTGCAGACAGCCATAAGTCATTCATGGAATAAAATGGGTGTTTCATATTTCCTATTGTGCATATTCCATGAAAAAAATGGAAACAGTAGTTTTCTGACTGGAAAAATAGTTGTTTGAGAACTTGTTGAAACTGAGTGAACATAAACATTCTGGCCCGAAAATTCATGGGGGTTCTCCTGGTAACTCTCGGAGGAGACCAGGAAACCTCCAGGAAAAGGTCTTTATTGTACTAAGCAAGAAAGGGCGTAAACTTTTCCCTATGGGGTTCCATTGGTCTCCAGCCAGAGTTACGACGGGAGGCCAGGAGAATCCCCACCAAAATTTCAGGGCCCCTAAATAATAGCTACTATTCAATGCTGTTAAATTAAACATTATACAACAGTTGTGTATCAGGCATTTATAGTAAATGAGTTATGGGGATTCACCCAATTTATATTTATATTAGGTCTAGTAACATGATGCAGTAAAATGTTATCCACTTTTAACATACAACTCAAATCTTTAGAAAAATCTGATTTGGATTTTTGACTTATAGGGGACTAGCTCATTTGTATCTAACCCAAGAGAATCTAATTAGCATATACATTTAGTGTTTTTCCTAATCAGCATAACAAATGCACCTTTCAAGTTTCATTATAGAATTTATGATTTTAGAATTATTAAAATGTAGAGAAATGTATAAAATCACAACATCACCACTAGATTCTCCGTCCTACTCTTACAATGTTCCCCTGTTACAGGTACAGAAGAAAACTACATATAAAACTATAATACTGCCTTGTAAAATGCCGATGTAATATGTGGCTCTTAATAACCTTAACTGTCTGAAGTCTCAATGTATTTTCTGTACCTGTGAGTGTGGTAGAAATTGATGTTCTCGACTTCCAATGTAAAGATCTTTATTGTACTAAGCAAGAATGTTTTCAGACTACTAAATGCACTGACATGTTAAATCTCCCACTAAATTTGAATCTGTGGCAGAAAACAATGTGTAACAGCTATATGGATACAAGTCCTATACACTGAGTGCTGATTAAGCAGAGTCTGACTAATGTTCGTCATGTAGTGTTCTCATTAAGGGTGAGGGGAGGGAATGGTAATTGGTAAGTTTGATAATGATCCTAGCCAACATAGATATATGCAACATTTGTATTTCCAGAATAGAACAGAGAACGTGATATAGGCTTGTAAATAGCAGATTTAGCAGAAAAGGGTATCTTACTCTAATTTACATTCCATCAAGCAGAACTGAAGGCACATGTATTCAGAAAACCTCTTAAAAGCAATCAATTGTACAAATTGCACACTCAAACCACTAGCCAAGAACAGGGCTTCTCCATCTCTCTCTATCCCCTGAATGTAATCATAATACTACATATTATATTTTACAATCTGGAAATTTCTACTCGCAATGCTTGTATTTGGTATAGTACATTTAGAATGGATTTGTCAAAGTTCACCAATGAATTCAATCTGCATACATGCCAACTATCCGCATTTCACATCAATAGTCAGCATTTTAGGGGGCTGATCCACAAATCAACAGGACTGGTCTCCTCTCTCTCTCTCCTTAGTGCCACTCCTGTTAATGGTAGTGGTTCTAGCCTCCGCATACTGTAGGCGCAAATTCTCTCAAGAACAGGAGTTCCAGCCTGCACTAAGTGATGCTTTGGAGCAGCAATTCTCAGATTCTGAGGGAAGAGGAGAGAAAACAGAAAATGGATAACAATGCAGGGGAGAGGGGAGGGGCAGAAATTGAGGGTGAGTGAGAGAGGAAGAAGCGTACCAGTGTTAACTGAGAGGGAGTGGGGAGGGAGAGTGTCAGCATCAACTGAGGTGGAAAGAGTGCCAGGTTGAAACTGAGGGGGGAAGCAGCACCAGTTTGAACTGCAGAGGAAGACGAATGCCAGCTTGTAAGTCTGGTCAAGAAAGTAGCTTAAAGTTTCAACAGCTTCACGGTCCTATATGCTGGGAAAGGAGGCTCAGAGGGAGCACTGAATTAGGAGAGCAGAGGGGACCAATTTCTTTCTGCCCTACATTTCAACACATTTCTATTTTGACTGAGTGCTTGTGGCTGTTCCCTGCATAAGCCTCAATAAGGACCCAGATTTAATGCAAAAATATTCAAATACACACCGAGCACAATTCAGGTGTATTTTTACGATAGCAAAATACTGCAGATGCTGGAAATCCAAAATAACAACAGAAAACGCTGGAAAAACTCAGCAGGCGAGGCAGCATCCGTGGAGAGAGAAACAGAGTTAACGTTTCAGGTCGAAGACCTTTCGTCTTCGACCTGAAACGTTAACTCTGTTTCTCTCTCCACGGATGCTGCCTCGCCTGCTGAGTTTTTCCAGCGTTTTCTGTTGTTATTTCAGGTGTATTTTTGCCAGGTTTAGTTACTTTTCTTTGCACGTCTATTTGGTGTGAGAGTAAGGGAGCTCCATGGGTGCAGTGGTTCTTAAATAGCATTTGAAAGATTTTTTCTCGTAATGTTTTTGTACCTATTGTTAATATACATTAATTTTTTGGGGAAAAATTGGTGGCCATTTATTTCACTCCTTAAATCAAGTTTATTTTGAAAGGACCTCAAATGTGGTATCTATGGTTGAAGTGGTACTAGGTAAATGATAGGAGGCCCCAGATCATTCTGCAGACTTTGGCATACCTACCTGTCAATGATCCATGATAATGGACCGCAAATTTAATGGAGGAGGCGGGTTGCCCGGTGGGCGGGTTCCGGTCCCGCTGCTGGTTTCAGCCGATCCCAAATTGAGATTTTAATTTAAGTGGCCTATTAAGTGCCGTCGTGCGCGCTGCCTGGTCCAATGAGTGGGATCGGGTCTGTTAGTTGCCTCTGATGACGTCATTGCTGCAGTTGTTTTTAAGGGGCCCATGCAGCCTCAGCCTTTTATTTCTCGTTTCTGCTTGTGTTTGAATGGGCCCAGGTTACAATGAGTGCTGCCAAAGCCAAGGCTGCTCCAAGGTTTAATGAAGACTCCCTTCCAAGCTCTTGTGGAGGGAGTAAGAGGGTGCAGGGAGATTCTGTTCCCTCCCGATGGCCGCAGGAAGCCTCCTCAGCAAACAAAGGCAGTCTGGTTGCACATTGCTGAGGAGGTAATCACAAAGTCCATGTGCTCACACACCTGGGTCCAGCGCCGGAAACGGTATAATGATCTTCTGCCATCATCAAAAGTAAGGTCACATCACACTTACCTTCAATCTGCTTCCCTTCTATTCTCATCACCAGCACTCTGCTTTGTAAGCCTGCTCCTCCACATCCCACCTTACCCTTATTTCCCTTGCACCCTTACCTATCCATCTCTCTCTCTGTACTGAATCACTTCACCATCCTACTATGCACCCCTCACACTCGCTCTCACTGTTATACAATGACAACAACTAACAATGCACAGGGAGGCAGCTTCCTCTTGGCACCTCACTCCATCTTGGTCTCCCTCTGAGCTTCAACATTATGGATTCTTCACAGTCACTCCATCACTCTCGCTGAACTCCACTTGTGTCCCTCCTTGCAGGAAAAATAGCCCACAATAAGAGGGAGAGAGCGAAGACAGGAGGAGGCCCACCATGCCTGGCGACATTGACAAGTGCTGAGGAGGCTGCACACGAGATAGTGAGAGGTGGTGAGGAGCTGGAAGTGGGGAACAGAGAGAAGGGCACACTAGACGAAGTTGGTGACAGAATAGATTTTCAACCTTCGCATTTAGATTTCATGATTGACTGCAATGGCATATGATGTTCATGCAGATTGACTTTGGATCATCTGCACAATAGGATGTGTCTGCTACCTAAAAATTAGATGTCTAACTCATGCCTTTACTCTCCCACAAGACCATCGAGAGCCCCCCTTCCCACTGTCCAGGAGGAAGAGCTGGACGACTCCACAGAGGAACCTGCAGCCTCTGAGGGAGCAGCGTCACCGGGACTCAGCACACCCAGCATCAGCGCAGAAACGCACACCTCGGTGGGTCCTTCGTGACATAGAGTAGTGTTATCACCTGGTATATCACAGCTCACAAGTGAGTATCAGCAGATGGTGGAGACAGCGACAGCAGTGGAGAGTCCTCGTCGGAGGTTGCAGGACGCTCCTAGCTCTGTTCAGCTGCATGTAGACGCTGTGCCTCTGGGGCCATCCAGAAAGAGCGCGGTGCTGGAACTCCAGGAACAAGTGCAGGAGTCTCTGACAGGGTATGCCTCCAGGGTAACTGTGAGTGTGGAGAGAATGGAGGAGTACATCTCCAACATGAGCACTGCCTTTGTGGTGGCAATGGCGCATGAACGTGCCGCCACGGAGAGGTTGGAAACCTCCATGGAGGATATAAGTCGCCAGACACATGAGAACATGGTGACTCTTCTAAATAGGTGGTCTGCTATGGAGGATAGATGGGCATCTATTGAGGAGAGACACCAGAGGTACATGGACGTCCCCGTTATGAGGACTGTCAGTACTGAGACGCGCCCTCATGGCCCCACTGATGTGCAGCAAGGTGCTCTCCAGCCACTTGCTAGCAGTGAAGTGCGGGTGACCCATGAGAGGGGTGTTGGTGGCAGACAACAAGGAAGTGTGGGCTCCTCTCCAAGCGCTCACACGACCATGCCACTGTGGAGCCCTCGGTCAGAGCCCCAGAGTCCTCACCCAACTGAGATGGCCATCTCAGCCACTGCACAGCTGCAGGAACAGCAGACTGTGGAGGAGCCCTCCCAGGCTCACAAACCCAGAGGACGCCCGCCAAAGGCGTCTAAGCAGGCGCAGCATCAAAGTGAGCAAGGTGCTTCTACATCTGCTGAAGCCGCATGGGAAGCACCATGTAGAAGCACGCGTAAGAGGAAGCTAACACACAAATAGTCACAAGGGTAGTCACTTGGGTGTTTTGCTCTGTTGCATGTTTTCGATTGTCATCCTTTTGTGATGAGATTAAACAAAAGTGATGGCAAAGAGTTGAAGTTCTGGCCTATGTGTTCTGGGAAATGGAAGTTGCACATTGAGGGCTCAGGGCGACTTGCATTTGTAATGGTGCTGAGAGTGATAGGAAAGCACCGTTTATTGGAGAGATGATGTATGGCATGTTAAGAAGGTCGTCCACACATTCATAGCCATATGCCAGCCCCCTGTGGTTGAAGCATAAGCTTATGCAAATCTGGCATGGATGAGTGCATCCCTTGCGTGACGGCCAGCAATGTGGTCGAGTGCTGCTGCATTGGCCACAGCCGGCCCCCCAAGGCGTGCTTCCTCCTCCTCCTCCTCCTCCTCCTCCCCTCTTCTTCTGAGGATGCTCTGCGCTGAGCCACTTGTTCCTCAGGCAGCGGTAAGCCACGCTGCTGTGCGATGTTGTGCAGGGCACAGCAGACCATGATGATTCTGGACATCCTGGCTGGTGCATACTGTAGGGCTCCACCAGATCTGTCGAGGCATCGGAATCGCATTTTGAACAAGCCGATGGTTTGCTTTATGATGCTTCTGGTGGAAATGTGGCCCACATTGTACCACTCCTCAGCCTCATTTGATGGCCTCCTCATCGGTGTCATGAGCCACTTTTTCAGGGGATAGCCCTTGTCGCCAAGTAGCCATCCGAAAAGTTGGGTTGGCGGATTGAAGAGCTGAGGCACAGTAGACTGCCGCAGGATGAACGAGTCATGGCAACTGCCAGGGGACTTGGCGCAAACATGCATAATGTTCTTCTTGTGGTTACACACCTGCTGGACGTTAAGGGAGTGGAAGCCCTTGCGGTTGACAAATACAGCTGGGTTGTGATGGGGTGCCCTAATGGCCACATGTGTGCAGTCTACGACGCCCTGCACCCTTGGGAAGCCTGCCATATTTGCAAAGCCTACCGCACGCACAGTTACACTTGCTTCATCCGTGGAGAAGTGCATGTAATTGTGTGCCTTTGCAAAGAGGGCATCGGTAGCCTGCGTGATGCGGGCGTGTGCGGCAGACTGGGAGATGCTGCTGATGTGTGCAGCTGATCCCTGGAAGGAGCCCGAAGCAAAGAAGTTGAATGCGGTGGTGACTTTGACAGCCACTGGTAAGGAGTGTCCACCCGCTCCTCTGGGTTCCAGGTGCTGGTGCAGCATTGCGCAGATGTCAGCGACTACGTCTTATGGAAGTCTCAGCCTCCTTTCGCACTGCTGCTCACTCATGTTGAGGAAGCTCATCCTCTGCCTGTAAACCCGGTGTTGGAGGTATCTCCTGTGGCGAGGTGCAGGTCTACGCTGACGCCCTCTGCCCTGTGCATCATCAGGTGGCTGAGGAGAAGGTTGGCGCTCCTGTTGTTGGTGCTGCTGCTGTGCTTGGTTGCGCTGCTGCCGCGGCTGCTCTTTCTCCGAATCTGACGATCAGGATGAGAGAATATAAATGGTTCCCATACCGCTGGTATATATCTCAGTCAAGGAATGGAGGTTGATGGATTTCAGCCTCAACACTCAAGATTAGTGGAGCTGAATAATGTCTCCCAAACCTCAAAGCACTAAATTGTGGCATGTGAAAGAATGAGAGATTGCAGGACCGCATTTAAGCTGTTCGAGCAGCTGGCAACAATTCAGGTCCTAGCTCAACCCGGCTCGATTCAGCTGGCGTGTTTTTCTGAAGGCAGGAAGCATGCTGAAAAACCTGCAAAATCCGAACAGACAGTTAAAATAGGATTATCCAGGCAGTTAGCTGTTAACTGCCTTAACTGCCTCTCCCGCCATTTGATGTCGGGTCAGTTTGGGAGCGGCTGACCCGACACTTGCCAAAGTTGCGTGGAGGCGGGATGGTGGCAGGCTTGTAGCCCGTCGGCAATTTTTCCTACTTTTAGCGCCCCGAAAAAGTTAGCACCCCCGCACCCGAAATTGAATGGTAGCGCCCCAGGCAGGAGGCGGAGCACTACTGGAAGCGCTCCCCTCCATCTTGGGGCATTCCAGTTCAATATCGCGGCGCTACGTGCTGTAGCGCCACGGTACTGCAGGCCTCCCTCCCCTTATTAAAGGGGAGGGGCCTTGCGCAGCACGAACTGGGGCCCTGCTGGACCACCAGGGAGCAGGGTGCCAGCAAAAGAGCCGGGCACTCAAGAGGAGTGCCGGGCTGACCGATCGCGGCCGGCACCCCGCGGGAGGAGGGCAGAGGGGGCAGGTGGCCCACAAAAAAAATGGACGCCCAGCACCTGCCCTTTAAATATCGCCACCCCGACCGCAAGTACGCCCCCCTGACCCTGTCGGACATAACGTCCGGTGGTACGTCAGGGGGCGCGACCCAAGTTTGTGGCCAGGGCACTGCGCACAGCGATGACATCATTGCCGGAGGTGCAGCACCGTGGGGCGCTACCGGCTACTGCTGCCGCTAACCTCCCGCTGAATTTCGTGGGAGGCGTTAGTGGCGCCACACCCGGGCGCTAGTTACTTTGCGCACCGTTGGGGCGCTAAAGAGGCACAAAGCAACCAAATTTTGCCCCCTTGATAATCTAATCCAATGTGTTTCTGCAGCACCATCTGACCACTGTTTGCCCATAAATTGGGAATGAACTGGCAATATCACAGAGAGTAACTTGTTTAAGATTACAGAATTTTGCATGACTGGTGTTATTGGGGGTGCACTTCTTCTGAGGTTGGGATTAAAACATCTTGTTGATGCATTGTAGAGGAAGCATTATTTTGCATTTGGCCTGTGCAATATCTGTTGCCAAGAGTGGAGAAATGTTTTAGTGTGAATACTCTCAGCATCCACAAGCACACAAATGTACCAAAAAATCTAATTGATTACTACATTATTTACTCACATTACAATAGCCCTGAAGTAAAACACAATGAAGATAGGTTTTCTTTAAAAATCTGCTTCAGTAATTTTATTATTTATTTTTAACTTTGAGAAATTGTGTTTGTAGCAGGTGGAACGTGACTGTTTGATACTGGTCAGTTGTAGGATCATTACCTAAATCATGCAAGCTGCTCACAAAAAGTAATAGTTTCCACCATGAATGCTTATGAAGAGGATAAAATATCAATTTTCTATTTAAAACATTGTTGGACTTTTACTTTGCATTTTGAAATACAAGAGAAGTCTTGCAAACTTTAGGAATGTGTTTCATGGGCTGTTTTCCTAGATTTGCCTCTGAACAGAGACGCTCTACTTTCAGGAATAAAGAAGAAACCAATATCTGTTTGAAGACATCAATCCTAAACTCATAAAACTAGAAATCAGAATTGGAGCTTCATTTTACAGCATGATGCTTCTCTATTGCCAACACAAAGAGGATTATAAGCAATAGTACAGACTGATATAACAACTTTCCTCTACAGTGGTAGCACTCTCACGCTGAATCAGCTAAGTCTCATTTCAAAATTTGAGCGCATAACCTAGGCACTGAGGGAGTGCTGCACTGTTGGAGGAGCAGTCTTTCGGATGAGATTTTTAACCAAGGCCTCATCTGCAGTTCAGGTGGACGTAATAAATCCTGTGGAACAATTCAAAGAAGCGCAGAAGAATTATCCCAGTGTCCTGGCCAATATTTATCTCTCCATCGACATCACTAAAACAGATTATCTCGTCATTATCTCATTGCTCTGTTTGTGGGACCTCGCTGTTCTCCAGTTGGCTGCCAAGTTTCTCTACATTACAAAGTGATTACACTTCAAAAGTACATCATTGGCTGTGAAACGATTTGGGATGTCTTGAGGTGGTGAATGTTAATATATAAATGCAAGTTCTTCCTTTCTTTACCTAACACTGCAGATCACTTAACTTTATTTTATTTCCCAGATTCCAAGCTCTTCCAAAATGCAAACTATTCTTCTTATGAATAACCCGGGAACTAGGCTCCGTCCCTTCTAATCAAGCTAAGCTATTCAGGAGTATTTTCTTTTCCAACCTTTGCTGAGTTTCTGGTTCCTCTTCTTCTATGCAGTCTCCTTCACGTTCCCTTTCTCATCCATATTGCTCCCTGCAGATTGAAAACATGCTGCTTCGATCTATTCCCTTAGAACATTCAGGGCTTTCGGGACATAAATCTTTTCCACTACTCATTCAATCTTTGTCCAGTTATCCCACCTACCTTAACATTGCTAAATTCCCAAAGTAATCATGAGGAAAATATTGAAATGCAACTTGATGCTTCCAAGTAAAACATGCAAATGAAATAAAAGGAAGAATTTGAGATAAAAGTTTGTTTCTGGTAATTTATCGGAACCTATTTTATTTGATACAGCTCACACTTTAATCTGGATAACTTTATTCCTACTGGGGAAATCTAAAATTCTCAATTTCTCTATTATTAATTGCATGCAAGAAACTATGGGACAAAACTTCCACTGTTCACTATTTATGCAAAATCCCGTAATGTGTTCTTTGACTGATTCTGTTCCTATATTCTTGCATCTAGTCTGTGGAGCCTGCTGCACTGCTTTTGTTAGCCAGCTCTAGCTTTTAAATCCTAATTTCCTGCCTTTTTGTACACTCTTAAAATTCTGCTATAAATAACGAACAACGGAAGTCTTCCTCCTCTTGAGGTAACAACATAGCCAAGGACTGTAAAACACTTAATGGACTACATATTGATTACATTCAGACTAGCATGGAATTTAGCAATGTGAAAATCTAGAGATAATGAAATCCATTAAAATAATTTGTGAGAAGGAGATGCAGATAATCAGATAACACTACTGACTGAGAAGAAATGTAAATTTCACGCTGGATATTAGTGGCTTTAATAATATGCCTCAAAGATTGTAAAAAGCCTGATTTAACCAAATTTATAGCTAAACTGATGGCAGGAAACCTACAATGAGCATAAAGTTGGGCACAATTAATTATGTAAAGACTAATTAAGCAATCATTAATAATTTGTTCGTGTGATTATCTTGCTGAATAAATAGGAACTCCAATTTGCACATTATAAGTAATAGCATCACAACTGGCAGTTGTGTGCCCGCTTTCCTTGAACAAGAGCTGGATTCCGCTCCTGTTGGTGGGTTAGCAGCAGGGTGGGACTGCTACCGCCCATGTGACACTTCCGCTAACCCACTGAACTATCCTGGACTAGTACTGCAGTAATATTGCTGCCTATTAGTTTACCCCCACTGGGAGGGAGGTAAACTTGATGCTGTACTAACATTTAAAAAGCTGGTGCTAATTGAAGAGCCATAAGTTTTTTTGCGAGTGAGCAGCAGAACAGTGCAACAAGAAGTCAGGAAGCAGCAGCTTACTGGGGTCTAGATCAGCAGCAGGGGGAGCTCCCAGATTCACTGATGCCTTGGTGGATGCTCTTCCTGCAAAAATAAGATCCAGAAGAGAAGTACTCCCAGGGACTGAGGGCAGGAAGCTCCGCAAGAGGGGGCTCCAGACTTTATGCAGGGAAGTGGCAGAGACAGTGGGTTAAACCTTCATGTTCATCGTCTGGTCATTAATCTGGGGAGCTGGCCACCCGACCATTATATATAACCCGCCTGATTTTTATTCCATTGATTTCATTAGAATGAAGATCGGACAGGTTCTGTAATGGGCAGGTGATCTGCTCTGCCACATACCGCCCAAGGTGATGCAGACGAAAATATACCCCAGTGACTATAACCTCCATCACCCCATGAATTGCCACAGAATGCACAAAGAAGTTTAATGACTTCAGAAAGCTAGCCAAGGTAAGTGAAGACAATGAACATTCATGAATGATACAGGCATGACTCACCGTCTTACCTCCCATGCCCTTTCAATGTCATTACTTAGGTGACAGGAACCTATTCAAAAGGAAGTCATGGTAACAATAATGCACCATGTTAACTCCAAACCATTGTAAGAAGCCATATTGCCTGCCAAAATGGGATTTGCTATTCTTGAAGGAGAGCTTTTTAAATGGTGCCGGCAGCTTGCAGTCTGATTAAGAATGGTAAAGAAGTAGACATATGGGTAATAAGAAGTGTCCTTGCCAGTCATAGGCCTAGAAGTTCCAGAGCACTGGAAAACTGTCGGTGGCACCGCTGGCCGCAGTTAATGGCCGCCATAATTAATAGCACTGGCAGTATATTGGTGCTGTTTACTAATTAACATTAGTGCAGCGCTAAACTTACTGTGCAAGGCCAGTTTTCCTGGTGGTAGTCTCAGCAGGAGGCCCAATGCAGCGTGGCTGTAGCGTCATTGCAGCAAGAACAGCCTTATCTTAAAGCAAGGCTGTCATTTTAGAATGCAGTGCCGACCCTTAAAGGGGAACTGCCTTCTAAAATGAAAAAAATAAAAATCATTTACAAATAGGCAGTTTTTAGCCCTTAGAGCTCAACTGCCTTCTGAAAAAAAATGAAAATTAAAAAGAATTCCCTAATGGCAGTCTTCAGCTCTTAAAGCTGAATTGCCTTCCACACTTAAAAAAATGGGAAAACTGCTTCAGCACTAACACAAATGGCTCAGCAAGCCAGGGAAGAGCACCCAGGGTCTCGCACACAGCACTTCAGCTTTGTGCAGGGGGAGCAACACTGCAAGAGAGATCCTCTACCCACAGGGGCCAGGAGGCCCTCCAGAAAGAACGACGTGGGACCAGATCACTGAGGCTGTCGCTGTCAGCAGTGTCGCCCCCACAACCTGGCTCCAGTGCCCAAAGAAGCTTCATGGCCTAAGATCAGTGAATGCATCTTCAAAAGCCGCCTCCTACCAACTGCATAACTAGCCTCATACACTTCTCAATGCACAACTCCCCCTACCCCAATCACTCACCTACCAACAATCTGTACCAAATCACGAGGCACACCTCCCATTCCTAGCTTCATCTCACCCCTTGGAGGAGACGGTGCTGGCCATTCTTGGTAGGGGCATGGCTGAGCCCTTGACCAGTGGCGGGGCTGAATGGATACAAGATGCTGGTATCCTCATATGTTATCCTCCTTCTTGCATGCACCTCTTGCTTTCCTGCCCTCCCCTCACCACAAGCCCATTCTTGTACCTTCCTGATTTCACACACCCAAGAAATGCAGCCTGCCCAGCCAGTGGTTGACCAAGAATTGGGAGAGAAAAGAGAAAAAGAAGAAACACCGTCACTCGATTTCACACTCCCAGCCACCAGCTCCTCAAGGCAGACCTGCAAGGCCATTTGCAGTGTCCCCCACTGAAAGTCAGCTATGCTGCAGCCACTGGGGTAGCGCTGTGTGACATGAGTAGGATAGGCAAAGGCACGCACAAGACAGTCACTAAGGGAATGCATAAGGGTGATTAGTTGATTTCTTGATGTCATATTGGATGGATACATGCATAAAGTTGTATTGGAAACTTTGCTTTGTGGTGGCTTTTATTTCAGAATTGTGGCCAAGTGGACACTGTGATGGTCAATAACAGAGGGAAGGTAAGGTGTGGAACAAATGTTGAAAGGAGAATTGGGGTTGTGGTCACTGGTACTGCAGGCAGATGATTCCATCCCGATATCCCAGTCAGAAAGAGGCTGTCTGGGTTGCATCCTTCCTTCTGCTTCTGCTTCTCCTCCAAAGGGGTGAGGTGAAGCTAGGAGTGGGAGGTGTGCCTCGTAATTGGTACAGATTGTTGGTAGGTGAGTGATTAGGGTGGGGGAGAAGGGTGCGGAGTTGTGCATTGAGAAAGTGAGGCTAGTTTGATGCAGTTGGTAGGAGATGGCTTTTGAAGATGCATTCACTGACCTTGACCACTGCTCTGAGGTCATAAAGCTTCTTTGGGCACTGGAGCCAGGTGGTGGGGGCGACACTACTGGCAGTGATGGCCTCGGTGATGTGGTCCCACATCGTTCTTTCTGGAGGGTCTCCTGGCCCCTGTGGATACAGTACCTCTCTTGCAGTGTTGACCCCCTGCACAAAGCTGGAATGCTGCGTGCGAGACCCTGGGTGCCCCTTCCCTGGCTTGCTAAGCCATTTGTGTTAGTGTTGAAGCAGTTTTCCCATTTTTTGAGGTGTGGAAGGGAATTCAGCTTTAAGAGCTGAAGACTCCCATATGGGAATGTTTTTTCAAATGTTAATTTTTTTTTAAAGAGGCCGTAGAGGTGTAAGGGGTGAAAACGGCATTTTTTTACTTCATTTTCATCAGTTCAGAAGGCATTGCCCTTTTAAGTATAAGACAATGCATTGCCCTTTTAATATCCCACAATGCCTAGCGAAATCACAGCCTTGCTTCCAGAGGCTGTTGGATGATGCAACGCTGCTTCTGGACACCACATTCGGGACTGATGCCGGGACTAACGCCACCAGGAGGGCGTTACACGGCCAGTTTAGTGCTGGGCTAACAATCTTTAGTCCCGAGCGTGAATTTTTCCCTCCTACCGGTGTGACCATTTTCAGCAGCCGTTAACACGAGGCCGCAGAGACACTGGCAATTTTCATGTCGATGTCAAATTTCTAAGCCCTTGTTCCAACATCCAGTACTGGATGAGTCTAAATTTCCTGCAATTAAACATTGGGAAGACCAAAACCATCGTCTTCTGCCCCCGCCACAAACTCCATTCCCTAGCCAACAACTCCATCCCTCTCCATGGCCACTGTCTGAGGCTGAACCAGACCAATTTCAACCTTGCCGTCCTATTTGACCCTGAACTGAGCTTCCAACTCCATATCCTCTCCATGACTGCCTACTTCCACCTCCGTAATATCGCCCGTCTACACGTTAGCCTCAGCCTATATGCAGTTGAAACCTTTCATCCATGCTTTTGTTGTCTCCAGACTCGACTATTCTAATGCTCTTCGGGCCGGCCTCCCATCATCCACCCTTCATAAACTTCAGCTTATCCAATACTCTGCTGTCCGTATCCTAACTCACACCAAATCCTTTCACTCATCACCCATGTTCTCTCTGACCTTCATTAGCTCCCAGTCCAGCAACACCTCAATTTTAAAATTCTCATCCTCGTGTTCAAATCCCTCCATGGCCTCCCCATCTCTGTAACCTCCTCTAGCCCTCCAAGAACTCCACGGGTGCGATTTTCGGTGAATACTTTAGATGTTAAAGAGCCTCTGAGGTGGCCAAGATGGGGTCTTAAGCTGCAAAGCCGGTTTAGCCTGTCTTTAACGCAAGACACCATCTTGGTAAATTAGTTGACGCCAGCACAGGAACGGTCGCCCGGAGGCTTGTTAAACAGCTGATTGCCACTTAAAATGCCTGCTAGCGCTCATTAAAGAGGCTGCACAACACTTGAGCAACATTTATTCCGGAAATTCTGAGGACTTCACATAAAAATAGTGAGTGCCGTGCTACTCCACCTTATAGGAGTCACCAGGAGAAAGGGAGTGCTTGGTCATTGGTATTTTGCTAGGGGTGCCCCTTGGTCTGGACAAGAAATGGGAGGAGGACATAATTCTGTACTGCTCATACTGCCACCTATATAGTGGCGGTGCTCTCAGAGGTCGGGCTTGGGCAATAATTGGCAGAAATAGCATGGAGGCCTTGGCCACGCCCACCTGCTACCACTTGGGTATGGCAGGGTGGACTCTGAATGGGTGGTACTGTAGCCTGGCAAGTTTTAACAAGCATAATTTTGGTGCAACTATTTTGGGCGGTATTGTGACAGTAGGCCATGTTGCCTATTTTACTCATTTTAGCACCCCAAAACCATCCAAAAAACAGGCTGTAAGAAGGACAATTGAGCCAAATTTCTTACTTGGCCAGTGGCATGCAGTTATCATAGCTGCTGCTTACTAGTCCAGCAAAAGTAATGATTATACTTTGAATAATTAACATTTGATTAGAATAGTATTTTTGAGAACGAAACACTGCATTCATTATTCTATTCATGTTACCATTACATTAGGGAGATTTAGAATTCTGGTCAATGAACCACACTGCAGGAAAATTGGAACAAAATCTGTGGCCACTTTTTATAAAACGTGCAGGACACTGGGCTGAATTCAGAAACCTTCAACCCAGCAGAAGCAGGGAGGTGGCTTCCTGAAAATGACATGGAAAAGCATACCGCCCTGGTCCCACCGTCACCGTGGCCATCTCCATTTCGCTCAGGTCTTCCAAACAGGCAGCCCGGGTGGCCACATGAGGAGAGCTGATTTAGATATTTAAATCAGGGTCCTTTGACGTCAATATGACCCCGATGCTAGTTTTGGACTGAACTGGGCAGAGCATGCTGAAGAGTAACAGGTACTAACAAGTACGTTTCATTTTATTTTTGTGGGACCAGGAGGAGCAAGAATCCTCCGCCAGGCTCCAGAAAACTAGTTCCAACTTCCCTGCTTTCCCCTCCTAAAATCGGAGCCCACACCGATGGACTTGCATTCTTCCAGCCTGAATGCCATCTGGGGCACCTGATATTGTGGTGGCCCAAAGCCCTCGAGCTACCCTGGGTCTTTCGATTTCTGCCTGCCGCCTGCTGGCCCGATGCTAACGAGGCCCGGCCCTCAAAATGGACTGGGCCTCCCACCGGGACAATCGGGTGACATGCTGACCCGTCGCCCAAAGTCCACTGAAGGGGAAAATATACCCCAAAGTCCTGGTCATTAAAAAAAAACTCTGCACATTTTTAGTGTACAAAGAAGCAATAATGTAGACATTTGGAGTTTTGATTGAGCAGCAGCACTTTTCAGAAGCTTTCAACTGACCTTATTTTTTTTTTATTGGTTCACTCTTGCAGCATGACAATTCAAAATTTTATTGCTACATACATTATCTGACTGATGATGATGCCAGCTAATCAAATTCATCTCAACAGCTGCGCTATGGATTGGAACATTAAAGAATGATTGCTGTATGCATTTCTGCTGGGAGAACAGATGGTCGTTTTCATTGAAGTGGCAGCCATTTCTTTGAGTTTATTGGTGCAGGTAGGGAGGACAACGTACAAGCATGTATCAGCAGTAATATTTAACAAAAGCATTCAAACTGTAAATTTAATTACTTTTAATTTCTTGTTTTTTTCCAAGGATAGGATTAGAGAATTTTATGAAAAATGAAAATAAAGGATTTCCATGGCATCTGTGACAAATCACACCAATCTTTTAGTAGTTCCTTTTAACAAAATCATATCAGTATGAAAATGTCCATTTTTCACATTACCTAATTTTAAGGCCGATCTGAGTAAATTTCCTAAATTAGTCCCTATTTGTGGTGCACTATGGGCTCTTTCGTGCTCTGGGCCTGCACTCAGTAGAACATTTAAACTTCTCAAAATCATTTCCCAGTTTCTACTCTCTCAGTCTGAAGAGGATAGGGCTATAGCTTGTGACTTCGTTCAGGGTAGAGATCAGGGCTGGGATGCTCCACCTAGCAGTGGTGTTTGAGTGGAGCAGGACTTCTGCCTGTGCCTCTGACACCCGACCCAGTCTCCTAGGTCAGGGGTTACTCAGCATGCACAGCAGGCTCCCAGCAGGATCGCTACCACCAAGGATGAACTCGCTATCGCGAGGTACAAATTACTGGTGCTGCTACTGCTGCTGGACCACCCCCGCAGAGGTGAGAGCGCGCTAAAGAGGCAGAAGTGCCTTCAAGTTCTGACCAGATGTCTCACCAAAAACCTGAGTCAAGATTGGGGCCCACTACAGATAAGTGTAGTGGGCAAAATTAAGAGAGAGAAGGTCACTATGAGGCCCTATAGTATAGAGGGCATCTCACGGCAGTTACCACTGCCTCCTGGGGCCTACCACTACCTTCCCCATGGTGGCCATGGGAAACGATGGTAACATATGCATACAGGAGGGGAATTCATTGGGGACTTTGGTCCCAGACCCTCCCCCAACACCATTTACATGCAATGGGAGGGAAAGGAGGGGCCAATGGTGGTCCTGGCGGATGCAAGAGGGAAGAATGCAGGGCAAGCGGTGAGGTAGAAATAGGCCTCACCGCCCAAGTTTTTTCCTCGTTCTCTGCTGCTATTCTGCCTGATTTTGGGTGGGATTGTGGAGGAAAATCCAACCCCAGGTGTGTGGCTGCTGGGGCATGCTCAGATTTGGAGGGTCTCAGGCCTACTTGAGCCAGAACCTAGTACAGGAAACTCTCTTTTAACCGGCACCCAAATAACCGGAAATCTCTCTTAACCGGCAAAATTCTTGAGTAGGTAACCGGGGTTTTCCTTCATCTCTCCTTTAAAAATAACTTTAAAAAAAACCCCGAGGCGTTTGCCTTGTATCGGAGCATGTAGATTGGGAGGGGAATGTGCAGCCCGGGTAGGCAGCGGACACGACAGATGGTCAGCTGGCGGTACCCGGGGAGACGGAGCTCCGAATGCAGGCGCATGTCAGTGTGTACGGGGCTCTCGTACGTTGGGAGATATAACTCTCCATTATCCAGACTTTTTGATTAACCGGCACCACGCCGGTCCCGGTTAATAAAGAGTTTCCTGTAGCCAGAACCTACCCCCAAGCCAGGTCCCAAGTTTTGCTCCCCGCCATCGCAATTTAAAATTGGAGTGTAACACAGCAAGCTAACATTTTATTTTTCTAGTTATAGCTATTAATAAGAACATATTTTCTAGTTTTGCTGGTTTCATTGTATAGCCTCATAGGAATAGTTTTAACCATTTGAGGGTACAGTCCTATTTAACTGAGAAGTGCATTGTCAACATTTGTTTATTGTTCAATGTTAAATTTAAAACCACAGTAAATATTTGGGAGCTATGAAAAGGATAGTTAATACAATTTATTATATCTCTTCACACAAGCACAAAAAGTACCTAACAAGCTTCAGACTGTTATGTCAATTTGGGATTTGTTCTTAAATGGAATAAGCAGCAGACTTTATGGGGTAAGAACTTTGAATGCACTAATTAGCTGCACTGAAATGAAGCGATGATTTATCTTCAATCCAAATCTAAAAATTAAACAGAATACAAAACATCCCAAAAACAAGTCTAAAAAAATGGCCAATCTAGTGTTGCCAAAGGAGTGACAGCATGAGAGAGTCAGTGGGTTCAATTTATGCTTAGGTGATTAGCACAGCTCATCCCACTTTCATCAACATAGCTGACATGACTAACAAGATCATTAATGTGAACAAAGCTAGATCCAGCCAACCCAGCTGCCTACAAGATCTGCAGTGAATAAAGAAATTTAATACAGGTATTGTAATTCAGGCTAACATTACCAGGTATACAATGAGGCCAATAATGCCATCCTGAGATAGCTGCTCCTTGGACGCACTTGTAGCACATTATTGCTGGTCTCCTTCTGTAATTCCAAATGAACAGGTATGCCTGTGTTTTACTAGGGCACTCTGTATTGCTGCCATCACAAAGCCCGGATTTTGTGGTCAGTGGTGAAGGAACGGCACTCGCCATTCATTACGCTTACAGCTGCCCACAGACTTTTCGTGGGCTTTTGAGTGGCAACTTCCGGTTACTAGAGATTCTTTTTAGCGCGGTGCCCTCTACAAGGGATCTGCGGCGTGCGTGAGCGGGGCAAGCAACAGTGTGTCTCCTCAACCAATCATATTGAAGAATCATTACTGAAACACACAGGGATCGCAATGCGCAATTAATCCATGCCCGTTTATTGCAATGCAGGCAGCATGTCAACTTCCTGCTCATTATAATAATTTCTGCGTGCAGCCAATGCTAACTGTGCTGTTCATTGGCTGCAAGCATTAGCAGGTGGCCCAAAATTGTAACTTGCTAGCCTGCCCTGCTTAAAGCTAGCATGCACCTCTTAAAGGGGAGGGGCATTGTGGCTGGAGCAGGTGCTGGCAGTCGTGCAGGAAGTGAATCTGACCTGGGAAACAGTGAAGAATGGCACAACATGGGAGACAGCGGGCTCCAACATTTTCAGACACTGCAATAGAGGCCTTGGTGGAGGAGATGGTAAGTAGGAAAGATGTCCTGTATCCGCAGGGGTGGCCAGGAGGCCCTCCAGACACAATCATAAGGCACTGGGAGCAGATAGCCATGGAGGTCAATGCCAAGAGTCAAACCCTGAGGATCTGGATACAGTACCACAAGAAGTTCCATGACCTCACAAGTGGTCAAGGTCAATGAATGCTTCTTCAAATGCCATATCCTACCAACTGCACCACTAGCCTCAGACACTCCTCAATTCACCACACACCCATCACTCACCTACCAACAATTTCTATCAATCAGGACTCATACCTAACATTCATATGCTTCACCTCACCCTCACACAATTAGCACCTGTTGCAAGCCTTCCACCCACATCTCACAGCTTGCAGACATTGCCAGCTATTCAACCATGACAGCCACATCACCCAAACAGATTGCACAACACTCACTGACACACTTCACCCTCTCTTGCAGGACAAGGCGGCACACAACCGGAGGCACGAGGGGTTACCCATAATGGGACAGGCGCTCCTGCATGTAATACCTCACATGGAGGAGACGGTGCTGGCCATTATTGGAATGGTAATTGCTGAGCCCGTGGCCAGCGGAGGGGCTGAATCAATTGAAGATGATGGTATCCTCATACCTAATCCTCCTTATCCCACAATTTCTTCTGACTTAAAAGCTGCAGGTGGTGTAAGCATCCATCTCCTACTTCCCCCCCACCACCCACCCTCAACTTTACCTTTGTGCCTTTCCCCTTTCAGATACCCGAGAAGTGCAGCCTGGCCAAGCAGTGGAGGAACAGCAAGAACACAGTGATGATAAAGATGCACCATCACTCGATTTCAGACTCGCAGCTACCTGATCAGATACTGACACTGCGTAGCGTAATTTAGAGGATAGTATATAGGCACGTGGTGAGACACCGGGCATGAGTGGCCTGCAGTCAGGGCGGGGGAAAGGATAGCGCAGGTGCCAGCTCGCCAGAGGCGAGGTCGCACACTGGTTCTGGTACAGAGGTCTCAGATGAGGACTTCAATGGGGCAGCTTACAGAAGAACGCTGATGGGTATGCACAACAAAGTGCTTGGTGCATTGGGAGGCCTGTCAGAAAGTCTGTGTTCAATGTCATGGAGCGGTCCAGCACCAACTTGGCACAGGGCTTTGCACAGAGCTTGAATCCCATCCTTTCCAGCGTGGAAGTGGTGGCTAACATTGTTGGCACACTTGTAGGTCCAACCATGATGCAGCATCTGATGGCCGATGTGGCAACTTCCATTGCAGCACAAGCAGCAGCCACCCAACGTCTCAGTGCTGCAGTGGAAGCTCAGACTGCTGTCATGAAAACATTTAAAAGAAATATTCCAAAATCCTCAACGAATATACATTCCATTGAGAAATAAAAACTCCACGGGAAAAGTGATCCATCTGTGGCTAACTAAAGAAGTTAAGAATAGTATTAGATTAAAAGAAGAGGCTTATAATGTTGTAAAGAATAGTAGTAAGCCTGAAGATTGGGAGAGCTTTAGAAACCAGCAAAGGATGACCAAAAAATTGATAAAAAGGGAGAAAATAGAATATGAGAGTAAACTAGCAAGAAATATAAAAACAGATTGTAAGAGCTTCTACAAGTATGTAAAAAGGAAGAGAGTAGCAAAATAAATGTTGGTTGCTTAGAGGCTGAGACAGGAGAATTATAATGGAAACTACGGAAATGGCAGAGACTTTAAACAAATATTTTGTATCTGTTTTCACAGTAGAAGACACAAATAGCATATCAAAAATTGTGGGGAACCAAGGGACTAATAAGAGTGAGGAATTTAAAGTAATTAATATCAGTAGAAAAAATGTACTTGAGAAACGAATGGGACTAAAAGCCGACAAATCCCCTGGACCTGATGGCCTACATCCTCGGGTTCTAAAAGAGGTGGCTGCAGAGATAGTGGATGCATTGGTTGTGATCTTCCAAAATTCCCTAGATTCTAGAAAGGTCTCAGTGGATTGGAAGGTAGCAAATGTAACCCCACTATTCAAGAAAGGAAGGAGAGTGAAAACAGGGAACTACAGGCCTGTTAGCCTGACATCAGTCATCGGGAAAATGCTGGAATCCATTATTACCTCCTCATGACCTCTCCGCTCTCATCTTGTCCATGAGACCCACTTCCTGCTCCCTCGACCCTATTCCCACCAAACTGCTGACAACCCAACTTCCTTTTCTGGCTCCCATGTTAGCTGACATTGTTAATGGTTCTCTCTCCTCAGGTACTGTTCCTCTCTCCCTCAAATCTGCTGTCATCACCCCTCTCCTCAAAAAAAGAACCCTTGACCTTCTCCGTCCTTGCAAACTACCGCCCCATCTTCAACCTCTCTTTCCTCTCCAAAGTCCTTGAACGTGTTCTCGCCTCCCAAATTCGTGCCCATTTTTCCCGCAACTGCATGTTTGAATCCCTCCAATCAGGTTTCCGCCCTTGCCACAGTGCCGAAACAGCTCTCATCAAAGTCACAAATGACATCCTTTGCGATTGTGACAAAGGTAAACTATCCCTCCTCGTCCTTCTTCACTTGTCTGCAGCCTTTGACACGGTTGACCACTCCATCCTTCTCCAACGCCTCTCCACCATCCTCCAGCTGGGTGGGACTGCACTCACCTGGTTCCATGCTTATCTATCAAATCATAGCCACAGAATCACCTGCAACGACTTCTCATCCCGCTTCCGCTCCAAGTAATGTTGTTAAACTTCAGAAAGAGATTCCCAGCCATATATTCAATGTTAATTTTCAGGATTAAAATATATTATTCAGACCTCATTTAGACTGTAATAGATAAATCTATTTTCCTTGTTATAGATAGATAATATACTTAAGAACATAAGAAATAGGAGCAGG
Source organism: Squalus acanthias (assembly GCA_030390025.1). NCBI lineage: Eukaryota > Metazoa > Chordata > Chondrichthyes > Squaliformes > Squalidae > Squalus > Squalus acanthias. Next base: position 144,305,790 of record CM059426.1, on the reverse strand, counting down.
AGTAGGCCATTAGGTTCTTTGAGCCTGCTCCGCCATTCAATGAGATCATGGCTGATCTTCTGCCTCAACTCCATTCACTGGCCCTATCGCCATATCCCTTGATGCCCTTAGTAGTCAGAAATCTATCAACTTCTGTTTTGAATATACCCAATGACGGAGCCTCCACAGCCCTCTGGGGTAGAGAATTCCAAAGATTCACCGCCCTCTGTGTGAAGAAATTTCTTCTCATCTCAGTCCTGAATGGCCTACCCTTTATCTTGAGGCTGTGGCCCCTGGTTCTAGACTCCCCAGCTAAGGGAAACATTCTCCCAACATCCATCCTATCAAGCCCTATAATAATTTTGTATGCATCAATGAGATCCCCTCTCTTTCTTCTGAATTCAAGAGAATACAGGCCTAGTTTACTAAATCTCTTCTCATACGACAGTCCCGCCATCCCAGGAATCAATCTCGTGAACCTTTGTTGCACTCCCTCTATGGCAAGTATATCCTTCCTTAGGTAAGGAGACCAAAATTGTACACAGTACTCCAGGTGTGGTCTCACCAAGGCCCTATATAATTGTAGTAAGACTTCTTTACCCCTGTACTCAAATCCTCTTGTAATGAAGGCCAGCATACCATTTGTCTTCCTAATGGCTTGCTGCACCTGCACATTCACTTTCAGTGACTCATGTACAAGGACACCCAGGTCCCTTTGAGCATCTGCATTCTCCAATCCATCACCATTTAGGAAATACACTGCCTTTCTGTTTTTTCTACCAAAGTGGATAACTTCACATTTATCCACATTATATTCCATCTGCCATGTTCTCGCCCACTCACTGAGCCTGTCGAGATCCCCTTGAAGCCTCTTCACATCCTCTTCGCAACTGACACTGCCACCTAGCTTTGTGTCATCAGCAAATTTGGAAATGTTACATTTAGTCCCCTCATCCAAATCATTGATTTAGATTGTGAATAACTGGGGCCCAAGCACCGATCCTTGCGGTACCCCACTAGTCACAGCCTGCCATCCTGAAAAAGACCCATTTATCCCTACTCTTTGTTTTCTGTCTGTTAGCCAATTCTCAATCCATGCTAGTATATTACCCCCAATTCCATGTGCCCTAATTTTGTTCACCAACCTCTTGTGTGGGACCTTATCGAAGGCCTTCTGAAAATCCAGATACACCACATCGACCGGTTCCCCTTTGTCTAATCCACTAGTTACATCCTCAAAGAACTCCAATAGGTTTGTCAAACAGGATTTCCCTTTGATAAATCCATGTTGACTCTGCCCAATCTTACTATTAGTTTTTAAGTGCCCAGTTATTGCATCCTTTATAATAGATTCCAGCATTTTCCCCACTACTGATATGAGGCCAACAGGTCTGTAGTTCCCCATTTTCTCTCTCCCTCCTTTCTTAAATAGCGGGGTCACATTTGCTATCCTCCAATCTGCAGGAACCGTTCCAGAATCTATAGAATTTTGGAAGATGACAACCAATGCGTCCACTATTCCAATGGCCACCTCTTTCAAAACCTTAGGATGTAGGTCATCCAGTCCTTGGGATTTGTCAACTTTTAGTCCCATTAATTTTGCTAGTACTGTTTTTTACTATTAATAATTGCTTTAGGTTCCTCATTCTCGTCACACCCTTGGTTTTCTCGTATTTCTGGGAGGTTTTTTGTGTCTTCTTCTGTGAAGACAGAAACAAAGTATTTATTTAATTTCCCTGCCATTTCCTCATTTCCCATTATAAATTCTCCTGTCTCTGACTGTAAAGGACCTACATTTACCTTCGTCAGTCTTTTCCTTTTCACATACCTATAGAAGCTTTTACAATCCATTTTTATATTTTTCGCTAGTTTGTGCTCATATTCCAGTTTCCCTTTCTTTATCAACTTCTTGGTCCCCCTTTGCTGATTTCTAAAAAGATCCCAATCCTCAGGCTGACCACTTTTTCTGGCAACTTTATAAGCTTCCTCCTTTGACTTAATACTAGCTTTAATTTCTTTTGTTAGCCATGGTTGGATCACTTTTCCTTTTGGGTTTTTATGCCCTAGAGAATATATGTTTGTTGCAAATTATGCATTATTTCCTTGAATGTTAGCCATTGTATGTCCACCTTCATACCTTTTAGTGTAGTCTCCTAATATACCATGGCCAACTTGTCCCTCATACCCTTGTAGTTTCCTCTGTTTAGATTGAAGACCTTAGTTTCAGATTGGACTACATCACTCTCAAACTTAATGTAAAATTCAATCATATTATGGTCACTTGTCCCTAAAGGCCCCTTTACCACAAGATTATTGATTAGCCCTTTCTCATTACACAGTACCAGATCCAGAATAGCCTGTTCCCTGGTTGGTTCCTCCACATACTGATCCAGGAAACCATCTCGCATGCATTCCAAGAATTTGTCCTCCACACCATTAGTGGTAATTTGATTTGCCCAGTCAATATGTAGATTAAAGTCCCCCATGATTACCCTATTGCCCTTGTTACATGCTCTTCTAATCTCTTGATTGATACTGTGCTCTACATTACCATTACTGTTTGGTAGCCTATACACAACTCCCACCAATATTTTCTGCCCTTTGCTGTTTCTTAGCTCCACCCAAACTGATTCCAGTTCTACATCACGATCTGCCAAGCCAAGATCTTTTTATCTCTACCGTACCCAGCTCATCCCTTATTAACAGCGCTACGCCACCTCCTTTTCCTTTTTGTCTGTCCTTCCTAAATGTTGAGTAACCTGGAACATTCCGTTTCCAGCTTTGGTTACCCTGCAACCATGTCTCTGTAATGGCAATTACATCATACCCATTTACTTCTATTTGTGCCATTAATTCATCCATCCTGTTGCAAATGCTACGTGCATTTAGATAAAGTGCCTTCAATTTTGCCTGTTTAATATTTTTCTGCACTTTGACCCTCTTTACTGTTGGCCTTTGTTTCCTCTCCCTACTAGTTTTGCTGACTACTTTTCTAACTTGTACTTCCAGTTTTGTTTCTCTCCATTCTGGGCCCACACTTAGGTTCCCAGCCCCCTGACAAACAAGTTTAAATCCTTCCCAACAGCACTAGCAAACACCCCTGCGAGGATGTTGGTCCCGTTTCTGCCGAGGTGTAACCCGTCCAGCTTGTACAGGTCCCATCTTCCCCAGAATTGGTCCCAATGCCTCAGGAATTTAAATCCCTCCCTCCTACACCATCTCTCCAGCCACGCATTCATCTGGTCTATTCTCCTATTTCTGCTCTCGCTAGCACGTGGCACTGGGAGTAATCCTGAGATTACTACCTTTGAGGTCCTGATTTTTAATTTATTTCCTAGCTCCCTATATTCTGCTTGCAGACCTCGTCCCTCTTTCTACCTATGTCGTTGGTACCGATATGGACCACGACCTCTGGCTGTTCACCCTCGCCCTTCAGAATGTCCTGCAGCCGCTCAGTGACATCCTTGACCCTGGCACCAGGGAGGCAACATACCATCCTGGAGTCACGTCTGCGGCCACAGAAACGTCTATTTGTTCCCCTTACGATAGAATCCCCTATCACTATTGCTCTCCCACTCTTTTTCCTCCCCTCCTGTGCAGCTGAGCCACTTGTAGTGCCACAGACTTGGCTCTTGCTGCTTTCCTGAGAAACCATCTCCCCCAGCAGTATCCAAAACGGAAAAACTGTTGGAGAGGGAGATGGACCCAGAGGACTCCTGCACTACCTTCCTAGTTCTTTTACTCTGTCTGGCGGTCACCTATTCCCTGTCTGCCTGTGCACTCTTTACCTGCGGTGTGACCACCTCATTAAACGTGCTATTCACGAAGATCTCAGCCTCGCGGATGCTCCACAGTGACTCCAGCCGCAGCTCCAGCTCCGAAACGCGGAATTCGAGTAGCTGCAGCTGGAGACACTTCCTGCACACGTGTTCGGCCTGGACACCGAAAGTGTCCCTGACTTCCCACATAGCACAGGAGGAGCACTCCACGCTGCTGAGCTGCCTTGCCATGTCCTACCCTTAATTTACACCCTTTACTTCCTTTAAATTAAAGAATATTAAATACACTAGGGACCTTACTTCACTTTAAACACTACTTACTCTAAACTAGAGACCTTACTTTTACTTTAACGACTGGACTGTAGAAATACTCACCAGGTCCTACTTACCAATCAGCTCCTTCCCTTGTGCCGACGTCACTTTTAATCTCTGATATCACTTTCGAATGTTACCTGTTTTGGTCCGCTCTCGCTGCTGCTCCCAGTAGCTCGGTCTGGGCCTCGAACTTTATTTCCTCGCTCCTCCTTCGCCTGTTCTCTCACAGGTCGGTCCGCTCTCGCTGCTGCTCCCAATAGCTCAGTCTGCACCTCGAGCTTTATTTCCTCACTCCTCCTTCGCCTGTTCCCTCACAGGTCGGTCCGCTATCGCTGCTGCTCCCAATAGTTTGTTAATTTGTTCATTTTTAAGTTGAAAGGACAGAATTGGGCACTGAATTCTGATAGCTGTTCTTTTTATTTAACTTTCTTATTCAACTTCCTGAGTAATTAACATGAGACTCGACCGGCAAAAAAGTTTCCTCCACCAAAACCTACACAATATACGTCCGCTGTTAATAAATCAGCCTCAAACTGTCTAATCGTCTGTGTACTGGATTCTTTGTTCTAACATAAAACATCACAAAAAGCTTTATTCATCACACAGAAACCTCACAAGATGAATGAGATTATTTTCCTCTGTATATCCATAAAATCAATTCAAACAGCTCTGCAGTCAGTTCCTGTTAAGCGAGTAGTCTGTTTGCCACATTTTCTCCACCAATATTCATGAACATTTTTTTATTGAAAGTGACAGATATTTTCTCAGTGTCTTTTTTCATAAAATTGCTTTGTAGCATTGTTAAGAAAACATGTAAGGGCGAACTAGTCATTTTGCAATGCATTTCCAATCAAATCAATTGTCAATTTTGTAAATGGTGCTATCCTGTGTTTGTCTTGGTATCGGGTGTAATAGCGCCACCTGGTGACTACTGATGAATATAATAAAGCACATCGGCAGAACAGTTCTTACCGGAAGCCATGTTGTGCAGTTGTAAATATATATGTCCTAAGATATCACAGAATTGGCGACGAGGATGGGATTGCGAATTCCCTAGCTGAAAATTTTGTTGGAGGATGGTCCTGCCAACCGATGGAGGGACTGTTAGTTGTTCTTCGTTTCGCAGAAAAAAAACTTAAAAATCCAAGGTAATTTCGGGCATACATGGTTGAACTGTTGACATTGCTGCGCCTAGGGGAATAATATGGTGCTTGGGTGAGTTCGATCGCGACTGAGAAACATTTGGAGTGTATGTGGAGCGACTAGAAATGTTTTTCACTGCAAATAGTATTGTTGAAGTCCCCGATGATGTAAACCATAACCGGGCAGTTTTACAAAGGAAACAGGCTATTTTTTTGACTGTAGCAGGCCCTAAGGTATATGAAACCCTGAAAAATGTGCTTGTTCCCACCAAGCCGAAAGTCACGCCACTAAAGGAGAACAGCACTACAGTCCTGAGCCCCTGGAAATTGCTGAAAGTTATCGATTTGGAACACGCGATCAATTAAATGATGAGGGTATCAGTGAGTACATTATAGCTTTAAAATAGCTATCCATTCACTGTCATTTCAGAAAATGTCAGGACCGAGCTTTGCGTGACCGCTTTATTTGTGGGTTGAAAAATGAACGTATCAGAAGTAAATTGTTGACAATCCCTAACTTGACTTTTGATTTAGCTTGTCAGACACTCTGTCGATGGATATGGCTGACCGACACTCATGAGAGTTTCGTGCCATTTCCAGTCATCAGACAACCGAGGTGAATCAGCTGCAGGCTAAAAGTAAAAGGCAGTTGGGCCCCAAGGCCTCAGTAACTGGCCAAGGTAACAGTTTACCATAATTACTTACCATAAGCCCCTGACAGTAACCCTCCATCCAAAGTCCCCAGTTCCAACCTTAGCTGCAGCCCGAATGCAGAGATGGGCATTCATTTTGTCAGCGTATACGTATGACATGGAGTACAAACGATCAGCTAATTACAGCAATGCTGATGCTAAGTCCCGGTTGCCATCTCCATCACAAGTTACACCCAATAGGGAAGAAGTGTTCTATTTCTCATACATTGATGAGCTGCCAGTCACAGCTGAAGAGATTGGTAGGGCAACCAAATGTGACCCAATTATGTCAAAGGTGTATGATTACATAGCAAATGGATGGCCAAACCAGGTATCAGAGGAAGATTCATACTTAGTTCGTAGGAATGAATTGTCAGTGGATAAAGATTATATCATGTGGGGAGCAAGAGTGGTTATCCCAAATAGATTCAGGTCTAATTAGTTAGGAGATCTTCATAACCAGCATCTGGGAATGTACTTGACCAAGAGTTTTGCACACAATTACTTATGGTGGCCAGGTTTAGATAAAGAGATAGAGTAAATAATCAGCCAGTGTACAACATGTCAATCGGTGAGCAAGAAACCACCATCAGTACCATTATAGCCATGGAAATGGCCTCCCAGAGTGTGGCAAAGGTTACATGTAGATTTTGCTGAGCTAGGAGGACAGCAATTGTTCATAGTGATAGATAGTCACTCGAAGTGGGTAGAGGTGTTTCCGATGCGGATAATAACAACAAGCAAAACACTAAACAATTTGCGAAGATTGTTTTCTTCATACGGCCTCCCAGAAGAAATTGTGTCTGATAATGGGCCGCAATTTTGTTCAGAAGAGTTCACACAGTTCATGAGCAGAAACGGTGTGAAACATACCAAAGTTCCACCATACCACCCTGCTTCAAATGGTGCAACAGAGTGCACAGTAAAAATTGTGAAATGTGCCCTCATCAAGCAAATGTTGGATCCAAATCCAAAGAAACGTCAGTTGTTGTTGGACCACAAACTGGCAAATTTTCTGATTACCTATCGGAATACTCCTCATACCACTACTGATAGAAAACCAGCAGAGTTGTTTCTTAAATGACAGCCTCGAATCAGGTTCTCGTTGTTAAAGCCAAACTTGGCATAGTCCGTAGAAGAGAAACAATCAAGGAAGAAAGAGAGTCATGAAAAAGGTAGAGTTAGAGAGAGAAGTGTGAAGCTGAACCAGAAGTTTAGAGTGAGGAACCATCACCATAAATGGTTAAAGTGGTTACCAGGAAGAGTAGTGAAGATATGTGGCCCTCGCACATATTTGGACAAGATGTTTGATCATAGAAAGGTTTGGTTTGTTCACCTACAGATGTGGAAGGAGTTGAAAGCTGGGATGATTCAATTTATTCTGATGAATCAGATAGTCCTGTTACAAGTACCAGTAGCAAATCCTACATCAGACGTACCAGAAACAAGTCCAAGAGAAAATCAGAATTTAAGTCTGAGCCCAAGTCAGGCAGACAAACAGTCTGAAAGTGTAGAGAGTCCAAATGTAGATCAAAGTCAGCCTTTGGAGAAAAATTCTCCTCAGGCTCAGCCTGGAATGAATCAAAGTCTTACAACAAGATCTGAAACTCCTGTTCAAGGAAGAAGGTATCCTCTTTGAAACAGAAAATCAGTGGTTAAGTCTAATTTGTAAAGATGGAAAATAAGTTCATATCTTTTGTTTGTGTTACAGAATTCTACAGTAGAATTTGGAAACATAAAATGAATTCCATTTGAGAAATGTACACCAAGAGTTGAGTATACCATGCAAGTCATGTACAATGATTATTTGCTATGATTAACTTCTTCAATAAGGAGGGAGAAGTGTAATAGAGCCACCTGGTGAACAACTGATGTATATAATAATAAAGCACATGGGCAGTACAGTTCTTACCAGAAGCCATGTTGTGCAGTTGTATATATATGCTGTGTCCCAAGATATCACATCGGGGAAATGCAAAGTGGTGATTTTTAACTGCAGATATCTTACAATGTGAAACAGGCTCCTATACCTGCTTTCACTAACTGTAGGAAAAATGTCCACAATTGCTGGGCAAATAGCCCAACTCTGCGGCAGCAATTGGTTTTTCCAAGGAGGTGTGGACGATCTATCAAGGCGTGCGTACCTTCATAGGTCGTAAGTTTGGGATTTAGCGCATGTGCAAGCGCATGCAGACATCCCGAACTTATGGTATATTCAAAGGCGGTATGACGGCGTACTCTCAGAGTGCACCGTCATACCCACCACAAAATCCGGGCCAACATGATTAGGCAGAGTCAACATGGTTTTCTGAAAGGGAAATCGTGTTTAACAAATTTATTAGAGTTTTTTGAGGATGTAACTAGCAGGGTAGATAAAGGGGAACCAGTGGATGTACTATATTTGAATTTCCAAAAGGCTTTCAATAAGGTGCCACATAAAAGGTTGCTGCACAAGATAAGGGCTCATGGGGTTGGGGTTAATATATTAGCATGGATAGAGGATTGGTTAATGGACAGAAAACAGAGTAGGGATAAACGGGTCATTTTCCGGTTGGCAGGCGATAACTAGTGGGGTGCCGTAAGGACCAGTGCTTGGGCCTCAGCTATTTACAAACTATATTAATGACTTGGATGAAGGGACTGAGTGCAATGTAGCCAAGTTTGGTGACAATACGAAGTTAGGTGGGAAAGTAAGCTGTGAGGAGGACACAAAGAGCCTGCAAAGGGATATAACAACAACAACAACATGTATTTATATAGCGTCTTTAACATAGTAAAACGTCCCAAGGCACTTCACAGGAGTATTATTAGACAAAAATTTGATACCGAGCCACATAAGGAGAAATTAGGACACATGACCCAAAGCTTGGTTAAAGAGGTAGGTTTTGAGGAGGTTTAGACAGGGAATTCCAGAGCTTAGGTCCTAGGCAACAGAAGGCATGGCCACCGATGGTTGAGCGATTATAATCAGCGATGGTCAAGAGGGCAGAATTAGAGGAGCGCAGATATCTCGGGGGGATTGTGGGGCTGAAGGAGATTACAGAGATAAGGAGGCGAGGCCATGGAGGGATTTGAAAACAAGGATGAGAATTTTGAAATCGAGGTGTTGGTTAACCGGGAGCCAATGTAGGTCAGTGAGCACAGGGGTGATAGGTGAACGGGACTTGGTGCAAGTTAGGACACGGGCAGCCGAGTTTTGAATGACCTAGTTTACATAGGGTAGAATGTTAGACACCACCCAGGAGTGCATTGGAATAGTCAAGTCTAGAGGTAACAAAGGCATGCGGATGAGCTGAGGCAGGGTGGTGACGGCGATGTTACGGAGGTGGAAATAGGCAGTCTTAGTTATGCCACAGATGTGTGGTCGGAAGCTCATTTCAAGGTCAGATATGACACCAATGTTGCAAACAGTGTGGTTCAGCCTCAGACAGATGTTAGGGAGATGGATGGAGTCAGTGGCTAAGGAATGGAGTTTGTGGCGGGGACCAAAAACAATGGCTTCAGTCTTTCCAATATTTAATTGGAGAAAATTCCTGCTCATCCAGTACTGGATGTCGGATAAGTGGTCTGAGATGTTAAGTGAGTGGGCAATAAGGTGGCAGATGGAGTATAATGTGCATAAATGTGAGGTCATTCACTTTGGTAGGAAGAACAGAAAAACAGAATGTGTTTTAAATGGTGAGAAACTATTAAATGTTGGTATTCAGAGAGATTTAGGTTTCCTTGTACAGGAAACACAGAAAGTGAGCATGTAGGTACAGCAAGCAATTAGTAATGCAAATGGCGTGCCTGAGGATTGGCAAGTGGCAAATGTGACACCATTGTTCAAGAAAGGGTGTAAGAATAATCCTAGTAAATACAGGCCGGTCAGTTTAACATCAGTGGTGGGTAAAGTTTTAGAAACAATAATCAAGGAAAAAATTAACAGGCATTTGGAGAGATTTAAGCTAATTAAGGAAAGTCAATACAGGTTTGTAAAAGGAAGATCGTGTTTGACTAATCCAATTGAATTTTTTGATGAAGTAACAGAGGGGATTGATGAAGGGAATGCAATGGATGTTGTCTACATGGATTTTCGGAAGGCGTTTGACAAAGTACCACATAGAAGGCTGGTTAACAAAATTGAGGCTCATGGAATAGCTGGGTCACTGACAGCTTGGCTAAGGAATTGGCTTAAGGACAGAAAACAGCGAGTTGTGGTAAATGGCTGTTTTTCAGACTGGAGGATGGTAGACAGTGGTGTTCCTCAAGGGTCAGTGCTGGGGCCACTGCTTGTATGACCTGGATATTGGAATACAGAGTAGAATTTCTAAATTTGACGATGACACCAAACTTGGGGGTGTGGCAAACAGTGATGATGATATCAATCGACTGAAACAGGACATAGAAAGGCTAGCAGAATGGGCAGATAAGTGGCAGATGGAATTTAATACAGAGAAGTGTGAGGTCATGCATTTTGGCAGAAGGAACAGGGAGAGGCAATATACACTTAATAGCACAGTTTTAAAGAGTGTGCAGGGACAGAGGGACCTGGGAGTTAATGTGCAGAGGTCCCTGAAGGTGGCAGGACATATTGAGAAAGTGGTTAACAAAGCATATGGGATCTTGGGCTTCATAAATAGAGGTATTGAGTACAAAAGTAGAGAAGTTATGCTGAATCTTTACAAAGCGCTGGAGTATTGTGTCCAGTTCTGGTCACCACACTTTAGGAAGGATGTGAAGGCCCTTGAGAGGGTGCAGAGGAGATTTACCAGAATGGTTCCGTGGATGGGGGCTCTTAGCCACAAGGACAGGTTGGAGAAGCTGGATTTGTTTTCATTAGAGCAAAGGAGGTTGAGGGGTGATTTGATAGAGGTGTACAAGATTATGATGGGTTTGGATAGGCTAGACGGGTAAAGGCTGTTCCCACTAGTTGATGGCACAAGGACTAGGGGACACAGATTTAAGGTTTTGGGCAAGAAATACAGGGGGGATGTGAGGAAAATTTTTTTTACACAGCGAGTGGTGACGACCTGGAATTTGCTGCCGACGGAAGTGGTGGAAGTGGAGACACTCCATGTTTTCAAGGGGAGACTGGATAGGCACTTGAGGGAAATAAACTTGCAGGGCTACGGGGATAGAGCAGGGGAATGGGACTGACTAGATTGCTCTGCAGAGAGCTGGCACGGACTCGATGGGCCGAATGGCCTCCTTCTGTGCTGTTATGACTCTATGACAAGGGGGTTGGAGTACAAGAGTAAAGAAGTCTTACTACAATTGCACAGGGCTTTGGTGAGACCACACCTGGAGTACTGTGCACAGTTTTGATCTCCTTATCTGAGGAAGGACATACTTGCCTTATTGGCGGTGCAACGAAGGTTCACTAGATCCCTGGGATGAGAGGGTTGTCCTACGAAGAGAGATTGAGTAGGCTGGTCCTTTACTCTCTGAAGTTTAGAAGAATGAGAGGTGATCTCATTGAAACATATAAGATTTTGAGGGGGATTGACAGGATAGATGCTGAGAGGTTGTTTTCCCTGGCTGGAGAGTCTAGAACGAGGGGGTATAGTCTCAGGATAAGGAGTCGGCCATTTAAGACTGAGATGAGGAGGAATTTCTTCACTCAGAGGGTTGTGAATCTTTGGAATTCTCTACCCCAAAGGGCTGTGGATGCTGAATTGTTGAGTATATTCAAGGCTGAGATAGATAGATTTTTGGACTTTAGGGGAATCAAGGGATATGGAGATTGGGCAGGAAATTGGTGTTGAGGTCGAAGATCAGCCATGATCTTACTGAATGGCAGAGCAGGCTCGAGACCCCGTATGGCCTACTCCTGCTCCTAATTCTTATGTTCTTATGCAAGGTCAGCTTGCTGCCATGCAAGCTCAGACTGCTGCCATCATGGCTGTGGATTATACTGTTCAAAGGGGCTTGCAGGGTGTCACAGCATTGAAGCAATCTGTCCTCCAACAGACTACTAGGATGTCTGAAGCGCCGCCCTGAGGGAGTGACAGTGGCTCCAAGGAGCATCAACCTGCTGTCCTCTCTTAGGATGACAGCATTCGTGCTCCCACCACTGCCGCTCCGCCAGTGCCCTTGCTGCTACCTGTCAGCCAGCTACCCCAGACTCCTGCCACCCATGCTGAGATGGTGCATTCTGCATCTGGGTCTTCTCGGCTCAGAATGCTCGAGGTCATCCGCCAAGGCCTCCACTGAAAGTAAGCGGCATTACACCAGCCATGCTGCAGCCACTGGGGTAGCACTGTGTAGGAGCACTAGGACAGGCAAAGGCACACGGAAGACAGGCACTAGGGAATGCACAAGGGTGATTGTGTTACATTGGTATGCAATGTGCCATGATTTGATTTATAAATTTGGTTTGGAATGTTTATTTTGTGGTAGCTTTTATTTTTGCATTGTGGCCAAGCGGATGCTGTGATGGTCAGTGACAGAGGGAAGGTAAGTTGTGGGACAGTTGGTGAATGGGGAATTGGGGTTGCGGTTACCGGTATCGCACTCAAATTAGTTCTTCGCAGAAAGGGGTTGTCTAGGTTGCCTCTTCCCTTCCTCCTCCTCCTCCTGCTCCTCAGCGTCTAGCTGATGGCAAGGGCGGTCCCCTCATGATGGTGAGTTTGTGCAGTATGCAGCAGACCACCATAAATCTTGACATCCGCTTTGCCAAGTACTGCAGGGCTCCTCCAGAGTGGTCCAGGCAGCGGAAGCATTGTTTCAGCATGCCAATGGTCTGCTTTATCACATTTTTTGTGTCAGCATGGGTTTCATTGTATGCATGCTGCACACGTGTGCGTGGGTTGCATACCAGAGTTATGAGCCATGTTGTCAGTGGATAGCCCTTGTCGCCCAGTTGTTTTGTCGTGGTGGCTCAAATGCAGATGGCACAGCGGACTGCCGCAGAGTAAAGGCATCATGACAGTTGCCATGATATCGGGCATTGACCTGCATGATGCACTGCCTGTGGTCGTACACCAGCTGGACGTTGAGGGAGTTCCGTGCCTGCCAAGCAATGTGCGTGCAGTCAATGGCAACCTGCACTATGGGGAAACTTGCAATCCTAGCAAAGCCACGTGTTCTCTCTGCTTGCTGGTCTCTGGCAAGAGAGAATGAAATATAGTTATCTCTCTTTGAATAGAGAGCCTCAGTGACCTCGCATATGCAACAGTGAACGGCAAACTGCGAGATGTTGCAAATATCATCAACTCCAGTCTAGAAGGTGCCAGACGCATAAAAGTTCATCTCCATGGTCACCTTGACAGCCACTGGCAATGCAGTTCTTGTCCTACTGTGAGCTTGCAGTTGTGGCTGCAGCAAGTGGCAGATTTCAGTGAGGACGTCCTTATTGAAGTGCAGACATCTCATACATTGTTCCTCGCTGAGTTTCAGGCAGGAGAATTGCTCCCTGAGCACCCTGTGCAGATATGGCCTCCTGGTGAGAGCCCTTCTCCCCCTCCTCATCCTCCATTTTCTACCAGATAGTCCTGCTCTGTGTGCGCTCTGCTCATTCTCCCAGTCATGCTGTATTCCAAGGGGAATGCCTACTAATGCACCCATGTCTGGGAGCAATTGGTTTGTGCATAAGCCTTGAAGACAGCAAAGTCCTTCAGCACCTGCCACACCACTCTATGTAGACTTTTGCAACTTGAACCAATTATGGAAAGCACCAAACACTTGTAGAATCGTATCAACAGCCAGAAGGAATCAACCAGCAACTAACATGTAAGTAGTTAATGATCCCTTTAAATAGCGCTGGTGGGGGGTCCTTCCTGCTGCTTAACATGTGTTCAGCCGTGTAAGCTTAAGGCTGGGCATCGGCTGGAACGTTGAGCTCCAAAATGGCAACGCTGGCGTCAAATCAGCGTGCACACTAATTGACATCATGATCTGCCTGCTCTGCATATTTCCGGTGGATGTTAGCTGCGCGCGCTAACATTTTCACCAATATGGTGTCCGGCGCGATTCGCAGCAGAAGTGTGCACGCGTGCATCGGACGCCATTTTGGTCCCCAAGCAGCACCCAAATGGGCGCTACTGACCCCAATTTCGCACCCGCATAGTCCAAAACAGGAAATATAAGTTATAATATTTAATTCAATGTAAAATAATGTACAGAAAGCAAAATAAAGTGAGGGAAAGAAAGATGGGATTAAGAGAGAGATAAAAGAGACAGACAGAAAAAGTAATTTCCAACACTAATGAAAATCTGAAGGAATGTGACTCCACACTTGTAAAAGTAAATTTTCAGTGCCAGAGAGGTTGTTTCGCAGCAATTAAGATTTATCACACCGTTAAATATTTGCTTACACCTGAATGCACCAGTCCTAACTTTTTCTGGTATGTTTAGCGGGTAACTACAGCAACTTTATGCCCTTCATGTATTTTAATGCCGAATTTATCGGTGAGGTACTGGTGTAGCGAAGCTTGTGGAGGAGCAGTATAAATCGGACCGCAACTTCCTGATTTCCACGTTTAACTGTGCATGTGTGGACGCTGGAATTTGCTTTCCAATTTACTCCATAGTAACAGTGAGCACTGATAACCTCACCGTTATTCTTAATGCAAAATCCAGGCCAATGTGTTTGCCCTCTGACCCAAGAATTGTGAAAAGCAATAAACACTGAACCTGCTGCCCACACAAGGTACCCACAGGTTGTATGTTCACATAAGTGGTCTGAGCAACTGGGTCACATAAAACTTCTCTTATATTCCTTATTCCAATATATCTTTTTTATCTGTTTACAGGAGAAAGCTGCACAAAACCTGCACCAGCAAATGCAAATGGGAAGATGGTGGTCACTTAAACTGCAACCCTTGACTCTTTATGAGGACTCAGATTCTGGGCATGAAGGCAACAGAGGGAATGGTGGAGGCTGAGAGTATAGACCTCCCCCAAGCTCTTAGCCAGTATCATCCTTTGGTTTTTGTTTTTCATCTCTTCATTCACTGTTTCTTTCACTCCCTTACCTAAAGATGCACAGTGCAGCATAACACACTACAATGTCTGTTTCAATGGGCGTCTTACTGGTAACATTCTAAAATACTTTCCTCTGTTCCTCTAGGTGGCAAGACGAGATGACGTTAGCTCAAACAAGCACCTCACAGAACTTTGTCATCCACTACCATAGTGGTAAGCACCTGTACAGATATATATACACCTGGTGGATCTGCGGTGAAGCACAGAGCATGAGGGAAGAGGAGCAAGCATAACTGGAATAAGAGAAGCCACAATCTGCTGGCAGAGAATCAGCTTGAGGGCTCTATCAGCTCATCCTATGCATTCAGAGTTCACAGGGGCTGCCAACAAATGCAATTTATTAGCTCAGCATCGTTTATGTAGTTATTTGAGAATGTGCCAAGAAGCCAGTACAGATTGGAGCATCTATGGAGCAGTCCACAACCTACATCTGTGTAGTGCTGCATGACTGCCTGAGTGTGCATTGGCTAGCTACCCGAGTAATGATGAGACTGTTTGATCCACCTCAGGTACAGGTGGACCTCCCTCAGATGAAGCTTTATACAAGGGCTACTTGGATAACGCAGGTCTGTGCAACCTGTCTCAGCTACAGGCAGACCTCCTTCTGATAAATCCTTTGGAAATCCACCTTGTCCTGCAACTCCCAAAGCACAATAGGAACTCCAAAAGGAATATCCATCTTTCCAGCAGAAGGGCTGTTGCAAATCAGTGAAACTGCACTCACTAGTTGGTGGTTAAAGGAGAAAAAGAAAATAAAAAGATTAAATTTAACTGAAGTGCAAAAAAAACACAATGCTCCTAATTAAATGTAACAAAAGAAAATCAAAAGTAATTTAAGAAAAACCTCACCAAACCTAGGAAGACACAGCTTTAAGAGGAACTGAAGTCAATTCCAGTGGCTACATGCATGCTGAGCAGTGTTTTTTATTTACCTGCTTATAAAACCATAGAAAGGAAAGCATTTCTTGATTGTGATGCTCAGACAAAGTTTGTCTGAGTCACATAACAGATCTGTGGGAACATTTTACAATTTAACACTTGGCACACAAAGCTTTGTGTGGTGTGAGCACATATCTGGAATTTGGGCACAGAGGTCCACAGAGGGCCACATTTGATTTGTAGCTCATACAATTTTTCTTCCATTACTATGTTTAAAAGACTCCAAACTAAGCTATTCAGAAATGTACACATTAGGGTTGCAAAATTCCAGGAATTTTTAAAAGAGGAAACTTTCCATGGGAATTTCGAGTTTTTTTGCACACTGATGGTTTTTGTCTCTGACCCTTATATTATCTTTGTCATCAAAATAGACATACTGTTCCATACAAATACAAACAGCTTATTTAGCCTGTAATTTGTCCTTATTTTGTCTCTTTGAGTCTTCTACTCATGAGTCTTCTACTCATCATTGCTCCTCCTGATTCTCTGACTCTGGCTCTGACGTGTCCATTTCCTTCTCTGTGTCACTGTCTAGCTGTGTGGTGGACACTTTTGTATCTGGCTCAATAAGTTGTAGGTTCGCCCGGATAGCCACCAGTTTCTCCACTCTCTTGTTAGTGAGCCTGTTGCGCACCTTTGTATGCGTATTCCCAAAAAGTGACCAGTTTCGTTCCGAGGCCGCTGATGAAGGTGGGATTTGGAGTATCACCGATGCAATGGGTGACAGGGCCTCAGATGCACAAAGTCCCTTCCACCAGGTATGTGCACTGATATGCTTGCATGATTCCCATATCCCGTCCCCATTCCAAAGACCTTGCTTGGTAGAGAACTTTGCCCGACTTCCCAGAACTTTGTCCACGTCCAGATTGAGGTGGCGTGAGAGGGTAGAAATCACACTGTAAGCGCTGTTGATCTGTTCTCCAGAAAGTATTGGTCTCCCAACATGCTTTGGGTCCAGCATGTATGCTGCAGCATGAATCGGCTTGACACAAAATTCTTGACACGTCTGTATGAATTGAACAATTGCCTTCTCCTCTGCTTTGAGCAGTAGGGATGTGGGTAGGGCAATGCTGATTTGTTCTTTTAAATCAGCAAACAGCCTGAGAACATCTGACAAGACAGCGTCATCTCCTTCAATCTGAGCAATTACAGATGCTACTGGTGAGAATAGTTTAAGGCTGCTAACCACTCTCTCCCAAAACACATCATCCAGCAGTATTTTCTTGATGGTGGTTTCCATATCCCCAGACTGGGATATTGCCATTTCTTGCAGCGACTCCTTACCCTCCAGAAGGCTGTTGTACATTATGACAACGCCACCCCATCTAGTGTTGCTGGGCAGCTTCAGTGTGGTGTTCTTGTTCTATGTTGTTTGCTTGGAGTTGTAGGTTGCTGCAACTACCTGTTTTCCCCTGACATACTTAACAACTTGCTTGGCTCTCTTGTACAGTGTTTCCATGGTTCTCAAACCCATGTTGTCCTTGAGGAGCAGGTTGAGCCCATGAGCTGCGCACCCAATAGATGTAATATGAGGGTAGGGCTCCTCCACTTGAGCCCAAGCAGCCTTCATATTCGCAGCATTGTCAGTAACTACTGCAAAGACCTTTTGTGATCCAAGATCGTTGATGACCGCTTTCAGCTCATCAGCAATGTATGTGCCTGTGTGTCTGTTGTCCTTCGTGTCTGTGCTCTTGAAGAACACTGGGAGAGGAGTGGAGACGATGTAGTTTATGATGCCCTCCCCTCGTACATTTGACCACCCATCTGAGATAACTGCAACACAGTCTGCCATCTCTATCGTTTCTTTGAGCTTTCCTTGGACTCTGTTATGCTCAGCCTCCAGCAAATAAGTAGACAAAGCATGTCTGGTGGGAGGACAGAATGCAGGGCGAATAACATTGAAAAATCTCTTCCAGTACACATTGGCTGTGAGCATTAGGGGCGAGCCTGTCGCATCTACAGCTCGAGCAAGGCACTCATCTGCATTCTTCTGGCTATGGTTATCCATTGTATCAAAGAACCTTCCAAGTGGGCCAGGAGTTGCCGATGATAAGGAGCCTGATGCTGAATGTGAACCATCATCTTCTTGAATGGAAGCAGAGGAACTCTGGGCTGACTGCTGTGAGCTTTGAGTGAAGTTGTTGCATTTGGATAAATGCTGCTGCATCTTTGTGGCATTCTTTACATATGGCTTTGTACAGTGTTTGCACATGTACACAGTCTTTCCATCTTTAATGCCTGGGGTAAAATGCTTCCACACATCCGACGGTAAACGTGGCTTGTTCTATGCAGAGAAATAAAGGGCATTCGTCTCTGTGTCGAACTGTGGTCGATCAGCACGATTGCAACAGGGTGAGTAAATTTTTCCTGATGCTCCATGTGATGGAAGCATGACCGGTGCACGCACGATGCTACATCACCAATAGAGGGAGCTAATCGCTCATCCAACCAATCAGGACATATTTGTTCACAGTCACACACAAAACTTGTAATTATTAAAACAAGCCAAGTAAGAAGATAAACATATATTGATTAAGAAATTCCTTAATAATTAAGATCCCATCTCTGTTAGTAATTTTAAGAGAGGACCTGTGGAAAAAAAAGAAAGAAATACAAAAAAAAACAATATTATGCTAGCATGTGCTTTTTTGGGCAAAATTCCCAAAATTCCCAAGCTAAACTTCCCGTGGAAAATTTCTGGAAATTTACCAGAAACTTTCCACCCCTTCGCAACCCTAGTACACATGCTAAATGTCTGTTTGCTGAATACGGAGTGCACACTCTTTCCCCATAGGGACACACCTCACTTAGCAAATTCAGAGAGTTTAGGCAGAGTTCTGGCAGAGCCAAGGTTAAGGGACCCCATTAGTGTTACCAACACTGCTGGATTGTTCAGGAGTCTCCCGGAATGGGGCATGAATCTCCCAGGTATGCCGCTATAATGGGGAGTACTTTGCCCTTTAAATGTCTCGCTGCAGCAGTATCCCCTGACCTGCTCCATGGTGTCCCTGGTGTCACCGGCTGCCACTGCAGAAAAGCCTCCGACTCTGTGACGTCACCCCACTGCTGGCGCAGAGAATCCTGGCCCTCAATAACAAGTCTAGCTCTCCAGATTCCACTCGTGATCCAGGCTGCTTGGTGAATCATCAATTGTGTCCTGAAGTGCTACGGAGCTGCTTAGTTCAGGTATTGGTTTACTGAGTTTACCATAGACTTGGCTGAAAATTGCATTGGTAGATATTTCATCTTGTGGCCATCTCAACTCCAAAGAAACCTCCCTTACCTTCCCTGGAAAGACAAATAGCCCATTGCTAAATAATTGGCAAGCATGGGTTTGAATCCTTGCTAGGTGAGCAGCAGGTACCAGTGGCTTCTCAAGAATCGCGTGGTGAGCAGTACAATTCACCATAAAATGAGAGAGTATTAGTCTCTACTTCGGGCCACGTATGAACACACACTCCATTGAATAACGGTTCCATTAGTTGGAAATGTGGAATCTCAGCAGTAGCTGCTTGCCTCTCTGCTATGCAGCCATGGTTGAAGCCATGTGTCGCGGAAGATGGTAACACAGCCTCTATGTTGGTTAACATTGGGGCTGAAATTTAACTTTGGCAGGGGCACAAAATAGGCGATAGCAAATCACCCAGCCCCGTTATACGCCCTGCCTGATTTTCCTTTCTATTTAAGTCAATGGAAAAGAAAATCGAACAGGGTGTACAAAGAGCCGCCGATCCACTATCCGCCTGTTTGGCGCTCCTCTAAAGTTCAATTATTATCTCCATTCTCTCCATAGTGGACTTGACAACAACAACTTCCACTTATACAGCACCTTTAACATACAGGATGTAATTTGTGACTTTCGGGCGGGGAATATAACAGATGACCAATCCGCTACCACGTTCTGTGCTCCACCAAAGTTAAATATCACCGCCAGAATGTTCTAGTTTAAAATTCCTGTTAGAATTTACTCCCTATGATAAAGAGTGTCATTTATTTAATGAATTGAAATTGTGTACAATTTTTACAATGTTTTACAGATTCGGATCACAGTAGACAAATTTTGGTCATTAAAGTATTAAATATGACTCAGGCGGGTATCAGCAATGAGGTGCAGTTGGAGCCCATGGTGAAGTTTAAATCAATAAAAGCAGAATAACCCTCCGAAGAATCCATGAGATGCTCCACAGAAGGACTTTAGGAACCCACCATGTTTTTTCCATTGCCGCACTGAAGCAAAATGTCTGCCATTAAGATTGGCAACCTCTGGATTGAGTTCAACAGCCACTAAGTTTCAAGTTTTACAGAAACACATACAGTGATCCCAAGATACTAATGAAAATCCTGAAATCCAATGTAATAAAAGTAAATGTTACTTATTTTGTCATTTTGAAGCTGTGGTCTTGGTCATAGATTTTCATCCAGGGATGTTTTCCAGTTATTTCCTGTGTTTTTTTTTGAGTTGTCAGCTTTTTTGAAGTTGTTCATCAGCTTTTTTGAGTTTTGTAGTTTGGCACATATGTTAAGTGGTCATATAGTAGCAGTGTTGTGCATCGTGTAGGTGCAGGTGCTACAAACCCTCTGTGATGCTTGAAGGAATGAAGCTGGGATGTGTAACGATGGTGGTGAAGGTATGGAGTTGTATATGGAACATTGAAAGCTGTACAATCAGGGCTAGCTCAATATGTCACTAACTGCAGATTATTGCCTACATTCTATTGCTATGTGGGTTACATAACCACCAGCAGTAAGTTAAGAAGTAACAAATTAAAAAAGATGTGCTGGACACTTTGTAAGAAGATGTTGGTTAATGATGTTGGTTAATGCTTGTGTATGTCCAAAAGACTCTGTACTCCTACCAATTTGAAAATAGTGTCCTATAAGACATTTTAGAAATCCTGTCAGATTTAGAAAACATCCTGTTGAATTTACAATGTATTATAATTCTGTAGAATTTTACAAGGCCACTCCTTTTCGTAGAATGATACAGCACAGAAGGCGGCCATTCGGCCCATCGTGCCTGTGCTGGAGCTTTGAAAGAGCTATCCAATTAGTCCCACACTCCTGCTCTTTCCCCATAGCCCTGAATATTTTTCCACTTCAAGTATTTATTCAATTTTCTTTAGAAAGTTATGATTGAATCTGCTTCCACCATCCTTTCAGGCAGTGCATTCCAGATCACATCAATTTGTGTTGCCTCTGGTTCTTTTGCCAATTACCTTACATCTGTGTCCTTCTGCCACTGGAAACAGTTTCTCCTTATTTACTCTATCAAAACCCTTCATGATTTTAAATACCTCTATTAAATCTATCCTTAACTTCCTCTGCTCTAAGGAGAACAATCCCCGTTTCTCTAATCAATTTACATAATTGAAGTCTTTCATCCCTAGTACCATTCTAGTAAATCTCCTCTGCACCCTCTCTCAGGCGTTGACATCCTTCCTAAAGTGTGGTGCAAAGAATTGGACACAATACACCAGCTGGGACCTAGCCAGTGTTTTATAAAGGTACTAGCATAATTTCCTTGCTTGTGTACTCTATGGCCTCGAAATTGGATATGGCCCGAAAACGGGCGGTGTCATGGCCCAGCGTTATTTAGCTGCGCTGGGTCAAAGTGGTCTAGGTAGCAGGCAAAATTTGTGCTGAGTGCTCATTTACATGGTTATAGTGCTGATCTCAGTGCTAAAACCAACTTCTCATTGGCTTACCGTTCAACAGGAGGGCCAATATCGGGTGCAGTCTAATTGCAAGTCATGTTTTGCCTCTCTTTCTCCACTACTTAAAGGGGAAGTGCTTTGATGCAGCAGCACCTCATTGTCATTCCATTTGCAGCTCCACTTGGAAGCAGACCTGAACTTGCAAGAGATGGCTGAGCGGCCGCAGGAGAGAGCTAGACGGTTCTCAGCTCTGGCACTGGTGGTGGCCGTGGGGAGGAGGTGGGCTGTCCCCTTCCTGCAGACCAGTAGGAAGCCATCTGCCCATATGTCTAAAAGGTTCTGGCAGGAAGTATCTGCAAACGTGATGGCCAAATGCATGTTCCCCAGATCCTGGATACAATATCACAAGAGGTTTAATGACCTCAAGATGACTGAAGGCTTCAACTTATGCCATATCCCACCATCAGCACCACAAGCCTCACACACTGATCACTGCACCACAGCCTCATCACTCACCTACCAACAATCTCTACCTTTCACCACTCAGACCTCACAATCATAGTTTCACTTCACTCTCACAACCTTACCACTGCTGCAACACTCACACCCACACCCACATCTCACACTTTGCAAACACTGATATTCAACTATGGCAGGCACATCACCTAAACATATTGCACAACACTCTCTGACACACTTCCCTTTCTCTTGCAAGCTAAAGTCGCACAAAATTGCCGGGAGCAGCGGCAGACTGGCGGTGGGGCCAAGTAGCAATACAGGCCTTGAGCCAACTGGAGCAGAGAATGCTCGACATCATTGGATGGGAAGTCACCGAGGCTGTGGCAATGAATGAAGTTAAAGCCCTTGGGGACAACAACGGTATGCTCATTCCTCATCTTTCTTCTCACATCCCACTTCTCCCTCATCCCACTATCTCTTCTCCCTTACAAGCTGCTGATGCTGTATGCATGGATATCTTACTTTACCCACCCTCCCCTCACCACAACCTGACTCTTCTGCCTTTCTGCTTTCAGATAACTAAGAACTGCCAGCCACAGAGCCTGTCCCCGAGGCGATGGAGGAGAGCGAAGGAGAAGGCGGCGGCATACCATCACTGCATCTGACACTCGCAGACACCAGCTCAGAAACTGACACAGTATGGCATTTAGAGGGTAGTGTAGACATGGGATCTGCACAGGGTGAGGCACCAGGCATGAGTGGGCTGCAGCAAGGCCAGGGGGAAAAGGTAGCTCGGAGGCCAGCTCACCGGAGGGTGAGTTCGCGTGCGAGTTCGGCTGCACACGACTGAGCTGAGGACCACGATGGGGTGGCCTTCTGAAGAAGGGTGATGGGTATGCGCACCGAATTGCTGGGTGCAATGGCAAGCCTGCCAGAGAGCCTCTTGGCAATGTCAAGGAGCATGGAGGAGTCCGGCTTCAACATTGGCCGGGGCTTTGTGCAGAGCTTGGGGCCCAGGATTTCCGGCTGGAAATGATGGAAGATCCCGAAGAGACTGTGCCGACCCAGACATGAAGGTGTGTGTGATGGGTGATGTCACGGCTGCCATTGCACTGATGTCAAACTGACCGGCCTGTAGTTACTAGGATTGTCCTTACACCCTTTCTTGAACAATGGTGTCACATTTGCCACTTTCCAATCCTCAGGCACCTCCCCCGCATCTAGGGAAGATTGGAAAATTATGGCAAACCCTTCCACTATCTCCTCCCCCAATTCCCTTAGCAACCTGGGATGCAAGTCATCTGGACCAGGCGACTTGTCCACTCTAAGCATATCCAGCCTTTCTAGTACATCCTGTCTATCAATTTTCATCCCTTCCATTGCTTCTACCTTTTCCACTTCTACCGATATTTTGTCAGCATCCACCTCCTTAGTAAACACCGATACAAAGTACTCATTGAGTATTCTAGCCTTGCCCTGCACCTCTAAGCATATATCACCTTCTTTGTCTCTAATAGGCCGCACCCCGCCTCTTACTATCTGCTAACTGTTTACACGCCGGTAGAAGATTTTTGGGTTCCCTTTTATGTTAACCGCCATTCTACTCTCATATTCTCTCTTTGCCAATCTTATTTTCATCTTCACATCCCCTCTCAACTTATTGTCTGTTTGCAGGAGGTGGCAGAGTTCTGTGACCACCTCTTTGCTAAAGCAAAGCCTCCTAATACACTGCTCCTCGCTTAAGTGGATATAAGAGAAGTGCTGTCTGAAGACCCTAGGTGGGTAAGGCCTCCTGTTTAGAGCCCTCCTCCTCCTCCCGCAGCACGCACCTTGTCCTCTACTTCGCTGCCTCCGCTCCCTCTCCCGAAGACACTAGAGCGCGAGGGGGACTGCCAGTAAAGCCCCCATGACTGTGAGCAACTTTGTGGGAAGAAGCCTTTAAATAAGAATGAAGGCGTTCTCCACTTGCCCCAAAACTCCCTGTTACCTTCGGACCTTGAAAGAAGTTTAGAAAGCTGCTAGAGTTGCAGAAAGTTCCACAGAGCCAGTCAAACTGAAAAAACATGTTAGCTGCAAGTTGTTGCTGATGATCCCGTTAAATAACGCTGCTAGAGCCTGCTTCCTGCTTGTGAATGCTTGCTCAGCTCGTCGCACTTAACACAGGCTGGTAAGTTGAACGACGATCTGCAAAATGGCAGATTGGGCGTCAAGTGAGAGTTGCACACTCACTGACGTCAGGAATTGCATAATCTCCATAATGCTAGTAAGCGCGGACATTGGCAGTGCTGCCGCCATGGGACCCGCTGGCAGTGGGCGGAGGTACAGTGGCCACCATTTTTTTTCCTAAATCAGGCCTTAACGGCCAGCGGTATGACTGCGAATTTCTACGCCATTGTCTCTATTTATAAAACCAAGCATCCTGTATGCCTTTTTAATATCTTTCTCAACTTGCCCTGCCACCTTCGAAGATTTATGTACATACACCCCCAGGTCTCTCTGTTCCTGCATATCCTTTAAAATTCTACCATTTAGTTTATATTGCCTCTCCTCATTCTTCCTACCAAAATGAATCACTTCACAATTCTCTGTATTAAATTTCATGTGCCATGTGTCTGCCAATTTCACCAGTCTGTCTATGACCTCCTGAAGTCTGTAACTATCCATCTCACTGTTTACTACATTTCTGAATTTCGTGTCATCAGCAAACTTTGAAATTATGCCCTTTATACCCAATTCCAGGTTGTTAATAGATATCAGGAAAAGCAGTCGTCCCAATATCAACCCCTGGGGACATCACTGCACACTTCCCTCTGGTCTGAAAAGCAACCGTTCACCACTACTCTCTGCTTTCTGTCCCTTAGTCAATTTTGTATCCATGCAGCCACTGCCCCTTTAATCCTATGGCCTTCAATTTTACTACAAGTCTATTATGTGGTATTTTGTAGAATGCCTCTTGCAAGTCCATATACACAATATCAACCGCACTACCCTCATCAACCCGGTTAAGTTAGTCAAACACGATTTGCTTTTAACAAATCTGTGCTGGTTTTCATTTATTGACACATATTTTTCCAAGTGCCAATTAATTTTGTCAAGGATTAATGGCCCAGAAATTGAGCTACTTACTGCTACGAGTTATTGCTGCAATCCTGAAAAAAATGGTGGTTACCGCTCTAACGCCCTTCTCTGGCGTGGGACGTGGCACCAGCCATTTTGGTAAGGGCCTTACCCTGCCAATAGCAGCACTGGCCCTGGAGATGCAATTATGGAGAGCGTGATGTGCACACCGACTTAACGTCATGCTCGGCAATCTTGGACCTTTGCGCTGAGTTTAGCGCTGGACCCGAAGCTCGCTCTGAAAAGCGAGTGTGCAGCAGACTGATAGAGACGCTGTCTGCAATTTTTTAAATTCTTTCTTGGGATGTGGGCATCACTGGCAAGGCCAGCAATTATTGCCCATCTCTAATTGCCCTTGAGAAGGTGGTGGTGAGCTGCCTTCTTGAACCGCTGCAGTCCATGTGATGAAGGTACTCCCACAGTGCTGTTAGGGAGGGAGTTCCAGGATTTTGACCCAGCGACGATGAAGGAAAGGCAATATATTTCCAAATTCCAAGCCAAAAGGAAGATGGTTGTGGTTGTTGGAGGTCAATCATCTCAGCCCCAAGACATCGCTGCAGGAGTTCCTCAGGGCAGTGTCCTAGTCCCAACCATCTTCAGCTGCTTCATCAATGATCTTCCCTCCATCATAAGGTCAGAAATGTGGGGATGTTCGCTGATGATTGCACAGTATTCAGTTCCATTTGCAACTCCTCAGAAAATGAAGCAGTCCATGCCCGCATGCAGCAAGACATGGGTGATGTTCAGGCTTGGTCTGATAAGTGGCAAGCAACATTCGCGCCACACAAGTGCCAGGCAATGTCTATCTCCAACAAGCGAGAGTCTAACCACCTCCCCTTGACATTCAACGACATTACCATCGCCGAATCCCCTACCATCAACATCCTGGGGGTCACCATTGACCAGAAACTTAACTGGACCAGCCACATAAATACTGTGGCAACAAGAGCGGGTCAGAGGCTGGGTATTCTGCGGCGAGTGACTCCCCTCCTGACTCCCCAAAGCCTTTCCACCATCTACAAGGCACAAGTCAGTAGTGTGATGGAATACTCTCCACTTGCCTGGATGAGTTCAGCTCCAACAACACTCAAGAAGCTCAACACCATCTAGGACAAAGCAACCCACTTGATTGGCACCCCATCCACCACCTTCAACATTCACTCCCTCCACCCCCGGCGCACCGTGGCTGCAGTGTGTACCATCTACAAGTTGCACTGCAGCAACTCGCCAAGGCTTTTTCGGTAGCACCTCCCAAATCCGCGACCTCTACCACTTAGAAGAACAAGGACAGCAGGTGCATGGGAACATCATCATCTGCAAGTTCCCCTCCAAGTTACATACCAGTTTTTAAAGTGTGTAGGGAGTGCTGCTGAATGCTTGCAAGACCTCGGATGGTAAACTAGGCCTCTGAGAAGACAGAAAATGCTGGAAATATTCAGCAGGTCAGGCAGCATCTGTGGAGAGAGAAACAGAGTTCACGTTTCAGGTCGAGATGCTGCCTGACCTGCTGGGTATTTCCAGTATTTTATGCTTTTATTTCAGATTTACAGCATCCGCTCAGAGGGAAGAGGAAGACGCAAAAAAGGAAGACACAGAAGAGGAGGAAGCGGAAGGAAGGAGGTAACCCAGACGGTCTCTTTTTGGCCGGGATATCCGGGATGGAATCATTTACCTGTGGTACCAGTGACCACAACCCCAATTCCCCTTTCAACATTTGTCCTGCAGCTTACCTTCGCTCTGTTACTATCACAGCGTCCTCTCGACCACAATGCTGAAATAAAAACCATCTATCCATCCAATATGACCTCAAGAAATCAACTAATCACCCTTCTGCATTCCCTTAGTGACTGACTTGTGCGTGCCTTTGCCTGTCCTACTGATGTCCCACAGTGCTACCCCAGTGGCTGCAGCATGACTGGTGGAAGGCTGCTGACTGAGTGGGGGACAGTGGAAATGGCCTTGCTGGTCAATGTTAAGGAGCTGGTGGCTGGGAGTGTGAAATCGAGTGACGGTGTTTCTTCTTCTTCATTCTCCTCTCCCTCTTCTTGGTCAACCACTAGCTGGGTAGCCTGCATTTCTTGGGCGTCTGAATGAGGAAGGTACAAGGGTGGACTTGTGGTGAGGGGAGGGTGGGAAAGCAAGAGGTACATGCGAGAAGGAGAATAACATATGAGGATACCAGCATCTTGTATTCTTTCAGCCCCACCGCTGGCCAGGAGCTCACCATGCCAAGAATAGACAGCACCGTCTCCGCCAAGGTGGTGAGTTGAAGCTAGGAATGGGAGATGTGCCTCGTGTTTAGTACAGATTGTTGGTAGGTGAGTGATTGGGGCGGGGGAAGGGGGTAGTCGCGCATTGAGAAGTGTGTGAGGCTAGTGGTGCAATTGGTAGGAGACGGCTTTTGAAGATGCATTCACTGACCTACCACTGGTCTGAGGTCATGAAGCTTCTTTGGGCACTGGAGCCATGTCGTGGAGGCGACATTGCTGGCAGTGACGGTCTCGGTGATGTGATTCCACATTGTTCTTTCTGGAGGGCTTCCTGGCCCCTGTGGGTAGAGGACCTCTCTTGCAGTGTTGACCCCTGCACAAAGCTGGAGTGATGCGTGCGAGACCCTGGGTGCTCCTTCCTTGGCTTGCTGAGCCATTTGTGTTAGTGCTGAAGCACTTTTCCCATTTTTATAGGTGCGGAAGGCAATTCAGCTTTAAGAGCTGAAGGCTCCCATTTTGGAATTCTTTTTAAATGTTAATTTTTTTTTCAGAAGGCAGTTGAGCTCTAAGGGCTAAAAACTGACACTTTTTAAATGATTTTTATTTTTTTCATTTTGCTTCTTAAAATGACAGCCTTGCTTTAAGAGAAGGCTGTTCTTACTGCAATGATGCTACTGCCACACTACATTAGGTCTCCTGCCGGGACTACCGCCACGAAAATGGCCTTGTACGGTAAGTTTAGCGCTGGGCTAATGTTAATTAGCAACCAATGCCAATACCCCGCTCCTGCCAGTGCCTTTATTTTCGGCAGCCGTTAACTTCGGCCCGCGGTGGCATCGGCCGGTTTCTCGGCTATTCTCTCTAAAAGTTTTCCCTCCACCGACATTAGGCTGACTAGCCTGCAGTTGCCGGGTTTATCCCATTTCCCTTTATTTGAACAAGCGTGTAATATTTGCGATCTTTCAGTCCTATGCACCACTGCCATATCTAAGGAGGATTTGACGATTGCGGCCACAGCCTCCACAATTTCCACCCTTACTTCCCTCAGCAAACTAGGATGCATCCTACTCAGACCAGGTGGCTTTTCTACTGGGAGTGCTGCAAACCTTTCAATTACCTCCTCTTTATCTATTTTTATCCAATCCAATTTCTCTACTACCTCCTCCATTACTGTGACATTGGCAGCATCCTCTTCCTTAGTGAAGACAGATGCAAAGTACTCATTTAGTACCTCAGTCATGGCCTCTGCCTCCACAAGAGGATTTCCTTTTGATCCCCAAATGGGCCCAGTTTTCCTTTGACTACCCTTTTACTATTTATATGTTTATAAAAGACTTTATTGTTCACTTTTATGTTATCCCCAATCTATTGTCATGTATTGTCTTTGCCACTCTTATTTCCTTTTTCAGTTCTCCCCTGTAATTTTTGTATTCAGCTTGGTTCTCTATTGAATTATGAACCTGAAATTTATCATAAGCATTCTTTTTTGTTTCATTTTAACAACAAGAACAGCAACTTGCATTTATACAGCGCTTTTAATGTAGTAAAACATCCCAAGGTGCTTCACAGGAGCATTATCAAATAAAATTTGGGCCCAAGCCACATAAACAGATATTTGGGCAGATGACCAAAAGCTTGATCAAAGAGGTAGGTTTTAAGGAGAAATGAGAAAGAGGTGGAGAGGTTTAAAAATGGAATTCCAGAACTTAGGGCCTCCGCAGCTGAAGGAATGGCTGCCAATGGTGGAGCAATTAAAATTGGAGATGCACAAGAGGCCATAATTGGAGGTGCGGAGATAACTCGGAGGGTTGTAGGGCTGGATGAGGTTACAGAGATAGGGAGGGGCGAGGACATGGAGGGATTTGAAAACAAGGATGAGAATATTAAAATCGAGGCATTGCTCTACTGGGAGCCAATGTCAGTCAGCGAGCGCAAGGGTGATGGATGAACAGGACTTGGTACAAGTTAGGATATGGGCAGCAGAGTTTTGGATCAGCTTAAGTTTATGGAGGGTGGAAGATGGGAGGACAGGAGTGCATTGGAATAGTCGTCTAGAAGTAACAAAGGCATGGATGTTTCAGCAGCAGATGAGCTGAGGCAGATGTGGAGTTGGGCAATGTTATTATGTTAATCTAATCACTGTGGGGGTTAAACTGGATAACCCCTGAAAATATGGCGCAGGGATTGCGATGCGCAATTAACCCGCACCTGTTGACTGCAATGCAGGAAGGATGTCAAATTCATGCTGCCTGCTCATTTCCATGATTGCAGCGTGCAGCCAGCTGTTCATTGGCCACACGCATCAGCAGGGGCCCGATATCGTGAGTACTTAAAGGCAGCCTGCACCTCTTAAAGTAGAGGTGCATTGTAGCTGCTGGAAGTGCTGAGAGTATATTCAAACGTGTGCTGTGGAAGATTCAACAATGGCCAACCATGGTAGAGAGCATGCACCACGGTTTTCAGACACTGCACTGGAGGTCATGTTGGAAGAGGTGAATCGTAGGAGAGATGCCCTGCATCCTCAGGGTGGCAGGAGGCCCTCGAGACACATGCTCAGGAGGCAGTGGGAAGAGATAGCGGTGGAAGTCAATGCCAGGAGTATAGCTGCAAGGACCTGGATGCAGTGCAAGAAGGCGGCTAATGATCTCACACGAGTTGTCAAGGTCAGTGAGTTAATCTTCAAATGGCATATCCTACCAACTGCACCACTAGCCTCATCCACTGCTCAATTCATTACACCCCCATCACGTATCTACCAACAATCTACCCTACCATTCATATGTTTTACCTCACCATCACACACTTAGCACAGTTGCAAGCCTCACACCCACATCTCACACACACTGGCAGCTATTCAACCAAGACAGATACATCACCCAAACATGTTGCAGGACACTCACTGACACACTTTCCTCTTTCTTGCAGGAGAAGGTGGCACGTAATAGCTGGCAGCAGCAAAGAACTGGAGGGGGAGAAGCATGCCTGCATGTTTTAACCCCCATGGAGGAGACAGTGCTGGGCATCATGGGAAGGGGCATCACCGAGGCCATGGCCACTTCTCTCTCATCCCTCAATCTCTTCTGACTGAGAAGCTGCAGAGGGTGTAAGCATGCACTTCTTACCTTCTCCTCTCACTACAACCCTACACTTGTCCTTTTTTCATTTCAGATATCCACAAAATGGAACCTGCCCAGGCAGTGGAGGAAGAGGAAGAAGAAAGTGAAGATGAAGAGACACCATCACTCGATCTTACACTCATAGCACCAGCTCAGATACTGCGAATATTTTAGATAGGATATAGGAGGGATCAGCATGTGGTGCGCAGGAGCCAGGGCGAGGGGAAAGGACAGAGCAGGGGTCAGCTCGCCGGAGGGCGAGGTCGCACACTAGTTCTGCTGCAGAGGAGTCAGATGAGGACTTCAATGGGCCAGGCTACAGAAGAAGGCTGATGGGTGTACACAACCAAAGTGCTTGGTACACTGGGACCATTCCGGAAAGCCTGTGCTCAATGTCAAGGAGCAAGGAGGAGTCCAGCACCAACTTGGAACAGGGCTTTATGCAGAGCTTGGAGCCCATCCTTTCCAACATGGTTGGGTGGTCAGCTCCATCAGCACACCTGCGGAACCCACCATGATGCAGCATCCGATGGCCGATGTCTCAGCTTCCATTGCAGCACAAGCAGCTTCCACCAAAAATCTTCAGTAGAATCCCAGACTGCTGCCATGCAAGCTCAGACTGCTGCCATCATGGCTCTGGATACCAGTGTTCAAAGGGACTTTCAGGGCATCACAGCACTCCAGCAATCTGTTGTCCAACAGTTTACTAGGATTGCTGAGGCTCCTCCCCAGTGAGTGGCTCCATGGACGATGAACCTGCTGTGCTCTCAGGATTACAGCATTTGTGATCCCACCCCTGCCACTTCGCCAGTGCCCTTGCTTTTGCCCATCAGCCAGTAAGCCCAGACTGCTGCAGCCCAGGCCGAGATGGTGCAGTCTGAAGCCGGGCCTTCTAGGCCCGGAGCTGCTGGAGGTCACCCTTCAAGCCCATCTGCAGTCTTCTCAACTGAAGGTTAGCAGCCTTCCACCAGCCATTCTGTAGCCACTGGGGAACCTTTTAGACTAACTAGGAGAGGCAAAGACACATATAAGAGGCACTAAGGGAATGCACAGGGTGATTCATTTATTTTTGTATGCATTATGTCATGATTTAATTTATAAATTTGGATTGGAATGTGTATTTCATGTTGGCTTTTATTTTTGTATTGTGGGAAAGAGGACAATGTGATGGTTAGTGACAGAGGAAAGGTAAGAAGTATGGGACTATTGGTGAATGGGAAGTTGTGGTTGAGGTTACTGGTATCACTCAATAATTATTTGATCTCATAGAGCCTGGGCAGAAAGGGGCTCTCTACATTGCAGCCTCGCTTCTTCTTCCTGTTCGGTCTCTTCCTCCTGAGCTTCTCACCTGATAGGTGGTGGCAAGGGCTGTTCCCTCATAATGACAAGGTTGTGCAGCATACCACCACAAATCTTGAGACCTGCTCAGCTGAGTATTGCAGGGCTCCTCCAGAGCAGTCCAGGCAGTGGAAGCGTTGCTTGAGGACTCCGATGGTGTGCTCTATAATGTTCCTTGTGGCGGCATCACTGTCTTTGTAGGCCTGCTGTGCATGTGTGCGTGGGTTTCGGACTGGAGTCATGAGCCATGTCAAGAATAAATAACGCTCGTCGCCCAGGAGTCAACCTTTGACTAGCCGTGGTGGTTCAAATACAGCTGGCACAGAGGACTGCTGCAGGATGAACAAATCGCGACTACTGCCTGGTTACCGGGCATGGACCTACATGATCCACTGCCTGTGGTCGCGCACCAGCTGCACATTGAGGGAGTGAAATCCCTTTCAGTTCAGGAAAATGGTAGAGTTGACATGTGGTGCCGCAAAGCAATATGCATAAAGTCAATGGTACCCTGCACCATAGGGAAGCCTGCAATCTGTGCAAACCCTCATGCTTGCTCCTCCTGCTTGTATCTGGCAAGACAAAAATGGGATGACACTGTCTCTCTTTGTATCAAGAGTGACCTCCCTTATGCAGCAATGTACTGCAAACTGCAAGATGTTGCTTATATCGCCAGCAGCAGCCTAGAAGGTGCCAGATGCAAAGAAGTTCAGAGCCACAGTCACCTTGACAGCCACAGGCAATGTGGTCCTTGCCCTGCTTTGAGGTTGCAGTTGTGGGTGCAGCAGCTGGCAGATTTCAGTCACAACCTCTTTAGTGAAGCACAGATGTCTCAACATTGGTCGTCGCTGAAGTTCAAGTAAGAGAATTGCTCCCTGAAGACCCTCTGTGGATATGGCCTCCAGCTGAGAGCCCTTCTGCCCCTCCTCCTTCTCCCTCTTTTAGAAACCATGCTCAATGCCTAGAGGAAGCCCTACTAGGCCACCTGTGTCTGCAAGCAACTGATTATCAGCATAAGCCTTTAAGTCACCAAAAAAGTACTTGAGCGCCAGCCAGACCACTCCCTGTAGACTAATGAAACTGTAGACAAGTATGGAAAAGCTCACCAAAATGTATAGAATTGCACCAACAGCCAGAAGATATAATCCAGAAACGAACCCGTAAATAGTCTATGATCCCTTTAAATAGCGCTGGTGGGGAGGGGGGGTCCTTCATTCTGTTTAACGTTGTGTTCAGCAGTGCGAGGTTAAGAGAGGAGGTAAGCTGCAGCGTGGAGCTCGAAAATGGCAGTGCTAGCATCAATTCAGCTGCATACTGATTGACGTCATGATCTGCCTTCTCTGCATGCTGCTGGCAGTCTTTAGGTGCGCATGCGCGCAAACCCATTTACAAATATGGCGCCTGCCGGACTTACCGTCGGAAGTGTGCACGTGCATTGCGGATGCCATTTTTGAACTTTAGTAGGCCTTGTTGCACCTAGAAAAAGGCACGACAGAGCCCAATTTCTCCCCTTATATCTTTAGTCATCCAAGGAGCTCTGGCTTTGGATGCCCTTCTTTTCCTCCTCCTGAGAATGTGGTCTAGTCTGTACCTGAACTATCTCCTCTTTGAAGGCATCCCATTGCTCATTTACTGTTTTACCTGCCAATCTTTGATTCCAATCCACCTGGGCCAGATCCCTTTATAAGTCACTGAAATTAGCCCTCCTCCAGTTGAGTATTTTCACATTTGATTTTTCCTTGTCCTTTTCCATAATTACTCTAAACCTAATAACATTGTGATCACTGTTTCCCAAATGCTCTCCGACTGAAACATGCTCCACTTGCCCCACTTCAGTTCCCAGAGCTAGATCAAGTACTACCTTCTTTTCTCATTGGGCTGGAAACATACTTATCAAGAAAGTTCTCTTTTACACATTTCAGGAATTCCTCCCCCTCTTTGCCCTTCACACTGTTATTGTCCCAGTCTATAATAGGATACTTGAAGTCCCCCATTATCACTACTCTAAAGTTCTTGCACCTCTCTGCAATTTGTCTGCAAATTTGCTCCTCTATTGCCTTCCCACTATTTGATGGCCTATAGTATACACCCAGCAGTGTTGTAGCTCCTCTTTTGTCCTTAATTCTAATTAAATAGATTCTGTTTTTGAATCCTCAAGTGCATCATCCCTTTCTAGTGCTGTAACAGTATCTTTGATCAATACTGTCCTCCCGCTCCTTTTTCCTTCCCTATATTTCCTGAATACATTGTAGCCAGGAATATTAAGTGCCCATTCCTCCCTTGTTTGAGCCAGGTCTCCGGTATTGCCACAATATCATAATCCCATGTGGTTACTTGTGCCTGCAACTCACCAACCTTATTTACCACACTCCATGCATTGATGCACATGCGCTCCAAACCCATCTTAGTCTGCCTCCCATTCCCCCCCTGTCCAATCCCTCTTTCTGAACTACTCTTTATTCTAATGCTGTTTGTCTCTCTCAGTCCTCTTGTGAATCTTGCATCTCCTCTTTAATCTTTTATTCTGGTGCCCCTCCCACTGTCAAATTAGTTTAAACCTTCCCCCAAAATGTTATTCCACTTTATTTTCTGTACTATGTTGTATGTACTAACTGCCTTTTGGGAAAGAATCCATTGTAAACTAGCTCTCAGTTTAACTAGGGCACCCTTGCAAAAATATTCACTGGAACTATAATGAATGATTTTTCTCATATATCTGGATAACTCTTACATCAATTGATTTTTGAACAAAAGCTCTGCAAATTGCTTAACACTTTACATGGGAAAATAATTGGTTGCAATTCGAAGTTCATAAATTATTGTCCAAGAAAGGCATTACAACATTCTTCACTGTGAGCACATATTAAGGACTAAGAACAATTTCTGTCAGGTAAAAAATATCTTTGTACCATACCTTTTTTTTATGAACTTAGAAGGTTATATTTCTAAAATAGGTTTTAAAAATATCTATTATTGAAAATGTTAGTGACATTAAAACCTGTCTCAGCAATATGAAATATATATTAGGTGGTTCAGCATTTAAGGGGCTAAAAACTGTATTAACTGGCGTCCTTGAAATCAGAAAGCCATTAGATAATAAAACTGGTGTTAATGACATTTCCTAGGTGGTAATACAAGTAAATTACCTCAGTTAAAAAATACAGTAAGAATCTGGGTGAGAAAAGAAATACGACTATCTGGGAGAGAAAACCTTCCCGTTTTCTTTTGAGCAGATGGTCACAATTTAATCTACATACACTTTGTTTATCACTTTTAATTCATTAAACAAATACCATCTTCACAAAGAAATGCTTGTTCATAAACAGGTGCTGCAAAACTGGAAATCATACCAAAACAAATCATTTCCTCACTTAGATGTGCATCATTGTAACAGAAAAATACTCCCCAAAGAATAAAAATGTGATGAAACCACTTCCCTTCGATTCATGTTATATTTGTAAATTAACAACTTACTAGCTCGGAAATTGACAGTTTATTTTGTCAGTTATGATGTTTTTCTTTCTTTGCTTTTGTTTTTCTTTTCTTTTTGGGCCCAACATTCCTGCATTTGCTAATTTTAGCAAAAAAATGTAGATTGCAATTAACAATTGTAATGTCAGCAAAAAAGTATCAATGGACAATTCAGCCACACTTAATGATTCTCTGAGGATTGCTACCCACAAAAAAAGTAAATAAAAAATGAGAATCCTAATTATAATTTCCAAGCCCCTTCAGTCCAATACTCCCAAGTTACATAAAAGTTCCGCTACCGAAAGTCCAAAAGATATGCTTACGAGCTGACCCGCGTTTTATGGCATGGTAAGCACTGAACAGCATCGACAGGCAGAAATCTCAGTACAGCAATGCAACATTGGGACAAATGGCTCTGTGAAATTTCAGAGGCCAGGTTATATTTACATTGTGACGAGTTTACAATGACATTTCCCATTAGAAATATGGGAACTATAATGAAAAGTTGTGAAGTGTGCACAGATGTAAGATTTTTAATGTTTTATGAGTCAATCTGCTGTGTCACGACACATGGCAAGTCAAGACCAAGCTCAGTCTTCAGATCAAGCAGGGCTGGGGGTGGGGTGCGTGATAATTGGATCACGGAAGAGGTACAACTGCGAAGCTGGGTAGAACAGGGTGTGACCGGAGGGTTAAGTGTTGAGGAGGGTTAGAGGCTAGAGCAAAGAAGAAAGGGTGAGGAGGAAGAGTACGAGAGAGGAAGGGGAGAAGGAGGGATGAAGGGGAAGGGGAGATGGGAAGGATGAGGATAATCAGAAAGGAGGAAGAAGGAGCAGGAGAGTGAAACGGGAAAGAGATAGGGAGAGGAGGAGGGGTGAAGAAAGGGAAAGGGAGAGGAGGGGAAATAAGACAGAGGAGTGAAGGATGATAAAAGAGGATGGAGGGTTGAAGGGGGAAGGACAGGGATGGAGTGTAAAGGATGGAGGAAGGAGGATAGAGCAGGAACGAGATGGAAGGAAAAAGCACAGGAAAGGTGGGAAGAATGGGTGGGAGGAGAGACGTGGGGAAGGAGGGGAGGGAAAATACAAGGGTTGAGCCGGTAGTTCAAAGAGGATGAGGTAGGAGATGAGGTCACTTCAATATCCTCGGTTTGACCCATCCTCTTGCCCTCCTCTCCTCCCCCACTACTCCCTACTGCTCTACTCTCCACCCTCCCCTCATTTCCCCTCTCAACCTTTTTTCCTCCCTCCTCTCCCCTCCTACCATCTCCTCCCACCTCTTCTCCCCCACCTCTTCCATCTCCTCTCCTTTGCTTTTCTCTTCTCTTCTCCTCCCCTTCTCTTCTCTTTTCCCCTTCTCGCCTTCCATCGTGGACTTTACAAAGCTATGCCAGGATAGCTTGATGCACAGGGGGTAGAGTGGGGTGATTGGCCAAGATGCAGCAGGGTTGGGCGGCATGCGGTGCGGGTGAACTTGCTCCATGGATGAGAGAGGAGGGGAGAGGAATAAATTGCTTATGGGGCATGTTGCTCAGCTACTGATACTGGGTTCCTGCTCTGCGACGGGGGTGGGGGGCAGTGGTGGAAATGGTGGGGTGGAGATAGCACCTTTTCTGTTGATCGATTTTTGGGGCTCCATTTCCGAGTGGGCAACTGAGTGTTCAGCAGATTGGAAGGACGCCGTTAAATTCCCTCAGCCATTCTGGCAAACGTCTGCTATAACTCCAGCTCAGAATTAGCCTAGGACAATGATTATAGAGGAAAAAACTGTTTTAACTTTTAAATTGAATGGTGAGAATAGTCTGGACAAGAAAAGCGATTGCTTCATGTGCTGGTTCTCAGTAGC
Source organism: Squalus acanthias (assembly GCA_030390025.1). Classification (NCBI taxonomy): domain Eukaryota; kingdom Metazoa; phylum Chordata; class Chondrichthyes; order Squaliformes; family Squalidae; genus Squalus; species Squalus acanthias. The sequence goes on along the minus strand of CM059426.1, from coordinate 144,268,770 downwards.
CTGAAGTCTGATTGAAATTCGGCCTCAAACCTTATTTGAATTGAACAGGCGAGCTGCAGACACCTGTTTTTAAAAGTTCTCTGGCCGATTTTCGTTGCCTCCAGGAGATCCTTTAAGGACTGCTGGTTAGGCCGCTCAAGATCTGGTATAACTGGGTGGAGCATGCGCAGCACACGCTCCATCCATTTGCTGATCAATTCCGATTAGGATCCTACAACTGGCGTTCGGACCCCGATTTGCATCAACAAGGTGCCCAACACCAATAGGAACAGGAGTAGGCCATTCAGCCCGTCAAGCCAGTTCCGCCATTCAGTTAGATCAAGGCTGATATGTATCTTAACTCCATCTACATGCCTTGGTTCTGTAACCCTTAATACCCTTGCCTGACAAAAATCTATCAATCTCAGTTTTGAAATTTTCCATTGACCTAGCCGCAACTACTTTTTTGGGGGGGAGAGTTCACGATTTTCATTACCCTTTGTGTGAAGAAGTGGTTTTTAACATCACCCCTGAATGGCTTAGCTCCAATTTTAAGGCTTTGTTCCCTTGTTCTGGATTCCCCCACCAGAGGAAATAGTTTGTCTCTATCTACGCTATCAAATCCTTTAATCATCTTAAACACCTCAATTATATCACCTCTTAATCTTCTATAATCAAAAGAATACACAACGTGTCCTTATAATTTAACCCTTTTCGCCCTGGTATCATTCTGGTGAATCTGCGCTACATCCCGTCCAAGGCCAATATATCCTTCCTGAGGTGTGGTGCCCAGACTGAACACAGCACTCTAAATGGGGTCTAACCAGAGCACTGTACAGCTGTAACATAAAGGCCAACATTCCATTAGTCTTTTTAACCCGTTTGAAGCGGGCACACCTAAAAGTCACCAGCTTCCAATCTGGCAGCGGGAGATCGGGCGAGGGATATCACGACCCAAAATCAGTCTCCCCAACCTTTATGTTACACCCCAAAAAATGGGGAAACGATGTTGAATGTCTCTCCCTACAAGTCTACATAGACTAAAGAAATTAACAGGAATAAATTTAAAAAATAGGATAAACCTAGATCAAGTAGACAAAAGTTATCTGCAGATTAAGTAAAATGGCAGCAGGACAGTTGGAAACTTTTCTTGAGAGTCAGTTTGAAAATGTCCACCAAAGCAACCGAGCAACCAGACTATATAATTACATGACAAGTTTATATAGGAATTTATATTAGTTAGGACATCAGAATATATATTTAGAAAAAGTTGATATAAAAAGTATGCCAACAGGAAGTTAAGTGTGCAGACCGGAAGTGCATACAATCGTAAGATTTTTAATACATTATGGGGTAGAAATTAGGTCGCGCCCCATTTGGGGCGCAAATATCGTCTGGACGCAAATATTAGCGCCTGGCGCTAATTATCGGCACTGACTGGAAACTTCACTTTTACCGCCCCGGGAGGTGAGTGGTGCGCTAAATCAGGTGCTGCACACCTGTCTTAAGGCGCAAAGGCCAAGGAGTGAGGCGCTAACTCAGAGCGCTGGCGAAGCTCATGTAATGTCAGTCAGCAATGGAACACACACACAATGGCACGGGCCAGTTCTTAAAGGGGATGGTTAATCTTGCTTTCCATCCACATCCTGTTCATTGCAGCCTTGAATCTCGGCCTGGAGAGACTTGCACATCAAATGTGCTGGAAAGAACAATGGAGAGTACCACGCAAAGAGCTCAGAGTGCAGCTCCCACAGTCTCTGCTAAATCGATACAAGGAATGGCAAATCAAAATGAACCTGCAAAGTGCTGCTCAGTACCCAAAACTCCTTCCCACAACGTTGAATCTCTCCAGAAGTCTCTCCCTCTCTCTCTCAGAATGCGTAGTTCAAAAATGCCACCAACAATAAAAGACAGGAAGAGGCCCCCTTTAAACAGCGCCCCCCCCCAGCCCCACAGCGATTGATAGCGTTCCAGTCTGCTGGTCGTTGGATGCGCCAGGCGGTAAGGCAGGGGGCGCCACTCAATTTCTGCTCCGGGGCGCCACAAGCGCGTTGCACCATGGAATGACGTCACAATCTGCGCGCGCAGGTGGTCGCAGCGGTAAGTTTTAGCGCCGCCGCACAATCTCAAGTTAAGTTCTCGAGCGGCGCAAACATCGCTGCGCCCGGGCGTTAGCGGCTTTGCGCCCCATTAGCGCCCTCTTAAGGCGCTAACGGGAGGCGCAACCAACTGAATTTTTACCCCTATAGATCTATATAAGTGGCGCAATCATGACAAGAATTAAAGGATCACTACTGTAAGTATATTGTGAAAAGGTTGCTCGATTGTTTTTGCTGTTAATGAAATCACATTCTAAGAAGTTGCATGCATCAAAGAAGTGATTTTATTAACAATTTTTCCCAGCTATGGACCGTTCCCAGACATGATAATCAGATGAAGCATGTTTGAGTCAGTTGCTAGGGAGTAAAAAAGAAAGGGAAAGACACATTTATGTAGTGTCTTTAAAGTTCTCAGGATGTCCCAAAATGCTTCACAGCCATTGAATTCCTTTTGAAATGTAGTCACTGTTGTCATGTGGGCTAACAGCAGCCAATTTGCACACAGCAAGATACCACAAACAGCAATGAGGTAAATGATCAGTTACATGAATTTGGTGGTGTTAGTTGAATGATAAACTTTGGCCAAGACAACTTCCTTGCTCTTCATTGAATCGCGCCATGAGATCTTTTACATCCAGCTAAACAAGCAGATGGGGCCTCGGTTTAATGTCTCTTCCAAATGGTGGCTCTTCCAACAATGCAGCACTACCTCAGTACTGCATTGATGTGTCATCCTAGATTATGGCCAAAAATTTCCTCTGAGCTGCTCCAAGGAAATTCCTGGCCATTGTGTTCAAACCCTTCTGATTCAGATGTGAGAGTACCAAGCTGACGCATACATGAATTCCTTGTTGAATTTTAGCCTCCTTCTCTGTGGAAAAATATCTGGCATGCACTCAGCAGTTCTCCTGAGATATAGATGTAGACCCATATTCAACCACTTATGTTGAATATCTAAATGCTGTTTTAAAGAAAAACCTTAGCAGAGGTTGTATTGGTGACTAATGCAGTGAGAAGACATCAATTACATAGATACCTAATAAACCAAAAACATTGGTGTGTACAATTAACAGTATCTACTAGAACTTTACTAGATTATCTATCTAGCAATATTTTGTCCATAAAAGAATGTCACTAATTGTCTGGAATCTTAATTTTCTTTTGATTATCTATCTAGCAAAACCCTTCTGTTATACTGCACATCATTTACACAATTTTCATAATGTAGTCAAGCAGAGTCAGCATGGTTTTATGAAAGGGAAGTCATGTTTGACAAATTTGCTGGAGTTCTTTGAGGATGTAACGAGCAGGGTGGATAAAATGGAACCAGTAGATGTCGTGTATTTGGATTTCCAGAAGGCATTCGATAAGGTGCTACATAAAACGTTACTACACAAGATAAGAGCTCACAGGGTTGGGGGTAATATATTAGCATGGAGAGAGGATTGGCTAACTAACAGAAAACAGAGAGTCGGGATAAACGGGTCATTTTCAGGTGGGGTGCCACAGGGATCAGTGCTGGGGCCTCAACTATTTACAATCTATATTAATGACTTGGATGAATGGACCAAGTGTAATGTAGCCAAATTTGCTGACGATACAAAGATAGGTGGGAAAGCAAATTGTGTGGAGGACGCAAAGAATCTCCAAAGGGATATAGATAGGCTAAGTGAGTGGGCAAAAATCTGGCAGATGGAATTTAATGTGGGAAAATGCGAGGTTATCCACTTCGGTAGGAAAAATAAAAAAGCAAATTATTATTTAAATGGGGAGAGATTACAAAATGCTGAGGTACAGAGGGATCTGGGGGTCCTTGTACATGAATCACAAAAAGTTAGCATGCAGGTACAGCAAGTAATCAGGAAGGCAAATGGAATGTTGGCCTTTATTGCAAAGGGAATGGAGTATAAAAGTAGGGAAGTCCTGTTACAACTGTACAGGGCATTGGTGAGACCACACCTGGAGTACTGTGTACAGTTTTGGTCTCCTTATTTAAGGAAGGATATACTTGTATTGGAGGCAGTTCAGAGAAGGTTCATGAGGTTGATTCCGGAGATGAAGGGGTTGTCTTATGAAGAAAGGTTGAGCAGGTTGGGCCTATACTCATTGGAGTTTAGAAGAATGAGTGGGGATCTTATTGAAACATATAAGATTCTGAAGGGGCTTGACAGGGTAGATGCAGGGAAGATGTTTCCCCTCGTGGGAGAATCTAGAACTAGGGGGCATAATTTCAGAATAAGGGGAAACCCTTTTAAATCGGAAATGAGGAGGAATTTCTTCTCTCAGAGGGTCGTGAATCTTTGGAATTCTCTTCCCCAGAGAGCTGTGGAGGCTGGGTCATTGAATATATTTAAGGTGGAGATAGACAGATTTTTCAATGATAAGGGAGTCAAGGGTTATGGGGAGCGGGCAGGGAAGTGGAGTTGAGGCCAAGATCAGATCAGCCATGATCTTATTGAATGGCGGAGCAGGCTCGAGGGGCCAAATGACCTACTCCTGCTCCTACGTCTTATGTTCTTATGTTCTTGTCTGATTAAGAAGCGCTCATTATCAAGTGTGTTCACCATCAAACACAAATACTGTATCACACAGACCTTCATGCATTATTCTGCACAACTTTCTACATTGTCCTATATACACACACGGAAAAAATATATACAGCATGGTTCCTAATCATTTTTTCTTTAGTCATATGATTATCTGTTCGGAAATTGCATCAACCTGGTTTAGGTTTATCAGGCAATCCATGAAGTATTATGATGCTGTAGAATACTACTTTTATTCCCCCAGTGGTTATATAAAGGATGACCGTGCTGAAATTCTGTGGGGGCTCTCGGGATCTCCTACCGTGACTCTGGAGGAGACTGTTGGAACCCCATGGAAATATCAAAAATATGCAGAACGCTTATGGAACTTTAATGCCTTTGAATATATTTAGCCATTTATATTAAACCTTTGGTGACCTGAAAATTAATCAAAGCCATCCTTGCCTCACATAAAATATATAATTTAAAAAAGCCTCAATCATATAATATATACTGTATAAAATTGGAGTAGATCAGAAATGATTGTTTTTTGAAAAAAACTGCGTAAAATATGTAAATGATTCCCTTAATTCGTTTTTAATTGTACAAGATTAACAGAACATACAAATGTTGAAACTTTGAAAGGGACTTAAAACTAAATAATTTGAGAAAAATTATGAAAATGTATCTAATGAAGTAGATTTAAATTAGAGTAAAGTACTTTACCTGTGTGTTAGCCGCCTATGACTAATGCAAATCACTCTATGGTTGTCTTGAGCAATGCATACTTTGTGCCGGCTGCATTTCACATTTAGGCAGGGATCTTTGGTAGAATCTAGCCCTATAGAAAATAATTGGAAAAAGAAATTAAGTACTGTGCAAAACAAATAGAATGTCTGTTAAACCTGATCAATAGCAATCAACAGTCATTATAAATGGCTAAAACACAGAAACAAGGGGCATGAAAAACAGCTGTCATTCCTAGTTCAAAATGAGTAGTAGATGAGGTTCGACAAATATTTCTTTACTTTTTACAGAGAGTGTGATTAGAATGGTGGAATTCTTTGCCAAAAACTATTGCTGAAGCAGCGTCCATAAATACTTTTTAAAAGGAATTCAATAATTGCTTGAAAAAAAAGGATTGGTTAAAAGCTATTTGCAACAAGCAGGAGAGTGGGATTAGAGTAGGTAGCTCATGTAGAGAAAAACACTGGCAGAGACTCGATATGCCAAATGGCCAGTGTCTGTGCTGTAACGTTTAAAAAAAGACTTGCATTTATATAGTACCTTTCATGACCTCAGGACATCCCAAAGCACTTTACAGTCAATGAAATACAATCACTGTTGTAATGTAGGAAACACAGCAGCCAATTGCACACAGCAATCTCCCACAAACAGCAATGTGATAATGACCAGATAATCTGTTTTAGTTATGTTGATTGAGGGATAAATATTGGCCAGGACACCGGGGATAACTCCCCTGCTCGTCTTCAAAATAGTGCCATGGGATCTTTTACGTCCACCTGAGAGAGCAGACGGGGCCTCAGTTTAATGTCTGATCTGAAAGACAGCACCGTGCAACAGTGCAGCACTCCCTTGGTACTGCACTAAAGTGGCAGCCTAGATTTTTGTGTTCAAGTCGCTGGAGTGGGACTTGAACGCACAACCTTCTGACTCAGAGGCGAGAGTCCTACCCACTGAGCCACGTCTGATTCCATATATATAGAGACAAAATAATGTCTACAAATGCTTTAGTACCTAAGGATATGAGCAACTAGCTCAGGGGTTTGGCTGGCAGAAATCTTTTTTAAAACACTATTTTCCTATTTGAGTAAGTTTCCCCTTTCTTTAATATTTTATTCTTTGCCCACCTGGGCTGATGCCCAAGGCTGAGCAAATGGTCTGCTCCCAAGCTACTATTCTTGGTCCAGCCATGAATATCCCTTCTGATTCCCTCCACCACCACCCCCCCCCACCCACCCACGACCTGCCATGAGATGCCACAACCTCCATTTGGTGCTATTCTGCTTGATGGATCTCAAAACGACAGAGAGCTGAGGAAGATCAAAGTTATGTTGTTCTTTGTTCTATGGCACTAAGTGTTGGTGCTTTAACACAGTGCCACTGCAAAGGCAGAAATCTCTGTCTAATATAATGCATTACCTTTCAAGTAGAAGCAACCATCACAAATGATGTCCATTATATTTGAACTTTAGTGCCACATTCATGTAGTATCAATGGCAAACAGTACTAAAAATCAAGCACAAATCGCTGCAATACTGCTCTTAACTGTACCAGAGAGAATGAGACTTTTGTAAGTATGACCATTATATATACCTTTACAAAACATCTCTGCTACCTGGCTCAAAAAATGACGACATAACTTTTAATTTAAAACAGAGTTAGTAAAATTAAAATGGTGTATGCTGTTTGGCGTAGACTTTGTACCTGTGTGGAAGACCATAATGCAAAGTATGGCTATTTTTCCAGCAAGCTTAGTTTTCTACGGGGTGATGACATTTATTATAACTATTGACATTTATGTTCTGTATGTACACAGCCTGATTAAGCAGACGGCAGCAGCAGAAAATTCAGGAAATGTTGGCATCTTTCTTTTGATGCGCCTTTCAGCTTGATGTACAATGAAACCCACCTAAATGTGTTATATGAATACCCACTTATTTAAGAATATATTTCCAAAGTTCTAGTTTATTTCTATAAATTTGTTGCTCATTTGCCTTGTTATATCTTCATTAAGCATAACCCTGGGAGCATAACATTGCAGGGTATCTGCAAACTAGTTACAATCCTTCCTTCACATCAGCAACAGGAAGCAAGCTGCAAAACTTCAAGCTGTATTCTCAAGACTATCACCTGCAAATGTCCAGCTACTATCTCTTGTCCCTCTTCTCCTTCCTCTAGGTTCTTTTCAGTGGCAAGAGCCTACTGCACAAGAAGACACCTCGAAGGAGGATAGTTCTCTCAAGGGTGCACCATCAAGAGTTCTATCCCACCCAGACACCAGCTCAGGCATTAGCACTCCACATGGGTTTGATAGCGAATTTGAGAGAGAAGTCTGCACATAGAGGACCCGTGAGCAGCAGTCCAGTAGAGCACTCACCGGAGGACAAGGTCCTTTCCCAGTTCTACTCAGGAGGACACAGATCACAACTTAAGGGGTCCAACCATGGCAAAGAAAACTGCTGGCATCACACAAACAACCAAGGAGTTTCACCACTATAGTTGACAGGGTGGAGGAGCCTGTTTCCAGCCTGTGTGGGGTCACCTTGCATGGCAGCAGCACTCTGCAGTCCATCCTGGACAATCCAGCCACCTCCAGGGATGCTGCAGCCAGGTCCTCACAACAGGAGTCCATGTTTGCAGCCTTTGGTGGGAGTTCAAACGACTGCTATGCCGATTCTGGATTCCAGCATCGAGAGAGGTGCCCTCCTTGGAGAGAGTGGCGAACTGAATCGCCACTGCTCTTCTGCAGTCTGCTCTCCTGCAGATCGGTTAGCTTTGGCAAAGACCTCGGTGACGTGCAGACTGGGAGATGAGGGTGAGGTTCACTGTGGCAGGATGGAAAGAGCCAGTGGCGAAAAAGTTGAGGGCTGTGCTGACTTTGAGAGGCACTGACAAAGAATGGCCACCTGATCCAGGAAAGTCACTTTGGGCTTGTACACTGTGTATGCTTGGTATGGCCTCCTACGATCAGCCCCCGCCCCCCCCATCACCTGGTGTCTTCGGAGAACCACTGCTCTGAGGCCGCTTGTTCACCTTTTGCTCCAGCACTTCCTCCTTCCAGAAAAGATTGGCAATAATAGCACCCATGATGATTGAAGAAAGATTTCTGAGTAGAGTAGGGCAAGAAAAGTGTAAAAGAAGTGATCTGCAAGCTGCAGATCCCCCCCTGGCAAGCAGGCAGCATAGATCCAATGACCCATCGTGCTGCAGCTGCGTGCCCCTGTTATGCAGCATCAGTGAGTCGGTGAGCCACCAATCAGTTTTTACTGGCAGGTTTCAAGCTGGACGGGGCCTCCTTATGAGCGAGTTAAAATCATGTTGTGGTGCCACTGACATCATCGGGCCACAACTTTTGCATGTAGAAGGAGCCGGCCTACCTAGATTGCCTAACGAAACCATTTTTTTTTTTTGCTGAGTTAAAATGGCGTCAGCTGGGAATGCAGCGTGAACCGCCCGACCACCATTTTAAATATCCACCCACCGGGTGCGCAGGGCGAAAATTGGGTCTTATGATTCCTTGGCCTAGAAATTCGATATCGGTAAATGCCGGCCGCCGAAAATGGTGGCGCTGGCAGGACCGGTAAATTGGCGCTGGTGGCTAATGAACATTAGCCCAACACTAAACTTACTGTGCAACGCCATTCTGGTGGTGACCGTCCTGACAGGAGGCCCCAATGAAGCGTGGCCGTAGCATTATTGCAGCAAGAACAGCCTTCTCTTAACCAGTGGTCAAGGTCAGTGAATGCATCTTCAAAAGCCGTCTCCTACCAACTGCACCACTAGCCTCACACACTTTTCAATGCATGATTCCCCCTTGCCCCCACTCACCTACCAACAATCTGTACCAAACACTGGGCACACCTCCCATTCCTAGCTTCACCTCACCCCCTTGGAGGAGACGGTGCTGGCCATTCTTGGCAGGGGCATGGCTGAGCCCTTGGCCAATGAAGGGGCTGAAAGGATACAAGATGCTGATATCCTGTTATCCTCCTCGCATGGGCCTCTTGCATTCCTGTCCTCCCGTCACCAAAGCTCCACCCTTGTGCCTTCCTCATTTCAAACACCCAAGAAATGCAGCCTGCCTAGTCAGTGGTTGACCAAGAAGCGGGAGAGGAGAGTGAAGAAGAAACACCATCACTTGATTTGACACTCCCAGCCACCAGCTCCTCAAGGTTGACCAGCAAGGCCATTTGCCCCACTGAAAGTCAGCAGCCTTCCACCAGCCATGCTGCAGCCACTGGGGTAGCACTGCATGACATCAGTAGGATAGGCAAAGGCACACACAAGACAGTCACTAAGGGAATGCATAAGGGTGATGAGTTGATATCTTGATGTCATATTGGATGGATAAAGTTGGATTGGAAAGTTTGCTTTGTGGTGGCTTTTATGTCAGCATTGTGGCCAAGAGAATGCTGTGATGGTCAGCAACAGAGTGAAAGTAAGGTGCGGGACAAATGTTGAAAGGGCAATTGGGGTTGTGGTCACTGGTACCGCAGGCAGATAATTCCATTCTGGATATACCGGCCAGAAGAGGCTGTCTGGGTTGTTCCTTCCTCCTGCTTCCTCCTCTTCTGTTTCTTCCTCTTCTACGTCTTCCTCATCCCCCTGCGAGCGGATGCTGTAAATCTGAAATAAAAGCATAAAATGCTGGAAATACTCAGCAAGACAGACAGCATTTCAACCTGAGACATGAACTCTGTTTCTTTCCATAAAGATGCTGCCTGACCTGCTGAGTATTTCCAGCATTTTCTGTCTTCTCAGAAGCCTTCCTTTACCATCCGAGGCCTTGAAAGCATCCAGCAGCACTCCCGGCACACTTTAAAAACTTTTAACATGTATTGCACCAAACCACTACTTCAATAAAATTTTTAAAAATCCAGTCCAAAAGCTTAAATGCAAACTTACCTGAAAGATGTGTGTGCCCCTTTAAGAAGTGCTGACAGTCTACTGGAAGCTCGCTTTTCAGAGCAAGCTTAGGACCCAGCGCTAAACTCAGTGCTAAGGTCGAAGTTCACAGAGTGTGATGTTATGTCGCCGTGCACGTCATGCTCTCCCCATTTGCATCTCCAGGGCAAGGACCAGCCACCATTTTTTGCCAGGATAGCGGTGCAAACGGGTGCCAATAAGGTGGTAAATTTCTTCCCCCTTGTACTTTGGGGAATCCTGCCGCTCAGGAAAATTGCAGGCCCTAACATGTTGTTGCTAGTTTGTCCTTGGGGAAGGGTTGCTCAAGAAAACAAAGTATCTGTGACTTGTTTGATGCATCATTGCTCAGCCAATTGAGTATTATTATTAATATCCCCAGAGGTAGCTAGAAATGAAACTGTATCATAAAAACTGAGGGCAGTGGTAACCTTCACAGTCATTGCTAGTGCAGTGCCTACAGTAGCACTGCCTACGGTGCACTACAGGTTGAGTTGCAGCATGTAACACAAAAGGCTTTCCTTGTTAAGCTGCTCTTGGATCAGCTGGAGGTAGGAGCACCTTCACTGTAGAGGGAGGGCATTAATAGCTGGGTACCAGATGCCTCCTATGGCGCCTGACCACCTTAGCTCACTCAGTTTCTCTTCTCCTTCTACATCCTCTAAGAAACACATGTCCAGGGCTATTGTTGGTGGAAATCCCAAAATGGCCTCTTTAGAATGGGAGAGAGGGGTGGCAACAATAGAATCACACAGCTGATGGAAGATGTTGAGGTAGTCGTCAGTCGGAAAAACTGAAAGTGAAATGAAAAATAGTTGCCAAGTAAGGATTTTACCCAACTCTAATGGTTCAGCTGTAGCACTTTTAAGTTTCCTTCCACCTTAACTGTAGCAACTAGCAACACTGGTCCCCTGTTTCATAAATGCAATATTTATATCTAATGTTAGTCAGGCAGCAATGACAAAAAATGTCAGATGCAAAAATAAATGGGGATCTGCCAGAACAAGTCCCCACCTTATTTTCTGCCCCCTTCTGGCCCAGTATGGTACTAAAGGGGAATTCTGCCTTATTTCTGTGGTTTTTTTTCCTTAAAAGATCAATTAATTGAATTTTGAAAACTTATCAGTTAAGCAGAGCAGGCTAATTATATCATTCATCTTATCCAATTATAAGCATTGCCATTAATTATAGCTCTGTTAGTTGTAGAATAATTGTACAGGCAGAAATGACAATATTTAAGTGCCGTTCATGCTTATAACTGACTTCAAGCCAGGAACTGGGCTGACAACCCAGGAACACAGTGAGGGTTGCCCAAGGGCCTAGAATGAAATGGGTGCTGCTTTCCTTCCCCTCAATGCTGTCAGACTCCTCCATGCCCAATGCTGCTAGGCCATCACCCACCCTCAATAGGTATCAGATCCTGGCTCCTCTTAATTGTCCCAGACCCTGGCATCTCCTCAATGCTGCTAAACCCCAGCCTTCCTCAATGTTGCCAGAATTGCCCCCTTCCAAATGCTGCTGGACCTCACTCCCATGTGCTCCTTGATCATGGTATCCAATTCTCTAGTACTGCCACATCTCAAGATCGATCTCCCCGTGCTCCTAGACACCAGCACCCCGTTTAAAGTGCTCTCAAACTCTGAACCCTTTTCCAGTATACCCAGACTCTGGAACCTCCCTCCTAGTGTATTCAGACTGTTGGGCCTCATTCTCCCTGCTTCCAGATTCTAGGATATCTCTCAGTGCTCCCAGTTCCTGGTATCTCTTGCTTAGATACTGGGAACCCCCTTCCAATGCTCCCACACCCAAAGGCCCCAATGCTTCTAGATTCTAGGAACCCCACTCCACTGTCTGCCAAACCCATGACAGATTCCCTATCATCAGGCACCAGAGCAATGGGTGGAGCAATGTAGAGAAAAGTTGTTTTCTAAGTTTCAAGTGGTAAGTTTAAGGCTATGTTTAATAATTTCTTTGAGAATTTTTGTTGTGTACTTACTATGTTACTAAGGTATATACTATGTTACTAAGGTATATATAGCTGCATGGCTGAGAAAAGCAACAAGGCTGCCAAAAGCAGTTTGAACGTTTTTTGAAAAACTGAAGCGGTTGCACGTGTAGTAGTTGCATCTTAGTGGAGAAACCAAATACATATAGTGAAAAAATAGTTTTACATATAATTATTTTAAGGAATGAGAGACTTGGATCAATCAAGATACTTTGTGCCCTACAAACCAAAATTCTCCAAAACTCTAAAAATTTGCAAATGTGCCAGATAGATGGATATTGCTGCCTCTGTTGGCAAGGGCTGCCAGTATTAGATGCATATTAACTTCTCACTATATAATGACCCCTTTCACTGTAAAATATTGGCCTAGATTTTGGCCAGTACTGGGGTGGGCAGGGAGCCATTCTAATGGCTCCCTACAGGTCACGAACACTTCTGGAATTTTCCATTAGAAGTGATGGCAGCCATTGAATACTTCTGCCCAACAATGAGTAGGCATATTCAAATGATGTGTTAACAATGGGATAATATCATACAATAAGTTTCTTGTCATTACCACCATAGCAACGCTGGACACTAAGAATGCCAGCTTGTTCCTGGCATCCAATGTTGCTACGGTGATGGGTTAAAACCTCCCTCACCCACCACTACCACCACCAAGGGACTGTGCGTAATCATGACGATCAATTACAGTCTTGAAACCTGTGAATTTTTATATTTTTGTAAGAAAAGTGCTCCGGTAGCAGCTGGCACTGCACTGATACTGCAGGCGCCTGAGCTCTGCGGCAGCCTTATTCAACCGGCACCCCAAAAGTAGACTCCCCGGCACTGGCAGGAATACAGCCGGGAGCCCATCAAAAATATAAAAATTGAGATAATACCAGCTGACGAGGAAATTCTAGGCCATTATGTCCAAAAGGAGGTTGTGATGAAAGATACACTGAATTCAATGGAAAAGTGTTTAGCAAACCTTTCCTCATTTGCTTGTAAAGAATGGAATGAGATGAATCACTCATTCTAATATTTGAATGTGATGATGTTATGATGAAAATGATGCACAGCTCTTCTTAATCTACTCTCTTCCCAGGTGAAAAAAGATTTTTCAACTATTGGATTATGAAAGCAATATCCTTATAAAAGGAGCTGAATGATTCAATTGTGGCCTAACTAAAGTAATTTACCAAAAAAATCCACCCAACTACTTACCCTTACCATTTTTCTGCAGCATGATTTATTTTCCAGCAATCTATAAATCATTAGGCCTTTAAATAAAAGCACGGGTTCCTGTGGTGCTAAAACTAAATGGGGGTTAGATTGGCTAACCTCCAGAAATGGGTGTAGGGATCGCGGTACGCGGTTAACTCATGCCGGTTCATTGTGTTGCAGGCAGCACGTTAAATTGGTGCTGCCTGCTGTTTTAAATAATTTCTGCATGCAGCCAGCACTCTGCGCATTGTTGAGTAGCTGCATGCATCAGCAGGGGGCTCAATATCGCGAGTGGCTAGTGCTACTTAAAGGCAGCCTGTACCTCTTAAACAGGAGGTGCATTGTGGCTGCAAGAAGTGGTGGGGGTTTTTTTGTAAAGTGATTCTGGGCTGTGATATTTTGAGGAATGGCTGAACATGTGAGAGAGAAAACACCAAGGTTTTCAGATAATGCAATGGAAGTATTGGCGCAAGAGGAAGAATGGAGGAGAGAGATCTGTATCTACAGGTGGGGTAGGTGGTGTAGGGGGTGGTGTGGTAGGGGTCAGCCTCACCTCTGACTCAGTGAGTGGTTCGAATCGCTCCCATGTCCCTGGTTCTAGACCTTGGACTTATTTAGGGGTTGTGAATAAAGATGCAGTAGACAACAGGTTTGGTGAAAGAACTTTGACTTTTATTCAAGGAAGTAAAACACAACACAAACACTCTTATCACTTTAAAGGTGGGGAACACTTCAGTACAAGCGAGGGAAATAACATTAGAAGAATACTTCACCCCTCCCCATCCCACTTCACTAGCTAGGTTGGACTCTGGAGAACCAGGGATAATGCTCACCAAACGAATCCTTGACAGTTGAGAGTTAGGGTTTAGAGTCTTTTGAGTAAAAGGTTTCGTAAGGCCCTTGTTGCCGCGAGGTGTCCGATGGTCACTGAGGCAGTCGCTTTGGTTTCTTCTTGCGTGTCGGTCTGCTTGTGAAGCTGTTGGCCTTCTTTGTTTAACCTCTTGCTGTAACTCTGCCTCTGTTTAAACTGTCTTCTTCCGAGCTGTGGAACTGCCTTCTTGCAGAACTGTGGAAACTGCCTTCTGCCTGCTTCTGTGCCTGCAGCCCTGACTTCGGTTCAACACAGGCTTTTAATTCTGTTGAACTTGAACTCCCTTCTTACTGAACTGTTGTAACTGCTTGATGGGCCTTCAATTATACTAAATTGAAGTGGCCTTGTCAAAACCAAATCAAATCCTGGTCATTGTAAGACCTCATTAACAGTAACGACTTTACTAGCATGTTAACTGGTTTTGTAAATGTGTGAAGTGGTTCTCCATCCTGTCGATCTGTTGTTTAATCGGAGTTTGCATTATCCTCATGTTTTGGGTTTCTTGCTGGGCCTAGGACTCCTATCTTTATGCATGTCTTTAATGGGTTCTGTAAGTGTCAAATGGGTTTTTGATGGGGCCTGTGTTTTGGGTGGGGCTGCCTTCTCCCAGGGCCTATTGTCCAAATGTTAATGCTTGCTGGGGCTTGAGTGAGGTCATCCCGATTCCGCAGACAATGCAATTTAACTGCAATACCCAAAATGTTATTACAGAGGTCGAGCCCACCTCCTGTGCAGCCTTTTCTCCGTTACAGGTCCAGACATGTCTTTTTAAAATGCCAAAACTTGGTTTTTGGTCTTAAATTCCTTATGTTAGGCCCAAATGCATTTTTATCACTCTGGGGTAGTTCCAAAGTCCTTTTTTCCTTAGGTTTTGGGATCTGCAAATTTTGGAAACCTTACAGTGGCCCTCCAGACATATGCTCAGGAGCCAGTGGGAAGAAGTAGAGGCTAAGATCAATGTCAGAAGTGTTGCTCTAAGAACCTGGATGCAGTGCAGGAAAAATTTTAACAATCTGGCTTGAGTTGTCAAGGTGAGTGAGTACATCTTCAAATGGCATATCCTACCAACTGCACCACTAGCCTCACCCACTGCTCAATTCTCTACACCCCCATCACTCATCTACCAACAATCTCGATCAATGAGTACTCAACCCTTCAATTCATATGCTTTACCTCATCCTCACAATTAGCACTGTTACAAGCCTTGAACCCACAACTCACAGCTTGCACACTCTGGTAGCTATTAAATCATGACAACCACATCACCCAAAAATATTGCACGAGAAGGTGGCACATAACAGAAGGCAGCAGGGAAGAACTGGAAGAGGACTAGCGCGCCCGCATGTTTTAACGCCCATGGAGGAGACAGTTTTGGCCATCATGGGTTGGGGCATCGCCGAGGCCGTGGCCACTGGCAGGGCTGGAGGGATCGATGATGACGGTACCTGCATACCTAATCCTCTTTCTGTCATCCCACTTCTCCCTCATCCATCAATCTCTTCTGACTCACAAGCTGCCGATGGTGTAAGCATACATTCTTACTTTCTCCTCTGCCTTCACAACACAGCTCTTGTCCCCCATTTCAGATATCCAAGAACTGGAACCTTCCCAGTCAGAGGAAGTAGAGAGTAAAGAGGAAAAAGACACCATCACTCGATCTTACACTCGCATCCACCAGCTCAGACACCGCGTATTTTAGAGGCTAGGATAAGAGGGATTTGGACGTGGTGAGACACTGGGCACAAGTGCGCAGGAACCAAGGCGGGAGGAAAGAATAGCACAGATGCCCGCTCGCCAGATTGCGAAGTCGCACACTAGTTCTCCTGCAGAGGAGTCAGATGTGGACTTTATTGGGTCAGGCTACAGAAGAAGGCTGATAGGTGTACATGACCAAATGCTTGATGCACTGGTAAGTCTGCCAGAATGCCTGCACATAATGTCAAGGAGCATGGAGGAGTCCAGCACCAACTTGGCACAGGGCTTTGTGCAGAGCTTGGAGCCCATCCTTTTCAGAAAGGCGGAGTTGAGGTAGGTCAGCCATGATCTTGTTGAATGGCGGAGCAGGCTCGAAGTGCCAAATTGCCTACTCCAGCTCCTATTTCTTATGTTCTTATGTAACATGGAATGTGTGGTCACCTCTATCAGCACACCTGTGGAACTCACCATGAAGCAGCATCTCATGGCCGATGTCATAGCTTGCATTGCAGCATAAACAGCTTCCATCAAATATCTGAGTACTGCAGTGGAAGCTCAGATTGCTGCCTTGCAAGCTCAGATGGCTACCATCGTGGCTCTGGATAGCCCCGTTCAAAGGGGCTTTCAGGGCATCACAGCAGTCCATCAATCTGTCCTCCAACAGATTACTAGGATTGCTGAGGCGCCACCCTGGAAGAGTGGCAGTGGTTCCACGGAGCACAAACCTGCTGTCCTCTCTCAGGATGACAGCATTCCTGCTCCCACCCCTGCCACTCCGCCAGTGTCCTTGCTGCTGCCTTTCAGCCAGCCTGGCCAGACTGCTACAGCCCAGGCCAAGATGGTGCAGTCTAAAGCTGAGCCTCTCGGCCCAGAGCTGCTCGAAGTCACCCTCCAAGGCTATCTGCAGTGCCCCCCACGGAAAGTCAGCAGCCTTCCACCAGCCATGCTGCAGCCACTGGGGCAGCATTGCGCAGGAGCAATAGGACAGGCAAAGGCACATGCAAGACAGGCACTAAAGGAATGCACAAGGGTAATTAGTTGACTTTGTTATGTAGTTTTGGAATTAATAATTTATAAATTATGTTTGGAATGTTTGTTTTGTGGTGTCTTTCATTTCAGCATTGTGGCGTTGTGATGTTCCGTGACAGAGGGATGGTAAGGTGGGGGAAGTGTTGGGCAACGGGGATCTGGGGTTTCATTCAGGGGAACCGGAGTCTGATGCGCTCATGGACAGCCCGTCCAGAACAGGGATTTGCAGGCTGACTCCTCCCTTCCTCCTCCTCCTTCTCTTTCTCATCCTCACCCACTTCCTCCTCCTGAGGTGGTCGCAGAACCTGTGGTGGCAAGGGCGGCATTCCTATGCTGGGCAAGTTGTGGAGGGTGCAGCAGACCACCACAAATCGGGACACCCACTCCAGTGAGTACTGGAGAGCTCTTCCCGAGTGGTCAAGCCAGCAGAACCGTTGCTTGAGCACCCCAATGGTCTACTTGATGACGTTCCCCGTGGCAGCATAGCTGTTATTATATGATTGCTGGCCACAAGTGGTGGGGTTGTGGAGGTGAGTCATCAGCCAAGTGTAGAGCGGATAGCCCTCGTCACCTAGCAGCCACTCTCGGGTTCGACGTGGTGGCTCTAAGATTACTGGCACAGCGGACTGGCGCAGGATGAAGGCATCATGACTGCTGCCAGGATATCAGGCATTCACCATCATGATGTCCTGGGCATGGTCGCATACTAACTGCACATTAAGTAAGTGGTACCCTTTGCGGTTACAGTACATCTCAGCATTGATATGTGGAGCTCGCAAAACCACGTGTGCAGTCGATGGCACCCTGCACCATGGGGAAGCCAATATCCTCACAAAGCCACGTACAAGCTCCTCCTGCTTCTCTCTGTTTAGAGAGACTGCAAGTAGAGCCCCCATGGTGTACTCAGAGGCCTTCCAGTAGCAGCCAACTCCTTCGCAACGTCCTGTTTAAAAAAAACAATGAAGTCCCTTCTCCTAGAGTACAGAGGTCTGTGACCTGTGCGATGGATGGTGAGATGTTTGCTATGTCACCTGTTCCAGCCTGGAAAATTCAGAGCCACAGTCAACTTGAGGGCCACTGGCAGAGCCGTCGTCGCCCTGCTGTGAGGCCGCAGGTTTGGCTGCAAAAGGTGACAGAGTTCTGTGACCACCTCCTTGGTGAAGCTGAGCTGCTGAATACACTGTTCCTGGCTTAGGTGCAGGTAGGAGAAATGCTCCCTGAAGACCCATGGTGGGTAAGGCCTCCTGCTGCGAGCTCTCCTCCTCCCTCTGCGAGCAGCTTGTCTTTACTGCCTGTGCTCCAATTCTCTGTCATGCTGCAGTGCAAGAGGCAATGCAACTTGAGCACCCATGACTGGGAGCAAGTGGTGTACTCAGAGGCCTTCCAGTAGGAGCCAACGCCTTCCCAACATCCAGCAGCATTCCCTGCACACTTTACCAACTTTATAAATGCCTTCCAGCAACCCAGTATTCATACAAACTCTGCAAGAGCCAGTACAAGAGAAATAATCAACTTACCTGCACGTTGGATGTATCCCTTTAAATAGCATTGGTGGGGGGATCCCTCGTGCAGCTGAATGCATGTTCAGCTGTGCGTGTTTAGGAGAGGACATTGATTGGAACCGCGATGTCCAAAATGGCAGGTCATGACTCAAATCAGCGTTACACTAGAAGGGCTCTCAGCAGGAGACCATATCCGCCGAGTGTCTTTCGGGAGCAATTCTCTTACCTCAAATTGAGCGACAACCAATGCATGAGACTGCTTCACTTCACAAGAGAGATCGTGACTGAAATCTGCCAACTGCTGCAGCTACAACTGCAACCTCAAAGCAGGGCAAGGACAGCATTGCCTGTGGCTGTCAAGGTGACCGTGGCTCTTAACTTTTATGCGCCTGGCTCCTTCCAGTCTGCGGCTGGAGATATAAGCAACATCTGACAGTTTGCAGTGCACTGCTGCATAAGGGACGTTACTGAGGCTCTCTATACACAGAGAAACAGTTTCATCTCATTCCCTCTTTCCAGAGACAAGCAGGTGGAGCGAGCACGAGGGTTTGCATGGATTGCAGGCTTCCCCATAATGTAGGGTGCCGTTGACTGCACGTACATTGCCTTGCTTGCGCCTTATGTGAACTCAGCCATTGTCATGAAGCAAAAAGGATTTCACTCCCTCAATGTGCAGCTGGTGTGCGACCACAGGCAGCGCATCATGCAGGTGAATGCCCACTATCCTTGCAGCAGTCACGATTCCTTCATTCTGTTGCAGTCCTCTGTGCCACTTATATTTGACCCACCACTGCAAGACAAAGGCTGGCTATTGGGCGACAAAATTATCCATTCATGATATGGCTCCGGTCCAGAACCCACGCACACGTGCACAGCAGGCCTACAAAGAGAGCGATGCTGCCACAAGGAACATTATAGAGCACACCATCGGCGTCCTCAAGCAACGATTCCGCTGCCAGGACCACTCTAGAGGAGCCCTGCAGTGCTCAACTGAGCAGGTATCAAGATTCGTAGTAGTATGCTGCATGTTGCACAACCTGCTCATTATGAGGGAACAGCCCTTGCCACCACCTATCAGCGAGATGCTGAGAGGTAGGAGCACAAGGAACAGGAGGAGGAAGAGGAGAAGGAAGTGCAACAGGAAGTGGAGGAATAAGAGGAAGGGAGGCTAAAACATAGACAGCCCCTTTCTGCCCGGGCTCTACTTGATCAAATAATTCATCAGTGATACCAATAAACTCAACCACACCTCCCCATTCACCAACAGTCCCACACTCCTTACCTTCCCTCTATCGCTGACCATCACATCGTCCCCTTTCCGACAACACAGAAATAAAAACCACTAGAAAATGCAATTCCAATTTTATGAATTCAATCATTACATAATGCATACAAATATAAACTAATCATCTTGTGCAATCCCTTAGTGCCTGTCTTCCGTGTGCTTTTGCCTATCCCAGTGCATACTTGGACATGCACTTGAAGTGCTGTAACCTACAGGGCTTTGGACTAAAAGCTGGAAAGTGGGATTAGGCTGGATAGCTCTTTTTTGGCCGGCACAGACACAATAGGCAGAATGGCCTGCTTCTGTGCCGTAAATTTCTATGATTCTATTGCTTCTACAAGGTGCCTCCCCAATGGCTGCAGCAAGGGTGGTGGAAGGCTGCTGACTTTCAATTGAGGAGACTGCAGATGGCCTTGGAAGGCGACCTCGAGCAGAAAAATGCAAGAAGTGTAACCTAAATGGTAAGCTTTTTAATAGAGTGGCGGAACATACAGATGCAGATATGTAAGGCACCAATATTCTGTGATGGGCACATCCCTGTTTAATTGTCGAGATGAGCCTGCTGAGAACTTCCAAGGTCGGGGAGGTGTCTTCATTTGACTTCCAATGGTGGGCACTCACGTCACTAGGGTGCCTGCCTACCCACCTGGAAAAATTTACAAGTGCCCCCAGCAACCCCTTTTGTGAGGGGGCTGTTTAAAAATACTTTATATTAAAAAAAAATGCTCCTCATCTTCAGGGCTCCAGGCTGGGATCAAGACAATAAATGTTTTACAGTGGCACAAAAAACACTTTTCCAGAGAGGTTACCTACATGAATTTTATGGGCCATATATTCTCTGCAACCGATTTCACACTCCAAAGTTATACTTATTTTGCACATTGACATTTGTAGTAAAACAGATAATTACGTAAATGCAAATGACAGATCAGACACTTAGGGCTGGATTTTGCACTACCTTTATAGGTCAAACAGTTCAGATGGGATAGTTTTTGCACAGTGTGTGCAGGAGGGTTTCCTGACACAATATGTGGATAGGCCGACAAGAGCTGGGGCCACGTTGGATTTGGTACTGGGTAATGAACCGGGCCAAGTGTTTGATTTGTATGTGGGAGAGCACTTTGGAGATAGTGACCACAATTCGGTAACTTTCACTATTGCAATGGAGAGGGATAGGGCCATACGGCAGGGCAGGGTTTATAATTGGGGGAGGGGTAATTATGATGCGATTAGGCAAGAATTAGGGAGTATAAGATGGGAACAGAAACTATCAGGGAAAGGCACAAACGAAAAGTGGAGCTTTTTCATGGAGCAATTACTGCGTGTCCTTGATAGGTATGTCCCTGTCAGGCAGGGAGGAAATGGCCGAGTGAGAGAACCATGGTTCACAAAAGAGGTTGAATGTCTAGTCAAGAGGAAAAAGGAAGCGTATGTAAGGATGAGAAAACAAGGTTCAGTTGGGTCGATTGAGGGGTACAAGGTAGCAAGGAATGAGCTAAAAAAAGAGCTTAGGAGAGCTAGGAGGGGGCATGAGAAGTCCTTGGCGGGTCGGATCAAGAAAAACCCCAAGGCATTTTACTCTTATGTGAGAAATAAAAGAATGACCAGGGTGAGGGTAGGGCCGGTCAAGGACAGTAGTGGGAACTTGTGCATGGAGTCAGAAGAGATAGGAGAGGTGATGAATGAATACTTTTCGTCAGTGTTCACCGAGGAGAGGGGCCATGTTCTTGAGGATGAGAGTATGATAAAGGTGGATAGGCTGGAGGTGGTAGATGTTCTGAGGGAAGATTTTTTAGCAATTTTGAAGAACCTGAGGGTCGATAAGTCCCCTGGGCCAGATGGGATATATCCTAGGATTCTTTGGGAGGCAAGGGAGGAGATTGCAGAGCCTCTGGCTTTGATCTTTGAGTCCTCACTGTCCACGGGAATGGTGCCAGAGGACTGGAGAGTGGCGAATGTTGTTCCTCTCTTCAAGAAAGGAAATAGGAATGACCCTGGTAATTATAGGCCAGTTAGTCTTACTTCGGTGGTTGGTAAGATAATGGAAAAGGTCCTGAGGGATAGGATTTATGACCATTTGGAAAGGGGCAACTTAATCAGGGATAGTCAACACGGATTCGTGAAGGGTAAGTCTTGCCTAACAAATTTGATTGAATTCTTTGAGGAGGTAACTAAGTGTGTAGATGAAGGTAGAGCAGTTGATGTCGTATACATGGATTTTAGTAAGGCGTTTGATAAGGTTCCCCATGGTCGGCTCATGAAGAAAGTAAGGAGTTGTGGGATAGAGGGAAATTTGGCCGATTGGATAAGTAACTGGCTATCTCATAGAAGGCAGAGGGTGGTGGTGGATGGAACATTTTCGGACTGGAGACCAGTTACCAGCAGTGTGCCACAGGGGTCGGTGCTGGGTCCTCTGCTGTTTGTGATTTTTATCAATGACTTGGAGGAGGGGACTGAAGGGTGGATCAGTAAATTTGCTGATGACACCAAGATTGGTGGAGCAGTGGATGAGGTGGAGGGCTGTTGTAGGCTGCAAAGAGACATTGATAGGATGCAGAGCTGGGCCGAAAAATGGCAGATGGAATTTAACCCTGATAAGTGCGAGGTGATTCATTTTGGTAGGGCAAATTTGAATAAGGATTACAGGGTCAACGGCAGGGTTCTGAGGAACGTGGAGGAGCAGAGGGATCTGGGGGTTCATATCCACAGATCTCTGAAGGTTGCCACTCAAGTGGATAGAGCAGTAAAGAAGGCCTATGGTGTGTTGGCGTTTATTAACAGAGGGTTTGAGTTTAAGAACCGTGAGGTTATGCTGCAACTGTACAGGACCTTGGTGAGACCACATTTGGAATATTGTGTGCAGTTCTGGTCACCTCACTATAGGAAGGACGTGGAAGCATTGGAAAGAGTGCAAAGGAGATTTACCAGGATGCTGCCTGGTTTGGGGGGGAGGTCTTATGAGGAAAGATTGAGGGAGTTGGGGCTTTTCTCTTTAGAGCGGAGGAGGATGAGAGGCGACTTAATAGAGGTTTAAAAAACAACATCCTGTGAAAAGTGGTATCTTTACACTTTTCATATTGTAGAAAAAAACTGCAACTGAGCATAAGTAACATTCCTAATTTTCCCCACTTTTCTCCCTATCTGCTTCAGAAGATGCAAACTTCGGGTACGGCACTGAAATGGTTATGTTACTGGACGAGTAATCCAGAGGCCTGGACTAATAATGCAAAGAACGTGAATTCAAATCCCACCAAGACAGTTTTCAAATATGAATTCAGTTTTAAAAATCTGGAAATAAAAATTTGGTGCCAGTAAAAGTGATCATGAAGCTGTTGGATTGTCCAACTGTTTTACTAATGTCCTTTGGGAAAAGGACATCTGCCATCTTCACCCGGTCTGGCCTATCTGTGACTCCAATCCTACGCCAACATGGTTGACTCTTAACTGCCCTCTGAAGTCACCTAACAAGCCACTCATTTGTATCAAAACTGCTACCAATGGTTCAAAGGAGGCCCACCACTACCTCCTCAGGGCAACTAGGGATGGGCAATAAATGCCAGCCTTGCCAGTGACGTCCAAATCTTGAAAATAAATTTGAAAAAAACTAACGCTATACTCACACACCCTTTGCGTACCTCGTGCGAGTTGAAACTGGACAGAAAGTGTTAACAGGTTATTTGAACAAAAAAAAATCTGAGGCCAATTTGTCCTCATCCAATGTAGGCAAATGCACTTTCCAGCAGCATCACTGGATAGGAATCCGAAATATTAACCCTGAACATTTTTTCTCCTCATTAACCCAAGGACACTGAGGCCAAATGTACTGTCACACTGCCGGCTTACCTAAAACCAACTAACTCAGCACAAACAAGGAATTAAATCTGGGACTTTCCTGATGGTTCAGCAGTACAATGGAAGGTGTTTTAAATCACTCTACCTCCATGTAAAGACTTTAGTGCACAAATCATTCTACTTTATTTAGAAGGAATGAAAATGGCAATGAAATGTAAAAATGCAGCATCTTTTAGAGCATTTATTCTCAAATTTAAGTAAACCTCCATTGCTTATTAAAAAAGCACTTCAAGCATAAAATAACCTTGACTAGAAACTCAACTTTCCTTTGATGTTCAATTTACACCACGGCATGATTTTTTGTCTTCTTGGGTGGTAATCTGGCAGAGCAGATCACCCACCCATTCAATCATCGGAATGAAAATTGCGCAGATTCTATAATCGGCATATGATCCGCTCTGCCGGATTACCACCCATGTAGTGAAGATGAAAATCGACACCATTAACATAAAAAAAAATATCCTGTGGGTTATTTTATAAAGTCTAAATATATTGAGGTATTTAGTTATGACTGTCACTTTGTATAAGGAGTGCAAGAATGAAGATTAAATGAATGTGTACAGTTTATAAACTAGTGACTATGAGCTTGAGCTCAAAATACTTATGAGAGATGATAGCACAGTAACTTTAGTCAATTAGGGACTAAATGTTATTAATGTATTCCAAAATTACGTAAATGCAAATGACAGATCAGACACTTAGGGCTGGATTTTGCCGGCGCTCAGAGTTCGGGTTTGGAGGTGGGTCAAAGGTTAAAATTGGTTTGATTGACGGCGGGATTGCAACCCACCGTCAATCAAACCGATTTTAACCTTTGACCCGCCTCCAAACAATTTTCCCCAAGTGTCGGGTCCCCGATTTGCGCATGGACCCTACACCTAGCGGCGGGAAGAGGATTAAAGGCAATTACCTGCCTATTAACAGGTAGTTGCTAGTAGTTGACAGGTTCTTTTTGAATTTTGCCGCTTCTGGCTCGGGTTTCCCCGACGTCCGGACACAATGCCAGGTAAGCGTGGCGTGCTGTGAGTCTGCTGTAATGCTTCTGGATTGATGACAGCTGCAGAAGTGGTGTGAATGATCCAATGTTGCACTGGTGAGTCTCAGAGGGAAGAAAATGTTGGGAAATGCATTTTTAAAACATTTAAGGGGAGAAATTCGGTATCGCCCCGTTTGGGGCGCAATTATTGGCCGGGCACAAAGTTTAGCGCCTGACGCTAATTATCGCCTCCGACTGCAAACTTGGCTTTTATCGCCCCTGGAGGTGATTGGAGCGCTAAATCCGGCGCCACACACCTCTCTTAAGGCGCAAAGGCCGAGGAGTGAGGCGTTACCTCAGAGCGCTGGCAAAGCTCATGTGATGTCAGTCAGCAATGGAACACAGACACATTGGCGCCGGCCAGTTCTTAAAGGGGACGGGTCGATCTTGCTCTCCAGCCACACCCTGCTCATTGCAGCCTTGAATCTCGGCCTGGCGAGACCTGTACATCAATTCTGCTGGAAAGAACAATGGAGAGACCCAGGGAAAGAGCTCAGAGAGCAGCCCCCATGGTCTCTTCTAAATCGATGCAAGGAAGGTCAAATCAAAATGAACCTGCAAAGTGCTGCTCAGTACCCAAAACTCCTTCACACAGCGTTGAATCTCTCCAGAAGTCTCTCTCTCTCTCTCAGAATGCGTGGTGCAAAAATGTCGGCAACAAAAAAAGGCAGGAAGCGGCCGCCTTTAAATAGCGCTCCCCCAGTCCCTTCCTGACTGCAAAACGTTCCCCTCTACCGGTCGTTGCTAGCGGCAGGCGGAAAGGCAGGGGGCCCCACTCAATATCCGGTCCGGGGCGCTACACGCTCGACTGACGTCACAATCTGCGGGCGCAGGAGATCGTGGCGGTAGTGTTTAGCGCCGTCGCAAAATGTCTGGTCAATTTCACGAGCGTCGCAAACATCGCCGCACCCGGGTGCTAGTTGCTTTGCGCCCCGTTAGCGCCCTCTTGGATCGTGAAATCCATGTCCAGTGCCACCTCATTGGGAGAACCTCTCTCACCAGTGACAGATCGCTTCTGTCACCTCACCTGCAGCTGCCATCTATTCCAGCCTATGGAGGGAGTCATTGGAGAGCCTGGGTGCAAAAGGTCACCTTTGTACAGTGATTGTCAGTGTTTGCAGCACCTCAATGCTGTCAAACACTGAGAAATCAGCCATCAGAAAAAAATTGTGCATGGTCCCTTTAAGAAAACCAGCAGATGATACGTCATCAAATGACGTCATCTGACCGGCTTCCTCTTAATTGGCTGGCAAGCCCGCAGGGCGGGATTAACAAGGTCAATCAACGTAAAATCACGTTTGTGGGCCAGTTGCAGTTGGGGGCGGGACTGGAAACTGGAAACTACCTGACCTACACCCAATCCGCCTCCACTGAAAAAAATCGCAGCCTTAGTTTGCATATAAAAATTCCCAAGCAAAAAATAAAACACAACATTTTCTTGTTAAATACAAAATAACGTTAGAGGGGTTGTATGCCTCAATTTGGCACTATTGTGATAGAATTATCTACCAAAAGCACTCTGCCAAATAAAAAGAACTTGCAGTTATTGTGTGCCTTATTGCACATCTCAGAAATTTTCCCTAGCACATCACATCAATGAAATTACTTTGAATTGCAATCACTGTTATGTAGGCAAACAAATAAAAAATATATAACTATATGGAAAATGAGCAGTGTTCTTTCATTTCTGCAAACAAATTCCTTGATAAAGAGGGAATGTATCCCAGAGCAAAAAAGCAAAGTGGAAAAAAGAATCACTTACTTGGCAGTACTTATGGTACAGTAATTAGCACAATTCTGAAATTTGGTTTGCATCCTGCTCAGACTGAAAGTAGGAAAATCTCTCTCCGATAGCTGTATGAATCTATGTAACTCAACTTATTTCTCAGTACTTCAGAATTATCCACAAAATCAGCACCAATTGGCAGCCTCACTCAAAGAAGCTATAAACGAGTAAGAATTCCTTTGCTGCTATGCGTAACAATGTTTTAAACGTGTCTATGAAGATTTCCTCTGTTCATTATTTCCAGAATGCATTTAATATTTCACTGGGAATAGCAACAAGAAATCTCCACAATCAAATTTACAATGTTACTGCATATAGTAACCAAGGAAATTTTACTCTGAGGTGACTTAGAATGAGAAATGAAAAAAAGTTTCACTACTGGAGTATGAGATGGTCTTCTAAGATTGTAATTACAGCATGTTGGTGTGGCAAAAAGAGCTTTAATCTGCATATATGACAGAATGGATTCTAACAATTTAAAGTGTTTAATCTCATTCCTGCATGTAGTCAATTGTTGTTAGAGATTTAAAAAATGTCAAATTTGACATTTTTAATTTTTTTCTTACTTTACCTTTCTGTCTCTTTTTTCTCTCTCTCTTAATCCAATCTTTCTTTCCCTTTCTTTATTTCTTAATCTGTACCTGATCTGGCTCTAATTCAAACTACTTCTCAGTTCCTCTGCTTTTTTCCTGATCCTTAAATCTCATTGGTTAAGGAAATAAACTGTTGTTCAAGTCATTCACTAAGGTCCCAGATGAAGTTATAGCCCAGAAATTTTGAGCTAAGGGCGCTAAAAAATTCTAACTAACGGGGCACATTGCAAGATGCCCCGCTCCAGTAAGATCCAGCCTGATATACTTTTCTGAAAGTGTTGGATACAATTTTCTTTTTAAATAAGTTCCATTTGCTGATATGTAACATCAATCAGTACAAAAATTAATCTATTTTTTTAAATATATTTCAGGCAGAGTACCAGCTCTTCTTCTCTATCAGGATGCAATTTTGTGCATGTGTGGGTTACGCAGACTGCTGTTATGCATTCCTACCAACCGGCAACCTGACCCCATTGCTCATACAGCAGACAGTATAATAACAGAAAAGCAAAATACTGCGGATGCTGGAAATCTGAAATAAAAACAGAAAAGGCTGGAAATACTCAGCAGGTCAGGCAACATCTGTGGAGAAAGAAACAGAGTTAACGTTTCAGGTCGATGAAGAAGGGTCATCGACCTGAAATGTTAATTCTGTTTCTCTTGTGAAGGAATAAGCCATATTCAGAAAAATACAACATTCTATGAAAGAATTCTGGCCTTATTAAAACATGACAAACTAGGTCTGGAAATCTAGAAACCTGGCTATGAAAAGTTGTATTGTTAACAGCATTCAGGCTATTGAGATAAGATAAGTTGTTGACACTGAATCAATAACCTAATTGAAACAGAAGGTTGAGGCTCCTAACGGTCTGAATCTTTGGAAAGAAGACAATGGTACACCCTGTTAAGGTGTTCTAAGTTACACTTCGTAAACAGGCACATAAAATTAAGAAGCATATGCCTTCGTAAAAATGATATCAAGTGGGGGAGGTACCTGCCATCAAAACGTTTTTGTGTTGAACTTGGAATACCTAGAGGGGAGGAGAGACACGATTCTGTATCACAACCAGCTGAGGTGACTAAGAATTGCATAGATCATCCTGGTTGAGGTGTTTTAATTTACACTTCGTAAAAAGACACAAACAGAAGACCTTAGTAAAAATGACATCGAATAGATGCACCTGCTGTTACATCGTTTTTTATGGTGGGCTTGGGACACCTGGGGTAGAGACATAATTCTTCATTGCTACCAGCTGAGGTGACTGTAAGAATAGCAGGGGTCAGCAGAAAAATTACTAGAGATAATTAGCTTACATCAGCAGAAAACTTCAAAGGAAATACCACTGAAAAAGGATATAAATATTGAACTTTCAAATGGGATGATAGTCTCGCTGTAAAGGGGCAAAGCGATTCTCAGGCTTCAGAGGCAGCTCTGTAAGTCTACAACTCTTTGTACCTCGGGGATCAAGGTACTGTACTATATTTGATTTTGGTGGATATCCTGAAAAAGACTAAGAACTGTAAAACTGTAGCAAAGTTAAGATTTGAGAATAAGGATCTCTGATAATAGAATTGAAAGCTTTCTCTTTTTGGAACTGTTAATGTTGCGATTGAATCACCAACTGTAAATTACATGTCGGTTCTTTAATAAATCTATATATTTTTAGAATTGTCTCACATAATACTTCTGTATCAAACTTGCGAACTCAATCTCTGTACGCTCTTTGGTGAGGTGTTGCAGAATTCTGGGGGAGTTTTCCGGACCCTCATAATATCCAGAAGGTTACAATATAGCTAAACTTATTAAAAGTGCTATCTGGAGGATGGTAACATCTTTAGGTTGTTCCTTTCCTTTAGGGAGAGATGGTCCAGACCTTTAGACCCAATTAAGCGTCTTTAGGATTTGGCTACCTCAAACTTTAGTTGAAAGTGAACGTCTGGGGAATACGCCTGATCTGGGGTAGGACTAGTAATTATCCTTCAGTCTCTCCACAGATGCTGCCTGACCTGCTGAGTATTTCCAGCATTTTCTGTTTTTATTTTAGTATAATAACAGATATATGTTATGCTCACACTATTACATCTGCTACTTAATTTGAAAAAAAAACACTGATCAAGGGATCAATGTAATAAATACAAAATGAAACATTAAAAAGTACTCTCATAAGTAATTAAAATATAAATGCTTCAGCCTAATGGATGGTAATTAGATGTTTTGTGCCATAAAATAATGGTCAAACTGTTAAATTATGCTTAGCTAAACTCACATAATTATTAGTTAACATAATTTTTCATGTCTTTGGGAGATGTATCTCCTGTGGGGCCTTTGACAATGCTACTCTTAAGTGTATTGCAAGGTGGTGCCCAAGGTAGATTATGGTGATACATCCATTCCTTTTTCCTATCTATTTCTCCCAATGTGGTAAAATAGTTGGTTTCTGCTTGATTGCTCCATCCAGAAAGCCCAAATCCAAAATCTATTAGTCATTTCCCCTTCTGTGTGTCCAGGGAAAACTTAGTTTCTGGGTGCAGAGCAGAAGAATAAGGGGCGGAGATCTGTGATGGGTCTCAGTTCACGTTGCGTTGCTCTGCGATTTCTGGGATTTCCTGCATATGCTTGGAGCACCTGCACCTGCACCAGGCATCAGCTCTATAATCCCATGGTCCTCATTCACCACCTTCTCCCCCCCCACCCACCCCACCAAATGCTGGGCAAAAATCCATTAGAAAGGAGAGCCAGAATAATCAAATACAGGCAGTTTCTGGTAAGGTCTTGGTATGCTTCTGGTGAGGGAACATCAACCCTATTACGTGGGGAACAGGCAGCATAAATGCAAGTTCTACATCCTTGCAGCATGCCTCAAATGTGCTGAAAAACTAAGGATGTGGTACACGAGAGTAAGTGTTGAAGGTATTTTCCTAACTTCTCCTTTAACAAATCTGTTCAACCTTATCTGTGGAAATTGCATGGTTGGCCACTTTGTAACTCGTACATACCAAACCACTGAATGCCGGCTCTGCGGCCTACCTATGGGTCCAGGTCTAATCGTGGGCTAGTCCTCTGAAAATTCTGCAACTTTTCTTTTGACATTTCAGCCCCTTTACAAAGAGGCCCAAGGGAGCAGTACACTCTGGGAATGGGTGGGGTAAACTTAGCACCCTCCCCACCGAAAAACTTGCACTGTAGTATGCAGCCTCTAGGGTGAGGCAGACGCACTAGATGCGCCTCTTGTTGCACAGGCACCCACTATTGGTATGGTAATTAGCAGTCTATTCCCTTAGCTTGCAGACTTTTAGCCCCATTGTACCTTGTGGAAAAAAAAATGACCACACCAATGCATGCACTGAGCTTTTACAGGATGTAAGCACAGGGAGTTGAAAATGCCACCTAGGTCACCTAACATCAATGCACAATGACCTCAAAAATATCACTGCATCAGAATCCACCACATGGTTTTTTCAGAATGTTGTGTAGCTTTGCCGAACTCCAGCAAGTGCGTGCAGGAGGCTAAATGACAAAGGCTGTACTTCAATATTTTTATATAAGGATTTTACTTTAAAGATGGGCACAGCATAAAGTGGTTTAGAATACAGGTCCAATGTATATCCTTGGGTACCCTTGAACTGCATCCGTCATGATTATGCATGCAAGTTACGCACGCAGTTATCACAGTAGCAGTGAAATGTATTGAGGAGGCACAGCAATGAAGTCTCACATTTGTATTATTATATTTGTACCAAGGTAACCTGCCTTTTGGAATAAGGCATCATCAAAAAATATGGATCATTTAGCAAAATTCAAATACCAGTGAGGCAGAAACCAATAAAATGTTGGGATCTTCCTAAATAATACTAAAAAATATCTGTCTTACACAACGTATTATATTATCTTTGACTAAAAAATTAATACACATCGCATTGTAAGTTTTGGCAAGTTAATTTGAACTATTCTTTTCAAATCTGCCATTTGGTTTGTTACATAACAGGAATCAAGCACAGGGTTTTTAATATAAACAAATTAGCAAAAAACTGCAGATGCTGGAAATCTCTCCACAGATGCTGCCTGACCTGCAGAGTGTTTCCAGCATATTCTGTTTTGCTTACAGGATTTTTAGCACTGGAATTTTTCTACTGAATTTAAACCTTTGTATTTTTGTATGAAAGTAAAGATGCAACATAAGGAAAGCCATTGATTTGCATTTTACAGAAATAATACTGCAATCCCATGTAAATAAAATGGAATTTAATTTATTCTGTCACCATAAACCAAGGGGCCTAATTATAAACCAATGGATTTGTCGAATACGTGACCCAAATCACTAGTGATAACCTTGGAAACCTCTGCAATAGAAATGGTGCTTGACTTGAGGTCAGATTTTTCCCTTATTGCCATAAATACATTCAAATACATAGAAGTTACAACACGAAAACAGGCCACTCAGCCCAACCAGTCCATCTCACCATTTACCCTATATGTGAGCAAACAATCCTGATCACATCTATCCACCCTGTTTCCATATCCCTTCAACCCCTTTTCCTTCATCTACCTATCCAATCTAATCTTGAACGTTGACATAGTATCTGCCTTAACCACAAACTCTGAAAGTAAATTCCAAAGCCTTACAACTCTCTGTATAATGAAGTTTATTTTGCTATCTGTTCTAAAACTCTTATATTTAATCTTGTATCGATGACCCCTCATTCTAAACCCCACAACTAATGGAAACAGTCTACCTCTATTTATCCTGACCCATCCTTTCATTGCTATAAACACTATCATACTGCTTTGTAATCTCCTTTGTTCGAAGAAAACCAATTAGTGGAATCTTTCTGCATATTTGTATTTCCTCATAACAAGCAACATCCTAGTGAATCTGCACTGTACCCTCTCTAAAGCTTCAATATTCTTCCTATAGTGTGAAGCTCAATAAAGAAGCACCTGGGCACAGCACAGAGAGAACAATCATGGAGCAGGTACATAGGGCGGGGGACAGGGATGCTGTAGGCCCATAATAGACTCTGCCCAATTGTCCATTCATTCATTTAAATGGATGGATTGGGAAATCAGGTATGCTCCATTATGTATCCTACCCATTTTTCCTCTATGTGCTGTGCTCAGATGGTGCTTTACATTCTATTTAGTGGCAGAAAACATGAATAGATTTTGTAAACTGAAAAGGCCTTCATGGTTCAAAGAGCTCATAAAGACTGGGGGAGAAAAGTGCTTACCTGAACTGATATGCAAATGTTGGCCCCAATTTTAACTGCAAGCCAGTTTTCAGTGGGGCAAAAAAAGAGGCCCTGGGTATTTCAGCTCCTGGGCTGCATGTAAATACTGTCAGCTGACTTCCCACCTGTTCCGGGCGGGAAGTCGGTAGGAAGCGATGGAAGTTGGCCGCCCGCTGAGACCAAGTAAGTGGTAGGATGGGCTGCTGGGCTGTCCTTCAGGGTCCGCTGCAATTCGGGAGGGGAAAGATCAGGCAGGAAAGGTCTGCTTCTCCTGGCCCACAAGGAAAGTAAAAAAATAAAAACACCTTTTGGCCCACTTTGACTCCCAATCCATTTCCTCACTGGGTTTGTCTGATGGGTTATTCACTGTCACTTCTCACTCAGGCTGCCTAGTAAAAATTGCAAACCGGGTCCCAATGGCTTCGGAATCAGACATGCAGATGTTGAAAAGGACCCCACCAGTTTTGGCCGGGTGTCCTTGTTGCTTGCTCATGAGTGCAAGTGAAAATCATGGCAGATCAGCTCCTGGTTGCTCCAAGACGTGTAAGTGATTTTACTTGCCTACCCATCCGGTTTCCGCCAGGTGGGTAGAGTTAAAATCACTTCCATTTAATTATTTACCACAACATTAATGGAGCTCAAACAATAGCGCAACAGTCCTCAAAAGAGAGGTTAAATTATGTAAATAATGCAATCCCGCATTGATTCCTTCTCAGCGACAACCTAAATTCACAGGGAAAAGAACGTTTTTGTACTGATTTTCCCATGGCACTTATGTAGTATAAGAAGACTGCACCACCTAGGAATTGTCATCAAATAAAGTGATGTGTTGACCTAACTGTGAGGTTAATCCTCACCCAAGATCTAGATTAATTTGAAAGTGCAAACCAGTGACATAAGGCTCCAACTGAGTTAAACACATTTGAATGTCCCCACATTCATGCTCCAAATGCACACTGCAGATACAGTGTAATGTCTGAAAATGGCAATTACTGCATAAGTGGATTACCAAGACTTCACTTCACGCCTTCGTACATACCAATTAATGCAATTAATCTGGCTTTAGATGTACTAAGCAGATATTAGATGTCAGTTCAGCCCAGAACATGGTTCTGAAGTATATCATAAAGATATCCTCGTAACCTGTCTGCTGTGACCTCTGCAATGAAGAAAATCCCAATTGGCTCCATTGTATTCCAGATTGGATGATCACTACCAATGATAGAGCAGTTTGCAATTTTATTGGAAATTAATCCTTGAACAAAGCTGTAGTAGAGTTATAACAGAATTCATTTTGCAGCAGCTTAAAGGCGCACTGGCTTGGTGGCTGGCAGCAAGTGACACTTCACATTTTGCTTTGCTGATGGTTGAATTTGCGTTTGCTCCATTGGAATTTAAAAAGCCTGCGTATAGATTTCCACCCTTGGCTTTCGTACTGTCTGAAGAGTGTTCTTGGAACTTTGAATTTGTTCAGCTGGAACTGTTATTGGTCTGAGTGGAAGGTAGAATTGGAAGTTCCTGGTCTGGTATGGCAGGTAGTACTAGGGGAAGAAGCAGGGCTGCTGGAGGGCAGTTTTCTTCCTCTGACATGGCCACCAGGTCCCCAGAATTGTGTTACAAAGAGCTTGGCTGTAGGTAGCAGAAAGGTTAAGTGACAGCAGCAGAAGCAATGGACCCTCTCAGGGTTTGTACTATAAGCATCTCTTCACACTGCAGCTTACATGTTGCCCTAATAGGCAATCTGCCATACACCATGGCAGTTACTTGGAGAAGGCAGGTCTTCTCAATGTTGTTCTCAAGACATTTCACTAAGTTTCTTCTTTGTATCTCTACAGGTATAGCAGAAGAAGCAGTAGTGGGGCCCTCCCACCAAGAGGTAAAGGCACCTCACCTAACACCTCGTCATTGCACCTTACTCAGGGAAGCAGCAGCAAAGAGCTAGAAATTACAGGGAAGTAGATAGTCAATTTGAGGGAAAAACCTGAGCGATCCACAAAGCACAGATGAGCAGGAGCCGGGAAGATGGTTCTGAAGAAGGAATCCACACCCGAAACGTTAACTTATGTTCACAAGACAGATGCTGCCTGGCCAACTGCGTGTTTCCAGTATTTTCTGTTTTTAAAATCACCTCCTTATTGGGAAGGGAGAGCTTTTGAGCTTGGCCAAATTAGGCGTAAGAGATGGGCACCGGCTTCTCGCCACCTCATAGGCTCCTGCCACAAGAATTGCACTGAGGAAAAGTGCCAGATTACGTAGAAGAGCGCAACACATACCCACTGACAGGAAAGGAAAACACCACAGGAGCAAAAATTATGTTCAGGAACACTTCTGTATTATTTCCAAAATAGAGAATTTTGCATATTGCATTCAGTGTTGGGACATACTTTCATTTGTTAGATTGTTGTAATTGCTGTGCTGGGCAGACGCATGTTGTTGCTGGGACAGAGATACTTTGGTGCCTTGTTATTCAGACCACAGTTGGTGCACAGTGTGCAGTTTTGGGCTCCACACTATAGGAAGGATCTTGAAGCAATAGGAATAGGGAGGGGACAGCGCAGGCCGCAATCTGTCGAGCTGCTTCTGAACACTTGTGTCAGGTGCCCATTTTGATTGTTAGACTTCATGTTCACACGTTCTAAAAATATTTATTCATGAAAGGGTTTTGCTAAGCTTAATAACAAGTTAAATAAATAAAGCAACAAATGTTTAACATAATTTTTACTGTTGATAAAAAAAGCATACATTTTCATGTTAAAGATTAGAGAGGAATATATATTTGGGAAGTTGACAGAAAATCCTGCAGTGCCTGCTGAGCTCCATGGCCAAATTCTCAATATACACTCCTGCTGCATGAAGTTCCATGCCAAGAGTACAAATTCATAACATTTACAACGACAACATAACAGACACATTAACAGAGAATTTGTTAAACTAGTAAAATTAGTGCCAAGAGTGTTTACAAATGCAATTTTGCAGCCCTCCTTTCTGAAAACATAGCTTTAAACAAAAGTTATTCAACATTCCCTCCGGGAGCTGCAGTAGGCATTTTAACGGCCGGGCCTCATTAACATCTCACCATACGGGTGTCCAGATCACTACCAAGACCACCAAGTGGCCCCAAAAATTAAACATTTTTTTTAAATGATTCTAAGGTGGCCCCTTTTGTATGGGGGCACCTGAATTTTTAAATTTAAGGAAACCCTACACACCTCCCGCAACTCATCAAAGGAACTTCCGATTTCTTTGGCGAGCAAGCGCCCAGACGCTCCTCCAATCCAACGAGGCAATGCAAATTGTGGGATCTTCCCCTGATCCTGTAAACATTAACGGCATTACCAACGTAGTTCAGGGATGAACACATCTTGGTACTTATGCCGAAATGAGCTGCCCCACAGATTTTCAGGGTCAATGGGACCAAACTTCAACTTCCACCTGAAATGGGCATGAAATCTTCAGTCGGCGTTAAAAGGCCCGAAGCATTTTTGGTTTGGGCTCATTTGAATGCTGCAGGGGAACTGTGAGTGCCAAAAGTGTGCCTCACAGCAGCATGGGAGGATGAGAAAGGTCAGTCAGGAGGAAGGAGGCAATCCTAGGGATTGGGGGTCTTGAATATGTCGGCAGCATGCCGGAGTTTTATTAATGGCCCACCACAAAAAAATTAAATGTTTTCTGGTCCATTTAAGGACCGCTGGTTAGGTCACTTTATGTCCGGTACAACTAGGTGGAGCGTGCACAGTGTGCACTCCACTCAATCATACCAAAAATTGCAATCGGGATCATGCAACTAGCATAGGACCCCAATTTGAAGATTAAGCAGCCTCGCACCTGTTACAGGTGGCTGCACTGCTCGGTCATTTACAGGCCAGCCTGACAATTGCACGAGGCAGTCCTTGGGTGTGAATGGGGTGGCTGAGACACCCCCTTCCCTTTGATCCTCAATTGCCAGCAGCAAACGAGTAGTCGGCAGTTGAAAATCGCTCCCAATATGTTTTGAAGTGGAATCAGCAGGCGAATACTATTGTTATAACCAAAAATGACAATATTATTTAACTCTCAACCACTGACAGTAACAATAACATGCATTTCTATAGCACCTTTAATGTTAAAAAGGCTTAAGAAAAATATGGACACTGGGCCAAAGCAGTAGAGACGAGGAGGAGGGATCAAAATTGGCCAAAAAGGTAAGTTTCAAGGAGGGTCTTAAAGGAGAAAAGGGAGGTGGAGAGGCGGAGGGGATTAGTGAGGGAATTCCAGAGTGCGAGGTCTAGGCAGCTGAAGGCATGGCCACCAATGGTGGGGCGAAGTGTGGGGGTGGGGGGATGGATTCACAAGAGGCCAGAATCAGTAGAACAAAGGGATCTGGGGGTGGGGTGGGGTGAAGTATGGGAGGAGGTTACAGAGATAGGGAAGGACGATGTCATCATCGGATTTAAACACAAGGATGAGAATTTAAATTTGAACCATTGGTAACCAATGTAGGTCTGCGAGGACAGGTTGATTGGCAAGCGGGACCTGGAACAGGATAGGATACCAGGCAGTAGAGTTTTGGATGACCTGAAATTTACAGAGGGAGAAGAATGAGACATTCGTCAAGAGAGCATTGGAGAAATTTGAGTTTGGAGGTGACAAAGGCATGGATAAGTGTTTCAATGACAGATGGACAGAAGTGAGAGCAGAGGTGGGCACAGTTATGGAGCTAGAGTAGTTAAACATTCTACAGCAGACTATTGGTGCTGGGATTGTTGCATTTATGAGAGTCTTCGTGCTCCTGAGTTCAGTGAGGTCAACTCATACACGTACTAATATGCTCCCTGTGCATTGTTCACAAACACAGGTAGTGCTATGATTGGCATAGGGTTGGAAGTATTCTGGAGGTTTCACCACATGACCTCTCGCTTCCAACTGTCCCACCCCCACGCTCCCCCCATTAGTCACCCAACACATCCATCCTCACAGCACACTACCTTCCCATGCCAACTGGAAGGTAAGCAGACTCTTCGAACCTGATTGGTTGAACCTTGACTGTCAGTCAAACAGCCTTTTTCCCCCATCTCCAATTTTTTTTAATGCCCAAACGATCTTTCTCCCGAGTTGCTCTCAGCAGTGTCCAGGAGATTAATCTTTAACTCCTGGAGACTCCAGAATCGAGGAGTTTTGGCAGGGTACAAATATCTGCAAAACAGCAATTCTTAAAGGGATGTTGCATCCACTTCAATCAAGCTGGGGTTTTTTCAGTCCCATCTTCATGCATTAGGAATCCTCTGTGTATAATAAATCCTATCTTATTATGTCAGAGAAATCCTGAATTCTGATACAGTGCAATCATCAAATATTTATTTATTCTAAGAAGTATGAATCAAGCAGCATAATAAAAAGAAACCGGGAGCCAAGGGATTACCCTTCCCAAATTCCACAAGATAATGCTTCATGTTTTTTTTATGTTTGGCTTCAAAGGTGCTCAGTAGTCTTGTAAAGTAGACTCTAATATCTCTACAGTCATTCAATTAAATTTAAAGTAGCAAGCCACAAAAAAGTATTTGAAAGCAGCACCATGATAACTGTATTTGCCATTCTGCAGAAATAATTTGTGCTCTTGTATAGCCTTTAAACACAAAGGTGATCATGCAGGTTGATGGTAAAATGACATCCAATCCCCACTTCTGCAATGAGATGTCAGGTTTCCGAACTTGGAGAGACCTCCTGGAGCTGAAACCCCAGCCACTGCTGCTCAGAGGCTGTCAAATTTAACAGCAACAAATCATGCTGTCAGGAAAAATAACACTGCTAGTTACTCAGTCTTAATTAGGACCAGGGCAAGAACCAAAACTGAATGCCTTGGGAAGGTACTAATATATTTTTTACTGAGCGATAAGAAAAGAAATAGCAAGGGAATATTTCTAGGAGCTAACATACAAATTACCCAATTTACTGAGTGCTTCCATGCTCTAATAGTTTATCTAATATTACATGTCCTCTCAAACAATGGCAGATATATATATTTTTAAATATGTAGCATGCAACAATTTCAGCATGCATTGTGTCAGTCAAATGTTTGAAGATCTGTTGATCAAAATCAGGAAATTGAATTTAAAACCGACTAATATATTCAGATGAATAATTTTCAAAGCGAATTCTGTTAATGATATATTTAAAAATAAACTTGGAAAGTGGTTTGGTGTGAAAGGATAAGGCAAGATTCATGTCTTTGTAGTAACACAAATCACAGAATCATTGAATCATACAGCACAGAAAGAGGCCATTCTGCTCTTTCCCCATATCCCTGTAATTTTTTTCCCTTCAAGTATTTATCTAATTCTCTTTTGAATTTTACTACTGAATCTGCTTCCACCACCCTTTCAGGCAGTGCATTTCGGATCACAATAACTCGCTGTGCAAAAAAAAAAAAATCCTCATTTCGTCTCTGGTTCTTTTGCCAATTACCTTAAATCTGTGTCCTCTGGTTACCGACCCTTCTGCCACTGGAAACAGTTTCTCCTTATTTACTCTATCAAAACCATTCATGATTTTGAACAGCTCTATCAAATCTCCTCTGCTCTAAGGAGAGCAACCTCAGCTTCTCCAGTCTCTCCACATAATTGAAGTCCCTCATCCCTGGCACCATTCTAGTTAATCTGTTCTGCACCCTCTCTAAGACATTGACATCCTTCCTAAAGTGTGGGGCCCAGGATTGAACACAATATTCCAGCTGAGGCCTAACCAGTGTTTTATAAAGGCTTAGCATAACTTCCTTGCTTTTCTACTCTATTCCTCTATTAATAAAGCCAAGAATCCCATAAGCTTTTATAACAGCCTACTCAACATGTTCTGCCACCTTTAAAGATTTGTGTACATACACCCCCAGGTCTCTCTGTTCCTGCATCCCCTTTAAAATTGTACCATTTAGTTCATATTGCATCTCCTCATTCTTCCTACGAAAATGCATCACTTCACACTTCCCTGCATTAAATTGCATCTGCCATGTGTCTGCCCATTTCACCAGTTTGTCTATGTCCTCCTGAAGTCTGTTACTATCCTCCTCATTGTTTACTACATTTACGAGTTTCTTATCATCTGTAAACTTTGAAATTATGCCCTGTATACCCAAGTCCGGGTCATTAATATATATCAAAAAGAGCAGTGATCCTAATACCAAACCCTGGGAAACACCACTGCATAATTCCACCGTTCACCACTACTCTCTGCTTTCTGTCCCTTAGCCAATTTTGTATCCATGCTGCCACTGTCCCTTTAATGCCATGGGCTTAATTTAGCTAACAAGTCTATTATGTAGTACTTTGTCAAACGCTTTTTGAAAGTTCATACACAGAACATCAATTGCACTACCTTCATCAACATTCTCTGTTACTTTATCAACTCGATCAAGTTGGTCAAACACGATTTGCCTTTTAACAAATCCGTGCTGGCTTTCATTTAATAGCCCATACTTTTCCAAGTGCCAATTAATTTTGTTCCGGATTATTATCTCTAATACTTTCCCCACCACCAACGTTAGACTGACTGGCATGTAGTTGCCGGGTTTATCTCTCTCCCCTTTTTTAAACAGGAGTGTAACATTTGCAATCTTCCAGTCCTCTGGCATCACCCCCATATACAAGGACAATTAGAAGATTGTGGCCAGAGCCTCCGCAATTTCCACACTTACTTCAATCAGTAACCAAGGATGCACCACAAGGAGAGGACATATAAATTGGCCAGAAAAAGCAGCAAACCTGAGGATTGGGAGCAGTTTAGGATTCAGCAAAGGAGGACAAAGGGATTAATTAAGAGGGGGAAAATAGAATATGAGAGTAAGCTTGCAGGGAACATAAAAACTGACTGTAAAAGCTTCCATAGATATGTGAAGAGAAAAAGATTGGTGAAGTCAAGCGTAGGTCCCTTGCAGTCAGAGTCAGGGGAATTTATAATGGGGAACAAAGAAATGGCAGACCAATTAAATACATACTTTGGTTCTGTCTTCACAAAGGAGGACACAAATAACCTCCCAGAGATGTCGGGGAACATAGGGTCTAATGAGAGGGAGGAATTGAATGAAATCAGTATTTGTAGGGAAATGGTGTTAGGGAAATTGACGGGATTGAAGGCAGATAAATCCCCAGGGCCTGATAATCTACATCCTAGGGTACTTAAGGAAGTGGCCCTAGAAATAGTAGATGCATTGCTGGTCATCTTTCAAAATTCTATAGATTCTGGAACAGTTCCCATGGATTGGAGGGTAGCTAATGTAACCCCACTATTTAAAAAAGGTGGTAGAGAGAAAACGGGGAATTATAGACCAGTAAGCCTGACATCGGTAGTGGGGAAAATGCTAGAGTCCATTATAAAAGATGTAATAGCAGAGCACTTGGAAAACAGTGACAGGATCGGACAAAGTCAACATGGATTTACAAAAGGTAAATCATGCTTGACTAATCTACTGGAATTTTTTGAGGATGTAACTGGTAGAATAGATAAGGGAGAACCAGTGGATGTGGTGTATTTGGACTTTCAGAAGACTTTCGATAAGGTCCCGCATAAGAGATTGGCGTGCAAAGTTAAAGCACATGGGATTGGGGGTAAGGTACTGACTTGGATAGAGAACTGGTTGGCAGACAGGAAGCAAAGAGTTGGAATAAACGGGTCTTTTTCTGAGTGGCAGGCAGTGACTAGTGGGGTACCGCAGGGATCGGTGCTAGGACCCCAGCTATTCACAATATATATTAATGATCTAGACGAGGGAACTGGATGCAATATCTCCAAGTTTGCAGATGACACGAAGCTGGGTGGGCGTGTGTGCTGTGAGGAGGATGCAGAGAAACTCCAGTATGATTTGGACAGGTTGGGTGATTGGGCAGATGCATGGCAGATGCAGTATAATGTGGATAAATGCGAGGTTATCCACTTTGGTGGCAAAAACAGGAAGACAGATTATTATCTGAACGGCAATAGATTGGGAAAACAGGAAGTGCAACGAGACCTGGGTGTCCTTGTGCACCAGTCGCTGAAGGTAAGCATGCAGGTGCAGCAGGCGGTTAAGAAGGCAAATGGTATGTTGGCCTTCATAGCGAGAGGATTCGAGTACAGGAGCAAGGATGTCTTGCTGCAGTCGTACAGGGCCTTGGTGAGACCACACCTTGAGTATTGTGTGCAGTTTTGGTCGCCTTATCTGAGGAAGGATGTTCTTGCCATGGAGGGAGTGCAGCGAAGATTCACCAGACTGATACCTGGGATGGCAGGAATGACGTATGAAGAGAGATTGGGACGATTAGGCTTATATTCGCTAGAGTTTAGAAGAATGAGAGGGGCTCTCATTGAAACTTATAAAATTCTAACAGGACTAGACAGACTAGATGCAGGAAGGATGTTCTCGATGGCGGGGGAGTCCAGAACCAGAGGTCACAGTCTAAGGATAAGGGGTAAGCCATTTAGGACTGAGATGAGGAGGAATTTCTTCACCCAGAGAGTGGTGAACCTGTGGAATTCTCTACCACACAAGGCAGTTGAGGCCAATTCATTAAATATAGTCAAGAAGGAGATAGATATAGTTCTTAAGGCTAAAGGGACCAAGGGATATGGGGAGAAAGCAGGGACAGGGTACTGAATTTGGATGATCAGCCATGATCTCATTAAATGGCGGAACAGGCTCGAGGGGCCGAATGGCCTACTCCTGCTCCTATCTTCTATGTTTCTATGCATCACATCCGGACTGGGTAACCTTTCCAATCTGAGGCCTGCCAACCTTTTACGTACATCCTCTATGTATTTTTATCCTATCAAATATCGCTTCTGCCTCTTCCTCTGGAATTGGGAGAGATGGGGATGCTGAGGGAAGGAGTGGACAGTGGGGAGAAAGGAGACTGAGAAGGAGGGAGGGTTGGGGATGTGGAGGAAATGAGGATGAAGGGGGAAGAGAAAGAAGACCACGATGAATTGGGGAGTGGGAAAGAGGAGGAAGGGGAGAGGGGGCATGAGGAAGGGTGGAAGATAGAGGGGAGAAGGAGCAAGAGGAGGCAATGGAGTGGATGAAAAGGAGGGTCAGGAGGGTGTTTGGGAATAGGAAGAGAGAATGAGCTGTGGGGGGGGGTGTCAAAAGGGCTAGCACAGAGA
The DNA here is from genome assembly GCA_030390025.1 of Squalus acanthias. NCBI lineage: Eukaryota > Metazoa > Chordata > Chondrichthyes > Squaliformes > Squalidae > Squalus > Squalus acanthias. Next base: position 144,226,307 of record CM059426.1, on the reverse strand, counting down.
GGGGAGGAGTAGAGAAGGTGGGGTGGGAAAGTGGCAAGAGGAGGTGGGGGTTGAAGTAGGGAGAGGAGTTGTGGGAAGGGTGAAGGGAGGGAAGCGGGGGTGGAAGGAGAGGAAGGAGGATGAGGAAAGGAGAAGTGGGGATGAGGAAATGAGAAGTAGGGAGGTAAAAAAGAGGAAACTAATACTTCCATTGACAAACATAAGCTGCACTAGTGCTTTTTCTTATTAATGTCTATTTATACTCTACACTTTTTATTTTAGATTCTGTGTGAATACATGCCAACCTAGAAAAATAGAAAAAGCTGACCAACAGTTTCAAAATAATGACAGCTCAGAAACAACCCTGAATATCATCCTTATGACAGATGAAGACAAGTAGTTAGAATGAAAGTGGGAATAGGCTTGTCACAACATAAACTGCAGATATACCCAACTTAAACTATTCTTATTGCAGTGAGAAAAACAAATAGCTAGATTTTCTACCCATGAATGGACGAAAAACAAAACAAGTATATAACACTATAATTTGAAGCAATAGTGAATTCCAAAATCTTAATAGATTATAAAACTCATGCGTGCTCCACTCCCTGCTGGGAGCATGAGATCAATCATTAATTTTTTAACAAGGACATTAGGGGGAAAAATTGGACATTAACAGAAACCTGCAGATGTTACTGCGGCCTCGGGTTTACGGCCACTGAAAATAGCCGCAGTGCTACCGGGTAAAAATTCGTACTGGGGCCTGGAGATATGTAGCGCAGCGCTAACTTATCATGTAACGCCATCCTGGTGGCATTAGTGGAGGCATTCCGACCCAATGTTCCCATCCAGGAGCGGCATTGCAGCTTCTTACAGCCTCCGGGAGCGAAGCTGTGGAGTTCACAATGAATTGTGGGCAATAAAAATTAAAATCAAGTGAAAAACTGCGTTTTTCAGCCATTACTGCCTTTCAAAAAAAATAAACATTAAAAAGTCCCAAATGGCAGTCTTCAGCTCTTAAAACTAAATTGTCTTCCGCACCTAAAATAAACGTAAAACTGCTTCAGCACTAACACAAGTGGCTCAGCAAGCCAGGAAAGGGGCACCCAAGGTCTCGCACGCAGCATCCCAGCTTTGTGCAGGGGGTCAACACTGCAAGAGAGGTCCTCTACCCACAGGGGCCAGGAGGTCTTCCAGAAAGAACGATGTGGGACCACATCACCGAGGCTGTCACTGCCAGCGTGTCACCCCCACAACCTGGCTCCAGTGCCCAAAGAAGCTTCATGACCACAGATCGGTGGTCAACATCAGTATATGCAGCTTCAAGAGGCATCTCCTACCAACTGCACCACTAGCCTCACACACTGCTCAACGCACAACCCGCACCCCCACACAATTATACACCTGCCAACAATCTGTACCAATCACAAGAAAGATATCCCATTCATAGCCTCACCTCACCTCCTTGGAGGAGACAGTGCAGACCATTCTTGGCAGGGGCATGGCTGAGCCCTTGGCCAGTGGCAGGGCAGAAAGGATACAAGATGCTGGTATCCTCATATGTTATCCTCCTTTTGGCATGCTTTGTCGCCCTCCCCTCACCACAACTCCACCCTTGTGCCTTCCTCATTTCACACACCCAAGAAATGCAGCCTGCCCAGCCAGTGGTTGACCAAGAAGAGGGAGAGGAGAGTGAAGAAGAAGATTGATTTGACAATCCCAGCCACCAGCTCAAGATCGACCAGCAAGGCCATTTGCAGTGTCTCCCATTTAAAGTCAGCAGCCTTCCACTAGCAATGCTGCAGCCACTGAGGTAGCACTGTGTGACATCACTAGGATAGGCAAAGGCACACACAAGCCAGTCACTAAGGGAATGCATAAGGGTGATGTGTTGATTTCTTGATGTCATACTGGATGGATAGATGTATAAAGTTGGATTGGAAAATTTGCTTTGTGGTGGCCTTTACTTCAGCAGTGTGGCCAAGAGGACGCAGTGATGGTCAGTAACAGAGGGAAGGTAAGGTGTGGGACTAATGTTGAAAGGAGAATTGGGGTTGTGGTCACTGGGAACTCAGGCAGATGATTCCATCCCGGATATCCCAGCCAGAAAGGGGCTGTCCGGGTTGCATCCTTCCTTCTGCTTCCTCCTCTTCGGCTTCCTCCTCTTCTGTGTCTTCCTCTTCCCTCTGCGAGCGGATGCTGTAAATCTGAAATCCCAGCATAAAAATGCTGGAAATAAATACTCAGCTGGTCATGCAGCATCGCGACCTGAGACATGAACTCTGTTTCTCTGTCCACGGATGTTGCCTGACCAGCTGAGTATTTGCAGCATTTTCTGGGTTCTCAGACGTCTTCCTTTACCATCCAAGGCCTTGCAAGCGTCCAGCAGCACTCCCTACACACTTAAAAAACTTTTAACATCTATTGCAGCAAGCTACTACTTCAATAAGATTTTTTTTAAAGTACAAGGCCTAAAAATTCAGTTGCTTTGCACCTCCCGTTAGCGCCCTAAGAGGACGCTAATGGGGCGCAAAGCAACTAGCACCTGCCTCCTGCGAAATTCAGTGGGAGATTAGTGGCAGCGGTAACCGTTAGCGCCCTGCGGTGCTGCGCCGCCGGCGATGACGTCATCACCGTGCGCAGCACCCCGCTCGCGCTCTTCGGTAGCACCCCCTGACTTACCGCCAGATGCTATGTCCGACGGGGTCATGGGGGCCTACCTGCGGCCGGGGCGGCACTAATTAAAGGGAAGGTGGCCATTTTTGTTGCTGGCCGCCTGCCAGCACCTGCCCCCGGCCTCCTCTGCAGCACCCCCCGCGGAGTGCCGGCTGCGCTCCGTGAGCCCAGCACTTCTCTTGAGTGCCGGGCTCTTTTGCCAGCACTCCGATCCCTGGTGGCCTAGCTGGGCCCCGGGTCATGCTGCGCTAGGCCCCTCGCCTTTAAGAAGGGGAGGAAGGCCTGCAGTACCGCGGCACATAGCGCCGCGATATTCACTTGCAGCGTCCCAAGAGGGTGGCGGGGCGCTTCCAGTAGCACCCCGCCTCCCTCTTGTGGCGCTACCGGTGAATTTCAGCCGCGGGGGCGCTAATTTTTTCGGGGCGCTAAAAGTAGCACCCTGGCGAAGTTAGCACCCCAAAGGGGACGCGACTCAATTTCCCCCCCCCCCAAAAGTTTAATGTAAACTTACCTGAAAGATGTGTGTGTCCCTTTAAGAGGTGCTGACAGCGCCTCCGTCAGTCTGCTTGCACACTAGGTTTATCTGGCGTGTTTAGGACCCAGCTAGGGTCGAAGTTCACAGTGGTGATGTTAAGTCAGCGTGCACATCGCCACTCCGCCATTTTTTTTTCCAGGGTGCTACTTAAGAATGGCAGCGCTACCGGGACGTTGACAATGGAGGACGCCGTGGGACCTGCTGTCGTAGAGCGGCTGTGGCCGCTTTCTTGACTTGACACCAAACATTTTCTGTTTTTAAACATTAAACCAAATCAGACTAAAAATTGCTGTTGACAATAACAGCGAACAGACACTCTGTGACATTCCTCTGTCCATTATATAACAAAGACATTCATCTATCTAAAGAGAAACAGATTAATGCCTTGGTCTAAAATTAGCAGAGGAATGTTATACAAATGCATTAAGTGTAATCCATTATTATCAACAACAGTAATTTCTAATATAACAACAGAAAACGCTGGAAAAACTCAGCAGGCCAGGCAGCATCCATGGAGAGAGAAACAGAGTTAGCGTTTCAGGTCGAAGACCTTTCGTCAGAACTGGAAAAAAGCAGGAAATGAAAATTTCTAGTAATTTCGAGCCTGTTTTGCTTAGTTGATGCTGTCATAAAGCTTTATTTTCTTGTACTGGAAATAAAATCATTACACACTGCAATCATTAAAAAAAACCTTAAAGTACAAAAACATGGTTTGCTGAAACAGACACAGGAACTGAAAGTTGTACTCTCAGGTGAACATCACTGATGTCCTCAGTCTTGGTATTGTAAGCTATTATTCTCGTATTAATTACTAATGTCATTCCTCAGAGTTCCCTGTGGAAGGTTGACTGTTCTGATATGGATAGTGAGGGGTTTTTCTCAAGTCACTGCATGGTAACAGACGGACCTCCACCATGCATGTGTAAATGAAATGAAGTAGCTTTCAAAGTTACAGACCATAACCAAGAACTACACCTCACCTGCAAACAAGTGAACAGTCAACACCACACAACATAGTAGTACATTGTAGTAAAAGCTGCTCACTGCTCCGCCCATTTATAGCTTAAAATTTCAATCAAGGTCCTAAAACCTCGACTTGCATATTTAGGAGAACTTCCATTTGTACCAGCACCTTCTATGACCTCAGGATGTCCCAAAGTGCTTTACACCAAATGACGTACTTTTGAAGTGAAGTCACAGTTGTAGGGAAATGCGGCAGGCAATTTGCGCACCACAAGGTCCCAGAAACAGCAATGAAGTGAATCTGTTTTAGTGATGTTGGTTGAGGGGTAGATATTGCCAGGACACCAGGTAAATTCTCTTGTTCTTCTTTGAATAGTACCATGAGAGCTTTTACATCCACCTGAAAGGGCAGATGGGGTCTTGGTTTAACGTCTCAGCTGAAAGACGGCACCTCCGACAGTACAGCACTCCCTCAGTACTGCACTGAAGCCTCAGCCTGGATTACACGCTCAAGTCTCTGAGTGGGACTTGAACCCATGACCTTCTGACTCAGATGCGAGAGTGCTACCACCATGATCCATGGTGGACAGGATGACCGCCCATTTACAGGCCCGTGTGAAGCTTGCTGTCGGCTGGCTCAGTGTGGAAGCTGGCCAATGTCTCACCCTTCTAAATGCACCAGGGCACACGCAGCTTGGTGGCGGCTTTTAAATGAGGCCCGGGCCTCTAAATGCCTCGGGACTCACATTAGCAAGAACGGGCAATCCCACTAGCTTTGCACCCATTTTGAGTGGAGATCACCTTCTTTAACCTCTCATCATAAGCTATGGGAGATGTGCTAGTTTCATATATAACTTTTTGAAGGGACAAAGACTAAACAAGCACATCTGTAACTGCCATCAGATTACCTTCATACTCTTCTGTCTCACAATCATGTGTGACCAACAGTGGCAGAAAGCAATGTGGGGTTGATTGATACTGACAGACCCCAGTCCCACATTCCAACCAATTGGATTGGTTCTGACAAGCTGCAGTCCTAATCTTAAAATGATCTGATTTGTTTTGACAGTCTCCAATCCTGTCATCTGGTTGATCTGATTGGTTGACTGAGAAAATATTGAATTCCAGTGAAATATTGTCAGCTTAAAACACTAATGATTGCTGTATGTAACAACTACCCTAATGTATTTTAACACACATTTTCCTATAATAACACAAGTTGATACAGAATACCATCAACATTAATTCCTTTAAAAATAATTTGTTGAATCTTTGGTTTTGAATTAGAAAGCAGGGATACACTCAAGCACAGGAAACCAAATTACAATGTATTACTATGGCTCCAGTACTATTGGGATCAAATAAAAGGTTGACTGTGAAATGGAATAGGCCAGGATAGCAAACATTGATTATAAAATTAGATCAATATCCTGTGTTGAGTGCTGACTCAATTTGCTTCAGAAACCAGGAAGAAAGAGTTTACATGATCTATGGTAAAGAGTTGTAGAATGCCAAGATGCTGCTTCATATACCAACCTTCCAAGGCATTCAACGACATAAAATCCAGTTTTAAGATCTAAATTCTTCTTTATAATGGTCCATTTCTATACAATGCAATATAGGAGCTGAGATTATGCTACCATGTGCTTTCAACGTAGGCTGGTGTCTCAGTGCAGGGAACGTGGCAAACAGGATTTGTAATTGCCCAGATTTCCACTGGGAGAGCTCTGCTGCTCCATGGCTCAAGCTTCATCACTGCCTTCAATGTATTTGTGGGGAGCTGTCCTTGTTGCCCTGGGAATTCTGAGGCATTATATCATTGGCATTGCATTATTACTGTGCACATGTAAAACCTGGAGTACGGCACACTCCCGCAGGCACAGGAACAGCATGCATAGAAAATTGGCCAAAGGATAATCCAGAACCAATTCACTTAAAATGTACTTGTTCCAAGCACAACCAGGTTCCCTGAACTACTACATCAATCCCATTTAACATCATGACAACATACTATACCTCAGCCACCATCAATACACATCCAGTCATACACTCAAACAGAAAGATCCAATAGGCATTTAGAAAACCCTAATACCAAGTACAAGAAACAAAAATAGAAAATGTTGGAAATACTCAGCAGGTCAGTCAGCGAATATTGAGAGAACGGGCAAGTTAAATCTTTAAATATAGACCCTTTATCAGAAATTTAGTAGAGATTGTCAAATCCATTGACGATTAAATTTACTTATTTGCATGGTTTACTGTTTCTTCCCCTGGTGCTTCCCCTTGGTGACAATGTATGCTAAGGGCTCAATTTTTCCATTGTGGGCGGGCTGGGGCATGTCAGGTGGTTTTCGTGTCAGGACCCCAACTCCGAAGTGAAGTGGGGAAAAAGTGCGATTTTCCCCTAATTGGGCAATTGATTTCCAGCGTGTGGGAACCCCTGGCCCAATGAGTCTTTTCATCCAGAAAGTCACTTCTGATAACGTCATCAATGCTGCTGGATTTAAGGCCTGCAAGCAGCCTTGCTTCTTCTGGAGACTGCAAACTTTATGGCCATTGTAGTAAGCACTTCATTGATCGACTATGTCCACCAGTGGGCCAAAGTGTGCTCCACGCTTCGATGAGCCCTCCCTCCAAGCTCTGGTGGAGGGAGCAAGATCCAATAAGGAGGTGCTCTTCCCTTCCTCAGGGAGAAAAAAGCCACCCCAGAAGACTAAAGCTGTGTGGCTGCAAGTTCCGAGGAGGTCAACTCCATCTCGATGAGCCGCAGAACCTGGCTGCAATGCAGGAAGAGGTTTCATGACCTTCTCCGCACAGGAAAAGTGAGTATGACTTTCCCATCACCCTCAATCTGATCCCCATCTCCTCTCCTCACCAGCACTCTGCTTTGCCAACCTCTTCCTCCACATTCCACTTGACACTTACATCCCTGCACCCTTACCCATTCCCTCTCTCTCTATGGTCACAATCACTTAACTATTCGACCATGCAGCCTTCACATTCCCTATCACTGTGATGCAACGACAACAATTTACAACACACAGGGAGGGTCCTTTGTCTCCTTCTAAGCATCTATGCTATGGATTCTCTACACTCACTCCTTCATTCTCACTCAAACTCCACTTGTGTCCCTCATTGCAGGAAAAGAGAGCCCACAATAAGAGGGAAAGAGCCATGACAGGAGGAGGGCCACCCTCAGTAGCCCAGCTCACCGCCTGGGAGGAGGCGGCCCTGGAAATCGCCGGGATCGAGGACGATTCCCAAGTGGGGGACAGACAGACGGGCACATCACAGCAAGTTGGTGACAGAATAGTTTGGCATCTCTCTCATTGACATTGCATGAGTCACTGATAATGATTAGGATGCTCTAACAGATTGACTTATGATCATCTGCACTATTCAATGTGCATGTAACCTTGATCTCACATCTCTAACTCTTTCCTTTACTCCCCCACAGGTCCATCGACAGCCCCCATCCCCACTGTCCAGGAGGAACAGCCTGAGCCTCCAGACTCCTCAGAGGAAGCTGCAACCTCTGAGGGCGCAGCATCAGCAGAATTCAGCACACCCAGCACCAGCGCAGACACTCACACATTGGTGGGACCTTCACGAGATAGAGCAGTGTTGTCACCTGGTGTATCACAGCTCACAAGTGAGCATCAGCAGATGGTGGAGACAGGGACAGCAGTGGAGTCTCCTCGTCGGAGGGCGCAGGACTCTGCCAGCTTGGCTCAACTGCATGTCGACCCTGTGCCTCCGGGTCCATCCAGGAGAGCGGTGCTGGAACTCCAGGAACAGGTGCAGGAGTCTATGGCAGGTTTTGTCTCCAGGGTCGCTCTGAGTGTGGAGCGAATGGAGGAGTCCATCGCGGACATGAGCAGAGCCTTTGTGGAAGCATTGGCGCATGAACGCATCACCGCGGAAAGGATGGCAACCTCCGTTGAAAGGATGGCTACCTCCGTGGTAAGGCTGGCTACCATAGAGGAGAGGATGGCTACTGTAGAGGAGAGAATGGCTACGGCCATGGAGGAGCTTAGTCGCCAGGGTCTTGAAAACATGGTCATTGTTCAGAATAGGATGACATCTCTTGAGGAGTGATGGTCAGCTATTGAGCATACAAACCAGACCTTCATGGAAGTCCTCTCCAGTGCAGAAACGGGTCCGCATGGCCCCCCTGCAGTGCAGCAAGGTGCTGTCAAGCGACTTACTAGCTCTGAAGTGGGGCTGACCCATGAGAGGTATGTTGGTGGCAGACAACAAGGAAGTGGGGGCTCCTCTCCAAGTGTTCACACGACCATGCCACTGCAAAGCCCTCGGTCAGCGCCCCACCAGAGTCCTCACCCAACTGAGATGGGCGTCTCAGCCACCGCACAGCCGCAGGAGCAGCAGACTGATGCCGAGCCCTCACAGGTTCGCAAACCCAGAGGACGCCCGCCAAAGGTGTCGAGACAGGAGCAGCAAGAAAATGAGCAAGGGGCCACCACATCTGCTGAAGCCACAGGGGAAGCACCACATAGGAGCACGCGTAAGAGGAAGATAAAGCACAAGTAGTCACAAGGGTAGTCACTTGGGTGTTGTGATGTATTGTTTTTTGACCAGCCATCCTTGTCATGGTATCATAAACAAATTTGATGGCAAACTGTTGAAGTTGTGGCCTGTGTCATTTCACAAATGGAACTTTCACATTGAGGGCTTAGAACGATTTGCAATTGTCAGTATGGTGGTCAAAGTAATAGGAATCCGCAGGTTCTTGTCCATTGTCGATGGTCTCGTAAGAAGTTGCGAGGCAAAAGTGTTTGATTGTACAGGCTAAGCAAATCTGGCCAACATGAGTGCGTCCCTTGCATCCCAGCCAGCAATGTGGTCGCGCGCTGGCGCCTTCTGGCCTGTGCAGCTTCAGGTGGGTGAGCAGCAGCTTGGCGCTCCTGTTGTTACTGCTGCTGTTGGTGGTGCTGTTGTTCAGGATTCTGCTGCTGCCGCGGCTGGTCCTCGTCCGAATCTGATGTCCAGGAGGAAAGGAAATAAATGTTCGCCATGCTTCTGGTATATACCTCAGTTGAGGAAGCGCTTAGTCAAGGTGGGGAGAGGGGTTTCCCAGCAGGTCACACTGGAGATGGGTGTCAGGCTCCAAACTTCCACAACAATGAGTAGGCCTGCTAAAAGCTCCCCCAGACCTGAGACAACAAAGTTCTGCCACCTGCAAGTGATCATTGGTGAAAACTCCTTTTTAATGGTGGAGCTGCAGCTGTTAGTAAGCAATCCAATTGTGAGGCCGCCAGGATTACCTGGCGTGTTCCAGAGGAGACGTGTAGGATGGGGAAATGTCTAAAAATCAGAAAGGCCTCTCAAAATGGGATTACAGAGGCAATTAAGTGGTTGTTAAGGGCCTATCCCACCTCTTGGAGGCGGGATGGAAACTGGGTCTGAAAACACGAATGTGGGAAAATTGCTCAGAGGTGGGATGGAGACCGGATCGGGCCCGGCTGCCATTTTTTGTGATTTTGACAACTCACACGCCTCCAAACCCGCCTCCTCGGGCCTGGTAAAATCGAGCCCTAAGTGTCTAGTACTACTGAATTAACAATGTTCCCAAGTTCTATCGTCATAGCACTAGGAAGAGTGGGGGTTCTTTCCTAGATTTCTCTAGGGGCTCCTATGATGAGAGTGGTTAGTTACCTCCCTCAGCAGACTCAAATGAAGTCCCTGCAACTGCTGTGGTGGCTGCCTTAACCTGATTACTTTTGAGGTCAGCAGGAGTTCTTTGAATGAGGTAGCTGGGTGTCATGGAAAATGAATCATTGTGACTAATGCTCCCCTCATCTCTGTCTCCTCCTATCATGCCCTGGTTGCTGGGCACTTTCTCGGCACATTTGGCCATCTGTGTGGGGGCAGGCCACAGAGCTGCTGTGAGCTTGCAAAACAATACATTATGGTCCTGTCCAGATGATTCACCAGCAAAGAAAATCCCCAAGAAAGGACTCACAGAGATTGGAGCCAAAGGTTTCCATGCCATCAGTTACAGCACTCCTGAGAGAGACCATAACTGTACTTAGGACCTCTCTTAGGCATAGCTCCTTGCAGATGCCCCTGGAGGTGCCAGGTGGTCCAGAGTGAATTGCAATTCCGTCATTGGCTCACAGATCACTACACAGGTACAGGTGAACTCCTCTATGTTAGCTATCGTTGCACATTCTCAACGGACTCAATAAATTGACAGTGATCATTAGACAACCTTCAAATTTCTGGGAGTCCCACTCCACCGGTGGAAGTTTAATAGAGCAGAACTGCTGGTCGCCCATGCCTAAAGGTGCAGACCCCATCCCAACTTCCTTTTAAGAATCTTCAGGTAGCCATTTTGGATCTAATATCTTAGTTTGGGAGACTTTTGAAGGCCTTCCTGGGAACCCAATGAAACTCTCACTCTCTCTCAGTGGAATGTGCGGAATTCCCAAGGTAACCTGAAATTTATCTCCTGTAAGAAAAGGGCAGAATCTCAGCAGAACTGAGTCATGCCACAATTTCTGGTTCTCCAACCAGAGATCTGCTGAGATTCTGCCTTAGTCCCAATCAGAACTTCAGGGTCAACATGTTTTATACTCTGAACATTCTGGAAGCATAGAAGGAATTGTAAGGCAGTTTAGCTAATGTCTATAACATTTTGTTTACTGAGAAAGTGCTTATTTTCTTATTTGTTAATTGTATGCCGATTTAATGAAATTACTTTGGTAGTGAAGAAACAATTTTAGCCACGTACAGCTGGCTCCATATCCAATTGAGATTGAGGACCAGGCACTGCCGAGGAAGTAAATGGAACAAATACAGAAACACAAAGCAGTGTACTTATTAAAACCAGTCAGATTTGAAGTTGAAAGTCAAAGTGCCTAATCCCCCGTGACAACAAATCAATGGCCCAGAATTTGCGGTTGGGATGACGCTGAACTGGCCGCGTTCACCATTATTCTGCCTTTGAAACTGACCGCAACTTTGTGATTTGGCGCATGTGGGAAATCGTGAAGTTGCGGTCTGTCATTGGCAGCTCTGAAACCTGCTGTGCTGTGCGCACCCCCACCGCCCACAGAGCCAGCAATCTGTGTAATCAGCCAAATCAGGGAAACTGACGAAAACTTCGGCTCTTCCGCAGTAAGTACGCTGTTAAATTCCCCACTAAAAGTTAGAGACAAAGCGATTAGGTGTAACTGGGGTTTTAACAGCGTTATTACTGCTAAACAAATATTAAGGGCCTGGAAAACTAATTTTAATTTTGTGCAATGTGAAATTTGTCCATTTCAATTAAAATTAAAATTTTAAGAAACTTTTCAAAAAACTTTAAAAAATCTTTTTTAAGTTTGTCCATCTTTATTTCAAGTTTGCCTTTTCCCTGTGTGAGAGCTCCAATCTTTGTTTTGCTCTCTCTAACATATTTAAAAAGTTAGAATTTTAAGAGCTTGCTCACTTCCTTGTTCGCTGTCTGTGAGAATTCAGCATTTTAATTGGCTGCTTATACAGCCTGTTGATGTCACAGCAGTTCACACAAGGGTATCCCCACTATACTTCACTGATTGGAATTGAAGGCTGAAAAACCCAAAGTTCCCGACATTGGGATCGCGAGATCCTTGTGCGAAGCGTAATTCGGGGCCAGCAGCGAACGTCTTCACTTTGCCGCTGACCGTATTCCGGGCCAATAATTTCCATTGTTGTAACACCTTTAAAGTAAAAAACTGTTTGAAGACACTTTACTGAAGGTGTATGGAAAACTAGTTATGATTTTAGACTGTAGTGCATAGACAAACAGGAGGGAAGAAATTGTGAGGCTCTGCTGCTGGTGACGAGCCTTGCAACTATACCCAAGCATGTCAAGTGCAAAGAGAGACAAAGCTAAATAATCTCTTTTGGATTAAAAGATATTAAAATAAAAGTTCAAAATCTCAGGGACAAGAGGATGTTTTGTTTGCACTTCTTTAGAACTAGTGGCAATAGCATTAGCTCACATCTGACGTTATTTACATAAAAGGCACTATCACAACCGCATAAATTTTCACAGGAAAAGTTGCGGACCGCCGTACAAAGAAGGCTCTTCTTGTGGTCCTCCCCTCTGCATAGCAGTAGTTTTGCCAGAAGGTAAAACCTGCACACAATGGGTTGAATTTCCATGGGGTTTCTCCCAATTGTGCCATAACCCCAATGACTGATGATAAATACACCAGTGTCGAAGTGCTAGATGAAAACTTACAAAAGTCCCAATCATCATATCTTTATATATGATTTGTTAAAAATGATATGTGGTAATTTTTTTCTTTTTTTAAATAAAAGGTTTCCTTTCCACGATCAGGTATTAGGTAATATACATATATTACAAAGTAATCTTACTGTACCACTAAATCTGGGGAGGGTAAACTTCACAATACATACTATTGAACATTTAAAATTCGACAGTAGGCCCCTGAGTTAAAGTTACAAATTTACAATCTTACATGAGTAATTTATTTCTGAAACAGCATATACTAGGAAAATATTTTATAGCATGGTACAATATTTATGTTAATAAACCTGTAGCAGCTGGTGGTAGAAAGCAGACTGTATAATAACACATTCTGTTGTTCCATAATTAAACTAGAAAGTCTGTTAAGATCACTCTTATTTAAGTTGAACTTTCCCTCTGGCAAATTTGAGTTTATTATTAAGTGTCATTAGTTAACCAAGTAAAACAGGCAATGCACATTACTTATTCAGCGTTCAGTAAATTAATGCACTTAATTTTTGCCAAAAAGAATTTGAAAAAGATACTCCAACAAGTTATACTGCCCTCAAAATATTAATATATATGTACAGATTGAAATATTACAATAAAATGTGCTCAAGCAGCAGTGTTACAGACGACCCTCCTCCATTGCAGACGGTCCAACATGTTACAACTATCATTCATGTTACTGAAGCAAAAACAGTCCTGTTATTTTTTTAATCTTGTATATGAAAACCCAATTCATGAAAACATACTTTGTCAACTATAAAAAATAGCCTCAGTGGGAAATCTCATGACCTACATCAGTAAATTGCATGTGTAAGCTGTTCTATGTCAGTCACTGTCAGTCAAATGAATGCATTAAAAAAAAAACTGTGCCTTGGAGCCATGATAGACGCAACAAGAATGCTAATATTGACTTTTCAGCATAAAACTTACAATAAATATTAACATCTAAGAATGGCTACTCTATTACAGAGAAATACATTATCGGTAAAAGTCAATGGCAGAAGGCTGTTTTCAGAAAGCAAGAAGTGGGGAAACCGCCTGGGATATGGGCTGATTGATTTAATCAACTATTAGGTCAGGAAGTGCAATCGACCAAATTACTCCCCCTTCCCTTAGAAAGAAGAAAAAAAGAAAGACTTGCATTTATATAGCGCTTTTCACGGCCACCGGACGTCCCAAAGCGCTTTACAGCCAATGAAGTACTTTTGGAGTGTAGTCACTGTTGTAATACTGCTACCATAGTGCCTGAATATTTTGATTTCTCAGTGCAGTTATTCACAAGAAAGTATATTATCTTAACTGTAATGACACTCATTTTTGTTACAGAATTTACTATGCTGATTGCTAGATTGAACTAGCAATGATAGCAAAACAATGAACGTGAGGTTCTATTTAATAAATCGTACAGAAAAAAAATATTAACCTGGTATACATTAAAAAATTAATGGGCCTGAGATTATTTGGGGGTTCCACTAGTCTCGTGCTGTAACTCTGGCGGGGTCTCCGCCATTTCTGGGAGGTTGCTTCTGTCCGACCCTTTCAAGGCCAATGATGGGTAGGACTAACAGAAGGGATTCCCTAAGTCGGGGGTTTTCGCTCCTGGACATGGCACTACAGTGGCAGCCAGTAGGCTCAGTGAGGTAATGCGTACTAGCCTCCACAAGGGCAAGTGTGGGCTCCACAAGTGGATTCATGGATTGGCCCTTTGCTGGCACCAATCATCAGAGCAATGCCAGGGCCAGACGGTGGGGCTGCATAATCGCCACCACGGATGAACCAATGCAGGGATTTCAGTTGGCATGGGACTGGTAGATGCCGTAGGTACACCTGAAGTGGTGGTTACGCTTTCCTGCCCCTGCTAATGAGAAGTCCTGACTTCAGCTGAGTCAGTGCTAGATGGCACCATTGGGTACAATCGTGGCGTAACTGCCAGAACCACGGCCTGAACAAATTCAGGATCAGTGAGTGTATTTAAATGAGATGATTACGACTGCAGGTATTATGAATTATGATATGACTTAATGAAAAAATGCAGGAAGTAAGGACAATACAGTATCTGATTTAGTAAATCAGGATTTATATGGATTACTGAGGGAAGAATTCAGAATATGGCAGGGTATATTCATAGTATTATGATTGTATATTTCTTTCATTCCCTCAACATTAAATTGCTAGCTTTTACAGACTCACCATAGCCAAAAGAATATTGACTTACCAGTCAGAAACACCTTATAATACTTTTGGTACATCAGTACAATTTGCCTATGTGTTTACTCCCAAAAATAAGTTTCTACTTCAGGTTTGTGTAACTGGTTACTTAACATACACCCATACCATTAAGCGTCATCAACAGAACATTTCTTACCTCTTACATGGTATTAATGTCCTAAAACTCTTTCTATGTTGGTATATTATTCATTCAGTAAGTTGATTAAAGTTAAAATTTGTGACATTTACAATAGAACCAATCATGAGCTACCCATATCTTGCACTTGATTTTGTAAACAGCCAGGAATCGGCAGCATGTGACAAGGATACTTCTTTAAATCTGCAGCAAGTGAATGTATTACTGTTCATAGCTCAGGTACGATGTAGATCAACTGTAATACTGTACAAGTAATCCTTGGCAGAACACGGTACAATCTCAACAGCATCGCAAAAATAGTTAGTATACTATATGCATGATAGAGTTAAGAGATTGTCTGGGTCTGAATTTAATTGTAATTTCTGATTTTTGTTTTAAATTTGATTATATCAACTAATTAAAAATACACAATCTAACTGTAGTTACATTTTTCTTTAGTATAGTTATTTAAGGAGCTGTCTGACTATACAGCCCTACATTGTTTAAAATCAATGATGTACGTTATTAGGTTATTGATTAATAAATTAACCATCGTACAAGTCAAGCAATTACAACCTTTCAGCGGCATTTTAAACTTATAAAACAATACAACACAACAAAAATGTTTGACATTTGGCATCATTGAAAGAAAAACTGGGGATAAAAGTTCTGCAAGTCAGCAGATGCCTTTTCACCAATCAAGATGCACAAGAACACAAAGGGGGTCATTTTCACCTTCACCGCTGTTGGAGCAGATCACCTGCCCATTAGAGAACTCGCCTAATTTTCATTTCCACTGAATTCAACAGAAAGGTGAAAATTACCTCCAAAGAGACAGATTTTGTCATCATATGCAAACTGTTATGTGCAAATGTGTGAATACATTTGTTTGCAAATATGCACATGTACCCAACTACAGTTTTCTCTGCCAGTTGTCGATCGGCAACACGTTTAAATTTTCATAATACGCAACTGGGTGCATGTGTTCAGCATTGATAAATAATCCAATTTCTGCAACTGTGAAGCATGGAAAGAATATTTTGTCTACAATTTGTGTGTGTCCTCTGACAGCTTGCAGTGTGCAAAGATCCCCACCCCCCACTTCAAACCACAACATATTGATCACATTTGTGTGCATAAATTGCTTAATTAACAATCAAGTTGCCTGTTTCCAAAATTGGACTCAATACTTCAACAATCAGGCCACTACATAAACAATGTAAATCACATTACACCGACATAGATACTGGATGTGCAAAACAAATGAATACATTTGGTAGTGATCACTGCATCAAAAGATAGACTTGAGCCCTGGTTGCACTGTGAATTTTCCAGATAATTGGATCAAATTGAAGTCAATGGGGCAGGAGGATAGGTACTTTGATTTTTGGGTGAAATCTGGCCAGTTCGTCTGGATTTTGTGTATTGTTTCTCAGCTTTTATTACATTCCTTCCTCTACAGTACTCTCTCTCTCATGCCACCTCAGTTAGGCACAGGAGTTGGCTGAATATGATTAAGAACAACTTTTATTTACTGCTGAAGTCAAATAAGCAGACTGAAACAAAATAGTAAATTCCCTAAAGTAACAGTCACAGATATTACATAATGTGCTTTTAAATTCTCTCCATGCTTCTTACATGTTTGTAGCGCCAAAATTTAAGCCTCAAGAACTGTAATATATGTGGGTAGAACAAATGAAGGACAGAGACATGATGAATTGCTAGTCCGTGTGCTTGTTTTACTAGGCCAGAGCAAACTGAGCGTGCTCATACCAAACCATGTGATAATACATTACACTGCTTTCCCCCTTAAAAAAAATGTATTCCCCTCTCAAAAAAAAGACTTACATTTATATAGCGCCTTTCACGACCACTGGACGTCTCAAAGCACTTTACAGCCAACGAAGTACTTTTGAAGTGGAGTCACTGTTGTAATGTAGGAAATACAACAAACTATGGCCCCACCTTTCCCAGCATTACATGTACCACATAACAAAACCCCTGGCTTTTATTCTTTTAAATGAACTACAAATCCAGTTTAATAACAGGTTTGCAGAGCCTTCCTGACCTCCTTGCAGAAGGTTTTGGTGTTAAACCAATTTTCGGGCTGTTTTGTTTTGGTTCCGAACTCAAAACTGATCCCGTTTCTATCTCAGACTTGTTTGAACCTGGTATTTCAGTTACTGAAGTCTGAACGGAGTCAAACTTATGTATGTGTTCATGATCAAGTGGTTCACGATCATGTCTTGGTTCATCTCTAGCAGAGATCATTTGATCTACATGAACACTTTGTGTGAACTCGACTTGCCAGGGGGACGGAGAACACGAACACACGCATTTTGCTTGAAACTATGTTCTTTCTGATTGGCGTCATAATAACGTTTCTGACTCAACTGTTTCTGTTCAACTGTTGAGGACAAATTCGGTTGAACAAGACTCAATTGTGTTCTCAATCTCCTCTTCATCAAGAGTTCTGCTGTGGTATGTCCAGTTGTAGTGTGCGGAGTAGTTTGGTGCTTCAGCAAGAAATTTGCCAAATGTTGCTTCATGCTGAGTCCCGAGTAACCCTGCAACACTTGCTTTTTGAGAGCTTCTTTCACTATTCTGAGTGACCTTTCGGCTGCTCCGTTTGAAGCTGGATGACATGGTGGAACGAGAGTGTGCTTGATACCATTCTGTTTTATGAATTCTTGGAATAGATCAGAACGGAACTGAGGGCGATTGTCAGAAACAAGCTCTTCAGGTAAGTTATAACATGCAAAGATACCTCAATTCATCTATGGTACGTTCAGTTGTAGTATTTGAACCCATAAGTTTCACTTCAATCCACTTTGAGTGACTATCTACAAGTACCAGGAAATAATCATTTGCTTTCTCACAGAAGTCTACATGTACTCTCTGAAAAGGTTTACTTGGCCATGACCAGGGTTGTAGTGGAGTTTGGGTGGTTTGTTTCTGCAATTTTGGCAAACGCTGCATTTGCTGACAAGCAATTCAAGATCACTGTCCAATCCAGGCCAGTAAACAAAGCTTGTTGCAATTGATTTCACACTGATGATAATTGGATGTTCAGTATGAAGTTTGGCTAGAATTCTATCTCTCAAAGAAGTAGGTACCACCACTCTCTTTCCCCACTTGATACAACCTTGCTCACAGGACAATTCAGTATGACGGTTATGAAATGGTTTCAATTCTGCGTGAAAATAGCACCTTCACTCCCAACATGTGTCTTCACGTGGCAACCTGGACAAGGCATCTGCGATTGCATTTTGCTTTGAAGTGCGATATTCAATCGTATAGTCATATTGTGACAACAACACTGCCCAACGTTGCATTCTTGATGCGGCCATTGCAGAGATGGTAGATTTGGGCCCCAATATTGCTAGGAGCAGTTTCTGATCGGTTATCAGGGTAAACTTTCTGCCGATCAGGAACTGTTGGAATTTCTTGATTCCAAACACTATGGCGAGTGCTTCCTTTTCAATTTGTGCGTAGTTTCTTTCGCTCTTTGTGAGGGTTTGCGATGCGAACGTGATTGGTTTCTCTTGGCTGTCATCCATTACGTGGCGTATTACAGCTCCCACACTGTAACTGGAAGCATCACACGCTAACTTAAGCTCACACTCTGTGTCGTAGTGCACAAGTTGATCACGACTAGAGAGACTTCTCTTACAAGCGTCATAATCTTCCTGTTGTGCTTTAGTTCACTTCCACTGGACATCCTTCTTGAGGATATTGTGCATTGGAGCGAATATGGTCCCTAACTCAGGTAAGAAACGTGCATAGTACTGGACCATTCCAAGGAAAGATCTTAACTCAGACAGGTTCTGTGGCTTTGGAGCATTGATGACAGCATCAACCTTTTCCTTCACTGGTTGCAAGCCATTTGCATCAACTTTCAGACCAAGGTACACAACTTCGGGCAGCACAAAAGCACATTTGCTCCTTTTCAATTTTACATTGTGCATTCAACCTTTGAAGCACTATATCTAGCACTTCTAGATTTTCTTCCTCGCTGTTTGTTGCGCTCAGCACGTCGTCTTGATTGCATAAGCAATTTGGAACTCCTTGCAAAATCTTAGCCATCGTAGCCTGGAAGATTTTGGGGGAGGACTTTACACCATATGGCAGCTTGGTGGATGAGTACGACTTAAGAAACAGAAAAAATTAAAAAGAAAAGAATGCAATCGCCACCCAACAGCAACAATGAACGCAAGATTAGCAAGCAGAAGTAGGGGAATAAGTGGCCGCACTTTAACCAAATAAAACATCTGATTACGAAGGCAGCGGTCAACATACAAGCAGGATCAGACCAAGAAATAGATCATAGAAGAGAATGCCATATTCAGAAGGCTAAAAGAAGCTCAGATATATAAAGAAAGTCCAACACTGCATCCGGCTTCCTGCACCCACCCTTCCCCCCCAACTCCGAAACTGAGACTGCTTTCTTCTGACCTGAGATACCCCCCAAGTAAGGAAAATTACCAATGCCGAACCCCACCCACACAGGATAACATTTCACCTGATGAACACTCCTGGCAAATCACTGAGGCAGGATATCAATTCTCAATATCCCTCCAACCCTCAATGATTACTGCCCTTCATATCCACAACCCCCCCTTGCCCTCACTGAGCAGAATGTCCTAAAATTCCCTCCCCCCCCCACCCCCACCGCCCCACAAATGAACAGGATAACTGCACCAAACCCCACCAGCTCACTAAGCAGGATTTTGGGCCACAAGTCCCCCCGCCCACATCCAACGGCATTGCACCCCCGCCCCCCAACACAAATTTTCCCTTGGTCCTAACTCATAGAACACTTTCCAACATTGAAACAGAGAAATTTTAGCATAGAAGGAGACCATTTGTACTTGTGCCGCTGTTCATCTGTATCCGACATATCTATCCCAATCATCGACTCTTTCCCTGTATATTTTTTTACATTTTTCTTCTCCAAATATTTATCAATTCCCTCATAAATCCCATGAGGCATTCCATATTTCAATCACACTTTTCAGAGAAAAACAATTTCTAACCTCCAGTATTTATTCTAAATTTATAACCAATTTCTACTGGTTCACTGATCAGTTGCACCTTTTACTCTCTTAAATCCATCTAAAACCATCAACACTTCTATTGTATCCCCCTTAACCTCTTCTGATCTAGTGAATAAAGACTTAGGCCGGGAATTTGCTTACCTAGGCAGGTCCGTGGTGGATCCCGACCCCACTGCTGGCTCCAGCCCGCTGTGTAAAATGAATTTTCCTTGATGGGGCTGTTAAGCCCGCCCAGCCCGTTTCCCGGCCAATTAGAGGAAGCGGGTCTCGTGATTTCATTTGATGACACGTCATCAGCCGATTTCCTTAAAGGGACCATATCCAAATTTATTTTGACATTTATGCTATCAGTGTTCTACATCATTGAGGTGCCGCAAACACTGACAATGACAGAGGCAGAGGGCTGCACCCAGGCTCTCCCATGACTCCCTCCATATGAAGGGAGGTCCTCATCCCTTCCAAGGGGCGGAAGTGACCTCCCCAGGAGATCAACACAGCCTGGTTGCACATTTCAGAGGAGGGCACAAGCAGGGATGTGGTCAGGAGGACCTGGGTGCAATGCCGCAAACATTTCAATGATCTCAGTAGATCACGAAACATTAGTACAAAGCCACACTCAACCTCATCCTGCTGTGCCTCTCATCACATCCCCACCACTCTGCTTTCCCTACCCTACTCCTGCACATCCTTACACCAACTTACCTTGCATTTCCACCCATCCCTCTCTATCTACATTATCACATCCCCATCTCATTGGCCACCCCGCACACTCACCCTCATCCTTGTGCAATCATACCAACTAACAACACACTTGGGTGTTTTATGCAATGTTCATGTAAAGTTTCTGTTAATGTGGTGTCAAACATTGAAACCATTATTTTCAACACTTTGCGTTCTTGGACAGATTTATGTGCACCTTTGGAAGTGGCTTAGTGAGTTGCAGTGAATGGTGAAACATAACGGTACCCCCCGCAATGGTGGTGAGTGTGAAAGGAATGGCTTGGGAATTGTAGAGATGCTTTATGGTGTTGGTGTGAGGTGGTGCCAACCTGGTGTATCATGTGGCAGCCAGGATGTACAGCGTCAAGTGAAGTAAATCTGGCCATGGTGAGGTCATCCCTGGCCTCCCGGGCAGCAATGTGGTCGAGGGCTGATGCCCTCTGTCCTGTGCAGCATCAGGTGGTTGCGGAGAAGGTTGGTGGTGTTGTTGTTGTTGCTGCTGGTGTGCCTGGTGCTGCTGGTGTTGGGGCTGATCGTGGTGGGATTCTGAGGACCAAGGTGAGAGAGTATAAAGGGCACCCATGCTGATGGAATAGATGGCAGGTGAAGTTGAGATGACAGAAGCGATCTGTCAACGGTGAGAGAGGTAATGAGGTCAGACTGGATGTGTAAAGACTTGCAGCATGGTGAATCTGTTGTGGAAATGCAGTGAGGAAGAGCTTGTGGCTGAGGGGAGATATCTTTGTAAGGTGGGAGCTTTTACTGTACATTTGAAGCTGTCAACTCAACAGCTGATTCAATGGCCACTGAACTCTCGCCTCAGCTTGACAGACGTGATCCCCGAGCAGTGAGGACTCCGTGAATGAACACGTAAAATCAAAAGGTGAGCTCAAATATATTCTTAATGATCTCTAAACAAAGTCATAATTACCTGAATTGGGTCCCCTGCTGCTGCGTGTCGGGTCTGCTCAGCGTCGACAGACCCGACATTGGGAAAGGCGTGTGGTGGCGGGTTCACAGCAGGATCCCGACCCGCTGGGGAAAAAAAACTTTCCCACTCAACCTACCACCGATCGCGCCCGCTGACCCTCCGCAAAATTTCGGCCTTCGTTTTTCAAGCATTTCATCATTTTAAACCCTCTTATCCTTGGTATAATCCTAGTAAATCTATGTTGCATCTTTTGCAGGCTTAGAAAATCTAGGGCTGAAAATCCACAGTAACCACATTTTAGCATAAGTGCTAGACTGCACCTGTCTGAGACCTCTGGCATTGACCCTGCCAAAGTTCATGGCATCAGAGGAAGTTCCTTGATTTGGATGCAAATGGCCGGCCCCTATAGGTTGGAAAATCAGACATCCTCTGCTGGGTCTGGGGTCAGGAGGTGCCAGATCTCCCTGGAAAGAAATCCAAAGGGGGGAATTTTGCCAGCGCTCAGGGGGGCGGGTTTGGAGGCAGGACTGCTGGCAAAATTGCAAAGATTGACAGCAGGTCCCGAAGCCTCTGTCAACCCGCCTCCATACAATCTTCCCAAGTGTCGGGTCCCCGATTTGCACAGGAACCCGACACCTAGCGGCGGGAAGAGGATTATAGGCACTTAACTGCCTGTTAACGGGTAGTTAACTGGCAGTTAAGAGGCTTTTTTCAATTTTGACAGGTCGACTGTGGGCTTCCCAATGTCCGGACACCACGCCAGGGTAAGTGTGGCGTGCTGTGGGTCTACTGTAAGGTTTGTGCATTGATGACAGCTGCAGAAGTGGTGTGAAGGATCCAATGGTACACTGGTGAGTTTCAGAGGTAAGAAAGTGTTGGGAAAATCATTTTTAACGTATTTAGTCTTTTCTGAAGGTAACAAGGTTTGAAGTGTTTGTGTAGTCCCACCTCATTGGAAGAACCTCTCTCACCAGTGACAGATCGCTTCTGTAACCTTACCTGCAGCTGCCATCTGTTTTATCCTAAGGAGAGAGTCACTGGAGAGCCTAGGAGCAAGGGCTCACCTTTGTACAGTGATTGGCAGTGTTTGCAGCACCTCAATGCTGTCAAACACTGAAAAATCATGTCATAAAAAAATGTGCGTGTCCCTTTTAAGAAAACCGGCAGATGACGTGTCATCAACTGATGTCATCGGACACCGACTTTCTCTTAATTGGCCAGCAAGCCCGCAGGGCGGGCTTAACAAGGCCAATTGACGTAAAATTATGTCTGTGCGTCGGGTGTCATTGGGAGCGGGATCGGAACCCGCGAGTCAGCTGGCCCGCTCCCAACTCGCACCGAAACGTGTCCCCATTGGTTCCCTTTCTCTACTGGGGTCCAGGCTGCGACCCAGACCATATTTCCTCAGACTTTGCTTTTCAATGCTAATCAGCCCTACTCCCTTTTTTTTTAAACTATTATTTTTATGTGCCTATATAATCCATTCCTATTTCCTTTGACATTTGCTTCCAATCTTACACCATATTCCATTTTAGCCTTTCTAATCTATTTTGTTTCCCCTCTATACTCAGCTTGATTTTCTTTGTATTGCTAGCTCTAAATTCATCATATGCTTTTTTTAAGTCTCAATTGAATTTTTCTACTCATCCAAGGTTCTCCAGCTTTACCTACACCATGTTAGTCCTGTGGGAGTATGTCTAGTTTGAACCCTAATCATCGCCTGTTTGAAAGATTTCCATTGCTTGGTTACTGTCTTATCTGCCAATGTTCTCTTTCCAATGCACTTGCGCTAGTTCCTTTTTATCTTACTAAAGGTTTTTTTCAATCAAGTACCTTTGTCTTTGACGGTTCTCCTTCCTTTTAAATGTTATGCTGTGCTTGGCTGCTATCAATTTTGTGTGTGAAATCACTGGGATCGCCATCAAGCTTGAAATTAAAGCTTAATTTCTTAAGTTTTTCATTAGCAAACAGCAACAACACCAACTTGCATTTATATAGCGCCTTTAATGTAGCAAACTGTCCCAAGGTGCTTAACAAAAGCGATATCAATCAAAACATTCTTGACTCCAAGCCACAGAAGGAGAATCAGGACAGATGTCCAAAAGCTTGGTCAAAGAAGTAGGTTTTAAGGAGAATCTTAAAGGAGGAGAGAGAGAGAGAGGCGGAGAGGTTTAGGGAGGGAATTCCAGAGCTTAGGGCCAAGGTAGCTGAAAGCACAGCCGTCAAAATGGTGGAGTGATTAAAATTGAGGATGCGCAAGGGATCAGAATTGGAGGAGCGCAGAGTTCTCAAAGGCTTGTAGGGCTGGAGGAGGTTACAGAGATAGGGAGGGGCGAGGCCATGGAGGGATCTGAAAACAAGGATGAGGATTTTAAAATTGAGGTGTTGTCAGACTGGGAGCCAGTGTAGGTCAGCAAGCATGGGTGATGGGTGAACGAGACTTGGGTCGAGTTAAGATACGGGAAGCAGAGTCTTGGATGAGCACAAGCTTATGTAGGGTGGAAGGTGGGGGGCTGGCCAGGAGAGCACCTGAATAGTCATGTCTATAGGTAATAAAGGCATAGATGAGGGTTTCAGCAGCAGATGAGCTGAGGCAGGGTCAGAGTTGGGCGATGTTAGAGGTGGAAGTAGGCAGTCCTGGTGATGGAGTGGATTTGTGGTTGAAAGCTCAGCTCGGGGTCAAACACAATACCAAGGTTTGGCTTAGCTTCAAACTGTTGCCAGGGATGGAAACGATGGCCAGGGAATGGAGTTTGTGGCGGGGACCAAAAATAATGGTTCCAATCTTCCCAATATTTTGTTGGAGGAAATTTCTGCTCAGCCAATACTGGATGTCAGACAAGCAGTGTGACAAATCAAATTAGATATGAAAGATGCATGTTTCTTTCATATATATATATTTCTAACTCAAATCAAACTATTGCAATCTTTTTTTCAATAAATTTACACCCACTGAACAGCGAAGTCGATATCATAGAGGCAATTTGACAAAATCACCCTCTTAGTGTGGAGCCTCACCTTCCATTAGCACATGTCTCGCATTCAGGTGCATGTTCCCCAGGATTCTTTTACTAATAGAAGTAAATAAGCAGAGCAATTTTGATCATGCATGTAGGAGACATGGGAAGTAATTTTATTAAATTATGCTCTCAACATGCAGAAGACCATGAGGAATATACTCCCAAACTCTCAATATGTACTCCCAGCAGGTGAGGTCCATGCCAGGAAGATGATTTCATAAAATTACCCCTCAAGCCTCCTGCATGTTTGGTCAAAAATGACCTCCTTTCCCAGTTAGAAAAGTCAAAAAAACTTCCCTATTCTAATTTTATTCATTTTAGGGATTTTACTATATCTCAAAAGATAAGGAAAGGATGAATAAAAATGAAATATGTAGAATTTAAAACACAGAAAAAATTGCACATCAGGAACCATTACTGCCTCATTTGGGAATTTCCATGATATCTGCTCTGAATAATCAGCTGAATTGATGCTATGGTGGCCATTAGGGACAATGTGTGTCACAGTAGCTGTTCAGTTTTTTGCAACACAATTTTCACAATATAACTTTTATTCAGTTTTTATTACTATAATTTTCCAAATAACTTTTTTTTAGTGGAAGACATGATCAGTGATAAAATTGGGTGAAACACTTTCATGAACTTGATAATCCTTTTTGATTTAAGATGGGGATTTAAGAAAAATTATAATTTTCTCTCACCGGGTAATTCTTTTGGAAGAACATCCAGCCCATGTAGAGAGGTGCTTATATTTTTAATTTATTGATTATCTTCCTCAGAGCACAGATTAAATTATGTTATTCATTTCATCCTCTATCCTCCTTTAACAAAAAGATTACAACACAATCAACTAGTCCTAGGGCTTCCCTTCAAAAACATTAGAATTACACCAATTCTTTAACAGAAATTAGATTTTTCCAAATGCTTGCAAAACGTCCATCAGAAATGATATTTTTTGGGAACACTACCAATAAAAATTGAGTGCAGGTACAAAGAGTTCCACTATTGGGATGCTCAGCAACTTTTATGACTTGATTTTACAAAGACTTTATGTAGAGGAATTATTTACTCATAATTACTCACAATTGACTGCACTTGCTGGTACTCAAAGTGCTCAACATAAATCATGTCACTATTGTCTAGCACCATTTTCCTTCTACTGACAAGGAGCCAAGTGAAATGAAACAAAAAGGAAGACATAACCAAAAGGCAATAAAACCACACAAATACTGGCCCAGAATTTGTGGTCAGCAGCGAAGCGACGGCGATTGCCACTGACCTCGAAGAAAGCTGCCCACAAAGATCTCACGATCTCTATGGCGAAAACGTTAGCTTTCTCAACCTTAATTTGATTGTAGCGCTGTCAAATGGGGATCTCCAGCATACAGCAGCAGTGATGGCATCAAGCTGTCTAAGCAGCCAATCACATTGAAGAATTCTCACAGATGGCAAACCAGGAAATAAAAAGCAGCTTTTATCAATACTTGTTAAAAAAAAATTTGAGAGAGCGCGAAGTAAAGATTGGGACATACACATGGGGTTAAGGTAGAAGCTGGAATATCATAAACAAACTTTAAAAAAATATTTTTTATTATTTTAAAAATCTAGTAATTTTTATCATAATGGAGAAATTTGACATTCCAGAAATATAATATTAATTTATGAGGGCCAGAACATATGTTCAGCAGTCAATATGCTGTTAAAACCCCAAGTACACCTCTTTCAAAAAGGCTTAACATTTTATGGGGTGTTTAACAGCGATATTAGAGCGGAAATGAGGAAGGCTGGAATTTTGTTTACCTGGGCGGGTCAGGTGCAGGTGGTTGGCATGGCGGGTCGCGACCCCGTACCTCATTTTATGCCGCTCCTCAGAACGACTTTCCCTTAATGAGGTTGTAGCAATGAGGTGACAGTGGTTCCCAATTTTGCTGAACACACTTTTAACCTCTAGAAACCTAAACCTGTGCTGACAATGCACTCAGCAACAGCATCTGCCTTAGGAAAGTAACTAGGGGGGTGATTTTGCCAATGAGGGCACGTTGGAGGCGGGACTGCTGCTTGTCGGGTTTTAGTCGCGCCTCCATAGACGTCTGGCCAACCCACGCTATTTTCCCTTGATTGACCTCGTTAAGCCCGCACCAGCGTGCTTAGCAGGCCAATTAAGGGAAAGCCGGTGACCGAGAACGTCAGCGTATGACGTTTCATCTTGAATTGTCATCATTTGACAGCTTTGGGAAACTGTCAAACACTGACATTCTCTGCTGTTTGGTGAGTTCTTGTACTCAAGGCTCACCAAACCTATTTCCAGAGCAGAAATCAGATGGCTGTTGCATCGGAGAATGCAGCAGCCATTCTGTCATCTCTGCCGTGGAGATGCCGGAGCCTCCAGATCCCCAACGATTGAAGCCTGCTGGAAGAAACACTTTTCACTCACCTCGCATACTTACCTCTCCACACTTGCACCCATCACTCACCTCCACAGCGCACTTTTAGACCCCTCCGACCCCCGCAGACCCACTGCTCGCCTTGCTGATCCTGGCGGGGTTTCCCGACGTTGTGAAGCCCGCGCCTCTGCTGGAAAAATGGGGATAATCCTCTTAACTGCCTGTTAACTACCTGTTAACAGGCAGTTAAGTGGCTGTAAGCCCCTTCCCGCCTCCAGGAGACGGGACCCAGCGCGGGTCAGCTACCCACCTCCTGGGAAGATGGCACAGAGGCGGGCATCCCGCCCCCAGATTCTGCCATTTTCCCGGCCTGACCTGCCTCCAAACCTGCCTCCCCAGGGCTGGCAAAATCACCCCCTAGGTGTCAGGTGGGAGTATTTATTGTGCTTTCCATGCTGTGCAGTAATGAGTTCCATCAATGGCCACTGAACTTCCGCTTTAGGTTCACAGATGTGGTTCCCGAGCTGCGTGATTCCCGTGATCATGCAGTGAAATTAGGTCGCCCGCCTCTGCTGTTCGGGTCGCGGCCGCGCTAGCAAACACGCCCGAGTAAAAGGTGCGAGGAGGCGGGATGAAGGCGGGTTCCCGACCCGCTCCGCTTTATTTCAACTTTCATTCCTGACCTGCCTCCAATCCCGCATGCACAGCAGTAGGAAAATTCCGGCTGAAGTTTTTGTCAGTTCAAGTGATTACACTGATTGCCGGCTATGGAGAGTTGCACAGCGTAGCCTGTGGCAGAGCAGGGAATGACTGACCACAACCTCAGGAGTTCCGCATTTATCTGCGCATGCGCAAAATTCTGAAGGTACGGTCAGTTTCAGAGGTGTAATGACAGCAAACGCTGTCAGTTTCACCGTAACTATCACCGTAAAATCCGGGCCAATGTTTTTAAGAGTAAATTGTTATAATATATGCAGAAACAGTTACCTTGCTTGCTTGCAAACAGTCCCTAGTACATAATATAATAAAGGAATATTACAGAAAGAGAAAGGTGATTGTTATGCATATATGTAGCCTATATATTTTGTCGAGAATGCCAGATGTACAGATATGTGGGAATATTTTGGTGAAAGGGTGAAAACAGGCGTTAAATGGGTGCTGTGCTTATAAGACATGCCTGTTTGAAAGTCTGGTTTTAGCACGCAATTTTGGACCTATTTTCTGATTACCATAATTTGAACCTGCCTGGAGGTGCTAAAACAGACACCTGCAGGTTTAGCACTTGAGCGCTGATTAGACACAATTTTCGTGGAACAGTATGTGTGGGTTCTACTCAAACACATCCACTGAAGGTGTGGCATGGGCTGGCTGACACACAGTGGCAGTTTTCAGGATGGCTTAGGGACCGAGTGAGAGGGCGCACAGGTTCTCGGACGTGGCACTGGTGGTCCTGGTGGAGGAGGTCCAGAAGAGGAGGGATGTCCTGTACCCGCAGGGAGGAAGGAATCCACCTCGCCCTCCTGTCCCTCTCTACTGCAGCAGCGGGTGCTTCTCTGCCTGGCCTCATCTCCTCCTCCCATTCCTCCTACAGACCAAGGGGGACCCCTAGCTAGATGCCCATGACCAAGCACTCCCTTTCTTCTGGGACTCCTATAAAGCGTCCAATAAAGATGAGTAGCACAGCACTCACTCATTTAGGTGAAGTCCTCAGAGAATTTCCGCAATAAATGTTGATAGAGTGTTGGTGAAGTCTTGACAAAGTGTACCAGAAAGTCTTCAAACCTCCAGCAGCAAGTGACCCATAAAAGGTGCTATAATTTAAGTAGTGCTCGAAATCCTCAGCAATAACTTGTTTACTTCCAATCAGCTGGTCACTGTTAGGAAAGGGCGTTAGGTCAAGTGCTATCCACCAAAATGCAGTGCAGCCTCTTTAATAAGCGCTAGCAGGCAATTTAAGTGGTAATCAGCCCCTTAACAATCCTCCAGGCAACCGTTCCTAGCGCAAGCTTCAACTCCTTTACCAAGATGGCTTCTTGCTCTAAAAGCTGTTGAAACCACCATTTCAGCTCAAGACCCCATCTTGGCCAACTTGGAGGCTCTTTAGTGCCTGAAGGAGCCGTTGAAAATCACCCCTATTGCATAGAGACTCTGGATGGTTGTGAAGGAAGAGTAAAGAAAAAGCACGCACTGAAACTCGTTTTTGGTGGACACACTAATGATCTCCACTGTTAACGTATATAGATAAATTAACACAATCTAGAGAAATAATAAACAAACACTGAGTGTTGTCTTCCAGCAAACTGCTAACATAATAATTCACATATATATAGTTCATAAGATCTGTAGAGGTCTTAAAAGAACAAGGCAATATTTTCAAAGTGATGTTTTGCAATTTGTGACTTTTATGAAGAAAACTATTGAAATTTTCCACTGAACTTCAGAGCTACTGCCATGGATTTAATTTGAATTCTTCCAATCTGCATGTGCTAGTATTAAAATCTTCTCTAGCATGTTGTGCCATTGGCAAATATCTGCACCAGCGATACAGGGTTCAGTGGAACAAAAACATAGCTTCTGTACAAGAGAATATTGATCTGAAGCATAATAGTGTAACCACGAATCAATTTTTACAAATTGTTTTTCAGTGGTTGGTGCTGCATATAAGTAGTAGTAGCATTTGGTTTACATATTACTATTAAATGCATCTGCTATATGCGTAACAAAGCCAAAACTCTTAAATGCATTTCACAAAAAAATTAATTTTTTAACTTCAATGTCATATCCACCTATATATTGGCTGTGTGTTTCAGTCATCAAGGTTTTTTTTTTGAACACAGATTTTAAAAACTGAGTGATTTTCTTCAGAACATGCAGACATATTAAGCAAATTATATTTTATGAAAAGAACATTGCAAAACAGTAATTTTTTAGATTGAAAACTCAGATTTTGATATATGAAATTAATTGTGATCTTCAAGTGATTTTTGATATGGTACCTTGGTCCAAATGTCTGCCAGTGTTCCAACTCCTGAAATAGTCATCCTGAAAAAGTACAAAAAAGGATTTAAAAAAATATTTAATCTGTTTTTGTGAGTTATTAATGTTTTAACCTTCTTGTGAATAAATAATGGTAACACATGCACAATTGAAAAATAAATACAAACCTCAACCTCCTGCAAGGGCAAGCATTAGAAACAAGAAAAAACATCAAAAACATCAAGTTAAATAACAAATTGGT
This sequence comes from Squalus acanthias, assembly GCA_030390025.1. Classification (NCBI taxonomy): domain Eukaryota; kingdom Metazoa; phylum Chordata; class Chondrichthyes; order Squaliformes; family Squalidae; genus Squalus; species Squalus acanthias. The sequence continues at coordinate 144,196,212 of CM059426.1, read as the reverse complement.
AAAATCAATTTTGTCAAAAATATAAATGAAACATAATTGCCTCTAAGTTACATTCTAAGATGCAATATCAAAATCATTTTCCAGGCACAGCATTGAAACATTACCACTTTCTAAGTTAAACCTATTTGATATGCTTCCAATGTTAAGCATAAACCCTTTCATGTCATAAGATGTGCTCAAGTCTCTGGAGTGGGACTTGAACCCACAATCTTCTGACTCAGAGGCAAGGGTACTGGCAACTGAGCCACAGCTGACACAATTGGCATCAATAAAGTGATTATTGTTGTGATGCTTATTTCATTTTATTATTCCTTAAATTGTTTTACTTTTCACCATTTAAAAAAATTAGGATAGACTTTTCAATTAATTTCATTTTTTTGTTGACCAAGTGATGCTTTTATTATTTGCCTTAACTTAGTCAGTAATAAGGATTTGAAAATAAGAGGTGACATAACATGCTCTGTTGAGAACATATAAAAGTAAAATATCTGTTGAAAAACTTCACTAAACCAGATTTCAATTTTACATTTTATTATAGGCAATACAAAAAGAATTTGAAATATAGTGTTCCACTTTTATGAAGCTAAATAACACCCTACATGTGACAAAATGGTCACTTTTTAAAGATATCATAGACACGTATAAATTTACTTGTGAAATTATTTCTGACGCAAGTTTAGACTATAAACATCTGAGTTTTGCACTTCCGGCATCCCCTCTTAGTATTAAGCATTCTTAGAGATGGTTATGAAATGGCCAACTCCTTCTACTTTTTTGCACAAATGTGGCTTACACTCAACATTAAAGGAGTGCTCCTTGCTGCAATAATACATTTTTATATGTTCTCACACCACCCATCTTAATTGTATTTCTAAGTGAGAGGGGCACCTTATACTGAATTTCAGCAATATTTAGCTGTGGACTTTGAACGTGAACCACCAGGAGTGCAAGTATGACTGCTGAAACATATTTTACAAAGGACTATTACAGCCTGCAAAGACGGGAGATGTTTCATCCTCTCTAGTATGAATCACTGGGATTTATGACAGATCCCAAAGGTGAAAGAGGTTGTTCTAATCCACCACGTCACCCACTTATTCCAAACTCATACATTTGTGTTCTTAAGCTATTCTAAGTTTCATATAACCTTTCCACTTTTAAGGTTTACTTTTCAGCTTTTCTAACCCTTGATTCACAAAATTAGATTTATTGTTCCAAATAGACAGTGGGAGTTAACCCCCCACCACTGTTGTCCAGTGCTACTTTATACTAAAGTCCAGATGGTGAGAAAAAAGAGTCAGACCATGTCACGAAACAAATGATGATTCATTTTCCATTGCTCAACCAATGGTCTTATTGCAGCTGTTAATTCACTTTAGATTTTACTTCTGACAGCATGTTAAAAACTTTGCTAAATATCACCCATATTGGAAGGATGCTTTCAAAACTATCAGTTAAATAGAGACACATTCATATATCTTTAAACTTGTGAACACTTAGGCTTCAAAAATAAAAATGTACTTCCACAAGAGACCATTTCATCAATAATATTATTTCATATAATCTTGTTATTTTTTTTAAAAATTGAAACAAAAATGCATTATGTTATACTATATTTTATTTACAGTTACATTTTTTACCTTCCCCTCCATAGTTTTTCTACCACTCCTCTCCTAAAGGCATTGACTGCCCAGTGAGTACATTTCCAAGGATGCTGGTTGCTCTCAAGTACGTTGCTCAAGTACTTTATATGCGATCGACGAGACCATGCATGTCAATTCAATTATTGAGGGTAGGGGCATCACAGCCAGATCTGATCCTGTCTGTATGTAAAATCCAAGAATTTTCAGCATGGGTCATTGGACAAGATGACCCATTGCTCAATTCTTCCTCCCTAACCTAAATGTAGTATACTTATCAGCTAACTCAGCATAGACCAGCAATTGAACATAGGACCTCCTTGGTCCATATGGCTCAGTTACTTACAGTGTTAACCAATTAAGCCATTGGAGAGAATTAAGATAGTAATTACACTTAATGAAAATTCCAACTGTACCAAGTAGCTCATTTCAACTGGCTACCCACTACAGCTGGATATTGAAACATATACAAATGCTTCAAATGGATACTGATCCATAACTGCAATTCATTTCACCCAGATTAAATAGAAATTGATCAGACTAGAAGGTGCATCACCTTCCCTAGCAACAGGCTGATCCAGTACCCAAACTAATTGCTCTACAAGTTCCTGAATTAATTTAAATCCCAGTACACGGCAAATAAAGTATAAACGTTGTTGTTGTAAATGGAGTCTTGAAATTGAGATAAAAAACTGATGTGATTTTTCGAAAGCGTGGGCCAGTAAATGAATATAAAACATAATACTGAAAGCATTCTGTGCATGCTACATCATACATTTTTTACACTGCTACAAGCTTCTAAGATCACTGAATAATTATAAATGAGAAAAGCTACTTATTTCATCAATCCAGAGTAGTCCCACATTTCACCAATTGCATCATCTAATTGCTTCTTAAAGGATTCCAGGGTATTTGCTCCTCTACTCTATCTGGAAGTCCATTCCGTGTGCCACTTTCCCGCACAAAACCAATTCTTTGGCCAACTGTGGAAAAGAAATTGGCTCTAAATTCTTTTTCAGCAGATCTCAAAGTGGTTAAGTCACATACCCTACCCTAGACTGTTGAAAGAAGTCAAAGAGGAGAGAGCTAAGGATCTGGCCACAATTATGCAATCCTCCTTAAACATGCAAATTTTGCTGAGAGACTGCAGAGTAGCCTATGTAAAAACTGTGTTCAAGAATGAGGCAAGGATAAGCCAGTCAACTATAGACCAGTTAGTTTAACATCAGTTGTGGGCAAACTCTTAATGGATGAAATTGGTCTTCAGCGATTATGCAAAATGAGCGATAGCGAACTGGCAGCCAGTTTTACAGCCAGCCCAATTTTGTTTTTCATTGAGGTCAAATTGGCGAAGACCAATTTCACCTGCGTTAATTCTATGGCCTGGATATTAATCCGTCCACGATGGGCAGGAGAAGGTCGGTGTGAAGGGTTGAAATCTTAAAAACAGGGAACACATCCCCAATCCTCCACGTATGAGCCGGTTGCTATTTTTACGGTGCGGGTTTTAAGCCATGCGAGTATTCCTTCTTGGTGACGGGTGCAATTGGGAGCCTGATTTAAACTTAACTGCTGCAGAACGGTTTTCCCAGAGCTCAGGAAACCTGGCAGCAAAAGGGAGGCAGGAGCTGCCAGCTCCAGAGGGCAAATGCTTTTTGTAGCAATCCTTGTGGGCCAGGAGGAGGAGAAGAGCTCCACCCAACCCCTCAAGGAAGCTTTCAGCCTCCCTTCTGCGATTGTGGTCTTTCTCTAGCCCCTGCCGTGCTAGGACACAAACCAGAAATTGGTTTACATTGAATGCAGCAGACATCGTGCCTACTGGGTTCAGGATTAGCAGATCTACACGGGACCTACCCAGCCATCCTTAAAGAGTCGTTGGAGACGGCGACCAAAAATGTAAGTTTTCTAAAAAAAAATACTTGCCCTTAATGTGGAGCTGGGAAGAGCAGGACTGCTGCTCACGGCTCCACATTTAATCCTCTAGTCGGTGCCAGCCACCACTTGACCCCTTCCTGATTGACTCACCTTAGGTCCTCAGCTGGCGTCTCAAATGGCCGGTGTTGCTGCCCCCCATGAGACCAGCAAGCTGCTTCTGGGGCCACAACTAGCGCTTGCAGCTCGCTAGTATAAACAAATGAGGCCGGTGGACAAATCCTACATGATCCTACAGCCGGACACTTTAGGCGTATGCAGCCTTTGTATCCGGATCATGCCCTGATTGGGGTGCAATTCAATTTCTAGGCCAGTGTATTTGAATTTTCAAGTGATGTTCAATAGGTGTCAGACAAGAGGCTTGTTAGAAAACTTCAGGCATATAAGAGGAAATGCAGCAGCATGGATAGAAAGTTGGTTATCGGACAGTAAACGGGGGTAATTTTCACCTTCACCACTTGAGCGTTAAACTGGCGGAGCAGATTGCCTGCTCATTATAGAACCTTCCCTATTTTCATTTGCAAATAAGTAAGGAGCAATAATGAACTCTTCTTCCATTTTTACTGCTACTGTGAGTTATGCTCTCATGTTAAAATTTTGCTAATTTAAATTAGGGAGTGAAGGAAAGCGTAAATTACTTGTTAACAACTGTCAAATGCTTGTTAAAGAACCAGTCTGAGAAACCTGTGACAAATTGACTAGGGGGAGGGGTTATAAGCAAAAAGTGAATCCTGAACTCCATATAAACACTATCTCAAAAGAATAAGCACAGCTAGCACTTACTGTTTAATAAATCTAAATATAAAACTGTCCTATATCAATACAATGCATTAGATCCTTCAGATGTGTTCTAGAGAACTGTTATGCTGCGACTGGGTCAGGGACCCACCGCTAATATTCAAATGTCCCCATCCCTGGCATTTGGGATGGGGACATGGCAGATGCAAAGCACTGAACCTAGGTTCTGCCCTGCCATATTTCCAACGGTACAAGGGTGCCACCAGAATTTCTACCCTAGTATTTCAGTTCATCTCTTAGTTCAAGGGAAATGCACAAAAAATAACAAATGGAACTTAATATTTTAGTACTGTGCACATGACATAACTGATGTCTGACTTGTTCTAGAGGATGTGCATTTTCTTCAGTTTAAATAGGCATTATCTTACCATATTTAAGAAAACTTTGGCACAGCATGCCAGATCAACATTAGCTGCAATACGAAGCAAAATAGTAATCTATCTAGGAGATTTGTTGCTCATTAAAAGATGCAATTAAGCTTGCTTTGGAGTTGCAAAGAAATAATTAAAATTTTCAAAAAATTAGATCAGTAAACAAGGCCACGGATTGAGGGCCTTCTTAGTAAATTGGCATGACTCTCATATTGTCTGCTTTCAGACTGAGCTAAGCTATAGGTTTGGCAACTAACTACAAAATATAGTGTCAATGAATCACTCCTGCTTTCCACCCTATCACAGACCTTCACTTCTGTTCTTTCCTCCATTCCCCCTTTCCCTGCCCCTACACTTGCTTAAAATCTGTTACATCTCTAACTTTTTCCAGTTCTGATGAAAGGTCATCGATCTGAACCGTTAAGGGGGTGAAATTGGGTATCGACACGTTTGGGGCACTAACACTTGAAAAATTGAGAAAATTATCACCAGGCACTAATGTTTTTGAACTTTTCAAAAATTCGGGTTTGTGCTCCAGGAAGGAAGTGGAGCGCTAAATCACGTGCTCCACTTCCTTCTTGGAGCGCAATCGGCAGCAGGCGGGGCAGAGACTTCAGCAGCGCTGCACCGTTCAAAGGCTCCATCCCTCCCTTAAAGGGAAGGACCATCGCTGCAGGCTCTGCAATAGAAAAATTATCTACCTGGACCACCAAGCCAGCCGCGATCCAGTGCGATCAGCCCGCCACTGAAGCAGAATGCCGGGCTGATTGATCGTGGGCAGGAACCCGCGAAAAAAACATCAACAGGAAAGGGAAGGCTTTTTTTTTAAAACTTACCTCGGCCACCTCGTCTTTAATCATCGCCCCCGAAGCAGCCGCCTGCGCAATGTACACCTCCTGCAGCTGTCGGTGTTATCGACCAGCGATGCTGTAGGGGGTGAAAGTCAATTTCGGGTCCGGGGCGCTACCGGTGTGATGATGTCCTGATCTCCAGGCGAAGGAGATCGGGGCGCAACGCTGTAGTGCCGCCGCAAAACTCCTACTGAATATGGCGGGAGTCGATGTCAGCACTGTGCCTGGTCGCAAAGTCATATGCACCCCGTTAGCACCCCCGGGGGCGCTAACGGGAGGTGCAAAGGCACCCAATTTCTCGCCCTTAATCTTTTTTTCTCTCTCCACAGATGCTGCCTGACCTGCTGAGTATTTCCAGCATTTTCTGTTTTTATTTCAGATTTCTAGCATCCACAGTACTGTGCTTTTTTGTACACAATATATTTCACGTCTATATCCATTTCTCATGACCTTTTGTAAAATCTAAATAAATATAATGCTTTGCACATCAATAAACTATATACAGTGTAGAAAAATTTTAAACTATTCCAATAAGTTTCAATGCCAGTTGGTAATAATACACTACAACAGATTGGCTAGAAGCTTAAATTGCCTATACAGTATATAGTACCAAGAACATATATATTGAAAGTCAGCCCACCGGCGCTGTGTATTTGCAAGCAGAACCACCAATAAATAGACTTAAAAAGAAAGACTTGCATTTATATAGCGCCTTTCATGACCTCAGGACGTCCCAAAGTGCTTTACAGAAATGAAGTACTTTTGAGATGTAGTCATTGTTGTAATGTAGGAAACATTCATATTTTATTACCTCAATAAAACTTTAATAACTATTGGTGAGATAGTTTGATAAAACTATTGCAAAGCTCATAAACCAGTTTTGCTCTGCTTCTCTGCTCCCTTGAACATGACCCTACTCCTGCAACATGAGCTTCACAAATAATGCTGTGTCCCAAGTAGCATTTTGCTGGGGATTGAGTCACTGATACAGAACCTTGTAAGTAAGTATTGTACATGCCACAGGTGAACTTTTGAACTTTCATCACTTATACTACTTAAGGAGTAATTTAGCTGGTTATGAAATGTGAAAGGAACATAATGATAGTTGCATTGTGATTGTTATTTAGAACAAGGGAAAATCGACCAAACTGTGTTTCACAAAATAATTCACAGGAACATCACTTTCGGGTAACATTTTGATGAGCAGTTGTTAAATTTGACAAAAAAGCAATTTAACAAATACTTTAAATTAGAATCAGGCTACTGACATTTAAATAATGCAGCTTAAGTTATTCGTAACTGTTAAAGGTCACTGATTTGCAGCTTTCACAGAAATCAAATATAATCGTGGAATACAATCCCAAAAATACTGGTAGAAAATTTCAAAAATTAATTTGTTCAGTCATCAACAAACCGCTAGCCCTTATTATAAATGGAGAAAACAGTGAATACAATTCCTGAAACGCTGGTAGAAATCCCAGAATTCAATGATATAAAAATGAAATGTTATCTATTCAGTCAGCATCTAACAGTGACCCTGACAGTTGTCTAAACTTACACTAGCATAAAATTCTAAGATGTTACATTAAGGTTATGTTGCTATCTACATTTTCCAAGTGCATCTGATTAATATAGAAACATAGAGACTAGGAGCAGGAGTAGGCCATTCGGCCCGTCGAGCCTGCTCCACCATTCAATACGATCATGGCTGATCATCCAAATCCAGTACCCTGTCCCTGCTTTCTCACACAGAATCCCCATCGAGCCTGCACCGACACATATCCCACCCTATCCCCGTAACCCCACGTATTTAATTCCCCCCAACATGTCCCATCCTATCCCCGTAACCCCACATATTTAATCCCCCCCTAACACTAAGGGTCAATTTATCATAGCCAAATCAACCTAACCCACACATTTTTGGACTGTGGGAGGAAACCGGAGCACCTGGAGGAAACCCACGCAGACACGGGGAGAATGTGCAAACTCCACACAGACAGTCACCCGAGGCCAGATTCGAACCCGGGTCCCTGGCGCTGTGAGGCACCAGTGCTAACCACTATGCCACCGTGTTGCCCCTTAATATCCTTAATAACATTCCAACTTTAATCCTGAATTTAGCTATCTCGATTTGTCATAATCATTTTTAAACTGGATAGAAATGTAAATGAAACAAAATGTATAAAATGAAATGGCGTGTTTACAGCACAGTGTCTGGTGCCATGAAATTCTAGAACTAGGTTGACATCACAATTCCTCAAATGGCAAATTGCCAATCTTAGTTGTGACATTATGGGGCCTACCAAGTGATGGGCAGACAGCCCCCCATCGTGAGGAAGGAAAATTGGAGGCAGTAGGCCACGGCCAATGCCAGCCAAGTCCTAGTTGCCAGTTCTAGAACACCAGAGGCCCGAGAGCAAATTTCTAGCCTATCATTCCAAGCAGGGAGGTGCAGGGCACAGGAACTGTAAAATGAAAAGAACCTTTTGAAAAAACAAAGAAGTGCAGCAAGATATGCAACATTTAGTGGATCTAACAATAAGAGCCTATAAGATTATGGGCAATGTGGATAGTCATTTGCATTAGAAAATTATTTTGGCACGGATTTTCCGGGGCCTATGACCACGTACCCGGTGCAGACGTAGCCATAAGTGCCCCACATGCACGAAAACCTGGAACTTGCGAACTGTCAAGAATTTTCTTGACAGATCATCCGCATCCCTGGGAAATGGACATTTGCTGGCGGAGAGTTGGGCTATTTGCCCAACTACTGTCCAGCAAATGCTCATGAAACTCTTACACCTGGTAAATGCAGGCATAAGGCTGTCTTTTACCAGCGTAAGGGTGAAAAATAAATATTAAAATAACATTTTTTACATCATTTTAACATTCAAAAACCTGTAAAAATAAGTTTAGGTTATTTTTGGCCCCTTGAAAAATGTTTAAATTTATTTTTCAAAAAATGTTATTTTTTGTTTTAAATGTTTAATTACATTGCATTTTAATTAATTTTAAACATGTAATTTTTTTTTATTTCAGTGTTGTGTACATGTGTTTTTTGGGTGATTCCTATTAAGCTTATGGGGATTCCGTACGTAAATGGAATCCCCATAAGCATAATGGAAATCCCCTTTCTGATTGGTTGGGCCGGCCCACGTGATCCCAGGGATGCTTGCAAACCGCATGCGCCCCTGGGATATATGGGCCTTTATGCATGCGTACGCGTAGAGACCCAGGAGCGGACCATCAGGTAGGTTCATAATTTTATTGTGGTTCAGAGGCATCCGCCCGCGGGAAGCCACCGACCGCAAATTCAGGCCCATTATTCTCTCTATTTCTATATGGATAAGTTAACATCCCTTTTTGTAAGTTCTTGAAAAAACAGGCAATAAGTTTTAACACATTTCACCTTAACAAGTGTTTTGTTCAGGATATATAGCCTGTTTTCATATGGTAAACCCAGACTTCTGGGTTGCTGGCCTCTGGCACTTGTAATCTATTTGGAGGAGCATGGAGCAGATTCTATAAATCAAGTCAACGGTAGAATTTTTTTGCTTGTAAAAAAAAGGCAAGGGAGGCTGAAATGGAGACAAGCTCTTGGGAATTTAACAGAACCATGTAATCCTTCTACAATCTCTATAGATCGAATTAAAGGAAATTTAGGGAGAAGGTTTCTCACTAGACTGGTTGATGGAAACAGCTGAAGTATTGTTACTTTTGTAGTTACAGGACTGATGCAGAAAGGAACTAAAATGGGAAGTATATCCCTAAGAAACAAATAGGTTAGATGCTGTACAGAAACAAAGTACATAGGTTACTGTGTGTGCGGAAAAAGACTCGAGAAGAATTGCTCCTCTGTGAACTAGATGCTATAAATTGGGAACGACAAAGATTTTTCTAAACTGGAAAATTTTCCTTGGGGATTTCTACATTTCCCTGAGATTGTACTGGACTGCATTATTGAAATGCCATGAGCGTGATTTTAATTTAAACTGGGGATTTAAACTGTAATAGCAACACCTGTCTGCATAGCCTAATTAGCAGAATTACTATTATGCAACTTAGATACAGGCGCGGAAAGGAGGTGGGATCCTATGGTGTGCACTAAACCTCGTGGGGGTGATTTTCATCTAACTGATGCTCATGTGCACCAGTTCCTACAGCATTAGGTAGAGGAAATATAAGCTGAGTCTCTCTGCAAAGGACAAGAATTTTCTGCTGAACTTATGCTAGAGTGGGAGGGCGGAAGGAAGAAATTACCTCTAAAGAAAATATGGTTGGGGAAGGCTATAATTATCATATTTTTTCACACAAGTCCAAAACATCCTATAATAATGTCAGTTCATATAATATATGAAAACACCCAGGCAGTAAAAAGGGAAATCTACCCCAGTGATTCTGAATACAATTTGCAGTTATTTAAAGTGGAACATAATTTCATTCACAAATGATGATCTTTATATAATATAAACAGAACCACAATAATTGGTGATCTAAAAAAAAGCATTGCAACTGCTACATCTACACTTCACCCATACGGAAACCATTTATAATGCCTCTGAAGGGCTACCATTTCCATTCTGTGAACAATGCTATGTGATCCTTACAGCTGTGTGAACCTTAACTGTTTGATCAGATGCATGTTATAGATCAGCATTGGGTGTAAGTTAATGTTTGCTTCCTCATGTAAAGAAATTGTATTTTTTCCATTGATCCATGGGCCAGGCAGACATGATGAACGCCATGGGACAGCATCAATGCACCTGTCCTCCATTCACTCATAGACCAGTCAATTCACATTTCAATGTATTGTTTACTTGTGAATATATAATTGATTAATTGACCACAGGAAGAGTCACTGATAAGTATAAATAATGCTAAAAAAAAGTCAAGTGGTTTTACAGTGAATGAATGATTTTGCCAGCTAGTTTAATCGCGTTTACAGATCAATGTTCTTAATTATAAATCTGAAATCTAAACCTAATAAAAGACAGGCACATTTTTCACAGTACTGGTAACAAACTTCTTTAAAGATCAAGTAATAAATATCTGTTAATTTTCCATAGAAGCTTACAGCTCGGAAATAGGCCTTTTGGCCCGTCGAGGCTGTGCTTGCTCTTTGCTGGAGCAATTCAAAGCTCATCACATTGCCACACTCTTTTATCGTAGTCCTGTATAATCCTCCGTTTTAAATATTTATCTAACTTTCCTTTAAAAGATGGAATGGCCTCTGCCTCAACTATTGCCAGTGGCAAAGCATTCCGTATAGGTAGATGCAGAGAGGATGTTTCCCCTCGTGGGGGAATCTAGAACTAGGGGGCATAATTTCAGAATAAGGGGAAACCCTTTTAAATCGGAAATGAGGAGGAATTTCTTCTCTCAGATGGTCGTGAATCTTTGGAATTCTCTTCCCCAGAGAGCTGTGGAGGCTGGGTCATTGAATATATTTAAGGTGGAGATAGACAGATTTTTGAACGATAAGGGAGTCAAGGGTTATGGGCAGGGAAGTGGAGTTGAGGCCAAGATCAGATCAGCCATGATCTTATTGAATGGCGGAGCAGGCTCGAGGGGCCAAATGACCTACTCCTGCTCCTACGTATTATGTTCTTATGTTCTTATGACAACCTTCTGCATAAAGAATTATAGGCCAGGAATTTCCTCGGAGATGCTCCCGCTCTGCTGCTGTCCCTTTGCCGGAAGTGGGACGGGACCCCCAATTATATACGTAAATGGGGTTTCCGCCACACTTCAGGCATAGTTACAGTGGTGGAGCAGAAGAAGGGCTGAGGAAATTCCCAGCCATAGTTCTCCAAGCAGAATGGAAGATGTAGGCCAGTGTGTGAAACACTTATAATTTCACACTAAGTACGATATTCTTGTGTCAAGAACAATAGGAATGCTCTATGCTTTGATTTGGTTTTACTCTAGAGACACACCAACAGCCATTTCCACATCCTGCAGGTTCATAAAACACCCCAACACCAATCTGTTGGTCCCAGTGAAATCAGTTCTCTTATAAAGTTCTCTTTCAAATCTTTGTAGCTGTTTACACATGGACGCTTGGCTTCACCCACAAGTGACTAGCAAGTCCCATATTTTGCTGCCCCTCTCCATCTAGCGGGTGCCAAAGATGCACCAATAATGACGCGGCAGCTCACCATCATGTACAAATGACCTGACTGAGAACTTCGACAGGGTCAAGCACCTAGGCTGCCGATGGGTTCCACTCTGCAGTAGTTACGGCAGTGAGGCAGGATTATGGGCTTTTAAGACCCTTTGGAGGCTTAATTGGATAGCCCCCGAAAACAGGCGTGGGGAATCGCAATGCGCGATTACCCCACGCCCGTTCAGTGTAATGCAGGCAGCATGTCAACTTCGTGCTGCCTGCTCATTGTAATGATTTCTGCGTGCAGCCAGCGCTAACCATGCTGTTCACTGGCTACACGCATCAGCGGGGGTACAATATCATTACTTGCTAGCAGTACTTAAAACTAGCCTGCACTGCTTAAAGCTAGCCTGTGGCTGCTGGAGGTGCTGAAATCATTGGGAATACTGCTGTGCAACAATCAACAATGGCTGACCATGGGAGAGAGCATGCACCAAAGTTTTCCGAAGCTGCACTGGAGGTATTGGTGGAGGAGGTGGAAAGGAGGAGAGATGTCCTATATCTGGAGGGGGGCAGGTGGCCCTCCAGACACACGATAAGAAGGCAGTGGGAACTGATAGGCGCGGAGGTCAATGCCAGGAGTTTAGCCCCAAGGATCTGGATGCAGTGCTGCAAGAAGTTTAGTGACCTCACACGAGTGGTCAAGGTCAATCGATGCATCTTCAAATGTCATCACTCACCTACCAACAAACTCTATCAATCAGGACTCATACCTAACATTCATATGCTTCACCTCACTCTCACACACTTAGCACTGTTGCAAACCTCACACCCACAATTCACAGCTTGCACACACTACCAGCTATTCAACCATGGCAGCCACATTACCCAAATATATTGCACGATACTTAGTAACACGCTTCCCTCTCTCTTGCAGGAGAAAGTGATGCATAACCAGAGGCAGCAGGAACTAACTGGGGGGGGAAGAGAGGCGTGCCTGCATGTTCTAACCCCATGGAGGAGACGGTGCTGGCCATTAAAGGAAGGGCCATTGCTGAGGACATGGCCAGTGGCGGGCCTGAATCCATTGAAGATGACGGTATCCTCATACCTAATCCCCCTTCACGCATCGCATTTCCCCTTCATCCCACAATCTCTTCTGACTAACAAACTGCAGATGGTGTAAGCGCAGCCAGTGTCAGAGCAGTGAATGACTGACCGCAACTTCAGGATTTCCACATTTAGATGCATATGCACTAAATCCTGAAGTTGCGGACAGTTTCAGAGGGGTAATAACAGCGAACGCTATAAGTTCACCGTTATTATCCACCGCAAATTCCGGACCCATATGTTTTGTATGAAACTTGTGACGTAGGCAGTTTAGTTCGTGGACCCCCTGGAAAGGCTCTACGGACCCCAGTTTGGGAACCAATGTCTTAGAGGATAGCGTGATCTGCACATGGTGAGACAGCGGGCACAAGTGCACTGCAGCTAGAGCAGGGAGCAAGGATAGCACAGGTGCTAGCTCGCCGGAGGGCGAAGTTGCACACGAGTTCTGCTGCAGGGGACTCAGATGATGACTTCGATGGGCCAGGCTACAAACAAAGGCTGATGGGTGTACACAACAAAATGTTTGGCGCATTGGGAAGCCTGCCAGGAACTCTGCGTTCAATGTCAAGGAGCATGGAGGAGTCTGGAACCAACTTGGCAAAGGGCTTTGTGCACAGCTTGGAGCCCATCTTTTCCAGCATGGAACTGGTGGCCAACTCCATCAACACACTAGTTGATCCAACCATGTTGCAGTATAATGGCCAATGTCTCAGCTTCCATTGCAGCACAAGCAGCTTCCACCAAAAGTCTTGAGTGCTGCAATGGAAGCTCAGACTGCTGCCATGGAAGCTCAGACTGCTGTCATGGAATCCTAGACTGCTGTCATGCAAGCTCAGACTGCTGCCATCATGGCTCTGGATACCAGTGTTCAAAGGGGCTTCCAGGGTGTCACAGCTGTCCAGCAATCTGTCCTCCAACAGATTACTAGGATTGCTGAGGTTCCAGCCCGGGTGAGTGGTAGAGGCTCCATGGAGCATGAACCTGCTGTCCTCTCTCAGGATGTCAGCATTCGTGCTCCCACCCCTGCCACTCCACCAGTGCCCTTGCTGTTGCCTGTCAGCCAGCTAGCCCGAAGCAGTCCGAAGCCGGGTCTTCTAGGCCCAGAGCTGCTCGAGGTCGTCCTCCAAGACCATCTGCATTCTCCGCCACAGAAAGTCTGCAGTCTTCCACCAGCCATGCTGCAGCCACTGGGGTAGCACTTCATAGGAGCACTAGGACAGGCTAAGGCACACGGAAGACAGGCACTAGGGGAATGCACAAGGGTGATTAGTTTAATTTTGTATACAATATGGCATGATATAATTTATAAATTTGGTTTGGAATGTTTATTTTGTGCTGGCTTTTATTTTTCCATTTTGACCAAGAGGACGATGTGATGGTCTGTGACAGAGGGCAGGTAAGGAGTGTGGGACTGTTTATGAATGGGGAATTGGGGTTGAGGTTACTGGTATTGCACTTGAATTAGTTCTTCATGTACAGTCCAGGCAGAAAGGGGCTGCCTAGGTTGCAGCCTCCCTTCCTCTTCCGCCTCCTCCTCCCTCTTCCTGCTCTGCGTGGTCTCTGCTCATTCTCCCAGCCATGCTCCATTCCAAGAGGAAGGCCTACTAATGCACCCATGTCTGGGAGTAACAGGTTTGTGCAGAAGCCTTGAAATCAAGAAAAAGTACTTCAGCACCTGCCACACCACTCCCCTGTAGACTTCTGAAACTTGAAACAACTATGGAAAGCACCGGAAACGTGTAGAATTGTACCAACAGCCAGAAGAAATAAACCAGCAACTAAACTGTAAATAGTTGATAATCCCTTTAAATAGCGCTGGTGGGGGGGGTCCTTCATGCTACTTAAAACATGTTCAGCTGTACGAGGTTAAGAGAGGGCATCAGCTGAACGTTAAGTGCGCGCACGCTAACCCCGTTACCAAGATGGCGTCTGGCGTGCTTCACGTCAGAAGTGTGCATACCGCAGACACCATTTTGGAACCCTAAGGGCACCCGTAGCACCTAAAAACGGCACTACCGAGCTCAATTTCACCCCCATTTTATTTTATTGTAAGAGATATGAGAGGATGAACATATATGGAGGTTAAGAAAAATAAAGTTCACATGACAAACTTTTGGAAGTGAGATTTCAAAATCGTACAGTAGACAACGATAGTTCATGATCACAGTATGGTGATCCTAACAACATATGCAATGTGACTGTGCTCAAAAGATTAAGCTTTACTGAATATCAAAGTGTTCCCATCACTTTTCTGAGGAAATGAAAATTGCTGACTTATGGTAATGATCATTTAGAATTGTTTTCTAAAATTTAATTTAACTGAGAATTACATATAAAGAGAATTCATTTATTGCAAACATTACTACTCCAATGTGAAAAAAAATTATTCAAGACAGCAGTGAAGATATGAAAATTACCTTTGAATCATCGAATGATACAGCACAGAAGGAGGCCATTTGGCACATCTATCAAATCTCCTCTTAACCATCTCTGCTCTAAAGAGAGCAACTATTTTCTGAAAAAGATCCACTTAATAATCCATTTTTTGATTTAAAGATACAGATCTTATAGATTTCAGAGTGAAATTGTGTGCCCACCTGTGCCAGAGAACACACCATATTGGGGTGGGGGGACGGAAGGAGGGGGAGGTGGAAGTGGAGGGAAGCAGAAATTCCTGACTTCTGCAGGAAAACCCTCTCTCATCACTGCAGTGAAACCTGTTAAACTCACATATGCCCACTGGCGGGACAGACCCACCAGAGATGGCAGCACAGTGGTATACAGTCGGGAGCGAATGGCCCTGGGAGTCCTCAACATTGACTCCGGACCCCATGAAGTCTCATGGCATCAGGTCAAACATAGGCAAGGAAACTTCCTGCTTATTACCACCTATCGTCCTTCCTCAGCTGATGAAGTACTCCTCCATGTTGAACACCACTTGGAAGAAGCAGAGGGTAGCAAGGGCACAGAATGTACTCTGAGTGGGGAACTTCAATGTCCATCACCAAGAGAGGCTTGGTAGCACCACTACTGACCGAGATTGCCGAGTCCTGAAGGACATAGCTGCCAGACTGGGCCTGCAGCAGGTGGTGAGAGAACCAACACGAGGGAAAAACATACTTGACCTCGTCCTCACAAATCTACCTGTCACAGATGCATCTGTCCCTGACATTATTGGTAGAAGTGACCACCGCATAGTCCTTGTGGAGACAAAGTCCCATCTTCACACTGAGGACACCCTCCATCGTGTTTTATGGCACTACCACTGTGCTAAATGGGATAGATTCAGAACAGATCTAGCAGCTCAAAACTGGGCATCCATGAAGCGCTGTGGACCAGCAGCAGCAGAAGAATTGTATTCAACCACAATCTGTAACCTCATAGCCTGGCATATCACTCACTCTACCATTACCATCAAGCCAGGAGACCAACCCTGGTTCAATGAGGAGTGTAGAAGAGCATGCCAGGAACAGCACCAGGCGTACCTAAAAATGAGGTGCCAATCTGGTGAAGCTACAACACAGGACTACATACATGCTAAACAGCAGAAACAGCATGCTATAGACAGAGCTAAGCGATCTCACAACCAATGGATCAGATCAAAGCTCTGCAGTCCTGCCACATCCAGTCGTGAATGATGGCGGACAATTAAACAACTAAAGGGAAGAGGAGGATTCATGAACATCCCCATCCTCAATGATGGCAGAGTCCAGCACGTGACTGCAAAAGACAAGGCTGAAGCGTTCGTAACCTTCTTCAGCCAGAAGTACCGGGAGGATGATTCATCTCGGCCTCCTCCTGAGGTCCCCACCATCACAGAAGCCAGTCTTTAGCCAATTCGATTCACTCCACGTGATATCAAGAAACGGCTGAGCGCACTGCATACAGAAAAGGCTATGGGCCACGACAATATAGCGGCTGTCATGATGAAGACTTGTGCTCCAGAACTAGCCGAATCTCTAGCCATGTTATTCCAGTACAGCTAAAACACTGGCATCTATCCAACAATGTGGAAAATTGCCCAGGTATGTCCAGTCCACAAAAAGCAGGAAAATCCAATCTGGCCAATTACCGCCCCATCAGTCTGCTCTCAATCATCGGCAAAGTGATGGAAGGTGTTGTCGACAGTGCTATCAAGCGGCACTTACTCACCAATAACCTGCTCACTGATGCTCAGTTTGGGTTCCGCCAAGACCACTCGGCTTCAGACCTCACTACAGCCTTGGTCCAAACATGGACAAAAGAGCTGAATTCCAGAGGTGAGGTGAGAGTGACTGCCCTTGACATCAAGCTGTGTGGCATCAAGGAGCCCTAGTAAAATTGAAGTCAATGGGAATCGGGGGGGGAAACGCTCCACTGGCTGGAGTCATACCTAGCAGAAAGGAAGATGGTTGTGATTATTGGAGGCCAATCATCGCGGCCCCAGGACATCGCTGCAGGAGTTCCTCAGGGCAGTGTCCTAGGCCCAACCACCTTCAACTGCTTCATCAATGACCTTCCCTCCAACAGAAGGTCAGAAGTGGGGATGTTCACTGATGATTGCAGTGTTCAGTTCCATTTGCAACTCCTCAGATAATGAAGCAGTGCGTGCCCGCATGCAGCAAGACCTGGACGACATTCAGGCTTGGGCTGATAAGTGGCAGGTAATATTCATGCCACAGAAGTGTCAAGCAATGACTATCTCCAATAAGAGAGCATCTAACCACCGCCCCTTGACATTCAACACCATTACCATTGCCAAATCCTCCTCCATCAACATCCTGGGGGATCACCATTGATCAGAAACTTAACTGGACCAGCCACATAAATACTGCGGCTACAACAGCAGGTCAGAGGCTAGGTATTCTGCGGCGAGTGTCTCACCACCTGACTCCCCAAAGCCTTTCCACCATCTACAAGGCACAAGTAAGGAGTGTGATGGAATACTCTCCACTTGCCTGGATGAGTGCAGCTCCAACAACACTCAAGAAGTTCGACACCATCCAGGACAAAGCAGCCCACTTGATGCGCACCCCATCCACCACCTTAAACATTCACTCCCTCCACCACCGGCGTACCGTGGCTGTCGTGTGTACCATCTACAGGATACACTGCATGGTTCATAACTTCATCGTTTTTGGAATAAAATAGAACAAGAGCGTAACTTCATAACAATCAATCACTGAGCTGTGAAAGATTTATCTTCAGTTTAATCCTTTGAAAAAGATTCAAAAATAAATTTTAATAAAAATTATAAAACATTTATCCTACCAATTTTATGGTGTAATAAAATATTTAAGTAAACTGTGCAAGATTTATATGATACAGTATTAAACCCTGAATACTAA
Organism: Squalus acanthias; assembly: GCA_030390025.1. Taxonomy (NCBI): domain Eukaryota; kingdom Metazoa; phylum Chordata; class Chondrichthyes; order Squaliformes; family Squalidae; genus Squalus; species Squalus acanthias. The sequence continues at coordinate 144,178,077 of CM059426.1, read as the reverse complement.
TAGTTTTTTGCTGGGAAGATGGACTGTGCTCAAAGGCATATGGGGTGGTTGAAAACACCATGATTTAAATTATTTCCACTTAAATTATAATAAAGCAAAGTCTAGATATTGTAAAAATGCTATGGAGACTGCGTCCTGAAGGCTTGCTGTCAATCCAAAATGCCAATACACCATAATAGCACCATTCTTTCACCTGTGTTACTCCCTACTTCCACATATGCACGTAGGCACAAGTGGAATATCATCATTGCTTCTGTGCCAATGACATATAGCCAGACTTACAGGCTCAGGGTAAACAGATGGTGAGTAGCTTTACTTACAAACATGGACACATTTTTTCTTCTAACTCCCACTCCATCGCTGTAACTTTGCCGGAAGTGCTGAAGAATCCTCGCTTATGCACAGAAATGGGGTTTCTGCCACCCTTCCGGCGAAGTAACAGCGGCGAATTAAGGAAATTCCCGGCACTTATCTTTGGGAAGCAGATTGAATATACATTCTAACAGACTGAACATAGGAACAGGAGTAAGCCATTTAGCCCCTTGAGCCTGTTCAGCCATTCATTAGATCATGGCTGATCTGTGATCTAACTCCATATACCCACCTTTGCCCCATATCCCTTAATACCTTTGGTTAACAGAAATCTATCAATCTCAGCTTTAAAAATTACAATTGACCTAGCATCAACTGCCATTTGCAGAAGAGTTCCAAACTTTATGTGTAGAATTGTTTCCTAACTTCATCCCTGAAAGGCCTGGCATAATTTTTAGGCTATATCCCCTAGTCCTAGATTCCCCAACCAGCGGAAATAGTTTCTCTCTATCTACCCTATCTGTTCCCCTTAATATCTTGAAAACTTCAATCAAATCATCTCTTAATCTTCTAAATTTCAGGAAATACAATGCTAATTTTTGTAAACTCAATTAAACAAAATCAGCTCAGTATATAAACCAAAAGGCAATTTATTTAACATTAAACAAGTAAATGAACTGAATTCAGTACTAACAGTATAGTTACAGTAATTCATAAACTTTGGAGTCCTCCTCAAAATAACAAGGGCTCTTTTCCTGAGCTATAACATAACATTGATCAGTGTAAATGGTTGCTCATTTCTTATACAGCGAAACACTACCATGGAATTGCTAGCTTAGCATAGACTCCCTGCTGGCCTCAGACTGAGCGACAAGCTCAGGTGAGGGTAGCTTGCACATAAGCCAGCCCATGGAAGCTCCATGTCACAGAGCTGTCCATCAAAGGGAGTACAAAGAATCATTGATCCAGACCCTAGACGTGCCCCTTTCTTTCGAGCCCAACCCATGGCCTCAACCCAGCCACAGCTGTCAATCAAGAATTGCTACCCAGGATGGCTTGTTTCATTGATATTTGCCAGATAATCTGTTCAAGATTTCACAAAGACAGGGCAAAACAAAAGACATGAATAAAATGCAACTTTCATCAGCTCAGTTGGTTAGAGCATGCTGCTAATAATGGTGAGGTTGTGGGTTCAATTCCAATCAGATTTTTAATTAAAACAGCCATATCTAAATTGGACCAACAGCCATAAATAATATTTCTCCACCTCCATCTGGACCTAAGATTTTGTCCTCAAGTTAAAAAGAAACACAGAAACTGATCAACTCTCTCCCTGATTGTTACTGTAACAATCTAACTGTCATGTATTTGTGACAGCATTTTGAGCACAATAGATGAAGTCATCCACTATAGAACTACTAATTGCAGATGCATGTTCCATTGAAGCCCATGCAAATGAGCTGTTGTATACCAAATTGTCTGGACTTTATTTGCAGGTCAATTTAGGTTTTTAACCACTCATGTGACATGACTCATAAACAGGAGCCAAACAAATAATCTAACAAACAAAATTGCTCCATTATCAGAGTCATTTTTTTTTCAATTCATGGGATTTCGACGTCGCTGGCAAGGCCAGCATTTATTGCCCATCCCTAATTGCCCTTAAGAAGGTGGTGGTGAGCCGCCGCCTTGAACCGCTTCAGTTCCTGTGGCGAAGGTACTCCCACAGTGCTGTTAGGGAGGGAGTTCCAGGATTTTGACCCAGCGACAATGAAGGATCGGCGATATACTTCCAAGTCAGGATGGTGTGTAACTTGGAGGGGAACTTGGAGGTGGTGTTGTTCCCATGTGTCTGCTGCCCTTATCCTTCTAGGTGGAAGAGGTCGCAGGTTTGGGAGGTGCTGCCGAAGAAGCCTTGGCGAGTTGCTGCAGTGCATCTTGTAGATGGCACACACTGCAGACACGGCGCGCCGGTGGTGGAGGGAGTGAATGTTTAAGGTGGTGGATGGGGTGCCAATCAAGCGGGCTGCTTTGTCCTGGATGGTGTCGAGCTTCTTGAGTGTTGTTGGAACTGCACTCATCCAGGCAAGTGGAGAGTATTCCATCACAGTCCTGACTTTTGCCTTGTAGATGGTGGAAAGGCTTTAGGGAGTCAGGAGGTGAGACACTCGTCGCAGAATACCCAACCTCTGACCTGCTCTTGTAGCCACAGTATTTATGTGGCTGGTCCAGTTAAGTTTCTGATCACTGGTGACCCCCCAGGATGTTGATATCTTCCTTTATTCAACAATTTTAGCTAAAATGTAGGCTGAAGTAAAAATAATACCTGCAGAAATCATCAAAGTCGACCATTTACTGTGTTTAGGATTTGCACAGAAACAGGCCATTTGACCCAACTGGTCTATGCTAGTGTTTATTCTCCACACGAGTCTCCTCCCACTCTACATACCTCTTCTGACCCTGCTCCCACATCCCTCTTGTTCACTTCTCCCTCATTTATCATCTGAAGTCCAGCAAAGAAACAATGGTGGAGTGGGAGCAGCTCCAAGGAATTTCCCGTCCATTGTTTCCTCTTCAAATAGTATAATTTTTCTCACTGTTACTCAACTTAAAGGGTGATGGACATTTCACATATTTCCTCACAAGAAACTGAAGGTTTTGTGCAGGTTAGCACATATACTGATGCTGCATTGATGATGATTCAAATTGTTTGGTCACTGTAAGAATAATGGTGAAATTTGGTTTTCCACAAAACAACTGTCATTAGGCCAGAGGTTGTGTTACATCAGAAAGCAACTAACAGAGTTGCCAACCAATATCTGATTGAAGTAGACAAAAAGTAAGATTACTCCTTTAGAGCAAACAGACAACTCACCTCAAAGATGCTGCATTATTGAGAGTCAAACACAAAATCAAAGTAGCTGCCTTCTGTGGTTTTTCTGTGAGCCTAACCTGAAACTGGCTGCATATATACTTTACTAATGTATTTTGATCCTTAGGGTTATTAAGCATTTCCAGTAACTGAACTAATGAAGACTTAAAAAAAAGTATATTAAAAGAATCCATCAGTGTGTAGACAGAGATTACCCACAACTATTGGAGGTCGTGGTTTGTATCGATCAGGTCCCCGTTCCTATAATTTGCTTGACATATATAAGCTTGATAATGTACATCACCCTGTAGGGATTTTAAAATGATTTGAAATAAAAACAGAAAATGCTGGAAATACTCAGCAGGTCAGACAGCATCTGTGGAGCGAAAAACAGAGTTAACAGCCAGAATTTTGCCAGTGCTCAGTGGACAGGATCAGTGGCAGATCAGCAGTGAAATTTGATTTGATTGACAGTGGGTAGGGGACCTGCAGTCAAATCGCGCACACTTGCCTTTCCCAATGTCGGGTCTGCCAGCGCTGAGCAGACCTGACCGGCAGCGGTGGGGAACCTAATTTAAACAATTATTGGCTTGTTGACAAGCCCTTAAGAGTGAATTTAACCCTACCTTTTGAATTTAACAGCTCACCCATGGCTTCCACACTGCTCCTGGATCCCGTCTGTTAACCGGAGGTGGACGTTGAGTGGCCATTGAATCAACTGATGAGTGACAGCTTGAAATGTAGTATAAAACCTCCCACTTCACACCTGTTCACTTTCCAAGTGCACAGGCTGTTGCTTTCTCCCTTTGGAACACAGAATGAGCTTTATGCAGGCTGTTTGGAGCAAACTCTCCAATCCAGTATCACCTCATAGCAGCAACCTCTCTCACCATTGACAGATTGCTTCTGTCATCTCAACTTCAACTGCTATCTATTCCATCAGCATGGGTGCCCTTTATACACTCCAACCTTGGTCCTCAAAATCCCACCATGATCAGCCCCGATACCAGCAGCAACAGGCACACCAGCAGCACCAACAACACCAATCTTCTCCGCAATCAACTGCACAGGACACAGGGCATCAGCACCCGAGCACATTGCTGTATGAGAGGCCAGGGATGGCCTCATCATGGTCAGATTTACTTCACTTGACGCTGTACAATATGGCTGCCACATGATGCGCCAGGTTGGCACCACCCCACACCAACACCATAAAGCATCCCTACAATGCCCAAGCCATTCCTTTCACAATCATCAGCATTGCATATGTCTCACCATTCACTGCAACTCACGAAGCCACTTCCAAAGGTGCACACAAATCTGTCCAAGAACGCAAAGTGTTGAAAATAAAGGTTTCAATGTTTGACACCACATTAACAGAAACGTTACATGAACATTGCATAAAAGACCCAAGTGCCTACCCTTGTGTTGTTAGTTGGTATGAGTGCACTAGGATGAGGGTGAGTGTGAGGGGTGGCTAGTGAGATGGGGATGTGATAATATCGATAGAGAGGGATGGGTGGAGGTGCAAAGTAAATTGGTGTAAGGATGTGCAGGAGTAGGGTAGGGAAGGCAGAGTGATGGGGATGTGATGAGAGGCACAGCAGGATGAGGTTGAGTGTGGCTTTGTACTAACATTTTGTGATCTACTGAGATCATTGAAAAGTTTGCGGCACTGCACCTAGGTCCTCCTGACCACATCGCTACTTGTGCCCTTCTCTGCAATGTGCAACCAGGCTGTGTTGATCTCCTCGGGATGTCTCTTCCACCTATGGGAAGGGAAGAGGACCTCCCTGCGTATGGGGGGATATTAAGCATATAGAAGGAGTCATGGGAGAGCCTGGGTGCAGCCCTGTGCCTTTGTGTAGTCATTGTCAGTGTTTGCAGCACCTCAATGCTGTAGAACACTGAAAGCACAAATGTCAAAATAAATTTGGCCATGGTCCCTTTAAGGAAACCGGCTGATGATGCGTCATCAAATGATGTCACCAGATCCACTTCCTCTAATTGGCCGGGAAACGCGCTGGGCGGGCTTAACAGCCCCATCAAGGGAAATTCATTTCACAGAGCGGGATGGAGCCAGCAGCCGTGTCGGGACCCACCACGGACCCGCCGAGGTCAGCAAAATCGCGGCCAACGTTTCAGGTCAATGAGCTTTCCTCAGAACTGGAAAAAGTTAGAGATGTTTTCCCACTGTGAAAGGAAAATGGAGGCTCTTAGTTGCATATTGAGGTGCGTACATATATTTAAAAAAATTATCCACTGCCACAATATAAGTACAGTACCATCCTCTTGGACACAATAGATTGGAATTGACACAAATATGCATATATCCAGAATTGCATATAATAGGACTTTATATCCTTCCTATGTTACTTGCATATTTGGGAGTTGATGACTATCTGTAAAATGTCTCTCATTATATGTGCAAAGTCATTCTAGGTGTCCCACCATCATGGCTGGTGCCATCTGCAACTGAATATGTACATATATATACACAAATACAATCTGTTGATACATGGTAGTTTAATTGAACTAGAAGCATATGCATCTGATCTCAGGTGGTCTAACAGAGTGTATGCAATATTCCTAGTGGTCCAGTTGCACTATGCTGCACTGCATCCATTCCTTCCAGCTCCACTATGCTATTGCAATAACGTAGCAAAGCTTTTCATTTTGGTCCCTTCAAAAGTTCCATAACAGCTCCAAATGCGCATCCTTGTTTAGTAGTTTCCTTTCATTTTTGAGCCTGGGTTCAAATCCAGCCCAGACAGATGGTAAAGATCTTGGATAAAATGTGTGCGCTGCCTGAGTTCAATTCCCAATGAATGAGAATGTTCAGGATAAACCTATCCATAATTTAGAGATAATTGGGTAAGCACAGAGTAGCCATAAAAATGTTGACATATCTCACTGGCGCAATGGAAAGAATATATTGGACTCTATGATGTTACGCTTATGATAAAAGACTATGTAGTGAGAGAGCTAGGCCATACCTAATCACGGAGTACTTACACTTTGCAAAGAGAAGAAATAGAGTTCCACTCTCCTGGAATGATTTTTCTCATTAGACATCAACTAAATAAAATCAAGGTAAAATATGAGGTCCGTAACAAAGAATAATAATTGGGCCTGTTTTAGGTTTCAACTGCAGTCAGTTTTGTCAGTTATAGTGTATTAAAAATTTATTCCAGCAAAATAAAGCACACAATTTTCCATATCCATTTTCAGCTAGCTTTTGCTAAACACAATGTCATTGCAAGGCAATTCTAAATGCAATTTGCTGAGCTAATCATATCATCAATTTGGTTAGCTTTTAAGATGCAATGCAAGTGGTCTGTAAAGTTCATTTATTTGTAAACTAAATGGTTTTACATTAAAAATTAAACATTGAGCCATCATTGAACCTCCAGACATTTGGGGCTAAAAATTGAGTAGCGCCCCATTTGGGGCGCTAACTTCGCCGGGGCCCAGCTACGTGCCACAGTATTGCAGGCCTTCCTCCCCTTCTTAAAGGGGAGGGGCCTAGCGCAGCGTGACCCGGGGCCCAGCTGTGCCGCCGGGGATCGGGAGTGCCGGCAAAAGAGTCCGGCACTCAAGAGAAGTGCCGGGCTCTTGGAGCGCAGCCGGCACTCCGCAGGGGGGGCCGTTCAGGAGGCCGGGGACGGGAGCGCAGGCAGGTGGCCAGCAACAAAAATGGCCGCCCCGCACCTCGCCTTTAAATTGCGCCTCCCCAGCCACAGGCAGGCCCCCCTGACCCGGATGGACATAGCGTCCGGCGGGAAGTCAGGGGGCGCTCCCGAAGATCGCAGCCGGGTCGCGAGCAGGGCGCTGCGCACGGCGATGACATCATTGCCGGCAGCGCAGTGCCGCAGGGCGCTACCGGTTAGCACCGCCGCTAACCTCCCGCTGAATTTCGCGAAAGGCGTGGGTGGCGCTGCGCCCGGGCGTTAGTTGCTTTGCGCCCCGTTAGCGCCCTCTTACAGGAGGCGCAAAGCAACCCAACTTTCCCCCCTAGTTCTGTTGCTCTGGATAATTGCCATTTATTATCATTGTTTAAGTTATGCTGTTGTCTTGTAATATTGTGCTATGCTCGTTTACACTGCAACTTTAAAAAAAAATCTTTTTTCCTTTCCCTTATTACACTATACACTGAACTGACCCACTACACAGAGGGTGGAATTTTAACCCATAAAAACGGGTGGGTAGTAAAATTGTAAAACATCTCAAACCTTAACCCAACCCACCTCGAACCCGCTCACTTCCAGCTTTAACAGAGGCAGAGTTACAACTGTACAAGGTATTGGTGAGACCACACCTTGAGTACTGCGTAAAACTTTGTTCTCCTTATTTAAGGAAGGATATACTTGCATTGGAGGCAGTTCAGAGATGATTCACACGGTTGATTCCAGAGATGAGGGGTTTGACTTATGAAGAAAGGTTGAGCAGGTTGGGCCTATACTCATTGGAATTTAGAAGAATGAGAGGTGATCTTATTGAAACATATAAGATACTGAGGGGGCTCGACAAGGTAGATGCAGAATGTTTCCACTCAAGGGGAAATCTAGAACTCGGGGGCATAGTTTCAGAATAAAGGGTCGCCCTTTTAGAACTGAGATGGAGGAGGAATTTCTTCTCTCAGAGCGTCGTAAATCTGTGGAATTCTCTGCCCCAGAGAGCCGTGGAGGCTGGGTCATTAAATACATTTAAGGTGGAGATAGACAGATTTTTGCAAGATAAGGGAGTGAAGGGTTATGGGGAGTGGGCAGGGAAGTGGCTTTGAACCCAAGGTCAGCCATGATCTTATTGAATGGCGGAGCAGGTTCGAGGGGCCAAGTGGCCTATTCCTGCTCCTATTTCTTATTTCTTATGTAGAACGGTGATGGGGATGATGGGTGACCAAACCACTCACTGGAGGCAGGTCGCTCATTTAATTATTTTAATGAGGTTGTGCGTCTCCATTTTTTTCTCTGTTCCAGTTTTAATGCTGGGCATCCCAGGCATTGGGAAAGCCGGCAGCTAAAGGGAGGCAAGGACTGTTGCATGGAACAGGTTAAGTACTTGTCCAGCATTCCATGTAGGCCAGGAGGAACAGTCGTGCTTTCCCCTGGCCCCCCCAGCAAACCTCCCCCACATGATTGGACCAACCCCCACCCCTCGCGATATGAAGCCGTACCGATCTCCTCTCCGGCCTCCTGTCCCCTCCTTGCCCAGTCTCTCCATCCCCCTGCCGTGATCCTGTCCCATCCTTGCCCAATCTCTTCGGCCCCCCCGTGATCTTCTCCCCTCCTGCCCCAACCTCTCTGGCCCCCTGCGATCTTCTTCCCCCCCGATCCGCGATCTCTCCGTTCCCCCCCGGCATCTATGTTCCCCTGATCTCCGGGCCCCCCATCGATACCCTGGAACCCTGCGGCCCCCCATCGATATCCACCCTCCGACCCTGGATCTCTCCGGCACCCCAGTCATTGTCCCCCTGACCCCCAATCTTGCCTTCCCTCCTCTACGCTCCCAGGCTGTGGCTTTCTGCTGCAGGCCTACCCGCACAACAGCCAGACAGCCTTTCAATCTGGCTGGCTGTGGCCAGGAAACGGATTTCAAAAATGGTAATCAGGTTCTGCCGTTAAATTCAGCAGGACCTGAGGGAAACCCGTTCTTCTAGGTTTCCCGACCTCAAAGCTGCCCCCCCCGCCAATTTCAGGGCCATTAGGTCTATAAAAATCACATGCTTTGTTTTCAATGCATTCCTTTTAATACAATAAGATACACATATGGGCTAGAAATTCCCCTCAAGCCCCGTTTGGGGAGCTAAATCAGAAAAGCTGGAAATGTTAGCGACAGGCACTAACCTCTTCAAGCCTTTCTAAAATTCCCACTTTTTGCTCCAAGAGGGAAGTGGAGCACTAAATCAAGCGCACCACTTCCTTCTTGGAGCGCAAGGGGGGGTGGGGGGGGAGGAGGGGAAGTTTGCGACCCGGGGCGCACGGCTCAGCAGGGCCACACACTGGGGCGCGTGGTGATCTTCCCTGAATTAAAGGGAAGGGCCCCACGCTGCAAACTATGCAGAGTTTTTTTTTATGTTTACCTGTAGCACCATGGAGCAGGGGTGCCGCGCGATCAGCCTGGCACTCAAGCAGAGTGCTGGGCTGACCGATCGCGGCACGGACCCCGCATCCGGAGCACAAAAAACATTTTTCAAAAAAGCCGACATTTTTTTCAGGGCGGCTGGCCACCTCACCTTTAACTTCTGCCCCTCTAGCGGCCGGCCGCCCTGCTCGCATCCCCTACAGCAGTCGCTGCCATAGCTCAGCGCTGCTGCAGGAGCGAAGGGGAATTTTTCTGCCGGGACGCTACCGGGCGATGCGCCCGGAGATGACGTCATGATGTCCGGGAGCATGAGATTGGGGCGCAACCCGGTAGCGCCGCCGCTAACCTCCAGCGGAATTTGGCGGGAGGCGCAGTTAGCGCCGCGGCTGGGCGGAAAGGCCTTTGCGCCCCATTAGCGCCCCCACAGGAGGCGCAAAGGAGGGGAATTTCTCCCCCTTGATGTCAGGATTCCATATTAGGAGACTATCCAACCAAGTAGCAATCCATTGCATAAGGCTGGTTGTTTTCATTATTTATGGCTTAATCTACTCACTCTGAGGGGATTAGTTACAATGTTTATGTTTTTTCTCAGTGATAAAATGTTCTGTATATTAAGTAAGACACTTTTACTGCTTTTAGTGCAGCAGGGATTAAGTGAGGTACTCCTACTGTAACACACCTGAATACAAAGGATAAAAAAGCTAATCATGTCATTACTGGGAAGGCAGTCTCACAAGGAAATAATGGTGTACTGGAAGATGATGTGGCAACTGAGGACATGCTGGCCTAGAAATTCGTCTCGGGTGATGACGCAAAGCGGGCGGTATCGGATCGGCCACCCGTTATACGCAGCACCTGATATTCAGTTCCATTGCAGACAAATTTCTAGGCCATGATTTTTATTTCCATGGTTGCAGACTAAAATAGTATTACAACATGTGACACTACATAAAGAAAATCTATTCATCTGTTTGGTTCATTTTCTTTTAAATTATAACTGCAGTATGTTTTGCATTCTAGACCAAATCTTATGACTGTTTTAATTTACATTACACTTATACTTGTCCAAAGTGTACAAGCCAGCAAAGAGCTCCAATGTCGTTACTATAGTTTTCAAGTTTTAACCAGTTGTTTTATTTAGATTTATTTTAAATTAACTCTTACATATTAAAAATAGTGAGTGGATGCAACATTCTACTGGTATTGCACTTGTATGTAATGAAGTCACATTATGTGACCCATCAATTACAGTGGGTTTTAACTAGCATTACGTGACAGCTCCACTGTAATTAGCTTCCCCCTACCTGCAACATGTTGAACTTCTACAAGGCACCCCATTATAGAAAGGATGTAAAAACAAAGGATATAAAAACTATGCAATCCTATGTAATGGAAAAAATACAGCATAGAATCTAATATTAGAATGTTACCAGGGATGAGGGACTACAGTTATGAAGAGATGAGCAATTCAGGGGCAATTTTAACCCTATCCATGTGGCAAAAACTGAGCGGGTGGGCAGTACCACTTATGGTTACTTACCTGACCTGGAGCAGTGGGGAGCTGACGGTTCCTGATTTTAGCTTGATTTATTGAGCAGGCGGAAAGGACATCCACCCAAAGCAAGTGGGGCCCTTCTTTACATGTCCATGCTGGGTCTTGATGATATCATTAGGAGCGAATAAGCAAGAAAGTGGAATCAGACTCAATGGCTCGTGTGGAGAAAAACACCCATGAAGACTTGAAGGGCTGGATCACCTTTTTTTGGTGCTCTAACACTTTACGATCTTGAGAGCTGTGCTATTTGCTGCAAAGCCAGCTGCAGCTAACATACACCATAATGCTGGCACATCCAGTGACAGCAACATCAGCTGAGCCCTCAAGTCTGTCTCTTTATTCTTACAGGCATGTTGCAATGTTAATCTAAGGGGGTGAAGCTCTAGAGTGGTAAAGAGGGCCACCATCCACACAACCTCCGGAGGTAGCACCTACTCCACGTCATCAGCTATCAAATGTGGTGTTAGGTGCTGGATTGCTCCATCAGTTACCTGCAGACTCATGCCTCCACATTGGATTTCCTTTCAACTCATTATTGCCTGTCATTTTTTAGCCCTCTCCCCCATCAGCTTGGCAAAGACTTCCAATGGGCTGAAGTGCCTTGCGTGCTTTCCGAAGGCTGCAAGGAATTTTATTCCCCTCTTCTGACACTTGCCTTTAAATTGTGCCTGTATCCCTTTAAACTTCATCTGCATGCAATTTTCTGCTCCCAACAATAGAGTGTGCCCTGCACAGATCCAAATCTGCACCTGGAACGACGCATAATTATGATAAGCTGACCATGGAAAACTCCATGCTAAATTCATTTCAAGTGAGGTTTGCAACCATTTCTAACCATTCGGGATTAACCTCCACCCGAAGAGGACTTGAAGGCACACCACATAATGGCCCAGATATTCCGATCGCAGGCATCCCGTGGGCAGAGGACTGCGATCTGGAAAAATCTGCGCCCTTACCTGAGGGCTCCCGGGACACGCTCAATTCCGATGCTGGGCCTCTCCAAACTGCAGGTGCGCAGGGCCCACGTATCCCAGAGGCACATGTAGTTCGCAGCGTCCCTGGGATCACGTGGGCCATGGGGAGCCAATCACAGAAGGGAATCTCCCTTCATACATTTGACAGGAAGACCTGTCAAATATATGAATGAAGATCACCCCCAAAACATAGTAAAACTTTAAATAAATTTTTTTTAAAAATCACATTTTTAAAATGACTTGAAATTACAATAAATTAACTATTTTAAACAAAAATTTAAATTTTTGAAAAAAATAATTAAAGTTTTTTACGGGGCTAAAAATAAACTTACCTTTTTTTAAAAAGTATTTTTAAATGATAAATCAGTGATCATAATACCAGGCGCAAGAATTGTAATGGTTTTCTGTGGGCGGAGGGTCTCCAAAAAGCGGAACTATCCACCCGCAGAGGCCCTTCTCCAGGGCAGCCGGAGGATCTGTCAAGAGCTTTCTTGACAGATTGGAAATGCCGGTTTCCAGCGCATGCGCAGTGCATGCCTGAAACCGGCATTTCCGATGTCCCTACGGGTGGGTACACGGCACGTACTCACCCGTAGGGATCAGAATATCTGGCCCATTGCTAAAATAACCACACCTGTGTAAAGAGCAGTGTGGTCATCATGCAGTTAAACATTGCTTTTCATAACCAAATTAGGAGGGACAATATAATACAAACTATAATTTTACATTTCTTTAATTTGTTCATGATTATTCCAAACTGATAGCAGATCTGGTGTGAATTAAATTACATTAGTATTGTCAAAATGATGCTGCCCTTTTGGAGTTGTGAACTCTAAAACTGAAGCAAAATTCTGAATGGTTAACTCAAAAGGCAGGTATTTTAACTGTGCAACACTACATGAAATCCTGTTATATGTGATAGGTCAAGAAAGACAAAACTTTTTTTTCTGATTAATAATAATTTTAAGAATTCAGGAATGTATCAGTTTTTAATGACCTTTTCATAAAAAAGCAGATTTTACAGACAACTCACACAATTTATTGTGATTCTCAGCAGATTTGCTTGTGTTCTTTTTTCTACTGCACAAGATAGCATCTGTCTAGAGCTTTGACTTGCCTCTTCTCCAGTACGCTTTCAAAAGTTAAATCACACATTTGATAATAATGACATGTTAAATAAAAGTATTTAAACTAAGAAACCAGTAAAATGAAAGCACAAAAATTTTTGCTAAGATTTTGTAATACTGAAATTAACTTAATTTGTATTCAGAAAATGTACATTCATTTGCTTCCCTTAGTTTTTGTTTGGATTTATAAACTGAAAGGAAGTCAATTGATATTCATTGCAGTAGAGTGGCATAAAGCCACTGCTACTTTGCTTTCACCCTTTCTGTCCCGTTTAAAATAAGAATGTCAGCAGCTCAACCTATCATTTACTTCTCAGTGTATGATGATCATGTTTATTGATCCTACACATCCTTCTGAAAGGACCTAGAAGGAAAAAACTTCAAAGGGCAGCCTCGTCATGAAAATAAGCTGTAAACTGTGATCAATGTAGTAAAATCTATGTGTAGGCTCAAACCAACATAGTCTAAATTTTCTGTGAATTGAATGGCTAAATGTTGGATGATATTTTGTAAAAAAATACCTGTCAAACCTATCCTGTATAATGGATTACATCATAAAAAGGAAACACGCCGCAGACAGACTTAACAATAAAATGTTTATGTATCCATAGCGAAGAAGTAGATGTACAAGCTGCAATTAGTAAAGGATAGCTGCTCACAGCTCTTGGTGCTTCAAATGCTACTGCAAGCCTCTGTACTGGGGCAAATGTGAATGATTGACAGCAACTTGCATTAGTATGAATTGGACTGTGCCTTCTTCTGAATTGTTTTCTTCTTTTCCTGCACTGTTTTGATAGAATGCTAGGCACTGCTGCAGCTACTAAATTATATAACCACAGACTGGTTAAATTACAAACTCTGCAACGTGTCAAACATTTGCATCAAAATGAGATTTTACTGTATGCCCAGTATAATTATGTATATATGTATGTGTATGAGATGCATGCATCAGACTTTACGCTTTTAGCCCTGATTTCCCAACTGCGCATGCTGCTCATGAGGCCCCATGCCAAGCCTTGGAAAATTTACCCAAGTCTATTTTACTCAGAAACAAGTTAGATGAGAGATTTTTGATTAATAATATGTTTCTGCAGCTTAATCTTGCCTATTAACAAAGATGTTATTTTGACCTGTACTATAAAATAGTTAATGGAAGAAAATTGACAAATTTTGGTCTGTAACTGTTGGATTTGTAAACCATTTTGCAGAGCAATTAGATCACACATGTCTGTGTTGTGATTAAGAGATTTCAATGCCAATTAAGATTTCAGTTTTGGGTGTGAGACTATCTTGAGGAGGTAGCTTCACCTTGGGTTTCAAATTCCTGTAAATGCAGGATAACCTCAATAATCATGGCGTGTATTGCTTAAACTTTGAAATTGAAATTTTAGAAATAGTCAGGTTTGCTGGGTCACTTTTAAATTTTTTATGCTGGTAAAGATCCAATAGGATCACAAATCTTTACACTGAGAATTCAGCAAACATTCAACATATGGAGTGTCACAGCGAGAGGGCCCTCACTGCTGTCCCCTGTGCTTCATCAGTCAATGGCCCAGAAATTAAAGATGGAGCGTTCCTGCGGGGGTAAGGCTTCCCCGCGATATCTCACTGCGCGCCTACCTTTTCCCTCCGAGCTCACACGAACTTTAGTTTCAAGGCTGCAGCTGTGCAGTGTGTGCGTATCCCAGAGACGGAGTTAGTTCGTGCGAGCTCTGGGATCACGTGATTCAGTTAGAGCCAATGGCAGCACACCATCTTTCATTCATAGTTTTGACAGCAAGGGCTGTCAAAGCTATGAATCTATACCCCCCCAAAAGAACAGCTAAACCTCAATTAAATTTTTTTAAAAGCCATCACATTAATAAAATAAGCATAGTTAAATAAATTAACCACTTTAAACAAAAAATTAAATTTTTGAAAAAATTTAAAATCTTTTTAAAAGTTATAAAAATAAACTTACCTTTCTTTAAAGTCTCTAAAAAAGATAAACCTGTTGAAAAAAAATGTAAAATAATACTTAATTAACTACTTACCTTGTTAAAAGAGGGTCTTACGCCTCCTTTCTTTATGTGTAAAATCTTCCATGCTTACCTGCGCGTTCAAAGCACTAAGTGCACTGCGTGCGCGCAGCCTGTAGCGCGCACGCGGTTCACTTAGGAACCGCCCCCTTTTGAGTTCACGAAGTGCCGGTTTCCCGCGCATGCGCAGTGCATGCTGGAAACCGGCAATTGGAGACCTAAAACGCGAGAGTACACAGTGCGTACTCTCGCGTATTAGGTCTAATTTTCGGGCCCCTTTCTACTTCAGGCAGGACCTAGTGTAACTGCTATTATTCTGTAAACTATTTCCTTGATTTTTAAACTAGACTTTAGTGAAAATATATTTTAAAATATAGTATTACAAATGTTGCCACCATTTGAATGCAAATATGCATGTGTCCTGCACCACAATTCCCCAATTTGAAAATGGTACTTAGCTGGGAGCATAATTTTGTGCTGTCAATTTACACTGCTCTACAAGTGGAGACTATCCTCAAACAGCATAATGATGCCACACAATTATCTAGATTTTTTTGACTTAAAACTCAATGGGGGGAAAATTCAGTTGCTTTGCGCCTTCCATTAGCACCCTAAGAGGGTGCTAACGGGGCGCAAAGCAACTAGCGCCCGGGCGCGGCACCACCCATGCCTCTCGCGAAATTCACCGGGAGTTTAGCGGCGGCGGTAATCGGTAGCGCCCCGTGGCGCTGCGCCGCCAATGACGTCATCGACATGCACAGCGCCCCGCTCGCAATCTTCGGGAGCGCCCCCTGACTTACCGCCGGACGCTATATCCGATGGGGTCAGGGGGGCGTACCTGCGGCCGGGGAGGTGCTATTTAAAGGCGAGGTGCTGGGCGGCCATTTTTGTTGCTGGCCGCCTGCAAGCACCTGCCTGCACTCCCGTCCCCGGCCTCCTGAACCGCCTCCCCCCACCCCCGGCGGAGTGCCGGCTGCTTTCCGTCGCAGCGCCCAAGAGGGATGCGGGGCGCTTCCAGTAGCGCTCCACTTCCCTCTTGGGGCACTACCACTCAATTTCCGTTGCAGGGGCACTAATTTTTCCGGGGCGCTAAAAGTAGCACCCCGGCAAAGTTAGCGCCCCCTCAATTTTTAGCCCAATAAATCTCTAATTTTGCTTTTCATTGTGGCATCCTGTGACAATGGAAATACTAAGAGCCTTTATACAGAACCATGTCAAAGAAAATTCTAAGCAATATTGAGCTCTGCAGAAACGGAATACTTTCTTTGTACTTAAATTAAACTTCAGTACATCGGGTAGTGCATTTCAGAGTACTCCTTCTGTACTCTATTTTGGGTATCCTTCCATGGGAGGAATTCCACGCATCATACAAATCATCAATGTGAATTGTACAAAATGTTTATGAATTTTTAGATCTCTGCCGCTTTCTCCCGGCTCTACATGCTGTCAATGGCTGCATGCATGGGCGTGTTTTGAGAGGGCGGTAAGAGGAGCAGTGATATCCAAAATCACTGAGTGTGCATCAATTCAGCGTTGCACACCGATTGACGTCGCGCTCCTGGTAATTAAAATACTTGTGGCGAGTGCAGGCAACGGCAGCACTACCAACCTGCCCAATATAGCGGCCGCAACGTTCGCACCGGAAGTGGGCGGAAGCGAGGCGGCCACCATTTTTTCTTCAAAACTAGCCTTAACGGCTGGTGCTGAAGGTTCGAATTTCAGGCCCAAATATTTATCCAATTCCCATTTAAAAGATACGATTGAAACTGCTTCCACCACCCTTTCAGGCAGTGCATTCCAGATCATAACTCGCTGCATAAAAAAAAGTTCTCCTCATCTCACCTCTGGTGCTTTTGCTAATTATCCTAAATCTGTGTCCTTTGGTTTCTGACTCTTCTGTCACTAGAAACAGTTTCTCCTTATTTACTCTATCAAAAGACTTCATGATTTTGAATACATCTATTAAGTCTCCCCTTAACCTTCTCTGCTCTCAGGAGAACAATCCCAGCTTCTCTAGTCTCTCCACATAACTGAAGTCCCTCATCCCTGGTATCATTCTAGTAAATCTCCTCTGCACACTTTCCAAGACCTTGACATCTTTCTTAAAGTATGGTGCATAGAATTGGACATAATATCCAGCTGAGGTCTAACCAGTATTTTATACAGGTTTAGCATAACTTCCTTACTTTTGTACTCTATGGCCCACAAATTGGGCTACTTACCGCCACCCATTAGCGCTGTAATCCTGAAAGAAATGGCGGCTGCCGCTTTAACACCCGCCTCTGGTGTGGGACTCGGCAGCCGCCATTTTGGTGAGGGCCAGAGCACTGCCGATAGCAGCGCTGGCCCGGGACATGCAAATATGGAGAGCGTGATGTCAGTCGGCGTGCAACCCGACTTAATGCCACACTCTGCGAACTTGGACCTTTGCGCTGAATTTAGCACTGGGTCCTAAGCTCGCTCTGAAAAGTGAGCGTGAAGCAGACTGACAGTGACGCTATCAGCACTTATTAAAGGGACACACACATCTTTCAGGTAAGTTTGTATTTAAGCTTTTGAACTGGATTTTTTATATTTTATTGAAGTATTGGCTTGGTGCAATACATGTTGAAAATTTTAAAGTGTGCAGGGAGTGCAGGCAGTGTTGTTGGATGCTTGCAAGGCCTCAGATGGTAAAGGAAGGCCTCCGAGAAGACAGAAAATGCTGGAAATACTCAGCAGGTCAGGCAACATCCATGGAGAGAGAAACAAAGTTCACGTCTCAGGTCGAGATGCTGCCTGACCTGCTGAGTATTTCCAGCATTTTCTGCTGTCATTTCAGATTTCCAGCATTCGCTTGCAGAGGGAAGAGGAAGACGCAGAGGAGGAGAAAGAGGAAGAGGAGGAAGAAGGAAGGATGCAACCCAGACAGCCCCTTTCTGGCTGGGATATCCGGGATGGAATCATCTGCCTGCGGTCCCAGTGACCACAACCCCAATTCCCCTTTCAACATTTGTCCCACACCTTACCTTCCCTCTGTTACTGACCATCACAGTGTCCTCTTGGCCACGATGCTGAAATAAAAGCCACCACAAGGCAAACTTTCCAATCCAACTTTAAACATCTATCCATCTAATATGACATCAAGAAATCAACTAATTACCCTTATGCATTCCCTTAGTGACTGTCTTGTGTGTGCGCCTCTGCCTATCCTAATGATGTTACGCAATGCTACCCCAGTGGCTGCAGCATGGCTAGTGGAAGGCTGCTGACTTTCAGTGGAGAAGACTGCAGATAGCCTTGCAAATCGACCTTGAGGAGCTGGGAGTGTGAAATCGAGTGACAGTGTTTCTTCTTCTTCACTCTCCTCTCCCTCTTCTTGGTCAACCAGTGGCTGGGCAGCCTGCATTTCTTGGGTGTGTGAAATGAGGAAGGCACAAGGGTGGGGTTGTGGTGAGGGGAGGGCAGGAAAGCAAGAGGTGCATGCGAGAAGGAGGATAACATATAAGGATACCAGCATCTTGTATCCCTTCTGCCCCACCGCTGGCCAATGGCGAGCACCGTCACCTCCAAGGGGCTGAGGTGAAGCTAGGAATGGGAGGTGTGCCTTTTGTTTGGTACAGATTGTTGGTAGGTGAGTGATTGCCAGCAGGGGGTGGGGGGTGCGGGGGGGGGGGGGGGGGGTGTGGGGGGAGGTGTTTGTGCATTGAACAGTGTGCAAGGCTAGTGATGCAGATGTTAGGAGACAGCTTTTGAAGATGCATTCACTGACCTTGACCAGTGGTCTGAGGTTATGAAGCTTCTTTGGGCGCTGGAGTCAGGTGGTGGGGGCGACACTGCTGGCAGTGACGGCCTCAGTGATCTGGTCCCACATCCTTCTTTCTGGAGGGCCTCCTGGCCCCCTGTGGGTAGAGGACCTCTCTTGCAGTGCTGACCCCCTGCACAAAGCTGGAGTGCTGTGTGCGAGACCCTGGCTTGCTGAGCTATTTGTGTTAGTGCTGATGCACTTTTCCCATTTTTTTTTTTAAAGTGCGGAAGGCAATTCAGCTTGAAGAGCTGAGGACTGCCATTTGGGAATTATTTTTAATGGTTTTTCTTTCAGAAGGCAGTTGAGTTCCAAGGGATTAAAAACTGCCTATTTTTTAAATGAGTTTTATTTTTTTCATTTTAGAAAGCAGTTCCCCTTTAAGGGACTGCATTGCTTTCTAAAATGACAGCCTTGCTGTTCTTGCTGCAATGACGCTACGGTTGGGCTACATTGGGCCTCTTGCTGGGACTACCGCAAGGAGAACCGGACTTTCACAGTGAGTTTAGCGCTGCATTAATGTTAATTAGGAAGCAGCGCCATTAATTTTGGCGCCGTTAACTGCGGCCCGCGGTGCCACCAACAGGTTTCCAGAACTCTTGAATTCCTAGGCCTATGACTTGATTTATAAAGCCAATGATAGCATGTGCTTTTTTAACATCTTTATCAGCTTATCCTGCTACCTTCAAAGATTTATGTATGTGAACCCCCAGGTCCCTCTGTTCCTGCACCCCATTTAAATTGTACCATTTAGTTAATATTGCCTCTCCTCATTCTTCCTTTAAAAATGCATCACTTAACACTTTTCTGCATAAATTTCACCAGTCTGTCTATGTCTTCCTGAAGTCCGTTACTATCCTTCTCACTGTTTACTACTTTTCCGATTTGCGTCAAGTTGCAAACTTTGAATTTATGCCCTGTATACCCAATTTCTGGTCATTAATATATATCAAAGAGAGCAGTGGTCCTAATACCAACCCCTGGGGGACACTACTGTATATTTCCCTCCAGTCTGAAAAACTATGTTCACCACTACTCTCTGCTTCTATCTCTTAGCCAATTTTGTATCCACACAACCACTGCCCCTTTAATCCCATGGGCTTCAATTTTTCTAACAAGTCTATTATGTGGTACTTTATCAAACACCTTTTAAAACTCCATATACACATCATCAACTACACTACCCTCATTGACCCTCTCTGTTACTTCATCAAACACGATTTGCCTTTAACAAATCTGTGCTGGCTGTCATTGCTTAACCCATGTTTTTCTTCTTTAGAACTGATTATTCAGGCTTATTTTGTTTCATGGCATGCAGTTATACTTTATTTCTATTTTTGAGTATGACCATCTGGAAGAATTTTTTTTTTTAAATTAGCTGTGCTAAAAAATATCCAGTCATCGTTATTTATCAGCAATCATTGATAGTCACACACCTATTCTCAATGGAGGACTGCCGTATCTCGTGCCTGGTGGCTGTTGTTGCCTTTCAGAAACAAGTAAACAAGTCAGATGGGGACTGTTTACTGACAGCCTGGAACCTGTAAAAGCATAACGTAATTAAATAAATAAAAATGGAACAGGCTTACAAAATTCTGGGATCTAGCAATATTTCAACTATCTATGGTAACGAATGAGTTATGTGTATCATATAGAAATTCCATTATTGCTGTGATTAAGGTTGATATGCTACCTCCACTCAGAACGAGAACTCACAGTGAAACCCAGTTAGACTACATGTCAGACTGTTTCTCGAAATGTTCAATTCCAACAAATTATCTCACAGAAACTAAAATCGCTTTTAAAAATACAGTTGTTAGTGCACCAACATTCCTGGATATAATTTTCAATCCTAATTATATTAATTACAAAATGGAATATGACCTTGGAAATAAAATTCTAATCAAAATATTGACTTAAAAATTGACCTATAAATTTAATGTTAGCGACATCAGCGAGCAAGTACTTAATGCATTCATATATCAGCCCACTGTCTGTTGTTTTGACGGCGGGATTAACTCACTTGAAATAAATTGGTTAATGTCTGTGTGAAAAGAACAGACAACAGAGCATTGTAAAAATGTGTTAATATTCATCTTCTAAAACTACCAATAATATTTGTAATTTCTAGGCAATGAACTTTGTAAAGCAATATAATTTTTTTTGCCTAAAATTAGATAAGCTATTCCCCCTGGTATTCCTTCTTTCCTCAACCACCTAATTTTAGCCAGGATCTTTGAGTATAAGAACATTTTTGTCGGGCCTTGCAAAATAAAGGCATTGATTTCAATAGATGGAAAATTGTGACAATGCACCTGAGATTTTCCACTATGTCCTGCTGTCAGTACCGGCCTTGCAAAATTTACTTGAATATTTACATCAGATGGGAACAAAATAGGTCTTACAGCCCCAATTTTGCAAAGCTTCGCTGGCGGCACAGTGCCTTGCTGAAAGGGAGTGTGGGTTGCAAGCTTGGGTTCACAGGATATCGGTTATCTATTGATGTATTGAGGAGGTGAAGGATGCATTGTGACCAAAAGTAAAGAAGGGCAGCAGGGTAAGCAAGCAGCCAAGGTCTCGCTTCGGGAAGAACTCGCCCAGGAATTCACTGTAAGCTTCCAGACATCTGTGAACACAACTCATAAGAGGCAGTTCCACCCAAGATCCAAGTCCGTTGCAAAAGCAATCTTGTCCCCCCTTTAGCAATTACATTAACTCATTCATATGCTGGCATGTAGTTCTCCTCCAGAATTACCACGGCACCCATTTACTACTTTTTCTTGCAGGAATCCCTTTACCTTACCACATACCCTGTCAGTCAATACAACATTTTAATGAAAACAAGTCTCTGTGCTTCCCTACTGCTTTTTACCCCCATGTTTTCCCTTGGTGCCGACAACTGTTTGTCCTTTCAATTGGTGCTTTCTCTGTGGCAGGAGGTTCCGAGGTGGCTGGTTGATGCTTTCCAGCAGGAGCCTTGTGGGACTGAAAGGCAATTTGTTATCTTTGTTTGTGGGCTGTTCTCTCCTCTAAAAAGGCAGTCTACTTGGCATTATATGGAATATAACTCAGGTATCAGAAAGCATTCCTTAATAGCAGTGATAACAGATGCAGAATAAAAGCAAGTATGGCCTAGAAATAGGATATGGCCTGAAAACGGTCGGTCTCAAGGACCAGCACTACTTGGCTGCGCCCATTCAAAGTGTGCAGGCAGCACGCAAAATTCGTGCTGCCTGCTCATTTACATGATTGGAGTGCTGATTTCAGCGCTGAACGTGCTGCTGGTTGGCTTTGCGCTCAACAGATGGGCCAATATCAGGTGCCAGTAATATTTAGCCTAGGTTCTCTGCACTAGTTAAAGGGGAGGTACTTTGATGCAGCAGCACCTCATTTTCATTTGAGTTTGAAGACATGGCTCAGCAGCAACACAGAGAACAAGCCAGAAGGTTCTCAGATGCGGCTCTCGAGGCATTGGTAGTGGCAGTGGAGAGAAGGCAGGATGTCCTGTTCATGCAGGGTGGCAGGAAACCATCAAGGCACACTTCCAGAAGGCTCTGGCAAGAGATAGCTGTGTATGTCACGGCCAACAGTATTGTACCACGGACATGGATCAGGTTCCAAAAGAAGTTTAATGACCTCACATGGCAGGTCAAGGTGAGTGAAGGCTTCAGCAAATGGTATAACCCACCATCTACACCACAAGCCTAACACAGTGTTCGATGCACCACACCCCCATCACTCACCCACCAACAATCTCTACCTATCACCACTCATAGCTCACAATCATAGATTCACTTAATCCTCACACACTTACCACTGCTGCAACACTCACACTCAAATCTCACACCTTGCACACACTGACAGCTATTCAACTATGCCAGGCACATCACACAAACACATTGCTCCACATTCACCGATACAATTTCCTTTCTCTTGCAGGCTAAGGTGGCTCACAACCGCCATGAGCAGCAGCAGACAGGAGGCAGCCAAGCCACTTTACAGGCCTTGAGCCAACTGGAGGAGACAGTGCTCAACATCATTGGAGGGGTAGTCACCGAGGCCGTGGCAACGGGCCAAGTTGAAGCCCTTGGGGACAATAACGGTATGGTCATTCCTAATCCTTCTTCTCACATCCCACTTCCCCCTCATCGCACAATCTCTTCTCACTTACAAGCTGCTGATGGTGCATGCATGTATAGCTTGCTTCTCCCCGCCTCCCCTCACCACAACACAACTCGTGTACCTTTCTGCTTTCAGATAGCCAAGAAGTGCCACCAGCGCAGCCTGTCCCCAAAGTCATGGAGGAGAGTGGAGATGAAGAAGAAGGCACAGTGTCACTGCATCTGACACTTGCAGACACCAAGTCAGAAACTGGCACTGTGCAGAATTTATAGGGGATTGTAGATGCAGGATCTGCACAGGGTGAGGCACTGGGCATGAGTGGGCTTCAGCAAGGCCGGGGAAAAGATAGCTCAGGGGCCAGCTCCCTGAAGGGCGAGCTTGCGCACGAGTTCTGCTGCACACAACTCAGATGATGACCTCAATGGAGCAGCCTTCACACGGAAATCCTAGGTGTAATGACAAGCCTGCCAGAGAGCCTTTCGCCAGTGTCAAGGAACATGGAGGAGTCCGGTTCCAACATTAGACGGGGCTTTGCGCAGAGCTTGGAGCCCATGATTTCCAGGCTGGAAATGATGGACAACTCCAGGAGAGACCTTGATAGCCCAGCCATGATGCTGCGTGTGATGGGCGATGTCGCGGAATTCATTGCAGCACAGGCTGAAGCGACCCAATGTCTCACTGTTGCAGTGGAAGCTCAGACTGCTGCCATCATGACTGGGTTTACGGGTCCTGAAAGGGGCATGCTAGGAATGCTGAGGCGCCGCTCCAGGGGAGTGGCAGTGGGTCTGTGGAGCAGGAACCTGCTGTCCTCCCTCAGGATGACAGCGTTCCTACTCCCACCACTGGCACTCGGCCAGCCAGCCAGCTCAGACTGCTGCCGCCCAAGCTGAGGTGGTGCAGTCTGTAGCCAGGCCTTTTAGGTCCACAGCTGGTTGAGGTCATCCTGCAAGGGCATCTGTAGTTTCCCCCATGGAAACTCCACAGCTTTCCACCAGCTATGCTGCAGCCACTGGGGCAGCACTGCGTAGGAGCACTAGAGTAGGAAAGGGCACACGAACAACAGGCACTAAGGGATTGCACAAGGGTGATTAGGTGATATGGTACTGTTAATTGAATACTTATAGATTTATTAATAATGTTTGGAATGTTTGTTTTGAGGTGGTCTCATTTCAGCTTTGTGCCCAGGAGGACGCTGTGATGTTGCGTGACAGAGGGATGGTATGATAGAGATGTGGTTGATGTGGATGTGGTGAGCAACAGGGATCTGGGGTTTCATTCATTGGAATCGGAGTTTGATGAGGCGTTCATGGACAGCCCATCCAGAAGGGGGATGCGCAGTTGTCCTGGCAAAGCCACATGTGCGCTCCTCTTGCTTCTCTCTGTTCAGCGAAAAGACAACGCAGTCCCTTCTCCTGGTGTAGAGAGCCTATGTGACCTCCCAGATGCAGCGATGGACGACTAACTGTGAGATGTTAGCTATGTCTCCTACTGCAGACTGGAAGGATCCATTTGCGAAGAAATTGAGGGCCACGGTGACCTTGACTGCCACCCTGCTCTGAGACTGCAGGTCTAGTTGCAAGAGGTGGCAGAGTTCTGTGACCACGTCCTTGGTGAAGGGGAGCCTCCTAATACACTGCTCCTCGCTTAAGCGGAGATAAGAGAAGTGCTCTCTGAAGACCATAGGTGAGTAAGGCCTCCCATTGGGAATCCTCCTGGCCCTTCTCCTCCTCCCTCTGTGCGCATCTTCTCCTCTTCGCTGCCTCCGCTCCCTCTCCCGAAGATACTCAGTGCAAGGGGAACTGTAAGTAGAGCCCCCATGACTGTGAGCAAGTGTTGTGAGCAGAAGCCTTTAAATAAGAATGAAGGTGTTTTCCACTTGCACCAACACTCCCTGTCACCGGAGGAACTTGAAACATGTTTAGAAAGTTGCAAGATTTGCAGAAAGTTACACAGAGCCAGTCAAACTGAAAAAAGCATGTCACCTGCAAGTTGTTGCTAATGATCACTTTAAATAACACAGCTGGAGGCTCCTTCCTGCTTGTGAACACTTGGTCAGCTGGTCGTAAGTTAAGCAGCGAACACGAAAATGGCAGATCGGGCATCAGGTGAGCGTTGCACACTCACTGACGTCATTATCTGCGTAATCTACATATCCCCAGTGAGCGTGGACATCGGCAGTGCTGACGCCCAGCTGAAAATGGCAGCCACCACAGGACCCACCAGCAGCAGGAAGAAGTGAGGCAGTCGCCTTTTTTTCCCCAAAACAGGCCTTAGCAGCGGCACTAACGTCTACAATTTCTAGGTGTAAATATCTAATGGGCTTTTCACTGCTTCCCTACATGTGAGTGAAGGAACACTTGCAGAGGAAGTATTGGCAGTGCAAAGGCTCTTGTGATCCCTGATGGACATTTCAGGAAAGTAGTTTGTGGTATTCAAGACAGGAAGACCAAGTTGAGCAGAAATCCAAAACATACTTCTAGCGCTGCATTGGTTGATATTGTGATTATCTCCTCTTCCCTTGATTAACATGGTGAGCGGTTTGAAGTTCTTCTGGCATTGAGCAACCTTGTGGGTTTGCTAGAAATGGCACTCATTGCCAAGACTGAGTCTGGATCATGCATTTCACGGGCTTAATGTCAATGAAAAGGAAAATCGGGCGGGGTGTATAACAAGTGGCCGATCCAATATCAACCATTTTTCAACCCGCCGAAGTTGAATTTCACCCCCAATGCCTTTATTGATTGGAAACAAGTTTACAAAAGTTCAGATATAATGGCAAATCCAGTGAATCTGTGCAGTTGGATCGGATCCTCACGAGATGGGAGTTGGGTTTTAACACTATAGCCTTGATTCTCTTACCCATGCTCCCATCTAATCTTTACAAATAGCACAACACCACTATTTCAAAATACAGCTGTGAAACCATATGAATGCAAGTAATGTTTTCACAGAATCAATTAATGTGCGATATTTATGTGCAAATCATAAAAGTTAGAAACCTGGAGGTTACGGTTTGTGATATTAGTTTAATGCATTTTGCATGACATTCCTTTGTCTCCTATTTCAATGCAGGCATTAACTTGCTTTATTGAAATGGGTTACTGCCTCTGCTAAAATAGCAGACAGATGAATACAGAAAAAAATACTTTAGGTATTCGTCCACTACTAACATCAAAAGTAATTTCTAGGCTGTTTATAAAAAAAAAACTATGTAAAAAGAAAACTTTTGAGTGCTGTCACTACGGGCTGGACTTTGCAGGGGGTCAGTGAGCACAATCGGTAGGAATTTATTTTCCCCCCCAGCGGGTCGGGACCCCACTGTCAACCCGCCTTTACCAAATGTCGGGTCTGTGAGCGCTGAGCAGACCTGACATGCAGCGGCAGGGGAGGCAATTAAAATCATTAGTGGTTTGTTTACAGCCACTTATCAATGGTTTTTTTCCTATCACTTTGGATTTGACAGGTCGCCCACCGGTTTCCTGCTGTGCCGAGACCTCGTCTGTGAAGCTGAGGTGGGAGGTCAGTGACCACTGAATCAGCTGATGAGTTGACGGCTTCAAATGTCAAGTCAAAGCTCCCAGCTGATTGAGACATGTTCCCTTAACCACTAGCTTCTCTAAACTGCATTTCCACCACAGATTCAGGATGCTGCAAGTCTTTACACAAGTCTCCATCCAGTCTGACCTCATTACCTCTCCCACCATTGACAGATCACTTCTGTCATTTCTACTTCACCTGCCATCTATTCCATCAGCATGGGTGCCCTTGAAGCTCTCACCTTGGTCCTCAAAATCCCAGCATGATCAGCCCCAACACCAGCATCACCAGGCACACCAGCAGTACCAACAACACCACCAACCTTCTCCGCAATCAACTGATGCTGCACAGGACACAGGGCATCAGCACCCGACCACATTGCCACCGGGGAGGCCAGGGATGGCCTCACCATGGTCAGATTTACTTCACTTGACACTGTACACCCTGGCTGCCACATGATGTGCCAGGTTGGCACCACCCCACACCAACACGAACACCATAAAGCATCCCACAATGCCCAAGCCATTCCTTTCACACTCATGACCATTGCGGAGGGTACCGTTATGTCTCACCATTCATTGCAACTCTCCAAGACACTTCCAAAGGTGCACACAAATCTGTCCAAGAACGCAAAGTGTTGAGAATAAAGGTTTTAATGTTTGACACCACATTAACAGAAACTTTACATGAACATTGCATAAATCACCCAAGTCCCTACCCTTGTGTGTTGTTAGTTGGTATGATTGCACCAGGATGAGGGTGAGTGTGAGGGGTGGCTAGTGAGATGGGGATGTGATAATGTAGAGAGAGAGGGATGGGTGGAGGTGCAAGGTAAGTTGGTGTGAGTAAGGATGTGCAGGAGTAGGGTAGGGAAGGCAGAGTGATGGGGATGTGATGAGGGGCACAGCATGATGAGGCTGAGTGTGGCTTTGGACTAACGTTTCGTGATCTACTGAGATCATTGAAATGTTTGCGGCACTGCACCCAGGTTCTCCTGACCACATCCCTGCGTGTACCCTCCTCTGCAATGTGCAACCAGGCTGTGTTGATCTCCTGGGGAGGTCTCTTCCACCCATTGGAAGGGAAGAGAACCTCCCTGCGTTCTGTGACTCCCTCCATAAGCATATGGAGGGAGTCGTGGGAGAGCCTGGGTGCAGCCCTGTGCCTTTGTGCAGTCATTTTCAGTGTTTGCAGCACCTCAATGCTGTAGAACACTGACAGCCCAAATGTCAAAATAAATTTGGCAATGGTCTCTTTAAGGAAACCGGCTGATGACACGTCACCAGACCCTGCTTCCTCTAATTGGCCAGCAAACACGCTGGGCGGGCTAAGCAAGCCCAATCTCGGGAAATTCATTTCAGAGGCTAGGATGGAGACAGCAGCGGAGTCGGGACCCGCCAACGACGTCGCCCGCCATAGACCCAGTGAGGTTCATAAAATCGCAGCCTACTTGTTCAATTTTCATTATGTTTAGAAATTAATTTAATCAACACAAATAAATTCATATTCAATTTCCTACCACCTCAGATGGTCAGTAAATTAATATTCCTATGTATGCATATTTTGGGTAATTTTTCTGATTTCATACTCTGGCAAGGTACCTGGCCTGCTGGAATAGCATATCTGAAATTTGGGCACATGCTGCATATGATTTTCCAATCATCATTTTACAGGGTCAGAAAATCATGTGCAGTGTCTGCCCTAAACTTTTGACATGCACTGCTGGGAAGCTCCCCGCTGGAAGTACAATGGTGGGAAATTATCCCTGTACAATCATGCTTAGCCTTCGCTCTGTTGGTGAGTTAAATGCATTGGCATAGCCTGGTCCACAGTCAATGGAAAGCTGCTAATGTGCTTCATTTTATGGACAGCCCAACAGGATGCAATACCTTCCCCTGTTGAGCAACTGGATATTCTAAAATCAGGAGAACATATGGTATTGACACTTTTTGTGATATGCAAATAAAAGTTATCTTTGCATTTCTCCTCTGCCCCCCCATCGGAGGATCTGTATGGGTTAAATGCTTTAATAACGATATAACTTCATATACCTCTAATAAGCTCTATCTTTGTATCTGCAGTTTTATTTACACTTTATTTCTACCAGGGGATCTGCCAATAAAATTGTTGATGTAGCTAGGAAGATATAAAATTTAGTTTGAATCCATAAAGGAATACAGCCAGACATTGAGGCACCTTGTTATGCCATTAAGCAGATAACTACATGTATTGCTGAATATTTAATTGCTTCTTTTGATTACACAACTGCTAATAAGTGAAAGTACACTTCTGATGCAATTTCCCCCATTATTGTATGTAACTGCTATAAAGCCTGAAAAATGAAAACCAAATAGATAATTTTACAATATTTCCCCAAAACACCAAGACAAGATAGGTCACTACTGCATGTTTTCTAAGAACTAGCTTCAGTGTGCCATTGGAAGAGGACCCAGAGAACATCAAATGCATAGAAATGGAAAGAAAAAGCATTCAAATAAAATTAAAGATATATCACGTTCAATAGGAATAAAAGAAAACAAATTCCATAAGAATACATCAGCCAAAAGGGTCCACGATCCAGTGATCCCACTGATGAGCAGCGCTCAGTGGTAACGCATCTTGGGAAATTGTGGGTGCACAGCACTATAGAAATGCAAGTTGTTGCAAAATAAATTCCAATCTGCACTCTACAATAATTAACATTTCATTAAAATTATGCATTTCTGTGATCTAAAACACATTTATGTTAAAGCTGGATTCAATCTGAAATTCTAATGGGGTATCAATGCTGCAAATGTACTTAAAGAATGGACTCAATTACAAGAATCCTGATACCATTTCTAATCCAGTTTTGCACTTGAAGATAAGAGTATTACATGGATGGTTTAAATATTAATCTTGATTGATACAGAATCGGTGACTTTGTGCATCACATTGATTAGTCAAGATAATCACAAGCCACTATAATTATATATTTCAGAATAAAACAATCAACTCATGATTCAATTAACAAATCCTGAGTTTTAGACTATTTTATGCTTTGCAAACTAGATGGCAATTTTCACTAATAAAAGCATCTGTAGGATTTTGAAAGACTCTGCTACAAACATTCAAACATTAGGAAGATTAATGTAAGCCTCAAATTTGTGAAATAGTGAAATACTCTTGCTTTTCTTACATCACAAATAATGCCTTTGAGTCATAACATCTTTTTGGAACCATTTGTAAAACATCTTTATTTAAAAATATTGAACAAACATGACCCTAAAATCTTTTACTTCTAACAATTCCAAGGTTCAATATAAATTGGTATCTCATGTCCTATTAAAATAACTGTTGTGCTCTCTGATGGTTCACTGTATAAATGCATCCCCCAGTGTGTGGCTAATTAGCTATACAAACTAGTAAGATCCCAGGTCCAAACATTGGTCTGTGTGGACTTAACTGATCTAATTGGGAATGTAAGTAGAGATGCTGCAATTATCCTTGGTAAACCTGGGCTGTGAGGAGGGAGTAGCGGGGCGGGGTTGGGGGGGAGGGGATGGTTATAAAACACAACCAGGGTTCCCACTCCTGGTCCCTACCTAATGATCACTGCTGGAAAGTGAGGCATGTGGACACTGGGAGAACACAAAAATTGGACTTGGTTCAGTTGTTATCCTTGCATCATTGAATTGCTACCAATACTCACTGTCTAGGCTCTTAGATGACGAATAGCCACCTGGACAAGGTAGTAGAGCGCAGCAGGCACTCTGAACCATACCACTGCACGAGTGGCTGCCTTCAGAACAGAAGGGAACAAATAGAATGAAGCTGGCTTTTAAAAAATGCTTAGTTTGCAGAGGAAAAAGTTCTTGAACTATGACTATTGTGTATGCAATTAAAAAAAATAGAAACTGTAGTTGGTCAAATAAATGTTGCAATAAAATGAAATGTCCTTATTTTGTGGTAGTTATAAAATAACAGGATAAGTTTACATCTTCACCCTGTGTTTAACTGGCAAAGTGGATTGCTCCCCTCTTTGTAGAAGCCACCCAATTTTCATTCAGTTAAGTTCAAAATCAGGCAGCTCCTACAACGGGTGGGCGTTCTGTCCACCTGAAACCCATCGTACAGGGAACCCCCAGCTTCTGTCGCGACACTACAGACTTCTTGCAGAAACTCAGCACCCATGGACCAGTTGAACCAGGAACACTCCTCGTCACGATGGACGTATCGGCACTCTACACCAATATCCCCCACAATGACGGCATCGCTGCGACAGCCTCAGTACTCAACACCAACAACAGCCAATCTCCGGACGCCATCCTACAACTCATCCGCTTCATCCTTGACCACAATGTCTTCACCTTCGACAACCATTTTTTTACCCAAACACACGGAACAGCCATGGGGACCAAATTCGCACCCCAATACGCCAACATCTTCATGCACAAGTTCGAGCAAGACTTCTTCGCTGCACAGGACCTCCAACCAACGCTGTACACCAGATACATCGACGACATCTTCTTCCTTTGGACCCACGGCGAAGGATCACTGAAACGACTACACGATAGCATCAACAGGTTCCATCCCACCATCAAACTCACCATGGACTACTCCTCAGAATCGGTTTCATTCTTGGACACACGAATCTCCATCAAAGACGGACGCCTCAGCACTTCACTCTACCGCAAGCCCACGGACAACCTCACGATGCTCCACTTCTCCAGCTTCCACCCTAACCACGTTAAAGAAGCCATCCCCTATGGACAAGCCCTGCGAATACACAGGATCTGCTCAGACGAGGAGGAACGCGATGGACACCTACGGACACTGAAAGACGCCCTCGTAAGAACGGGATATGACGCTCGACTCGTCGATCGACAGTTCCAACGGGCCACAGCGAAAAACCGCATAGACCTCCTCAGAAGACGAACACGGGACACAACCAACAGAGTACCCTACGTCGTCCAGTACTTCCCCGGAGCGGAAAAACTACGCCATGTTCTTCGCAGCCTTCAACATGTCATCGATGACGACGAACACCTTGCTAAGGCCATCCCCACGCCTCCACTACTCGCCTTCAAGCAGCCGCCTAACCTCAAAAGTACCATCGTTCGCAGCAGATTACCCATCTTTCAGGAGAACAGCAACCACGACACCACACAACCCTGCCATGGCAACCTCTGCAAGACATGCCAGATCATGGACACAGATACCATCATCACACGTGAGGACACTACCCACCAGGTACATGGTACATACTCATGTGACTCGGCCAACGTTGTCTACCTGATACGTTGCAGTAAAGGATGCCCCAGAGCATGGTACATCGGCGAGACCATGCAGACACTGAGACAATGTATGAACGGACACCGCGCAACAATCGCCAGGCAGGAGGGTTGCCTCCCAGTCGGGGAACACTTCAGCAGTCAGGGGCATTCAGCCTCGGATCTGCGGGTAAGCGTTCTCCAAGGCGGCCTTCGGGATACACGACAGCGCAAAATCATAGAGCAGAAACTGATAGCCAAGTTCCGCACTCATGAGGATGGCCTCAATCGCGATATCGGGTTCATGTCACGATACAGAACGTGACTTGACATCATGGCCGGTCTTTCCAGCCTTTTTTTTTTAAACTAACACAAGAACCAAAGTCAACTGCAGAGGATATGCAGCCAGCAGGTGTTTTGACACGTTGGACCCCCTGGGACACATCTCATTGTCTTGGCTGTGCTCTTCGTGTGTCTTTGATGTAGGGAAAGATTTGAATACATTTTTTCTGTGTTTATATTGTGAATTCTGGGAGATTCTCTCACAGCTACTCTACCTGAGGAAGGGGCGACAGCTCCGAAAGCTTGTAATTTTAAATAAATCTGTTGGACTATAACCTGGTGTTGTGCGACTTCTCATTTTTGTCCACCCCAGTCCAACGCCGGCATCTCCACATCAAGATTACATCCAGTCAGTGAAGATTAAAATCTACCCTAACATGTCTAGGTACATTTCATTGTAATACACAATGGGGCACTACTTGCCCAACATTTTGGGAAACATCTCTATTTCGATAAGTGACTTTCAATTTTTACTAACCAATTTACTTGGTGCAAAACTTGCAGGGCTATGGGAAAATAGCAGACTTGTGGGATTAATTTGATAGCTCTTTCAAAGAGCC
This sequence comes from Squalus acanthias, assembly GCA_030390025.1. Lineage (NCBI taxonomy): Eukaryota > Metazoa > Chordata > Chondrichthyes > Squaliformes > Squalidae > Squalus > Squalus acanthias. The sequence continues at coordinate 144,145,538 of CM059426.1, read as the reverse complement.
GACATAGGCACAATGTGCCTCCATCTGTGCTGTATGATTCTAAGATTTCCTGTGGCATTACTCATGATGAGTCAAAGGTTACATTGTTGTTGGAAGGTGGAATGGGTGTAGTTGAGGTGTAGAAGTGGGGAATGGGTGCACATACCCATCGCCCCTGTGCTCACTGACCTACATTGGCTTTCAGTCCGACAACACCTCGATTTTAAAATTCTCATCCTCGTTTTCAAATCCCTCCACGGCTTCGCCCCTCCCTATCTCTGTAACCTCCTCCAGTCCCACAACCCTCTGAGATCTCTGCGCTCCTCCAATTCTGGCCTCTTGCGCATCCCTATTTTTCATCACTCCACCATTGGCAGCCGTGCCTTCAGTTGCCTAGGCCCTAAGATCTGGAATTCCCTCCCTCTACACTTCTCTCCTCCTTTAAGAGGCGCCTTAAAACTTAACTCTGACCAACCTGTCCTAATACCTCCTTATGTGACTCTGTCAAATTTTGTTTGATAACGTTCCTGTAACGCGCCTTGGGGCATTTTAATACGTTAAAGGCGCTATATAAATGAAAATTGTTGATGTTGTTGTTGAAAGGACTTGGAAAGAAGTTTGTAACGGATCTCCTCAGAGATAGTGAAATAAGTATTTTTGATTGATTCAAGGAAAATAAATAGGGCCAAAAAAAAAATCAATGGTGGTGTGTGTGTTGGGGGGGGGGGGGGGGGAAGAGAGGGAGGATATAATAAATCACAGAAATATAAAATTGAGGTTTTGATTATGATAGTTAAACAGTTAATGATTATAAAATACTGTTGCAGATTTTTTTTTTTTAAATCTCAGTACTAGAGGGTGTCATGTCACATTGTGTCGTGTCCTTTCATAAGTTTAAGGGCAAGTGTTCTGTGTAAGGCGATCAATATTTACAGGGGATCACTGATGCAAAAAAGGTTGAAAACATTGTCATACAAAAGCTGTTCATGTGCTATAGGTACTGCAACTAATTAGCTGTCTCTTTCCTGAGAAAACATTTGTCCTGTTGCAGCTATGCAACTATTCATTAGATTGTCCTTAGCATTTCTGCAGGGAGTTGTTTCTTTTTCTTGAGAGTTCATCAAGGTGAGTGATGACACTTCAGGAGAATGTAGGATGATTTTCCTTTGCACCCAGTGTTCCATGATCAAACACGGTCTGTGCGGAATAACTCCTGTTAAGATCATCATAGGCATGAGACATACCAATTATCTGGGTTAAACTCTAATCCAGATCCCAGAGGTAATGTAACAGTGCTCTCTCTCACTGCTGCACTTGGTCCTAAACCACAAGAAAAATTCCTGAATGAAATTTTCTTTTTTAGGGACATAGTAACACTTATTTTAATTGGTTGAAAATCCTTCATTCTAACGCTGGGTGAAAATTTAATTTTGGATCAACTTGTACTAAATCGGGTTAAACTGTTAACCATTGGAACATAGAACAGGAACATCTACAGATCTTTTATGATTGCGGCTGCAATTTTGCCGGCGCTCAGCGGGCAGGTTTGGAGGCGGGTCATAGGTTAAAATCGTTTTGATTGAAGGCAGGTTGCGATCCCGTCGTCAACCCGCCTTCAAACAGCTTTCCCAAATGTTGGGGCCCCGATTTGCGAATGGACCTGACACCTAGCGGCGGAAAGCAGATTAAAGGCAATTACCTGCCTATTAACAGGTACTTGCCAGTAGTTGTCAGCCTATTTTTGAATTTTGCCGCTTTTGGATCACTTCTGTCACCTCACCTGCAGCTACCATCTATTCCAGCCTATGGAGGGAGTCATTGGAGAGCCTGGGTGCAAGAGTTCACCTTTGTGCAGTGATTGTCAGTGTTTGCAGCACTTCAATGCTGTCAAACACTGAGAAATCAACTGTCAAAATAAAATTGTGCGTGGTCCCTTTAAGGAAACCAGCAGATGACAAGTCATCAAATTATGTCATCTGACCCGCTTCCTGTTAATTGGCCGGCAAGCCCGCAGGGCGGGCTTAACAAGGTCAATCAAGGCAAAATCACGTCTGTGGACCGGATGCAGCTGGGGGCGGGACTGGAAACTGATAACCACCTTAACCGCACCCAACCCGCCTCCATTAATAAAATTGCGGCCTACAGGTAGGCGCTGCTGACAATTGCTACCGACTCCGCCAGATTATCTGGGATCAGGGTGGGGTCAGCTAATTCTAACAGTTAGCTAGTGCCCTTCCTCCCACCCCTAGTATTGGCACATTTTGAATGCCCTGGATCCAATGCTATATGTCTTTTCAAGTAGCTTTCTTCCAATATTTGGTCACATTTCTTTCCATTTTCTCCCCAAATCACAATATCCTCTAACTGAGTCCAATATAAAATCCACTCCTTCAACATTATTTAGCATCCGTGAACATCAACTTTAATTGGCAAAAAATGCATGGGCTGTGCGCCTGCGATTTCCCTCAATGCACTGTGTGTGATTGCTGCTGCCCGGGGAGCACAGAATCAGTCCTTCATTTTCTCCGTTCTATCTAGCTCATTATGTGCGACTGGCACTTTACTTGGTGGATACAAGACTGACAGTTTGGCTTTAGTAATATGCTCTGCTTTCCTGCTCTGCAAACCAAGGCCGGAAATTTGCCGATGCTCAACGGACGGGATCGGTGGCGGGTCAGCAGTTAAATGTGAATTAATTGACAGCAGGTCGGGAACCTGCTGTAAAATCACGCACACTTGCCTTTCCCAATGTCGGGTCTGCCAGCGCTGAGCAGACCAGACAGGCAGTGGCGGGGGAGCCAATTTAAATGATTAGTGGCTTGTTTACAGCCACTTAAAAATGGTTTTAAACTTACCTTTTGAATTTGATAGCTCGCCCACAGGTTTCACACTGTTGCTAGACCACGTCTGTGAAGCTGAGGTGGGAGGTCAGTGGCCATTGAATCAGCTGATGAGTTGACAGCTTCAAATGTCATGTAAAAGGTCCCACTTGACAGAGATATCTTCCCTCAGCCACAAGCTGTTCCTCACTGCATTTCCACAACAGATTCACCACGCTGCAAGTCTTTACACAAGTCTCCATCCAGTCTGACCTCATTACCTCTCTCACCATTGACAGATCGCTTGTCATCTCTACTTCACCTGCCATCTATTCCATCAGCATGGGTGGAGTTTATACACTCTCACCTTGGTCCTCAGAATCTAACCACGATGAGCACCAACACCAGCAGGTCCAGGCACACCAGCAGCACCAACACCACCAACAACTTTCTCCGCAATCAACTGATGCTGCGCAGGACACAGGGCATCAGCACCTGACCACACTACTGCCCAGGTGGCCAGGGATGGCCTTACCATGGCCAGATTTACTTCACTTGACGCTGTACACCCTGGCTTCCACATGATGTGCCAGGTTGGCACCACCCCACACCAACATAAAGCATCCCTACAATGCCCAAGCCATTCCTTTCACACTCATCACCATTGCGGGGTGGGGGTTACCATCATGTTTCACCATTCACTGCAACTCATTAAGCCACTTCCAAACGTGCACACAAATCTGTCCAAGAACGCGAAGTGTTGAAAATAAAGATTTCAATGTATGACAGCACATTAACAGAAACTTTACATGAACATTGGCTAAAACACCCAAGTGGCTACCCTTGTGTGTTGTTAGTTGGTATGATTGCACTAGGGTGAGGGTGTGTGTGAGGGGTGGCTAGTGAGATGGGGATGTAATAATGTAGATAGAGAGAGATGGGTGGAGGTGCAAGGTAAGTTGGTGTGAGTAAGGATGTGCAGGAGTAGGGTAGGGAAGCCAGAGTGATGGGGATGTGATGAGTGGCACAGCAGTATGAGGCTAAATGTGGCTTTGTACTAACGTTTCGTGATCTAATAAGATAATTGAAAGGTTTGTGCCACTGCACCCAGGTCCTCCTGACCACATCCCTGCTTGTGCCCTCCTCTGCAATGTGCAACCAGGCTGTGTTGATCTCCTGGGGAGGTCTCTTCTGACCATGGGAAGGGAATAGGACCTCCCTGTGTGCTGTGACTCCCTCCATAAGCATATGAAGGAAGTCATGGGAGAACCTGGGTGCAACCGTGCACCTCTGTGCAGTGCTGGTCAGTGTTAGCAGCACCTCAATGCTGTAGAACACTGACAGCACAAATGTCAAAATAAATTTGGACAGGGTCCCTTTAAGGAAACCGGCTGATGATGCCTCATCAAATGACGTCATCAGACCCACTTCCTCTAATTGGCCGGGAAACTCGCTGGGCGGGCTTAACAAGCCCCATCAAGGGAAATTAATTTCACAGCGCAGGATGGAGCCAGCAGCAGTGTTGGGACTCGACACCGACATCGCCCTCCACGGAGCCGCTGAGGTTAGTAAAATCCCGACCATGAAAGCAGAGACTGAATGCTTTTGGAATGGTCTAAACTGGTATCCACAGAAGATGAAAAAAAAAACACATGGGAAACTAAAATGGTGGTCTTGTACAGTATACGGGAAGATGTGAATAGAAGGGTGATAATGAACAGGCAATTGTAGATGCTGCCAGAGAACAATAATGTGATGGCACATATGCCCAGCTGGTCATCCATTTGTCAGGCTACAAGAAGTAGAGATGTGCCAGTCCCTATTTGCAGCTCACCTGTAACAGTCTAAAATGACATATTATAAGAAGTCCCATAGCCCAGTTGAAAGCTCTTCTAAAGATGATGAAAAATAAGTTATTTTTTGAAGAAACAAATGCAGCGGTACACAAATGAAATGATGATGCTCAGTTGGCAGCAGATGGAGAATTGTTTTTGATTAGCAACCTTGCTGTCTTTGCACAATATCTCCTCCACCACATGGGCTTAACAACAATGATATTGCCTTATTATTTACATGAAACAAAATAATCCCCAAAATGTGCATGTAACACAGTTGCAAAATTATTGAACTGGCACACCTGCATACATACCAACCTTAGGAAAACTAGCAAAAGCTGACCAACAGCTTCAGAAATGTTGACACAGCCTCCAACTTGAGAACATTCATGATTACAAGCCCAATTTCTGTGAAAATTAGGAGTGGATTTTAACTTGCAGGAGGTTTCCAGTGCAAAAAGGCACTGGTGAGTTAATTTCCTGCCCAACTATGGCAGAATGAGATCATGGCGATTTTAATACACTGCTGGCCGACTTCCCACCCGGAACAGAGGGGAAGTATTTAGGGAAGTGTCTGTTGGCATGCAGAAAATTGTGTGGCCCTTGGCCACCCGCCAGCTGTCAGATACATGTGGGGATAGAGGTTTTGATGCGTCTTGCAGTAGGGAAGTGGAGGAGCAGGGGTTATCCGGGGCAGGGGGAAGCCTAAACTTTCCTTGTGGGGCCCCTGGCAGGAAACCCGCAGCAGCTTTCCCAGAGACCAGAGCTAAAATTGCAGTCGGGGTCTGATGACATCACTGGAAATATGTTCCTGTTCAGTTGCTCGGTCACGGAGCTGCCTGAAGCTCCCGCGCAGGCCACTTGCCGGTTTCTCAATGGAAAACTGCGCATGCGCAGAAGTTTGAATGGACTGCGCAGTCCCTTAAAGGGGCCGCGCACCCAGACAAAAATTACAGGAAAGATTGCCTTGGACCCAGTTCTGCATATTTAAAGAAGGACCTCACCAGCTTTGGTAAAATTGAAAACAACATGATCAGGGTGGGACATCGGTGGGTAAGTCAACGGTATATTTTAACCGCTTACCTGCCCAATTTCCACCAAGCAGGTACAGGTAAAATCCACCCCTAGTTATTTGTTATTTAAGTTGTTGATATACCCAACATTCCTTCACTTGTACATGAAAACTTGAAAACGAACTACAAATGTTAAAGACACAAGATTTACCTTTTAGCAAATTCCCCTAGAAAATTTGGATTATTTACATTTTAGTTGATGTATTTTCCAAATGTAGATTCATTGGAATCTACAATGAATAAAATATTTTGAATTGTTACATTAAAAACTATACATTTAAGCAACAATAAGATGCAGCAACTGGGGGGATGAACAAATACGGACCAAATGGTTTGCCTCAGCCATAATTATTTTGTGATCCATTTATATTAATCAGCTTTTTTTTAAATTGTGTTTGCTTATGATGAGCTTTCTATGTATATAATTTAATTCCTTGTATTCTCCTTTTTTTGTATTCTGTTCTGGTTAATTTGTAATGTTTTCAGGCATGTTTGTTATGATGTATGCTGTGGAAAATGTTTTTTATTACTAAAATGTCTTCTAGTTTTTCTGTGTGGACTTGTTCTAAAGTTGAAGTCTACTAGAGTTCAGCCATTTCTACCATATTTATTTCTATTTTGTCCTGCCTTCCATGCATGATTTTACAGTTTTTTTGGCTTTCAGTCAGTTGCCATAGGTTTTGCTTCACATAGCAAGGAAGTAGTGTTTGGCTTATTTGAGGGGTTGATGAATAATCACAAAACAAATTATTTAAGCTCATAATGCACTCGTGCTGTTCATAGTGCCTATGCTTTTACAATGAGTCACACAGAGCAGGAAAGTCTCAGGCTTGATCTCTGGTGACTGCTGAATTAATTGAATGCAGCCACCTATGGTTTGGGAGTGCCATGCTGGGGTGTTACCCACTGGTGCTGAATGTGGTCCAGTAGCTTCCCTAAGTGGCTGTGTGAAAGGCTAAACAGTGAGTGTCAGCATGCTATACAACTGTGGCCAAATCAGACCTGATCTTGACGGGTATAGTTGAGGTACATTCCCACTAGAGAGAAAGGTAGGGCAACTAAAGTCAGAGCTCCCTGGATGACGAAAGAGATAGAGAGTAAGATGAAGCAGAAAAAGAGCACTTATGACAGATGTCAGGTCGAGAATACATCTGAGAATCAGGCTAAATATAGAAAGTTCAGAGGAGAAATGAAAAAGAAAATAAGAGGGGCAAAGAGAGGGTATGAGAATAGAATGGCAACCAACATAAAAGATAATCCAAAAGTCTTCTATAGACATATAAATAGTAAACAGGTAGTAAAAGGAGGAGTGTGGCCAATTAGGGACCAAAATGGAGAGCTACGCATGGAGGCAGAGGGTATGGTTGAGCTGCTAAATGAGTACTTTGCATCTGTCTTCACCAAGGAAGAAGATGCTGCCATAGACAAGGTGAAGGAGGTGGTAGAGGAGATACTAGATGGGATAAAAATTGATAAAGAGGAGGTACTAGAAAGGCTGGCTGTACTTAAAGTAGAAAAGTCACCAGGACCAGATGGGATGCATCCTAGGATGCTGAGGAAAGTGAAGGAAGAAATCATGGAGGTACTGGCCATAATCTTCCAATCCTCCTTAGAAATGGGGGTGGTGCCAGAGGTATCAAAAAAGAGTGTAAAGATAAACCCAGCAACTACAGGCCAGTCAGTTTAACCTCAGTAATAGGGAAGCTTTTAGAAACAATAGTCAGGGACAAAATTAACAGTCACTTGGACAAGTATGGAGTAATTAAGGAAAGCCAGCACGGATTTGTTAAAGGCAAATCGTATTTAACCAACTTGATCGAGTTTTTTGATGAGGTAACAGAGAGGGTTGATGAGGGCAATGCGGTTGACGTGGTGTACATGGATTTCCAAAAGGTGTTCGACAAAGTGCCACATAATAGGCTTGCCAGCAAAGTTGAAGCCCATGGAATAAAAGGGACAGTGGCAGCATGGATACAAAATTGGTTAAGTGACAGGAAACAGAGAGCAGTGAACGGTTATTTTTCGAACTGGAGGAAGGTATACAGTGGTGTTCCCCAGGGGTCCGTTCTAGGACCATTGCTTTTCTTGATATATATTAATGACTTGGATGTGGGTGTACAGGGCACAATTTCAAAATTTGCAGACAACACAAAACTTGGAAGTATAGTGAACAGTGAGGACAATAGTGATAGACTTCAAGAGGACATAGGCTGGCTGGTGGAATGGGCGGACACGTGGTAGATGAAATTTAATGCAGAAAAGTGCGAAGTGATCATTCTTTCCACCAAAATGTAAGAGGAAATATAAACTAAAGGGTACAATTCTAAAGAGGATGCATGAACAGAGAGACCTAGGGGTATATATGCACAAATCGTTGAAGGTGGAAGGGCAGGTTGAGAAAGCAGTTAAAAAAGCATACGGGATCCTGGGCTTTATGAATAGAGGTATAGAGTACAAAAGTGTGGAAATTATGATGAACCTGTATAAAACACTGGTTCGGCCTCAACTGGGGTATTGTGTCCAATTCTGGGCACCGCACTTTAGGAAGGATGTGAAGGCCTTGGAGAGGGGCAGAACAGATTTACGAGAATGATTCCAGGGAGGAGGGATTTCAGTTACATGGATAGACTGGAAAAGCTGGGTTTGTTCTCCTTAGAGATTTGATCGAGGTGTTCAAAATCATGAGGGGTCTGGACAAAGTAGATAGAGAGAAACTGTTCCCATTGGCAGAAGGGTCGAGAACCAGAGGACACAGATTTAAGGTGATTGGCAGAAGAACCAAAGGCGATATGAAGAAAAACTTTTTTATTCAGCGAGTGGTTAGGATCTGGAATGCAATACCTGAAAGGGTGGTGGAAGCAGACTCAATCACTGCTTTCAAAGAGAATTGGATAAGTACCTGAAGGGAAAAAAATTGCAAGGCTATGGAGAAAGGGCGGGGAGTGGGACTAGCTGAAGTGTTCTTGCAAAGAGCCGGCACAGGCTCGACGGGCCGAATGGCCTTCTTCCGTGCTGTAACCATTCTATGATTCTATGACACACACATACAGTCTCCAGCAAGGAGCCTCACATAAAGAGGCAGATTTGAGCTATACATTGGACATTGAATTGGAGGGGCATAAACTGGACAGCAGGCAGATGGATTCTAAAGTCAAAGGCCTAGAAGTTGAATCATGACTGAATTGGGGTGTGATCCAACAGCAGGATTAGGGCATTAGGCAATTGGTTTGCCGGCCCTATTAGAATAGTACCCACAAGTTGCGGGTGCCATTCGCAGCCCCAGGAGCTGCTCACCGATTGCGGGGGTTGAGCAAGATCGGCCGGTCCTCAGCAGAGTCCAGGGTGCCATCAGAAAGAGGGCAAGCAATCACCAGTAGCGGCACACGGATTTAATGTGCAGCCAGGAGAAGCAGTCCTGCTCCTCCTGGCTCCATAATAAAGTAAGTTTACGTTACATGGATTTCTGAGTCTCGTGGGGGTGGGGGGTGAATTTCCATGAGGTTTCCCCCACTCGTCTGATGTAACTTTGGCCGCAAGGGCCACGGGAATCCTAGACGGGGGTTTCCACGGCTCTTCCACCAAAGCTACAGCTGATAAGCAGGAGAACCCCATCACACAAATTCATCACTTCGGTCATTTATGCAAATGAAAAACACTTGTGGTCCCAACACCGAGCCCTGGGGCTTTCCCCTCACCCTTGACCTAATTTATCTATGATATATGCATTGTTTTCTACCCTTCAAAGAGATTCTTATCCATTCCCAAAGTTTACCCTCAAGTCCCATTGATTGAGTTTGATTAATAAATAGCCTTTCATGAGGGATATTTGGAAGTCTGGGTACAGTATGTCATCAAGCTTTCCACAGTCCACTTGGGATGTTACTTCGTCAAAGATGTCAAAGAAGTTGGTCAGGCTTGATCTTCCACTTCTGAATCCATGTAGGCTTCTATTTACTAGATTATTGTACAGATAGTCCTCAAGTTTACGCAGATGATCAATTATGTTATTTTACACAGAACAGAGGCAACACTAATGGGTCTGTAATTGCCTGTGTCTGTTTTATCCCCCTTATTGCATATGGGCACTACAATGGCCTGTTTTCAATCTACTGGTACATCCCCAGTGTCAAATTACTTCTTCATGATGGTCGTTAGTGCCTCATAAATCTCCCCCTAATCTTTTTCAACACACTGGGATAAATACCATCTATCCCCAATGATCTTTTTGATTTGAGCTCTGAAAGCCTGTCCAAGACTTTGATCTCATTTATATCAAAATTTTACTTTTCCAGTAAGCTTTCCCCAACCAACCCAAAACACTTACAAGAAAGATTTTGTCAGTGGAAAACATTTTATTCTAAGGAATAAAATCAAAAATTTGGGGGGGGGGCGAATGAAGATGTATAATTGCAACAAGATTACATGCCAGCCTTCTTCAAAGGCACTAGACACAAAGTACCAGATAGAAAAAGTTGCATCAAGATTGCTTCTACACGTACAAAAAAATGATGCAACAGAATCTAAACCAACAACCCAATGATTATTGTACCAAGTAGACACTTGAAGAAAATAGGCTACATGTTCCTACTATAAACAACTTAAATTGCAAAAACGTAAGACCACATAATGGAAAAAGAAAAAACTGAAACAGATGGGGATGGAACAAAATAACCACTTGCAGCCAAGATTACAAATTAAATAATTTATTTCAAAAGGGGACAGTATGAACAAACAGCCTTGAAACAATAATACTCTTTGACATGAAGAAAACAACTGAATGTAAACAGTAAAGATCATTAAATAAAAAATAGGCAAACAAATATCTCCCAGCAACCACCCGAGTCAAATTTCTCAAATGCCTGACTTTGTTGAAGTTAATTGTAAACCTAAAGACAACCCGGGACAAATGCTCTGAAAAATAATTACAGAATCTATACAACAACAAATCTGGGTGAAGATCCAGTCACCTTACACAAAATGTACAGGTAACAAAGATCGCAGACAGTGCTACAGAATGATGTCATTTTACTGAAGCATCAATAGAAATGTTAAACTAGCAACTGTTATTTGAAGACATGCGCTGCCTCCCACTATGGCCAGAATGTTAATTTGGAGGTGGGTAGGAAGCAGCAGAGCTGGAAAGCGGTTGGGAAGCCCGGGAGACCAGAAGGCCAGAGGGGAAATCAGAGGCCAGAGGAGAAATCAGAGGCCCGGGGGGTGGGGGGAGGTCGGAAGGTGATCGCGCGCTGGAGGGGGGTAATCGGAATGTGATTGGGGCCCGGAAGGCCCGAGGAAGGGATCGGGGGCCAGAGGGACGATCGGAAGGCTGGGGGTGTGCCGGGGGCCGGTGGGATGGGTCAGAAGGCTGGAGGGGAGATCGGAGACCTCGTAGGGGAAGTCAGGGGGAGATCGGAAGGTCGGGGCAGGGGTGTCCGATTGCGCAAGGTTGGCGAGGCAGGAACACTGGATCCAGCAGGTAAGTGGAAAGGCACTTACCTCCTGGAGCCAGCAGTCCTCGCCTCCCTTTACCTGGCGGGTTCCCCGAAGCCTGGGAAACCTCCCGTCTCCCCTCTTGCCCTTTCAAAGCTCATCTCGTCAATGAGACCAACCTGCTGCTTCCTCGACCCTATTCCTACTAAATTGCGGACAATCCAACTTTCCTTCCTGGCTCCCATGTTAGGAGATATTGTTAACAGTTTTCTCTCCTCCGGTATTGTCCCCCTTGCCATCATCACCCCTTTCCTTAAAAAACCAACCCTTAACCCCTCTGCCCTTGCAAACTATCGCCCCATCTCCAACCTCCCTTTCTTCTCCAAAGTTCTTGAACATGTTGTCACTTCCCAAATCCGTGCCAATCTTTCCCAGAACTCCTTGTTCGAATCCCTCCAATCAGGCTTCCACCCCTGCCACAATACAAAAACTGCTCTTACCGAGGTCACAAATGACATCCTAATTGACTGCGACAATCTATCCCTTCTCGTCCTTCTGAACCGGTTTGCAGCCTTTGACATGGCTGACCACAAAATTCTGCTCCAATGCCTCTCCACCGCCTAGTTTCATTCCTATCTTTCCAGCCGTAACCACAGAATCCCCTGCAATGGCTTCTCTTCCTGATCCTGTAGTCACCTCTGGTGTCCCCCAAGGATCTATCTTTGGCCCCCTCCTATTTCTCATCTACATGCTGCCCCTCAGTGACATCATCCAGCAACACAACGTGAGTTTTCACATATAGGCTGATGATATCCAGCTCTAACTCTCCTCCATCTCTCTCAAACCCGCCACCATCTCTATACTATCAGACTGCTTGTCCGACATCCAGCACTGGATGAGTAGAAATTTTCTCCAATTAAATATCGGGAAGACCAAAGCCATTGTCTTCGTTTCACGCCACAAACTCCATTCTCTTTCCACTGATTCGATCTCTGTCCCCGGCAACTGTCTAACGCTGAACAAGTCTGTTTGCAACCTTGGTGTCATATTTGATCATGAACTGAGCTTTCTACCTCATATCCATTCTATCACTAAGACTGCCCATTTCCACCTTCGTAATATCACCCATCTCTGCCCTTACCTCAACTTATCTGCTGCTGAAACCCTCATCCATGCCTTTATCACCTCTAGACTTGACTATTCCAATGCACTCCTGGCCAGCCTCCCCAGATCTACCCTCCACAAACTTGAGGTCATCCAAAACTCTGCCACCCATGTGCCAACTCGCACCAAGTCCTGCTCACCCATCTCCCCAGTTAAGCAACGTCTCAATTTTAAAATTCTCACCCTTGTTTTTAAATCCCTCCATGGCCTCACCCTTCCTTATCTCTGTAATCTCCTCCAGCCCTATAACCCCGCTAGACCTCTGTGCTGTGCCTATTCTGGCCTTTTGAACATCCCCGATTTTAAATGGTCCACCATTGGCGGTCGTGCCTTCAGCTGCCTAGGTCTTAAGCTCTGGAATTCCTTCCCTAAATCTCTCTGCCTCGCCACTTCTCGTTCCTCCTTTAAGACACTTCTTAAAACCTACCTCTTTGACCAAGCTTTTGTTCATCTGCCCCAACATCTCCTTATATGGCTCGGTGTCAAATTTTGGGTTTTTTGGATAATACTCCTGTGAAGCGCGTTTTGACGTTTTATTACATTAAAGGCACTATATAAATATCAGTTGTTGTTGTTGTCGTTGTCCCGTCTCCATTAAAACCAGAAGTGGGCAGGTTAGAGGCAGGTTTAACCTCCCACCCAACCCCAACCCATCTGTTTTTGGGGTTAAAATTCCCCCCTATACCCGCCCCATGACAAAAACGACTTTCATCTCCACAAATGCCCATCTCCAACCCTATCTCAGCGCTTCCACCACCAAAACCCTTGTACATGTTTTTGTCACTCTCCTTGCTGGCTTTCCATCCTCCACACACTCTAACCTGTATAAAACTCTGCTGCATGTATCTTCTCCTGCACCAAGTCCCACTCGATTATGACCCTCACTGAGCTACATTAGCTTTCCATCCCTGAAATATCTTTAAAAGTAAAAAAAAAATCACCACAATACATGCCAGTTTAGTTATCACCAAAGGAATCCCGAGGGCTCAGATTAGGTTCTGGAAGTGCCTGTGCCTCCAAACTTAAAGCAAACACAGGAGCAATTTGTTCCAGAATTTCATGATGGAGTAAGAAAACACAAAGAGACAGAACACTTGTGTAAGCTTTACAGCTGAGAGTGTTTGTCTATTTTGATGGAGAGTGCTGCCTGGTGAGTGGGTTTTAAATGGTGCTTGATTGACAGCTTTTGAGTAAGGTGAAATGAGATACAAAGGAATTTACTTTGGAAGAAGTGAGGGAAAGATGTAAAGACAGACGTGCTCCTCCAAATCTGATTTACAGCAGACCAGCATTATTAGACAACCATCTGAGCAAATGTACCACAACTAAGTAGAACTAGAGTAAACATATTTGTATTCATCAGCATTTGTTTACCATGTCTCCCAGCCTCTCTATGGTTTGTATTCATTGAATATATAACTTTTTTCTTTATTGTGACATACACAGACAGACCTCAGCCAGTACTGGACACCAGATACTCATGTACATGCAATTATTATTGAATTGACCATTACACCTACAATTACTAGCATCAAATGCCTATGTGCACAGCTATCAGGCACCATTCCAAACAATACATCACTGGTGGAACTAAATCAGTGTTCGGTGTTCGAGGAAGAAGCTGCTGAGTCTCTCTTTCACAGAAGTGATAATTGATCTTCTAGGAAATAAGGTGGAAATTTTAAGCACAAAAGTAATTACTAATAAGAAAGTGATGGGATTATTGAAGGCAATGAAAGGTTTGAGTGGCTGAATGGCCTACTCCTGTTCCTATGTTCTTTCATTAGCATTTAATTTGAATATGTCTGCCTGAATATGGGAAAATGTATTCAGGATCCTCTGTCACTTCTGGTGTAAAATTCCAGAAATGTCGGTGAAGGTTGGGGATGAGGCTAAGTCGTTCCCTGCCATATTTCCCACCATCGCCCACGCAGAAACTGCCCATAAATGGTTGTAAAAAGCTTGGAAAACCCAAGTCATCATCTCAAAAACACTATGGGGAAAAATTTGTTTTCGCCAGCAAAGTTGCCATAACGGCCACTGGAAATGGCCGCAATGCTAACCGAATGAAATTGGTCTGGGTACATTGAGATAATGCTCACCGTCCCGGTGGCGTTGCTGGAGTCATCCGGGAAGAAGTTTCTGTCCAGGTCCGATGTTGCAGCTTCCCACAGCCTCTGTGAGCAAAGCTGTGGAGCTCGCAAGGAATTGTGGGCAATTAAGAGGTCTGAGAATTAAAGGGGCCATGCACACTGAAGCAATACAAAATAAAATGCAGTAAATCCATACATTTTTCAGCCCTTTCTGCATTTTAAGAAATATTCAATATTTAAAAGAAGTTCCAAATGTGAATATTCAGCTGTTAAAGCTTCATACCTCAACAAATGGGAAAACTGCCTCAGCACTAACGCAAATGGCTCAGCAAGCCAGGGAAGGGGCCCCGAGCGTCTACCCACAGGGGCCAGGAGGCCCTCCAGAAAGAACGATGTGGGAGTACATCACGAAGGCTGTCACTGCCAGCAGTGTCGCCCCCACCACCTGGCTCCAGTACCCAAAGAAGCTTCATGACATCAGACCACTAGTCAAGGTCAGTGAATGCATCTTCAAAAGCCGTCTCTCCTACCAACTGCACCACTAGCCTCACACACTGCTCAGTGCACAACCCCCACTTACTTACCAACAATCTGTACCAATGATGAGGCACATCTCCCATTCCTAGCCTCACCTCACCCCCTTGATGGAGACGGTGCAGGCCATTCTTGGCAGGGGCATGGTTGAACCCTTGGCCAGCGGAGGGGCTGAAAGGATACAAGATGTGGGTATCCTCGTACGTTATCGTCCTTCTGGCATGTACCTCTTGCTTTCCCGCCCTCCCGTCAGCACAACTCCACCCTTGTGCCTTCCTCATTTCACACACCCAAGAAATGCAGCCTGCCCAGCCAGTGGGTCAACAAAAAGAGGCTGCCTGCCCAGCCAGTGGGACCACAGGCAGAGCATTCCTCCCGGATATCCCAGCCACAAAGGGGCTGTCTGGGATGCATCCTTCCTCATCTTCTGCATGTTCTTCTTCTGCATCTTCCTCTTCGCTCCGCAAGCGGATGCTGTAAATGTGAAATGACAGTATAAAATGCTGGAAATACTCAGTTGGTCAGGCAGCATGTCGACCAGAGATGTGAACTTTGTTTTTCTCTCCACGGATGTTGACCTGCTGAGTATTCGCAGCATGTTCTGTCTTCTCAAAGGCCTTCATTTGCTATCCGAGCCCTCGCAAGCGTCCAACTTTTCACATCTATTGCAGCAAGCCACCACTTCAATAAAATAAAAAAAGCAGTCCAAATCCTTAAATTCAAACTTACCTGAATGATGTGTGTCCCCCTTTAATAGCTGCAGACATTGCCACTGTCAGCCTGCTTGCACACCAGGTTAACCTGGTGAGCTTAGGACCTAGTGCTGAATTCACTGCCAGGGTCGAAGTTCGCGTTGGTGACGTTAAGTTGGCGTTGAACGCCGATTGACGTCACCACGCCATTTGTTTTCCAGGGCGCTGCCAGTTACCGGCAGCGCAAAGTGGGAGAGGAATATGATGGCCGTCGCAGTACCCACCACCAGCTGCCGAAAGAGCGGCGACCGCCATACGGAGTGTCAGTAAGTAGATGAATTTCTCGCCCTATGTAGTTAATACTAAAACTGAATGACTCTAGCATACCTGTTCCTGTGTCTGGACATATAAATTAAATGGAACTCTTATAATAAACCCAGTGTAAGGTAGCAGATATATATCTATATATAGAACGACTTGGATTTATATAGCATCTTTCACAACCTCGATGTCCCAAAGCATTTTACAACCAATGAAGTACTTTTGAAGTGTAGTCACTGTTGTAATGTAGGAAATGCAGCAGCCAATTTGCACACAGCAAGGTCCCACAAACAGCAATGAGATTATGACCAGATAATCTGTTTTAGTGATGTTGGTTGAGGGATAAATATTGACCAGGACACCAGGGAGAACTCCCCTACTCTTCTTCGAAATACTGCCATGGAATCTTTTATGTCCACTGAGAGGGTAGACAAGGTCTTGGTTTAATGTCTCATCTGAAAGATAGCACCTCCAACAGTACAGCACTCCCTTAGGACTGCACTGGGAGCATCAGCCTATATTATGTGCTCAAGTCTGTGAAGCGGGACTTGAACCCACAACCTTCTAACTCAGAGCCAAGAGTGCTACCAATGAGCCACAAATGACACAACCTTTATATCATAAACAGAAGAGAATTATAGAATGTTAGAACACAGAAACAGACCATTAGGCCCAGTAACACTGAGCCTGTGTTCAGCCCTGTTGTCCCACTCACTCCTCTACCTTTAATATTTATCTTTTTCAAACAACTATCTAATTCCCAATTAAATAATTTATGGACTCTGCTTCAACAATGGTTTGTGGCAGAGAATTCCACATTATAGCCACCCATTGTATAAAGATGTTTTCCAACTTCTCCTATAATTCTTTTTGCGATTATCTTAAATTTATGTTCTCTCATTAGCATCATAAACAGTGGAAACAACAAATCACTATTTACCTGAGCGCTACCATTCAAAATTTTAAACAGCTCCATCAGGTCAAACCTTAACCTTCTCCGCTCTTGTGGAAAAGCTCTGACTTCTTAAGTCTTTGCTCATAACTGTAACCCCCTTATCCCCAGTTACATTCTAATGAATCTGCACTGCACCTTTTTCATTGCTTTTTATAACATTCTTTTAACGGAGCACCCAAAAACTGTACTTAATATTCCAATTGTAGCCTAACTATGAGTTCATTAATACCTTTTTGGTTTTGTATCTGGACATATGAATACAAAAATAAACAAACATTCAGTTTGCATTTTTTATGGCCCTAACCAACCGCAGCAACCTTCAATGACCTCTGTACACCCAAGGTTTCTCTGCCCCTCTACTCTATTTTAAAATCTTACCATTAAAGTTGCATTCCCGTTCCCTATTCGGACTTATAAAATGCTCCTCTGGCTCCACATTCGGGTAAGTACTTTTTAATAAACTTAACTTTTCGATGGTAGCCTCCAGTGGTCTCTTTAAGGGCTGCTGGTTAGGCACTATGTAGACCACCATTTCCTGGTACCGGCTATGTTTAGGGCAGACCGATTTTGTAATCGGGATTCTATATCAATGCAAGTTTTTTTTGCTGTTATGCATGAGGAACATAGGAACAGGAGTAGGCTATTCTGCCCCTTGAGCCTGCTCCGCCAATCAATTAGACCATAGCTGATCTATATTTTCGCCTTGGTACTGTAACCCTAATAGCCTTGCCGAACAAAAATCTATCAATCTCAGTTTTGAAATTTTCAATTGACCTAGCCTCAACAACATTTTGGGGAGCGAGTACCTGAGCTACCGGTTGCTTGCCATTTTAATTCTCCGTCCCACTCCCACTTTGACCTATCTGTCCTCGGCCTCTTACACTGTTCCAATTAAGTTCAATGGAAGCTCGAGGAATAGCACCTGATCTTTCAATTAGGCACTTTACAACCTTCAACATTGAGTCTAACAATTTCAGCTCATAACCACTGCTCCCATTTTTTCAGACAGCAAGTGCTGTGCTGTGGCCATTTACACCTCCTCTAGGCCCATCTTTTGTTTCTTTACTTGTCCCATTACCAACTCCTTTTGCCTTGTACAATCATCCATTTTGTCCTTTAATCTCTCCTGCCTTCCATCCTATCCCTTTTGTTCTTTCCTCCCCTCCCCTTTCGCTGCCCCTGCACTTGCTTAAAAACTGTTACATCTCTAACTTTTTCCAGTTCTGACGAAAGATCATCGACCTGAAACGTTAACTCTGTTTCTCTTCAGTATTTACAGCATTTTCTCTTTTTATTACAGATTTCCACTACCCTTTGTGTGAAAAAATACTTTCTGACATCACGCCTGAACGGCCTAACTCTAATTTTAAGGTTATTTAAGGCCCCTTGTTCTGGACTCCCCACCAGAGGGAATTGTTTCTCTATCTATCCTATCAAATTCATTGAATACCTTAATTATATCACCCGCTAATCTTCTGTACTCAATGGAATACAAGCCTTGTCTATGCAACCTGGCCTCATAATTTAACCCTTTTAGCCCCAGTATCATTCTGATGAATCTGCGCTGCAAGGCCAATGTATTCTTCCTGAGGTGCAGTGCCCAGAATTGAACGCAGTACTCCAGATGCGGTCTAACCCGAGCTTTATATAACTGTAGCATAAATTCCAACACTTTTTTTATTCCAACCCCCTTGAGATGAAGGATTACACTCTATTAACCTTTTTAATTTTTTTTGTACCTGTCCACTGGTTTTGAGTGATTTCTGTACACGGACCCTTAAATCTCTGCTCCTCACTGGAAAGATATCAATTGCTTGTTTTGGTAAATAACGTATCAGTCACCTGCTTTATACATCTGTGGAATGTAGATTAACTAATATTGCTTATATCCACTGTGGGCAGCCATGAGCCTAAGGCAAAAAAGTTCAGGAGTGAAATGACCTTGACAGCCATTGGCACTGGTATGTATGCGTGCCTTGAAATTGGCTCCAGATCGGCTTGCAACAAGACACATTTTTAACAAGACCTTACTAGTGAATTGAAAGCCCTGCATATATTGCTCCTCAGAAAAGTTCAAGTCTACTGTTGTTTATATATTCAGTTGGGAGGCTAATGGAAAGTTGACACACTCCTATTATGCTGTAATTTAGCTTGTTTTGTATCTCTACATTTTTTTGCCCTTTTTCATCGTCATCCAAGTAACACAAATAAAGATGTATTCCGCTAGGAATAGCCATTGTCCCAAGAGGTAGATGGCTTTCAAAAATTAGTACACCGAAAGCCTTTACAAATCCCCTTCATCCACACAGCTGACCACAAGAAATACCCCAAAGCAGCAAAAAGGTATTTTCCATCACCCATGAAAGTTTCTGGCTGTCTCTTTAAATTAATTTCTATTGAAAGGTGCAGCCAACAACCTTGGATGCCCAACTTACATGAGCAAAATTACAGTGTAAAGACAGGAAAATGGTATGGGATGGTTGGTGTTCAGAGAGATTTAGGTGTCCTCGTACAGGAAACACAGAAAGTTAGCCTGCAGGTACAGCAAGCAATTAGGAAGGCAAATGGCATGATGGCCTTTATTGCAAGGGGGTTGGAGTACAAGAGTAAGGAAGTCTTACTACAATTGTGCAGGGCTTTGGCGAGACTGCACCTGGAATACTGTGCACAGTTTTGGTCTCCTTATCTGAGGAAGAACGTACTTGCCTTAGAGGCGGTGCAACAAAACTTCACTAGATTGATCCCTGGGATGAGAGGGTTGTCTTATGAGGGGAGATTGAGTAAGTAGATTGAGCCTGTACTCTCTGGAGTTTAGAAGAATGAGAACTGATCTCATTGAAACATACAAGATTCTATGGGGGATTGACAGGGTAGATGCTGAGAGGTTATTTCCCCTGGCTGGAGAGTCTAGAACTAGGGGGCATGGTCTCAGGATAAGGGGTTGGCCATTTAAGACCAAGATGAGGAGGAATTTCTTCACTCAGTGGGTTGCGAATCTTTGGAATTCTCTACCCAAAGGTGTGGATGTTGAGTCATTGAGTATATTCAAGGCTGAGATAGATAGATTTTTGGACTCTAGGGGAATCAGGCGGAAAAGTGGTGTTGAAGTCGAAGATCAGCCATGATCTTACTGAATGGCGGAACATGCTCGAGGGGCCATATGGCCTACTCCTGCTCCTAATTCTTGTGTTCTTATCTCACACGGGTGTCTTGTGCCTTCTGCAAAGTAAGCACAAAATGTGATTTTTAGGGCTGAATCTTAACTACCAAAACGGGGTGGGTTGGGGTCTTGTCAATTCATGGTAAAATTCAAAAAATCTGAAACAGGAATAGAACCCGCCCACTTCCGGTTTTAATGGTGGCGGGACGAGGGGCGGGCAACCAATCCGGATGCGGGAGGTGGATTGGTCATTTAAATATTATAATGAGGCTGCCTGCTTGTATTTCCTGCAATTTAGTATACTGTATTTGCTGCTCACGATGCGGTCTCCTCTACATTGGGGAGACCAAACGCAGATTGGGTGACCGCTTTGCCGAACACCTCCGTTCAGTCCGTAAGGGTGGCCCCGAGCTTCCGGTCGCTTGTCACTTTAATTCTCTGCTCCATCCCACCCTGACCTCTCCGTCCTCGGCCTCTTACACTGTTCCAATGAAGCTCAACGTAAGCTCGAGGAACAGCACCTCATCTTTCGATTAGGCACTTTGTAGCCTTCTGGACTCAACATCGAGTTCAACAATTTCAGACCATAACCTCTGTCCCGATCATTTTCTTTTCTCTCTCATAAGGCAGCTGTCGATCATTCTGCTATTGCCATTTACACTTCATTTAGTCATCTTTTGTTTCTTAACTTGTCCCATTACCATCTCCTTTTGCCTTGTACCATCATCCCTTTTGTCTCAATCTCTCCTGCCTTCCACCCTATCACAGACCTTCCCTTTTGTTCTTTGCTCCCCTCCCCCCTCTCCCTGCCCCTATACTTGCTTAAAAACCTGTTACATTTCCAACTTTTTCCAGTTCTGACGAAGGGTCATCGACCTGAAACGTTAACTCTGTTTCTCTCTCTACAGATGCTGCCTGACCTGCTGAGTATTTCCGGCATTTTCTGTTTTTATTTAAGTCATATAACTAACTGGTTTACATTCATTGAATATTTTGTGTGATTTCAATCACAAATATGCAACATTTTAAAAATAAAACCACATCACAAAACTACAACAGATTATAGAGAAGGATTGAAGACTCCAGGATATTTTCTCATAATTTATGATACATCTTACTTTTGTTAGTACTTCTGATTTTCAGTCAGCAATTTAAATGCATGTATTTCTTAATTTCTGCTTCAGTTAATATCTCAAATTTGTAACTCAATATCTTTGAAATAAGTCTAGCCTAATTAGAAATTGGTAAAACAGGTTATAGTGCTATGGTGATTAGCATAGAATCAGATACTTGACTGAATGATGTGGAGGGAGAGGGAGGGAAGGAGGGAATGTGGGAAGATAGAGAGAGAGAGAGAGAGAGAGTGAGGAAAAGCTGCAAACACATCTTAAGAAATAACATTAACTGGTTTCAGCTGTTGGGTCTTTTTTTTTTTACAAAATATGGAAAAAACAGTAAAGGTTACGAACAGTTTTTTTCCCCACATTAGTATAACAAAGCTCAACTTAAAACTGTCATACTCAAAATAAAAGTGTTGATTAAATTATATGGGCAACAGGTAGCTATGGATCATCCATCTTCAAAAGGCAATTCATATTTCATTTGATTCAGTGGGTAAAATAAAAATCAGTAATCAAATTTACACTGTTGCCATCTGAGAACTTCTGTTAGTGCAGCAAGTGTATCTAAATATTGAATACGTGCACCTGCTTCTCTTTAATAGATGGGAAGAAAACTCATCACAATAGCAAATGCAAGAATGCATGTCAGATTACATTGTGTTCTTCGATTGCCTAATACAGGCTATATTTAGCAAACTGAAAAATATTCCAATGGCTTGTATCAAAGTTCTATGAAGTTCACCAGTGGTATACAATTAAACCCATTGGATTATGATGACTGAACTGAATTTAGCTAATGAATTTATCAATAGCAATGGTAGAGCAAAATGTACTTGGAATATCTTTAAAGTCAATCTAATATTGGCCCAAAATTTACGGTCGGGGGCTTCCTGCGGGCGGATGCCTCCGACCTGTAAAAAATCTACGAATTTACCTGGTGGTCCGGGAGGTATGGAGGCTTGCAATCCTGGGCCTCTCCAGGTCCGCGGGGGCAGAGGCCCACATATCTCAGGGGGGGCGCATGCAGTTCGCAAGCGCCCCTGGGCCGGACCAACCAATAAAAGAAGGAATCCCCATTCATACTTATGGGAGTTCCGTACATATGGAAACCCCACAAGTATGAATGGGGATCACTTAAAAAATACACGAACACATGAAATGAAAAAAAAATTACTTTTAAAATTAATTAAAATGCCATTTAATTAAATATTTTAAACAAAAATGTAATTTTCTGGAAAAAAAAATGTATATGTTTTAACGTGGCTAAAAATAAACTTACCTATTGGACAGGGTTTTTAATGTATAAATGAGTGATAAAATTTTATTTTTCTATTTTTTAAAAACTCTTATGCTGGTAAAAGCAGGCCTTTCATGGGCATTCAGCGAGCGGAAGTTGGGCAAATAGCACAACTCTCCCAGGGATGCAGATCACCTGTCAAGAAGATTCTTGACAGATCGCAAGTTCTGGGTTTTAACGCATGTGCTTTGCATGCCTAAACCCGGAACTTGCGCGGCCTCTATGGGCGCGTACACACCCATAAGGGTCGCAAAATCGGCCCATTATTTTTTTCGGACAGCAGGTGCTGGTAATGAACAGTCATCTGCTGTTCAATAAATCTCTCCTGCCTTCCACCCTATCACAGACCTTCCCTTTTACTCTTTCCTCCCCTCCCCCACCTTTTCCTTGCTTCTGTACTTGCTTAAAACCTGTTAGATCTGTAATGTTTTCTAGTTGTGACGAAAGGTCACAGACCTGAAACGTTAACTCTGTTTCTCTCTCCACAGATGCTGCCTGGCCTGCTGAATATTTCCAACATTTTCTGTTTATGTTTAATATTGTAAGAGATTGTGTTAAAAATCAGACAAATGCTATGTTTTGATAGTTATAATATTAATATAATTCCTACAAATATTTCATTTTTGTACGGAAAATTGTGCAAAATGTGTTTGTGTCAGTTTTTTTTATATATATCTTGATGTGCTTTCAGATCTTCTTTCATGATGTTATTTTTCCCCAATCACTTATATCATGCCATTTATACCACGCTCCGTATGCCATCCATAATGGTAAGAGAAGTCACAAATGAGCAGTAAAGATAAAAGAACAGAAACAGTAACCTGTATACATTATATAAAACAACAGATGGTCAGGAATGAGTTACAGACATGAGTCCATACTTTATCAGTTAGGGACTTAAGTGTGCACTTGGAGCTGCATGGTTTGTTTACGTACTGGCCCAAAACTAATTCAGGACAAGGCACACATCTGTAAATTATCTCTGACCATCCATTATTCTCTGTGAAATATAGGAAAGTCATAAAAATGTGGCACCATCAGTTTTATAAACATGTCAGCATAGAAATAAGAACGCAGACTGCATTTCTTTTGTCCTCAGTCTACGGTAGCCTGAAACAAAGTGAACATGACAATCTCATTATTAAGCCTCATCTAGAGTCAACAAATAGATTTTCAGTGATTTACGACCACAATAAATATAATTTGCCGCTGTTGATCAAAGGTGCCTCTGTGGGTGTTTATTTTCCTGAAATTTTCCCACCATATGCTGAACAAATGGTCACATGATTTTTTTTGATCACCAAGACTTGGAAGCTGAAAGTGAATGAATAAATAAGACACACTGTATAGTAGTAATTATAATGTGTAAAGTAGGATGTGTAATAAATTATGCAATGATATTGATCCAAAAATTAAATTCATTTTTTATCTGGTCACATCCTGTTCCAGCTTGACATTCGCAAAATAATTATGAATAGCAGTATTTTAGGACTACTAGAGCCATTTACTAAAACTAAAAGACTGAAGAACTACAAAATATCTGCACCACAGAGTGTGACTACTGAGAAAGCAATGTATTCTTAATAAATTAGATGTTCTAAAATTATACGTACTATGTCCGTGGTTACAGGTAGAGTTGAGTAATATGAACAGTATAATATGCTGAATCCGTCCCCACAAGTAACTCACGTTTTACTCAACTACCTCTTTAGGACCTACATTAAGTCGTAAATAAAACTACTAGTTTATACCTGCAACATTATATTTTTCTGTAAAGTTAAGTGCTGGTTAAAAGCCACACCTGACATTGATAAATAATGCTGGCAAGACCTTAATTTTTTTAATTCCCTTACATAACTCTTCATTGAATGGTGGAAAAGGTCCTTCAGAAACTCTCATACATGAATGCCAGGGGCATACTGTTCTCAATCTGTTGGAAGTTAGACCCCACAATTTAGCATGATAAAGGGAGTTTTCCACTCTCTGAAACTTAACTTCCTATTTTCTGCATTAGAAATTGCCAAACTGTAGTTAGTGTATTTAGAAAGCAGATAAAACTGAATATCATACCAACAGCAGAGACACAAAATATTTAATTTTGAATAATTTGGACCTCATCATTTTATATAGTATGAGGTTTTCACTCGCGAAATATTCCACTCACAAAATATTCCACTCACAGATATCTGGTTATATGGTACCTAATCATACAGCGACTATGTCCTTAAAAAAGGAAAATCAAAAGTATACAAATGACTATTTCTATGTTAACTCACCTAAAAGTGTTGGGACATTAACTCAGTTAAGGGTTAAAAGAACCAATGGCCGAAATTTTGCCTACCTCGGTGGGTCCGGTGCGGGCGGTCAGCGTGGCGGGTCGCGACCCCGCTGCTGGCTCCATTCCGCTGCTGAAAATGACTTTCCCTTAACAGGGTAAGCCCGCCCAGCACATTACCCGGCCCAATTAAACAGAGCGGGTCTGGTGACGACATTCATGACACGTTTTCAGCCGGGATCGTTAAAGGGACCATGGCCACATTAGATTTGACGTTTAATCTAACATCAGTGCTGTAGTGCACTACAGCACTGAAGTGCTGCAAACACTGACAATGACTGCACAGAGGCAGAGGGCTGCACCTAGGGTCTCCGCTGACTCCCTCCATATGCTTGTGGAGAGAGCGAGAACACACAGGGAGGCCCTCTTCCCTTCCCATGGGCAGAACAGACCTCCCCAGGAGATCAAAACAGCCTGGTTGCAGATTGCGGAGGAGGTCAGAAGCAACGATGTGGTCAGGAGGACCTGGGTGCAGTGCCGCAAACATTTCAATGATCTCATTAGAGCAGGAAACGTTAGTACAAAGCCACACTCAACATCATCCTGCTGTGCCTCTCATCATATCCCCATCACCCTGCTTTCCCTACCCTACTCCTGCACATCCTTACTCACACCAACATACCTTGCACATCCACCCATCCCTCTCTCTCTATCTACATTATCACATCCCCATCTCACTAGCCACCCCTCACGTTAACCCTCATCCTAGTGCAATCATACCAACTAACAAAACACAAGGGTAGCCACTTGGGTGTTTTATCCAATGTTTATGTAAAGTTTCTGTTAATGTGGTGTCAAACATAAAAATCTTTATTTTCAACACTTCCCGGTCTTGCACAGGTTTGTGTGTACCTTTGGAAGTGGCTTAGTGAGTTACCGTGAATGGTGAGACATAATGGTACCCCCCACAATGGTGATGAGTGTGAAAGGAATGGCTTGGGTATTGTAGGGATGCTTTATGGTGTTGGTGAGGGGTGGTGCCAACCTGGCGCATTATGTGGCAGCCATATGGGTGCACAGCGTAAAGTTAACTAAATCTGGCCATGATGAAGCCATCCCTGGCAGCAATGTGCTCGGGTGCTGATGCCCTTTGTCCTGTGCGGCATCAGGTGATTGCGGAGAAGGTTGGTGTTGTTGTTGGTGCTGCTGGTGTTTGACCATCGTGATCCGATTCTGAGGATCAAGGTGAGACAGTATAAATGGCACCCATGTTGATGGAATAGATGGCAGGTGAAGTACAGATGACTGAAGCATTCTGTCAATGGTGAGAGAGTTCTTCCAATGAGGTGACACTGGATGGAGACCTAGCTGGCAAGACATGCAGCCTGCAGAATCTGTGC
Source organism: Squalus acanthias (assembly GCA_030390025.1). Taxonomy (NCBI): domain Eukaryota; kingdom Metazoa; phylum Chordata; class Chondrichthyes; order Squaliformes; family Squalidae; genus Squalus; species Squalus acanthias. Next base: position 144,119,390 of record CM059426.1, on the reverse strand, counting down.
TGGAAATGGACTGAGCAACAACATCTGCCTGAGGAAATTGATCATCTGTCAGGTGGGAGCTTTTACAGTATATTTGATGCTGAAGAATAATCAGCTGGAGCAATGGCCATGGAACTCCCGCCTCAGGTTGACAGAAATGCTTCCCGACCAGCGTGGTTCCCGTAGCCATGCAGTTAAATTAAAAAAGTAAGTGAAAAAAGCCTGTTACGGGTCTAACAACTAGCTGTTAATCATCTCAATTAGGTCGCCCTCCGCTGCCGGTCGGGTCGGCTTCGTGATGACAGATGCGCCTGGGGGAAAGGTGCGTGGGGGCGGGATGAGAGCGAGTGCCCGACCCACCGTCAAAAATAATAACCTTCCCACCTGACTCGCTACCACCCCAGAAAATTCCAGCCTATGTTATTACTTTGGCTAAAATTCTTTTGCAGCTATTGCAGGCTCAGAGGGGAAGAAATTTGTTTCAGCCAGTAAAGTTGCCGGTGTCACCGACAACTAGAGTTAACGGGCGGTGAAAATGGCCACAACGCTAACTGAGAAAAATTAATCTAGGGGATGGAGATTGTTGGCGCAGTGCTTACCTGCCATGCAACGCCATCCTGGTGACGTTACTGGAGGCATCCGAGGCGAGGTTCCTGTCCAAGAACGGAGTTGGAGCTTCGCAAAGCTTCTGGAAGCGAGGCTGTGGAGCTCGCAAGGATTTGTGGGCAATGACGAGGAATGAGAATTAAAGGAGCCATGCACACTGAAGCAATACAAATTAAAATTAAGTTAAACAATGCGGTTTTGAGCCCTTTCTGCCTTTTAAAAAATATTTAACATTAAAAAGTTCCAAATGTGAATATTCAGCTCTCAAAGCAATATTCCCTTCCTAACCTCAAAAAATGGGAAAAATGCCTCAGCACGAACACAAATGGCTCAGCAAGCCAGGGAAGGGGCACCCAGGGTCTTGCATGCAGCACTCCAGCTTTGTGCGGTGGTGGCGGGGGGGTCACCACTGCAAGACAGGCCCTCAACCCACAGGGGCCAGGAGACCCTCCAGAAAGAACGATGTGGGACCAGATCACCGAGGTTGTCACTACCAGCAGTGTCGGCCCCACCACCTGGCTCTAGTGCCCAAAGAAGCTTCATGACCTCAGACCACTGGTCAAGGTCAGTGAATGCATCTTCAAAAACTGTCTCCTACCAACTGCACCACTTGCCTCACACACTGTTCAATGCATGACCCCCACCTCCATCACTCACCTACCAACAATCTGCACCAATCACAAGACACATCTCGCATTTCTAGCCTCACCTCAACTCCTTGGAAGAGATGGTGCAGGCCAGTTTTGGGAGGACCAAAGGCTGAGCTCTTGGCCAGCAGACAGGCAAAAAGGATACAAGATACTGGTATCCTCATACGTTATCCTCCTTCTGACATGCACCTCATGCTTTCCCGCCCTCCCCTCATCACAACTCCACCCGTGTGCTTCCTCATTTCACGCACCCAAGAAAAGCAGCCTGCCCAGCCAATGGGTGACCAAGAAGAGGGAGAGGAGAGTGAAGAAGAAGATTGATTTGACACTCCCAGCCACCAGTGCCTCAACATCAACCATAAAGACATCTGCAGTGTCCCCCACTGAAAGTCAGCAGCTTTCCACCAGCCATGCTGCAGTTACTGAGGTAGCATTGTATGACATCAGTAGGATAGGCAAAGGCACACACAAGACACTCACTAAGAGAATGTATACGGATGATGAGTTGATTTATTGATGTCACATTGGATGGAGAGACAAATATAGGTGGATTGGAACGTTTGCTTTGTGGTGGCTTTATTTCAGCATCATGGCCAAGAGGACGTTGTGATGGTCAGTAACAGAGGGAAGGTAAGGTGTGGGACTAATGTTGAAAGGGGAATTGGGGTTGCGGCCACTGGGACCGCAGGCGGATGATTCCATCTCAGATATCCCAGTCAGAAAGGGGCTGTCTGGGTTGCATCCTTCCATCTGAGTCCTCCTCTTCGGCTGCCTCCTCTTCGGCTTCCTCCTCTGCAAGTGGATGCTGTAAATGTGAAATGACAGCATAAAATGTTGGAAATGCTCAGCTGATCCGACAGCATCTTGACCGTTGACGTGAACTCGGTTTTTTCTCTCCACGGATGTTGTTTGACCTGCTGAGTATTTGCAGCATGTTCCGTCTTTTCAAAGGCCTTCATTTATCATCTAGGCCTTGCAAGCATCCAGCAGCACTCCCTACATACTTAAAAAACTTTTCACATCTATTGCACCAAGCTACTACCTCAATAACATTTTTATTAAAAAGTCCAAAACCTGACGTGCTTAGGACCCAGCGCTAGGGTCGAAGTTTGCGCTTGTGATGTTAAGTCGGCGTTGCACACCGATTTACATCACATCGCCGCCATTTTGTTCGGGATGGCGTTGCCAGTCGAAAACAGTGGCCGCAGCAGGACCTGCCAGCAGCTGGCAAAAGAGCGGAGGCTGCCGTTTTATGGCCACAAATTTCTAGCCCAAAGAGTAGAAAAGATTACTGTGATCACCAGGACCACTGCCAACCATTTTGATTTTCAAAGCCCATTTTGCTAAAGTGCCAATCTGTGATTTAAAATAATGCATGAAAACAGAATATTAACTGTGGAAACCAAAGGCAATTCAAAGAATACAGATGATAATTACGACCTACATTTGTACAGGAAGGGACAAATTACACTTGTCCATTAACTGCCTGCATGGTCTGCTCCCTCGACGACTAAAGAAATGCAGATTAAAATAAAACAGATGAAGGAGGCTTATGATAAATGTTAGCTTTATAATAGGACTAAAATGGGAGTCTTGGGCCGGAAGAGGGCATGGTTGGGTACTGAATGAAAACTCTGTATCTGTCTTCACAAAAGAGGATGCTGCCAATGTCATAGTAAAGGAGGAGTGTCACAGAAAGCAGAGAGTAGTGATGAACAGTTGTTTTTCAGACTGGAGGGAAGTATACAGTGTTATCCCCTAGGGGTTGGTATTAGGACAATTAGTCTTTCTGGCATATTAATGAACCGGACTTGGGACACAATTTCAAAGTTTGCAGAGAACACAAAACTTGGAAATGTAGTAAACAGTGAGGAAGATAGTAACAAACTTCAGGAAGTCAGAGAGACTGGTGAAATGGGCAGACACATGGCAGATGACATTTAATGCGAGAAGTGTGAATAATTCATTTGGGGAGGAAAGAATGAGGAAATGCAATATGAACTAAATGGTAACATTTTAAAGGGGGTGCAGAAACAGAGGCCAGGGGGTTCACATACATAAATCTTTGAAGGTGGCAGGACAAGTTGATAAAGATGTTAAAAGAAATATGCTATCCTTTGCTTTATAAATAGAAGCATTGAGAGTATAAAAGTACAGAAGTTCCGCAAAACCTTTATAAATTACTGGTTAGGCCTCAGCTAGTGTACTGTGTTCAATTCTGGGAACCACTCTTTATGAAAGATAGAGACACCTTGGAAAGGGTGCAAAGGACATTTACCAGAATGATACCAGGGATGAGGGACTTCAGTTATGTGGAGAGACTGGAGAAACTAGGATTGTTTTCCTTAGAGCACAGATGGTTAGAGAGAGATTTAATAGTGATGTTCAAAATTGAGGGGTTTTGAGAAGAGTAAATGAAAAGAAAGACTTGCATTTCTATAGCGTCTTTCACAACCTCAGGACATCCCAAAGCGCTTTACAGCCAATTAAGTATTTTTTGAAGTGTAGTCACTGTTGTAATGTGGGAAACGCGGCAGCCAATTTGCACACCACAAGGTCCCACAAACAGAAATGTGATAATTACCAGATAATCTGTTTTAGTGATGTTGGTTGAGGAATAAATAATGGCTAGGATGCTGTTCTTCTTCGAAATTGTGCCAGGGGGTCTTTTATGTCCACCTGAGAGAACAGACGGTGCCTCGGTTTAACGTTTCATCCAAAAGACGACACCTCCAACAGTGTAGCACTCCCTCAGTACTGCGCAGGTGTGTCAGCCTAGACTTTTTTTGCTTAATTCCCTGTAGTGGGACACAAACCCACAACAGAAACAGTTTCCACTGGCTGGTGGGTCGGTAACCAGAGGATATAGATTTAAGATAACTGCCAAAAGAAGCAGAGGGGAGATGAGGAGAATTTTTTTTATGCAGTGAATTATGATCTGGAATGCATTGCCTGAAAGGAAGCAGATTCAATAGTAACTTTCAAAAGGGCATTGGATGTGCACTTCAAAAGGAACATTTTGCAGAGCTATGGAGAAAGAGCAGGGGAGTAGGACTAATTGGATAGCTCTTTCAAGGAGCTGAAGGGCTGAATGGCCTCCTTCTGTGCTGTAAGATTCTTTGAATCTACAGTGACAATTCTTCTCCAGATGCACTTTATAACAAAAGGTTTAAATGCTATGGTGAAAAACAAGACTAATACCTACATCAAACGATACCTGAAAGAAGAAACTTCTAACCGTTGGAGTGTTTAAAGTGTCTCATACTTGCAGAGAAATCAGTTTAACTTTTCTATTTCCAATTTCGTACGGTCATTTTTCATTTTGACATTTCAACCACCTCATTAGGCATTCAGTCAGCACACCAGTGATCCTGACAAAATCCGTATTTAAGGAAAGTCCGATAGTCTGCCAAGTAGCTAAGAATTTATAGTTTATGATAAATACAAACTGCATTCAGTAGTGCCGTTGCTAACCTCCCGTGGAATTTTGTGGGAGGCGCTTACCTCGGGGGGTGAAAAGCCATTAGCGCCTCCCACCAATGGGAATTTCGCCCCCTAAAACTTTTTCAGCACTCAGATGTTGGTGAACCAAGCTCTGTGCATTCATTTAAATGCATGTGCAGAATCTAATTTTGCCTGAGCAGAGAATGGTGCTATCAAATCCTCTGTTAATTTTATCTTGTAAACAATGAGCATTTATTTTGACCATCTTACAATTTTTTATAGAAATTATTTAAAAAAAAATCATGAAGACTTGGTAACAGTTGAAAACTAGACTTCAAACTAAATACATAAGTTTAAATCCCAGTCCCAACAAATGCTTAAATTCAGCAACCTTCCATGGACAAGGTTGGCCAACAAGGTGTCACCTCCTGTCACCTAATCCTGGAACAAAAGTGACAGCAAGCAGCGAGAAGTCAGCGACCCAGAGAAGATGATTTATCCATCCGGCCAGCTGAAGCAGAAGAGTTGACCTAAAATGTAAGGTTTAAAAAAATTGAAGAAAGTAATGAATGAAATAGTTTTGTTGCTTTAGATTCATTTGATCTGATTGTGTCCAATTTAACAGAATGGATCAATAAGAGTAGCACAAAAATACTGAATAGTCAAGACTAAACAGCTGTACACAGCGAATGGGGAATACCTGGAAAGTACTGCTTGGGGAAGCTGGGACTGATAGCGTCAGGAAATTCAAGAGGGAACTGAATAGATACATGGCAAAGATAAAAGATTATGAGAAACAGAATAGCCATTAGTATTTTTTGAACATTGGGACCAGCAGGTCTTCTGGTCTTGTACATTCTGATGTTCCTAGGAACGGCTAAAATAAAATCTATAATGAATTGCAACTTTTACTAATTGTTTTTGAATTAACATTTCAGATACCAGAATTAGGAAATTTTCATAGGTGAAATGACATATAGTGATCTATTTCAATCAACATAGAAGAGAAGATCAGACTGTGCAAGTAGAAAACTCTTATCACGTAATGCAATTTCATAGATGGCAATAACAAAATATTGCTGGATGTTTCCTAAAGCAACAGAGCAAGCAAACATTACTCACATTTCACTGGAGTCACTATATGTCAACCTTCATCAAACTCAGGGGAAATAAATGACCATAAAATGTTTCTGTCAAAATACAGCTGGCGTGATTTACATCACAACAGTGCAATGTGCAGTTAAGTAAACCACTGTGCAGCATCTATAAGATTACTGCATTCCATCATGTCTCACCTAAAGCTTTTTTGCAGTCATATCAACAAACATACTAACAATTTCATAATCCCAAAACAAGATAATTAGTTTAAACAAACTTCAATATCTACAACACAAGCCAGAAAAATACTAAGTTGGCAAAGAGACCAATGTCTGCTAACTGTTCAAAACTTCATGCTGCTATATCACGAGCCAAAACTGCCAAATATAATTTGAGCATGCAGTAGTAAATGGATTCTACTAATTTTTTGCAAGTTTTTTTGAATAACAAGTACATTTATTTCTATCAAATTTAAGAATTTAATTAGGCCAATTAAATGCAGAAGAAATTATTACTGTTTATGCAAGTGCTAATTCCTATTAAATTTTCAATTTCTGATTCCCTCCTGGCTTCATGGAAACATTGCAATTCATGAACAAACCCGAGGCTGAATTACCACACGAAACTGTCAATCTGATCAGATGAAAGTATTGGGCTAGAGTATTATATACTTCACTATTGTTCTATCAGCAAACTATACAAAAATATACTGTAACACTGATCCTTCTTCTGTATTTGCAATTTATCTGAAATCCAGATAAATGTGTACATAAGAACATAACATAAGAATTAAGAGCAGGAGTAGGCCATACGGATCCTCAAGCCTGCTCCGCCATTCAATAAGATCATGGCTGATCTTCGACCTCAACTCCACTTTCCTGCCTGATCTCCATAGCCCTCGATTCCCTTAGAGTCCAAAAATCTATCTCAGCCTTGAATATACTCAACGATTCAGCATCCACAGCCCTTTGGGGTAGAGAATTCCAAAGATTCACAACCCTCTGAGTGAAGAAATTCCTCCTCATCTCAGTCTTAAATGGCCGACCCCTTATCCTGAGACTATGCCCCCTAGTTCTAGACTCTCCAGCCAGGGGAAACAATCACTCAGCATTTACCCTGTCAAGCCCCCTCAGAATCTTATATGTTTCAATGGGATCACCTCTCATTCTTCTAAACTCCAGAGAGTATAGGCCTAATCTACTCAATCTCTCCTTATAGGACAACCCTCTCATCCCAGGAATCAATCTAGTGAACCTTCATTGCACCGCCTCTAAGGCAATTATATCCTTCCTCAGATAAGGAGACCAACAGATAAGGTGTGAATAACCTCACATTTCTCCACATTATACTCCACCTACCACCTTATTGCCCACTCACTTAACCTGTCTATATCCCTTTGCATGCTCTTGTGTCCTCATCACAGCTTAGTTTCCCATCGTAGCATAGGATCCAAATGTTTTTGTATACAGTAAATTTTATTTATCCATCTCAAGTAATTGCTATAGTTCCCATACATTAGAAAGAAGTTTATAAAATGAGATAAACACGGTGCTCAATCTGTATACCTCCTCAATTCATTATTATAAAAATATTATGAATGCACAGTTTCATCTTTTCCCACTATCTCATGTGGTGTGGCAGCTGGAACCTTTCTACAAAATAAATATTTGGATATAAGAACGAAAACAAGCAAGACATCTATCATGTTCAAACATCTGATATCAAAGTTTAGGAAATGTAGCACCTGCTGTAATATTGGCCCAAAATTAGTGCCGCTACGCGAGAGTACGCACTGCGTACTCTCGCGTATTCTGTCTCCAATTGCCGGTTTTCTGCATGCACTGCGCATGCGCTGAAAACCGGCACTTGGTGAATGGAAAAGGGGGCGGGTCCTAGGTGAACCGCATGCGCGCTACAGGCTGCGCGCACGCTGTGCACTTAGTGGTTTCAACGCGCAGGTAAGTACGGAAGATTCTACACATAAAAAAAGGAGGAGTAAGACCCACTTTTAACAAGGTAAGTAGTGAATTAAGTATTATTTTGAATTTTTTTTTAACAGGTATATCTTTTTTAGAGACTTTAAAGACAGGTAAGTTTATTTTTATAACTTTTTAAAAGATTTTAAATTTTTTCAAAAATGTTATTTTTTATTTAAAATGGTTAATTTATTTAACTATACTTATTTTATTAATGTGATGGGTTTTTTTAAAATTTAATTGAGGTTTAGTGGTTCTTTTGGGGGGCTATAGTATTCATAGCTTTCACAGCACTTATGTGAAAGTTATGAATGGAAGATGGTGTGCTGCCATTGGCTCTAACTGAGTCACGTGATCCCACAGCTCGCACGAATTAACTACGCCTGTGGGATACGCAAGCCCAGCACAGCAGCTGTCCAGAACATCAAGTTCGTGCGAGCTGGAACTGAAAAAGCCAACGCGCAGTGAGAGATCGCGGGGAGGCCTTACCCTCGCACGAAGGCTTCCTCACGAATTTTTGGGCCATTGTTTTTTTCCAACAACAATGCAGGAGATCCCAAATTCTTATTCAGGATTTGCATAGAATGATATGGCACAGAAGGAGGACATTCGGCCCATCGTGCCTCTACCGGCTCTTTGAAAGAGTTATCCAATTAGTTCCACTCCCCTGCCCTTTGTCCACAGCCTTGCAACTTTTTCCCCTTCAAGTATTTATCCAATTCCCTTTTTGATAGTTATTATTGAGTCTGCCTCCACCACCTTTTCAGGCAGTGCATTCCATATCATAACAACTCGCTATGTAAAAATAATTCTCTTCATCTCGCCTTTGGTTCTTTTTCCAATTACCTTAAATCTGTGTCCTCTGTTTACCAACCCTGCTTCTTTACTCTGTCAAAACAATTCATGATTTTGAACACCTCTATTAAATCTGCCCGTAACCCTCTCTGTTCTAAGGAGAACAACCCCAGCTTCTCTAGTCTGTCTGCATAACTGAAGACCTAGGTATCATTTTGGTAAATCTCCCCTGCACCCTCTCTCAGACCTTGACATCCTTCTCAAAGTGTGATGCCCCAAATTGGGCACAATACTCCCGCTGGGGCCTAACCAGTGATTAGTAGAGGTTTAGCATAACTTTGTTGCTTTTGTACTCTTATAAACCCAACTATGCCATATGCTTTTTTAACAAGCCTTCTCAACTTGTCCTGCCACCTTCAAAGATTTGTGTACATACACCTCCAGGTCTCTCTGTTCCTGCACCCAACATTCCCACTAAGCTATGTGGCAGTCTTGAGGTCCCGTGCAGGCCGCTCACCGGCTTTTACACGGAAGAAACCGCGCATGCGCAAAAATTTGACTGGGCAGCGCAGGCAGTTAAAGGGACCGCGCATCAACAAAAATTGCAGGTTATATTGCCTGCACCAACTTTAAAATTTAGCTTATACTGCCTCTCCTCATTCTTCCTCCGAAAATGCATCACTTCACACTTCTCTGCATTAAATTTCATCTACCACGAGCCTGCCAATTTCACCAGTCTGTCTAAGTCCTTCTATTACTATCCTCCGCATTGTTTACTACATTTCCGAGTTTCGTTTCATCTGCAAATTTTGAAATTAGGCCTCTCTATACCCAAGTCCAGGTCATTAATATATATCAAAAAGAGCAGTAGTCCTAATACCGACCCCTGTGGAACACCACTGTATACTTCCCTCCAGTCTGAAAAACAACCCGTTCACCACTACGCTCATTCCCGTAACCAATTTTGTATCCACACTGCCACTCCACCACCCCCTACCCCCCTTAATCCCATTGGCTTCAATTTTGCTAACAAGTTTATTATGTAGTACTTTGTCAGATGCCTTCTGAAAGTCTATATACACAACATCAACCGTACTACCCTCATCAAACCTTTCGTTTCTTCATCAAAGAACTCAATCAAGTTAGTAAACCACGATTTGTCTTTAACAAATTTGTGCTGGTTGTCATTTATTAACCCATATTTTTCCAAGTGACAATTAATTTTGTCTCAAATTATTGTCTCAAAGTTTCCCCAGCACCAACAGTAGGATGACTGGCCTGTAGTTGCAAGGTTTATTCCTCACCCCTTTTTTGAATATGGATGTAATATTTGCAAACCTTCAGTCCTCTGGCATTGCTCCCATATCTAAGGTGGATTAGAAGATTGTGACTACCCTTTTACTATTTATATGTTTATAAAAAGACTTTTGGGTTTCCTTTTATGTTATCTGCTAATCTATTCTTGTAATATATGTCATGATGTGGAGATGCCGGCGTTGGACTGGGGTGGACAAAAATGAGAAGTCGCACAACACCAGGTTATAGTCCAACAGATTTATTTAATTTTACAAGCTTTCGGAACAGTTGTAATATATGTGGGTAGAACAAATGAAGGACAGAGACGCCAGTTGCTAGTTCATGAGTTTGCTTTACTAGGCCAGAGCAAATTGAGCATGCTCATACTAAACCATGTGACAAACCATGTGAGAATACATTACACTGCTTTCCCCTTAAAAAAAAAATGCATATTCCCCTCTCAAATACAACAAAACTATGCATTACATGTACCACATAACAAAAACTCCTGGCTTTTTTTTCTTTTAAATGAACTACAAATCCAGTTTAATAACAGGTTTGCGGAGCCTTCCTGATCCCCTAACAAAAATTTTTGGTGTTGGACCAATTTTCAGGCTGTTTTGTTCTGGTTCCGAACTCAAAGATGATCCTGTTTCTATCTCAGATTTATTTGAACCTGGTACTTCAGTTTCTGAAGTCTGAACGGAGTCAAACTCATCCATGTGTTCATGATCAAGTGGTTCAAGATCATGTCTTGGTTCATCTCTAGCAGAGATCATTTGACCTACATGAACACTTTGGATGTTGTCACCAATCTCAACCAAATATCTCTTGGTTCCACCAACCTCTACCATGGTTCCTATATCCCACTTGGGTGAACTCAACTTGCCAGGAGGACGGAGAACGCGAACAGACTAGTTTTGTCTGAAACTGCGTTCTTTCCGGTTGCTGTCGTAATACGTTTCTGACTCAACTGTTTCCGTTCAACTCTAGGCCAAATTTGGTTGAACAAGACTCAATCATGTTCTCAATCTCCTCTTCATCAAGAGTTCTGCTGGGGTATATCCAGTTGTAGTGTGCGGAGTAGTTCGGTACTTCAGCAAGAAATTTGCCAAATGTTGCTTCATGCTGAGTCCCGAACAACCCTGCAACACTTGCTTTTTGAGAGATTCTTTTACTATTCTGACTGACCTTTCGGTTGCTCTGTTTGAAGCTGGATGATATGGTGGAACGAGAGTGTTTGATACCGTTCTGTTTCATGAACTCTTGGAATAGAGCAGAACGGAACTGAGGGTCATTGTCAGAAACAAGCTCTTCAGGTAAGCCATGACATGCATGAGAAGATAGACCTCAACTCATCTACGGTACGTTCAGTTGTAGTATTTGAACCCGTGTGTTTCACTTCAATCCACTTTTGAGTGACTATCTACAAGTACCAGGAAATAATCATTTACTTTCTCACAGAAGTCTCCATGCACTTTCTGAAAAGGTCTACTTGGCCATGACCAGGGTTGTAGTGGAGTTTTGAGTGGTTTGTTTCTGCAATATTGGCAATGCTGCATTTGCTGACAAATGATTCAAGGTCACTGTCTAATCCAGGACAGTAAACAAAACTTCTTGCAATTGATTTCATACTGACGATCACTGGATGTTCAGCCAGAATTCTATCTCTCAAAGAAGTAGGTACCATCACTCTGTTTTCCCACTTCATAAAATAATGCTCACAAGACAATTCAGTACGATGGTTATGGTTTTCAGTACTGAGTCCTTTTGAGTCTCATTTGCAATCTCAGTTGCATTCATAGGAAAGTCTTTGTCAACTGCACCTAGCATGAAAATCTCACCTTCACTCCCAACACGAGTCTTCACGTGGCAACCTGGACAAGGCATCTGCGATTGCGTTTTGCTTTGAAGTGCAATATTCAATCGTGCAGCCATATTGGGACAATAACACTGCCCAACATTGCATTCTTGATGCGGCCATTGCAGGGATTGCAGATTTGGGTCCCAATATTGCTAGGAGCAGTTTGTGATCGGTTATCAGGGTAAAGTTTCTGCCGATCAGGAACTGTTGGAATTTCTTCATTCCTAACACTATGGCAAGTGCTTCATTTTCAATTTGCATGTAATTTCTTTCGCTCTTTGTGAGGGTTCGCGATGCAAACGCGATTGGTTTCTCTTGGCCGTCATCCATTACATGGCTTATGATAGCTCCCACACCATAGCTAGAAGCATCACACGCTAACTTACACTCACACTCTGTGGTGTAGTGCACAAGTAGAGCATCACTGGAGAGACTTCTCTTACAAGTGTTGTAAGCTTCCTGTTGCGCTTTCGTCCACTTCCACTGGACATCCTTCTTGAGGCGCTTGTGCAATGGAGCTAACATGGTTGCTAATTCGGGTAAGAAACGTGTGTAGTATTGGACCATTCCAAGGAAAGATCTTAACTTAGACACGTTCTGTGGCTTTGGAGCATTGATGACAGCATCAACCTTTTCCTTAACTGGTTGCAAGCCATTTGCATCAACTTTCAGACCAAGGTACACAACCTCAGGCTGCACAAAAGCACATGGGCTCCTTTTCAATTTTACATTGTGGGAATTCAACCTTTCAAGCACTAAATTTAACACTTCTAGATTTTCTTCCTCACTGCTTGTTACGATCAGCACATCGTCTTGACTGCATAAGCAATTTAGAACTCCTTGCAAAATCTTATCTATCGTAGCCTGGAAGATTTTGGGGGAAGACTTTACACCATACGGCAGCTTGGTGTAGGAGTACAGTCCCTTGAGATACTGTTGACTCTCTGTCAACATTCAGCTGAACGGAAGCGTGCGGCAGGTCAAACTTGGAGAAAACCTTTGACCCAGAGAATGCTGCATATAAATCTTGTGATGTAGGCAACGGGTACTGTTCATCGTCAACAAGCGTACAGTTTTGTCTGCTTTGGGCACTACCACAATCGGGGTAGCCCATTCACTTTTGTCAGTTTTTACGAGCACTCCGTTCTCTCTCAGTTTCTCTAACTCCTTCTCCACCTGACTTTTCAACGCATAGAGGACCAGCCTTGCCTTACAATAGTGGTCATGATGCGGAGATGCCGGTGTTGGACTGGGGTGGACAAAAATGAGAAGTCGCACAACACCAGGTTATAGTCCAACAGTTTTATTTGAAATCACAAGCTTTCGGAGCTTACGTGGCCCCTTCCTCAGGTGAAGAAGGGGCCACGTAAGCTCCGAAAGCTTGTGATTTCAAATAAAACTGTTGGACTATAACCTGGTGTTGTGCGACTTCTCATTTTTGCCTTACAATAGACAGGCTTCGCATTGGACTTGATGCGGATATGCGCGTCATACCCAGTGAAGCCCTCATAACTGTCTGAGAATATGCTTTTATACTTGTTCAGCATTGTGTCAGGTCGCTTCTTTGAAGCATCAACACTGAAGATGTTTTTCCAGTCTAGTTTTAGCATTCTCAACCGGTCTTTGCCCATGAGAGTTGGCCTGTTGTAGTTCGCTACAATAATAGGCAGCTTCCGATGAATCTCGTAGGCGCAGTCATGATTGTCCCGATCCCGTCGAACAGTGACTCAGCACGCTGCCTGTGTACCTTAAAATTTTCAACATGAAGGTTGAATACTTCATTCTTCCATGATCCCTAAAAATAGCTTTGGGATCCCATTCCCGTCGCCAAAAATGTAATATATGTGGGTAGAACAAATGAAGGACAGAGACACCAGTTGCTAATTCATGAGCTCACTTTACTAGGGCAGAATTAACTGAGCATGCTTATATTAAACCATGTGACAAACCATGTGATAATACATTACGATTCTCATACTCTCTTTTTGCCCCTCTTATTTCCTTTTTCAGTTCGCCTCTGCACTTTCTCTCGTCAGCTTGGCTTTTTACTGTATTATGAACCTGACATTTATAAGCCCCTTTTTCTGTTCATTTTAATCTCTATGGGCTAGAGATTCGGGTGTTTAATGCCACCCGTTACTGATATAAATCGGGTGAAAAAATGTTGCGATGGCCAGAAGCACTGCCGAAACAAGTGATCGCTGAAGGGAATGAAATTAAGCAGATCGTGACTTCAGTGAGTGCGCAACGCTCACTTGACACTCGATCTGTGACAATGGATTTCACCGCTGCATTTACCAGCATGCCTTAACAAAGACAGGCAGAGCAAGTGTTCAGAAGCAGGAAGCAGGCAACAGCAACGGTATTTAAAGGGATCATCAGCAATCACTTGCACCTAACATGCTTATGCAGTTTGACTGGCTGTGCTATTTTCTGCAACTCTACTAGCCTTGTTAACTTCTTTCAAGGTTCCATGGTAACAGGGAGTGCTGTTACAAATGCAGAACGCCTTCATTATTTTTTAAAGGCTTCTGCTCACAAAACTTGCTCACAGTCATGAGGGCTGTACTGGCAGTCAACCTCACGCTCCAGGATCTTCGGCAGAGGGAGTGGAGGCAGCGAGGAAGAAGAGAAGATGCGCACAGATGGAGGAAGAGGAGGATTACAAGGGCTCTCAAAAGGAGGCCTTACCTACCTAGGGTCTTCCGAGAGCACATCTCCTACCTCCACTTAAGCAAAGAGCAGTATATCAGGAGGCTACGTTTCACCAATGAGGTGGTCACAGAACTCTGCCACTTCCTGCAACCAGACCTGCAGCCTGAGAGCAGAGCGACCCCGGCTCTCCCACTGGCCATCAAGGTCACCGGGGCCCTCATTCTTTGCCAGCGGATGATTCCAGTCTGCAGCAGGAGGTATAGCTAACATCTCGCAGTTCGCCATCCATTGCTGCATCCGGGAGGTCACTGAGGCTCTCAACATCAGGAGAAAGGACTACGTTATCTTCTCTCTGAAGAAAGAAGCAGGACGAGTGCGCATGTGGCTTTGTCAGGATAGTGGGCTTCCCCATGGTGCAGGGCACCATTGACTGCACACACGTGGCTTTGCGGGTGCCACGTAACAATCCTGAGATCTTCCGTAACTGCAAAGGCTACCACTCACTTAATGCGCAGGTGGTGTGCGACGACACCCAGCAATTCTTCAATGTCAATGCCCGCAATCCTGGCAACAGCCATGATGCCTTCATCCTGAGTCAGTCTGTTGTGCCAGCAATCTTCCAGCCAGCATAGCAAACTTGAGGGTGGCTGCTTGGAGACAACGGATATCTACTCTCCACGTGGCACATGACTCTCCTCCGCAACCCCAACACTCGTACCCAAAACTCAAATAATGAGAGCCATACTTCCACCAAGAACATCATCGAGCAGACTATCAGGCTACTGTAGCAACGGTTCTGCTGCCTTGACCACTCGGGCGGAGCCCTCCAGTAATTGGTGCAGCAGGTGTCCCATTTCGTGGTGGTCTGCTGCATGCTTCACAACTCAGCAATCATGAGGGCGCAGCCCTTGCCACCAGGAATTGCGGCACCACCTCAGGAGGACGATGAGATAGAGGAGGATGAGGAGGAGCAGCAAGAGGAAGAGGAGCGAGGGAGGAGGCAGGCATTTGTCCTTCGGGATGGGCTGCCGTAAACAGCTAATCAGACTCCGATTCCAATGAATGAAACCCCAGATCCCCGTTGCTCACCACATTCCCATCACACCATCACTCTGTCACAGAATATCACAGCGTCCTCCTGGGCACAAAGCTGAAATGAGAGACACCACCAAAGATTCCATCAAAATTAATAAATTTATCAAAAATCAGTGAACACATATTTACAGGAAAGCTATTAACTAATCATCCTTGTGCAATCCCTTAGTGGCTGTTGTTCGTGTGCTCCTACAGTCTGGGCTGGCTGACTGATGGGCAGGGGCAAGGGCAATGGCAGAGTGGCAGTGTTGGGAGCAGGAAAGCTGTCATCCTGAGAGGGGGATGTGGGCATCACTGGCAAGGCAAGTATTTATTGCCCATACCTAATTGCCCTTGAGAAGGTGGTGGTGAGCTGCCTTCTTGAACCACTACAGTCCGTATCGTGAAGGTACTCCCACAGTGCTGTTAGGGAGGGAGTTCCAGGATTTTGACCCAGGGACGATGAAGGAACAGCGATATACTTCCAAGTCAGGATGGTGTGTGACTTGGAGGGGAACTTGGAGGTGGTGGTGTTTCCATGCGCCTGCTGCCCTTGTCCTTCTAGGTGGTAGAGGTCGCGGGTTTCGGCGGTGCTTTCAAAGAAGCCTTGGCGAGTTGCTGCAGTGCATCTTGCAGCCACGGTGCGCCGTTGGTGGAGGGAGTGAATGTTTAAGGTGGTGGATGAGGTGCCAATTAAGCGGGCTGGTTTGCCCTGGATGGTGTCGAGCTTCTTGAGTGTTCCAGGCAAGTGGAGAGCAGTCCATCACACTCCTGACTTGTGCCTTGTAGATGGCGGAAAGGCTTTGGGGAAATCAGGAGGTGAGACACTCGCCGTAGAATACCCAGCCTCTGACCTGCTCTTGTAGCCACAGTATTTATGCAGCTAGTCCAGTTAAGTTTCTGGGTCAATGGTGACCCCCCCCCTCCAGGATGTTGATGGTGGGGGATTCACGATGGTAATGCCAGTGAATGACAAGCAGCAGTGGTTAAACTCTCTCTTGTTGGAGATATCCGTTTCGCCAACAAGACTATCGCTTGTGTGGCACGAATGTTACTTACCACTTATCAGCCCAAGCCTGAATGTCATCCAGATCTTGATTGCACAGTGTTCAGTTCCATGCAGCATCAGTGAACATCCCCACTTCTGACCTTATGATGGAGGGGAGGTCATTGATGAAGCAGCTGAAGATGGTTGGCCTAGGAACTCCAGCAGCGATGTCCTAGGGCTGAGATGATTGACATCCAACAACCACAACCATCTTCCATCTTCCTTTGTGCTGGGTATGACTCCAGCCAGTGGAGAGTTTTCCCCGATTCCCATTGACTTCAATTTTACTAGGGCTCCTTAATGTCACACTTGGTCAAATGCAGCCTTGATATCACAGGCAGTCACTCTCACCTCACCTCTGGAATTCAGCTCTTTTGTCCATGTTTGGACCAAGGCTGTAATGAGATCTGGAGCTGTGTGCTCCTGGCAGAACCCAAACTGAGCATCGGTGAGTAGGTTATTGGTGAGTAAGTGTCGCTTGATAGCACAGTCAACAACACCTTCCATCACTTTGCTGATGATTGAGAATAGGTTGATGGGGCAGTAATTAGCCAGATTGGATTTGTCCTGCTTTTTGTGGACAGGACATACCTGGGCAATTTTCCACATTGTCAGGTAGATGCCAGTGTTGTTACTGTACTGAAACAGCTTGGATCGAGGCGCAGCTAGTTCTGGAGCACAAGTCTTCAGCACGACAGCCGGGATGTTGTCGGGGCCCATAGCCTTTGCTGTATGCAGTGAGCTCAGCCATTTCTTGATATCACATGGAGTGAATCAAATTGGCTGAAGACTGGCTTCTGAGATGGTGGGGACCTCGAGAGGTGGCCGAGATGGATCATCCACTCGGCATTTCTGGATGAAGATGGTTGCGAATGCTTCAACCTTGTCTTTTGCACTCACGTGCTGGGCTCCGCCATTAGTGAGGTAGATGCAAGTGTTGTAGCTGTACTGGAACAGCTTGGCTAGAGGCGTGGCTAGTTCTGGAGCACAAGTCTTCAGCACAACAGCCAGGATGTTGTCGTGGCCCACAGCCTTTGCTGTATATCTTTGCCCACCTCGGCATGGGTGGCAGCAGTCTGGGCAGGCTAGCTGAAAGACAGGGGCAAAAGCAATGGCGAGTGGCAGAGGTAGGAACAAGAATACTGTCATCTTGAGAGAGGATAGCAGGGTCCTGCTCCACTGACCCACTGCCTCTTCCCCGGGGCGGGGCCTCAGCATTCCTAGCAATCTGTTGGAGCACAAATTGCTGGCCTGCTGAGACACCCTGTAAGCCCCGGTCGACACTCGTAAACCCAGCCACGATGGCAGCATCCAAAGCTTGGGAGGCTTCAAGCTGAGACTGCATGACAGCGGTCTGAGCTTCCGCTGCAGCACTAAGATGTTGGGTCGCTTCTGCCGGTGCTATAATGGCAGCCGCGACATCGTCCATCACACGCAGCATCATGTCTGTGTCGACATGGTCTCTTCAGGAGTTTTCCATAATTTCCAGCCTGCAAATCCTGGGCTCCAAGCTCTGCGCAGAGCCCCATGCAATGTTGGAGGTGGACTCCTCCACGCTTCTTGACATTGCCGAAATGCTCTCTGGCAGGCTTGCCATTGCACTTATCAATTCAGTGTGCATGCCCATCACCCACTTTCTGAAGGACGCTCGATCAAGGTCCTCATTTTGAGTTCTGTATGGTAGAACTCGCACACGAACTCCCTCCAGCGAGCTGGCCCCCAAGCTACCCTTTCCCCCCTGGCCTTGCTGCAGCCCACTCGGGCCCGGTTCCTCACCTTGTGCAGATTGCGCTACTAGACTAGCCACTAAAGTACACAGTGCCAGTTTCTGAGCTGGTGTCTGCGAGTGACAGGTGCCTTCTTCCTTCTCTCTCCTCGCTTTCTTCGATGACCTTGGGGACAGGCTGCTCGGGTGCTTGTTGATTATCTGAAAACAGAAAGGCACAAGAGTCAGGTTATGGCGATAGTGCGGGGGGCGGCGGAGGGACGGAAGCCAAATATTTATGCATAAAGCATGAGTAGCTTGAAAGTGAGAAAAGATTGTGGGATGAGGGGGAAGTGGGATGTGAGAAGAAGGATTACGAATGAAGATACAGTTGTTGTCCCCAAAGGGTTCAACCTCGCTGGTTGCCACGGCCTCTAGCACATGTCGCCCAATGAGCTGGAATACTGGTTCCTGGAGCTGGCTGAAGTCCTGCATTTCAGCCTGGCCCCCACCTGTCTGCTGCTGCTCCCTCCAATTATGTGCCAGCTCGGCCTGCAAGAGAAAGAGAAGTGTGAGAGTGCAATGTGTTTGGGTGATGTGCCTACCATAGTTGAATAGCTGTCAAAGTGTGCAAGGTGTGAGATGTGGGTGTGAATGTTGCAGCAGTGGTAAGGTTGAGAGTGTGAAGTGAAGCCATGATTGTGAGATCTGAGTGGCGATAGGTAGATATTGTTGGTAGGGGGTGTGGTGCATTGAGCAGTGTGTGAGGTTTGTGGTGCAGCTTTTTTCTTCTTTTTTATTTGTCTGTGGGATGTGGGCATCGCTGGCAAGGCCAGCATTTATTGCCCATCCCTAGTTGCCCTTGGGAAGGTGGTGGTGAGCCGCCTTCTTGAACTGCTGCAGTCCGTGTGGTGAAGGTACTCCCACAGTGCTGTTAGGTAGGGAGTTCCAGGACTTTGACCCAGCGACGATGAAGGATCGGCGATATACTTCTAAGTCAGGATCTTGTGTGACTTGGAGGGGAACTTGGAGGTGTTGGTGTTCCCATGCGCCTGCTGCCCTTGTCCTTCTAGGTGGAAGAGGTCACGGGTTTGGGAGGTGCTGCCGAAGAAGCCTTGGCGAGTTGCTGCAGTGCATCTTGTAGATGGTACACACTGCAGCCACGGTACGCCGGTGGTGGAGGGAGTGAATGTTTAAGGTGGTGAATGGGGTGCCAATCAAGCGGGCTGCTTTGTCCTGGATGGTGTCGAGCTTCTTGAGTGTTGGAGCTGCACTCATCCAGGCAAGTGGAGAGTATTCCATACAAGAGGATTCTTGACAGATCGCAAGTTCCGGGTTTTAGCCCATGCGCTGCGCATGCCTAAACCTGGAACTTGCGCGGCCCCTACAGGCACGTGTGCACCTCGTACGCACCCGTAGGGGTCGCAAAATACGTCCCATTATCTTTATCACAAATCTCATAAAAACATCCCTGTACTAATGCAAATTTTTAAATTCCCAAATAAAATCATCCTTGAGCAGAGGAGCTTTCCCAGTATCCTGGCCAGCATTTATCCCTCAAACTACATCACAAAAAAAAAACAAATTATCTGGTCATTATCTGATTGCTGTTTGTGGAGCCTTGCTGTGCACAAATTGGCTGGCGTGTTTCCCCACATTACTGCAGTGACTACACTTCAAAAGTACTTAATTGGCTGTAAAGCACTGAGACGGCCTGAGGTCATGAAAGGTGCTATAAAAATGTCAATTTTGCTGTTCCCTCTATGACGTCAAATTTTTTGTCTTAAAATACTCTTATCTCATCATCCATACAGACCTGTTGAAGGTTTGTATAATATAACAAAGGGTGAAGTGCAATCATGTGCCAGTGGAGAATCTTATTTAAAATTACAGGAGAAATGGGCACCTGAAGGGCAATTTTCTAACTTTCTGCTCCCGCAGAGCATACTGGAAATTCAGGCACGGGTGGTCAAAAATTTTTACACTGTGCGCAGCTAAACTTCCAATATGTGCTACAAGAGACGTAAGTGTAAGCGCGGTCATAAAATGATAAGCATAAACATTTGTGCATTCTTCATATTTGTAGTTAGATTCAAAACGAAGTTAATGCACCCTGTAACATTCATAATGTTTTATTTTGCAGTGAAAAATTAACACTTTTGTTTTAATGCATAATTGCCAAATGAGTTTGCCTACACGTGTGCATTTGTGCCAGATTGGCACATACGCAATTAAAAGTGGCCAATAAAAGGACACTGTTTTAATTTAACTTACTCATTGAAGCATTTAACAATAGGTTATGAACCTTGTTTCAGATAACATTCAAAAAAATTCTTGCATAGAGGTTTTCTATCTTTTTAAGCAGGCAATTTTGGAATCCTCACTATCATTTAATTGAACATCAACAAAAAGAACAGAGCCCTGCAATTGCTCATGTTCAGGAGCACGTTTTCAGTGGTGGGGTGGTGGTGGGGGGAGATTTGGAGTGAAAGCTGGTTCCATTGGGTCTTCAGCTTTTTCTGTGCCTGTTTACACAGAAAGTGGGGGCCCAGCAATTCATCAAAAGTCAATTTCCCTTCAGTAAATTGAAATTCTAGGCCTTTCAGCTCTTCCTCTCATCACTTCGGCTGGCTTGGCTGGTTCTGGGACACTGCAGCAAAATGCCCCCCCCCCCCCCACCACCACCACCTGCTGGACAGGCTCCCCAGTTGTGCCAAATTGGCAAGGGCATCTGCCCAAAATATTTCAATTCACTGACTCCAGGATTTTCTGCAAGGTCCATATCAGAGCCAATCAATGGGCAGAGGTCTCGTGCCACTGCATTTCTGACAGCACAACCACCCGTCAGGAACTTCAGGGCTAAATTGTTCAATGGCTTCATGGCTATTACCTATAGCACATTCTAATGAAGCAACATCCTTAGCAGTTTCATCATTTGAGAGTTACTAAGTAAACATATACTTCAGAATCAAATGTACTAATATCCTGTAAGTCTGGTCCCCTTTGGACCGCACTGCAACACCCTGGATGTAGCTGACTGAAAGTGTGAATACGCGTCTCACCTGTGCTTGGGAGCAGGTGAGGAAGAAATTTTGCTTTTTTTTACAATGTTGCCTTGCAATGCATTTTAATTGTGTAGCATCATAGAGGGAGAAGGCACAATACTCTGATAGCTGTTCATGTACTTTCCAAATGCATAGTCATTGCCCATGTTATACAAGGGTGCTCTGCACTGCTACCATAACAATGTGTTTGCCCTGTGGCAAGCAACAAATACCAAGCATAGAAAACATAGGAAAAAAATAGAAAAATAGGAGTAGGCCAGTACAGGGTAGCTCCATTATGCATGTTCATATCCTTACATAAGGTGGCTGCCAGCCTGGACAGTGCAGTCAACACATGTCTTCTTTCATCCCTTTTTCCAACCTATGTCCCTTTTCCATCCTGCTTGGAGGAAAACATCTAACATGCAGCAGTGTATTGTAGGCTTCGCAAAATCCCCCAGAAACTCGAACAGAGCCCTAAAGGGAGTGATTTTTGGACTTTTCATACAAACTTGGGATGATGGGGCCTAAGTGAAGTGATTTAATGTAAAAACCTAAAGATCAGGGAAGAAAAACCTGAGGAAACTGATTTTTTTTAAATCTTATTGTTGGGAGAGACATTTTTTCACAGACACAAGCTGCGAGGAGCGTGGCCGGTCAGTGAACAGATCAAGCTGTCTGGGAATTGTTTGAGACAAAGCAAAACTCACAAACACATTCAAATATGGATCCCCAGGGGCAAACAAGATGCTGGAAATCTAAAAACGATTCAATGACAATATAACTTCGATCACACAGTTTCATAGCCATTATCCCATCAAAAAAACCAATCAACTCGGTATCCACAGAACAGATTTAAAAGCCTGCCAACAGAAGGACAATAGGGTGGAGATTTGGCGCGTAGATAAGGCTGTGTTTAAATCGGAAAACGATTAACACTAAGCAAAAACCATCGGAACTGGCAAGCCCGCCAAAAACTAGACAATTGGACTAAGCAAGGTTCATTTACAATCAAAAAGGAATTCGTTTTAGTAAGGGGTTTTTGGGCGTGAAAAAGAAACAGTATAATTTGAGAGCCTGTGCCATAATTTCTCTCTTTTTCGGACTGACTGACGACGCGGACACAGCTCTCTCCCTGCTCCAGCAAAACTTACCACAAGCCACGAGGAAGAAGGCCAGAAGACCAGCACGCAAGAAGAAACCAGAGCGACTGCCTCAGTGACCATCAGACACCTCGCAGCAACAAGGGCCTTACGGAGTCCTTTTAAACAAAAGACTCTAATATCCTGTCAAGGATTTGTTGGTGAGCATTATTCCTGATCTCCTGAAACCAAAAACCTAGCCAGATAGTGGGATCTTTGGGAGGGATAAGGTTTTGTTTGATATATTGTCATTTCCCTCGCTTGTACCGTGTGTTCCCCAAATCTGTGTTTAAGTAATAAGTGTGTTTCAAGTTTGTTACCTTTTTCTTTTAATAAAGTTAAATTCTTTCATCAGAACCTGTTTACTGCAATTTTGTTCACAACCCCTAAATAAGCCCAAAGTCTAGGAACCGGAGGGGTGTTGGAGCGATTCGAACCGCTCACTGTGTCAGAAAGCGAGGCTGACCCCATTAAGATACCCCTTACAGTATGCAGACTGAGGCGGTGGGGGGAGAAATCATCTGATCTATGACTTTCAACTCCTCACAAAGAGATAACCCTGGAGTTTCTGGGTCTGAAGGTAATAGAAGGAAAAGCGGAGGAGGAAATTGAAGGTCTCCGCCAAGTTCACGGCTAGTATCATCCTTTACAAAATGTGTTATTTCTCTCGTTACTCACTCCTTCGCACAGGCATAAACTGCAGCACTACAGCATAACACACTAGAATGTCTTTCCCTGTAAGGCTTTGGTGTGTCCGCAATTGAAGTATTGGGCAAAATTTTCCAAGACGTCGTGATGCTGGTGGGTTCTCAGACACTGGGTGGCTCAGCGGGAAATTACGGGTGGAATAGATAAATTGTGGTTAGTACAGACCTCAGATTTCCCTATAAAGTCCAGCTGCATTCAAAGTAGCATTACTGGCATGGGATTGTGTAAAATTTCAACTTTAGGGTCCAGTTTTGCTGGATATTGAGGGTCTGCAAAAGGTGCAGAGGAGGCAAGACTAGAATGATACCAATAACAAATTTTGTAAAGGATGAACTTGGCGGAGGCCTTCAATTTCCTCCTCCGCTTTTCCTTCTATTACCTTCAGACCCAGAAACTCCAGGGTTATCTCCTTGTGAGGAGAGCTATTTGCTCTTAAGCTAGTTAGGGCTAGTTACTTTAAATCAAAATTGGGTTAAAGAGGAATATGATTGAGATTACCAATAACTGAGGGTTTCGATTCAGTCCAGTTGGGTGGTTATTTAAGATGGTAGGACTAGAGAGCATCTATATAATAGTCAATGGTGAGTTAGAAGTATTTCTTTCTGCATAATTATTACCCTTTTGGAACAGTCTATAGAAAGATAGCGGGTTTGGATTCAGCTTTAAAAAGGAACTTGACAAGTTCCTGAAAGAAGGTAAGTTACCAGTTAGCTTGTATTATGAGGAGTATCGGCCACAGAGGTTTCCTGAAGCTTTGTTTGATTGTTTTAGGGAGTTGTGAAGAGCAATTCCCAAAAATTTTCATGAACTGGCTGCAGTTTGTTTTTCTGTTTTTTTTGCCTGTCCCAGGAAATTGTCTTGTTAGAGAGTGAGTGAATTGTTTACTTTGTTGCACCACAGCAGGCAGGATGGAATGGGGTGGGATTGATGGTCTTTTCCCATCCTTCTTTGCTTACGCTCATATGTATGCAAGCTCCATTGGATAGGTTATATCTACTCCATGGGAGCAATTAGTAAGCTTTTGGTCATCTGCCCTAATAGCTCATGTGGCTCAGTGTCAAATTTTGTTTGATAATGCTTCTGTGAAGCAGCTTGGGAGGTTAAAGGCGCTATATGAATGCAAGTTGTTGTTGTTCCAGATGTAGCACTTGGTGAAGCACAGAGCACAGTTGAGAAGGGGCAAGTGTGGATGGAACTGAAGGAGGTTGCTGTCTGGAGCTCAAGCTCAAGGGCTGCTTCAGCTGCTGAGAACTCACAGGTTGTGGCTACAGATTTTGGTAGCTCAGCATCAGCAGTTCATGCGTGGCAAGGAGCCTGCACAGTTTGGCGTTGTTTATTGAGAAGTCCACAACCTGCGTCGGTGAAGTGCTACACGATCATGTAACCAAGCGGAAACTACCATGGAGGGCATAGCCATTTTGTGGCCCTCTGCAAAGGGATCAGTTTGCTGATGTCCAAAGTTCAGGCATAGCTTCCTGCATGACTGCTTCAGCTGGGGGTGGGGCTCCATAGATCTTGGATCCCAATCTACAGCAGATAGTATTGTCTGGATTCATTATGTTGGGTAATCAGATTGAGATAGCCATAATGCAGAGCTTCATCAAGCTGATCAATGCCCAGCAGTCTGCTCCCTGACCTCTGGCTATGCAGAGGGAGTCCCCAGCAGCAAGGGAATAGTAGGAGCCAGCAGAGATTACATAGGTGTCTCTCAGGGCAATGCCATATCCATCACACCAGCTGCCCAGCTGAAATAACTGTGAATGGACCTGTTTGCTATCTGACACAAACAGCTGCCATATCACTATTCATAGTGCCTGTCCTTGTAGGGACATTTACTAACCGAACACAAGGCGATATTGTAGGGTCATTTACTAACCGAACATAAGGCGGTATTGCACCACCTCCATCCTAGAGCCAGACATCCATCTCACATCTAGATTCTAGAACAGTCCCAGCGGATTGGAAGGTAGCAAATGTAACTCCGCTATTCAAGAAAGGAGGGAGAGAGAAAACAGGGAACTATGGGCCAGTTAGCCTGACATTAGTCATTGGGAAAATGCTGGAATCCATTATTAAGGAAGTGGTAACAGGGCACTTAGAAAATCATAAACATAAACAGAAAACAGAGAGTAGGCATTTTCCAGTTGGCAGGCTGTAACTAGTGGGGTGCCGCAAGGATCAATGCTTGGGCCACGGCTATTTACAATCTATATTAATGACTTAGATGAAGGGACCAAGTGAAATGTATCCAAGTTTGCTGATGATACAAAGCTAGGTGGGAAAGTAAGCTGTGAGGTGGACGCAAAGAGGCTGCAAAGGGATATAGATGGGTTAAGTGAGTGGGCAATAAGGTGGCAGATGGAATATAATGTGGGGAAATGTGAGGTTATTCACTTTGGTAGGAAGAATAGAAAAACAGCAAATTTTTTAAATCGTGAGAAACTATTAAATCTTGGTAATCAGAGACTTAGGTGTCCACATACAGGAAACACAGAGGGTTGAATTTTGCCGGTGGTCAGAGGGCGGGTTTGGAGGCGGCTCTGCTGTCAAAATCAAAAAGATTGACAGCGGGCCGGTATCCCGTTCTGAACCCGTCTCCTAGTCAGTTTCCCAAGTGCCGTTTCTGCCTGCGCTTTGCAGACACGGCACTAAGCGGCTGGTCATTCGATTGTGCTTGTTAGGAGGGTTTTTAAGTAATTAGATCCCCATTTTCCCAGCTCCAAAGCATTTTGCCAAGTTTGCCACGAGGTTCCCGTCGCTCGGTGATCGCGCCAAGGCTGAGATAGATAGATTTTGGGACTCTAGGGGAATCAAGGGATATGGAGATCGGGCGGGGAAGTGGAGTTGAGGTCGAAGATCAGCCATTGAATGGCGGAGCAGGCTCAAGGGGCTGTATGGCCTACTCCTGCTCCTAATTCTTGTGTTCTATATTCTTACATTCTCCTCCCACTAGGGAAAAAATAAAAAGGAACACATGATCAGGAAGTAGGAGATACATGCCATATATTGCCACAAGGGAAAACATCAGGGTAAAGCACACTGAATATCTATGGGCACTTTAGTGGTTAGGGTGGTTTTCTGCTGTTGCTATCTCTCTTCATTTTCCTGCTTCATTGCAGGTCCCCTTTGCAGGGTGAAGTAGTGTAAAACACAGCAGATAACAATAATTTTGGGCAGCTTGGCTGGCCTGTGCTATAACACTTGCCCTGATCTGTCCAAGCTTCTGAACACTTGTTAAAGATGCTGATGGTCTTCTGCACCAAAATCCTGGTAGCTGGGTGCACCTCATTATGCCTCTTTTCAAGTTTTGTCCTTGAGTGCCTCAATAGGGTAAGGAGCCATTGCTGCAGTGGATAGCCTCGGGACCCACCAGTCTATCTAACCTTTGAAATAATGGGGGCACCATAGATTGGGACAAGATGAAGGGATAATGGCAACTGCAAGGGTAGTGGCCATAAATGGCCCAGATTTTCCTGGGCCTGTAACCGCGTACGCACAGCGTACGCAGCCGTAAGTGCCCTGCACGTTCCGGGTTTCCACGTGTGATGCGCATGTGCGAAAACCCAAAACTCGTGATTTGTCAAGTTTCAGCTTGACAGATCGTACGAATCCCCGGGAAATGGAGATTCGCTGGCAGAGAGTTGGGCTATTTGCCCAACTACTGCCCACTAAACTCTTACGCCTGGTAAAAGCAGGCATAGGGCCTCCTTTTACTAGCGTAAGGGTTTAAAGAAATATCAAAATAACATTTTTTAAATCAATCATTTAAACTTAAAAAAACCTTTAAAATTAGTTCAGGTTACTTTGGACCCTTTAAAAATGTTTATATTTATTTTTCAAAAAATTAAATTCGTATTTTATATGTTTAATTACATTGTATTTTAATTAATTTTGACCACGTAATGATTTATTTTTATTTAACTTGTATGAAATTTGTGTGTGAGCGTGAGTCTTCGTAGGTTCAGGAACATCAGGTAGGTTCATACTTTTATTGCAGTTTGGAGGCATTCACCTGCGGGAAGCTTCTGACCGCAAATTCAGGCCCAATGTGTATGATTCTGTTTATGGGGTGGAACCTCCAAGTTCATTAAGTACCCTGAACTTTGGAGAATCAGCCAGACATTAAAAGTGCACCACTCTTATGTTGCTGATTGTTCCACGGGGAAATTGATTCACTGGGGAGGGTAAACAAAACATCTATCATCTGCACAATGCAACGGTGCATGCCGCATTGCAAGATTTGGCATATATCTTCCGGTATTGCTTGGAAGGAAGCAGTAGCATTAAAAAATTAAGTTGCCTTGGCAGCCACTGACAGAGCCTTTCCTGTCCTGGAAATTAGTTTCTTGGTCTGACTATCAGATTCTGCAAAATTCTGTCACAGCATCCTTACTAGTCTTGAGATGGAATTTTCTTCAGCCATCTTCAGGTACGATTGCCTTTGCAGTTTCCACATGCAATTGTGGCATAAAGATGGGTCATACTTGATCACCTAATATAGAAATATACTCATCTTTCATGCCTTCCCTGATCCTCCTCCTCCAGAACCGGTGAACAGAAATGGATGCCTAGAGAGATACCATTAGCTCCTATAATGATAGCTCCCTGGAGAAACAGATACAGTTTAGCTGAGGGAGCACAGTTTTCCACAACTCTCATCAAGTTCAGTTTTGGAAACACAACAAAGCAATAAACTCACATGAAACAGAGTAGCTACTCACAATAATTAAAAGAAAAGAATGAGTCGACTTTAAGGTAAATACCTAATATGGCAACTGTGCCTCCCATCGTCAATTTGAAAGCTGAGCATTTGGATTTCTGGTCTGGCACTCTGACTGCATCATAAGACTATGGCCTATATTTTTTGGTACCTTAATGAGTCTAGTGTACACAGGCTCTCAGCACTAGAGATGCTTCCAAATTGCGTTATAAAGCACAATGGATGCTGAGCAGGCCTCAACATTCAATAATATGGGGCTCCAGTGCCTAATGTGCAGTAGCTCTATGGGCACCAAACATCACATTACTGGCCATATAGACTCATTTGTTGGTATTCACAACTATCTATATTAAAAGCAGAACATTTCCTTTATTACGGCAACTGGGTTAGATTTAATACCTTGTTACATAATTTGGTATTTCCTGACACATCCTTCCCTTAATGTGGTGAGCAGAACTGCATGCAGTACTCTAGCTGCGGCCTAACTAGTGTTTTATATACTTTAAGCATAACCTCCCCGCTCTTCTACTCTATGCCTCAGCTAATAAAGGAAAGTATCACGTGCGCCTTCTTAACCACCTTATCTACCTCTCCTGCTACCTTCAGGGAT
The DNA here is from genome assembly GCA_030390025.1 of Squalus acanthias. Taxonomy (NCBI): domain Eukaryota; kingdom Metazoa; phylum Chordata; class Chondrichthyes; order Squaliformes; family Squalidae; genus Squalus; species Squalus acanthias. Next base: position 144,090,976 of record CM059426.1, on the reverse strand, counting down.
CTGTGGACATGCACTCCAAGGTCCCTGTTCCTCTACACTTCTCAGTATCCTACCATTTATTGTGTATTCCCTTGCGTTGTTAGCCCTCCCCAAATGCATTACCTCACACTGCCATTTTTCTGCTCACCTGACCAGTCCATTGTTATCTTCCTGCAGTCTACAGTTTCTCCCTCTCTATAAACCACACGGCCAATTTTTGTATCATCGGCAAACTTCTTAATCATGTCCCCTACATTGAAATATAAATCATTTGATATATACCACAAAAAGCAAGGGACCTAGTACCAAGTCCTGTGGAACCCCACTGGAAACAACCTTCCAGTCACAAAAACACCTGTCGCCCATTACCCTTTGCTTCCTGCCACTGAGCCAATTTTGGATCCAACTTGTCACTTTCCCTTGGATCCCATGGGCTTTTACTTTTCTGACCAGTCTGCAATGTGGGACCTTGTCAAACGCCTTGCTAAAATCCATGTAGACTGCATCAAATGGGCTACCTTCATCGACCCTCCTTGTTACCTCCTCAAAAAATTCAATCAAGTTAAGACACGACGTTCTCTTAACAAATCCATGCTGACTGTCCTTGAATAATCCATGCTTTTCTAAATGCCGATTAATACTGTCCCTCAGAATTTTTTCCAATATTTTGCCCACCACCAAGGTTAGGCTGACTGGCCTGTAATTACTCAGTCTATCCCTTTCTAACTTTTTAAACAACAGAAGCACTGGTGTGGAAGCTGGTATAGTCAGAACCGATGCAACGGAGACAGAGGGCTGAATTTTAATGGAGGCGGCTCCGAGACAGTCGGGAAACCTGGGAGAATGGCAGGGCCTGATTTGCATGGGAAGCCTCTGTTTCCCACCCGCAGCCAGCCAGATTGAGAGGCTGGCTGGCTGGCTCCCAGCGGGTAGGCCTGCAGCACTAGACTGCACAGAGAACAGAGGGAGGGAGGGATTGTGTGGGGGCTGAGGGGTGACCGCAGCAACAGGGGGAGGGTGGAGGGTGGGGTTGGTATCGATCGAGGGCCACACAACGGCTGCAGTGGTGGTAGTGGTGGGGGAGGTGTCCTAGAAGGATCGAGGGCGTGGTTGCTTGATTACACTCATTTTCCTCTGCCAAACAACTTCCTTATTCTTCACTCAGAGGTACAGCCTTTGAAGTCATGCCAGAGGTGGCAGAAACATAGAAACATAGAAACATAGAATCTAGGAGCAGGAGTAGGCCATTCGGCCCGTCGAGCCTGCTCCGCCATTCAATACGATCATGGCTGATCATCCAAATCCAGTACCCTGTCCCTGCTTTAATCCCCACAGTACACATATCCCACCCTACCCCCGTAACCCCACGTATTTAATTCCCCCTAACATATCCCATCCTATCCCCATAACCCCACATATTTAATCCCCCCTAACACTAAGGGTCAATTTATCATAGCCAAATCAACCTAACCCACACATTTTTGGACTGTGGGAGGAAACCGGAGCACCCGGAGGAAACCCACGCAGACACAGGGAGAATGTGCAAACTCCACACAGACAGTCACCCGAGGTCAGATTCGAACCCGGGTCTCTGGCGCTGTGAGGCACCAGTGCTAACCACTATGCCACCGTGTTGCCCAGAAGACTGTTGCCTGGGATTGGATTTCAACCTTTTTCCCTCTGTTGGTGACACTTTAACTGATCTTACTGGACTTGTAGTCCCGGAGGCAATAGCTGATGTGCTTGGCTGCTTTGATTGTACTGGAGGTACTGATTCGCTGCTGCAACCTTGGGGCTGAAGAAACATACTCAGCTTGCAAGGTGTCGGAGTTGGCTCGAAGGCCATGGAGCAGCTGCAGCAGAGGGGCGGGGGGGGGGGGGGGGGGTGGGGGGGGGTCTGAGTTGAATCGGGGGCCATGGAGCAGCTGCAGCAGGTAGGAGGGGGTGGGGAGTTCCGACTTGGCTCAGGGGCCACGGAGCGGTGCAGTGGTGGGGGGGGGGGCTCTGAGTTGAATCGGGGGCCATGGAGCAGCTGCAGCGGCGGGGGGGCGGGGGGGGGGGCGACCACAGAAGAAGTTTGGGAGCTGGGTGCAGCATGGGGAGGGCCAGAGGAGCGGCGGGAGTGGGGGCGGGGGGGGGGGGGGCGGTGGCAAGACCTTGTGGGTGGGAATCGGAGGTGGGAGATGGGGTGGAATTGAAAGCCTGGGGGGGATTGGTGGCCTTGGGGGTGGGGGGTGAAAAAAATCAGAGGCCTTGTGGGGTAAAAAAAAAAAATCGGTTAGGTAGGGACCCTGGAGTCAGGAGGTAAGTGTAAAGGCACATACCTCCTGGATGCAGCAGTCCTCACCTTGCTGTAGCTGGTGGGTTTCACGAGGTGTGTAAAACCCGACCAGGTAAAGTTAAAGACAAAAATGGAGTTTAAAGACAAGGCTTCCAGCCTCATTATATTTAAATAGATGACCCACCTGCTGGCATTGGATTGGCTACCCCCCCCACCCCCACCGTCCTGCCTCCGTTAAAACCATAAGTGGACGGGTTGGAGGCGGGTTCAGATTGATATTCTGATTTTTAACACTAACTACCCCCATGTCCACAACCCACCTGTTTTTTTAGGTTAAAATTCCCCCCAGAGAAACTGAGAGAATGGAATAGAGTCCTTACAGGAAGCGGGGTGGGAGGAAGTGTAATCTAGGTAGCTGTGGGAGTCAGTGGGTTTATAGTAGATATTGGTTGACAGCCTATTCCTAGAAATGGAGATAGAGAAGTCGAGGAAGGTAAGGGAAGATCCAGAGATGAGCCATGTGAAGGCAAGGGAACGGTGCAAATTAGATGCAAAGTTGATTAAATTTTCCAGTTGAGACGAGAGCAGGAAGTGCCGCCAACACACTCATCAATGTAACGGAAAAAGAGGTGAGAGGAAGGACCAGGGTAGGAATGGACATGTATCCCACGAAAAGGCAGGCATAACTAAGACCCATATGGATTCCCATAGTGATACAGTTTTATTTGAAGGAAGTGAGTGGAGTTGAAGGAGAAGTTGTTCAATGCAAGAACAAGCTCAGCCAGGCAGAGGAGGGTGGATGGGGACAGGTTGGGCCTCCTTTCAAGGAAGAAGAAAATGTAGCATTTTTCAGATGCTCCAGCTATATTATGGGGATTAGATCCAATATAAATAAAATCTTGAGCCTTAACTAGTCTTGTGCACAATGGGTGCAGAGAGTCAATTTGCTGAAAGTACATGGGGCCAACATGATTCTATGCTGAGTCTAATGGGTTCCGATTAAGACTCAGCACCTGATAATATGGGGCCTTGACACACGAAACGTTGCCACACTTTATACAGCTCTGAGCACATTATCTGCCTCAAGTATATGGAGAGCATAAGTTTTCTCAGAACGACATACCTCAGCAGTCTTTACAAGTCGAATACAGAGTCCAGCCAAACGTACGATGAATACTTTACTGTGAATTTTTGGTACATTAATAACTTCTACCATAGTACCTTATGATGTAAAATGTGTTACATGACGACATTCGATAATTTCTGAATCAACAGCGCTGGTCCATTAAATTAATGTAACGTGGTTTGAGTTAATTTATCAAAAGGCTAAAGTCAGAATTTTTTTCCCTTTTTTTGCCAATTTTCTTTTGAAGACATTTGGGTTGATTTTACTCTGCCAAATTTGAACTGGCGGAAGGTGGGCACAGCGGGATTAGCATGAGCTCAAGTCTTCCAGCACTGAAACAATCAAGTTTCTGGCTTCAGTGTCATTTTCATATATTTGGAGTAGTGCCTGGTATTGGTAGGTCTTAAAGGGACATTAAGGGCTGGATTTTGAATGACCCATGGAGTCGGGTTTAGAGGCGTGTGGGGGTTAAATTTGCAGGGTCGGGGGTCCCGACCCCATCCCGCCTCCACGCAATTTTGACAAAATCAGTCGCGGGGTTCCCGACTCCGTCCCGCCTCCAAGAGGCGGGAGAGGCCATTAAAGCCCTTAACAGGCTTTGTAATGCCATTTTGAAACTTTTAGCTAGTTTAACCCGTTTCTGACGTGAAGTACGCCTGATGTGAAACACTCCAGTGAAACCTGGCAGGAGCACAAGTGGATAGCTGATAGTCAGCTGCAGGTCCACTATTAGAACGGAGATGTGATGAAGGTAGTAGTAGTATTAGGTCTGAAAGTCGCCTCTGATGCTGCTGCATTGAATGTCTTCAGAGACTGCATGGTCTTTGCTGTGAGAGGACTTGGATGGAAAAAAAATTCTCTCTCTCTCTCTCTTCCCCCCCCCTCATCCATCCAGGTCCACTCACATCAAAAGCCAGGCAGGTCCTCTCTCAGCAACAGCCAGAAAGTCTCTGAGACTAGGCACACAGTCTCTGACCTGCAATGCAGCAGGAATGATGACATCATCAGAGGCGACTTTCAGACTCAAACCACTAATTAGTTCATGGGTTCCCACATGCTGGAACTCAATTGCCCAATTAAGTGAAAATTGCATCATTCATCCACATTAATCTGGAGTCGGGGGGGAAACACAAAATGCGGATGGCACGACCCCAACCCGACCCCAAGACAAAATCCAGCCCTAAATTTTTCTACCCTAAATGGAGCGACAACTATTTGGGGATTCATCAAGATGTCAACTACTAGTCAAAGGAGTGATAGTGAAATTTTCAGATGGAATGGTGAACATCTTGGTGGACCATGGTCAGGAGAGGAGGGATGACCTGTTTCCTGTGGATTAGCACCATGTCTCATGGTAAGTTGGGGAAGAGACGCGAGGTTACCAACACATAAATATCAGCAGTGTATATTAGCCAACTGCAGTATCAAAAGAAATTCAAATACCTCACCAGGTGTGCAAAGGTAGGAAACCCCACGCACAATCACTCACTGTTGAAGTTAGTGCAGCAATAAATTTATCAGATAATAATACTTAGATCAGCTTTAAAAATACAACTAACATTTAAACAGAAATAATTCTCAGAAAATAAATTGATCTCTATATTACTCAGAAGAGCCCAGTAAGGTAAAGTTTTAACCATTTATCAACTAGTTTGTAAGCTGAGAATGTACTGCAATCTTCAACAATTTCCAGCATCAGTGGCATTCTATAACTGCTGACAGAAGGTACACTCCCCATGGAATAAGATAAACAGATTGTCCGTCCTTCCTCTGGTGAGGCACCTTACATGGCAGCCAGCTGAAAATTTAATGAAACTCATCAAATATGTTGATAGGTGAGCTTCAATTGCAGTACCTCAAAGGGATTGAAACCTTACCATGAACTGTACAATTGAGCCATGAGAATTCAGAGACAATATATTCACAGCAAATGTGAATAGCATGCTTGCTACAATTCTGAGGCGCTATTTTTAAAATGTCAAACCTTGTTACGCGAACAAGATTTCTCAGTTATTAAATCAGCGCTTTTGTTAAAAATCACTTAATATCTTTTTTACTTCTAATGATGACTTTTGTCATAAAATAATTCCTAGGAACTTGTGATATATTCAGATAGTTCTGTCTACTGGGAACAAAACCCATTATGATTCTGCAGTGGTACTGATGGAATATAAAACCACAGTAGTGCTACATCAGCATATCTCAAACTGGGGTCCGTGGACCCCTGAGGGTCCATAGAGACTTTCCAGTGGGTCCGGGACCGGAGGTAATTTCAAGCCTGCTCCTCTTTATAAAACCGACACTGATTCACTTCTTGCAAATTATTCTCAATGGCTGGGTGATTGGTTAGGCTGATGTTATATTCGAAATTCGTAATTCAACAAGTGCACATAATTGACCAATGTATGATCATATATGCGGTCAATTATTAGTCAGAGGTAATAAAAAATGCAATGTAATTATTATTTCCACTCGCACATCTAAACTGCCGGACTGGAGTCTGTAATTGTACACTGGACGCTTCCAGCTATCCTTCAGCACCACTTAGTCAGTGCTTGTTAAACAAGAGCATTGCAGTGTGTGTGTATATTGCTTAGTGTTGAGTATTTTTAGCCTTTAGTCAACTAAGAATAGAAAAAAAGATTACTAGATAATAAACTGCACCGTGGGTTTTCATATTTAATACCAGTGCCTCACAAGGTGTTATTAACTATAGATATATACATGAGACTAGTTTTTTATGCATGGGACTAGTTGTTTATTTGCTTATATGTGAATTGACAGGAGATTAAATAACAGTGTATACGAGCAAATTGGCATAGAGTCAACAGGATCAGGGAGATGAATGCGTGGCTCAAAGATTGGTGTGGGAGAAGTGGGTTTCGATTCGTGGGGCACTGGCACCAGTAGTGGGGAAAGAGAGAGTTGTTCCGTTGGGACGGACTACACCTGAACCATGCTGGGACTAGAGTTCCAGTGAATCGAATAACTGGGGAGGTAGATAGGGCTTTAAACTAAATAAGGGGTCGGGGGAGGGGAGGGTCCTGGTGGAGAGAAATCTAGAATGCTAAAGAGAAAAGACAAGGAAGCATTGCAGGAAAGTGATTGGGGTTAGGATTATCAGATTGTGTCAAGAAGGGACAGAGCGTACAAACAAGAGTGCACTAACAAATAGGGCCATAGTACAAAAAAATGTTAAGATGTCTAAAAATATTAAAAAGACAAATCTAAAGGCACTGTATCTGAATGCACGAAGCATTCGTAATAAGGTAGACGAATTAACAGCGCAAATAGATGAAAACGGATACGATATAATTGCGATTACGGAGCCATGGCTGCAAGGTGACCAAGACTGGAAGCTGAATATCCAAGGATATTCGATATTTAGGAAGGACAAGCAAAAAGGAAAAGGAGGTGGGGTGGCGTTGTTAGTAAAGGATGAAATCAGAGCAATAGTGAGAAAGGATATTGACTCAGAAAATAAAGATGGAGAATCAGTCTGGGTGGAGCGAAGAAGCACCAAGGAGCAGAAAACATTGGTGGGAGTTGTCTATAGGCCTCCAAACAGTAGTGGTGATGTAGGGGACGGCATCAAACAGGAAATTAGGGATGCATGTAACAAGGGTACTACAGTAATCATGGGTGACTTTAATCTACATATAGACTGGCCAAACCAAATTAGCAATAATACTGTGGAGGATGAATTCCTGGAGTGTGTACGAGATAGCTTTTTAGACCAATATGTTGAGGAGCCAACTAGGGAACAGGCTATCCTAGATTGCTTATTGTGCAATGAGAAAGGTTAATTAATAATCTTGTTGTGCGGGGTCCTTTAGGGAAGAGTGACCATAACATGATAGAATTCTTCATTAAGATGGAAAGTGAAATAGTCCAATCCGAAACTAGGGTCCTAAATCTAAACAATGGAAACTACGAAGGTATGAGGAGGGAGTTGGCTATGATAGACTGGGGAGCTTCATTAAAAGGCATGACGGTGGATAGGCAATGACTAACATTTAAGGAACAAATGCATGAATTGCAACAGTTATACATTCCTTTCTGGTGCAAAAACACAAAAGGAAAAGTGGCCCAACCATGGCTAACAAAAGAAATTAAGGATAGTATTAGATCCAAAGAGGAGTCATATAAAGTTGCCAGAAAAAGTAGCAAGCCTGAGGATTGGGAGCAGTTTAGAATTCAGCAAAAAAGAACCAAGATATTGATTAAGAGGGGAAAAATAGAGTATGAGAGTAAACTTGCAAGGAACATAAAAGCGGATTGTAAAAGCTTCTACAAGTATGTAAAAAGAAAAAGATTAGTGAAGAGAAATGTAGGTCCCTTACAGTCAGAAACGGGATAATTTATAATGGGGAACAAGGAAATGGCTGAGCAATTAAACAAATACTTTGGTTCTGTCTTCATGGTAGAGGACACAAATAACTTTCCAGAAATGCGAGGGAACCAAGGGTCTAGTGAGAAGAAGGAATTAAAGGAAATTAGTATTAGTAAAGAAATAGTGCTGGAGAAATTAATGGAACTGAAAGCTGATAAATCCCCAGGGTCTGATAATCTGCATCCCAGAGTACTAAACGAGGTAGCCATGGAAATAGTGGATGCATTGGTTGTCATCTTCCAAAATTCTATAGATTATAGAACAGTTCCTACAGATTGGAGGGTGGCAAATGTAACCCCACTATTTAAAAAAGGAGAGAGAAAACAGGGAACTACAGATCGGTTAGCCTAACATCAGTAGTAGGGAAAATGCTAGAGTCTATTATAAAGGGTGTGATAACAGGACACTTAGAAAATATCAACAGGATTAGACAAAGTCAACATGGATTTATGAAGGGAAATAGTGTTTGACAAACCTACTGGAACTTTTTTGAGGATGTAACTGGTAGAATAGATGAGGGAGAACCAGTTGATGTGATGTATTTGGATTTTCAGAAGGCCTTTGATAAAGTCCCACATAAGAGGTTAGTGTGCAAAATTAAAGCACATGGGATTGGGGGTAAAATACTGGCATGGATTGAAAATTGGTTAACAGACATGAAACAGAGAGCAGGAATAAATGGGTCTTTTTCGGGGTGGCAGGCGGTGACTAGTGGGGTACCGCAAGGATTGGTGCTTTGGCCCCAGCTATTCACAATATATATCAATGATTTGAATGAGGGAACCAAATGTAATATTTTCAAGTTTGCTGACGACACAAAACTAGGTGGGATTGTGAGTTGTGAGAAGGATGCAAAGAGGCTTCAAGGCGATTTAGACAAGTTGAGTGAGTGGGCAAATACATGGCAGATGCAGTATAACGTGGATAAATGTGAAGTTATCCGCTTCGATAGGAAAAACAGAAAGGCAGAGTATTATTTAAATGGTGATAGATTGGGAAATGTTGATGTACAGAGGGACCTGGGTGTCTTTGTACACCAGTCACTGAAAGCAAACATGCAGGTGCAGCAAGCAGTTCGGAAGGCAAATGGTATGTGTGCCTTCATTGCAAGAGGATTTGAGTACAGGAGCAAGGATGTCTTTGTGGTAACACAATACAGCTTCCTGTGACTCGAACTTTATTGCATCACTTCCTGTGATTAGTCCAGGATAAATACTGGACTGAGCAGTTGGATCCTGGAGAGGCATAGAGTAAGACCTCTTTTGTATGTAGCACCTTTTTAGTTGATTAAAGCTTACTTTAAGTTCACCACGCGTAAGGCTCATTCTTACGACAATTTAATCAACTTTGAAAAACTTCGCACTCAAACTTTTTGGACGAACTCGGAACTAAGGATCCAGGGAATCACCCATCATGGAAAACATCCTTAAACCATCGCGTCTTGACTTGGACCCAAACACCCCAGCAGCCGGTAAGGTGTGGAAACACTGGTATCGCACGTTTGACAATTTTCTCGAATATTGCAAGGCTGATGATAACACAAAGTTGCGGATACTCATCAACTGTGTCACTCCGAATGTATTTCAGTATGTTGAGGAATGGGGCAGTTACGAGGAGGCAATTCGGACGCTTAAAAGACTATATACTAAGACACCGAATGAGGTCTATGCCAGACATCTACTAGCTACAGCCCAACAAGGGCCGGAGGAATCCATTGATAAATTCCTCCAAGAGCTTCGCAGACTTAGTATGGACTGTAACTTTCAGGCGGCCTCAGCTGAGCTGTACCGTGAAGAAATGATCCGTGATGCTTTCATCTGCGGGCTTGCCTCCCCATTTATACGCCAGCGTCTACTGGAAAGTAAGACACTTGAGCTTCAGAGAGCTTATGACATGGCTTGCTCTCTACATCTGGCAAAAAGAAATGCAGACCTTTATACAGTGCCCAGACCTCGGTCTGCTGCCTTAACTACAGTCAGGCAATTTAAGAGGCCACAGGTGAACTCTATTAGGGAGGACTTTATCCCTGACGATCAATCTGATGACTTCACTGATGAAGAGGATGATGACCCCACTGTGGCAGCCTCTTGGCAATCTAAGAAATGCTTCTTTTGTGGTGATGAGTTTCACCCTCGGAAATTCTGCCCTGCTCGCAATGCGTTTTGCAGTCATTGCAACAAAAAGGGTCATTTTGCAAAGGTTTGCCTATCAAGAGCCTCTACGAGGGCTTATCAAGCTAAGTCCTACCGAACTGCCCCGGTAAGGGCCTATCAAGATGTTCCGGCTAAAATCTATCGTGCTTCCTCTCGGGTTTTCTCTCGAAGAAACACACCTAGAGTTTCAGCCACTCTTTGTGCAACGACACCAATTACAGCTGCTTGTCCTCAGAACCTATTCCATGCAGCTACAAAAGCATCAATTAATGGACATACTTTAGATGCCTTAATTGACTCAGGTAGCACTGATAGTTTCATTAGGGAACAGATTGTTGCAGAGTTAAAGCTACATGTTTTCCCATCGGACCAGGCAATTGCGATGGCTCAGTCATCACTTAATACCAGAATTTCTGGCTTTTGTATGGTTGAAATAACACTTAATGGTCACAGGTATCCCTCCACCCGGCTTTCGGTGCTCAAGGACTTATGTAGTGATCTTATCTTAGGGCTGGATTTTCAAAAGCAGCATAAGAAGCTCACCATTGAGTTCGGAGGATCCAAACCTGAACTCACTATTTCTAATATACGACCTCGATTACCGTTCTGTGCATTGTCAGCAGCTTCACTGGATGAACCCTCACTGTTTACCAGTATCCCTCCTCGATGCAAACCGATTATAACAAAGTCACGACGTTTCAGTCAGGAAGACCAGTCTTTTATTGCGGCTGAGATTTCTCGGCTTTTAGCAGAGGATATCATCGAGCCTTGTTCGTCGCCATGGCGCGCCCAGGTCGTTATTGTTAAGAACCCTCTACAACCTCACAAGAAACGGCTGTGCATTGACTATTCACAGACCATCAATCAATATACGGACTTGGACGCATACCCATTGCCGCGCATCGATGATATGGTTAATAAACTGGCTGAGTACACGGTGTTCTCAACATATGATCTGAAAAGTGCCTATCATCAGGTACCCTTGAAGGTCTCAGACAAGCAGTATACGGCCTTTGAAGCCAATGGACGGCTGTATCAATTTCGTCGCCTCCCCTTTGGGGTCACTAATGGAGTGGCTGTCTTCCAGCGAGCAATGGATGACCTGGTCAAACAGGAAGACTTGAAGGATACGTTTCCTTATCTGGACAATATTACTGTCGCAGGTCGCAATCAGCGGGAACATGACGCCAATCTCCAACGATTTTGGGATGCACTCCAGCACCGTAATTTGACATTAAATGCGGCTAAATCCATTGAGTCACAACCAACCATCAACATCCTTGGCTATTGTGTGGGCAATGGCATCATTAAACCTGACCCTGAAAGGCTTCGCCCACTCCAAGAGCTCCCGCCACCTAAGAATCCGGCCTCCTTGCGCCGGGCCCTCGGCCTGTTTGCATACTATGCTAAATGGATTCCTAACTTCTCGGACCGAATCCAACCTCTACTGAAGGCCAGCACATTCCCACTAGACACAGCGGCTGTTGCAGCCTTTAACCTACTGAAAAAACAGTTGGAGAAAGCGGCTCTTCACTCCATCGATGAGAGTCTTCCTTTTGTTGTTGAGTGTGATGCCTCGGAGGTGGCGATCTCGGCCACTCTGAATCAGGAAGGTCGTCCGGTGGCATTTTTGTCCAGGACTTTTCAAGGGGCTGAGCTACATTATCCTCCAGTCGAGAAAGAAGCTACAGCCATCATAGAGGCAGTACGGAAGTGGACTCATCTCCTAGCTCGCCAGCACTTTACCTTAATCACGGACCAGCGATCGGTCGCCTTCATGCTCGATAATCGAAAACGGACCAAAATTAAAAATAATAAAATCCAGCTTTGGCGGCTGGAATTGGCCTCTTTTGGTTACACCATCCACTATCGACCTGGCAAGGAGAATGTGGCTCCGGATACCCTCACACGAGCATTCTGCTCCGCCATGGCACCCTCTACGCTCGTAGACATCCATGATGGGTTGTGTCATCCGGGCGTTACTCGCATGCTACACTTCGTGCGGTCCCGAAATCTCCCATTCTCTACCGGGGATGTAAAGAAGATGTGCTCGGACTGCAGAGTCTGTGCGGAATTGAAACCTCAGTTTTTCCGCCCCTCGGGTGGTATACTCATACATGCGACCCAGCCAATGCAACGGCTTAGCATCGATTTTAAGGGGCCGTTGCCCTCTTCAACTCGCAACACTTATCTATTGACCATGGTCGATGAGTATTCCCGTTTTCCGTTTGCCTTTCCCTGCCCCAATATGCTGACGACCACGGTTATCAGCTGCCTTGAGCAGGTATTTGCTTTCTGTGGCATGGCATCCTATGTTCATTCGGATCGGGGCCCTTCTTTTATGTCAGGAGAACTCAAGGCCTATCTCTCGGAACGGGGTATTGCTGCCAGCAGAACGACGCCTTATCATCCGGTCGGGAATGGGCAAGTCGAGCGTTTTAACGCTATCATCTGGAATGCGGTACGTCTGGCTTTGCGATCTCGGGGCCTACCCAACCAGCAATGGGAAGCAGTACTTCCAGACGCATTACACTCCACACGGTCCCTCCTTTCGACCGCCACAAATACGACGCCTCATGAACGGTTCTTCCGATTTCAGCGTCGCTCATCCTATGGGATATCTCTCCCGTCGTGGCTGACTGCACCGGGACCAGTGCTACTCCGAAGATATGTCCGGGCGTCTAAGAATGACCCCCTGGTAGATGAGGTTGAGCTCACTGACGTCAACCCTACCTACGCCTATATTCGGTATCCTGACGGTCGGGAATCTACCGTGTCATTGCGGGATCTGGCTCCCTGCCCGCCGAAACATAGAGGGACACCAGGGGATGATATTGTACCAGGCACATCTCTGGGCTCGCCAGGTGCCTCTCATCACGATCTGGATCTGACGCCGGCTGGTACCTCACTCCAGCGTGCCGACCTGGGGCAGACTGACTATGAGCCCGTCGGGGCTCGCACGCGCAGCCACGATCCACCCCATACCATACGCTCGGAAACGGATCTGCCACAGCCCTGCCCGACACCCGTTCGGGCACCAGTACACAGTCAGGATCGTCCTGACCCCTCTCAGAGCGGGCTGGATCACTCGGACTCTGGTCCACGGCCCGCGGCGGGTAAACGGGCTAGGGGCCCTCTACAGCTACGAGAACCCAAACGGGTGCGGCTCTCCCTCGTCCGGCGGCTACGAAATGGAGGGAGCATCCCGGCCTCCTAATCTTTTGGGGGGGGAGAATGTGGTAACACAATACAGCTTCCTGTGACTCGAACTTTATTGCATCACTTCCTGTGATTAGTCCAGGATAAATACTGGACTGAGCAGTTGGATCCTGGAGAGGCATAGAGTAAGACCTCTTTTGTATGTAGCACCTTTTTAGTTGATTAAAGCTTACTTTAAGTTCACCACGCGTAAGGCTCATTCTTACGACAGTCTTACTACAGTTATACAGGGCCTTGGTCCTCACACGACAGTCCTGCAGCGAAGGTTCACCAGACTGATTCCTAGGATGGCAGGACTGTCGTGTGAGGAGAGATTGGGTTGACTAGGCCTGTATTCACTAGAGTTTCGAAAAATGAGAGGGGATCTCATTGAAACATATAAAATTCTGACAGGGCTGGACAGACTAGATGCAGGGAGAATGTTTCCCCTGGCTGGGGGGTCTAGAACGAGGGGTCACAGTCTCAGGATACGGGGTAGGACATTTAGGACTGAGATGAGGAGAAATTTCTTCACTCAGAGGGTGGTGAACCTGTGGAATTCTCTACCACAGAAGGCTGTGGAGGCCAAGTCACTGAATATATTTAAGAAGGTGATAGATAGATTTCCAGACGCAAAAGGCATCAAGGGGAGAGCGCGGGAATATGGTATTGAGATAGAGGATCAGCCTTGATCATATTGAATGGCGGAGCAGGCTCGTAGGGCTGAATGACCTACTCCTGCTCCTATTTTTCTATGGGGGAAAAATTCAGTTGGTTTGCGCCTCCCGTTAGCGCCTTAAGAGGGCGCTAATGGGGCGCAAAACAACTAGCGCCCGTGGGCGGCGATGTTTGCGCCGCTCACGAAATTAACTAGACATTTTGCGGCGGCACTAAACACTACCGCCACGATCTCCTGCGCCGGCAGATCGTGACGTCAGTTGAGTGTGCAACGCCCCGGTAGCACCCCGGACCGGATATTGAGTGGCGCCCCCTGCCTTACCGCCTGCCGCTAGCAACGACAGGTTGAGGGGAGCGTTTTGCAGTCAGGAAGGGACTGGGGGAGCGCTATTTAAAGGCGAACGCTTCCTGCCTTTTTTTGTTGGTGACATTTTTGCACCACGCATTCTGAGAGAGAGAGAGAGACACTTCTGGAGAGATTCAACGCTGTGTGAAGGAGTTTTGGGTACTGAGCAGCACTTTGCAGGCTCATTTTGATTTGCCCTTCCTTGTATCGATTAAGAAGAGACTGAGGGGAGCCTTTTGCAGTCTGCCGCTAGCAACGACAGGTTGAGAGGAGCGTTTTGCAGTCAGGAAGGGACTGGGGGAGCGCTATTTAAAGGCGACCACTTCCTGCCTTTTTTTGTTGGTGACATTTTTGCACCACGCATTCTGAGAGAGAGAGACACTTCTGGAGAGATTCAACGCTGTGTGAAGGAGTTTTGGGTACTGAGCAGCACTTTGCAGGTTCATTTTGATTTGCCCTTCCTTGTATCGATTAAGAGGAGACTGAGGGGGCTGCACTCTGAGCTCTTTCCCATGGCCTCTCCATTGTTCTTTCCAGCAGATTTGATGTACAGGTCTCTCCAGGCCGAGATTCAAGGCTGCAATGAGCAGGATGTGGATGGAGAGCAAGATCAACCCTCCCCTTTAAGAACTGGCCGGCACCATTGTGTCTGTGTTCCATTGCTGACTGACATCACGAGCTTCGCCAGCGCTCTGAGGTAGCGCCTCGCTCCTCGGCCTTTGCGCCTTAAGACAGGTGTGTAGCGCCTGATTTAGCTCTCCAATCACCTCCAGGGGCGATAAAAGCCAAGTTTGCAGTCGGAGGCAATAATTAGCGCCAGACGCTAATCTTTGCGCCCGGCCGATAATTGCGCCCCAAATGGGGCGATACTGAATTTCTCCCCCTATATTTCTAAAAAATACCGGTGATTATTTTGATTCCTACTAACTATGACAATCGCAAATTAACGCACTTGTGTAAAGCTTTATTCAGCATTTTAGAGTGATATGCATTGCTCTATCTATTGGGGTGTGGGGGAGGGGGGAGAAAGGGGGGGAACTAGTGTTTTGCACCAATCTGTTAATTTTGCATTGTGCAGGCAGCCTTGTTTTCATAATTTCTTTTGTTTCCTCCCTTGTCATGTCAATCAGCTTCATGCACCTTTCTTCAGCTGGAAGGACAAGTGAGTTTCAGACTCTTCCTTACATTAACCCTCACTCCACCCCCCACCCCCTCACTCCACCCCCCACCCCCACAACAATCTACGGCAGTTGTGCAATCCTCTTTAAATCTGTCATTTATTTTACTTGGAAATTCATTCATTTGAATTAGTCAGTACAAGTTTCTCATTTAGAACATGCAAAAATTGAACCAAATCCTTTCCTCAGAGGCCCACAGCTCTCTCACTTTGCAACGAGCATTCCCTGCCAGTCGAGCCGATTCTCTCCCTGGCGCCGCGACCTTGTGCCATCCTCCCGTCACATGATCAGAGTGCCTGCGGGGCCCTTCAAACATGTGCCTGAATGTGTTCATGCAAACACATTCAATCTCACAGTGCAGCTGTTACAGAACATGCCAATGGTACAGTATGGCAGGGTGTCATGCTTCCAACAGCATCCCAGCATGTGCACTCACTCACCTTGGCCAGCCTGCTGACGGCTTTGAAAATTGTCCAGCACTAAGTGGCTAATAGTGGCCATCTGTTGCTGCGTAATACCCAAAATTGGAGAGAGAAGTAGGCACACCCATCTCACTGATATCTGTAAGTAAATACCTGTTTTCTTTAAAGCATTATTAAAACACTCTTTATATGCAGCACTTTCATATTATGAGTATTATATAGCATTGTAATTTAGACCGGGGGGGGTCCATGATTACTAATTAATTTGAAAAAGGGTCCCTCGGGAGTCCGTGATTACTAATCAATTTGAAAAGAGGTCCTTCAACCAAAAAGGTTTGAGAACCACTGTGATAGATTCATAAATATCAAAAATGAACATGATCACAATTTTTAGTTTATTTAGAAAGTGCTACATCTTAAAAACAGAAGAGCATAAGATACAGGAGCAAGAGTAGGCCATTCGGCCCTTTGAGCCTGCTCCGCCATTCAATAAGATCCTGGCTGATCTTTTACTTCAACTCCACCTTCCTGCACTATCCCCATATCCCTTGATTCCCTTAGTTTCCAAAAATCTATCGATCTCTGTCTTGAATATATTCAACGACTGAGCATCCACAGCTCTCTGGGGTAGAGAATTCCAAAGATTCACCACCCTTTGAGTGAAGAAATTTCTCATCAGTCCTAAACGGCTGACCTCTTATTCTGAGACTGTGACCCCTAGTTCGAGACTCCCCAGCCAGGGGAAACATCCTCCCAGCATCTACCCTGTCAAGCCCTTTAAGATTTTTTTTTATATTTCAATTAGATCACCTGTCATTCTTCTAAACTCCAGGGAATATAGGCCTAGTCTACTCAATCTCTCCTCATAGGACAATCCCCTCATCCCAGGAATCAGTCTAGTGAACCTTCGTTGCACTCCCTCTAAGGCAAGTATATCCTTCCTTAGGTAAGGAGACCTAAACTGTGCACAGTACTCCAGGTGTGGTCTCACCAAAGCCCTGTACAATTATAGGAAGACCGCTTTACTCTTGTACTCCAATCCCTTTGTAATAAGGCTAACATGCCATTTGCTTTCCCAATTGCTTGCTGAACGTGCATATTAACTTTCTGTGATTCGTGTGTAAGGACACCCAGGTCCCTCTGAATACCAAGATTACCCTGTCTTTCACCGTTTAAAAAGTATTCTGCTTTTCCTACCAAAGTGGATAACTTCACACTTCACGTTATATTCCATCTGCCATGTTCTTGCCCACTTACTTAACCTGTCTATATCCCTTTGCAGACTCTTTGGCCCGGAATTTGCGGTCGGGATGATGGCAAACTGGCAGCGTCCAACGTCATTCTGCCTTTGAAACGGCCGCAACTTCAGGATTTGGCGCAGGTGCATGTGGAAATCCTGAAGTTGCAGTCATCAATGACAGCTCTGAAACAGGCTGCACAGTGTCCCCGCCCCCACAGAGCCGGCAATCTGTGTAATCAGTCAAATCAGGGAAACTGACGAAAACTTCGGCTCTTCCACAGCAAGTACGCTGTTAAATTCCCCACTAGACCCAAAGGGATTAGGTGTAACTGGGGTTTTGACAGCGTTATTCCTGCTAAACAAATGTTAAAGGGCCTGGACAACTAATTTAAATTTTGTGCAGTGTGAAATTTGTCCATTTTAATGTTAAAATTTTTAAGAAACTTTTCAAAAAAAAGTTTTAATTTTTAAAAAAAGTGTCCAGCTTTATTTCAGGTTTGCCTTTTCCCCCATGTGAGAGCCCCAATCTTTGTTTTGCGCTCTCTAACATTTTTAAAAATTTAGAATTTTAAGAGCTTACTCACTTCCTTGTTCACGGTCTGTGAGAATTCTGCGTTTCGATTGGCTGCTTAGAAAGCCTGTTGACGTCACAGCTGTTCGCACAAGGAAATCCCCATTAACTTCTGTTGATTTGAATTGAAGGTCGGAAAACCCGAACTTCGACACAGGGATTGCGAGATCCTTGTGTGAAGCATACTTCGGGGCCAGCAGCGAACACCTTCACCTCACTGCTGAGCACAAATTCCGGGCCTTTGTGTCCTCCTCACAGCTTACTTTCACACCCAACTTTGTATTGTCAGCAAACTTGTATATATTAAATGAGGGTACCCGCATTTAAGTAATTGATATAGATTGTAAATAACTGAGGCCCAAGCACTGATTCTTGTGGTACCCCACTAATTACAGCCTGCCAAACCAAAAATTACCCATTTATTCCTACTCTCTGTTTTCTGTCGATAACCAATCCTCAATCCATGCTAATGTATTACCCCCAATCCCATAAGCCCTAATTTTGTGTAATAACCTCTTGTGTGGCACCTTATCGAATGCTTTTTGAAAATCCAAATACACTATATCCACTGGTTCCCCCTTATCTAGTCTGCTCGTTACAACCTCAAAAAGCTCTAACAGATGTCAAACATGATTTCCCTTTCATAAATCCGTGTTGACTCTGCTCAATCACGTTAAAACGTGTTTTCATAGTTTTGTATATTTTTTGAATTCTACTTTATAGGATACATTTTCCGAGGGTCCGACCACCAATGCTGTGGTGTCTCACAGGAAATAGGTAAGGTTCGGGAAATCAAGCCTGTAGCCTCACATTGGGCACGCCCAATTTGCTGAATGGTATTTTTCAATGCAGCTTCGCAAGCAGTACGCTGCAGCAGTTCCTTACTTGCAGCCGAGAATTCGAGTAAGGGACCGCATTTAGATGATTATTCAGTGGCCTCATTGCCATTGAATAATCATCTAAATGTGAGCCCTCGCTGGAATTCTCCACTGCAAGTAATGAGTAAACGTGCTGCCTGCCCAATTAAATTTAGCACATCATGGATAACTGGACCAGACATGATCAAGCAGGCTTCTTAAGGTAGATAGATGACCTGTTAGTTGATTGTTGGGCCCCAACACCAGGATACTGGCGCATACACCAGTCGGAATTTGGGGCAGGATGTGTTTGCACTGGCTCTCTGCCCCTCTCACCACGGTCAGATATTTCCGTTGGGCAAACAGACCAATTGATTGCTATTACTAAAGCTGCAACAAAACAATAGAGGTCATGTTTTTAAAAAAATCAATATTTTCAGTCACAGTAGTCCACCCCCATCCCCCGATGGAGCACCCATAAATAGTGCCGATGCCTGCCCCTCCCCCCACCTTTATGTAAATGGCCCCATTCGTATGATTGGGTCAGAGTAAAATATCAAAGGAGATTGTGGGAAGTCCTGGTCGGTTGCAGTTCCAGCAGTGGAGCGGGACTCAAAGAATTTTAGGACCTTAATTTTTACACTTTTCTGGGACAACTTTACTGCCCCGTGCATTAGCTGATTTTGATGGGACCGGGGTCATTTCTGTATTTTTGTTTCAGTATCTTAGTTTGCATTCAAATCCCACTATACAAAGTGGTGAGCAGAGGCATTCCTTGTTGGGTTCTGAACAGGAGATATACTGCGGAAGAGCTCCTGAGAAGCCAACTTATGTAGGTCCAAAGCCACCCGTGATGCTCGGTCAGGATGCATCACTACCCCAGGGCCTGCGTTTATAAACCCCTCCACATATGCATGGACATGTCAGAGGAGACCTGCCTTTAACTTCTGGAACAGGGACAGTTCTTCCTGTAGAAGTGAAGATTATCACTGTACGAAGCTTTCTTGCTCATGGATCCTTCCAAGGCCCCACAGGGGACATCTGAGCAAGTGACAAATGCTATGTTTTAGGGGCTACACCTTCATTACTTTCCTTGTAGAAAAGAAGCATCTGGTGGACAGGACACAAGAGCTTTCAGCAGATAGCAGAGTTCCCTTGAGTGCAAGATGTTGCAGATGGTACCCATGTGGGTATCATGATTCCTCTTATCCACCCTATGGCAAAGAAAGGATTTGCACTTAATAATGTTTGGGTGGTATCTAGTCACAGAAATTATATTCACAAAATTGTTCTGCGCCGTAGCGCATTGGCCCTCTGTTCATGAGACCCAGTCCTCAAATGGACCGAACCTCCTGCCAGCATTATTGTGCGGACGCATACAGAGAATTGCATCGGGGGAAATCTACCCCATGATTACTTCATGCATTTGAAAATTCACAACATTGGAGCCCCAGTAAAACTGAAGTTAATCCGGATCGGGGTGGGGGAGAAACTCTCCAGGTGCTGAAGTCATACCGAACACAAAGGAAGATGATTGTGGTTGTTGGGAGGCTAATAATCTCATCGGAACAGAAGTAGGTCATTCAGACCCTCATGCCTGTTCTGCCATTCAGTTAGATCATTACTGATCTTAACTCCATCTACCTGCCTTGGTTCCATAACCCTTGATACCCTTGCCTAACAAAAATCCATCTTCCCCAGGACATCGCTGTAGGCGTTCCTTAGGACATCATCGTGGGACAAACTATCATTAGCAGCCTCATCAATGACTTTCCCTCCATCATAAGGACAGAATTAGGGCCGTTTGTTGATGATTGCAGTGTTTAGCTCCATTCGCAATTCCTCAGATAAGGAAACAGTCCATGTGCACATGCAGCATGACCTGGACAACATCCAGGCTTGGGCTGATAAGTGGTAAGTAACATTCATGCTGCAAATGCTAGACAATGACCATCTTCAACAAGAGAGAGCATAACCACCTCTCCATGACATTCAATGGCATTACCATTGCTGAATCCCCACCAACATCCTGGGGGTCACTATTAACCAGAAATTCAACTGGAACAGCCACATAAATACCTTGGCTACTAGAACAGGTCAGAGACTGGGTGTTCTGCGGAGAGTGCCTCACACATCCTAACTCCCAAAGCCTCTCCACCACCTTCAAGGCAAGTCAGGAGTGTGATGGAATACTCTCCTCTTGTCTGGATGGGTCCAGCTGCAACACTCAAGAAGCTCGATACCATCCAAGACAGTCCGCCTGATTGGCATCCCACCCACTGGCTTAAACATCCACACCATTCTCTACTAGCGCACCTTAGTGTGATTTATACTATCTACAGGATGCACTGCAGTAAGTCACCAAGATTCCTTTGGCAGAACCTCCCAAACTCGCAGCCTTCACCATCCAGAAGGACAAGGCCACCACGTGTATGAGAACACCAGCTCCAAGTCACACACCATCCCAACTTGGACATTTGTTGCTGTTCCTTCATCGTTGCTGGGTCAAAATCCTGGAACTCCCTACCTAACAACGTAGTGGGAGTACCTTCACCATATAGACTGAGTTCTGACGAAAGATCATTGACCTGAAGCGTTAACTTTTTCTCTCTCCACAGATGCTGCCTAACCTGCTGAGTATTTCCAGCATTTTCTGTGTTTATTCCATATAGACTACAGCGGTTTAAGAAGAAAACCCACTACAACCTTCTAAAGGGCAATTAGGGATGGGCAATAAATGCTGGCCTCGCCAGCAACACCTAGATCCTTAGAATTATTTTTTTTAAATCCAGGATGATGAAAATTGCACATGGTCCACTGGGAGCAGTAGACTTGACAGGCTGAATGGCCCTTTCACATTCCATACTTCTTAGAGTAATCCTTCACCTAGCAGACTGAACTAGGGCCTTGGTTTAACATCTCATCCAAAACACGACACCTTCAACAATGTAAAACTCCCATCAATATTGTACTGAAGTATGAATCTTGATTATTTGCTTATGTCAATGTTAAATTACTTGGCCCCATAACCTTATAACAGAGGTGAAAGTGCTACCAAATGAGCCAAGCTAAATATAGCCTTCTGAACTGTGAAAACAAAAAGACAAGACAGTCCAATGTGACATGGGCTCGTCATAACTTAATCTGCAAATTTACCCAAAATGTCATCACATTTATGACAGAAAAAAAAACTTAAAAGTACACAGAAGTACTGTTTTCAAAAGTTCTGGATTTAGACCTTACTAAGGGAGCCGTGAATACAGAAAGCATGAGATTTAATTTCTTGAGGAAAAGTTCAATTTTGCATACTTTATTTGGTGTATTTTCCAGGACGTTGGAGCCATCTGTATTGCCTTTTCAAGCTAAAAAAAACTGTTGGAATTCAATATACCTTTATAACATCCAGGAAATATAACCCTAAATATATCATGTTAATCTGTGAACGTTAATCTCTTACAACACACACCTACAACAATCCAAGCAGCAGTACATTCTGTATTCAAGATAGATAGCTTCAGGAGGAATAAGGGTAAATCAGTATTGCTGAAACAAAACTGTATAACCATGTTTTGATAAAGGGTCACATCCAAACATTAACCTGCCTTTGCCTATTTCAGATGCTGATCAACCTGCTGTGCATTTCAAACATTTTCTAACAGGAGACTAGAAATTGTTATTGGTGATATCAGCCCTAAAACGGCCTGCACAACACGGGACGGAAAGAAAACAGGAGCCACGGGAATTCCAACATCGCAAAGCCCTCCTACCAGGCTTACCTCTTCTGGCATAATGACCTATGTTTGGGATAGAAGAACTGCCCGCTCCAAGCCCCAACAGAAAGTTTTGCTGCTTCCTCTTTTGGGCAGAGTTCCAGC
Organism: Squalus acanthias; assembly: GCA_030390025.1. NCBI lineage: Eukaryota > Metazoa > Chordata > Chondrichthyes > Squaliformes > Squalidae > Squalus > Squalus acanthias. The sequence continues at coordinate 144,068,679 of CM059426.1, read as the reverse complement.
ATTTTCAGATCCTGCCAAATTTCCAATCCCTGACTTACCTTCCGCATCCCCGCCCCCTCCCCCCCACCCCTTTAAGCCTCAGGGCCCAAGGAAATTTGGGGTCAACATGTGCAACATCTGACGGTCATGTTAAAGTCAGCTTTAGCAACAGAAGCTACTTAAGAATTGGTTTCATGGATTCCTGTCATATGGTTAGCAAGAATCTGCTTGCTGTATTAACACTGAAACTTAGCTAGTAACTTTGCCAAAGAACAGGAAAAGCAAAGGGAGGGGAAAGTAAACTAAAGTGATTGACCTGCCCACCCTGCATAGCTGCAGTGTTATACTCAATTGCCACTGGATTTTAATCACAAATAAGGAGCAAACCCTTCTTTGAGTCCAAATTTTAGGATGAAAATGAATCTGCTGTGGCACAAACTGTAGTGGCATTGTTATCCCAATGGAAAAATTTCCTCCATTTTTTATGTTGTTTCGTCTGCAGTTCAAAAAAAGAACGAAAACAGAAACATCGGCGTTTTCTGCAATGTAATGTGTTAATGGGAAAATTGTTCAATATTTTTATCTTTTTCATTCTACCCTGCATCTGGTACATTTTAGCCTTACGGCAACTGAAGTAAATTATGATCAGCAAAATAAACAAAATGTGCATAGAATAACATGCAACAGGACACCATTTTAAGTCTAGTGATATTTGATGCAATAACAAAATAGTCATATTAGCATTAAGTCATGGATTTTTCCAAGAACCATTGAGATTTAAAATATAATATCAAGGAAGTAGCACCAAGTGAATCACATAGCAAGAGTGAAGAGTAGTATGGGCTGCACATAAAAGATTGCTATTTTAGTACAATTGCCTTCTGGAGTCATTTGTTGCCGTGCATAACACCCTGCAAAGTCTGGTAGCTACTGTGGCGAAGTCCACTAGCCGTATCTGTGCAGTTGTGCACAACTGCTCATCAGGACTGCAGCCCACCATGAAGCAAGTGACAGCATGCTGAATCCCGAGGATGGTAAAAAAAAATTACAACATTCCCGGTTGTAGATTATTCAGAAAAGATAGAGCAGACAAAAAAAGGAGGTAGTATCACCCTATATATCAGGGACACCTGAGAGATGAATGAAGTTAATCCTGTGGGAGTTAGAAAGTTATACAGTGAAGTATTCTGATTAGACATCTTTAATGTGAAAGGCAAAGCTAACATTAGGGTTATGCTGCAGATCACCAGATCAGCATAAGAAGAAAGACAGTTTGCTTGATGAAGACACAAGAAGAAGGGCATGCGAGAACAGGAAAGTTATTTTAATGGACAACTTCAATCAATCAAATATAAATTAGCAAGATCCAGGTGGTTCAGAGTCTGATTTGGTGAATGCTTGACTGCTTCATGACCAGTGCACATCAACAGACCAGACACCATTCAGGAAATGAAAGTTTCAGCATTCTTAGGGTTCAGCAACAACAGAATGATCAAGTTCAGCATGATCGAAGATTCAAAAATACTGAGGACTAGGCAAGTGTGACCCTATGGATTTTTAAAAAAAGTCAGAAACTAAATAAGAAAGAAGAAACTGCCCAAATTTTGGTGGGAAAAGGGGAAAGAGGTTCATTGAGATAAACGCAGACATGTTAAAAGGATGCTCTTCACTGAACACCTGCACATTGATGGAGTGAACTTATGGCTCACAAATGTCATGGCATTGGTTCCATGCAGACTGTGTATAACTCTACTAAATGAAAGAATTACAGTGATCTCTCATTCTGCTTTCGATAAGTGCTAAAGGCATCTGTCCTAATGAACAAAGTATCAGTGATTTGCTTGATGCATACTAACTGGTGTTGCAGACATTCCTGTGGTAGCTTGGAAGGAACCACAGGCATAGAAGTTCAGAGCAGCAGTGACCTTTATTGCCACTGGCAATGCTGTCACTGTGGTGGAGGTTTTTTTGCAGATCAGATTGCAGCAGATGGTGCAACCCCAATGAAATTCAGCCTGGGATGACAGTTGTCTTCAGATATTCCCAAGCAGGGGTATATGGATCTGTAAATGCAATTCCATGGGTAATGACCAGTGTGAATGAGAGATCATTTCATAGGTCCGAGGGGGGGGGGGGGTGGGGGGAGGGGGAGGGTGAGGAAGATCAGGACCAGCCACCAGAGGATCAGGGTCAGCCTCAGGATCATTGGGGGGTGGGGTTAGGAAGATCGGGGCCAGCCACCAGAGGATCGGGGTCAGCCTCAGGATCATTGGGGGTAGGAAGATCGGGGCCAGCCACCGGAGGATCGGGGTCAGCCTCAGGATCATTGGGGGGTGGGAGGGGGAGGAAGATCAGGGCCAGCCACCGGAGGATCATGGCCAGCCTCCGGATCATTGGTGGGGGCTCGGGATGGGGGGAGTCCGGGAAGGTGATCGGAGGCCTCGTGAGTGTCAGGCAGCGGACCTGGATCCAGGGGTTAGGTGTAATAACACTTGCCTCCTGGATGCAGCAGTCTTCGCCTTGCTGTAACTGCCGGGTTTTACGAGGTGTGTAAAACCCATCCAGCTGCAGTTAAAAACAAAATTTAGGTTAAAGTAGAGGCTTCCAGCCTCATTGTAATATTTAAATTGACATACCGCCCCCTGGGAGCGAGTTGGTCGCCCGACCCCCATCCCGCCTCCGTTAAAACAGGAAGTGGGGGAGTTGGAGGCAGCTTCAGTAAATTATGCTGTTAATTAAAAGTGCACTCTACCTTGATCAATGCATGCATTGCATCAGACAGACGTAACACTGGTGCTATCCATGGTAATTAAACATTTCTTCATTTTCCTATAGTTCGAAGACTAAAACTAATCCCAAGCAAAGGCATGAACTACTATTTTTGTTAGGTACATATGGTCAAAATCAATTTTAATAGAAAGATATTTTTTAAACCCCAACAGTTATCACCTTTAAATACATCCATAAAGTAAGTGGTAGAAAGGCTTATTGAATTATTGAAATGCCTCAAGCACATTCAGCAAGGATGTGCTACATTGGAGACTTATATAAGGGCTCTAGGAGAATGGAGTTTACATGGGCCTAATCTAATTTCATCTAGCAGAATCGAATGCAAACAATTACCCAACAGACATCACTACAATAGCAATTAAAGAAAGCAAGTGTCATTAAAATTCAAGCTTTTGGTTTGGATCTATTTTGCCTGTATTAAATTTACCTTCCTGTCCAGATTGTTCCTTTTTAAAATACACATATTTCCCACCATACAATAACCATTTTTTTCTACTGCTGAATGTCATAAAGGTATATTTAGGGAAATATACTGAACAGTAGAATTACTCTTGGCGTTGTACTCTTCAATAAACAAATAATTTTGATATTTTGATTTGGTATTGTTCAGGCTGATCCTTGATGCCTTAACTTGCATTCATTATGTAAACTCACACAATTACATTAAATGGGGCAAATCAGTGTTTAACTATTGGCTCTCAGTGGGGCAGTTCCATGAGTATTTTTTCACACTTTAGTTGATCTCCTGTAGAATTGCTCATATACAAAAGTTTCTCGATAGCAAAATACTGCGGATGCTGGAAAATTGAAACAACAACAGAAAACGTTGGAAAAACTCAGCAGGCCAGGCAACATCCGTGGAGAGAGAAACAGAGTTAACGTTTCAGGTCGAAAACCCTTCTTCATCAGAACTGAGAAAAAAGCAGGAGCCAAACAGAGATCCCGTCGAAGAGAAGAGCAGTTTCTCTCTGGTTTCCTGTAACTATCTTTATACTTGTTTTCCATTCTCTAATTATTTATGTCTCTTTAAATCAATCTATATGGTCTTTGTGTGATCCAGTTAGAATTGTTATGGCAAACGTTTGAGCATTGCTGTAAAGAATTTTGCAGAAAATGCACACACATATCCACAAACGTTACTTTACCTGATCTCATTACTGGATATTTTTTCTACAAGTCACACCGAGGAGTTTACTACCTATTGAACCAAAGCGAGAACGGTGGTAAATGAAATGCCCCAAGGCATGGGCTAGTGTATGTGCATTCTCATGTCAACAAGAAACACAGACTGTCTGAACCACTGCCATCTCTTGTCACTGATCAGGGTAATGCCCATTCGATAAAAAGTCAGCAACTTATATGTATTTTATGATTGTGCTTTACATTTTACATTTTGAATCAAAATATTTGAACTATTTCAAATCACTATGCGGGTATTTTTCAACTTCACCACCTTGGATGAAAAATTGAACAAGGTCTGTAACAGATGGGTGATCCACTCCACCAGTTTACTGCTCAAGCAATTAAAGTGAAAATTACTCCCCACACACAACCTCTCTTTGTCTCACCAAACTCCCTTTTAGCTTGTTACAGATGCAAGATGTCACACAGCTGATGTAACATATTGCTGGGATGCCATAAAGGAAGACCAATATTGGACAGTGGGAGTGATAACTCTTGGCAAACTATATCCAGAAACACACACTTCGAGAAACTGATAACAGGGATTTATGTACGCAGAGTAAATCTGATAAATGTAATGATATTCTAACGGCTTAATTAGTTTCACACACATCTTTACAGAGTGACATTTGGTGAAAACCATCCCTCTCCGAAATGAGAGAAACCAGTTTTGACTCATGGACTGCTTATTGTTTATCTCATATGTCAAAGATAATCAGCCGGTTCACTCAGTGACACTCAATTTCTTTAATATCGGGATATATAGGCTGAAGTGTTCAACAGTACAGGCCAGAATTTACTGTCAAAATAATGGTGAGGCTAATGGCGTTCACCATTATTTACGCGCAAATTGTATAGCAACTTCAGGCGATGGCAGATGTGTGGTTAAATGCAACAATCCATAACTTGCTGCCCGAGATGCGACGCTCCACATTAGCATCTCGCTGGCTGACTCACCATTCAAATGTATTGAATGGCGTGATGTTCCTGTGCTTGGATGGTAGATATAAACTAAACTCACCACATAAGGTTAGGGCTTGTCCTTTTTAACACATGATAAGTCTTAATTACTGCCAAACAACCACTCTGGCATTGAAAATTAGCTTTTACAAGTGTGGAGTCTCATTCCTTCAGCTTTCAATTGTTGTTGGAGATTTAAAATTAAATCTTTTTTTTCCACTTTTTCTTTGGTCTTTTTTTTCCTCTCAGTCAAATGTTTCTTTCCCTCTCTAATTCACTTTCTGTACCGGATATGACATTGAATTCACTATTCTAACTTACAATCTGCGCTGCTCATTAACAAGTCTTCAATCTGATTGGTTAAGGAGATACACAGTTGCTTGCCCTGTTCAGATTCCAGGTGCCCTGTAGAGGATGCCGCGCTATTTCAATCTCCCACTTACAGCAACTTGCCGAGCACAAGCCCATGGAAATTAAAAGGCCAAGAGCATGTCTAATAAACAGCAGGCACCATTCGTTCACCGGGTACAGTAAATACTGGCCCAATGTGTGGGGGTGAAATTAGTCTTGGGTGATAGCAGGAAACAGGTAATAGCCAATCCACAGACCAATTTCCTTTTCCATTGACTTGTGTGTGTCAAACAGGCTGCCGATTCGCGATCGCCCATTTGCAATACCGCCCAAGACCAATTTTAACCTCTATGCATTTATGTATATTGTTTTCTTTTGTATTATACAGCAAGTAGATTGCATTACAGTGGGACTATTGCAGTGGAGGGGGAATGCAAATATATAATTATCAAACCCGGCAATCTTCAAGACTGTTCTGTCCCTGAATTGGTGTCAATATGAATCCTACCCCAGAAATGGGTTTATTTGAAATTCACAAAATTTGTTGCATATATACTGCCATAGTCAATCAGTTTTTGCAAATGTCTGATTTCCACAACCTCCAACTACAAGTATAACTGGGGTACACACTAAATTATTTCTCTAACTCAGGAGGATAACCGATTCTGAAAAAGCATTCACAAAATCCAGATCACCTTCCCCAACACGTGAAAATTCAACATACTCTAATTTCTCCTAAGAATATTGTCTAAAAAAAATATAAGCAGCCGATTCCCCTACACACAGGCAATCCTATTTTTCTCCATCTCATAATTGAGTGACAGACACAAAAATGGATTTACAGTATGTTGCCTGGAAATGCAACTCCGTAATTAATCTCAAAGAAACAATATGGGGTAGATTTTCTGTTAGCTATTTGTAGCTAAATCATAAACTCATCCCTTATATACGTGTTTACAATTTAGCTACAAATAGCAAACAGAGGAAATCTTCCGCAATACGTTTTTATTTTTGCAGATTACTGCAAACAGAAATAAATCAACAATTCCAGCATAAATAAAACCAGATTAATGAGTATAGTTCTCTTAAATTTCTATTCTTTCTATTGTTTTCTAATTTTTGATATGTTCTCCCAGTACTAACAATACTCATTTACAACCAAATATGTGACAAAATACATAAATCCTGTAAATGAAACAAGTAATTGATCATAGTGCCCTTTCATTTTGATTGCTACCCATTAATCCATATTAATGTGAAGACTATAGAAATACATAAAAACTATTATTGGTGGTATTGATAAAGTCACACATAAATTCCATGTTGACGGTCAATAGACTAATTGTACTAGTGCACAAGTTGCACCACTAGTGACTTACATAGGCTATTTGATTGTATATGTGGTTCTTATTCCTTTAATATTCTATTGAGATCTATCCGGTCAATTTGTAGCCCGAAGTCAATAGCAAGATCCAGAAACCTCAGAATCTATCATCATTAAATAGAAAACAGTAAAGAACTGTTTTATGTTTAAAAGCCTAGATGCAAATAATTTGCAAGGTACATAAATATAAACTTCAGCTGCCCTAGGGAAGAACGTTGCCTGTTAATATTTCCGCAGGGAGTGGGGTCAATTTTGAAATATCTATGTCAAAGCTAATATAGAACAGGTCATTACTAAAAAAACTAACCGGAACATGTTAACACAAATTTAGGGCACCAATTAAAAGTCTAGAGTCACATTTTAAATAGGTTGCTATTTATTAAAAGCTCCACAGTATCCTGGGAATTATCAAAATGTAATTTAAAAATGACCAGGTTTGTGACTTTGATGCGAGGTAATTATCTTTTAAAATTTGCCTTCCTAAAATACTTTTGATTTTCATACCAATTGTTCTTTGTTCCAGTGGCTGTTCACATCACTTGCTGAAGCCAATGGTCTATGGAGATTGATTGGCAGGTAAAAACAAGGGAAACTATTTTCTCACATGACAGCTATTCAGCCAAACACCTTTCATTATATTTTTCCAATCCTTTAGGTTCTACCTCCCCTGTTGCACATAGCATTCCCAGACAGAGAGGAAGAGCAAGCACTTTCCTTTCAGGCCTCGCTATCTATGTTACACTTGAAATGGCTGGCTGGAGTGGCATTTGCCAACCCATTCTCCAATTTTTCTCTTTGGTGAAGTAACTTGCCACTAATTGCTGCTCAGTGACAAACAAACTATTAACTATCTCCATGTGGGGACAGAGAAATATGTTTAACAATTTATATAGTCAGTGTGGAATTTAAATTTTAGTGGTAGCTTAAATTTCCATGAACAACCACCAGAAATACTTTTTAATATAAAAAGTAGCTCATTGGCACCTTCATAACATTGGAGGACGGGAGCACAAAATACATTTAAAAAGACACTAATGTCAATTGCAGTGCATCACATGTGGTATTGCATATCTATTTAAATGAAAACTACAGCAAATCAACACAATGCACAGGTCCTGATTTTACACATTCATTAGTCCCCATTTCCGGACATAACCATAGAGATAAATGGGCAGAAACCGGTTATGCTGGATCTCCGCCTGAAAAGTGCTCGACATGCATTTCCAGTGGAGCGTGGGCGGGTGGGGCAATCTCCCACTGAAACAGCCGATAATCTCATTAGCATATTTAAAGGACACAGGAGCGCCACAACTGTGGCAACTTAAAACAGCGGCTAGTATAAGTAGATACTCAGAGTTGCTAGGAGTTGAGAGCTAAATCTAAGAGACCAAAATGAAAACTTATTTTTGCTTTTTTGAGGCTATTTCTGGCTCACTTATAATTTTTCTCCCCCCCAGGCACGTAGGTTCTCAGGAGCCTTAGTGCTAATTGTTTCATTTACTTACTTATTATTCCAAAACACTGCTACAGCCCTCAGTGGGTGCTCTAATGGGTATTCCCCATTGTAAGGTGCTTAGAGAAAGAGGACCACCAAGGATGTACAAGAAGCTACCTCTCACTGGTACCCACACACCCACAGCTGCAAAAAGAGATGATTGAGCCTTGCTTTGGCAGACAATGAATGCATGTGAAAGCGCCAACTCTTGAGGTAGTAACAGTCATGATGGCACAGATATGTGCGAAGGGCTAACTAACTGTTTTGCTGGATGGTTCTTCAGAGGCATCCTAATTACAGCACGTAATGCTTTACATGGTACCGCATGAGAGACGGCACATCAGGGTAATTGTCAGCAAACACAGCCTGATTGGCTGCGCCCGTCAAGATGCCACCAACCATTTTTACAGGTATTGCATCACCTACCTGGCAATGGCTGTGGAGACGTGCCGTTATCGTGTTCAAATCAGCAAAGTCAAATCCCATCTGCTAGAACTACATCTGGTAATAACATCCACCACAGAATTTTCACTTACATTAAATGTTCCTGTCCTACCACTAGTATGCTCATTACACTCGGCCTGGTCTATGGCTGGATCTGTGACTATTCTTTCAGACGAGACGTTAAACCGAAGCCTCATCTGCCATTTCAAGCGGTTGTATAAGATTCCATGGCACTATTCGAAGAATAGCAGAGGAGTTCCCCTCAGTGTCCTGACCAACATTTATTCCTCAAGCAACATCACTATAAAAACAGATTATCTGATCATTTATCTCATTGCTGTTTGTGGGAACTTGCTGTGCACATATTTTCCGACATTACAACAGTGACTACACGTCAAAAAAAGGTACTTTATTGGTTGTAAAGTGCTTTAGGATGTCGTGAAAGGTGCTATATAAATGCAAATTCTCTCTTTCTTTCATGATGCAGATGAACTGACCCAAGAAATTTCAATACAATTAGCACATTACCACTCCAATGGAGTTCGCACCTTTTCATACATGACTTGAACCAGGAGGAGAAAATTTGCCTCAATTTCCAAACCAGTAAAATATTACTTTTGCTCTTTTTATATCTACTGTATAAATAGAATGCATGTCAGTCACCAGTGGATTACAGAAAATAAAATCACTTCTGTTACCATTGACAATTATTTACTTGCACATAGTGCAGGAAGAGATTCAATGGAGTGCCCAAGGCAAGTCAAGATTCTGGTGCCAAAATACATCCTCTACCACTCATGCAGTTTCACTTCTTTACTTATCATACTTTATCTCTCTCAGCATCTGGGTGTCAGAGAAATTACTCTGCTATGGGCAATCTCTCCAAACAGTCAAGCACCTTCTTTACTCAAAGTCGCCCTTTCAACTCATTTTGTTTGCCACAAGGGTTCTACTAGTTTTCAAGGGCGCTTCTTTTAAAGGGACCAGGCATCTTTACCGCTCATCATCATGACATGCTCGACCTCATATGGGACAAGTCTCCATGACACTCACAGGCCTGCAAGGTGGTCTTCTCTGCCTCCAAAGTGTAGTGTAGGCCCTGTGGCTAGCCTAAACAATATGACCACAAATAAATATATATGTCACAAGCCTTATTATAACATAAGTTATTCCAGTGTTGCCATGATAACACTTTTGCTTTAGACCAGTGAGATTCAGATAAGATGGCCAGTATTTTGTTGTACTGCTATTCATTTTTCACAGAATACTGGATCATTTTTACCAGTAAAACAGTTACTGTTATCAAGATGAAGTCATTGCTTTGTTAAAGCTGCAATGTCTATGCAAGTATCTGATAGTAAGCAAGGCCCCGATATTAACTGGGACACGAGCTGGGAGCAGAGGGGGGTCAGATATCGCGTGGGAAACCCGGAAGGATGTTCAGGGCATCTGTCTGTGGCTTTTTAACTCAGCCACCTCATTATAATTTTACCTCCGAGTTTGGCGTCCAATGCGCAGCAGTGAGAGTGATGAGAACCCACACTGTCTGAACTCTAGTATTTAAAGGGCCAATCCAAAGATGCAATTTGGAGGAGTTGGAGTTGAGAAGAGAGGAGCAACTTCAACAATGGATTTGAGACGTTCAAAGGCTGCGCCCAGGTTCACTGATAGCCCCCACCAGCACATCAAGGGAGGTGTGAAGAGCCGGAGGGACATATTATTCCCCAGCAATGGGAGGAGAACGCCTTCATTTCTGCCACAGGTTGTGTGGTTGGTGGTTGCCCAGGAGGTGAGCAGCAGGAGTGCAGTGCCACGCTCCTAGATGCAGTGCAGGAAGCAGTTTTATGACCTAACCAGGTCAGGAAAGGCAAATACAGTTGCACATTCACCTACATCCTGCTGTGCGCATCACCCCACCCCTTCACACTGCCTTCTCAAACCTACTGCATCACATCACTTCGCACACACACTTAACTTGCAGGTGCACTCATCCTTCTCTGTCTATGCACTTCCTCACATCCACATCTATCCATCCATCACTGCCATTCACCCTCATCCATATGCAATTTCATGCGTCTCCCTGATACTCACCCAAACTAGATGCTCTCTGTATAGTGGCTGAACACATGCCATTACACTCACTCATAGGTCTGTTCTTTCCCTTGATGCAGAAGAGAACACAAAATACCAGGGAGAGGCACAGAACCAAAGGTAGACCTCCAGCCATCTCACAGCTAACAAGTACAGAGGAGAAGTGCTGGAGATCAGTGGAGTTTCGGCGTACCTGGCCGTTGGAGATGGGGAGACGGGACCTCCCAGCTACCTGGTGACAATTAAATATCAGCCACCCACGTCATTCGGCACTCAGTCATAATGGGCCAAAAATTGATGCCGCTACGCGAGAGTACGCACTGCGTACTCTCGCGTATTCTCTCTCCAATTGCCGGTTTTCTGCATGCACTGCGCATGCGCTGAAAACCGGCACTTGGTTTTTGGAAAAGGGGGCGGTTCCTCGGTGCACCTGCGTGCGCGCTACAGGCTGCGCGCACGCTGTGCACTTAGTGCTTTGGACGCGCAGGTAAGGACGGAAGATTTTAGAAATGAAAAAAGGAGGAGTAAGACCCACTTTTAACAAGGTAAGTAGTGAATTAAGTATTATTTTGAATTTTTTTTAACAGGTATATCTTTTTTAGAGACTTTAAAGACAGGTAAGTTTATTTTTATAAGTTTTTAAAAGATTTTAAATTTTTTCAAAAATTTAATTTTTGATTTAAAATGGTTAATTTATTTAACTATACTTATTTTATTAATGTGATGGTTTTTTTTTAAATTTAATTGAGGTTTAGCTGTTATTTTGGGGGGGTGTAAGATTCATAGCTTTCACAGCACGTATGTGAAACTTATGAATGGAAGATGGTGTGCTGCCATTGGCTCTAACTGAGTCACGTGATCCCACAGCTCGCACGAATTCACTACGCCGGTGGGATACGCAAGCACTGCCCAGCTGATGTCTAGAACATCAAGTTCGTGCGAGCTGGATCTGAAAAAGCCAACGCGGAGTGAGAGATCGCGCCTGCTCCTTACCCCCGCGGGAACAGAGCGAGATCAATTTCTGGGCCATTAACTTAATTTCAACAGCAAATGAAATATAATCATCTTCATAATGTTAAGTTGCAACATTCTTACCTTGCCAGTACTAATTCATATCTTTTATCTCTGACAGGGCCTTCCACGCATGCAGCAGGAGGTGCTGGAGGTCGCGGACGCTGATTCCTCAGAGGAGCTGAATCCTTCGGAGGGTGCATCGTCACAGGACTCATTCATACCATTCACCAGCTCAGATACTCGCACTTTGGTGGGACCAGTAGGACATATATTTGGGTTTTCACCTGGTGGCTCACACTTCACAAGTGAGGAAGAGCAGATGGTGGTGGCAGGGACAGCAGTGGAAGGTCCGCGTCCAAGCTCTGCTCAGCTGGACACAGATGCTGTACCCCGGGGCCGTCGATGAACAGGATTATCATTGAGCAGCAGCAGAGAATGTGCGATGCACTGATGGGCCTTCCAACCACATTCACCACGATTGTAGAAAGAATGGAGGAGCCCACCTCAATCATGGGGGGGCGGGGGGGGGGGGGGAAAGAGAGCGGGGTAGTGCGGTGGGGGTGATGTCGCAGGCCATTGCGGTGATGTGTTCTTCCATGGATAGACTCCGTGGACCATCAAATGCTCCAATCAAATGAGTCCATGCAAGCATTGACCATGGCTGTGCAGATTCTGGATGACATGTCTGCCATCTTAAATAAGATAACAGATGCCTTAGTCTTGGCCTTACAGGGTTGCACTGATCTGCACCAAAGTGAAATGCAGCTGGGCCATGAGAGGGATGATGGCAAAAGGGTTAATGGAAATGGGGCTCTACTCAAGTGCTTCCAGTTTTCACCCGTTGCCCCACCCCGCCGCCAGCCCAGTCAGTAGCCCAAATGCTGCCTCGGCTCCCGATGGCCAAGTCTGCCCCTGCACAGGTGCAGGTGGAACAATCTTTGGCAGGGCCCTCACGGGCTCCAAAACCCAGAGGTCATTGGCAAAGAGCATCTCAGCAGTCAGAACAGGGATCTGAGCAGCCTGCTTTTACCTCTGCTCAAGCCACAGGGGTTGCACCACGTAGGAGAAATAGGCTTTGTAGTTGCACAAGTGTATGCACATGGATGTATGAGAAAATATTATGTCGTTAAGTTTCTGTTCTTTAATTGAAACACAAATATTTTTTGTACCACTTTCCTGTCTTACCCATTCTTGGTTGCTGGGTGGCAAGTGGCCTTTTAAGTTGTTTGATGATGAATGTGAACACGTGAATTGACGGAGAACAATAAGGGGGATGTTCAAGGTGTGGTTGGTTGTTTGCAGGACTGCTTTGTGTCAGCAGCGTTGGGATAGAGAGAGTGGTTGTTGCATGTGGATGCGAGATTGGTCCACTGGTGGAACCCAAGTGAACCTGGCAATAATAAGGGCACCCCTGGCAGCAATGTGAGCAGCTGGTGGTGCATTGCCCTCATCATCTTCCTCATCCTCTTCCTCAGAATCCTCCAAAGAGGCTTTATGCTCTGCACCTTGTTCCTCCTGCAGGTCAAACCTCGCTGCTGCACAACGTTGTGCAGAGCGCAGCACACCATGACCATTCTGGACACCCTGGCTGGTGCATATTGAAGGGCACCTCCAGATCTGTCTAGGCACCTGAAGCACATCTTCAGCATGCTGATGGCTTGCTCTATCACACATCTGGTGATATGGCATTCATTGTAGCGCTAATGGGCTTCATTGGTTGGGTTTCTAACGGGTGTCATCAGCCAAGTTTGAAGTGTGTATGCCTTGCCACGAACATACGAACAATAAATGGACAGGTAAAGACCCTTTGGTCCATCGAGCCTGTCCCATTCTCCTAACTGTTTCCAAGTCTGAGGAGGTCAGGGAGCTTCGACTGCTGCTGGATAAAAGCATCATGGCAGCTCCCCGGGAACCTTGCGCACACCCGCATAAAGGTCTTTTTGTGGCTGCACACCAGTTTCATGGTGATGGACTGGAAGCCCTTGCATTTGACGAATACTCCTGGTTGATCTGTGGGTTCCCGGATTGCCATATGTGTGCAGTCAATGACACCCTGCACCTGTGGGAAGCCAACCCGAGCACCAACTCATTCAGACTGGTGTCATCGCAGGCAAAGTTGACATAATTTCCGGCTCTGGCAAACAACCCATCAGTCACCTGTCTTATGCATTTTTGGGCTGCCAACTGTGAGATCCTGCAAATGTCTCCAGCAGAGCCCTGGAAGGATCCAGAGGCAAAAAAAGTTGAGGGCGGTGGTGACTTTGACAGTCAAGCATGGCCACCAGGTCCAGTTGTCAGCAGATCTTCCAGCAGACTGCAGATGTCTGCCACCAGCTGATACAACAACCCGATTTCTTGAAACATTGCTGTACACATATGTCAAAGAAGACGATCCTCTGTCTGTAGACCCGATGCTTTGGGTAGTGCCTCCTATGAGCTGCCCCTCTCTGCTGCACAGCTATAAGTCTGTGACCAACAGGCTGCTGCTGCTGCTGGTGCTGGTCATCTTGGTCCTCATCGGAGGTCAATTCTAAGGCAGCCAAAGCACTACCCATCCTGATGTGATAGAACAAACCTCCAAAGTGTAGAAGGTAAACTCTCAGCAAAAGTACTGTGAACAAACTCTTTCCCACTAGCTGGTAAGAAGCAGCTGTGACTACTGAGTATTTATTGCAATATTTCCGTGAGATTGATTCAGGCCCCTCAACTGCCACCGTGTTCTTACTGTGATTTCACTGGCGAGTTTCAGGAAGCCCAGGAAACCCGTGCATCCGATGTTAAAAGTAAAACGGTGTTGCAATATCGCTCTAATTGATCAATTAACATATGTTGACAGGCAACCCGCCATTCCCGAGGGAGTTGCACACACGCAGCCCAATGCAGATAAATGCGGAAGTTGGCAGGTTGAAGCGTTGCCATTTTCACCGGTTTTAACCCCCCACCCGCACCCAAACCCACACGGCCCTCCATGTTAAAATCTCTCCTCTAATGTCCTAACTCACCTCTGTTCCAGTTGTGTATAAATGGATAGACCTAGAAATTCGACTGCGATATGAAAGTTGCTGGTGTCACCACGGCCTCGGGTTAATGGCCGCTGAAAATGGTCGCACCAGTAGGAGAGAAAAATTGAAGCTGGGGACTAAAGATTTAGCCCAGTGCTAAACGGACCATGCTGGTGGCGTTAGTCTGGGCATCAGTCCCGAATATGGTGTCCAGAACCGGTGTTGCATCTTCCAACAGCCTCGGGAAGTGAGGCTATGAGTTCGCTAGGAATTGTGGGATATTAAAAGTTCAATGGCCCAGAAATTGATCTCGCTCTGTTCCCGCGGGGGTAAGCCTTCCCCGCGATGTCTCACCTCGCTTATGCTTTTTCTGATCCAGCTCGCACGAACTTGATGTTCCAGACATCAGCTGTGCTGGGCTTGCGTATCCCAGCGGCGTAGTGAATTCGTGCGAGCTGTGGGATCACGTGACTCAGTTAGAGCCAATGGCAGCACACCATCTTCCATTCATAAGTCTCACAGCATGGCTGTGAGACTTATGAATCTTACACCCCCCCCAAAATAACAGCTAAACCTCAATTAAATTAAAAAAAAAACCATCACATTAATAAAATAAGTATAGTTAATTAAATTAACCATTTTAAATAAAAAATAAAATTTTTGAAAAAATTTAAAATCTTTTAAAAAGTTATAAAAATAAACTTACCTGTCTTTAAAGTCTATAAAAAAGATATACCTGTAAAAAAAAATTCAAAAAAATACTTAATTCACTACTTACCTTCTTAAAAGCGGGTCTTACTCCTCCTTTTTACATTTCCAAAATCTTCCCTACTTACCTGCGCGTCCAAAGCATGAAGTGCACAGCGTGCGCGCAGCCTGCAGCGCGCACGCGATGCACCCAGGCCCCGCCCCCTTTTCGGAAGAGCAATTGCCGGTTTTCAGCGCATGCGCAGGGCATGCAGAAAACCGGCAATTGGAGTGGGAATACGCGAGAGTATGCAGTGCGTACTCTCGCGTCCCGGGATCAATTTTCGGCCCAATGCCTTCTAAAATGATAAAAAAATAAAAATGTACAATATGCCGTTTTTAGCCTTTACAACTCAACTGCCTTCTGAAAAAAAATTAACATAAAAATAATTCAAAATGGGAGTCTTCAGCGCTTAAAGCAATCTGTACCAATCACGTGGCACACCTCCCATTCCTAGCTTCACCTCAGCCGCCTTGGAGGAGACGGTGCTGGCCATTCTTGGCAGGGGCATGGCTGAGCCTTGGCCAGCAGCGGGGCTCAAAGGATACGAGATGCTAGTATCCTCATACGTTATCCTTCTTCGTGCATGGCACCTCATGATTTCCCATACCACAACTCCACCCTTGTGCCTTCCTCATTTCACACATCCAAGAAATGCAGCTAGAGGTGGAGGTGCGGAGGTGAGGAAGCACAGTCACTCGATTTCACACTCCCAACCACCGGCAAAGCCACTTGTAGTGTCCCCCACTGAAAGTCAGCAACCTTCCACCAGCCATGCTGCAGCCACTGGGGTAGCACTGCGTGACATCAGTAGGATAGGCGAAGGCACACACAAGACAGTCACCAAGGGAATGCACAAGGGTGATGAGTTGATTTATTGACATCATATTGGATGGATAGATGTATAAAGTTGGATTGGAAAGTTTGTTTTGTGGTGGCTTTTATTTCAGCATTGTGGTCAAGAGGACGCTGTGATGGTCAGTAACAGAGGGAAGGTAAGGTGTCGGTCAAATGTTGAAAGGGGAATTGGGGTCATGGTCACTGGTACCATCATTCCATCCCAGATATCCTGGCCAGAAAGGGGCTGTCTGGGTTGCATCCTTCCTTCGCCGTCTTCCGCTTAGTCGTCTTCCTCTTCGCCCAGTGAGCAGATGCTGCAAATCTGAAATAAAAGCATAAAATGCTGGAAATACTCAGCTGGTCAGGCAGCATCTCGACCCGAGATGTGAACTCTGTTTCTCTCTCCACGGATGCGGCCTGACCTGCTGAGTATTTCCAGCATTTTGTGTCTTCTCAGAGGCCTTCCTTTACCATTCAAGGCCTCGCAAGTGTCCAACAGCACTCCCTACACACTTAAAAAACTTGTAACATGTTTTGCAGTAAGCCACTACTTCAATAAAAAATTTTAAAAATCCAGTATAAAAGCTTAAATTCACACTTACTTGAAAGATGTGTGTGTCACTTTAAGAGGTGCTGACAGCACCTCAGTCTGCTGAACGCTGTCTTTTCATGACGAGCTTGGGACCCAGCACTGAACTCAGCACTAAAGTCCAAGTTCACCGAGGTGATGTTAAGTTGGCGTGACGTCAACACTCCCTAATTTACATTTCCACGGCCATTGCTTTTACTGGCAGTGCTGCAAGCCCTTGGATAATAGCAGAGGAGCAGCAGAATTCTTTATCTGGAACTTACACTGAGATGCGATGCCCCATGGATTTATGGAGCCCAAATATATATACTTCAAATTAATGAGTGGGGACTGAAAATTGATGTCTGAATTTTTTTAAGTACTTGTTTCCACAAAAAAAAAAAATTTTGAAAAGTACTAAATTATTAATTTTACAGCTATTTTCCAAAATGCAAGTGTGAACATCATGTGTGTCAATATTCCTACTAGCAATCATTATCCACCAATTTGCTGGTCAGTGATACGAGATAACCATTTTTTATTTTTCATGATAAGCAGATTGCCATCAGCAAGTGCCATAATAGATGGCATATGCTACATCTCTACAAGATTTCAGAATAAGCTAACAGCTGAGTAGTGGGTATCTGTCACATTAACACACGAATGCACATAAAACAAATCAAGATTAATGTTTAAGATAAAGAAGGGAGAAGAAACACTGCACTTTATTGGATGTAACTACCAGAAACCCAACCCCAGATTTTATAGGAATTCGAACTGCATAAAATAGAAAATTTGGAGCGATTCATAAATTTAGAAATGGCAACTTTGAGTTTTCGACCCCCTGCTTTCTAGTCACTCAAATAATTATTGTACTATGAAATTCTACTGTGTCATTTAATGGGCCGGGCCGTATTTTCCGATCGGAGGCTTCCCACGTGCGGAGGCCTCCGATCTGGAAAAAATCTACGCACTTACCCGAGGGCTCCTGAGGTGCGTATAGTTCCGATGCTGGGCCTCTGCAACTCCAAGTGCGCAGGGCCCACGTATCCCAGGGGCGCATGCAGTTCGCAAGCGTCCCGGGATCATGTGGGCCATGGGGAGCCAATCAAAGAAGGGAATCTCCTGGCAAATCTATGAATAGAGATCACCCCAAAAACACTTTAAAACATTAAATAATTTTTTTTTAAAAATCACATTTTTAAAATAAGTTGAAATTACAATAAATTAAATATTTTAAACAAAAATTTTATTTTTGAAAAAAATAATTAAAGTATTTTTACAGGGTCTAAAAATAAACTTACCTTTTTTAAAGTATTTTTAAATGAGTGGAAATGTTTTTGAAACTTTTTTTCAACTCTTATCCTGGTAAAAGCAGGCCTTACGCCTGCTTTTACCAGGCGTAAGAATTCTAAGGGTTTTCTGCGGGCGAAGGGTCTCCAGAAAGCGGAACTATCCACCCACAGAGACCCTTCTCCAGGGCAGGCGTCCGATCTGTCAAGAGCATTCTTGACAGATCGGAAATGCCGGTTTTCAGCGCATGCGCTGTGCATGCCTGAAACCGGCATTTCCGATATCCCTACGGGTGTGTACACAGCGCGTACCCACCCATAGACATCGGAATATCCGGCCCAATATGTGGTAAAATTGAGTTGTACATTTTTATTGTTTTCCCCTTTAAGTTGGGAGTTCAGTACATATCTAAAATCATTCAATGATTATGTGATTACTATGTGACCTATTGGCTATTCATTTCATAGTTTGCATGGTTTTAATCAAACTTAATGGCTAAACTTAAAATGTAAGTCATATAAACTGATTGTAAATGGTAGCCTAAATTTTCTGAACATATACTGCTCGCAAATAATCTCATCTTCTACCAGCACATAATCAGAAAACCGTGAGCTTGCCGACTGTGAATTTTGAATGTGCGCGAGTGTTACATGGGATTCTCCACTGCACCATGGAAAATTACTCTAGACTTAGTTAATACCTCACCAGTTATAATTAGTACTTTTTGTAGATGCTCCATCTTACCTTATATAATAAAAAGTACTGCTTCCAAATTAAATTCATCTCTAAGGTTTCAGTTATATCATACATGCTGATCTGAAACCAGCTCATGTTTTAGTGCACAATGGTTACATAGCTTGTAGTTAAACTGTTACTCTTATTTCTTGATTTCTCTTTTGGTGATTCCAAAGCCAGTTCTGTCTCAAGACATCAGTGCGATGATGCACTTCTTAAGGTAAATTTCTGTCTTTAGCGCTCCCTGTGTGTCCACTTCTGCAGCAGCAGTGCAAAAACAAAAGCTTACCCAAGTACCAAAAGCAAGCATTAAAAGTGAAGACGAAAATTTAAGGAAAACCACTTTTGCTGAACGTACATGATATGGGTACAAAAAGTATTTTTAATATACAGTCCACACCACTTAAACCGCTCATGTTTAAATCGGGCAATCATTTAAGTGGGAAAATAGCACGAACCAATCTCCTTTACCATTACTGCCAATTACAAAGACGCCGCTTAGTGTGTTAAGCGCACATAGGAACAGGAGTAGGCCATTTAATCCCTCTAGCCTGTGCCTCCATTCAATGAGATCATAGCTAATCTGTGACCTAACTCCATATACCTGCCTTTGCCCCATATCCCTTAATGCCTTTGGTTAACAAAAAATCTATCAATCTCAGATTTAAAATGAACAATTGATCCAGCATCAACTGCCATTTGCAGAAGAGAGTTCCAAACTTCTACCACCTTTTGCATGTAGAAGTGTTTCCTAACTTCACTACTGAAAGATCTGGCTCTAATTTTTAGGCTATGTCCCCTATTGCTCGACTCCCCAACCAGCAGAAATAGTTTCTGTCTATCTGACCGATCTGTTCACTTTAAAATCTTGAAAACATCAATCAAATCACCCCTTAACCTTCTAAATTCCAGGGAAGACAACCTTAATTTGTGTAATCTCTCCTTGTAATTTAACCTTTGGAGTCCAGGTATCATTCTGGTAAATCTACACTGCACTCCCGCCAAGGCCAATATATCCTTCCTAAGGTGTGGTGTCCAGACCTATCATTCTGAAGACTTGCGCTCCAGAACTAGCCGCACCTCCAGCCAAGCTGTTCCAGTACAGCTAGAACACTGGCATCTATCCGACAATGTGGCAAGCTGCCCAGGCATATCCTGTCCACAAAAAGCAGGACAAATCCAATCTGGCCAATTACCACCCCATCAGTCTACTCTCAATCATCAGCAAAGTGATGGAAGGTGTCATCGACAGTGCTATCAAGCGGCACTTACTCACCAATAACCTGCTCACTGATGCCCAGTTTGGGTTCCGCCAAGACCACTCGGGTCTCGACCTCATTACAGCCTTGGTCCAAACATGGACAAAGGAGCTGAATTCCAGAGGTGAGGAGAGAGTGACTGCCCTTGACATCAAGGCAGCATTTGACCGAGTGTGGCATCAAGGAGCCCTAGTAAAACTGAGGTCAATGGGAACTGGGGGGAAACCTCTCCACTAGCTGGAGTCATACCTAGCACAAAAGAAGATGGTTGTGGTGGTTGAAGGTCAATCATCACAGCCCCAGGATATCGCTGCTGGAGTTCCTCAGGGCAGTGTCCTAGGCCCAACCATCTTCAGTTGCTTCATCAATGACCTTCCCTCCAACATAAAGTCAGAAATGGGGATGTTCGCTGATGACTGCACAGTGTTCAGTGCCATTCACAACTCCTCATAATGAAGCAGTCCATGCCCGCATGCAACAAGACCTGGACAACGTTCAGGCTTGGGCTGATAAGTGGCAGGTAATATTCGTGCCACAGAAGTGCCAGGCAATGACTATCTCCAACAAGCGAGAGTCTTGCCACCGCCCCTTGACATTCAACGGCATTACCATCGCCGAATCCCCCACCATGAACATCCTGGGGGGTCACCATTGACCAGAAACTTAACTGGGCCAGCCACATAAATACTGTGGCAAAAAGACCAGGTCAGAGGCTGGGTATTCTGCGGGGAGTGTCTCACCTCCTGACTCCCCAAAGCCTTTCCACCATCTACAAAGCACAAGTATGGAGTGCTTCCATCTGCACTGCTTACAATGCTGCCTATCTTTGTGTCATCAGCAAACTTAAATATTTTGGGCAAAATCAGGTGTTCAGAAAGTAGTTTGCATTTTGCTACAGTAAACCAACCAAGCAGTTCAAGTACAGCTAATCCAACCAGCTTTTTTGATAGACAACTTTTACCTATAGTTTTTCTTGATCATCTGCTACCCCTGCCAAGTTTCAGTGGAGTTCAAGTTCTTCTACTGCTGCTACTACTACTGCTTCTACAGTTCCTCTGCAGGCAATCATTGTGAGAGAAGAAATTTACGGCAAACAAGCAATACAGTTTAAATTAGAGCATGCCTTTTCAATGCAAAATACCAATGGCACTATGCACAGGTTCTCTTGCAGGAATGTTTTTGTCCATTTGAAGGTTTAATTAGTGTCAGAATGTTTTGATCAGTAAACTGTCCAATGCGAATAGCGGACAAATCGCATTAGTACCAATGCGCCTGCTATAAGTGGTGGGGACTACATTGTTGCTCAGCTGCGACATTGCGCATTCATCTAATACTTGAACTTCAGGAATTATTGTCCGTGAAATAGAAAATGGATTTGAAATCCTGAACTGCCGAGTTTTGACTCTTGCTACTTTAATATACTGTGGAGTCATAGTACTGATCTGATACTCAAGTTATACTGACGTTTGCATTGATCTAGTAGTGGAATCATTGGCAGCAACAGCAATGGCAGAGAGAGAGAGAGAGAGAGAGAGAGAGGGAGAAAATAGAGGGAGGAAAGTAGAGAGAGAAATACACAGAATTGTTTACACGAATGTTACTCTTCACACCTAGTAAATTATGCGAGAGCCAAACTAAAAACACATCTGTTACATTTGTGCTTTTAATTTTATGTACTTCCAATAATTTAAATGAGACAAATAATACATATCCAACATTTTTTCATAATTAAAATTCTGCCCGATTTACAGGCTAGAAATTATCTCTATACTCATTTTCAAGGGTCATTGTTATCCTTTTGTGGATTTTTAAAAAAATAGATTCAACTCTTGGTATAGCAGCTCTAAAAGTTCCCTATGCCATTTTTGTTCACTGCTAAGGTTTGCACTGCAACAGATGTGACACTTATGCTGCAACGCAATTTTGACAGGGCAGATTTAGGGTTTTTTTTGCAAGGAACTTTAAAATCATTTTTTTAAGTGATGTAATGTTCCTGTTCATCTCATGTTTACAAACAAGCAGTAAAATTTTCATTTCATCAGTGCAATAGAGGTTGATTATCAAAACTATATGAAATTTATTCAAGAGTTGATGTTCAGCAAATCTGCAAAATTCCTGTTTTATTTTGTTTAGATGCTGCTCATTATTTTTTCCTAATTGTAGCACTTTCCAAGTGTTTTGTTTATCACTGCATGAACCACTAGAAGTACATTGACTAAAAAAGGAATAATTGTTGATCATGTTTTCCTCAAATCACTGTATCAAGGGACATACTGAATAATTTTTCTGGCCGAACACTAAAGTGACGTCCCAGGATTTTCTGCAGTCAGCCCTGATGAATTATCCATTGTGAGCTCCCAAGCCATATTGACCCGGCCACTGGAGCTTTCTAAACATAAATCCCCCATTGGGGAGGTGGGTTGGGCCGGGGGGGGGGGGGGGGGGGGGAGACTTGCATAGCACAGAAGCCCTTAAGGGCTTCCAAGTGAATTTAAAGGCACAGGACCAATTACAGGAATGCAATTACAGATATGGCTGTAAAAAATTGTTGCACTTTTTCCAAAGGCTGTATGGATAAAGAAGTGTCGAGCACAATATCTGGATGCAGATTTTCTCACTTCTAGTAAGCCAGCTATAGCACATGGCATGTTGAATGCTGCACAGAAAACGCATAATACTGAATAATAGCTTCACTGTAAAATAAGTGAACAGCATGCCAAAATCCTTTACCTATGATGCAAAATGAAATAATAGAGTACAAAGGATGGGATTGTGATACAAGGAAATAAACACATCAAAGGAGCATCAATGGTGTCAAGCTGTAAGGGTGAAACTTGAGTAAGGTGTTTTACATCACAGTGACACTAGAGCAGAGTTATAATGACTGACAAGGAGAGAGGTTTTTTTTTTTACAGAAAAATACTTTACAGAGGGAAAACACTTTCAACATATTGCAATAAAATATGTATAATGATTTATCATGAATCACAGAATGATACAGCACAAAAGGCGGCCATTTGGCCCATCGTGCCTGTGCCGGCTCTTTGAAAGAGTTATCAAATTAATCCCACTCCCCTGCTCTTTCCCCATATCCCTGTATTTTTTTTTCCTTCAAGTTTTTATCCAATTCCAATTTCAACCCTGAAAGTTACTTATGAATCTGCTTCCACCACCATTTCAGGCAGGGCTTTCCAGATCACAACAACTCGCTGCGTTAAAAAAAAAGCCTCATGTCACCTCTTGTTCTTTTGACAA
Source organism: Squalus acanthias (assembly GCA_030390025.1). Classification (NCBI taxonomy): domain Eukaryota; kingdom Metazoa; phylum Chordata; class Chondrichthyes; order Squaliformes; family Squalidae; genus Squalus; species Squalus acanthias. The sequence continues at coordinate 144,045,289 of CM059426.1, read as the reverse complement.
TCACCTTAAATCTGTGTCCTCTGATTAACGACCCTTCGGCCAATGGAAACAGATTCTCCTTATTTACTCCATCAAAACCCTTTATATTTTTGAACACCTCTATCAAATCTCCTCTTAACCTTCTCTGCTCTACGGAGAACACTCCAGCTTCTCCAGTCTCACCACATAACGGAAATCCCTCATCCCTGGCCCCATTCTAGTAAATCTCTTCTGCAGCCTCTCTAGGGCCTTGACATCCTTCTTAAAGTGTGGTGCCCAGAATTGAACACAATACTCCAGCTGGGGCCTAAACAGTGATTTATAAAAGGTTTAGAATAACTTCCTTGTTTCTGTACTCTATGCCTCTGTTTATAAAGCCAAGGATCCCGCATGCCTTTTTAACATCCTTCTCAACTCGGGGTTGAGCTATGCTAGGGGACCAACCCTGGTTCAATGAGGAGTGCAGAAGAGCATGTCAGGAGCAGCACCAGGCGTACCTAAAAATGAGATGCCAACCTGGGGAAGCTACATGCATGCTGAACAGTGGAAGCAGCATGCTATAGACAGACCTAAGCGATCCCACAATCAACGGATCAGATCAAAGCTCTGCAGTCCTGCCACATCCAGTCATGAATGGTGGTGGACAGTTAAACAACTAACGGGAGGAGACGGTTCCAGGAATATCCCTATCCTCAATGATGGCAGAGCCCAGCACGCAAGTGTAAAAGATAAGGCTGAAGTGTTTGCAACCATCTTCAGCCAAAAGTGCCAAGTGGATAATCCATCTTGGCCTCCTCCTGAGGTCACCACCATCACAGAAGCCAGTCTTCAGCCAATTTGATTCACTCCACATGATATTAAGAAATGGCTGAGCACACTGGATACAGCATAGTCTATGGGCCCCAACAACACCCTGGCTGTCGTGCTGAAGACTTGTACTCCAGAACTAGCCGCGCATCTACCTAAGCTGTTCCAGTACTGCTACAACACTGGCATCTAACTGATAATGTGGAAAACTGCCCAGGTATGGCCTGTCCACAAAAAGCAGGACAAATTCAATCGGGCCAATTACCACCCCATCAGTCTACTCTCAGTCATCAGCAAAGTGAAGGAAGGTGTCGCCGACAGTGCTATCAAAGCAACACTTACTCACCAATAACCTGCTCAGTTTGGTTTCTGCCAGGACCACTCGGCTACAGACCTTATTACAGCCTTGGTCCAAACATGGACAAAAGAGCTGAATCCCTGGGGTGAGGTGAAATTAACTGCCCTTGACAGCAAGGCAGCATTTGACCGAGTGTGGCATCAAGGAGCCCAAGTAAAACTGAAGTCAATGGGAATCAGGGGAAAACTCTCCACTGGCTGGAGTCATACCTAGCACAAAAGAAGATGGTTGTGGTTGTTGGCGGTCAATCATCTCAGCCCCAGGAGTTCCTCATGGCAGTGTCCTAGGCCCAACCATCTTCAGCTGCTTCATCAATGACCTTCCCTCCATCATAAGGTCAGAAGTGGGGACGTTCGCTGATGATTGCAGTGTTCAGTTCCATTCACAACTCCTCAGAAAATGAAGCAGTCCATGCCCGAATGCAAAAAGACCTGGATGACATTCAGGCTTGGGCTGATAAGTGGCAAGTAACATTCGCGCCACACAACTGCCAGGCAATGACTATCTCCAACAAGTGAGAGTCTAGCCACCGCCCCTTGACATTCAATAGTATTACCACTGCCGAAACCCCACCATCAACATCCTGGGGGATCCATTGACCAGAAACTTAACTGGACCAGCCACATAAATACTGTGGCAACTGCGGCTGGGTATTCTGCAGCGAGTGTCTCACCTCCTGACTCCCCAAAGTCTTTCACCATCTACAAAGCACAAGTCAGGAGTGTGATGGAATACTCTCCACTTGCCTGGATGAGTGCAGTACCAACAACACTCAAAAAGCTGGACACCATCCAGGACAAAGCAGCCCGCTTGATTGGCACCCCATCCACCACCTTAAACATTCACTCCCTCCACCACTGGCGCACCGTGGCTGCAGTGTGTACCATCTACAAGATGCACTGCAGCAACTCGCCAAGGCTTCTTCGGCAGCACCTCCCAAACCCGTGTCCTCCACCTAGAAGGACAAGGGCAGCAGGTGCATGGGAACACCACCACCTGCAAGTTCCCCTCCAAGTCACACACCATCCTGACTTGGAAATATATCGCCGATCCTTCATCGTCGCTGGGTCAAAATCCTGGCACTCCCTCCCGAACAGCACTGTGGGAGTACCTTCACCACACGGACTGCAGCGGTTCAAGAAGGCGGCTCACCATCACCTTCTCAAGGGCAATTAGGGATGGGCAATAAATGCTGGCCTTGCCAGCGATGTCCACATCCCGGAACGAATAAAAACAAAAATCACTGCTCTCTGCTTTCTGTCCATTAGCCAATTTCTTATCCACGCAGCCACAGCCCCTTTAATCTCATGGGCTTCAATATTGCCAACATGTCTATTTTGTGGTACTTTATCTAACACCTTTTGAAAGTTGGATAGAGCTAACAAAGATCTGGCACTGGCACGATGGCCCAAATGGCCTCCTCTGTGATATATCATTCTATGATTCTCTGAGTCCATATACACAACAGCAACCACACTACCCTCTTAAACCCTTTCCATTACTTCATCAAAAAACACAATCAAGTTAGTCAAATACAATTTTTCTTTAACAAATCTATGCTGGCTTTCATTTATTAATCCATATTTTTCCAAGTGCCAATTAATTTTGTCCCCAACTAATGTCTCTAAACATTTCCCCACCAACATTAGGCCGATTGGCCTGTAGTTGCCGGTTTATCGCTCTCCCCTTTTTTGAACAGGGGTGTAACATTTGCAATCCTCCAGTCCTCTGGCAACACTCCCATATCCAAGGAGAATTGGAAGATTGTGGCCAGAGCCTGCACAATTTCCACTCTCACTTCTCTCAGCAACCTAGGATGCATCACATCCGGACTGGGTGACTTTTCTACTTTGAGCGCTGCAAACCTTTTAACTATTTCCTCTTTATCTACTTTTATCCTATCCAATTTCTCTCCTATCGCCTCCTATACTGTGACATTGGCAGCATCCTCTTCTTTAGTGAAGACAGATGTAAAGTACTCATTTAGTAACTAAGCCATGCCTTCTGCCTCCACAAGATGATCTCCTTTTTGATCCCTAATTGGTCCCACCTTCCCTTTGACTACTCTTTTACTATTTATAGGTTTATAAAAGACTTTTGGATTCCCTTTTATGTTACCCACTAATCTATTCTCTTACACTCTCTTTGCTGCTCTTATTTCCTTTTTCAATTCTCCCCTGTACTTTTTGTATTCAGCTTGCTTCTCTACTGAATTATGAACTAGACATTAATCATAAGCCTCCTTTTTCTGTTTCATTTTAATCTCGATCTTTAGTCATCTAGGGAGCTCTAGATTTGGATGCCCTTCCTTTTCCCCCCTCATGAGAATGTGTCTAGTCTGTACCCAAACTTCCTCTATGAAGGCCTCCCATTGCTCATTTACTGCTTTATCTGCCAACCTTCCCATGGCCAGATCCATTTTTAACTCACTGAAATTAGCCCTCCTCTAGTTGAGTATTTCCATATTTGATTTTCCTTGTCCTTTTCCATAGCTATTCTAAACCTAATGATATTGTGACCACTGTTTCCCAAATGCTCTCCCACTGAAACATGCTCTACTTGCTCCACTTCATTCCCCAGAACTAGATCCAGGACTGCTTCCTTCCTTTTTGGGCTAGAAACATAAATGATCAAGAAAGTTATCTTGTACACCTTTCAGGAATTCCTCCCCCTCTTTACCCTTTACACTGTTATTTTCCCAGTCTAGATTTGGATAATTGAAGTCCCCCATTATCACTACTCTAAAGTTCTTGCATCTTTCTGCAATTTGCCTGCAAATTTGTTCCTCTATTTTCTTCCCATTATGTGGTGGCCTATAATATACACCAGGCAGCATAATAGCTCCTCTATTGTTCCTTAATTTTAACCAAAAAGATTCTGTCTTTGAACCCTCAAGTACATCATCCCTTTCTAGTGCTGCAACATTATCTAATGAGCAATACTGCTCTCTCCCTCTTCTTTTTTTACTTTCTCTATCATTCCTGAATACATTGTAGCCAGGAATATTAAGTGCCCATTCCTCCCCTTGTTTGAGACAGATCTCTATTATTGCCACTAGCTCATAATCCCATGTGGCTACCTGTGCCCGCGATTCACCAACCTTATTTAATGCGCTCCATGCATTTACCCATCTTTGTCTGCCTCACATTTCTCCCGTGTCTGATCCCTCCTATTTCTGAATCACTCTTTATTCTAATGCTGTTTGTCTCTCACAGTCCTCTGTGCACCTTGTACTTCCTCCCTAATGCTTCATCCTGGTGTTCCTCCCCCTGCCAAATTATTTCACACCCTCCTCCACAGCACTAATTAATCTCCCTGCAAGGACATTGGTCCCAGCCCTGTTAAGGTGCATCTTGTACAGGTCGATCCTGCCCTAGAACTGGTCCCAATGCCCCAGGAATCTGAAGCCCTCCCTCCTGCACCATTTAGCCAGCCGCGCATTAAGCTGTCTTATCATACTGCTCCTATACTCACTAGCACGTGGCACTGGGCGCAATCCAGAGTTTACTACCTTCGAGTTCCTACTCTTTAACTTCCTCCCTAGCTCCTGAAACTCTATAGGATCTCAACCCTTTTCCTTCTTATGTTATTGGTTCCAAAATGGACCACAACTTCTGGTTGTTCCTCTCCCCCCCCCCCCCCCCCTCCTCAAACTGTTCTGCACCCTCAGTGATGTCCTTTACCCTAGCACCAGGGAGGCAACACGCCATGCAAGGCTCATGTCGGCGGTTGCAGAAACGCCTGTCTATCCCCCTGACTACCAAATTCCCTCTGACCACTGAATTTCAACACTTTGCTCTGGCCCCCCTGTACAGTCATTTGCCCCATGGTTGTGCTCTAGACTGCACTCCCCTGAGGTGTCATCGCCCTCACTGCTATTCAGCACTGAAAACCGGTTTGAGAGTGCCACACTCCCGGAGGATTCCTGCACTGCCTGCTTCTTGCTACCTTGTCGGATGGCCACCCGCTTACTATCCTCCTAAACTCTCTGTAGCTGTGGGCTGACCACCTCTTGGAACTTGCGCTTCAGGAAATTCTCAGCCTCCCATATCCCCTGCAATGACTCCAGCTGCTCCTCAAGCTCAAAAACCCTGACCTAGAGTTCGAGCAACTTGAGGCACTTCCTGCACATGTGGTCATCCAGGATACATGAAGCATCCCAAAATTCCCACATGGCACAGGAATTGCAGGAAATGGGTCTAAGCTGTCCCATCATTTTGCATATATATATATATATGTTTTTAGTTTAGTATACCCCTACTCCTATTTATTATTTATGTATACCAGATTTTTATTTAATGCAATTTGGATCTCTTTAACATTGGTATCCTCTACTTAGTTAATTTTAATTGTATCCCCTTAGATTTAATGAATTACTGATTATTTATACATTTGCTTATTTACTGTTGCCCCTTGGTTTAAATTCCTTAGCACCTCCTTCCCCCTCTGCACCGAATTCCCACTCTCACCAAATTCCTGTCATTACTCCATTAAACAGATTCACCCAACTCTCACCAAGCTCTGTGCTTCAAGCTCTTGAGCCACAATCTAGGCTGACACTCCAGTGTAGTACTGATCGATTGCTGCGCTGTCAGAGGTGCTATCTGTCAGATGAGATGTTAAATGGAGGCCCCATCTACCCTTGCAGGTGGTCCCATTTGAAAAGGAGCAGGGGAGCTCCCCTGGTGTCTTGACCAACATTTAGCTCTCAGCCAAGATTACTAAAAAAAATCTCTAGTCATTTATCTCTGCTATTTCTGGAACCTTGCTGTGCACAAATTGGCTGCCATAACAGTGACTACACTTCAAAATAATGTATTAGCTGTAAGCACTTTAGGAAGTCCTAAAGTCATGAAAGGCTTTATATAAATGCAAGTTCTTTCTTTCTCATGGGTTTGAAACAATGTGACCTAGCTGTACTACATTTCTCTGCAATCTATTTAACTGGAATTCACATTTACTACAGCACCCGGCCATTAAACAACAGATATTGATATTCAAAATGTACTGAACAGCTTTATGGTACCCTCAAGTTAGGGAATAGAAAGGTACCTGCCAGGGAAGGCTGAGAGAATTTACAGGGAAAAGAATGCATCAGCAAGATGTATTGTAGGCTCCCATTGTATTGACTGTTTAGTATGTTAATGTGAAAATCCAAACATTTATATATAAAATGGAAACAGTATACATAGCAACAAAATAATCTGAAAGTTCATAACAAAATATAAAATTCTAAAACCAAGGATCGAATTCCACACTTTAATAGGCAATGCAATAATCAGGATACTTTGAAACACTGAAGTCACTATTGAGAATACTGCAACCAGTTAGGTAATTATATAACATCTCACAATTTAATTTATTCATCTATGTAGCAGATGGGGAAATGGGGTAACTCAATATTTGATGTTAAAAGAATGGGATTTCCTACTGTAGGTTTCCTATAAAGGATAAACCCTAAACTCTGGTGATACTGTTCTGTTGTTACAACCATTCTGCTTCTAAAAGTATTGTTGCATAATATGGTTGTCTTATTTTTTTAAAGTATATCTAAATTGTAGTGATTGGTGAATTAATCTGTTGGAATTAACTTAAAAATGTACCACTTGAGTACTAATATGCACTACCACAAAATAATGAAATGCAAATTCTCTTTCCATACTGTACTGTGTTGCTGATTTCAGGTGTGCTGTTGTAGCAAGGTACCCAGCAGAGGCCAGGTATTCCCTACAGAGAAGATAAACTGACCAATCTTGAACACTTCCTAGCAGACAGTTTCAGAGTGCACTGACTGTGTGCTCCAAAGAGATCAGTAGTGAAGAGAAAACAAAGAGAAAAGGACTGATTTTCCTTCCCTCTTACCCCCACTCCCACTCCTCATACGCAGCTCAGCGTGTCTGCATCGTGCTCTGCCCGATCAGACATAAACCTGCCCATATTTGCAGCTTCAGGGCATCTTCCTGGATCCAAAACATCTTAAGAACAGATCCACCCCCAGCAAGGTCTTGCACTTGCAAATGGGGCAGAATGCAACCCAGGAGGCCTGAAGCAGCTAACTGTTACTGTCCAATCACCAAACACCCCCCGCCCCCTCTATAAAGAGCAATGAGGGATTTGAAAAGTGGGGCACTTTCCTTCTCATGTCCTCCCTGTCCATTTCAGTTTCTCTAGTCTGGGCAGCGGTTGGGGGTGGGACGAGGCTCAAGGCCCAAGGTCTAAGACCAGCTTCTTTGAAGCACACATCCTAATGTATTTCCCTTCAAGTGTTGTGGGAGGAAAATGAGGCAGGAGGTGCCATGGCATTGCTCTAACCTCATTTAAATCCAATTTGTATTCTTGTATCTGCTTCAGGCAAAAGCACTCTGCTCCCTCCCTGGAGAACCCCGGGAATCCCAATGCAACAATCAAGAATTTCATAATGGGGCTGATTTCCCAAACAGGCACTCCAGACGAGATGTAACACTCGCAGGGAACTCTAGTCTGGAACTAACAGGCCTGTAGCCCTTGATTTTCCTTCCACTAATTTAAAAGTACAATAAATCATGGCCTGCTCGTCTACAATTTTCCGATTACTGCTATCCCAGCAAGCACTGCTTCTCATCAGAAACAATTCAGAAATCAGCCCTAATGTCTACTGACAGACAAGTCCCAATTTTTTTTTTTGTAAAGCCTTCATACACTGTCATATACACAGCTGATGAGACTTTTTTTTTAATTAGAAGGCATGAAGTTCAAACTGATGAATGAATGACAAGTTCAGTATTTGTTGGTTGAGTTTCATTGTCTTTGTGTGTATGTATCTACATAGGCTGCAGTTGTTGATGTCGGTGGTAAACTATTGCCTCAAGCGTTAGAGAAGTGATAGAGTGTTTGTAATACCCAAAGGTCAATGACAAAGGCACACACAGTTGCACAGCTGAGTTCATTTCTATAACCTGAAACACAGTTTATCCCAGACCCCAAAGCTGCCATCTGTATTTGCTTTATTGTCTGCTTAGGCTACATTAATTTTAAAAAGAGTAGACATTTTTTCCAATTATTTCTGGTGAGCACTCATGCAGGATACCTCTTTTATGGAGCATTAATGGACAATGTTCTCTGTTCAACTGACTGCTGAAATCAGTTAATGTATATATTCCTATTAAAACTTTGAACCAAAACACTGAATATTGATTGAAGAGCAACCATGTGGTAAAGAATTGCCATTCTGAAAGGCATCTTTGCCCTCTCAGGAGGCTCAAATTCTACTTCTGCCTGTACTACTGCTGAGATTACAAAACTAACAGCAGCTTTCCCAAAATGGGTGAAAACATTTTTGTTGCAATAATCAGCTCACTTTAAAGACCAGAAATGACAAATATTGACTGCAGTCTCAAGTTGTTTAGCAAATTACTGTCTTAGGAACATAGGAACAGGAGTAGGCCTTTCAGCCCCTCCAGACTGTTCAATTAGATTATGGCTGACCTGTTAACTCCATTTACCCACCTTGATTCCATAACCATTAATACCCTTGCCTAACAAAAAACTATCAATCTCAGTTCTGAAATTTTCAATTGCTTAGCTCTAATTTTAAGGTTATGCCCCTTTGTTCTGGACTCCCCCACCAGAGGAAATAGTTTTTCGCTATCTACCCTATCAATTTCTTTAATCACCTTAAACATCTCAATTAGATCACTCCCTAATTAATCAATCACACACTAGCTAGTGTCTTTTGTGTCATTGCGGAGTCTAGGCCTCGCATTTGGTAGTTTCCTGGGATTTAGCAGTTAGGGGGGGGGGGAGACCTGGGTTTTTAAGCACCAGGTGGAACTCATGGGGCTGGATTTTCCAAGCCCCGAGGAGGCAGGACTGCCGGTAAAGTAGCAGAAAGTGGGGGCAGATGGCAAACCCACCCCCATCCGTGCCCTTTTGCCAGGAGGTGGGAAGATGTGCTGCTTCAGGTCCCGTCTCCTGGAGGCGGGAAAGGCATTAAATACTTTTAACTGCCTGATAACAGGCAGAAAAAAGGATTAGTGCCATTTTACCTTCACAGGTGAAGGCTTCCCGACCTCGGAGAACCCCGCCGGGTTGGAGGAGACGTGAGAGAGGTCTGCGGCGGTCGGAGGCACCTGGAAGTAAGATGTAGAGGTGAGTGATGGGTGCAAGCGTGGAGTGGTAAGTATGTAAGGTGAGTGATAAGTGTAAAAAAATGTTCACTTATCTTGCTTTCTTCCTCCAGCCTTCATCCTCTCTGGATCGGGAGACCCAGCATCCTCCTTGTCGATTTTACAGACTGGCTGTTGGATCCTCCGAACCAACAGCCATGTGAAATCGACAAAATTGAAAGGTTTGATGAGTCCTGAACACAAGGACTCATCAAACTACAGAGAATGTCAGTGTTCGACAGCTTCACAGAGCTGTCAAATGCTGACATTTCTTCTTTCAAGAAGTCTTGACAGATAGCACGTCTGACGTTGACGTGCTCTGTCAGTGACTTCCTCCCTAATTGGCCTGCTGAGCCCGCAGGGCGGGCTTAACAAGGTCAATCAGGGGAAAATCCATCTGGTTGGTCAGACGAGGATGGAGGCGGGACATTGACATGACAAGCAGCAGTCCCGCCTCCAACTCGTCTCCATTGAGAAAATCCAGCCCATGGGGTTTTACAACACTGGGGGGGGAAGTGTCCTAGGTTTTGGCAACACTGCTGTGGTGCCCAGAGATTTTGCAGCATTACAAGTGACTTGGGGTGTGGTAGAAGAATTTGAAAAACAGGTACTGAAGTAAGTTCTTTCTTGATTGATGAATTAACTAGTATTTTCAGAAGCTGGCAATAAAAATGTACTATAATGGCTACTATAATAAATGTAAATTGTACATACACACAATCCCGAGCACATGTCAGAAATTTCCTGATAAATATTCAGAAGTACATATTTTATTTTGTTTCTACTTAGGGGCTGGGGTCTGAAAGTGCAGGAACGGTGCACATCACCGGTGAAGAATTGGAAAATAATTAATTAGTGCTTCTCTGCAACTGCAGCTGTATATAACAAGATTTAAGTAAACAATGACTGTTTCTATTTAAGAATTCCAAAACAAAACAGAGAACAGATGTTCTAATCAAGTGTTTTTCTGTCTCAGCTAGATTATCTTTTGGAAATAAAAATAAGTTAATAGCTTTCATATGAAACTTAAAGCTTCTTAAATTCACTTTGTTTTCACATATTTTGGAAAAGGAAACTAAAAGAATTAAACACGGAGCAAAGACACTGTCAGTTTGCCATTTGGACCTCTGTAAAGGCTGGTACTGAAAATAAAGAAAGCAGGAATCAGTGGAATGTTTTACAATGGATACATAATTGGTTGACCAATAGAATCAAGAAGGTGGTGGCACAGGGATTGGGAGAATGTTACCAGTGGAGCCCCACAGGGGTCTGTTTTGAGACCACTTATGTTTAATTTCTTAATAAATGATCTGGAGCGAGGAGTCTCAAGCACAGTGGCCAAAATTTCAGATGATATAAAGTTAATGAAGGTGGTTGACTCCAACTCTGAACAGGATAAGCTACAGGAGTTTTGGAATATACTTGGGAATTGGGCAGACAAGTGGCAGATGAAATTCAATGTAGAGCAATGCAAAGTGCTTCACATGGGGTAAGAAAATCCAGGAAGGGACTATTACTTAAATGGAAAGAAAATAATGGCACGGAAAATGAAAGAGATCTGGGGGTCCTGATTGACAATAAACTAAAGCTATCACAACAATGCTCGGTGGCAGTGAGGAAAGCAAATCAGATGTTGAGATGTGTTAAAAAGGTCAATATTGAGCTGAAAAAGTAAGGTAGTTCTGCCACTCTATAAATCATTGGTGCGGCCACACTTGGAATATTGTGTACTGTTCTGCTCACCACTATACAGAAAGGATATTGCAGCAATTGAAAGATACAGAAGAGAGCAACCAGAATGATTAAGGGATGGAGGGATTGAATTATGTGGAGTGATTCTGCAAATTGGGCATGTTCTCACTGGAAAAGAGAAGGTTGAGATGTGATGTGATTGTTCTTTTCAGGATCCTAAAGGGACTAACTAATGTAGACCATGACAAGCTATTTCACTTTGTCCAGAACAGTAGAACCAAAGGACATGGCCTGCGATTGAAGGGGGGTAACAATAGATCAGTCAGCGAGTGGTCAATCTATGGAGCAGGCTCCCTAGGGAGATGTTGGAAGCAGTTAGTACTGATTCATTCAAATACAAATTAGATGGATTTCTTACAGGAAAAAAAAACATTTTAGGATACAGTATATGAGTAATTTGAGACATGACATACGGTAAATGTAGCATGTTTGGAGGAACAGTTAAGTTTGGACCTATGGTTCCCAAAGCACTCCACCACTGGGGATTTCCTCACGTCATGTCTGGGTCTGTTGCTGACTAATTGATAGAGATTAATTGCTATGATTAGTCAACAACTCCATTATCATATCATGCGATTACGAGGATGGTAGGTGGTTTACTAGATGGACCTTGATCTTTTCTCATCTAGCAATACCTATGTTCCTAGATTGCGATGTACCGAAAAATATGAATACATTTTCTGTTATCAGATTTTTATATTAAAAAATCAATTACTTCACACTTTTCCACAATATTGCAAGAAGACAGGCTTAAAAGACATCAGGTGTTGGCATACAGGCTCTCTCTGAAATAAAAATTAAGGACTTGATAATAGTTTGAATATGAAACCTTATAAAGAATGAAATAATGTGCATTTATATAGTACCTAATCAAATCCTTGGGACACCATAAAGTTGTTTATAAACAATAGATTGCATGTATAAAGCTATTAAAATGTGTTCCCCAACTGGTTTTCGTATAATTTGGAAAAAGAAGATAACTCAGAAAATTTGTTACAGGATAAAGGAAGACAGATTTTGCATTGTATAGTGAGAGAATCATCCTGATGCAAGGTTAAAAATTCTGCACTCTGCACATGCTCAACCTGCAGCATCCAGGGAATTTTAGGCAGAGAGAGAAAACTGTGATTGAGTACAAGTCCAGGCTTTTGAGATAGGCTAAGGCCTTGAAGGGGCTTGAAGAAAAAACCTTATTGAAGGTAACAAACGTTAATTCTGTGTGTAAATTTAATAATGTTATTGTGAAATTTTTCTATTTTGCAAAACCTTATTTCAAACATCCAGAATTGTAGTTACTGAGAAAAATAATGGTGGTGAAATGACTTAGATTTTCTTTGAGCAATTTGATCCATTCACCTTCTCCTTTCTTTTATTCATGGGTTCTCCTGACTGGTCAACCAGGATTGGTTGGATTATAGGTACTTTGTATTTTCTTATTGGCAATTTTCTAACCACTTTCCTCGCTTTGGATTTACACATTCCCTACCTCTTCAGTTCTGCTTTACTCCTGTTGTACATTGAGGCGATCAACAACCTATGATAAAAAAGTGTGATGGAAAAAGTATGCCAGAAAAAGTGACAGGAAATTGCCACAGGAAGTGTGTGCTATATGCAAGAATTTTAATATACAATGGGTTGGATATTCCAATGCCTACGGGTGTGTACGGGCTGTGTACACACCCGTAGAGACATCGGTAATGCCGGTTTCAGGCATGCACAGCGCATGCGCTGAAAACCGGCATTTCCGATCTGTCAAGAATGCTCTTGACAAATCAGACACCTGCCCTGGAGAAGGGTCTCTGCAGGCGGATAGTTCCGCTTTCTGGAGAACCACCACCCGCAGAAAACCCTTAGAAATCTTACACCTGGTAAAAGTTGGTGTATGGCCTGCTTTTACCAGCATAAGAGTTGGAAAAAGTTTAAGAAAATTTTTTTTTCCACTCATTTATCATTTAAAAATACTTTTAAAAAGGTAAGTTTATTTTTAGCCCTGTAAAAAACTTCAATTATTTTTTTAAAAAATTAATTTTTGTTTAAAATATTTAATTTATTGTAATTTCAACTAATTTTAAAAATGTGATTTTTTTTTTTAATGTATTTATTGTTTTAAAGTGTTTTTGGGGTGATCTCCATTCATATATTTGACAGGTCTATCTGTCAAGTGTATGTAGGGAGATTTCCTTCTCCTATTGGCTCCCCATGGCCCACATGATCCCAGGGACGCTTGCGAACCGCATGCGCCTCTGGGATACGTAGGCCCTGCGCACTTGGAGTTGGAGAGGCCCAGGATCGGAACTATATGCACCTCGGGAGCCCTCAGGTAAATGCGTAGATTTTTTCCAGATCAGAGGCCTCCGCACGCGGGAAGCCTCAGATCGGAAGATACAGCCCAATATATTTTATAGATAATAGCCCAGAAATTAAGCAATCTTTTTAACCCATATCCATCCATTTCGCTCTACCTAGTAAATTACATTCTAGGCAGTGAGCAGTTCTGCCCATCCCCCTTTACATTATGGGAGTACATTGGGGTGTGTCTGAGGGCACTGCCAGGTTAGCTCATTCTCCCAGAGGTGCTCCTGATAGGTCCAGCAGGGCCCAAGTCTGCCAAGAACAGACATAATTTCTGCAGTGGGCCTACATCAAGGCCTAAAGTTCAAACAGCAATCCAAATAGAATTGTCTGCTGTTGCCACCAGTGCTAAACATCACAGCAGGAAAAAAAGGTTTTGCTCATGTTACATCTTCGGACTGAGCAGCCTCTAACACTCGAGTTTCTGCTGCCTCCATAGGCCAGGTGTTCCTGTTGTGCAGTTACAAGAAGAGGCTTTAAATTATTATTCAAATGAGCCCCCATCCTGGGATTTCGATCGAGGTCATAGCAGGAGCCTACTGGTGGGTAGGGAAGCAGTTTACTTTGAAAATATTCCTCCCAAAAAATGGCATTGATGGCAGGTAGAATCACTAATATTCTGATTCTGTCAATAATCTGCTAATTAAAATATATGTAGAAAATATTTTAGAATAACTTCAAATAATGTAGCCCATTTACCATGCTTCCAGCACGGCAATTGAAAGTTGGACTGTTGGACTGACAGCAGCTATACATTCCTCGCTACCTACAATCTAATTAAGTAAACAAACAAAAGTGCCCTCAGGTCGGGTGAGGTTAATAATTACAACAACAACTTGTATTAATATAGCGCTTTTAACATAGTAAAACATCCCAAGACGCTTCGCAGGAGTATTATAAAACTAAATTTGACACCGAGCCACATAAGGAGCTATTAGGGCAGATGAAAAAAGCTTGTTCAAAGATTAGATAGATAAGAATGGAACCAGGCAAGTGCAGTCCCACCCAGTTGGACGATGGTGGTGAGAGGTTGGAGGAGAATGGTGTGGTCAACTGTGTCAAAGGCTGCAGACAGGTCTAGAAGGACAAGGAGGGATAGTTTACCTTTGTCACAGTCACATAGGAAGTCATTTGTGACTTTGATAAGAGCTGTTTCAGTGCTGTGGCAGGGTGGAAACCTGATTGGAGGGATTCAAACATGGAAAGGTGGACACGGATTTGGGAGGTAACAACACGTTCAAGGACTTTAGAGAGGAAAGGGAAATTAGAGATGGGGTGGTAGTTTGCAAGGACGATGCGGTCTCCTCTACATTGGGGAGACCAAACGCAGATTGCGGAACACTTCCGTTCAGTCTGTAAGGGGGACCCTGAGCTTCCGGTCGCCTGTCACTTTAATTCTCCGCTCCACTCCCACTCAGACCTCACTGTCCTCGGCCTCTAACAGTGTTCCACTGAAGCTCAACGTAAGCTCGAGGAACAGCACCTCATCTTTCGATTAGGCACTTTACAGCCTTCTGGACTCAACATAGAGTTCAACAATTTCAGATCATAACCTCGGCCCCTATCATATATATATATTTTTCCACACTTTTTTTTTCTCTCCCACATGGCAGCTGTCTTTCATTCTGCCAGCGCAATTTACACTTCATCTAGAGCCATCCTTTTTTTCTTAACCTGTCCCATTACCATCTCCTTTTGCCTTGAATGTGTCTTAATGTCTCTTAACCTCTCCTGCCTTCTATCCTATCACAGCCCTTCCCTTTTGTTCTTTCATCCCCTCCCCACTTTCCCAGCTCCCACACTTGTTTAAAAATTTGTTCCATTTCCTGCTTTTTTCCAGTTCTGACAAAAGGTCATCGACCTGAAACGTTTACTCTGTTTCTCTCTTCACAGATGCTGCCTGACCTGCTGAGTATCTCCAGCATTTTGTTTTTATTTCTAATTTTATTAAACTCAGTATGTCTGCGTTTTTCTCTCTTTGAAAACTCCTATGTAAACAGTTGCTATAGACTTTTGCCTTGTTAAGTGTGACCACACCTACCCTGTAACATTTGTATGTAATAGTTTTCCTGTGATGCCTATAGGTGGCACTGTAGTACTTGTGTCACATATTGGGTGTCACAGAAATTTCTGACTAGTGCAAGTCATTTCCTGCAGCCTTTTTAAGGTGAATGCTGTGTGTGTGAACTTGTGCTCTCGTGAAGGTTGCAAGTTGCTGCTTAGCTGTAAGCTCCTTTTTATTATAGAAAGTTTGAGACATAAACATCTAACTTATATTTGTAGAGATTTAGAGAGAAATATTCAAATACATATTGCTGTTTGGGAACTTTGTTTACTCTGCACTACTGCTCCACTTGTGTCCTGCTAGCATTTGAGAGGCAGAAAACTTTTCATTTAAAATAGAAATACTGTTGCAGTGTTGCTGTGTAAAAGAAAAATCACTTCCCTACTGTTACTAGCCCCTGCTCCCAGTTGTCCTACCACCTGCAAAAAAACTCCTCCTTCCTCTTCCCAGCATTGCAATACAGTCCCATTAATCTTAAAAATTGATATTATACTCCAAATGTTTAAAAAAATAAACCAGTGACCACACCCCTCAACTTCAGCCTCTGCTCCAGGCTAAAAAAAAAACGGTTATAAAACAGAATATCTTCCCACTAACTGTGAGCAAAGGCACAAGATTCACTGGTTATTTAAAACAGGTTCAAGCATCATGTCAAAACTGTGGATCAAAAAAAAATTTACATCTACGGTTCAGAAAATTTTTGCAATGATTTTAAGAGATCTAAATCACTGAACACTTACAAAATAGATAACATGTTAAAAGTCAACATGATTTCAGGCAAAGACCAGAAGACAGACCAGGGGAGGCACAGCAGGCCAAGGCCCAAATATGGGATGGGGGCATGAGTGTGCTCGAGGCTGAGGGAGGAAGTATGAGAACCAAGGCTCAATCACTAGTGGAGGAAGGGGGCCGTCTGCATCCAGGACTCAAGAACAGATGGCCCAAGAACAGTAGTGGGAACAAGCTAGTGGTGGCAGAAACAGACGGGGGTGAGGAACGAGTGGATGCCCTCATGGTGGTAGGAGCAAGCAGGAATGTGTTAAAATAATATTTAATTAAAAAAATATATATATAACAAAGTTTAAAATTACTAAACCTACTTGAACGTCTCAAATTGGCCTCCCCAGTTTCACTGAAGTAGAAGACAGACATTGGAGGTTTCAAAAGGTAAGTAGGGAACAGCACCACCTACAACGGAGATCAAGTAATGCAGGCTTCAAGTGATAACTATATCACAAGAAAAACAGAAGATGATGACAGAAAAGCATGATGGACATTGTGTAATGGAGAAAATGTGACAGTGACAGAGAAAATGTGACAGAAAAACATAATAGAAAATATTACCGGAAGTGCTAAACAGGAAGGGTACACAGACAAGATTTTTTATATATATATATATATATATATATATATATATATATATATATATATATGGATATAGATAGGTACTGTGAATTCCACATTGGCAGTGAATGGCTAAGATAAGGAGTTACAGAATAAAGGGAAAAAATGGCAATGGATAGAAAATTAGCTCCAAAACAGAAAAAGTTAGATAGCCATATATGTAATTTTTTCACACAAGAGGTTTTGAGTGTCATGTCTCAGGACCCTTGCTATTTTTAAATCTACTCTCCAAGTGATTTCCCAGACGTTACACACAGAAAAAAACATTTTAATTATTTCTGTGTCATTCTTTATCTTTTATTTGTTTTCCAGTCTTTTACTCTCCCTATTTCTCTTGTTATCGGATCTGTACCTCAATTGTCTTCTACTTTTTCTTTTGGTTTAATCTCTATCCTGTGTATTTCTAACTGTAGCTATATATTTCTAACATGTATTCATTTTCTGATTTACTGAATATCCCACCTTTTACAGCTCATGAAGCAAGAAGAGACACAAAACATACCTGGCCAGAGGCGGAGATCGGAGCCGAACAAAGAGATGGTATCTGGAACTTGGAAGGGGGAGGGAGTGTAGTTGGGCTCAATGTTGGATTTGGGAGGAATTAGAACAAGGCCAGTGGTTCTGATGCAGCAGTAAAGAGGGAATAGAGAAAGGCATAAGGACAATAGCTAGAAGGGAAAAAGGATAGATTTTGTGACGCTTTGTGTTTGTGGGCTAGGAAAATATTGCTTGCATCTGAGTCAAGGACAAAGCAAGATACTACTGTAGACTGGCAGCTAATGTTTCAAGAAGCTACATAGATTTAGCCAGCATCAGGACTAGCAGATCAGTTGATTTTCTGAGCGCTGAACCAGCTGATTCTGTGTTTTAATTTTTTGTAGTGGGTACAGTACTTGGCAAATCAGCTGATCTAATAGTACCAAAGTTGAGAACCACGGTCCTCCAGCTTAAAAATATTGTGTTTCCGATTTGCAATAGCATCTCAGTGGGCCTCTATTTTGGAGAGCGGAGCCAGAATAAAGTGGAAGTGTGCATGGAGCATAGGAGAGGAATGGGCGGGGGGGCAGGGGGTGAAGCTACTCCTATAATTACTAAAAGGGAGTAGATATGGAGCATGGTGGGCAGGAGGCATGGAACAGAGTGGAACCAGAGCATTGAAGTTGGCCTGGGAGGGAGCAAAGCAGAGCTAGAGCAATCGAGGTGGGGTTTTGGTGGAAAGGAGGGGGCGGGGCCATGCCAGGGAGGGAGCAAAGCAAGCAGAGTGGGTAAAGTGCCCAAGTTAGAGGAATAAAGAGAAAAAAATGGGGAACTATCATGGCAGCAAAAAATAGGATGAAATTTTATAGATAGGCAAATCGAATGACAAATGATCTCAATGTCGATATCATAAGCAAAATTTCTAGGGTTGCAGATGTTACCAAAATAATGAGGTATAATACAATCAGATTCAGAAGAACTTATATCTTTTGGATAGGTGGGCCTGTAAGTGACAGATATAGTTCAATAAAGGAAGGACCATAACAATGGACTCTTTGTGCACGTGTAAAGCATTTTTATTTGTCCATAGCAAACTTTCATTATGAGAAAACAAGATGAAACAAAAGAGGATGAATGGAGCCACTAAACAGATGGGAGACAAAGCCAATAATTACTTTGGTAAAGCCAACTACTTTTCTTGAACTTGTTCTTCCCAATATGCACATCATAAACCTCCATCCCTCCCTTTCATCTCACAGCCCAGGCCTCTCTTTCCCTCTCCCATTCCACCAGCTCTGGCTGCTGATCACCTGGTAGCTCTTCTTGTGGAATCCCACCAGTAAGATATGGAAAAGCTGAGCAGTGGGGCTGTGCATCATGCTTACTCGAGAATTGAGCTGTGTCAACAGCAACACCGACTCCCTGCTCGCGTGAACACAAACACAAAAAATTCCAGGCAAGGCAGTGTCTCTCACCTGATGAGGTAAGGAAGTTGGGCTTGTTTTCTTTGGAGAAGAGGTAATTTAATGGATGTTTTCAAATTACGAAGTGAACTGGAATTGATTACGGTAAATTTTTACAATGGTTAAAGGTTTAAATCCCAGGGGACACAAGTTAAAAAGAAGGGAAGCCAATCAAAACTTTTTCACCCAGAGAATAATAGAGTTGTGGAATAATGTTACCAAGGAAGGCCACTGAACATTATAAATGAGTCTGAGACAATTGGATGCATTTTTGGAGAAAGGATTGGGGGTATGGTGAGTAAGCCAGTAAATGAATTTGATCTGTGAAAAAGAGATGGGAGTAATTTTCAACTTTGCCTTATGGGTGGTAATGTGGCAGAGCAGATTGCCTGCCCATTGTAGAACCCATCCAATTTTCATTCCATTAATTTCAATGGGATGAAAATCGGGCAGGCGACCAATTCCACTCCACCAGATTACTGTCCATGTAATAAAAGTTGAAAATTACCCCCATGGTCTTGTTTAGATCAAATGACACTTTCCTGTTCCTAAAAAAAAAATGTATGTTTCTTATGTTATAATAATACGTGTATATAAAAATGTACATCTACTCAAATTTTAATAATAGACTTACAGAAAAAAATCAATGGCAATATGGAAACATTACACAAATTGGAGAAATTGTATCACTGTTACTGTATATTTTTATCAGTTGTTTTTTGTTTTAAAAATTACATTATTTCTAATTCCAGTTAGTTTATTTTTACCATTTTTCCAGTTCTGGTGACAGGTCATTGACCTGAAACTCACTCTCTCTCTCTCCACATATGCTGCTTGACCCGAGTTTTCCAGCATTTTCTCATTTTTATTTCAGATTTCCAGCTTCCGCAATATTTTGCTTTTGTTTTATACTTTATTTTTACCATTGTTTTTGCATTGTTTTCAGCCTCGGTGTAGCTTGATATTTGACATATACAACAAATGGGCATTTAAAACTGATTCCAAGAGTTTTTAAATCAATGTTTTTGCCTTATAAATGATGTTACCATTTAGGATAAGTATGGCTCTGTAGAATTCTATCCTCCTGAAAAACTCTCCCCCCCCCCCCCAGAAAACGTTTATCCTGGTATTTCCTGCTAGATATGTCATTTTGTCACTAAAACCAAGCCATCTACCTCAATAGATAAAACGTAAAATACAACATACACACCTAATTTATCTTTCTGTCGATGTGGGCGGTCTCGGATCATGTTGCACGTTCCTAGTTGGCTTTGTGCTTATTCTGTATGTGGGTCGTTAAGTGCACCAACATAAATAACAGGTACATTGTACCTGCAAGCGGGTGGTCGTGATTATACACCTGTTATACCTAAGAACATACTGCAGTTTCCTCTTGCCCACCAATGCCCTTCAAAAACAACACAAGTGCCATTTAGCCGGAGGCTGTTGCTCATCTCCGTCTCACCTCTCGTTTCTAATGTTTACTGGTTTCCATTGACTCATTATTAAACTGCAAAAAAAATTACACGCACCCCTGTTAAAATGGTTTATATGTTTAGTCAGATTGTCACACTGTAGCTGAATTCCTTTGAACGCCCTCTTGCCACCGCACACGAGCGAAAATCATATGCCACTAATTCAGTTACTTCAGTACAGATATATTCCTGCCAGTTTGATGCATGTTAATTTCAATGGGAATGTCGAGAGAAAACGGATTTCAGACCGTCCAAACAAGTGAAACAAGCCAATCGATTGAGATTAACAAAGATCTTTAGGGTCAAGTAGTGGTGTGGGGATATTAAACGGTCTTGGTCCGACCAGGTCAAGTAAGGAATTTGCCGAAATACGCGGTCCCAATTTTTCCCATCTGTTTTTGAACACTTTGCGCACCTGCTCAAATAGAGCTAGACCGTGCTGCTAACACAGTGCCTCCAGAAAGCCTCTGTAACACATCAATCCCGGGCTTTTAATGTACATAGATAGATATTTATCTGCAGTCGGAGGTCAGTGTAACTGAATAACAAATACCAGTTCCTAAACCCGTCTGATTTCGATATTTGGCTAAATTAGTTTCCAATGTGCTTATTATTGTAGAAGGCAAAGTTGAGTAAAGATACGTCATTAACGCAGCATAAATCAGGTGGATATTTTACCCTAAATGTTTGTGGAGTTTGAAGACAAAATTGCCAGGTGATCGGAATAGTTAGCGCAGTGCACGGATTGCCCAGAGTTCAGGAGCTGGGTCTCAGTAGCAGCGCCAGACGGGCGCTCTGAGCCTCTCACACACTCCTGCTAGAATCACAGGCAAACGGCAGGCACAACGCTCCGTTACACCAACCGCCACTAAAACAGGTACATACGTCTCGAAATTTGTTCCAGTGTCCGGGCTCCTTGTCATACTGCGATATAGTAGTCAGCCATTGTTTATCATCCAGAAAATTGCCGCTGTCCGATGTCGCTCGTTGTCTGCCTTCTATTTGCAGAAATGCTACAGCAACAACACATATCAGGACCTTTATCATCTGCAAAAAAGAGAAGAGAAAGAGAGAAAAAAAACCGCTGTATCAGTACAGGGAGGCAAAAAAAAAACCCGACGTGCGAAAGCAAGTTCAAAAAATAGTGTTTAAAAAAAAATCTGAATGTTGGAGGAGAATGGCTAACATTCACCTTGCCTTTCGCTGCAGCTGCGTGCTCTGTGCAGCCTCCAGCTCCTCTCCCTCCGCACGCCGCTGTCTCGAGCGCCGGGAGATGAAGGCGGCGGGCGAGCGAGCGCGCGCGAACTGCGAGTGTGTGAGTGAGCGAGCGAGAGCCCGGCGCGTTCCAAGCACAGGCGCGAGCCCGCGCTGATCAGGGCTTGCTCTTGTATTTATATTTGTCACGGTTTTGACAGACTGCTAAACTGCACGTGCAACTCTGTCCCCTCGACACTGGCTGCACACCGAGCAAGTGATAGTCTGGTCACTTTCTGGTGACCAGGCGGAGGAGTAAATTGCGAGAAACTTTCCCTCATGAGTGAAATGATGCAGGCATTTAACTGTTCCTTTTCTTTTATCTACAACGTATGGGAATAGTTTGTAACGTCTGCGACAAAAGTGAAGTGTTTTATGCTCCCCGCTAAGTCATGAGGATCAAATCAGCTTGAAGGTCGTCTGAACTGAGACTAAATGCATTTGGCCCCAAAAATATTGCTTGATGCACCAAGAAAACACAGTTGTGTGTGGGTTCGCAAATGCTTGATATAAATGCACAAAACATCGCAATTTCATTGGCCACTTTATGAAAGCAGAAGCGTCCTTGCTGCTTGAACTCTAATCAGGAAGCCAATAAAGCACATTATAATGTGGGGAATGTACATCAGACGAGGCAAAGTGTGGCATCATACATCGGTGCAATAAGTTCCAGTTTTTCCTCGTATGCTTTATTACACTTGATGTCGTTATTGGGATAATGCCACTTTTTGGAGAGTTTTGAATGTAATCATCGCGCAATCTTTTCCAAATAGTTTAAAAATCATAGTACAAAGAAGGTCTCGGAAGCTGAAAATTTGAAGTGCAAATAGAAAATGCGCGGCCATCGATTACCGTCCGAAAGAAAAGCATGTCCCAACATTCCGGTTAGGATGTGTCATCAGAACTGGTCAATTCTGCTTTATGATCACTCCCAAAAACGCTAGTCTCTCTTTCTCGCTGATGCTAATTGACCCGCTATGCATTCCTAGCACTCTCTATACTTAATAATAATAACCATTAACGTTTTACTGTAGGATTTAATTGTCATTGCTAGTGCTGGAATTGCTATTATTGTAATTGTGCCATGAATGATTTGCTAAATAAAACATTTAGTTCAATTAATTACAAGAGTCGAACTCCAGCTACCCCGGCTAACCATTTCGCAGGCTCGTTTCGATTGCAGCTGCACATTTTCGACCACCTGCAGCGTGACCCCATTTCCAGGGCGGCCTGTCATCCAGTCACACGCACTAAAGTCTCACTCCGGCTACCCCAGAACTTGGGTTGAGGTTGGCAAGACCAGCACAATAAAGGAGTTCTTTAAAAGAACGTCCTAGTTATCCAAGTATAAAATATGTACTTCAAGTACCCTAAAATTTGTTTCAAATTCTATACTTTGCTACAATGAAATTTCAAACATTTTACCAAGTTCTAAAAAAAAGTTAATTGACAACTGTAGTATTTTTTTTGACCTGGAAAGTACAGGTGTTGTCATTGACGTATTCGTTGTCATGTTAAAATAAATTGAAACCGCTTTAAAGCACGAATTGACCATTCAATACTGCTGTTTCTTGTTCATGCCTTATCTAAACACTGTGGAATGAATGGGTTACAGCTTTCCGGTGATCATTATGATACCTGTTGATGGATAAATGGAGGTAGCACCAGATGCACAGTGTATGTGAAGACTACAGAGCCAAGGAGGCGGCAAAAATCCCTCCTGGCGTTTCTAACACAAACCAATAACATGGTTACACTCCTGTGTCAACACCACAAATCCATTATAAGCGCCTATGAGTGCAAAGAGTTCAGGGAAGATAATTAATAATTCAGCAGGTTTGTCCCAGAAAGGGATTTAACGTGACCTTAAGCGGTGTGATGTACTCAGGCAACAGTGTACTTTCCAAATCGCAAACTAATGATGCTTACTTGTGTTTTAAGGGTTGGCAACGTTTAAAGTATAGAAGGGCTACTTAAAAAGCATGTATTCATGTATTGAAACAAATTCAGAGCTTGCAAAAGGCGCTTTATCAGACTACACGCTGGAAATCTGTATCAGTGACAGCAAATATGAGCCAAATCGTTTGCATTGAAGACCCCGGCCACATCGATCACCAACTCGCAGCCTCCCAAATTGTTAAATCGCAGTCAAAGACAGCTCGGCGCCGCCTCCCGCGAGTCATGGGCGAGACACCGAGCACACATCAATTCCCTGAAATCGACCCGTGCAACGCTGTCCAGTTACAAAAGCTACACCACCACCTCCAATGTATTTTTTTTTATTTACACACCTTTAATGCCTACAATAATAATACAGCAATTAAAACAATTTAAGGATCGTAAAGTATACACGGGGGTTCAAAGTGAGCAATTCTCACAGATTGCTAGTTTTATTTTTAAATTGATGATTAACAACTACGTCAGCTTTTCGACACGCAATGAAGGATGGTGATGCCTACTCTACCTGTCAGTAACTGAAGGGCCGGATTTAAAAAAGGCCCAGGGTACCTGGCTTCTCTGCACTTCGCTCACAAATCGGTATCACACGACAGTGGAGTCAAGGTCCACGAGCGCCTCCTTGCGGTTTGTTTAAGTTACCAATACTGCGGCTGCGTTTCCAGCCTCAAATCGGCATTTTTAGAATTTAATTTTCGATTTTAAATAGTGTTGTGTTAACTGTTTGCAAATTGTGCAGGGACATGCAAGTGGGATAGCTTGATCTTGGTTTCGGACAATGCTCGGCACATCATCGAGGGCCGAAGGGCCTGTACTGTGCTGTGCTGTTTCAAATAGATTTCACACGGTAACCTTTATAGGGGCCGGATGCAAGAGGTTTTGTTTAGAAATTATGGATAGAGTTTAGAATACCTTGTCCATTAGGCTGTGTGTGGCATGTGAGGCTATCTGACGATAGGGTTTATATATATATACCCTAATAGTGGGATCTTCAGTGAAAGGCTTTTGGCAAGCATCTTAATCCTTTAATAAACACATTTCAAAAACTGTAATCGGTCATTAGTGACCAATTATCGGGTATCTGGGAGTCTTGAACATTTCTCTTTTATACAATTAAGTAACCATTAGTGTGAATCCCTAAGAAATGTTAACACAAAGAAGAGTTTTGAAGGTTCCTGAATTTCAGGAGTGCATTCTCTAAGCTCCATGTAAAATACCAGCTGAGGGTACAACTGATCTGATGTCTGCAGCAAATTCGTACTTGCTGAATGCGTTTCAGACGTCACTATGCATGGCAAACAATAACTGCTGGTGTGACATCGCCTATGGCATATACTGGATTGCAAACTTTTGAAATGCTTTTAAAATCTCAGTTTTTAATTAAATGTCAACCGTAGCTCCGTGGCACCTCTGACTCAGAAGGTCGTGGGTTCAAGTCCCACTCCAAAGACTTGAGCACAAAAATCTAGGCTGACACTCCAGTGCAGCGCTGAGGGAGTGCTGCACTGTCGGAGGTGCCGTCTGCTCTCTCAGGTGGATGTAAAAGATCCCATGGCACTATTTCAAAGAAGAGCAGGGGAGTTATCCCCGGTGTCCTGGTCAATATTTATCCCTCAATCAACATCTCAAAAAAACAGATTATCTGGTCATTATCACATTGCTGCTTGTGGGAGCTTGCTGTGTACATATTGGCTGCCACGTTTCCTACATTACAACAGTAACTATACTTCAAAAAAGTATTTAATTGGCTGTAAAGCGCTTTGGGATGTCCTGAGGTTGTGAAAGGTGCTGTATAAATGCAAGTCTTTCTTTTAAACTTTAAAAAAGCAGCAGATATAATCAGTGATTCAATTACATCATGATATTTATGTTATTGGACACTTATGCTTGCAAACCTGGTAAAATATCTTCAAGGGGCTGGTTATATGCTCATTGTTGTGAAAATAGGATTTGGTAAAAATATCCAGGTTGTTGTTTAATACTAAGTTTCATTTCATTGCTGTTTGTGGGAGCTTACTGTGCGCAGATTGGCTGCCATGTTTCCACATTACAACAGTAACTACACTTTGAAAAGTACTTCATTGGCTGTAAAGTGATTTGGGATGTCCTGAGGTCCTGAAAGCCGCTATATAAATGCAAATTCTTGCTATTTTAAGTTGACTGGAAATGTAGCCCTATCATGGCGGCTGAAGATGGATTGATTTTTTTCAGATTGGTCCATGGTGTTAAATAGTGCGCAGTGCTTTGAAAACAAAAAACATACTTTTCAAATATGTATCATAACTTTTTTTTAATTCACTGTTTTAGTTACGAAGCAGTGAGACAGAATTTTGAATGAGAGGGAAAAGGGACCAGGGACAAATGGCCTTCATGTTTCTGTCACAATAGATCTGAAACTGTGACTCCCAACCAGTATTGGTATATCTAGGGATTGCTACAACATAAATTAGTGAGAGAAAAACTCTAGGACTTAAGCCTGTGAGGAAGCAAAGTCTTGAAATCTGGGTTGGGAGGGAATGGGGGACAGGCTAGGGTTAGGGGAAGCAGAGATTCAGAAGGAGCAGGGTGGCTATGCTACTGGAAGGAAGGGACAAAAGATAGATAGGGAGTGGGCTGTGCTGGAGAAAGGGGCCTAAGCCTAGTGTGGGGGTGGAGAAGCAGTTGAGGCCTGAGGCTGGAACTGAGAGGAAATAGGGAGGTTTTGGAGTGCCTGTGCCATGAGGGATGAGGAATCAGGAGAGCCTGAGGCTAGGACTAAGAGGGAGCAGGACAGGACTTAGGCATAGAAGGGAGTAGAAGGCAATGGGACCTAGGGCAGAACTTTAAATTGGGGCTGGGAGGGTTTCAGCCTGAGTGGGGAGGTAGCAGAGACTCAACATGTGTTGGCTAGGGTGGTCAACCCTCCAGAGTTGCTCTGGAGTCACCAGGAATGAAAGATTAATTCCAAGGACACTGCTACGAGTAACCAAGGAGAAAAATCATAGGGGCATTAAAAATTGTGTTTTTTTTTAATTTTCATTGCACACTTTTGCTTATTATTTATAAAAAATATCATACATGGGGGAAAAAAGGCGGTTTGACTGACAGGCAAGAATCATCCATAGAGTCAGAGTCATAGGGCTGGATTTTGTCAATGGGGGCGCGTTGGGGCGGGACTCCTGGTTTTCGGGTTTCAGTCCCGCCCCCAACGACGTCTGGCCAACCCACGCTATTTTCCCTTAAATGACCTTGTAAAGCCCGCTCTGCGGGCTTACCGGCAAATTAAGGGAAAGCCGGTGACAGAGGACGTCAGCGTATGACATTTCATCTGTCGAAAAATTTTTGACAGATGAGTTGTCAGCGTTTGACAGCTTTGAGAAGCTGTCAAATACTGACAATCTCTGTTCTAAGGTGAGCCCTTGCACTGAAGGCTCACCAAAACCTCTTTCCTCAGCAGAAATCAGATGGCTGCTGCATCTGAGAATGCAGCAGCCATTCTGTCATCTCTGCCATTGAGATGAAGCACCTTCAGATCCCCAAGGGTTGAAGCCTGCAGAAAGAAACAAAGGTAAGGAAACTTTTTCCAACACTTTACACTCACCTCTCATACTTACCTCTACACACTTGCACCCATCACTCACCTCTACAGTGGACTTTTCGATCCCTCTCACCCCCGGAGACCCACTGCTCACCTTGCTGACCCTGGCGAGGTTCGCAGCTGTCGGGAAGCCCGCACTTGCAGGGGTAAAATGGGGATAAGCCTCAAAACTGCCTGTTAACTACCTGTTATTAGGCAGTCAATTGGCTCTAATCCCCTTCCCGCCTCGAGGAGACGGGTAGCTACGCAAGTTGGGGACCCGCCTCCTGGGAAGATGCCACAGAGGCAGGTTGGGAGCGAGTTCGGTACCCACTCCCAGTTTTTGCCATTTTCCCGGCAGACCCGCCTCCCCAGGGCTGGGAAAATTCCCCCCCATAGAGTTAGAACGGCACAGAAGGAGGCCATTTGGCCCATTGAGTCTGTGCCAGCTCTCTGTAGAGCAATCCAGTCAGTCCCATTCCCCCACTCTATCTCCGTAGCCCTGCAAGTTTATTTCCCTCAAGTGCCTATCCAGTCTCCCCTTGAAAACATTGAGTGTCTCCGCTTCTACCACTTCCGTCGGCAGCGAATTCCAGGTAATCACCACTCGCTGCGTAAAAAAGTTTTTCCTCACATCCCCCCTGTATCTCTTGCCCAAAACCTTAAATCTGTGTCCCCTAGTCCTTGTACCATCAACTAGTAGGAACAGCCTTTCCCCATCTAGCCTATCCAAACCTGTCATAATCTTGTACACCTCTATCAAATCACCCCTCAACCTCCTTTGCCCTAATGAAAACAAATCCAGCTTCTCCAACCTGTCCTTGTAGCTAAGATCCCCCATCCCTAGAACCATTCTAGTAAATCTCCTCTGCACCCTCTCAAGGGCCTTCACATCCTTCCTAAAGTGTGGTGACCAGAACTGGATGCAATACTCCAGTTGTGGCCTAACCAGCACTTTATAAAGGTTCAGCATAACTTCTCTACTTTTGTACTCAATACCTCTATTTATGAAGCCCAAGATCCCATATGCTTTGTTAACCACTCTCTCAATATGTCCTGCCACCTTCAGGGACCTATGCACATTAACTCCCAGGTCCCTCTGCCCCTGCATACTCTTCATCCAATCGATTAATGAAGAGTAGTTGCTTTCCAATTGGCGTAGGAAAGCGGTGTGCCACAAGTATCAGGCGATCAATGGCAGGAGAGTGGGAGCGGGGCGGTTGAAGGGAGGAAGTCATGTGATGACACCTCCAGAAATATATCCAACCAGAGTTGACAACCCTAGTGTTGGCCTGTCAATGGGGAGCGTGGAAAGCAATTGGGCTTTTCTTACTAAACTCTGTGGAATAGATTACTGGCAAAGGTGGTGGAACAAGAAACCTTAATGAGTATCAAGAAAGAATTTGACAGGTTCTTATCAACAAATCAGATTCAGGGTTATTAAAATTACTGCTGATAGGTGGGCTAGATTGTTCTTATGTAGTGGATTGGGTAGTCAGTGGCCAGGATGAAGATGTATGGGGCGCATGAGAAGAACAGAGGGCTGGGGAGTCCAGTATGGAGACAGAGAGAAGATTACTGGGCTAAGGAGTGTGGTAGGAGTGGGACATGTAGCAGTAGGGTGCTCCCAAAACTGTTGTAATGGAGTTAAAGAAAGGAACTGGAGTACCTTGGTGGGCTTCAGTGGTAAGGAAAGATATGAGTCAGAACTGGAGTACTCGGGGAACGACTGTGCGGGAGTGAAACAGGTGTTGGGCAAAGTGAATAAAATGGTTGGGCTGCAAAATTAACAGAGGGTTGAATGGGGAATAGAGAATTATTATGGCTGCGGAAATTGGTAGATTTTCTTTTCCCCTATGATCAGGTCGGTCCATCGTGTCACACCATTAGCATGGAGCAATCAGCAACTTTAGAGGCTCCCTATAATAATAAAAAGACACAATATTGCAATCATAAAATATTACAGACACGCAAACACTAGGGGCTAGACATTTATCTACTTACCGACACGCCATAGCGCCATGAAATGGCGATAAAATGGCGGCCGCCGCTCTTTCGCCAGCTGGTGGTGGGTCCCGCAACGGCCGCCATATTCCTCTCTTTTGTGCTGCCAGTAACTGGCAGCACCCTGGAAAACAAAGGTGACGTCAATCGGTGCGCAACGCCGACTTAACGTCACCAAAGCGAATTTCGACCCTAGTGCTGAATTCAGCACTGGGTCCTAAGCACACCAGGTTAACCTGGCATGCAAGAAGGCTGACGGTGGCGATGTCTGCAGCTCCTAAAGGGACACACACATCATTCAGCGAATACTCAGCCGGTCACGCAACATCCGTGGAGAGAAAAACAGAGTTCACGTCTCAGGTCGAGATGCTGCCTGACCAATTGAGTATTTCCAGCATTTTATGCTGTCATTTCACATTTACAGCATCCGCTTGCAGAGGGAAGAGGAAGACGCAGAAGAGGAGGAATCAGACAGAAGGATGCATCCCAGACAGCCCCTTTATGGCCGTGATATCTGTGATGAAATCATCTGCCTGCGGTCCCACTGGCTGGGCAGGCTGCATTTCTTGGGTGTGTGAAATGAGGAAGGCACAAGGATGGAGTTGTGCTGACGGGAGGGTGGGAAAGCAAGAGATGCATGCCAGAAGGAGGATAACATACGAGGATACCTGCATCTTGTATCCTTTCAGCCCTGCTACTGACCAAGGGCTCAAACATGCCCCTGCCAAGAATGGCCTGCACCATTTCCTCCAAGGGGGTGAAGTGATGCTCGGAATGGGAGATGTGCCTCGCGATTGGTGCAGATTGTTGGTAGGTGAGTGATTGGGGGTTGTGCATTGAGCAGTGTGTGAGGCTAGTGGTGTAGCTGGTAGGAGACAGCTTTTGAAGATGCATTCACTGACCTTGACTAGTGGTCTGAGATCATGAAGCTTCTTTGGGCACTGGAGCCAGGACGTGGGAGTGACACTGCTGGCAGTGACAGCCTTAGTGATGTACTCCCACATCGTTCTTTCTGGAGGGCCTCCTGGCCCCTGTGGGTAGAGGGCCGCTCTTGCAGTGTTGACCCCCTGCACAAAGCTGGGGTGCTGCGTGTCAGACCCTCAGTGTCCCTTCCCTGGCTTGCTGAGCCAATTGTGTTAGTGCTAAGGCAGTTTTCCCATTTGTTGAGGTTAGGAAGGTAATTCAGCTTTAACAGCTGAATATTCACATTTGGAACTTCTTTTAAATATTGAATATTTGTAAAAAGGCAGAAAGGGCTGAAAAATGTATTGATTCACTGCATTTTATTTTGTATTGCTTCAGTGTGCATGGCCCCTTTAATTCTCAGACCTCTTTATTGCCCACAATTCCTTGCGAGCTCCACAGCTTCGCTCACAGAGGCTGTGGGAAGCTGCAACACTGGACCTGGACAGAAACTTCATCTCGGATCCCTCCAGCAATGCCACCAGGACGGCGTTGCATGGAAGGTGAGCACTGCGCACTTATCTCCATGTCCCCCAGAAGGTGAGCGTTGCGACCATTTCCAGCGGGCGTTAACTGCAGTTGCCAGTAACACCGGCAACTTTGCTGGCCAACACAAATTTTTCCCCCCAGACCTCTAATAATATAGATATATTTTATTTGGTAAGTTATTCATCGTTGAATAACGGTATGAAATCTACTGCAACAATCAGATCAGTCACAATCGCAAGTGATGTTATGATAGAAGCATAGAATTGCTTGCAAGTGAACTTATAGTTTGGTTCATGTTAATTTGATGTTAACCCTGATTTGTCACCAGGGCTGTATAATTCAATTAATTGGGTATGCATAAAGCCTATTCTTCATCTTTTGGTTAGTAATTCATGCCTTTGTTACCTCTATTCCAATGCTCTCCTGGCCGGCCTCCCTCCATAAAATTGAGCTCATCCAAAACTCTGCTGCCCGTATCCCAACTCGCACCGCTGCCCGTATCCCAACTCGCACCAAGTCCCATTCACCATCACCCCTGTGCTCGCTGACCTACATTGGCTCCCATTCCAGCAATGCCTCAATTTTAAAATTCTCATAATTGTTTTCAAACCCTTCCATGGCCTCACCCCTCCCTATCTCTGTAATCTCCTCCAGCCCTACAACCCTCTGAGATCTCTGCTCTCCTCCAATTCTGGCCTCTTGCACATCCCCGATTTTCATTGCTCCACCATTGGCGGCTGTGCCATCAGCTGTTTAGGCCATAAGTTTTCGAATTTGCACCCTTTACCTCTCCGCCTCTTTACCTCTCCGCCTCTTTACCTCTCTCTCCTCCTTTAAGACACTCCATAAAACCTACCTCTTTGACCAAGGTTTTGGTCACCTGTCCTCATATCTCCTTATGTGGCTCGGTGTCAAATTTTGTTTGATAATGTGACTGTGAAGCGCCTTGGGAAAATTTACAACAATATAAATGCAAGTTGTTGTTGTTACTTGCATTGTATTGACTATAGCATGCTTCTCGGCAGGTTAAAAGGAGCAAAGTCTTATTATAAAACTCCAGGATGTAGAAGCCTAGAGATGATTCCAGGAGTTGTCGTCTGAGGTCAGTTTCAACTGGATGAAACACTGTTTATAACAAATCTGCATCATTCTCTCAAGGTGATAATAGGTTTCAGGAACCTGTCCAGATACAGGAAACTCTTTATTAACCGGCACCGACGGGACCAGCGTGGTGCCGGTTAATCAAAAAGTCCGGATAACGGAGAGTTATATCTCCCAACGTACGAGAGCCCCGTACACATTGACATGCGCCTGCATTCGGAGCTCCGTCTCCCCGGGGACCGCCAGCTGACCATCTGTCGTGTCCGCTGCCTACCCGGGCTGCACATTCCCCTCCCAATCTACACGCTCCGATACAAGGCAAACGCCTCGGGGTTTTTTTTAAAGTTAATTTTAAACGAGAGATGAAGGAAAACCCCGGTTACCTACTCAAGAATTTTGCCGGTTAAGAGAGATTTCCGGATATTTGGGTGCCGGTTAATAAAGAGTTTCCTGTATTAGGACAGCCTTGAGTATAAGAAGTGTTCCATTTATGTGGAAAAATAGTGGCAAAGTAAAATATGGCAGTTGGTCAAATTTCTAATGTAAAGGAGACTAGCTGTATGAACAGCTGGTGCTGATGTGTGGGTAAAATTATTTATCCCATGGACACCTGAGCAAGTAAGGATACTGCCAAATTCTGCTAGAGGTAATTTATTGATTCTGAAGCAAGTAGGAGAGAAGTTGTAACGGTGATTCTGAAAAAAAGCCAATCCTTTTTTTTGTGGCACAAATGTTGTTCAACAGAAAATATAGAGCAGAAGACACAAGAATGGAAACATACAGAAACTTAGATCTCAGCCAATGATAAAGTACTTAAGCTGCAATTATTTATGGCCAACCTTGAAAATTTTGAATAGGTATGGAAATCAGGCTGTGCTTAACCCGTTTTCAAGAGGCCAGCCTAAGTATTTGGAAGAGATCGATAGAGCAATTCTGTCTTTCATTCTGACCGAGACTGAAAGGTAGCAGACAGCAAAATATGAAAATGATTATGTCAAAAGGACCAGTGAATAGGTACATTAATACAGCATAGTAGATGGACTCCAGGCTGCACTTAACCTGAAACTAGGAATATCCATAAAAGGGAATAATGACCAAATGTTAGAATCATAGGATGCGAAATTCATTATCACCCAGGGATGGGCGCTAACTTCGGAAAAGTTTGAGATTTAGCGCCAGGCGCTAATGAATCTCGCTGCATGCAAAATTCAGTATCATCGCTCAAAGAAAGGATGGGAGCGCTAATGACCTAGCTCAGTGGCATTAGACTCAAAGCGCGAAGCAATTTCAGGTGCAGTCTAATCGCTAGTCATCATTGCCACAGGCTCTTTCCAGTTCTTAAAGGGGAGGTTCATTCATGCTGTAGAACCTCATTCTCAGCATTGCTGGTTCTGCAGCTGTCTCAGCCAGCGTCAGAAGGCCAAGGAGAAGGAACCGGACCACTGAAGGAGGTGTCATTATGGCAGATCAATGGCCCAGGGAGAGAGCCCGCAGATTCTGCGGCCAAGCATTGTAGGTGTTGGTCTTCGCTGTGGAAAGATGGAGGGCGGTGCTGTAACCAGCAAGTGGCAGGAGACCCTCGCCGCCAGTCTTCCGCGCCATGTGGAGGAAGGTAGCCCAGCAGGTCTCAGGCAGCACTGTGGTCCCCAGGACCCACACACAGTGCAGGAAGAAATTTAACAACCTCACTCGGATGGTCAGGGTGAGTCAATGCTTCAACAAATGCTACATACCATCATCTGAACCTCAGTCTGCATGCACTGCCCAAAGCACCACACCCCCAGCACTCACCCACCAACAATCTCCACCTACCAACACTCACACCCACATCTCACACCTTGCACAAAATGGCAGCTATTCAACTATGGCAGGCACATCTCCCAAACACATTGATCCACACTCACTCACACACTTTCCTCTCTCTCATGCAGGCCAAGGTTGCTCACAACAGGAGGGAGCAGGAGCGCACAGGTGGGGGACAACCTGACACCCAATCACTTCCTGAGCTGGAGGAAAGAATGCTGAAATCATGGGGCGCCAGGTGGTGGGTGCCGTGGCCACCGGCGACGCTGACCCCCTTGGGGACAACAACAGTATGTTCATCCCGACTCCTCCTTCTCACATCCCACTTCCCCCTCACCCCACAAGCCTTTCCCACTTTCCAGCTAATCTTGCTGTATGCATGCATTTCTCCCTTCCTGCCCCCCTCCCCTCACCTTAACCCGACTCTTGTGCCTTTATGCTTCCAGATAAGGAGCAAGTAGCTGAGCAACCTGTCCCTGTGGGTACCATAGAGTGAGGCGGAAGAAGAGGAGGACAAAGAACACACCGCGTCACTGCAAGTCTCACCCGCAGGCACCAGCTCAGATACTGGCACTATGCGTTCTTTCGAGGCTAGTATAGTAGCGTGATCTGCACAGGGTGAGGCACCAGGGACGAGCGGGCTGCAGCAAGGCCAGGGGGAAAGGGTAGCTCGGAGCCAGCTCCCCGGAGGGCGAGTTCGCACGCGAGTTCTGCTGCACAGGACTCCGATGAGGATGACAGCACTCCTGCTCCCAGCACTGGCACTCCGCCATTGCCCTTGTCACTGCCTGTCATCCAGCCAGCCCAGACTGCTGCTGCCCATGCTGAGGTGATGCAGTCTACAGCCAGGCCTTCCAGGCCCAGAGCTGGTTGAGGGCGTCCTGCAAGGCCATCTGAAGTCTCCTGCATGGACACTCAGCAGCCTTCCATCCGCTGTGCTGCAGCCACTGGGCCAACATGTCATAGGAGCACTAGAGTAGGCAAAGGCACAGTAACGAGAGGCACTAAAGGATTGCACAAGGATGAATAGTAAATATTGTTGTTGTAAATATGTGTTCACTGATTATTGATACATTTATTAATTGGCTTTGGATGATTTTGTGGTGTCTCTCATTTCAGCTTTGTGCTGAGATATGGCCTGCGACAGGGATGGAATGATGGGGATGTGGTGAGCAACGGGGATCTGGGGTTTAATTTATTGGAACCACAGTCTAATGAGGCAGTCACGGACCACCCTTCCAGAAGGCCGATTGAGTGGCTGCCTCCTCCCTTGCTCCTGTTCCTCCTCCGCCTCCTCGTCTTCCTCTTCCTCCTCCTGAGGTGGTCCCTGGTGGCAAGGGCTGGGCCCTCATGATAGTCAAGTTGTGGAGCCTGCAGCAGACCACGATGAAATGGGACACCCACTCCGGCAAGTACTGGAGGGCTCCTCCCAAGCGGTCAAGGCAGCGGCACTGTTGCTTGAGCCCCCTGATGATCTGCTCGATGATGTTCCTGGTGGCAACATGGCTCTCATGAGTGCTGGGCAGGAGTGCGGAGGGGAGTCATGAGCCAGGTGGAGAGCAGATAGCCCTTGTCTCTGACCAGCCAGCCACAAGCTTGATGTGGTGGCTGGAAGAGTGCAGGCACACCGGTCTGGCGCAGGATGAAGGCAACTTGGCTGCTGCCAGGATAACGGGCATTCACATTGAGGAATCGCTGTCTGTGGTCTCACACCAACTGCACATTAAGTGAGTGGTAGTCTTTGCAGTTACGGAAGATCTCAGGATTGTTATGCGGTGTCTGCAAAGCCACGTGGGTGCAGTCAATGGCGCACTGCACCATGGAGAAGCCCGCTATCCTGGCAAAGTCACATGCACGTTCGTCCTGCTTCTCTCTGGTGATGGGGAAGGAAATGTAGTTACTGCTCCTACTGTAGAGAGCCTCTGTGATCGTCCGAATGCAGCGATGGACGGAGAACTGCGAGATGTTAGCTATATCTCCTGTTGCAGACTGGAAGGAACTTCTGGCAAAGAAATTGAGAACGACGGTGACTTTGACTGCCACTGAGAGCCGTGGTTGACCTGATCTGAGGCTCGAGGTCTGGTTGCAGGAGGCGGCACAGTTCGGTGACCACATCCTTGCTGAAGCGGAGCCTTCTAATGCACTACTCCTCGCTTAATTGGAGGTAGGAGAAGTGCTCTCGGAATACCCTCGGAGAGTAAGGCTCCCTGTTGAGAGCCCTGAAGGCCCTTGTTCTCCCTCTGGCCACATCTTGCAATCTTTCTCGCTGCCTCCGCTCCCTTCACAGAAGGTCCTGGAGGGCGAGGTAGACTGCCCATACAGCCCCCATTAATGTAACGATGTGTAGCGCTTTGAAATTTTGTCAGAATAAATGTAACAAATTTTTAGTAGCCACAACACTCCTGATACTAAAGAACCTTTAAATGATTGAATTAAACTGTTGCACAATCGCAAACTGACAAGGAAGCAGTGAAACAGCACTAACCTGACCGCTGCGACTGATCCCTTTAAATCCCTGTCGCTGTCAGGGAGAGGCTCTAAAGCAGGGGTGATAATCAATTTGGCAGATCGGACACCCAGTGAGCGTTGCACGCTCACTGACGTCATGATCTGCCTGGAATTAAAGCTAACTGTTAGTGGCAGCGCTAATGGGCGACTGGATTTGGCGTGCGGCGCTGGATTTGCCTCATCTCAGCGCTACTTCATTAGGCGCTAACCAACTGAATTTCTCTCACATAGAATCATAGAATTATACAGCACAACAGGAGGCCATTTGGTCTATCTAGCCTGTGCCGGCTCTTTGGTAGAGCTATCCAATTAGTACCACTCCCCTACTCTTTCCCCATAGTCCTGTAATTTTTTTCCCTTCAAGT
Organism: Squalus acanthias; assembly: GCA_030390025.1. Lineage (NCBI taxonomy): Eukaryota > Metazoa > Chordata > Chondrichthyes > Squaliformes > Squalidae > Squalus > Squalus acanthias. The sequence goes on along the minus strand of CM059426.1, from coordinate 144,009,014 downwards.
ATTTATCTAATTGTCTTTCGAATGTTACTATTGAATCTGCTTCCACCACCCTTTCAGGCAATGCATTCCAGATCACGACAACTCGCTGTGTAAAAAATGTTTCCTCATGTCGCCTCTAGTTCTTTTGCCAATTACCTTAAATTCGTGTCCTCTGGTTACCTGAACCTTCTGCCACTGGAAACAGTTTCTCCTTATTTTTTGTTTATTCATTCATTCACAGGATGTGGGCATCACTGTCATTTATTGCCCATCCCTAATTGCCCCATGAGAAGGTGGTGGTGAGCCGCCTTATACAACTTTTTTTAAATTTGTTCCTGGTAAGTGGGCGTCACTGGCAAGGCCAGCATTTCTTGCCCATCCCTAGTTGCACTTGATAAGGTGGTGATGAGCCGCCTTCTTGAACCGCTGCAGTCCATGAGGTGAAGGTACTCCCACAGTATTGTTGGGGAGGGAGTTCCAGGATTTTGACCCAGCGACAATGAAGGAACAGGCGATATACTTCCAAGTCAGGATGGTGTGTGACTTGGAGGTGGTGGTGTTCCCATGCGCCTGCTGCCCTTGTCCTTCTAGGTGGTAGAGGTCATGGGTTTGGGAGGTGCTACTGAAGAAGCCTTGGCGAGTTGCTGCAGTGCATCTTGTAGATGGTACACACTGCAGCCACGGTGCGCCTGTGGTGGAGGGAGTGAAATGTTTAAGGTGGTGGATGGGGTGCCAATCAAGCGGGCTGCTTTGTCTTGGATGGTGTCGAGCTTCTTGAGTGTTGTTGGAGCTGCACTCATTCAGGCAAGTGGAGAGTATTCCATCACACTACTGACTTGTGCCTTGTAGATGGGGGAAAGACTTTGCGGCATCAGGAGGTGAGACACTTGCCACAGAATACCCAGCCACTGACCTGCTCTTGTTGCCACATTATTATGGCTGGTCCAGTTAAGTTTCTGGTCAATGGTGACCCCCTGGATATTGATGGTGGGGGATTTGGCGATGGTAATGCCGTTGAATGTCAAGGGGTGGTTAGACGCTCGCTTGTTGGAGATAGTCATTGCCTGACACTTGTGTGGTGCGAATGTTACTTGCCCTAGCCTGAATGTCGTCCAGGTCTTGTTGCATGTGGACATGGACTGCTTCATTATCTGAGGATGTTGCAAATGGCACTGAACACTGTGCAGTCATCAGCAAACATCCCCACTTCTGACCTTATGATGGAGGGAAGGTCATTGATGAAGTAGCTGAAGATGGTTGGGTCGAGGACACTGCCCTGAGGAACTCCTGCAGCGATGTCCTGGGGCTGTGATGATTGACCTCCAACCCCAACAACTATCTTCCTTTGTTCTAGGTATGACTCCAGCCAGTGGAGAGTTTTCCCCCGATTCCACTTCAGTTTTACTAGGGCTCCTTGATGCCACACTCGGTCAAATGCTGCCTTGATGTCAAGGGCAGTCACTCTCACCTCACCTCTGGAATTCAGCTCTTTTCTCCATGTTTGGACCAAGGCTGTAATGAGGTCTGGAGCCGAGTGGTCCTGGCGGAACCCAAACTGAGCATCAGTGAGCAGGTTATTGGTGAGTAAGTGCCGCTTGATAGCACTGTCGATGACACCTTCCATCACTTTGCTGATGATTGAGAGTAGACTGATGGGGCAGTAATTGGCCGGATTGGATTTGTCCTGCTTTTTGTGGACAGGACATACCTGGGCAGTTTTCCACATTGTCGGATAAATGCCAGTGTTATAACTGTACTGGAACAGTTTGGCTAGCGGTGCGGTTAGTTCTAGAGCATTAGTCTGCAGCACGATAGCCGGGATGTTGTTGGGGCCCACAGCCTTTGCTGTATCCAGTGTGCACAGCCGTTTCTTGATATCACGTGGAGTGAATCAAATTGGCTGAAGACTGGCTTCTGTGGTGGTGGGGACCTCAGGAGTAGGCCGATATGGATCATCCACTCGCACTTCTGGCTGAAGATGGTTGCAAACGCTTCAGCTTTTGTCCTCACGTGCTGGGCTCCACCATCATTGAGGATGGGGATATTCATGGAGCCTCCTCCTCCCATTCGTTGTTTAATGGTCCACCACCATTCATGACTGGATGTGGCAGTACTGCAGAACTTTGAACTGGTCCGTTGAATGTGGGATCGCTTAGCTCTCTCTTTAGCATGCTGCTTCCGCTTGTTAGCATGTATGTAGTCCTGTGTTGCAGCTTCCCCAGGTTCGCACCTCATTTTTAGGTATGCCTGGTGCTGCTCCTGGCATGCTCTTCTACACTCTTATTGAACCGGGGCTGGTCCCCTGGCGTGATGGTAATGGTAGAGTGAGTGATATGCCAGGCCATGAGGTTACAGATTGTGGTGGAATACAATTCTGCTGCTGCCCCACAGCGCCTCATGGATGCCCAGTTTTGAGCTGCTCGATCTGTTCTGAATCTATCCCATTTAGCACAGTGGTAGTGCCACACAACATGATGGAGGGTGTTCTCAGTGTGAAGACGGGACCTCGGCTTCACAAAGACTGTGCGTTGGTCACTGCTATCTGCGACTGGTAGATTGGTGAGGACGAGGTCAAGTAGGTTTTTACCTTGTGTAGGTTCTCTCACCACCTGTCGCAGGCCCAGACTGGCAGCTATATCCTTCAGGACTCAGCCAGCAGTGGTGCGACCAAGCCACTCTTGGTGATGGACATTGAAGTCCCCCACCCAGAGTACATTCTATTTCATTGTTACACTCAGTGCTTCTTCCAAGTGGTGTTCAACATGGAGGAGTATTGATTCATCAGCTGAGGGAGGGCAGTAGGTGGTAATCAGCTGGAGGTTTCCTTGCACATGCTTGATCTGAAGCCGTGAGACTTCATGGAGTCCACAGTCAATGTTGAGGACTCCTTTCCGACTGTATACCACTGTGCCGCCACCTCTGGTGGATATGTCCTGCCGGTGGGATGGTGATGGAGGAGCTGGGGACATTGGCTGAAAGGTATGATTCTGTGAGTAAGACTATTGGGGAAAAATTCAGCTGCTTGCGCCTCCCGTTAGCGCCTTAAGAGGGCGCTAATGGGGCGTAAAGCAGCTAACGCCCGGGCGCAGCGCCGCCCACGCCTCCCGAAAAATTCAGCGGGAGGTTAGCGGCGGCGCCAGCCGGTAGCGCCCTGTGGCGCTGCGCCGCCGGCGATGACGTCATCGCCGTGCGCAGCACCCCGCTCGCGCTCCAGCCGCGATCTTCAGTCGCGCCCCCTGACTTACCGCCAGACGCTATGTCCGACGGGTTCAGGGAGGCGTACGTGCGGCCGGGGCGGCGATATTTAAAGGGGAGGTGGCAGGCGGCCATTTTTGTTGCTGGCCGCCTGCCAGCACCTGCCCCCGTTGCTGTCCCCGGCCCCCGTGAAGCCCCCCCACCGTGAAGTGCCGGCTGCGCTCCAAGAGCCCGGCACTTCTCTTGAGTGCCGGGCTCTTTTGCCGGCACTCCCGATCCCTGGGGGCCCAGCTGGGCCCCGGTTCGCGCTGCGCAGGGTCCCTCCCCTTTAAGAAGGGGAGGAAGGCCTGCAATACCGCGGCACGTAGCGCCAGGATATTCCCTCGCAGCGCCCCAAGAGGGATGCGGGGTGCTTCCAGTGGCGCCCCGCTTCCCTCTTGGGGCGCAACCACTGAAGTTCCGGCGCGGGGCCGCTAATTTTTTCGGGGCGCTAAAAGTCGCGCCCCGGCGAGGTTAGCGCCCCAAATGGGGCGCGACTCAATTTTTACCCCTATGTCTGTGGGACAGCTCTCCTAATAGTCCCCAGATGTTCGTGAGGAGGACTTTGTAGGATCCTCTGGGTGTGTCGTTGTCGTGTCCGTAGCCGGTGCTAAGTAGTCTATCCGGTTTTATTCTTATTGTCATTTGCAGCAGTTTTTTACAACTGAGTGGTTTACAGTTAAGAGTCATGCACATTGCTGTGGCTCTGGACCAGACCAAGAAAGGATAGCTGATTTCCTTCCCTAAAGTGAACCAGATGGGTTTTTACAACAATCCGATAGTTTCATGGTCACCATTACCAATTTATTTAATTAACTGAATTTAAATTCCCCAGCTGCTGTGGGATTTGAACCAGATCATTAGTCTAGGCCTCTGGATTACTAGTCCAGTAACATAACCACTAAGCTACCATTCCCAGTGGGTTTTTACAACAATCTGGCAGTTTCATGGTTGTCATTTATGATACTAGCTCTCATTCCAGATTTATTTAATTAGCTGAATTTTAATTCCCCATGGTGGAATTTGAACTCCTGTCTCCGGAGCATGAGTCCAGGCCTCTAGATTATTAGTTCAGTAACATAACCGCTACGTTACCGATCCCCACGGTTTTGATTTATTCTATCAAAACCGTTCATGATTTTGAACGCCTCTATCAAATCTCCTCTTAACCTTCTCTACTCTAAGGGGAACAGCTTCTCCAGTCTCTTCACATAACTGAAGTCCCTCATCCCTGGTACCATCTGGTAAATCTCTTCTGCACCCTCTCCAAGGCCTTGACATCCTTTTTAAAGTGTAGTGCCCAGAAATGGACACAATATTCCAGCTGAGGCCTAACCAGCATTTTATAAAGGTTTAGCATAACTTCCTTACTTTTGTGCTCTATTCCTCTATTAATAAAGCCAAGGATCCCATATGCTTTTTTAACTGCCTTCTCAACTTGTCCTACCACCTTCAAAGATTTGTGCACATACACTCCCCGGTCTTTCTGTTCCTGCACCCCCTTTAAAAGTTCATACTGCCTCTCCTCATTCTTCCTACCAAAATGTATCACTTCGCACTTCTTTGCATTAAGTTTCATCTGACATGTGTCTTCCCATTTCACGAGTCTGTTTACATCCTCCTGAAGTCTGTTACTATCCTCTTTATTGTTTACTACATTTCCGAGTTTCGTGTCATCTGAAAACTTTGAAATTATTTCCGGTATGTCCAAGTCCCAGAACATCACTGCAGGAGTTCCTCAAGGCAGTGTCCTAGGCCCAACCATCTTCAGCTGCTTCATCAATGACCTTCCCTTCATCAAAAGGTCAGAAGTGGGGATGGTCACTGATCACTACACAGTGTGCAGTTCCATTCTCAACTCCTCAGATAATGAAGCAGTCCATGCCCGAATGCAACAAAACCTGGATGACACTCAGGCTTGGGCTGATAAGTAGCAAGTAACATTCGCACCACACAAATGCCAGGCAATGACTATCTTCAACAAACGAGAGTCTAACCACCATCCCTTGACATTCAACGGCATTACCATCACCGAATCCCCCACCATCAACATCTTGGGGGGTCACCATTGACCAGAAACTTAACTGGACCAGCCACATAAATACTGTGGCTACAAGAGCAGGTCAGTGGCAGCAAGTGTCTCACCTCCTGACTCCCTAAAGCATTTTCACCATCTACAAGGCGTCAGGAGTGTGATGGAATACTCTCCACTTGCTTGGATGAGTGCAGCTCCAACAACACTCAAGAAGCTTGACACCATCCTGGACAAAGCAGCCCACTTAATTGGCACCCCATCCACCACCTTAAACTTTCTCTGCCTGCACCACCGGTGCACCGTGGCTGCAGTGTGTACCATCTACAAGATGCACTGCAGCAACTCGCCAAGGCTTCTTCAACAGCACCTCCCAAACCCACAACCTCTGCCACCTAGAATGACAAGGGCAGCAGGCACATGGGAACACCATCACCTGTAAGTTCCCCTCCAAGTTACACACCATCCTGACTTGGAAGTATATCGCCGTTCCTTCATCGTCGCTGGGTCAAAATCCTGGATTCCCTTCCTAACAGCACTGTGGGAGTACCTTCACCACAATGACTGCAGCGGTTCAAGAAGGCAGCTCACCACCACCTTCTCAAGGGCATTTTGGGATGGGCAATAAATACTGGCCTTGCCAGTGATGCCCACATCCCAGGAACAAATTTTTAAAAACCTGTTTGGGGTGGCGGGAGAATGTCCTAGCAGGGGAGGGTGAGTCCTGTCTTTTCTCTGAAAGCAGTAGTGTTAGCACTGGGAGCTCTGTCTGGAGCCTGGCTGTCATTATGAATGAATCAAATTACACATTGCAAAGATCTTGATTACTCAGGCAGGCAGGATCAAGTTACACATTCCAGACAAACTGCTGGGTGTGTCTTGTCCTCCAAGGAGACCAATCAGAAATCTGGTCTTATCATCTAAGGGGACCAATCAGAACTTTGGTGTTGCAAATGCACGCTGCTGTTAGTTAAAAAATGCATCCCCCTTTCCTGAATGCATGCTGATTGCCTTTTTACAGGTTGTGTTTTTTCAAGTGTTCACCCACTAGGCGTTAAATTTTTCTCTTTTATTAAAAAATGCGTAAAGTACTATTTTCTTCTCATAATTAACAACATACTCGTGAAATTTCAGGATGCACAGCTTTGAAATGTCATTTATTTTAACTTAGCTAAAATCTCAGCTAAAATAATGTAAACAAGATTTTGACATGAAAATGTAACCAAAAAGATGCACAGAAGAAATTAAAATTATTACTGTCATTGCAAAGGAAATTAATGTTCATTGAATGGCTTTGCACCTCCTTTGGATATGAAAGGCACCATAAAAATGCATGTCTGTCTTCTAAGCATTGTCAATATATTTAATAAAATTAGATATAACTAAAAGAAATCCTGTCAAAATGAAATTAAAAATAATACATCAATGCATTGCAGGCTTTGCTGCTTTACCCTGCTGCTGTGTCAAGTACTGCACAGAATTCCATTTCTCCACTGGCTTCTGGGCTTTACAGTGACCATTCAGTGCCACTTTCTACAGAGGCTATATTCTCTGCTGAACTACCTCTATTCTACTATATGGCTCAGTTTCTGCTCCTCCACTGGAACTTTACACTTTATGTTGAACTAAGTCTGATCTGCTTCTGTTAGTTCCAATCCTGCTCTCATACTGCTGAATAATCTTTGCTAATCTGCTATCCGCTTGCTTCTTGTGGCCATTAACGGTCTCTGCTCTACTTGACCCACAGAATTCCTCCATCACTCTCTGCTGGACTGAGTTGGACTAGCTATTCAAGGTCCTGTTACTGCTTCCAATCTTATGTGCTCCTCTTTGCCCTGCAGCTGTTCCTTAGACCATCTCCCTAATCTGCACTGATCAACATTTTCAATCGATTTATAAAATGTATATGGCTAATAACTACAGGCTAGAATTTCCTTGGGGTTTCCCTGATCAGCAGAAACCATCAACAGAAATGTTGATAGGATGAGATAAAGTAAGGTGGGAGGAGGCTCGTGTGGAGCATAAACACCAGCATAGACCTGTTGCCCAGAATGGCCTGTTTCTGTGCTGTAAATACTATGTAAAACCCCAGAGAAATGGCATAAATGCAGTTTCTCTGGGGTTTCTGCCAGAGTTACAGCAGGAGGTCGGGGAACGCCAATTGAAATTCTACCCCTGCATCTTTATTTTTATTCCATAATATGCATGACTACTTAATACAGAGTAATGCAAATTGAGAGCTAAACTGCATGACAAATACTTCTGCTGTTGATGCTACGCAAATCATAATCTAGGAGAAGTTTATGTACGTCTCCAAGTCCAATTGATATGTCATTATCCAAAATCTAAGAATGTATATTTTGCTTGCATCCAACATTTCTGAAAACTACAAGGTGAACTCAAAATCCTTGAGTTTGTTTTTAATAATACATGATTACTGATACAGCAAATCAAAGATTATAATCTTGAAATTAATGAACTATCACAAACTAATGCACATAAATCTTTACACATGCTTTATAAATTCACAGCTTTGCATGTTTAGGAACCAATTTGCAAATTTAAGATGAGATTTATAATGGTTTGGAATCTCATTTAAGGTGGGAAATGCATTTTTAAAATTATACATATTATGCCAAGTACTAAAGTAGCATATGGTGTTTTTAACATGTAATGCTTTTGCTCAGTCTCAATCTAACATGTAGAAACTGTTACAGCACCAGCAAATGTAGGCCTTTTGAATTCACACTGTTACCAATTTAGAAAGTTTATTCAGCCACCACCCTGCCGTATCCCTATTAAATGTGCTTGTCTCTTCTATTAATTTCTGCCACTGCAATGGTGATACTTTGAAATCTTCCTCTTTGTTAATCTCACTAATCCTGATAGACCTGACTTGAAGCAAAATACTCATGTTTCAATTTGAATGTTTAAATGTGGAATGTTGCACAAGTTTAGCAAGGCCTCAAGAAGCAAACACCTGGGGGGAGAAATTCATTATAGCCCAGGAATGGGCGGTAACTTTTGAAAAGTTTGAGAATTATTGCCAGACTGCGCGCAAAATTCAGTCTCATTGCACAAAGAAAGGATTAGAGCGCTAAATCAAGCGCTAATGGCCTAGCTCAGTGGCATTAAACTCGAAACGCTGAACAATATCAGGTGCAGTCTAATCACAAGTCATCATTGCCACAGGCTCTTTCCAGTTCTTAAAGGGGAGGTTCATTGATGCTGCAGAACCTCAGTCTCATTGCTGGCTCTGCAGTCGTGTCAGCCAGCAGCAGCAGGACAAGGAGAAGCAGCCGGACGACTCAAGCAGCCATAATGATGGCAGATCCATGGCCCAGGGAGAGAGTCCACAGATTCTACGACCATGCATTGGCGGCTTTGGTGTTCACAGTGGAAAGACGGAGGACGGTGCTCTACCCGGCAAGTGGCAGGAGGCCCTCGCCACATGTCTTCCATGCCATGTGGTGGGAGGTAGCCCAGCAGGTCTCGGGCAGCATTGACTCACACACAGTGCAGGAAGAAATTTAATGACCTTACTTGGGTGGTCAGGGTGAGTCAATGCTTCAATAAATGCTACATAGCACCATCTGAAACACAGTCTTCACACACTACCCAGCACTCACCTACCAACAATCTCTACCTACCAACACTCACACTCACATCTCACACCTTGCACACAATGACAGCTATTCAACTATGACAGGCACATCACCCAAACACATTGCTCCACACTCACTCACATACTTTCCTTTCTCTAGCGGGCCAAGGTGGCTCACAACAGGAGGGAGCAGGAGCCAACGGCAGGCGACAACCTGACAGCCAGCAACTTTCTGAGCTGGAGGAAAGAGTGCTGCAAATCATGGGATGCCAGGTGGTGGGCGCCATGGCCACCGGCGACGTTGACCCCCTTGGGGACAACAATGATATGTTCATCTCTACTCCTTTTTCTCACATCCCACTTCCCCCTCACCCCACAAGCCTTTTGCAATTTCTAGCTAATCATGCTGTATGCATGCTTTTCTCCTTTCCTGCCCACCTCCCCTCACCTTAACGTGAATCTTGTGCCTTTACATTTTCAGATAATAAGCAAGCAGCTGAGCAGCTTGTCCCTGAGGGCACCGTTGAGAGCGAGGCGGGTGAAGAAGAGGAGGAAGAACACACCGCATTACTGCATGTCTCACCCGCAGGCACCAGCTCAAATACTGGCACTACGTGTTCTTTAGAGGCTAGTATAGTAGCGGGATCTGCACAGGGTGAGACACCGGGGACGAGTGGGCTGCAGCAAGGCCAGGGGGAGAGGGTAGCTCGGGAGCCAGCTCCCCGGAGGGCAAGTCCGTGCACGGGTTCTGCTGCACAGGACACAGATGAGGACCTCGATGGGGAGGCCTCTAGAAGAAGGGTGATGGGCATGCACTCCGAGATGATAGGTGCAATGGCAAGAGTGCCCGAGAGCCTCTCAGCAATGGTAAGGAGCATGGAGGAGTCCGCCTCCAACATTGCACAGAGCTCTGCACGCACCATGGAGCCCATCATTTCCAGTCTGCAAAGGATGGTAGACTTCCAGAGAGACCGTGGTGACCTAGACCTGATGGGCGATCTGGCAGCTTCCATTGCAGCACAGGCGGAAGCGACGCAACATCTTAGTGCTGTAATGCAGTCTATGCTTGATAGCATTCAATCTGACACTGTTCTCATGCAGTCTCAGCTTGCTGCCACACAAGCTCCGACTGCTGCCATCGTGGTTGGGTCTACCATGGTCGACCAGGGCTTTCACGGTGTCGCAGCAGGCCAGCAATCTGTGCTCCAACAGATTGCTAGGGATGCTGAGGTGCTGCCCTGGGGGAGTGCTAGTGGGTCAGTGGAGCAGGAAGCTGCTGTCATCTCCCAGGATGACAGCATTCCTGCGCCCACCACTGGCACTCCGCCATTGCCCTTGTCGCTGTCTGTCATCCAGCCAGCCCAGACTGTTGCTGCCCATGCTAAGGTGGTGCAGTCTACAGCCGGGCCTTCCAGGCCCAGAGCTGGTCGAGGGCGTCCTGCAAGGCCATCTGAAGTCTCCCACACAGACACTTAGCAGCCTTCCACCCGCTGTGCTGCAGCCACTGGGACAACACTTCGTAGGAGCACTAGAGTAGGCAAAGGCACTGTAACGAGAGACACTAAGGGATTGCACAAGGGTGAATAGTTAATGTTGTTGTAAATATGTGTTCACTGATTATTGATAAATTTATTAATTCAGTTTGGATTATTTTATGGTGTCTCTCATTTTAGCTTTGCGCTATGATATGGCCTGCGACAGGAATGGAATGATGGGGATATGGTGAGCAACGGGGATCTGGGGTTTAATTTATTGGAACTGCAGTCTGATGAGCCGGTCACGAACTGCCCTTCCGGAAGGCCGATTGAGTGGCTGCCTCCTCCTTCGCTCCTGTTCCTCCTCCTCCTCATCTTCCTCTTCCTCCTCATCCTCCTCCTCTTCCTTTTCCTCCTCCTGAGGTGGTCCCGCAATCCCTGGTGGCAAGGGCTGGGCCCTCATAATGGCCAATTTGTGGAGCATGTAGCAGACCGCCACGAAATGGGACACCCGCTCAGCAGAGTACTGGAGGGCTCCTCCCAAGCAGTCAAGGCAGCGGAACTATTGTTCGAGCACCCCGATGATCTGTTCGATGATGTTCCTGATGGTGGCATGACTCTCATTATATGAGTGCTGGGCAGGAGTGTTGGGGCTGCGGAGGGGAGTCATGTGCCAAGTGGAGAGCAGATAGCCCTTGTCTCCGACCAGCCAGCCGCGAACTTGACGTGGTGGCTGGAAAAGTGCTGGCGCAGGATGAAGGCATCGTGGCTGCTGCCAGGATAGTGGGCATTGACATTGAGGATTCGCTGTCTGTGGTCGCACATGAACTGCACATTAAGTGAGTGGTAGCCTTTGCGGTTACAGAAGATCTCAGGATTGTTATGCGGTGCCTGCAAAGCCACGTGGGTGCAGGGAATGGTGCACCATGGGGAAGCCCGCTATCCTGGCAAAGCCACATGCACGTTCATCCTGTGTCTCTCTGGTGATGGGAAAGGAAATGTAATCTCTTCTCCTACTGTACGGAGCCTCTGTGACCTCCCAGATGCAGCGATGGACAGAGAACTGTGAGATGTTAGCTATATCTCCTGTTGCAGACTGGAAGGATCCGCTGGTGAAGAAATTGAGGGCCACAGTGACCTTGACTGCCATTGAGAGCGCTGTGGTCACCCTGATCTGAGGCTCGAGGTCTGGTTGCAGGAGGTGGCAGAGTTCTGTGACCACCTCCTTGCTGAAGTGGAGCCTTCTAATACACTGCTCCTCTCTTAATTGGAGGTAGGAGAAGTGCTCTCAGAATACCCTTGAAGGGTAAGGCCTCCTGTTGAGAGCCCTCATGGCCCTTCTCCTTCCTCTGGCCACATGTTCCAATCTTTCTCGCTGCCTCCGCTCCCTCAACAATAGATCTTGGAGGACGAGGGCGACTGCCAGTACAGCCCGCATTAATGTAAGCAAGTGTAGCACCTTGATATGTTGTGAGAATAAATGTAACTAATTGTTAGTAGCCACAACACTCCTGATACTAAACAACCTTTAAATGACTGAATTAAACTGTTGCACAATGTCAAACTGACAGGGAAGCAGTGAAACAGCACTAACCTGACAGCTGCGACTCATTACTCATGATCGCTTTAAGTAGTGCCCCTGGAGCTGCATCCGCCTGCTTGATGCCTCCTCTCTCTGTCGCTGTCAGGGCGAGGCACTAAGGTAGGGTGCGACAATGAATTTTGCAGATCGGGCGCTCAGTGAGCGTTGCAGGGAGCCTGGCACTGAGGTCCCCAGCATTAACTTGTAGCGGCAGCGATACGGGGGGCCAGATTTGGCGTGCGTCGCTAGATTTGCCTCGCCCCAGCGCTACTGCCTCAGCGCCCTGTTAGCGCCCCCGCCAGGTGCTAACTGGAGTCCCTAGCCAACTGAATTCCCCCCCCCCCCGACATTTTACCCACTTTTCACTAATGTTTGTTGATTTATTTTGGACAAAGCCATGTCAGCCAGTAGCACCTTTGCCTCTGAGTCAGAAGGTTGTGGTTTGAAGTCCCACTCCAGAGCCTTGAGCACAAAAATTTAACTGACACTCCAGTGCAGTATTGAGGGAGTGCTGCACTGTCGGAGGTGCCGTCTTTTGGATGAGACCTTAAACCGAGGCCCCGTCTGTCCTCTCAGGTGAACGTAAAAGATCCTATGGCACTATTTCGAAGAAGAGCAGGGAAGTTATCCCGGTGTCCTAGCCAATATTTATTCCTCAATCAACATCACTAAAACAGATTATCTGGCCATTATCACATTGCTGTTTGTGGGAGCTTGCTGTGTGCAAATTGGCTGCCGCGTTTCCCACATTACAACAGTGACTACATTTCAAAACTATTTAATCAGCTATAAAGTGCTTTGGGATGTCCAGTGGTCATGAAAGGCGCTATATAAATGCAAGTCTTCTTTCTTAAATAAAATTCCTCAGAGGAGCACTAAATATGGATGACCAGCCTTCTAGTGCTTTTTTAACAACATTACACCACTTTTTACTTATATCTACTTTTCCAGGAATAGTTTCAAAAACTTTCCCAACAAGAGGTATAAAGCGTTTTGGTCTATAGTTTCCAAGTATATCTCTTGATCTTTGATGTAATCGAGTTATATGAGCTACGTTACATCATTAGGAATCTTACATCCTAGGATCCATGATCCTGGCCTCAACCCCTAGGTGGCTGCCATTTAACCCTTCAGTCTTACCAGATATACCTCCACCAACCCTACGCCAGATCCTTCCGAGCTTCGGGTAAGCAGGAACTCCTGATGTAAGGATTACTCAATTCTCGGCCCACAAGGCTATCCTGGAAACTACTGTGCATGGCTAAGATCTACCATATCTGAGTCCTGGGCTAACCTCGAGCTCTTCTGGCAAGGATTGAGCTGGATGAGCTGCAGATTTTCATAGCTGTTATTCAGGAACAATAATGCTATTGTTAAATTGTCAAGATTTTAAAAAAGTACCTGGCCAAAACTCCTTTGGTGTTAAAATAATTTCTCACAACGTTCATGGTTGTCAGATGCAAGCAATTTAGGCTTGAGAGAAACATTATAAAAGAACAAAAAATATGAATTTGAGGTAATTGTTCATTTCATCCAAGCACCAGCTTCTGCAGAAAGGCAATGCATAACTATTAGGAGGGACTAACTGACAATAGACCAGGCTATGAAGTCTAGGCATTACATAGCAAAAAACGTATTACCAATAACACCAAAACAAAAGAATGGGTAGATAACAACAGGGAGAACATCCTAGTAAGCACTGTTCATTTGAATTGATTTTAAGCTTCAGTGCGACAAAGGTAAAACAATCCAGTGGCAAATTTCCCCTCATATGTTATGAAAACTGCAGTTACACTGACCAAGAAGAAATGTCAATTCATTTTTACTGTAGTATTTTTGGAACTGATGCATGAATTTTCAACATCTTTCATATGAGACGTTAAACCGAGGCCCTGTCTGTCCTCTCAGGTGGATGTAAAATATCCCATGGCACCATTTCGAAGAAGAGCAGGGGAGTTATCCGCCGATGTCCTGGCCAATATTTATCCCTCAATCAACATCACTAAACAAACAAATTATCTTATCATTATCACATTGTTGTTTGTGGGACTTTGCTGTGCGCACATTGGCTGCTGTGTTTCCTACATTACAACAGTGACTGCACTTCAGAAGTACTTAATTGGCTGTAAAGTGCTTTGGGACGTCCTGAGGCCATGAAAGGTGCTGTATAAATGCAAGTCTTTCTTTATGATCTGTAGATAATTAAAATGAGCATTATCAAGATAAAACTGTAGTGCAAATGACAGCATATTTAAAGAATTAAAAGTTACCTGAAATTTGATAAGAAAGGGAGTGATGGCTGAAAATAGCCAATGTACTCCACACTAAACTATCAGTTTACTATTACTCTTCTAATGAAAGAAAATTGGGTGAGATTGGTGAAGAAAATTCTTTGAAATGTTTGTTGTCAGGAAGTATGCATAAAGAGACTATTAAACCATACTTTGACATTCAAGGATGTTTTAAGACTTGATAACTAAAGAAGTCCTAGTCTGTGATTAAAAGGAAAATTGAATGGTACATTTTCATCTACCAAATTTGTCAAGTAATCAAAATTGAACAGCATAGGAAAGCTGGTCCACCAATGATCTTTGACAGATGGTGGTAATTAACATTTCTGAACCATTTCATGAGTAGTGCATCTGGAATGCTACTAAAAATACCTTTGTTAAATATCTTTCTTGTTAAGCCAAGTTTTGATATAAACTCAAATTCATCACTGTGTGAATATTTCTAATTTTCCCATCATGCACTTTGCAAAAATAATATAGATGTAAAAGTCCTGAGCTTAGTACAAATCTATCGCACTTAAAAATCACTCTAAAACTGAATGATTGTAAAAAAATTAAAAAGGAGAAAGGAAGTCAGTCCGTTTCACACCACGTCCAATTTTCTTTCCCATTAACTAGAAAAGAAAACCAGGCATGGTGTAAATTGGGTTGATGATTCTCTATGAGCCTGTTTCGTGCTACTGGTGTTTACCAATTTCACCACCAAAGATTTGTATGGGTTCAGCTGTCAGTATCTTACCTACTTATCATAGAAGGTATATTACCTCATGCCAATGGTTTGGGATTTTCACAGAAAAATGGACAGCATCGGACAGAATCACAGAATGCTAACCCCAAAGGCTGATAAAAATCCTGGAAAATTCCAGTAACCCTTGTAATGAAAACAGAAATTACTATTCAGACACCCTAAACCAATGGACCTGCTTATTACTTCTTAAGACCTCCTCAGAAGACGAACACGGGACACAACCAACAGAGTACCCTACGTCGTCCAGTACTTCCCCGGAGCGGAAAAACTACGCCATGTTCTTCGCAGCCTTCAACATGTCATCGATGACGACGAACACCTTGCTAACGCCATCCCCACGCCTCCACTACTCGCCTTCAAGCAGCCGCCTAACCTCAAAAGTACCATCGTTCGCAGCAGATTACCCATCTTTCAGGAGAACAGCAACCAAGACACCACACAACCCTGCCACGGCAACCTCTGCAAGACATGCCAAATCATGGACACAGATACCATCATCACACGTGAGGACATTACCCACCAGGTACACGGTACATACTCATGTGACTCGGCCAACGTTGTCTACCTGATATGTTGCAGCAAAGGATGCTCCAGAGCATGGTACATCGGCGAGACCATGCAGACACTGAGACAACATATGAACGGACACCGTGCAACAATCGCCAGGCAGGAGGGTTGCCTCCCAGTCGGGGAACACTTCAGCAGCCAGGGGCATTCAGCCTCGGATCTGCGGGTAAGCGTTCTCCAAGGCAGCCTTCGAGATACACGACAGCGCAAAATCATAGAGAAGAAACTGATAGCCAAGTTCCGCACTCATGAGGATGGCCTCAATCGCGATATCGGGTTCATGTCACGATACAGAACGTGACTTGACATCATGGCCGGTCTTCCCAGGTGTTTTTTTTTAAAAAGACTAACACAAGAACCTACACAAATTGACAGGATATGCAGCCAGCAGGTGGTTTGACACGTTGGACCCCCTGGGACACATCTCATTGTCTTGGCTGTGCTCTTTGATGTAGGGAAAGATGTGAATAGATTTTGTCTGTGTTTAAATTGTGAATTCTGGGAGATTCTCTCACTGCTAACTTACCTGACGAAGGAGCGAACTGCTCCGAAAGCTTGTAAAATTAAATAAATCTGTTGGACTATAACCTGGTGTTGTGCGACTTCTCATTCTTAAGAGTAGAGGACACAACAGCAATTGTCCTTTGGAAAATATTCAGGTAGGCAATAGCCAAATATGTGTTTGTTGAATATTTGAAGATAGGATACTTTTCAGTGAAATCTGTAGAAAACATGGGCACTACGAATGTCCTTGGAGGCCCAAAATGGTGTCCGTGGTGCGCACGCACACTTCTGGTGCGAGTCGCATCAGATGCCATATTGATGAGAGTGTTAGCGCGCTCAGTGAGCGTCCGCCGGAAGTCTGCAGAGTACACAGATCATGATGTCAATCAGCGTGCAACGCTCATTTGATGCCAGCAGTGCCATTTTGGAGCTCAACGCTCTAGTTAAAGCCCTCTCTTAAGCTCGCACAGCTGAACACGTGTACAGAAGCAGGAAAGATACCCAACCAGCGCTATTTAAAAGGATCATTAACTACTTACATGTTAGTTGCTGGTTTATTTCTTCTGGCTGTTGATACGATTCTACAAGTGTTTGGTGCTTTCTATAGTTGTTTCAAGTTACAAAAGTCTACAGGGAGTAGTGAGGCACGTTCTGAAGGACTTTTTCCTGATTTCAAGGCTTCTGCACAAACCACTTGCTGACAGACATGGGTGCACGAGTAAGAATTCCCCTTGGAATACAGCATGACTTGGAGAATGAACAGAGGGCACACAGAGCAGTACTAGCTGCTGGATGAGGGAGGAGGAGGGGGCGAAGGGCTCTCAGCAGGAGGCCATATATGCCCAGTGTGATGAGGGAGCAATTCTCCAACCTGAACCTCAGCGAGGAACAATGTGTGAGATGTCTACGCTTCAGTAAGTACGCCTCACTAAAATCTACCACCTGCTGCAGCCACAACTGCAACCTCAGAGCAGGGCAAGAACCGTATTGCCAGTGGCTGTGAAGGTGACAGTGGAGATGAACTTTTATGCGTCGGGCTCCTTCCAGGCTGGAGCTGTAGATATTTGCAACATCTCGCAGTTTGCCGTCCACTGTTGTGTCATGGAGGCCACTGAGGCTCTCTATTCAAAGAGAGCTGATAACATTTCATTCTCTCTTGCCAGAGAGCAGCAGCTTTGCTAGGACTGCAGGCTTCTCCATGGTGCAGGGTGCCATTGACTGCATGCACGTCGCTTTGCGGGTGCCGCATGTCAACTCTGACATGTACCGCAACCGAAAGGGATTCCACTCCGTCAACTTTCAGCTAGTAGAATCATAGAATCATAGAAAGTTACAGCACGGAAGGAGGCCATTTCGGCCCATCGTGTCCGTGCCGGCCAACAAAGAGCTATCCAGCCTAATCCCACTTCCCAGCTCTTGGTCCGTAGCCCTGCAGGTTAGAGCATCCCAAGTGCACATCCAAGTACTTTTTAAATGTGGTTAGGGTTCCTGCCTCTACCACCCTTTCAGGCAGTGAGTTCCAGACCCCACAACCCTCTGGGTGAAGAAATTTCCCCTCAAATCCCCTCTAAACCTTCCCCCAATTACTTTAAATCTGTGCCCCCTGGTTTTTGACCCCTCTGCTAAGGGAAATAGGTCCTTTCTATCCACTTTATTTAATGCCCCTCATAATTTTATACACCTCAATAAGGTCTCCCCTCAGCCTCCTCTGTTCCAAGGAAAACAGACCCAACCTATCCAGTCTTTCCTCATAGCTAAGATTCTCTACTCCCGGCAACATCCTTGTAAATCTCCTCTGTACCCTCTCTAGTGCAATCACATCTTTCCTGTAATGTGGTGACCAGAACTGCACGCAGTACTCTCGCTGAGGCCTAACTAGTGTTTTATGCAGTTGAATCATAACCCCCCTGCTATTGTATTCTGTGCCACGGCTAATAAAGGCAAGCATTCCGTATGCCTTCTTAACCACCTTATCTACCTGGCCTGCTACCTTCAGGGATCTGTGGACATGCACTCCAAGGTACCTTTGTTCCTCTACACTACTCAGTGTCCTACCATTTAATGTGTATTCCCTTTCCTTGTTAGCTCTCCCCAAATGCATTACCTCACACTTCTCCGGATTGACTTCCATTTGTCACTGTTCTGCCCACCTGACCAATTTATTGATATCTTTCTGCAGTCTACAGCTTCCTTCTTCAGTATCAACCACACAGCCGATTTTATTATCATCTGCAAACTTCTTAATCACACCCCCTATATACAAGTCTAGATCATTGATATATACCAAAAAAAGCAAGGGACCTAGTACTGAGCTCTGCGGAACCCCACTGGAAACAGCCTTCCAGTCACAAAAACACCCATCAACCATTACCCTCTGCTTCCTGTCTCCGAGCCAGTTTTGAATCCAACTTGACACTTTGCCCTGGATCCCATGGGCTTTTAACTTCGTGACCAGTCTGCCATGTGGAACCTTATCAAAAGCCTTGCTAAAGTCCATATACACTACATCAAACGCACTACCCTCATCTACCCTCCTTGTTACCTCCTCAAAAAATTCAATCAAGTTTGTCAGACACGACCTTCCCTTAACAAATCCGTGCTGACTATCCTTGATTAATCTGTGTCTTTCTAAATGAAGATTTATCCTGTCCTTCAGAATTCTTTCCAATAATTTTCCCACCACTGAGGTTAGGCTGACTGGCCTGTAATTACTCGGTCTATCCTTTTCTCCCTTTTTAAACAAGGGCACCACATTAGCAGTCCTCCAGTCCTCCAGCACCACACCTGAAGCCAGAGAGGATTGAAAAATGATGGTCAGGGCCTCTGCTATTTCCTCTTTTGTTTTGCTTAACAGCCTGGGATACATTTCATCCGGGCCTGGGGATTTATCCACTTTTAAAGCTGCTAAACCCCTTTTAATACTTCCTCTCTCACTATGTTTATTTCATCTAATATTTCACACTCCTCCCCCCGATAGCAATGTCTGCTTCACCCCTCTCCTTTGTGAAAACAGACGCAAAGTATTCATTAAGAATCCTACCGACGTCTCCCGTATCCACACACAGATTACCCTCATGATCTCTAATAGGCCCTACCCTTTCTTTAGTTATCCTCTTACTCTTAATATATTTATAAAACATCTTTGGGTTTTCCTTGATTTTACTTGCCAAGAATTTTTCATGCTCTCTCTTTGCTTTCCTAATATCCTTTTTAATTGCACCCCTGCACTTTCTATACTCCTCTAAAGATTCTGGAGTATGTAGCCCTTGGTATCTGTCATACACCTCCCTTTTTTTCTTTATCCTACCCTATATGTCTCTAGACATCCAGGGGGCTCTAGATTTGTTAGTCCCACCTTTTTTCTTTAAGGGCACATATTTGGTCTGAACCCCTCGGATCTCCTCCTTGAATACCTTCCACTGCTCTGACACTGATTAACTTTCAAGTATCTGTTTCCAGTCCACTACGGCTAAATCCCCTCTGAGCTTAGCAAAATTTGCTTTTCCCCAATTTAGAATTTTTATTCCTGGTCTATCCCTGTCCTTTTCCATAACTACCTTAAAGCTAACAGAATTATGGTCACTAGCACCAAAATGCTCCTCCCCTGATACGCCTTCTACCTGCCCAGCTTCATTCCCTAAAACTAAGTCCAGAACCGCCCCCTCCCTTGTTGGGCTTGCTGCATACTGGCTAAAAAAGTTCTCCTGGATGCATTTTAGGAATTCTGCACCCTCTATACCCTTCACATTAATTTTATCCCAGTTAATATTGGGGTAGTTGAAATCCCCCACTATTACTGCCCTATAGTTTTTGCACTTCTCAGAAATTTGTCTACATAGTTGTTCTTCTATCTCCTTCTCACTATTTGGGGGTCTGTAGTACACTCCCAGCAGTGTGATCGCCCCTTTTTTGTTTTTCAATTCGACCCATATGGCCTCGTTTGATGATCCCTCCAACATATCATCCCTCCTCACAGCTGTAATAGTTTCCTTAATCAATACCCCCCCCCCCCCATCCCTTTTTACCTCCCTCTCTATCCCGGCTGAAAATCCTGTAACCAGGAATGTTGAGCTGCCATACCTGCCCCTCTTTCAGCCACGTCTCTGTAATAGCTATATTATCATAGTCCCAAGTATCTACCTGTGCCCTCAGCTCATCTGCCTTGTTCGCTATACTCCTTGCATTGAAGTATATACCATTTAGTACAGGCAAACCTCCTTGTTGACTACTATCTAGCCCTTGATTTCTCTGTCCTTCCAATTTACTTTTTTTTTTCCAATTCCAGTTTTTCTTCCCTCCCTATTGACTCTATACTTAGGTTCCCATCCCCCTGCCAAGCTAGTTTAAACTTTGACTTGCATGGTGTGCAACCATAGGCAGTGAATCATGCAAGTCAAATCCCGGTATCCTGGCAGCAGTCACAATGCCTTCATTCTGCAGCAGTTCACTGTGCCATCTGCATTTGAGTCACCATGGCAAACCAAAGGGGGGCTACTGGGTGACAAGGGCTACCCGCTGATGATATGGCTGATGACTCCGGTGCGCAACCCATGCACACGTGGGCAGCATGCATACAATGAAAGCCATGCTGCCACATGAAATGTGATAGAGTACACCATGTGCTGAAACAACAATTCTGCTGCCTGGACCACTTTGGAGGAGCCCTGAAGTACTCGGCAGAGCAGGCGTCAAGATTTTGTGATGGTCTGCTGCATGCTGCACAACCTCACCATCATGAGGACACAGCCCTTGCCACCAGCTGTACGGCGAGCAGCAGGAGGAGGAGAAGAGAAGGAGGAGGAGGAGCAAGAGGAAGGGAGGAGGCAACCTATGCAGCCCCTTCCTAGCCAGGCTGTCCGTGAAGAACTCATCCGAGTGTGATACAAATAAATGTAACCCCAATTTCCCATTCACCAGCAGTCCTACACCTTACCTTCATTGACCATCACAGCGCCCACTTGGCCACAATGCAAAAATAAAAGCCAACACAAAATAAATATTCCAAACAAAAATTTATAAATGAAATCATGCCATATTGCATACAAATGTAAACTGATCACCCTTGTGATTTCCCTTAGTGCCTGTCTTCTGTGTGCCTTTGCCTGTTCTAGTGCTCCTACGCTGTGCTACCCCAGTGGCTGCAGCATGGCTGATGGAAGGCTGCTGTCTTTCATTTGGAGAGACTACAGATGGCCTTGCAGGATGACCTCGAGCAGCTCTGGGCCTAGAAGGCCCGGCTTAGACTGTACCATCTCGGCATGAGTGGCAGCAGTCTGGGCTGGCTGGCTAACAGGCGACTGCAAGGGCACTGGTGGAGTGACAGCAGTGGGAGGACGAATGTTGTCATCCTGAAAGAGGACAGCAGGTTCGTGCTCCACGGAGCCACTGCCACTCCCCCAGGGCGGCACCTCAGCAATCCTAGTAATTTGTTGGAGGACAGATTGCTGGACTGCTGTGATGCCCTGGAAGCCCCATTGAACAGTGGTATCCAGAGCCATGATGACAGCAGTCTGAGCTTCCACTGCAGCACTCAGACTTATGGTTGCTGCTGCTTGTGCTGCAATGGAAGCTGAGACATCGGCCATCGGACGCTGCTTCATGGTTGCATCCACAAGTATGCAAATAGAGTTGGCCATCACTTCCATGCTGGAAAGGATGGGCTCCAAGCTCTGCGCAAAGCCCTGTGCCAAGTTGATGCCAGACTCTTCCATGCTCCTTGACAATGCACACAGGCTTTCTGGCCAGCTTCCCAATGCACCAAGCATTTCATTGTGCAGACCCATCAGTGTTCTTCTGTAGGCTGCCCCATCAAAGTGTTCATCTGAGCCTGCTGCAGCAGAACACGAGTGTGACCTCCCCCTCTGGTGTGCAATCCTTGCCCCCTGCCCTGGTGGCCAGTTTCTCACCACGTGCAGATCCCACTCTATGCGATCCTCTAAATTACGCGCAGTGTCAGTATCTGAGCTGGTGGCTATGAGAGTGAAATCGAGTGACAGTGAATCTTCATCATCACCATCTTGTTGCTCCTGTTTCTTTAACACCACTGCCTGGCCAGTTTGCAGTTCTTGGGTATCTGAAAGGAGAAAGGCACAAGGGTATGGTTGTGGTGAGGGGAGAGGGGGGGGGGGGGGGAAGCAAGAGGTGCATGTTTACACCATCTGCAGCTTGTAAATCAGAAGAGATTGTGGGATAAGGAGGAAGTGGGATGTGAGAAGGAAGATTAGGTATGAGGATACCATCATCTTCTATGGTTTCAGCCCTGCTGCTGGCCATGGCCTCAGCAATGTCCATTCCAATAATGGCAAGCACCGTCTCCTCCATTGGGGTTAGAACATGGAAGCACACATGTCCCCCGCCAGTTAGCTCCTGCTGCCTCCAGTTGTTGCACCACCTTGTCCTGCAGGAGAGAGGGAAGTACATCAGTGAGTGTTGTCTAAACAGTTTGGGTGATGTGGCTGTCTTGGTTGTGTTTTCAAGCTGTGAGATGTGGGTGTGAGGCTTGCAGCACTGCTAAGTGTGTGAGGGTGAGGTGAAGCATATATGCTACGTCTGAGTCCAGACTGATAGAGATTGATGATAGGTGAGTGATGGGGCTGTGGTGCAATGAGCAGTTGCTGAGGTTAGTAGTGCAGTTGGTGGGAAATGGCATTTGAAGATGCATTCATTGACCTTGACCACTCGTGTGAGGTCATTTAACTTTTTATGGCACTGCATCCAGGTCCTCGATGCTTGACTCCCAGCATTGACCACCACAATTATCTGCTCCTAGTGCTTTTAGCTGGAGGGCCTGCTGCCCCTTGTGGATACAGAACATCTCTCCTCCTTTTCACCTCCTCCACCAAGACCTCCAATAGAGTGTTGTAAAACCTTGGAGCCCGCGCTCTCCCATGTTGTGCCATTATTGAGTATTCCATACATCAGAATCAATTGTAGAACGACTTCCACCACCTGCTCCAGCCAGATTGCACCTCCCCTTTAATAGATGCAGGCTGGCTTTAAATACTGCAGGCTAGCTTTAAGTGGTGCTAGCCTCTCATGATTTTGAGGCCCTTCCGATGCGTGCAGCCAATGAACAGCGCGGTTAATGCTGGCAGCATTCTACAATCATGGAAATGAGCAGGCAGCACGAATTTGGCATGCTGCCTGCATCACATTGAACGGGTGCAGGTTAATCGAGCATCGCGATCCCCATGTCTGTTATCGAGGGCTATTGATTTTAGCCCCCGGACTCTAATATTTTCGTCTGAGCATTAGTTTTAGTGAATCTGTAAGTACTAGTAACATATTTACAGATTTGCTGCAACTAACGTGAATTTTTTTTCCACTATGATGTGGTGACCTTTGCTGAGGCTGTGGTATCCTTGTTTGATTAAAAAAAATCCCTTATAACTTTTAAGTAACTTGGAAAGGGAACTTTTTCCTCACCCACTTAATACTGATTTAAAAATATTGCCTTGGGCAGTAAGTTTACTTTGAATGGTTTTAATGCTATTCTGCAGTTCACAGTGTAAACAGTTATAAATGATCTCAGCTAGTAAACTAAAATACCAATTTAGTCAGTTATTAGAGCGGGTCATGCAGACTTTTGTTAGTCTGCTGCTTTTCAATAGTTTAAAACCTATGTCCAATTGCACCGGAAATTATAGCACAACCAGGTTTTACTATTGCTACCAAAGCAAATGCAGCATTTCTAGTCAATTGTAAATTATATTTCCTTTCAATAGTATCAAACATCATTTTCAATGAGTTGAAACAGAACAAATTGGAAATGTGAGCACAAAGGAAGAGGATATTAGGAGAAAGCCATAAGCAGATGAAAGTTGTATGGGTCAGGGATGATAATTTAGTATTTGTTTAGCAACAATGTCCAAGATGATTTAATCTAATCAGGGATTCATAGATGTAAGCCAAATTCTACCTCAGGGACTTCCTGTAATTCTTCCAGTAATCTAAGAACAATAGCAGTCATTAATTGCTTTCACACAGGGCCTTTCCAGGCACCTGCAGGAGATTATAGTCCTATTGCTCTAAATAGCATGTCCACCTGCACTCAGGTGGTGTTTGGGAGGCTTGACAGGTTATGCATTTCTCTTGAAGTGTGAAGAAACAATTGCCCACAAAGTGAGGATTTTCTGGCACTGCAGGCTTTTTCAGAGTGCTGAATGTGGGTATCATCAAATAATCCAATGGCACTGTCACAAATTTTGAGTCTACACTAGTTATTCTCCTGACTTCATTGTCTCCTACACTCAGATTTTCCTTTACTACCCAATAATATGGTAGTATGACCTTGGTGCTGTAACAAAAAGACCCCTCGTTGTTTGTGATACTGTGATCGTGCATGTGCCCCATGTACATTTCTCCTATTTTCTGGAAGGTGGGGGTGGGGGGGAATGATTGATAAGCACTCGTGAGATGTGGCCCAAAATCAAGAGACTGCTTTATTTTATATGTAATACGTGAACAAACAGCTTTCAGTGAAATTCAATCTAATTCGTCCTGCTCCTTGTAACATCAAAAATAATTTATTATAGAGAACTAGGTCTAACTTAGTTTTACAAATCTGTACTCACTGAAGTGACTGCCACTAACCTTAGCAAACTGTTTTCTTTTCTAGCCAGAGGAAACCAAAGACTTGAAGTTTGACCCCTTCCTCAGCTCTCAGTGTCAATGATTGGCTCATTCACTGCCAATCAAAAGTAGTATTTCTCCCCACCCCACATTCTTCATGTGAAATTCATAGCAATACATTGTCTGGCCCACTAGGCTTCCTGCTGAGCTAAATAAAAGAAAGTCATTCTATCATTACCTCCAGTTTATCTCCAGAATGTACGAACAAACCGTATTGTCTCAAACTGATATGGTATGCAAGAAACACAATGCTGTTAACCACTTCATCTGGTCTCAGGTCCTGGATCTAATCCACATCTCCAAATAGCCTGTGTGTTGTGGGGGAGTTCACCACTTTTACTTTTTATTTGTTCTCTGGTTATTGGCAACACTGGCAAGACAGCACTTATTACCCATCTTTAGTTGCCCTGACAGCATTAAGAATCAACTAAATTGTGTGAAACCTTGAGTCACATATAGGCCAGACCAGGTAGTGTTGGCAGGTTCTCTTCCCTGAAGCACATTAGTGAAAAGTTTGAGTTTTACAACAATCTGGCAAATTTCATGGTCAGTTCCAGATATGTTGAATTTAATTTCACATCTTCCTATGGTGGGATTCTGAACTAATGATCTCTGGGTTGCTAGTCCAGTACCATAGCCACTAGGCTACTGTACCCATGGTGCTGAATTTAACTTAATAGCAATATATTAATATCAATTATTGCAAAATTCCTTCTAGGTCAAATAGACAAAAATCTTAAAACCATCTCGGCACGTACTATCAGTAAGTTTTCATTTCCTTAACATACAAATGTTCAGCAATCCCACAAGTCTAATTATGCACGTGTCTGCAAAGTTCTCAATCTTCATCACCTTCACTCTTACCATCTTTTATGTTTACTTCGTTTGGACGGGATAACTAATTTCAAGGGTTGCTTTTAGCAAGCCACAGGAATAACTTGAAATCATGGCTCATGATCTTTCTACACCATTTCTAAACATGACTATACTGGACTCATAATGTATGTGGTCTATTGTTGAATTACTTTTGATCTGTTTAAATACTAATTTGGGAGCCTTGATCACTCAGGTGCTGCTGTGCAGAATGAGCCATTCAAAGTGTGGTACATGCTGGCTAACCTATGAGCAATATCAACAACATATGGAGATATTAGAACAGGTGACCAAAAGTTTGATCAAAGAGGTAGGTTTTAAGGAACATCTTAAAGGAGGTAGAGAGGCAGAGAGGTATAAGGAGTAAATTCTAGAGCTTAGGGCCTAGGCAGCTGAAGCCACTGTCGTCAATGGTGCAGCAATGAAAATTGGGAATGCGGAAGAGGCAGAATTAGAGGAGCGCAGAGATCTTGGATGGATGTAGGGCTGGAGGAGATTACGGAGATAGGGAGGAGGGGCGAGGCCACGAAGGGATTTGAAAACAAGGATGAGCATTTTAATATTGAGGCATTGCCAGAACGGAAGCCAATGTAGGTCAGCGAGTACAGAGGTGATGGGTGATCGGGACTTGGTGCGAGTTAGGATATGGACAGCAAGATTTTGGATGAGCTCAAGTTTATGGAGGATTCAAGGTGGGAGGCCGGCCAGGAGAGCATCGAAATAGTCAGGTCTAGAGGTAACAAAGGCATGGATGAGGGTTTCAGCAGCAGATGAGCTGAGGCAGGGGCAGAGATGGGTGATGTTATCCTCCCTCATGTCACTGAAAAATAAAGTTGTACTTTTATTATGGATGTAGTGGACCTCCAACAATCTGCATTAGGGAGTGATGCCCGAGCATTGGCTAGGAAGATTTCCAACAACTTCATTTCAATGGAAGGAGTTTCCCTTATCATCATGACACCTCAGCCTACTATATTAATAGTTCCAAACTTTAGTTGTAATTTTATGTCACATACAACATGCTGTGAAATACAATATGTATAAGCTGCTGCTACTTGCACAGGAGAGTCACATTGTATTATAATCAGATCATCATATGTGTAACTTAAACTAACCAAAATGGCAAAGGAGCAATATATATATATTTTAATCCACATATGAATGGACTTGCATCCAATCAATATATTATTACCAAATGAAATAAATATGCTAAGATATTTGATAAGTAGTTTCTTTGTATCTAAATAATGCATTATATTGTTTTTATTTTGAAGTTTTATCCCATGAAACCTTTGTATTTCTTCAAAATGAATACCTAGTTCTTATATTTGTAACTCATGAAAATACCCTCTGCTGGTAGAAGAATTTGTATTTATATCGAGCCTTTCATGACCTTAAGATGTCCAAAGTGCTTAATAACCAATGAAGTATTTTATTGAAGTGCAGTCACTGTTATAATGTAGGCAAAAGGTAGTACCAGTAGAAGATCTGTTCACTCATATTCAACTTGGGTTGTAACATTATAGAGGATCAATGGCACTCAATGAAGCTTGTGCACCAAGGCAAGGAACAAATTGAACTATTGCCTTGAAGGCTTCAGAAGTAGTAAGTATCACTACAGACAGATCAGTTACTGGAGAGTAATTTACTCTTTGTGATGTCCCAAGCTTTGGACTATTGTAGTTTGCAGCAGTTGAAAGCAGCCACCGATTTAGCTGAATCCAGAATGAATACAATTTCTCACCTCAGATCTTAAAGCTGACTAATCTCTCTGCCCGATCACAAGCCCTTTTCTCAGACTTTCTCAGAAAGATGACCCCATGTCTAATTCAGCCATAGTCCAAAGTTTTTAAATGCTGTTCTTATGTTGCTGAATTTTACTCCAGATATTAATGGTTGACATTCCTTCCATAATGGACCTTTTGGCAGCCAATTTGAACTTCAACACCTCATGAATCCAGTGATAGAACCTTCACTATTCCCCAACAAATGATCGACAGAATGCTATAACTGCCAAATAAAAGCTTACATATTATGTTGTTGGACCAATACTCTTGCTATGTAGGTATGCCACCAAAATCAGTACCTATTTGCATCTGGTTAGGTGCCTGATACCTGATACCTGAAATGGGTCGACCCAATTATCTTTCCTCCACTGGTTGCACACTCATTTGTGTCATGTTAGAACTGATATGATGGTGCTATTTTAATTGTGTTGGGATGTATGGCACTATTTCTATGCTGGTGTTTGCAGCAGTGATGTTTTATGCTGCAGACAGATAACATGGAATTCCAGATAATCCCACGTTATCTGTAGAGGTAAGAACATATTGGGCTGGATTTTGATACTGGGGTCGGGTTGGTGTCGTGAATCCCACTTTTTGGGTTGTAGATCCGCCTCCATCGAGATGTGGCCAACCCACTGTATTTTCCCTTGATTGACCTTTTTGAGCCCGCCCAGTGGGCTCAGCAGGCCAATTAAGGGCCACCCGGCAACAGGTGACGTCACAGATTGACATTTCATCTGTCAAGAGCTTTTGACAGATGAAATAGCAGCGTTTGACAGCTCTGTGAAGCTGTCAAACACTGACAATATGATTTCTAACTTGAGTCCTTCCTCTCAGGCTGAGTTAGAAATCATTCCAGCACAGAAAACAGAAGGCTGCAGTTTTTGACAGCACCACGGCTTTTCTGCTTTCTGTGCCGGTGAGATTTCTGACTCCCGAGAACTGAAGGGCTGACACCTGCAGGAGGAAGTTAAGGTAAGTAAAACTTTTTCCCACACTTTGCACTTACCTTACACATTTACCTCTGCACACATGCACCCATCACTCACCTGCCCACCGGACATATCGACCCCTCCAACCCCTGCAGACCCACGGTCCGCCCCGATAACTTGGCGTGGTTGGCACCTGTCGGGAAGCCCACATTTCAGCGATTAAAATAGGGATTAGGCAAAAAACTGCCTGTTAACTACCTGTTAACAGGCAGTTAATTGTCACTAATCCCTTCCTGCCTCGGGGAGTCGGGTCCCAGCACAGGTCGGGTACCCGCCGCCAGCGAAACTGGCATGGAGGCGGATTGGGGGCGGGATGGGGTCGGGACCCCCGAATCTGCAACTTTAACCCCCCACACGCCTCCAAACCCGACTCCACGGGTCAGTGAAAAGCCAGCCCATTAAATTTGAACTGAATCCATCGAAATAAGAAAAATATTAATTTAGGACCATATCACACCACCTTCATGACCAAAAATGTGAAGTCATCCACTTTGGATCCAAGAAGAACAAATAAAAATATTTTCTAAATGCAAGAGACGAGGAACTGTGGAGAAGCAAAGGGATTTGAGTGTCCATATCACTAAAAGCTAGCGCACAGGTACAAGAAGTAATAACAAAGGCTAATGGAATGTTGGCCTTTATCTCAAGGGGGTTAGAATACAAGGGGGTGGAAGTTATGCTTCAGTTGTACACAGCATTGGTCAGACCCCATTGTAGAGTGCTGCATTCAGTTTTGGGCACTGCACCTGAAGGATATTTTGACCTTGGAGGGGGTACAACGCTGATTCACCAAAATCATCTCAGGGATTACAGGATTAAATTATGAGGACAGGTTGCAGAAACTTGGATTGTCTTCCCTTGAGTATAGGAAATTGAGGGGTGTTCTAATTGAAGTGCTTAAAATGATAAAAGGATTTGTTAGAGCAGATACAGATAAACTATGGCCGGAATCTTTACCTTAGAGTCGGGGCGGGTGCGTTTGGGCCGTGTAGCAGATCGCCATCATGAAACTTTCAACAGCGCGTTCTGCACTGTGCGTTTAACTGAATTAGATCAATTGAATGAGTCATACGGGTTTTCCGAACTATTAACTGGAGCGGGTCTGATGACTTCACCAATGTCTCGCTTTCAGCACGGTTATTTAAAGGAGCCTTGCACACATCAGCATTGAAGATTGTTGTAGGAGGCTTAGAGGTGGTTGGGAGAGGTGACCATTCTTATCTATCGAAGATTTTTGTGAGGGTGCAAGGAAGGATAGAGTCTCAGCGTCAGAAGGCTGCGCCAAGCTTCTCGGATGTCTCCCTGGAAGTCCTGGTCCAGTGAGTCAGAGCATGGTGGGAGGTCCTATTCCCAGGTACGGCAGGAAGAGACCTGCCAGTGAAACCAAGAGGGCATGGCTGGAGATAGTGCACGAAGTCAGCAGCAGGGGTATAGGAGCCGCTCCTGGATACAGTGCCGCAAGAGATTTAATGATCACATGAGGTCAGGAAAGGTGAGCACAATGCCACACTCAATTACACCCTGAAGTGCGTGTCACCCCAACCCCATCACTCTGCCTTCCCAAGCCTACTCCTGCAGTCACTCCTCACACCAACCTACCTTACAGGTGCACCCATCCCTCACTGTCTATGCACCTACTCACATCCCCATTTAACTAACCACCACTGACACTCACCCTCAGCCTAATGCAATCCTAGAAAGTAACGTCACAGAAGGAGGCCACTTGGCAATGTAAAGCCACTCCCTCGTAGTCACCCTCTACAGATGTAGCCCATCCATCCCTTACACTCATTCCATCACTCTCACTCAAAGTTCTCTTCTTTCCTTCCTTGCAGGAGAAGAGAGCGCAAAACAGCAGAGAAAGAGAAAGAACCGGAGGTGGCCCTCCAATATACACTAATTTGATGCCAGAAGAGGAGGAGTCACTGGAATTAAGTGGAGTGGCAGAGCTGCTGGCAGTGGGAGATGGAGAGAGGGGGACCTCCCAGCAACCTGGTGACAGAATTAAATATCCCACATGGCACTCATGGTGACTTGATCACAGCAGCCAGTGAAATATCATCATGTGCATAATGGTAACGTTACCCATTCTTATCATTAGCGTTCTAATTCATGTCTTTACACTGTCACAGGTTCATCAAGTGTCCCCCCCACACTGTCCAGCCAGAGGAGGAAGACAACTCCTCAGAGAAAGCTCCATTCTCTGAGGGTGCACCGTCACCAGACGCATGCGCACCCAGCACCAGCACAGATACGTGCTCGACGGTGGGTCCTGCGAGACATAGAGTAGTGCTGTCACCTGGTATCTCACACATCACAAGTGAGCAAGAGCAGATGGTGGAGACAGGGACAGCAGTGGAGACTCCTCGCCAGAGGGCGCAGGATGATCGAAGCTCTGCTCAGCTGGATGCAGATGCTGAACCTCGGGGGCCGTCAACAAAGAGGTTGATCTTGGAGGAGCAGCAATAAATGCGCGAGGCTCTGGCAGCTTTTCCAGCCGTGATGTTCATGATTGTAAAGAAAATGGAGGAGTCCATCTCCAACATGAGCAGCACCATATTGCAGGCGATGGCAACGATATGCTCTTCCATGGAAAGGTTGGCCACCTACATGGAGCATCAAATGTGTTAGTCAAATGAGAATATGCTTTCTGTGAACAACAGCTTGCAGACTCTTATTGAACTCATCTCTAGAAGGGATAGCAACATCGACTTGGGCATTCATTGCCCCACTGATGTGCAGCAAGGCGCTCTCTTGCTCCTTGCTAGCAGGGAAGTGTGGGTGGCCCATGAAAGGGATGATGGTGAGAGGGCACATGGAAGTGGGGCTTTGCTCAAACTGTTCCCACTTCTCCCCCATTGCCTCCCCTCAGTCAGAGTCCCACATGCTGCCTCAGATCCCGATGGCTGAGTCTGCCCTTGCACAGTTGCAGGAGCAGCAGTCTTTGGCGGGGCCCTCACAGGCTCCAAAACCCAGAGGACATCCGCCAAAAGTGTCTAAGCAGTCGCAGCAGGGAAGTGAGCAGCCTGCCTCTACCTCTGCTGAAGCTACAGGAGGTGGAAGCACTGGGAAAAGAAAAATGACACAATCGTAGATACACAAGGATATGCACGTGGGTGTTTGTCAAAATGTTGGTGTTAGGTTTCAGTTCTATTTATGATGTACATAAATGTATTTCTTTGTACCACTTTCCCGTCTTGTCCATTTTTGCCTGCTACCTTTTAAAAAAATTCATTTCTGGGATGTGGGCGTCGTTGGCAAGGCCAGAATTTATTGCCCATCCCTAATTGCCCTTGAGAAAGTGGTGGTGAACTGCCTTCTTGAACCGCTGCAGTCCGTGTGGTGAAGGTACTCCCACAGTGCTGTTAGGGAGGGAGTTCCAGGATTTTGACCCAGCGACGATGAAGGAATGGCGATATACTTCCAAGTCAGGATGGTTTGTGACGTGGTGGGTAACTTGGAGGTGATGGTGTTCCCATGCACCTGCTGCCCTTGTCCTTCTAGGTGGTAGAGGCCATGGGTTTGGGAGGTGCTATTGAAGAATGGGAAGTACTTGGAGTGAATGGTGAGACATTACTCAACCTCAAGAAATGGGTGTGTGTGTGACAGGAATGGTTTGGCCATTTTAGGACTGCTTTGTGGTGTTTGTGGGGTGGGGGTGAAGTTGGTACAGCATCAGGAGCCAGATGAGTGCACTGGTGCAACTTAACTAAATCGGGCCATTACGAGGCCATCATGAGCCTCCCGGGCAGCAATGTGCACCGCTGCTGATGCCATCTTCACCTCAGGTTCCCCCTCCTCCTCCTCCTCGTGTTCCACTCTTCCTCCTCCTCCGAGGAGGCTGTGCGCTCTGCGCCTTGCTCCTCCTGCAACTCCAATGCTTGCTGCTGCGCTTTGTTGTGCAGTGCGCAGCATACGATAATCATTCTGGAGACCCTGGCTGCTGCCTACTGAAGGGCTCCTCCAGATCTGTCAAGGCATCTGAAGCGCATCTTCAGCATGCTGATTGCTTTCTCTATGACACATCTGGTCATCATGTGGCTTTGATTATAGCGCTCTTCGGCCTCATGTTTGGCCTGCTCAAGGGTGTCATCAGCCACGGCTTCAGTGGATATCCCTTGTCTCCAAGCAGCCAGCTAGTAAGTCTGCTCAGAGGTGCGAAGAGCTGAGAGAGGGTGGACTGGTGCAGGACGAAAGAGTCATGACAGCTCCCTGGGAATCTGGCACACACATGCATGATGATCTTTTTATGGTTGCAGACAAGCTGCACATTGAGGGAGTGTTAGCCCTTAAGGTTCACAGACACTCCTGGGTGATGATGGGGTGCCTTGATGGCCACATATGTGCAGTCGATGATGCCCTGCACCTGTGGGAAGCCAGCCAGAGCCGCAAAGCCAAGCGCCCGCTAAGTCACACTGGCTTCATCAGTGGCAAAGTGTACATAAGTGGCTGACTTGGAAACATGGCATCGGTCACCTGGGTGATTAATTTGTGGACGACCGACTGTGAGATCCTGCAAATGTCTGCTGCAGATCCCTGGAAGGAGCCTAAGGTGAAGAAGTTGAGGCAGTGGTGACTTTGACAGCCACTGGTAAGGCGTGTACACTGGGTCCACTGGGCAGCAGGTCTTTTTCCAGCAAACTACAAACGTCAATGACGATCTGGCGCGATAGCCTGAGCTTCCTGAAGCACTGCTGTTCAGGAAGCTCATCCTCTGCCTGTATACCCGGTGTTGGGGTTATCGCCTCCAGCATGGAGCGTCTCTGTGCTGATCCCCTCTCTCCTGTGGAGCATCAGGTCGGTGAGGAGATGGCTGCTGGTGTTGTTGCTGCTACTGTTGTGTGGCTGGTGTTGTTGATGTTGGGGCTCATCTTGGTCTGAATCTGAGGTCCAAGGCGAAAAACATAGCACACCCATGCTGATCTGATAGATTCCAGGTAAAGTGGAGATCAGAGGCACAATCCTCCAGTGTAGTGAGAGTGACTAGCAATGTGGTGAGAGTGGCTTCCGAGGTTGCAGAAATGACCTGCAAACTGCTGACAGCTAAATCTCTGCACAAAATGGAGTGAGCAAGAGCCTTTCCCTTAGGCAAGGAAGCAGGTGTAAGGTGTGTGTATTTATGTGCTTTTTCCAGCTGTCACTTAATGAACTCACACAATGGCCACTGAGCTCCCACCTTGCCTTCACAGGCGAGCTTCCCAAAGTCCGTGAATCCCATGCACAGGCAGTAAAAGATGAAACCTCATGTTAAAAAGGCTCTTAAGGGTCGCTCAACGAGCCGTTAAGTACTTCAATGAAGTTGCCCGCCTCTCCCAAGCGGGTCCATGGCGCGCTTCAAAATGCGCCCCAGTTAAATGCAGAAGTTGGCAGGATGAAGTCGGGTTCCTGACGCGCTGTCAATTTCAGTGCTTTTAACGTCTGACCCGCTCCCAAACCCACACACTCTCCAATGTGAAACTTCCGGCCTATTTCTCTGATGGGGGAATTTAGAACAAGGGTGCGCAATCTTAAAGTTAGAGCTAGGCCTTTTAGGAGTGCAATCAGGAAGCATGTTTTCAGACAAAGAGTAATGAAAATCTGGAATTGCCTTTCCCAAATGGATGCGGGGTCAACTGAAATTTTCAAGACCAAGAGCAATAGATTTTTATTAGGTGAGGGTATCAAGGGTTATGGACCAAAGGCGGGCAAATGGAGTTGCGGTAGAGATTAGCCATGATTTAATTGAATGGTGAAATTGCCGCGAGCGGCTAAATGGCATACTCCTGCTCCTATGTTCTTTATGACAAGCTCATCATAAACGATAAAGAAATCCTTAAGCTTATTGACATGAAGTGACTGCATCAATTAAGGAATGAGATATGTATCTGTTGCATGTTAATGTTATAAGCTTGACATCTGCTTTGTAAACAGACACAATTTTTGGAAGATCAATTTGTTGGGGTGGCTCCCACCTCAAACTCGCCAACCCCCTCCATGGTTTCCATGCTGAGCAGCTGGGCCATTCTTTGCACAGTTGGTTTCAACTCTATTTCTCTCTGGCCTCTTCATCACTTGTTTGAAATTGAACAAAATGAAATTCATTTGGACGCGTTTTTTTTTTCCACAGGCAGCTCACCCATCTGAAGACATGATATTAAGGCAGCTACCCAGAACACCTGCAAAGTCACTTTTACCAATTTCGGCGCCCGTAACGCAGGTGCAGATCTAGTGGGGGATGTTGCATCCCAAAATTTCCGCCTGGAAAACAGGCTCTATGAGGATCAATTTCTACCCCAATCTCTTCCTTGGCATTTATTTGAAATTGTTAAACCATTTCTTGAATTTGAATTAAATCATCCACAAGTTTCTTTCCAGGCTCCATACATACACGAGGATTTGGTGGATTGAATTACATTTCAAAGGTAGATGGCATTGCCTCATCTACCACAAGGTCCATTCCTGTGTTAATCTGAACTGCCTGGTATATTTGGTTAGCTGTCATTTCCATCTCGTTCTTGATCATAACTCAATGGGGGGAATGTTTCGGGGGGTCAGCGGGTGCGATCAGTGGTGGATCAGGTGGGAAAACTATTTTTTTGACAGCAGGTAGGAAACCCGCTGTCAACCCGCCTCCACACTAGTCTCCCAGATGTCAGGTCTGTCAGCGCTGTACAGACTCTACACCAAGCAGCGGGGGAGGCAATTTAGATCATTGTTAAGAGGCACTTAAATACTATTTTAAGCTTACCTTTCAATTTTATGAGTTCCCCCACGAGTTATACGCAGCTCGGGGATCACAACAGCTCAGCAGGTTGTGAGTAGATTCAGCATTGAATTATCTGATTCATTGACAGCTGCAAAAGTGGTATAAAAGCTCACATCTCACAGCTGCTCACTTTTCAAGCTCAGAAACTGTTGCTTACTACATTTGGAAGACAGATTGAGCTTTATGCAGCTTGCAAGTATTTAGAGCCAACTCTCAATCCAGTGCCACCTCATTGGAACCAGCTCTCTGACCATTGACAGATTTGCTTCTGTCATCTCAACTTCACCTGCCATCTATTACATAAGGATCGGTGCCCTTGAAACTATCTCACCTAGGTCCTCAAAATCCCACCACGATCAGCCCCAACACCAGCAGTACCAGGCACACCAGTAGCCCCAACATTCAAACCAACCTTCTCCGCAATCAACTGATGCTGCACAGGACACAGGGCATCATCACCCATGCACATTGCTGCCCAGGATGCCAGGGATGGCCTCACCATGGCCAGATTTACTTCACTTGACGCTGTACACCCTGGCTGCCACATGATGTGCCAGGTTGGCACCGCCCCACACCAACACCATAAAGCATCCCTACAATGCACAAACCATTCCTTTTACACTCATAACCATTGCAGGGAGTACCATTATGTCTCACTATTCACTGCAACTCATTAAGCCACTTCCATAGGTGCACACACATCTGTCCAAGAACACAAAGTTTTGAAAATAAAGATTTCAATGTTTGACAACACATTAACAGAAACTTCACATGAACATTGGCTAAAACAACTAAGAGCCTACCCTTTTGTGTTGTTAGTTGGTATGATTGGACTAGGATGAGGGTGAGTGTGAGGGGTGGCTAGTGAGATGGGGAAGTGATAATGTAGATAGAGAGGGATGAGTGGAGGTGCAAGGTAAGTTGGTGTGAGTAAGGATGTGCAGGAGTAGGGTAGGGAAGGCAGAGTGATGGGGATGTGATGAGTGGCACAGCAGGATGAGGTTGAGTGTGGCTTTGCAGTAACATTTTGTTATCTACTGAGATCATTGAAAGGTTTGCGCCACTGCACCCAGGTCCTCCTGACAACATCCCTGCTTGTGTCCTCCTGCGCAATGTTCAACCAGGCTGCGTTGATCTCATGGGGAGGTCACTTCCGCCCATTGGAAGGGAAGAGGACCTCCCTGTGTGCTGAGACTCCCTCCATAAGTATATGGAGGGAGTCATGGGAGTGCCTGGGTGCAGCCCTACACCTCTGTGCAGTGCTTGTCAGTGTTTGCAGCACCTCACTGCTGTAGAACACTGACAGCACAACTGTCAAAATCAATTTGCACATGGTCCCTTTAAGGAAACTGGCAGATGACGTGTCATCAAATGACATCATCAGACCCGCTTCCTTCAATTGGTTGGGAAACACGCTGGGCGGACTTAACAAGCCCAATCAGTGTAAGATCACTCTACAGGGCAGGCTGGAGCCGGCAACGGGGTCGCACCCGACCACCGACCCTGGCCGCACTGGACACGCCTTGGTAGGCGAAATCACGGCCAAAATCACTAATGTCCTGTGATTGGATACCTGATAGTGAGTGAATATATATTGGATTACAAAAATAAGTCTTGATGCTAATTGAAGAGGAGTAGCACCTGGTTAGTAGCCAAAAATAGATTTTGTCTATTATATTTTCAAGTGTTAATAAAGACCCCTTTAAAAGAAAGCTCAAGATACTAGGGAGTGATACAGTTTTCTGGTGCTCCAAGTGGGGAATTGGTAGAGATTACATCTTGGAAAATTGAGGAAGTATAGGTGGGAGTGCTGGATTGTGGAATAATACCTTTTATTGCACAATGCGGATACTGACAGAAACTAGCCAGAGGAAATGCAAAATTTCTAGTAATCTCTAAAATCTTCCAGTTCTGATGAAAGGTCATCAAACTGAAACATTGAGGATAATTTTAACCCCCAAAAATGAGTGGATTTGGGTCGGGTGACAAGTGAAAATTAAAAACAATCTCAAACCCAACCTCAACCAAATAAGGGGGCCTGTGAGTGCTGCGAGCACTGAGTGCAGCAGCACAGAGTGAACAACTGGAAGTTTGGTAAGTGTGGGAGTTTTAAGGGTTAATCTCTTTTAAAATCTAGTGTTAATTGCTAATAGCTCTTAAGTAAGATCAACTGTTTGAGTTAAAATTTAAACTTTTAAATTTTTAAGTTTCTGCAGGCTTAAGCAGAGACAAACAAGCAAGATCTCCTGCTGGAGGGCTGCTGTAGTTAGTTAATTAGCTAATTGGATTAAACTGGTTCCTGAAACAGTCGCAGAGCAGTGCTGACTCATCTGAGTCACAAACAGTATAAATACAGGGGCCTGTGAGTGCAGCAGCACAGAGTGAACAACTGCGAGTTTGGTGAAGTGGGGGAGTTTGGTGAAGTCGGGGAGTTTGGTGAAGTCGGGGAGTTTGGTGAAGTCAGGGAAGGAGGTGCTTGCTTTTCTTAACTTCTCCCGCAGAGCGGCGGCGGACCTGAGTGGGAGCAGACCGAGGTCCGAGAGCGGGGATAAAAGCAGCAACAGACCTGCATCAACAAGAGAAAATGGCAATGTGATGTTACAGGTAAGGCAGGTAAGTGATTGGTAGTG
Organism: Squalus acanthias; assembly: GCA_030390025.1. Classification (NCBI taxonomy): domain Eukaryota; kingdom Metazoa; phylum Chordata; class Chondrichthyes; order Squaliformes; family Squalidae; genus Squalus; species Squalus acanthias. The sequence continues at coordinate 143,971,340 of CM059426.1, read as the reverse complement.
ACTGTGGGCTAAGTGTTAAGTTAACATATAACAAAATTTTAAAAACTAAACTTAATTTAATTAATTTAATAAACTAAACAAGGTAAATAATTTGATTAATATAAAACTAATTAATTAAACAAATAAAATAATGGGAGAACAGGAGATGTGTTGCTGCTGCAATATGTGGGAGCTTGTGAACATTTTTGTCCAGGGCAACTACATCTGCAGTGTCTGCGGCTCGAGGAACTTCAGCTCCGAGTTGAGGAGCTGGAGTCCGAGCTGCAGACATTGCGAGACATCAAGGAGGGAGAAAGTTACCTGGACCTTTTGCTCCAGGAGGCAGCCATATACCCTTACATTAAATACTTTAGAATTGACACGTGGTCAGGGACAGCAGGGTCTGACTGCGAGTGAGGCAGGTACGGGGATCCAGGAGGAAGTGTTGCATGAGCCTCAGTCCCTGCACTTGTCCAATAGATTCGAGGTTCTTGCAACCCTTGTGGACAAGTGCGGGGACTGCGGGGAGGACGAGCAAACTGACCACGGCACCGTGGTACAGGAAGCCGTTCAAGTAGGGGGAGTAAAAAGGAAGGTGGTTGTAGTAGGTGACAGTATAGTTAGAGGGATAGACACTGTTCTCTGCAGCCAGGAGAGTGAGTCCCAAAGGCTATGTTGCCAGGGTAAAGGACATCTCTTCCGGGCTGGAGAAGAACTTGGAGTGGAAGGGGGAGGATCCAGTTGTCCTGGTCCACGTAGGTACCAACGACATAGGTAGGACAAAGAAAGAGGTTCTGCTGAGAAAGTTTGAGCAGCTAGGGACTAAATTAAAAAGCAGAACCACCAAAGGTCATAATCTTTGGATTATTACCGGAGCCACAAGCAAATTGGTATCGGGTCAATAGGATCAGGGAGATGAATGCGTGGCTCAAAGATTGGTGTGGGAGAAGTGGGTTTCGATTTGTGGGGCACTGGCACCAGTACTGGGGAAAGAGAGAGCTGTTCCGTTGGGATGGACTACACCTGAACCAAACTGGGACCAGGGTTCAAGTGAATCGAATAACTAGGGAGGTAGATAGGACTTCAAACTAAATAAGGGAGGGGGGGGGGTGGAGGGTCCTGGTGGATAGAAATCTAGATAGCTAAAGAGAAAAGACAAGGAAGCAGTGCAGGAAAGTGCTTGGAGTAAGGATAACCAGATTGTGTCAGGAAGGGACAGAGTGTACAAACAAAGGAGTGCACTAACAAATAGGGTCCGGGTAAGAAAAAATGGTAATAAGACAAATAGGGCCAAAGTACAAAAAAATGTTAAGATGTCTAAAAATGTTAAAGACAAATCTGAATGCACGAAGCATTTGTAATAAGGTAGACGAATTAACAGCGCAAATAGATGTAAACGGATACGATATAATTGCGGTTACAGAGACATGGCTGCAGGGTGACCAAGACTGGGAGCTGAATATCCAAGGATATTCGATATTTAGGAAGGACAGGCGAAAAGGAAAAGGAGGTGGGGTGGCCTTGTTAGTAAAGGATGAAATCAGAGCAATAGTGAGAAAGGATACTGGCTTAGAAAATCAAGATGTAGAATCAGTCTGGGTGAAGCTAAGAAGCACCAAGGGGCAGAAAACATTGGTGGGAGTTGTCTATAGGCCTCCAAACAGTAGTGGTAATGTAGAGGATGGCATCAAACAGGAAATTAGAGATGCATGTAACAAGGGTACTACAGTAATCATGGGTGACTTTAATCCACATATAGACTGGCCAAACCAAATTAGTAATAATACTGTGGAGGATGAATTCCTGGAGTGTGTACGAGATGGTTTTTTAGACCAGTACATTGAGGAGCCAACTAGGGAACAGGCTATTCTAGATTGGGTATTGTGCAATGAGAAGGGGTTAATTAATAATCTTGTTGTGCGGGGTCCTTTAGGGAAAAGTGACCATAACATGATAGAATTCTTCATTAAAATGGAAAATGAAGAAGTCCAATCCGAAACTAGGGTCCTAAATCTAAACAAAGGAAACTACGAAGGTATGAGGAGTGAGTTGGCTATGATAGATTGGGGAGCTTCATTAAAAGGTATGACGGTGGATAGGCAATGGCGAACATTTAAGGAACGAATGCATGAATTGCAACAGTTATACATTCCTTTCTGGCGCAAAAACACAAAAGGAAAAGCGGCCCAACCATGGCTAACAAAATAAATTAAGGATAGTATTAGATCCAAAGAGGAGTCATATAAAGTTGCCAGAAAAAGTAGCAAGCCTGAAGATTGGGAACAGTTTAGAATTCAGCAAAAAAGGACCAAGAGATTGATTAAGAGGGGAAAAATAGAGTATGAGAGTAAACGTGCAAGGAACATAAAAGCGGATTTTAAAAGCTTCTACAAGTACGGAGAAAGAAAAAGATTAGTGAAGACAAATGTAGGTCCCTTACAGTCAGAAATGGAAGAATTTATAATGGGGAACAAGGAAATGGCTGAGCAATTAAACAAATACTTTGGTTCTGTCTTCACGGAAGAGGACACAAATAACTTCCCAGAAATGCTAGGGAACCAAGGGTCTAATGAAAAGGAGGAATTAAAGGAAATTAGTATTCGTAAAAAAATAGTGCTGGAGAAATTAATGGAACTGAAAGCTGATAAATCCACAGGGCCTGATAATCTGCATCCCAGGGTACTAAAAGAGGTAGCCATGGAAATAGTGGATGCATTGGTTGTCATCTTCCAAAATTCTATACATAATAGAACAGTTCCCGCAGATTGGAGGGTGGCAAATGTAACCCCACTATTTAAAAAATGGAGAGAGAAAACAGGGAACTACAGACCGGTTAGCCTAACATCAGTAGTAGGGAAAATGCTAGAGTCTATTATAAAGGATGTGATAACAGGACACTTAGAAAATAGCAACGGGATTAGACAAAGTCAACATGGATTTATGAAAGGGAAATCGTGTTTGTCAAACCTACTGGAGTTTTTTGAGGATGTAACTGGTAGAATAGATAAGGGAGAACCAGTGGATGTGGTGTATTTGGATTTTCAGAAGGCCTTTGATAAAATCCCACATAAGAGGCTAGTGTGCAAAATTAAAGCACATGGGGCTGGGGGTAATATACTGGCATGGACTGAAAATTGGTTAACAGACAGGAAACAGAGAGTAGGAACAAATGGGTCTTTTTCGGGGTGGCAGGCGGTGACTAGTGGGGTACCACAGGGATCAGTGCTTGGGCCCCAGCTATTCACAATATATATCAATGCTTTGGATGAGGGAACCAAATGTAATATTTCCAAGTTTGCTGATGACACGAAACTAGGTGGGATTGTGAGTTGTGAGGAGGATGCAAAGAGGCTTCAAGGCGATTTCGACAAGTTGAGTGGGTAAATACATGGCAGATGCAGTATAATGTGGATAAATGTGAAGTTATCCACTTCGGTAGGAAAAACAGAAAGGTAGACTATTATTTAAATGGTACTAGATTGGGAAATGTTGATGTACAAAGGGACCTGGGTGTCCTTGTACACCAGTCACTGAAAGCAAACATGCAGGTGCAGCAAGCAGTTAGGAAGGCAAATGGTATGTTGGCCTTCATTGCAAGAGGATTTGAGTACAGGAGCAAGGATGTCTTACTACAGTTGTACAGGGCCTTGGTGAGACCACACCTGGAGTACTGTGTGCAGTTTTGGTCTCCTTACCTAAGAAAGGATATACTTGCCATAGAGGGAGTGCAGCGAAGGTTCACCAGACTGTCATATGAGGAGAAATTGGGTCGACTAGGCCTAAATTCACTAGAGTTTAGAAGAATGAGAAGGGATCTCATTGAAACGTATAAAATTCTGACAGGGCTAGACAGACTGGATGCAGGGAGGATGTTTCCCCTGGCTGGGGGTCTAGAACGAGGGGTCACAGTCTCAGGATATGGGGTAGGACATTTAGGACTGAGATGAGGAGAAATTTCTTCACTTAGAGGGTGGTGAACCTGTGGAATTCTCTACCACAGAAGGCTGTGGAGGCCAAGTCACTGAATATATTTAAGAAGGAGGTAGATATATTTCTAGACACAAAAGGCATTAAGGGGTATGGGGAGAGAGCAGGAATATGGTATTGAGATAGAGGATCAGCCATGATCATACTGAATGGCGGAGCAGGCTCGAAGGGCCAAATGGCCTACTCCTGCTCCTATTTTTCTATGTTTCTAACCCTCCCACTTCCAGTTTTAATGGACGCGGAACAGGGGGTGGGCAACAAACCCAATCCCAGGAGGTGGGTTGGCCATTATTATAATGAGGCTGTGTGCCTCAGATTTAACTTGTCTTCCTAGTTTAACCTTGGCGGGCTGGGTTTCCCAGGCCTCGGGAAACCCAGCAGCTAAAAGTAAGTGAGGACTACTTCATGGAGGTGGTAAGTGTCTTTACAGCAATGCTTGTGGGACAGGAGGAGCAGGAGTGCTTCCTCCCAGCTCACCAAGCTTAGTTGCTTCCCTGCCCGCATTGGACCCACTCCCACGATCAGACCCCCGGCATCGGGGATCAGACTCCCCCCGGGATCCGACCCCCACCCGGGATCTACTAGATCTACTAGAGGCATCTACTAGCCAAAACTATGCAATGGTGGAAGAATGGTAATGGCCCGTATTTTCCGATCGGAGGCTTCCTGCGTGCGGATGCCTCCGATCTAGAAAAAATCTGCGCCCTTACCTGAGGGCTCTGGAGGTCCGGACATTTCCGCTCCTGGGCCTCTCCACTACGAAATGCGCAGGGCCCAGGTATCCCAGGGGCGCATGTGATTTGCAAGCGTCCCTGGGATCACATGGGCCATGGGGAACCAATGAAAGAAGGGAATCGCCCTTCATACTTTTGACAGGTCTCTCAGCTTAGACCCGTCCAAAGTATGAATGTAGATCACTCCAAAAACACATCAAAACATTAAATATATTTATAAAAAATCACGTTTCTAAAATTAGTTAAAATGACATTAAATTAAATATTTTAAACAAACAAACGGGGCTAAAAATAAACTTACCTTTTTTTAAAGTATTTTAAAATTATAAATGAGTGACATTTAAAAAAAACTTTTTAAAACTCTTATACTGGTAAAAGCAGGCCTTACGCCTGCTTTTACCGGGCGTAAGATTTTTAAAGGATTTCAGCGGGCGGAGGTTCTGCAGAAAGCGGAACTCTCCACCCGCAGAGGCCCTTCTCCAGGGCAGGCGGAGGATCTGTTAAGAGGATTCTTGACAGATCAGAAGTGCCGGTTTTCAGCGCATGCGCTTCGCATGCCTGAAACCGGCACTTGCGAGGTCCCTATGGGTGTGTACACAGCTCGTACACACCCGTAGGGATCAGAAAATACGGGCCTATGTGTACTACAGTCTACCACAGAGCACATGGGCACATCAGTGGCATTCTGCAGTGCCTTTCTTAGTGGGACGAATCCAAAGCACAATCAGAATATCTCACTTGAATGCTCAGACTGCTGCTAGCGAGTGTTTGGGCTGCACCCTACAAGGGATGGTCTTGACAAGTTTCAGCATGCTGGGCAATTGGATTGAGCGAACCTTGAGGCATGACTACATAGACCTCATTGCTGCCCACAGGTCTACACCCCTTACCCCTGTAGATCAGTGAGCATGTTGAGGGAGTTCCTAGCAGCAGAGTCATGGCTGGTGTAGGTACCAATGAGATGCCACATTAGATACATCTGACATCCCTGTGAAAGTCACAGAAGAAATGCCAGAAAACAGGCAGTCCAAGGCAGGCACAGCAGCAGCAGACATGGCTGAATCAATTATAGGGCCATCTCAGGAACCAGCACAAGGAAATACAGGGTTATCTGAATCCCAAACAGCTCCCATTGAAACCCAGCAGCCAGCAACCACACTTCTTCCACTGGGCAATACTTAGAAGTCACAGGTCAGGGGTTGGATGGCATACACCACGTACCCCAGTACTAAGGGGAAGCAACGTGGTAAAACGTACTGATATTACTCACACATGACAAAGTAAGGTAATAAATTTGCTGCACTGTATTCAAACTTTGTCAAGGGAGTTTTGTTCTGATTGTGGAGAATAAGGTAGCAACACAGCAAAATATGGACATTGTTGTGAACTAAGTGAGTGCAGAGGACAATGTTCCAGAAGGTGCTTGGAGCCACTTGGAAAGGAGGGTTCCTTCAAGGAACAGCCCAGGCACTTAGCTAAATGTATGCTGGTGAACGCCTGGCATACCAGCCTTTGTGGCTACATTTGTGTTTCTGCAGATAAATCCTCAGTCAGTGTGTACATCCAACTCTGACCTCAATTCCAGGTTAACCTCCTCCTCCTTTATGGTTAGACCTCTGGAGAATGCAACAGATGGCAATGACATTGGAGCTCTTGGGTTGACCCCTGCTCTGTCCAGGCATTTTGAAGTGCTGCTTCAAGATGCCAATGATATACTCAATAATGGTCATGGTAGTTGCATGGTCTCCTTGTCTATGTACTCTGATCCTCTGTGGCTGCCACAAGGGTGTCATTTTCCAAGCTGAAGAGAGTAGCCTTGGTCTTAGAGAGACCATCCTTTCAGACTTTCTTCACCCACCAATAAGCATGGGACAGGTATGTATATTTTTTGGTATGTGGGTGATGCTGGTAAGGCAGCATATGTTGGCCATCTCTAGTTGCCCTGAAAGCAATAAGAGTGAGCCACAATGTGGAACTGGAGTGACATAGGCCAGACTAGGTCGGGAAGGGATGGCAAATTTCCTTCCCTGAAAGACATTGCTGATTCCCCATGAGCTAACCTGGCAGGAGCTAGATGTATAAAAATTGAGAACTGTGGTGATTGCCATCCGATATAAGAATATAAGAACATAAGAAGTAGGGGAAGGAGTAGGCCATACGGCCCCTCGAGCCTGCTCCACCATTCAATAAGATCATGGCTGATCTTCAACCTCAACTCCACCTTCCTGCCCAATCCCCATATCCCTTGATTCCCCTAGAGTTGAAAAATCTATTGATCTCAGCCTAGAATATAGGCAACGACTGAGCATTACACAGCCCTCTGTGGTAGAGAATTCCAAAAATTCACAACCCTCTGAGTGACGAGATTTCTCCTCATCTCAGTCCTAAATGGCCGATCCCTTATCCTGAGACTATGCCCCCTAGTTCTAGACTCTACAGCCAGGGGAAACAGCCTATCAGCATCTACCCGAGCAAGCTCTCTCAGAATCTTACATATTTCAATGAGATCACCTCTCATTCTTCTAAACTCCAGAGAGCATAGGCCCAATCTACTCAATCTCTCCCCATAGCACAACACTCTCGTCCCAGGAATCAATCTAGTGAACCTTCGTTGCACCCCCTCTAAAGCAAGTATACCCTTCCTTAGGTATGGAGACCAAAACTGTACACAGTACTCCAGGTGTGGTCTCACCAAAGCCCTGTACAATTGCAGCAAAACTTCCTTACTCTTGTACTCCAACCCCATTGTTCAAGTTTAACAGCAGATTTTTTTGAAGCATATGAAACTGACTTCCTGCTAAGCTTGAGCCTCCAGAGACATTAACACCCCAGTCATTATCAGACATTTGTGTCTGGGCATGTAGATACAAGATATGGACAGAATATCACATGTCATCTGACATTCCTCTAGAAACATAAAGCCATTGAAGTTTAGAGCACAGCAGAAGGCCAATCAGCTCATTGTGTCTGAGCTAGCAATCCAAAACTAATCTCATTGCCGTGACTCTCCCCATAGCCTTGTGTCTTCCTCTGCTTCAAATATTTATCCTTTAAATGATGTCTCCACCATTTCTTCTGACAAAGCAGTTCATGTTCCAGCAACACTAATACATTTCTTTTAATCTCTGTTACAATTCTAAATTGATGATGCCTCCGATTCACTGACATCCTATTCACTCATTGAAAATTTTATAAATCTTCATAAAACTGCTTCACTACAAACAGTCCCAGTATCTCAGGTCTCTCCTCATAACTATAGTTACCCCACCGATAGGGTATATACTCCCATTCAATGTTTTTTTTCCCAAAAATATATTACCTCACACTTATCAATAATCTAATGTATCTGCCACCTGTCTGCCCATTCCACTAACCTGTCTATGCGTTCCTGAAATATTTTACTGTCTTCCTGTTTGGCAAAACCCCATTTTTGCATCATCAGAAGATTTCAGGATTGTGTTTCCTATGCCCAAGTTCAAATCATCTATACATTGTAAGGTTTCCAAAATTTGCAGATCCCCAAAACCTAAGGAAAAAGGACTTTGGAACTACCTCAGAGTGATAAAATGCATTTGGAACTAACATAAGGAATTTAAGACCAAAAACCAAGTTTTGGCATTTTAAAAGACATGTCTGGACCTGTAAGGGAGAAAAGGCTGCACAGGAGGTGGGTTCGACCTCTGTAAAAGCAGTTTTGGGTATTGCAGTTAAATTGCATTGTCTGGGGAATCGGGATGACCTCACTCAAGCCCCAGCAAGCATTAACATTTGGACAATAGACCCTGGGAGAAGACAGCCCCACCCAAAACACAGGCCCCATTAAAACCTATCACAGACCCATCAAAAACATGCATAATTCAAATCGCTCAGGACCATTCCATAGAAAAACCCAAGTCCAGCCTAGAAACCCAAAACACAAAACCAATCACCTGTAATCAACCGAAGAGATCGACAGGACGCAAGCCATTTGACATTTAGTAAAGTTGTTACTGTTAACGAGGTCTTACAATGACCGGGATTTGATTTGGTTTTGATAAGGCCACTTCAATTTAGTATAATTGAAGGCCCATTAAGCAGTTACAACAGTTCAAGTTCTCCAGTAAAACAGTTCAAGTTCAACAGAATGCAGTTCTGCAGTTTTCGAATTCAATTTGAAAGCTTGTTTTCAGCGGAAGTCAGGGCTGCAGTTACAGAAGCAGGCAGAAGGCAGTTTCCACAGTTCTGCAAGAAGGCAGTTCCACAGCTCGGAAGAAGACAGTTTAAACAGAAGCAGAGTTACAGCAAGAAGTTAAACAAAGAAGGCCAACAGCTTCACAAGCAGACCGACATGCAAGAAGAAACCAGAGCGACTGCCTCAGTGACCATCGGACACCTCGCGGCAACAAGGGTCTTACGAAACCTTTTACTCAAAAGACTCTAAACCTTAACTCTAAACTGTCAAGGATTCGTTTTGGTGAGCATTATCCCTGGTTCTCCAGAGTCCAACCTAGCTAGTGAAGTGGGATTGGGAGGGGTGAAGTATTCTTCTAATGTTATTTCCCTCGCTTGTACCGAAGTGTTCCCCACCTTTAGAGTGATAAGAGTGTTTGTGTTGTGTTTTACTTCCTTGAATAAAAGTCAAAGTTCTTTCATCAAACCTGTTGTCTACTGCACCTTTGTTCACAACCCCTAAATAAGTCCAAGGTCTAGAACCAGGGGCGTGGGAGTGATTCGAACCGCTCACTGAGTCAGAGGTGAGGCTGACCCTACCACACCACCCCCTACAACATACCAAGAACCAAAATGTATCTAACACTGACCCCTAGGATATACCACTTCCAACCCTTCTCAAATCCAAGCAATACGCTTAGCTCTTTGGTTCCTATCTGTCAGCCAATTTTCTCTTCATGTTGCTACATTTCCTCAGACCACTTGGCTGAATTTTTCATACAAGTCTCTTGTTTGACGTCTTATCAAATGCCTTCTAAAACTCCATATAAACTATATTTACTACATTCCTTTCATCCAACCTTTCACTTCTTTAAAAAACTCTATAAAGTTAGTCAAACATAACTTGCCTTCAACAAATCTTAACCCATGTTTTTCTAAATGCTTACAAAATTATCTCAAGTTGTGGATTCTAAGCATTTGCCCACAATTGATGTTAGACTAACTGATCGAAAATTGCTCATTTTATCCTTCTCTCTTCTTGAACAAAGTTGTGGCATTGGCCAAGATTTCCCTGGAGCTGGTTCCTCACAAAGCTGTGTAACTTTGCAAATGATTCATGGCTTATTGAGCAGGAATAGAGGAGGTGGGTTGACAGTGTTAGTAGATATCTCAATGACAGCGCTAAAATGTAAGAATGTTGAAAAAGGCTTACATTAAAACAGAATCTATGTGGAAACAGTTAAGAAAAAGGAAGGGAAATTTTACAATTCTTGGTGTATATTACAAACAGTGGAGATGAGATAGAGGGGGAGATTTGCAGAAAGTTCAGAGAAACAACTAAGAACAGCAAGGAAATAATATTGGGTGATTTTCGCTATTCTATGATAGGAATAAAGGTAATGCATGTGGCCAAAGTCGGGAATGTGTTTTCAATGCATCCAGGACTCCTTTCCAGATCATGATGGGCTTGAGTTTCCATCGGGGTTCTGGCATATCTTTGGTGAAGATCTGTAGGAACCTTGAAGAAATGGTGTTCCATGGATCTTGCACTGAAGTTACGGTGGATGATCAGGAAAACGCCCACAGAAATTCACCCTTTATGTTTCCAGTCCAAAAAGGAAAAAGGCATTGCTTAATTTAGTTATGAGAAATAAAGTGGAACAAATAAATGATGAGAGTAAGGAAATAGTGACCACAACATAGTTAGCTTCAATGTAAAAAGAATAATGAATCAAAGATAAGGGTGCTGGCCTGGAAAAAGGCAAAGGTCAATGAGACAAGAAGGGATCTGATCCAAAATAACTGGACAGAAAGGTTAGTAAACAGGTCAAACTTCAAATATGAGATACATAGGGGGTGATTTTCTCAATGAGGAGCTTTTGGAGGCGGACTCCCACTTGTCAGGTTTCAGTCCCGCCTCCAAAAACTTCTGGCCAACCCACGCTATTTTCCCTTGATTGACCTTGTTAAGTCCGCCCAGCAGGCTTAGCAGGCCAATTAAGGGAAAGCCGGTTGCAGAGAACGTCAACGAATGACGTTTCATCTGTCAAAATTTTTTGACAGATTAATTGTCATCGTTTGACAGTTCTGTGAAGCTGTCAAACAGTGACATTCTCTGTAGTTTGATGAGGTCTTGCATTCAAGACTCATCAAACTTCCTTCTTTTACAGAAATGAGATGGTTGTTGCATTTGAGAATGTAACGGCCATCTCTCATCTGCAACACGGAGGTGCGAGACTCTCTGCATACAAACCGACTGAAGCCTGCAGGAAGAAACAAAGGTAAGTACACTTTTAAATACACTTTGCACCTACCTCAGATATTCACCTCTACACTCTTGCACCCATCATTTACCTTCACACCACATTTTTGCACCCCCCCGACCCCCGCAGACCCAGTACTTGCCTCGCTGAGCTGGCGTGTTCTGGAGCCTGCGGGAAGCCCGCACTTGTGAGGGCAAAAAGGGGATAATCCTATTTTCTGCCTGTTAGCAGGCAGTTAATAGGCTTTAATCCCTTCCCGCCTCCAAGGAGACGGGACCCGGCGCGGGACGGCAACCCGCCTCCTGGGAAGATGGCATGGAGGCGGGTTGGGGGCGGGTTGGGCACCGGCCCCCAAATTCTGCCATTTTCCCGGCAGTCCCGCCTCCATACCCACCTCCCCAGGGCTGGCAAAATCACCCCATAGAGTATGAAATACATATATTCTTATAAGGTGAAAAAGGATTGCATTAAATAATAGAGTTCTGTGGATAAACAGATTAAAACTAAACTGAAACTTGAAAGAGGAGAATATGATAAAATTAAGGTCAATAATACTAAAGAAAATCATGAGGAATATAGCAAGTCTTGTTTGTAGGAACATAGGAATAGGAGAAGGCCATTCAGCCCCTCAAGCCTGTTCCACCATTCAATTAGATCATGGTTGATCGGTATCTTAGCTCCATTTACCTGCCTTGGTTCCATATCCCTTAACCCTTAATACCCTTGCCTAACAAAAATCTTTCAATTTCAGTTTTTAAATTTTCACTTGACCTCGCCTCAACAGCCTTTTGGGGGGGGGGAGAGTTCCAGATTTCTACTACCATTTGTGCAAAGAAGTGCTTCCTGACATCACCCCTGAATGGTGCGGATCTAATTTTAAGGTTATGATCTCTTGTTCTGGACTCTATCAGAGAAAATAGTTTCTCTCCACCTATCCTCTCAGTTCCTTTAATCATTTTAAATACCTCAATTATATCACGCCTTAATCTCCTGTACTTGAAGGGATACAAGCCGAGTCTATGCAACCTTTCCTCATAATTTAACCCTTTGAGCATTCTGGTGAATCTGCGCTGCACCCCCTCCAAGGCCAGTATATACTTCCTGAGGTGAGGTGCCCAGAATTGACTGCTGTACTCCAGATGTGGTCTAACCAGAGCTTTATACAACTGTAGCGTAAATTGGGAGGAGATGGCAGGGGTAAAAGAGAATATGCAATATAGCTAGCAGTTAAAACAAAAGGAAATAATCCGCTTTTATAAGCAAATAAAGAGTAAAGGAATAGTTAGAGGGTAGGACTGTTCAGGGATGAAAAGGAAGCCCAATTTTGGGCAATGAAGGTATGGCAGCGATATTAAATATTCTGCATCACTTTTTGCAAATGATGATGGAAATGAGAATGTAGGTATACTAGAGGAGGATATGGAACTATTGTTGGAGATAACTACAGAAAAGGAAATGGTTTTGAAAAAAAATGCATAACTTTAATCACTAGGGCTGGATGGCATGCACATTAGGATATTTTAAGAAGTTAGAGGAGAGATTCAGGGCTCGATTTTAATAACGGAGGCGGGTTGAGGGCGGGCCCGCTGCTCGGCAGCTTTCAGACCCGCACCCGGCTGCCGCCTCCCAGCACTTCCAATTTTGGCTTCATTGGCCTTGTTACGGCTGACGTGCGGGTCCCTCCAGGCAATTGCTTGGAGGATGTCAGTTTCTCGCATCTGATGATGCGTTGTTTGTTCAAAAATTTAAAGGGGCCATGTCCCCTTTGCTAAAAATGTCATTGGGATGGCTTGGTGCTTTATTATATAGAAAGGGGAGTTGACAGCGTCTGTTCTGAACAAAATTTAATGAATGATATTGCTGGTCATATTATTCCAGAAAGAGAGTCATGATTTTTTGATATATGACTTTATTACCTGACTATGAAATGAAAAAGATGCCAGATGTGTTCCAATCATTTGCTTAGTAATATTAATGCTTTTTTCTCTTAAAGGTGCTGGGAGCTGCAGGAATGGCAGCCCCAAAAACTAAGGCTGTACCCAGGTTCAATGAGGGCTCTCTCCACGCTCTTGTTGAGGGAGTTAGAGGACGTCAGGAGCTCCTCTTCCTTGGAAACGGAAGGAGGAGGCCTCCTCAGCAAACCAAGGCAGCTTGGCTGCAAATTGCTGAGGAGGTGAACTCGAGGTCTGTGTGCAGACGCTCATGGGTTTAGTGTCGAAAAAGGTTTAATGATCTGCTGAGATCACCTAAAGTGTGGCCTCTGTGTTCTTGGAAATGGAAGTTCAAGAGTGAGGGCTATGGGCGATTTCCATGTAGAATGATGGTGATGACACTGAACACAAACCACCGTTTATTGGACAGATGATGCCTGGGGTTTTGGGAATGTCGGACTTATATTCATCTCCATGTGCCAGCCACCTGAGGTTGAAGCATTAGCTTACGCGAATCTGGCATGGATGAGTGCATCCCTTGCCTGACGGCCATCAATGTGGTCTCCTGCTGCTGGATTGGCCACATCCGGCCCCGCAAGATGTCACTCACCGTCCTCCTCCTCATCCTCCTCCTCTTCCTCAACCTCTTCATCTTCCTCCAAGGAGGCTGTGTGCTGAGCCACTTGTTCATCTGGCAGCACTAAACTGCTCTGCTCTTCCTCCGAATCTGACGATGAAAGGATGTAAATGGTTCCCATCCCATTGTTATAGATTTCAGTTGAGGCAAGAAGCTTGTAAGCACACTCAAAGTGGCCTAAAATTATTCCAATCAGTTCACACAGCAGATGTGTGTCAGCTTGACCAGTCACAAGGTCAGTAGATTTGCAAAATCTTATCCCAAACCTCCAACAACAAAGTTGTTGCATTTGAATGCCAACCATGTAACAGGAGCACTTTTAAAGTTCTGCACCAATAATGACTACAGATCATGCCCTCCACCAACTCGTTTCCTGCAGCTGGACTGTTTCTGACAAGATGGGCAACAGGAGACATAGGCACGAAAATGGAAAACCACTATCAAAACAGGATTAATCAAGGCAGTTAACAGGCTCTTAACTGCCTTAACTACCTGTCCCACCGGTTGGTTCTGTTTGTCTGTGTCTGTCTGTCTGTCTCCCTCCCTCCACAGGGTCAGTGCAGATAGAGGAGCTGGTCCGAGGAATAGCTGAATGGAGGTGAGGAGCACACAAGTACAGGAGCGGTGAAGACGGAGGTCACCGTAAAGCATAGAAGCTAGCGGAGAAATGGAATTCAGCCCAAGAGAAAGCAAATTTGTGCCCAGGACACAACACAATATAAGACTAAAACTGAGAAGCTAGCACTGAAGTACAATCATGAAGCCCAGCAGGTAACAACAGCAGGAACTGTAGGCTGGAAAAGGTTATCTTAAACTTGAAGAGATTGCATGGCACAGCAGAGTTACAATAACTCAGGCATACAGTGTAGACCATCAGAGCAATGTAACCACTATTAAGAACAGAGGGTCTTAAGCAGTGGGGGAGAGGAGACTTGTGAGGGGGAGGGTAAAAGATGGTAATGGATGGCCATAGATGGAGTTGCAAAGGAGAGGATCTCAGTCGGGAGCTGCCAGCTAGGGAGCCATCTTCCGTCGGAACCTACTTGATGTATGGATGGCTGACGGGTCTGGCAAATGTCAACAGTGGTGGTTTTAAATGAGCTAATGGCACAAAAGTTCAATGCAGTGGTAACTTTGACAGCAACAAGTAGAGCTGTCCCTGTGTTAGATATAGTCTGACTTTCAGGCTCCAGTAGATGTCCCAACTTGGCAACTGCCTCTCTGTTGAACTGTAGATGGCGCAGGAAAGATCTCTTCTGGCATGGCAAGTAATTATGCTGATATCACTTAATTCCTGGGTCCCTGAAGTGCCAGCACATCTGCCTTTTCTTCCTCTTCCTCCTCCAATAGCAACGTGGCCATTGGCAGGCCAAATGAAGTGCCCGAGCTGTGCACTGTACTTGCAGTTGCACGGTCCAACTTGTGGCAACAAGCATGCTACAATGGAATGTGTGTACGAAAAGAGTGCCAAAATACAGAAGGGGAAAAATTCGGTATCGCCCATTTTGAGGCGCTAATATCGGCCAGACGCAAAGTTTAGCGCCTGGCGCTAATTATCGCCTCCGACTGCAAAATTCGCCTCTATTGCCCCTGGAGGTGATTTGAACGCTAAATCAGGCGCTACACACCTCTCTTAAGGCGCAAATGTCAGGGAGCGAGGTGCTACCTCAGAACGCTACCAAAGCTCAGGCGATGCCAATTATCATGGAAGCCAGACAGACTGGCGCATCCAGTTCTTAAAGGGGAGGGTTCATCTTGCTGGCCAGCCACTCCCTGCACATTGCAGCCTTGAATCTCGGCCTGGAGAGACCTCAAAAGCAATTGTGTTGGAAGCACTAATGGATAGGCCCAGGGAAAGAGCTCGGCACTTAGGAACCTCAAAAGTGGTGCTGAGGGCCAAAACTCCTTAGGACAGCGTTAACACCAAAAATTTTGCCAACAAGAAAAGGCAGGAAGCGTCCACCTTTAAATAGCGCTCCCCCAGCCCCTTCCCGACTTGAAAACGTTCCCCTCTACCTGTCGTTCCTAGCGACAGGTGCTAAGGCAGGGGGCGCGACTCACTAGCATCTGGGGCGCTACCAGGGCGTTGCTCGCTTGACTGACGTCACATATCTGCGGGCGCAGGAGATTGTGGTGGTAGTGTTTAGCCCCGCCGCAAAACAACTGGTCAATTTCGCGAGCGGCGCTAAAATTGCCGCGCTCGGGCGCTAAGTTCCTAGCGCCCCGTTAGTGCCCCCGGAGGCACTAACGGGAGGTGCTAACCAACTGAATTTTTCCCCCCGAGAAGCAGAAACACACAGCAAAAAAAAATGCACAAGCTATAATGCACATGTTTCTGTTTGCCATGTGAAAAACAGCAGTCAAAAGGCAAATGGCACAAAGATGGTAGCCGATCTTTAAGTGGTGGCGTTCTGGAGTGAACAGCTTGTACGCCTTCCAGCAAATTAGGACCCGTGCTGCAGAACAGCACAGGGAATTTGTTGTGGGACCAATTTGCATCAATTTAAATAATTTTGTCAGGTCTAATGAGGCCAGTGCACTCACATAGCGTGGCGAGAAAATCTTCTTATACCATGGAATAGGGAGTTCAGTGCCGAGTGTGCTGAGCTCCAACTTCCTGATTCGGCAGAATCCATACAATCTGTAGGGGGCTGCACCCTGAGTGCAATATCAGAGAATTAGTCCTAACAACTCCCAGCATGTACTCATGTCCACAATGTCTCAAAATTTGTAAGATTGACAGCAAACCTGGTTGTTGACAAAAAAGTGCCAGAACTTATTGTTTGGAAGCCCCGCCCCTCTTCCACTCCTGTGGTGGTGAAAAATTACTGAGAACAAAAACCCCCCATGGAAAATATTTATTTAATGAAGTGAAAGTTGGACAGGATATTGCTTTCTTCATATAAAAGGTCAAAAAGAAAGTTAAAGCAGCTGCTTTCGCATATATTTATACTGATAATTGAAGAACAAAAATTGTTCATATACACAGCTAGCTGCTTCAGACCACTCAGTCATTTTGTAGCTATTTGTTAGCAGAGGAAAGAGGCAAATAAGAAAACACCAAACTAAAATGGTATATATTTAGTTAAAGCAGCTAAATCCAAAAGATATGGAAAATAAAGAGTTGCTCTCCCATATCACATGCTGAGATTTTTTAATGCAATTGCGGTATTTATGTAACTATTTGCAGTGGGTTAGGAAAACACATTGGAGGCGAAATTGGGCTCAGTAGCACCAGTACTTTGGGTGCTATGAGTGCCATTAGAGTTCTAAATTGGTGTCCGCAGAGCGCGCACACTTCTTACGTGAAGCACGGCGGATGCCATCTTGGTAAAGGGGTTAGCGCGTGCGCACTTAATGTTTGCTGGAAGTATCCAGAGCAGGCAGATCATGACGTCAATCAGCATGCAACGTTGATTTGACGCCAGCGCTGCCATTTTCGAGCTCACGCTCCAGCTGACGCCCTCCCTTAACATCGCACAGCTAAACACGCATTAAGCAGCATGAAGGACCCCCACCAGTGCTGTTTAAAGGGATTATCAGCTACTTTTGTGGCGACACTAAATACTACTGCCATGATCTCCTGCGCCCGCAGATCATGACGTCAGTGAAGCGTGCAATGTCCTGTGTAACCTCTGCTCATTCTTCCAATCATGCTCGATTCCAAGAGACTTTTGAAACTTGAAACAGTTATGAAAAGCACCAAAAACGTGTAGAATGGTAGCAAAAGTCAGAAAAAATAAACCAGTAACTGTCTTCTTGGTCTTTCTCCACCGCCTGGGCAGGTTGCAGTTCTTGAGTATCTGAAAGGAAAAAGGGACAAGGGTAACGTTGTGGTGAGGAGAGAGGAGAAAGTTAGAAGTGCATGCTTACACCATCTGCAGCTTGTAAGTCAGAAAAGATTGTGGGATGAGGGGGAAGTGGGATGTGAGAAGGAAGATTAGGTATGAGGATGTCATCATCTTCAATGGACTCAGCTCCTCCGCTGACCACGGCCTCAGCAATGGCCATTCCTGTAATGGCCAGCACCGTTTCCTCCACAGGGGTTAGAACATGCAGGCGCACCTCTCCCGCTCCGGTTAGTTCCTGCTGCCTCCGGTTGTGCACCACCTGCTCCTGCAAGAGAGAGGAAAGTGTGTCAATGAGCGTCGTGCAATATGTTTGGGTGATGTGGCTGTCATGGTTGAATAGTTGGCAGTGTGTGCAAGCTTTGAGATATGGTTGTGAGGCTCGCAACAGTGGTAAGTGTGTGAGGGTGAGGTGAAAGTCCTGATTGATAGATTTTTGGTAGGTGAGTGATGGGGCTGTGGTGAATTGAGCAGTGGCTGAAGCTAGTGGTGCAGTTGGTAGGAAATGACATTTGAAGATGCATTCATTGACCTTGACCTCTTGTGTGAGGTCATTATACTTCTTGAGGCACTCCATCCAGGTCCTCGGGGCTATACCCCTGGCATTGACCTCCGTGGCTATCTGTTCCCACTGCCTTCTCATCGTCTGTCTGGAGGGCTTCCTGCCCCCCGGCGGATACAGGACATCTCTCCTCCTTTCCACCTCCTCCACCAAGACCTCCAGTGCAGCGTTGGAAAACTGTGGTGCATGCTCTCTCCCATGGTCAGCCATTGTTGATTGTTGCACAGCAGTATTCCCAATGATCTTAGCACCTCCAGCAGCTACAATGCACCTTCCCTTTAAGAGGTGCAGGCTAGCTTTAAGCAGTGTAGGCAAGCTTTAAATAGTACTAGCAAGTAACTATATTGGGCCCCCTGCTGATGCGTGCAGCCAATGGACAGCGTGGTTAGCGCTGGCTGCACACAGCAATCATTATAATGTTGCCTGTATTACATTGAACGGGCGCGGGGAAATCGCGCATCATGATCCCAATACCCGTTTTCGGGGACTATCCAATTTAGCCCCCATTGAGGCCAAAAAATCTTCAGCCCTTCTAGTGTAATCCTGCAATAACTCTGGTGGAGCTCGCACCTGCCCCAGACAAGGCTGTTGATGCAGAGCAGGTGAGGGCAAGGCTGGGCAGGAGTTGGGAACTCTGTATGTTGGTAATTGCTGCTTCCCTGGCCTAGGAGTAGGCCAGTTAGCAGAGGTGTTTTGGCCCGCTGAATGATGGTTGTGAGGTTCAGCCTGGGGATCCAGGCTAAGGAGCATGGACATAGAGGTACCAATTGTTTTATATTGGCTCCCTTACAATGGGGACTAAGAGGGCACATATATTTTCTTTCTGGGGTAGCAGCCCCATCCAAGAAGAAACACCGCTCACCACAGCTTGCAACCTCAGGGAGAAGGCAGATGCCCGAGATGCACATCTAGTGCCATGGGCACTAATAGAGGGTAATTGAATTAGTTGATCTCCCTCTGTCCTTGCATATTCCAGGG
Source organism: Squalus acanthias (assembly GCA_030390025.1). Classification (NCBI taxonomy): domain Eukaryota; kingdom Metazoa; phylum Chordata; class Chondrichthyes; order Squaliformes; family Squalidae; genus Squalus; species Squalus acanthias. Next base: position 143,952,271 of record CM059426.1, on the reverse strand, counting down.
GTTAGTGGTGGTGATCACTTGTGACTGATCCAGGCTCTGTAGAAAATGCTGGTCCCCACGCCCAATCCAGCCTCTTTCTCTACCTGCCCGAGCCCTCATCCTCCTGACCCCTAGCATCTTTCTCGCTCCTGACCCCTCATCCCAACCCCTGCCCCAGGCTCCCTCTCTCCCCCAACACTCTATTTCTCAGTCTCCCTCTCTCCCCCCAACACCCTATTCCTCTGACTCCCTCTCTGCCCCCCATCCTAAGCCATCCCAAGTCACAAGCCCTCTCCTGACTCCCGAGCTCCCCATGACTCCTGAGCCCCGCACCAACTCCTGATTTTTCCCAGTCCACTGGCCGATCCCGGCTCTCTGCGATGGCGGCCAGGGGGGAGGGGAGGATACATTACTGAGCTGAAGGCCTCTCTGCAGCGCAGTGCCAGCCGGTGATGTCAGGGAGTGGGGGGATGGGGGGGCGGGGGGTTAGGGGGGGCATTGCTGCGGTGGAAATTTAAAGCATGCAGCAGCGCCCAGGGGATCCATGCCCCCTTCCAGGAATGTCTCGGGCACTTTAGATGGGTTGGCAACCATACCTGTTCACCAGCGCTGACCAGTACCTCACCTTCTCCATTGACCTCAATAGCAAACATGAGAGAGCTCAGGGATTTACAGCAGTGGCTGGCTTCCCTCACATTCAGGGCACCATTGGCTGCACACTTGCAGCAGTATAAGAGTGAAATGTTAAAACAGGGAATGTGACCTCACTTTAAGAGGTGATCAAATTGAGGTGTTTAAGATGATTAAAGGATTTGATAGAGTCGATAGAGAGAAACAATTTCCTCTGGTGGGGGAGTCCAGAAAAAAAGGGCATTACCTAAAATTTAGGCCTAGGCCATTCAGGGGTGATGTCAGGAAATACTTCTTCACAGAAAGAGTAGTGGAAATCTGGAACACTCTCTGCAACAACAACAACTTGCATTTATATAGCACCTTTAACATAGTAACATGTCCCAAGGTGCTTCAAAGGAGTGTTATCAAACAAAATTTGACACCCAGCCACATAAGCCGATATTAGGACAGGTGAAAGAGGCAGGTTTTAAGGAGCGCCTTAATGGTAGAGGGAGAGCTAGAGAGGAGGAAAGGTTTAGGGAGGGAATTCCAGAGCTTAGGCAGCTGAAGGCACGGCCGCCAATAATGGAGCGATAAAAATCCAGAATTGGAGGAGCGCAGAGGGCTGAAAAGGTTACAGAGATAGGGAGGGGCAAGGCCATGGAGGGATTTGAAAACAAGGATGAGAATTTTAAAATCCCCAAAAAGCTGTTGAGGCTAGGTTAATTTAAAATTTCAAAACTGAGATTGATAGATTTTTGTTAGGTAAGGGTATTAAGGGTTACGGAACCAAGGTGGGTAGATGGCGTTACGATACAGATCAGCCATAATCGAACTGAATGGGGGAGCAGGCTTGAGGACCTTAAACGCCTACTCCTGTTCCTAAGTTCCTAATTCTCACTCTAAATAGACCTCGGGTGGCCCTCCAGAAATTAAGTGGAGAAAATGGGTGGGATGCCTGTTTGCGATGCGATCGAGTGGGCAACCCGTCAATTATATTAAAATGAGGCCAGGGAGTTAAAATTGCCTGAGCCTCATGCTAGCGACATCATGGGGATGCTTGCCGTGCGCCACTCTCCCTGCCCGCTCGTTTCTTGCCCTGAGCTAAAGTCGGGGATAGAGACCCAGACATAGGCAGAGAGGTTCAGAAAAGGTTGCAAAGGCAGGCAGTTTGTTTTTAAACAGAATGATGCAAGGTAGGCAGCAAAAGCTACAAGACAGTTGGAGTGCAGGACAGAATAGGAAAGAATTATCTTGTTTAAGTGAAGTAAGATGACTTACGTGGGGAAGCATGGGGTGTTCTTTATCTTGTATTACCACCCGAAGATAAGATGTACTGCTTGAATATAAGTGAGTTCAATCACAACTGCTGTGCTATATGTTCACTCACTGATAAATAATGCAGCCTCAGCTTACCAAGTGTTTGCTTGGTTCCACCTCCAAAGAGATTGAAGAAGTACATATATGAAATACACAAATATCTAGTTCAGATCATTAGATGGTACGATTGTTATGCCCTCAGGTTATGCTATTGTACAAGTAACTATAGGGTAGTGTGAGTCTACTTCCATAAATGTAAAAAATGAACAGAAAATGCTGGAAAGGGAGAAGATTTAAATACACACATGAAGCACTTGAGCACAGATTTTTGATGTGCTGAAGTCCACTGAAGGTGAAGTTGCTTTGTGTGAGCTGCGGGACTGAAAGATTAATGCAGTTACCCTGCTCCAGTGGTCCACCAACCTCGCCATCACCGATGCTCAAGGCGCTGAAGATACCACTTATCTCTGGCTCTCAAGAATGTGTGTTCCCTCTGGATGTAGTGCATACGGTGTAAGTGAGAATCACGCAGTAGGGATGGCATGCTATTGAGGAAAGTGGCTACGGTGCCAATTCATGGGGATATAATGAGAGTGGGTGCAGATGGATCAGGTCAGATGAAATGAAATGAGGATTGCTTCTGATTCAGTAGATCAGGGATGTCATAAAAGTAACCTACACCTTGATCTGACAATAACCAGTTACCCAGATAGCATACTGGGAAGCAAAGTAGTACCACCCCTGGGTGACAGCGACCCAGATTTAGGATAAACTAATAACACAAACCATTACTGAGTTATATAACTTTTAAAAAGCCAACTTGAAGATAAGGGTGTAGAAATTGGGATTTCGGGTGTAAAACAGGTGCAAAGCATACCAGTTTAGCAGTGGGACAGCCTATACCGAATCTGCACAGGTGTTGGCCCCACTGTTAAATTTGTGGGACCCACGTTTTAGGCGGACGTCTAAACAGGTGTTAGGATCCTTGAATATGTAAATTAGGGGCCTAATGCAGTTGAGGATTCCTTTTCAAAATATGTTGCCGATGAATGGGGCAGATGTCGGGAGGAAGTTTAGGAAAACCAAAATGGTGATTTACAGGTCGCCAAAAAATGGGAAAAAAGGTGGTCAGAGGAGAAAGGAGGGAATTAGAGAGTAGTGCAGCCGTAGAAGCCAAATGTGACAGTATTCTAACACCAGTAAGGTTATCAGTGAAGAATTGAGCTCCCTTAAGGATGCATATGAAATTGAACCTGAGGATACATTAAAAATAGTTAACCTAGTAACTAATTACTTCCTACAAAAGTTAAAGCTAAAGGCACTATATCTGAATGCACGAAGCATTTTCAACAAAATAGATGAAATAATAGCACAGATAGAAATAAATGGGTTTGATTTAATAGCTATGACAGAGACGTGGTTGCAGAGTGACCAAGGGGTTGGGAACTAAACATTCCAGGATATTTGACTTTTAGAAGAGACAGGCCGAATGGAAAAGGAGGCGGGTGGGGGGTGGGGGGGGGGGTTGCCCTGATAATAAAGGAAGGGATAAAGACAGTAGAGAGAAAGGATCTTGGCTCGGAAAAACAAAATATAGAATTAGTTTGGGTGGAGTTAAGAAACAACAAGGAGCAGAAAACATTAGTGGGAGTAATTTTTATAGGCCTCCTAACAGTAGTTGTAGTGTCGAGCAGAGTATAAATCAGGAAATTAGAGATGCATGTAACAGGGGTACTACAGTAATCATGGGGGGACTTTAACTTTCATATAGTCTGGGCAAACCAAATTTGCAGTAGTAGTGCCGAGGAAGAGTTCATTAAGTGCATTCAAGATAGTTTTCTAGATCAGTATGTTGAGGAACCTACTAGGGAATTGGTTATTTTAGATCTAGTATTGTGCAATGAGACACGGTTAATTAATAACCTTGTAGTAAAGGAGCCTCTGGGGAGCAGTGATCATAATATGATAGAATTTTATGTTGCGTTTGAGAGTGATTTACTTAAATCCGAAACTCGGGTCCTAAATCTGAACAAAGCAAACTACGAGTTATGAGAGGCGAGTTGGCTAAGGTAAGTTGGGAAAGTAGATTAAAAGATATGACAGTAGAAAAGCAATGGCAAACATTTAAAGAAATGATTCATAATTTGTAATGAATATACATTCTCTTAAGGAATAAAAACACCACGGGAAAAATGGTCCACTCGTGGCTAATAAGAGAAATTAAAGATAGTATTAGATTAAAGGAAGAGGCCTATAATGCTGCCAAAAAGAGTCATAAGCCTAAGGATGGGAAGGATTTTAGAATTCAGCAAAGGAGGACCAAGAAATTGATAAAGAAATGGAAAATAGAATGAGAGTAAACTAGCGAGAGACATAAAAATAGACTGTAAAAGCTTCTATAGGTATGTAAAAAGGAAAAGATTATCGAAAGTAAACGTGGGTCCCTTACAGGCTGAGACAGGAGAAATTATAATGGGGAATAAGGAAATGGAAGAGAAATTAAACAAATACTTTTGGGGAAAAATTTGTTAGCGACCATTTTGGGTCACTAACATCGCCTGGACGATAAATTTAGCGCCCGGTGAAAAATAGCGCTGGCGATCGCTAAATTCAGTTTTAGCACCACAAGAGGGAGGTGGAGCACTAATTCAAGCGTTCCACTTCCTTCTTAGAGCGCTAACCCCGGCGGTGCGTTCTGCAGCGCTATGCATTGGGCCACGTAGTGCTGCCGCATGGAAGGGCTGCTCCCCTCATTAAAGGGGAGGGTCCAAGCCCACAACTCTGCGGGGCCCTACCTGGAACACTGGGGAACAGGGTGCCATACCAGCAGCCTGGTACTCAAGAGGAGTGGCGGGCTGCCAGATCACAGCACGGACCCCGTGTTGAAAGACGCAATGGGCCATGACAATTAAGTCAGCTGATTTTTTTCCCCCCATCCGCCACCTCCCCTTTACTTACCGCCCCACAAGCCTCCTGTTGCTCCATCCCTGCCCCTGAATCGGTCGCTGTCACTGCCCGGTGCAGATTCAGGGGGCACGGGCCAATTTTGCAGGCGGGTCGAAAACAAGGCACTGCGCACGGTGATGACATGGTCATCGCCTGCGCAGCAGAGCGGGGGGCTATCAGTTACCGCCACCATTAAACTCCTGCTGAATTTAGCTGGAGTCATTAGTGGCACCGCGCCCGGGCGAAAAGTCATTTGCACCCTGTTAGCACCCCCCAGAGGCGCTAACGGGAGGCGCAAATGCACTGAATTTCTAGCCCTTTGTGTCTGTCTTCACGTAGGAAGACAGCAAAAATTGTTCCGGAAATAGTGGAGAACCAAGGGTCTAGTGAGAATGAGGAACTGAAAGAAATTAGTATTAGTAGGGAAATAGTACTGGAGAAATTAATGAGACTGAAAGCTGATAAATCCCCTGGACCTGATGGCCTACATCCTAGGGTTTTAAAAGAGGTGGCTATAGAGATAATGGATGCATTGGTTGTCATCTTCCAAATTCCATAGATTCTGGAATGGTTCCCGCGGATTGGAAGATAGCAAATGTAACCCCGCTATTTAAGAAAGGAGGGAGAGAGAAAATGGGGAACTACAGACCAGTTAGCTTGACATCAGTAGTAGGGAAAATGCTAGAATCTATTATTAAGGATGTGGTAACAGGGCACTTAGAAAATAATAATAGGATTGGGCAGAGTCAACACGGATTTATGAAAGGGAAATTGTGTTTGACAAATCTGTTTGAGTTTTTTGAGGTTGTAATTAGCATGATAGAAAAAGGGGAACCAGTGAATGTAGTGTATTTGGATTTTCAGAAGGCATTCGATAAGGTGCCACACAAGAGGTTATTAAACAAAATTAGGGCTCAATGTATTAACATGGGTTGAGGATTGGTTAACAGACAGAAAGCAGAGAGTAGGAATAAATGGGTCATTTTCGGGTTGGCAGTCTGTAACTAGTGGGGTACCACAAGGATCCGTGCTTGGGCCTCAACTATTTACAATCTATATCAATGATTTAGATGAGGGGACCAAATGTGACATATCCAAGTTTGCTGATGATACAAAGCTAGGTGGGAATGTAAGTTGTGAGGAGGATGCAAAGAGACTGCAAGGGGATATAGACAGGTTAAGTGAGTGGGCAGGAACATGGCAAATGGAATACAATATGGAGTAATGTGAAGTTAACCACTTTAGTAGGAAAAATAGAAAAGCAGAGTATTTTTTAAATGGTGAGAGATTTGGAAATGTTGGTGATTGGAGGGACCTGGGTGACCTTGTACACAAATCGCTGAAAGTTAACATGCAGGTACAGCAAGCAATTAGGAAAGCAAATGGTATGTTGGCCTTTATTACAAAAGGATTTGAGTATAAGAGTAAAGACGTCTTACTGCAATTATATATGACCCTGGTAAGACCACACCTGGAGTATTGTGTACAGGTTTGGTCACCTTACCTAAGGAAGGATATACTTACCATAGAGGGAGTACAACAAAGGTTCACCAGACTGATTCCTGGGATGGGGGGTTTGTCCTATGAGGAGAGATTGAGTAGACTAGGCCTGTATAGAAGAATGAGAGGTGATCTCATTGAAACATACAAAATCTTTACAGGGCTTGACAGGATAGATGCAGGGAGGATGTTTCCCCTGACTGGTGAGTCTAGAACCAGGGGTCACAGTCTCAGAATAAGGGATCGGCCATTTAGGACTGAGATAAGGAGAAATTTCTTCACTCAGAGGGTGGTGAATCTTTGGAATTCTCTACCCCAGAGGGCTGTGGATACTCAGTCATTGAGTATATTCAAGACAGAGAGCGATAGATTTTTGGATATTAAGGGATAGTGCATTAAAGTGGAGTTGAGGTAGAAGATCAGCCATGATCTTATTGAATGGCGGAGCAGGCTCGAAGGGCCGAATGGCCTACTCCTGCTCCTATTTCTAATGTTCTTATGTACAAGTATTCAGTAGAGAAGATTCTTATAGCATTCCCCTATCATAAGAATGATGATATCTTTGATATAATTTGCAAGCAAATTCTATGAAATGAACAACACAAAAACTCTGTCTATTAAAATCCTCTGTATCAGCAGTAAAATTCAACAAAAGTTCAACGTCAATTCTTTAGTTCCCTTTTTAACTCTAGGCAGAGTGTTATCTGTATTCCTCAATAAGTTCTTTGCAAAATTAACAATGGTGATTTATGAATGGGAAATGGATACCTGCTTTTTGTTATAGTGCTAAGTCAGATATAAGGGTAAGTTCACAGATCCTGGGGGCAATTTTCCCCGGATACTTTAGGCGCTAAAGAACCTCCGAAGTGACCAAGATGGAGTCTTAAGCTGAAACCGCAGTTTAGCCCGCATTAAGTGCAAGATGCCAACTTGGTAAAGGAGTTGAAGCTTGCGTTAGGAACGGCTGCTCGGAGGATCGTTAAGCAGCTGATTGCCACGTAAATTGCATAAAAGTTCATGGCCACGGTCACCTTCACAGTCACCGGCAATGCGATCCTCACCCTGTTCTGAGGTTGCAGTTGTGGCTGCAGCAGTTGGCAGATTTCAGTGACGATCTCCTTAGTGAAATGCAGACATCTCAAACATTGGTTGTCGCTGTGGCCTTGTAGCGCCCAAAAAATGGGCCCTACTGAGCTCAGTTTTGCCCATCACTCCATTCCACTTAATTTCAATCTCTTTAAGTATAGCTCTGGTAAAATCTCATAAATTAAAATTCACACACTTCCTTAAAAACCCTCCCAGATTTTCTTTCCACTGAAATGTGTGATCCTCCCTGCCAGATTTTTGTCTCTGCACTCTGCCCAGGCAGTAGAGATGAAAGTCTACCCCATGTTATCATTCATGTTAAGTTTACCCATATTACAGAAAGGACCCTCTCTCCTTATAAATGGTTTAAGTTATTGGTTATATTTCAATGATAATTTAAATCATTCTCTTGTGATTATGTATTACTTTTTAAATATTGTGCCATCACACAGATGAGTTGCTGATTGATGGAATGATTATTCTATATTTTAGACAGAAAATATTGCACCTTGTACATTATTTATGTCTCATCAAATCAGCCTACGTTACACATGAGGTACTATCCCCAGTCTACCTGATAATATATTAAAGTTAAATAGAGTAAAAATAAATCAAAACCTAAGAAAAAGCATATTTAATATTCTAGTCTTATCTCTACAGGCTGATGGTTCTTCTTGGAACTAAATTAATGTGTAAAAGTAACATAGTTGGTATTGATTCACCTTTATATAGGTCTCTTTATAGCCTGGAAATTGCTCTTGGCTTAATTTCCTGCACCATTGGCAATCATGCAGGTGGGAACAATCATTTTATAAGTTTCTGACTGCCCGCTGAGTGCAGTGCTGGAAATTCCTATAAGGATTGCATGTTGGTGGTGCATTTTCTCACACAGGCTGTGCACTCACCTCATTATCAATTCAAATATGCTCAGGAATATCAGTTAATGGAAGCCTGCAATTTTCCTGTTTTCACCACCACACTTGCGGTGCACGAACATGGCCCATTTCAAATGAGCATTAAACGCCAGCCAAGTTCTTGGCATGCTGGGAAATAAACCTAACAGTAGCAGTGTCCATTTGTTTTATCTTCCAGACACTTGTAAGAAATGGAGATTATTGCCAATGCTTCGCACTCAATTGAAAGAGTTCAAAGAAGAAGAACAAAGAAAGAATACCAAAGATATCAGGTGATGCCAATGTTCCCTGTAAGCTGTGCTTTGTTCTCCGCGGCCTGTTTCTTTTAATGCGTGGTCCCTTTAAATTTCTGGGCATGCGCGGTATTTACAATGTAAAAGCTGGTGAGCGGCCTACGCGGGACCTTTGAGATTACTGTGCAACCGTGCGACTGCGCACCTTAGGGGGAACACTGGGTGGCACCAGACACAAACTTGCAGAACCCATCAATATGTCATCACCCAGCGGCGGTAATTCTGACATTGTGTGAGTGTGAAATGGGTGATAGTGAATCGGCAGCCCATTTTACATATCGCCGATTTTTTTATTTCCATCACCCACTATCGCACAAAACTAAAATTACCCCCAGTGAGTGAGAAGTAATGCATCCAACAATTGGACAGTTACAGCTCTGTGCCACCTTCTTCAAGAAAACATGCAGCCAACCTCAACATAGCGATGACACTGCCAGTGACCCTCAAGGTGACCATGACCCTCAACTTTTATGTCTCTATCTCCTTCTAGGTCAGCACAGGAGTATCAGCCAATTTGCTTTGCACAAATATATGAAATAGATGATTGACATATTGTTCAATAGCATAATGCCTTCATCCGCTATCCCATCAACCAACGTGAGCAGCATGAAGGGCTCCCCAATTCACTGAACTACTAGATTTACCAAAGTACAGAGGGTGGTTGATGTCACCTTTGTGGTTATCATGGCCCCATGGTCCATATGAACAGAAAGGGGTCTGTCTACTTCAACAATGTGGTCCTGCGACTGATTTGGGAACATATGTTGTTGCTTTGGCTAACTAGGCTGTCACTCCCTGACATATCTGCTGTCACTTCCACAAGGTGTTGGATGGCCCAGGTGTATTTCATCCCATTTAAAAAATATATGTTCTTAGGATGTGAGCGATCCTGGTAAAGCTGCATTTATTGGCCATCCCTAAGTACCCTGAGAAACTGGTGGTGGTCTTTCTACTTGAACTGCTGCAGTCCTTATTCTGATGGTGCTCCCACAATGGAGTCATAGAATCATAGAATGGTTACAGCACAGAAGGAGGCCATTCGGCCTGTCGAGCCCGTGCCGGTTCTCTGCAAGAGCACTTCAGCTAGTCCCACTCCCACACCCTTTCCCCGTAGCCCTGCAAATTTTCTTCCTTCACATACTTATCTAATTCCCTTTTGAAAGCCATAATTGAATCTGCCTCCACCACCCTTTCAGGTAGTGAATTCCAGATCCTAACCACTTGCTGCGTAACAATGTTTTTCCTCATGTCGCCTTTGGTTCTTCTGCCAATCACCTTGAATCTGTGCCTTCTGGTTCTCGACCCTTCTGCTAATGGGAACAGTTTCTCTCTATCGACTCTGTCTAGACCCCCTCATGATTTTGAACACCTCTATCAAATCTCCTCTCAACCTTCTCTGCTCTAAGGAGAACAACCCCAGCTTCTCCAGTCTATCCACGTAACTGAAGTCCCTCATCCTGGAACCATTCTTGTAAATCTTTTCTGCACCCTTTCTAAGGCCTTCACATCCTTCCTAAAGTGTGGTGTACCCTTTAGTTTATATTGTCTCTCCTCGTTCTTCCTACCAAAAGTATCACTTCACACTTCTCTGCGTTAAATTTCATCTGCCACGTGCCCGCCCATTCCACCAGCCTGTCTATGTCTTCATGAAGACTATCACTATCCTCCTCACTGTTCATTATACTTCCAAGTTTTGTTTAATCTGCAAATTTTGAAATTGTGCCCTGTAAATTCAAGTCTAAGTCATTAATATATATAAAGAAAAGCAGTGGTCCCAGTACCTTTGCTGGCAAGCCTATTATGTGGCACTTTATCAAACGCCTTTTGGAAGTCCATGTACACCACATCAACCGCATTGCCCTCATCAACCCTCTCTGTTACCTCATCAAAAAACTCAATCAAGTTAGTTAAACACGATTTACCTTTAACAAATCCGTGCTGGCTTTCCTTAATTACTCCATACTTGTCTAAGTTACTGTTAATTTTGTCCTTGATTATCATTTCTAACAGCTTCCCCACTACCGAGGTTAAGCTGACTGACCTGTAGTTGCTGGATTTATCCTTACACCCTTTTTTGAACAAGGGTGTAACATTTGCAATTCTCCATTCCTCTGGGACCAGCCCCATATCCAAGGAGGATTGGAACATTATGGCCAGTATCACCACAATTTCCACCTTTACTCCCCTCAGCATCCAAGGATGCATCCCATCCGGTCCTGGTGACTAATCTACTTCAAGTACAGCCAGCCTTTCTAGTACCTCCTCCTTATCAATTTTTATCCCATCCAGTATCTCAACTACCTCCTCTTTCACTATGACTTTGGCAGCATCCTCTTCCTTGTTAAAGACAGATGCAAAGTACTCATTTAGTACCTCAGTCATGCCCTCTGCCTCCACGCGTAGGTCTCCATTTTGGTCCCTAATCGGCCCCACCCCTCCTCTTACTACCCGTTTACTATTTATATGCCTATAGAAGACCTTTGGATTCCCTTTTATGTTAGCTGCCAATCTATTCTAATACTCTCTCTTTGCCCCTCTTATTTCCTTTTTCACTTCCCCTCTGAACTTTCTATATTCAGCCTGGTTCTCACTTGTATTCTCAACCTGACATCTGTCATACACCCCCTTTTTCTGCTTCATCTTACTCTCTATCTCTTTCATCATCCAGGGAGCTCTGGCTTTGGTTGCTTTACCTTTCCCCCTCGTGGGAATGTACCTCGACTGTACCTGAACCATCTCCTCTTTACAGGCTTGCCAATCTTTGATTCCAATTTACCCGGGTCAGATCCATTCTCAACCCACTGTAAATGGTTTTCCTCCAATTAAGTATTTTTACTCTAGATTGCTCCCTGACCTTTTCAATAGCTCATCTAAACCTTATGATACTGTGATCACTGTTCCCTAAATGTTCCCCTACTGACACATGCTCTACTTGACCCACGTCATTCCCCAGAACCAGATCCAGCAATGCCTCCTTCCTCATTGGGCCGTAAACGTACTGATCAAGAAAGTTCTCCTGAACACACTTCAGAAATTCTTCCCCCTCTCTGTCCTTCACACTATTACTATCCCAGTCTATATTAGGATAGTTGAAGTCCCCCATTATCACTACTCTATAGTTCTTGCACCTCTCTGTAATTTCCCTGCAAATTTGCTCCTCTATATCCTTCTTACTTGTTGGTGGCCTATAGAATACTCCTAGTAGTGTAATGGCACCTCTATTGTTTCTCAACTCTAACCAAATAGATTCTGTCCTTGACCCCTCCTGGACATCCTCTCTCTCCAGCACTGTAATCTCCTTAATCAATACTGCCACCCCACCTCCTTTCTTTCCTTCCCTATCCAGGATTTTGACCCAGTGATGATGAAGGAATGATGTATATGTGCAAGTCAGGTTGATGTGTGACTTGGAGGGCCACTTGGAACTGATGGTGTTTCCATGACCTTGGTGCTCTTGTCCTTTTTGGTGATAAAGATAGCAGGGATGGGACATGCTGTCCGGCTAAGTTTGGTGAGTTACTGCAGAGCATCCTGTCGATAATACATAACGCAGCCACAGTCCAACGGTAGTTGTGGAGGATGAATATTGAGTTGAGTAGCAGGAGCACCAATTAAACAGACTCCTCTGTCCTAGATGGTGTTAAACTTCTTGAATTTTGTTGCAGCTATAGTCCATCCAGGCAAATAGTGAGTATTTCATCACACTTTTGACTTGATCCTTGTCGATGGTGGAGAGGCTTTGAGGAGTCAGAAGATGAGCATAGGATTCAGCTTCTACCGAGCACTTGTAGCCACATTGTTGATATGGTTGGTCAAGTTAAGCTACTGATCAATGGTGACGCTAGGACTTTGGTGGTTTAGGACCACCACCAACCATAGTACCGTTGAGTGTCAGGGAGGTGATTTAGAACATAAGAACATAAGAAATAGGAGCAGGAGTAGGCCATTCGGCCCTTCGAGCCTGCTCCACCATTCAATGACATCATGGCTGATCTTCTGCCTCAACTCCATTCACCGGCCCTACCGTCATATCCCTTGATGCCCTTACTAGTCAGAAATCTATCGACTTCTGTTCTGAATATACCCAATGACTGAGCCTTCACAGCCCTCTGGGGTAGAGAATTCCAAAGATTCACCACCCTCTGTGTGAAGAAATTTCTTCTCATCTCAGTCCTGAATGGCCTACCCTTTATCTTGAGGCTGTGGCCCCTGGTTCTAGACTCCCCAGCTAAGGGAAACATTCTGCCAGCATCCATTCTATCAAGCCCTGTAATAATTTTGTATGCTTCAATGAGATCCCCTCTCATTCTTCTGAATTCAGGAGAATACAGGCCTAGATTACTCAATCTCTTCTCATACAACAGTCCCGCCATCCCAGGAATCAATCTCGTGAACCTTCGTTGCACTCCCTCTATGGCAAGTATATCCTTCCTTAGGTAAGGAGACCAAAATTGTACACAGTACTCCAGGTGTGGTGTCACCAAGGCCCTATACAATTGGAGTAAGGCTTCTTTACTCCTGTACTCAAATCCTCTTGTAATGAAGGCCAGCATACCATTTGCCTTCCTAATGGCTTACTGCACCTGCACATTCACTTTCAGTGACTCATGTACAAGGACACCCAGGTCCCTTTGAGCATCTGCATTCCCCAATCTTTCACCATTTAGGAAATACTCTGCCTTTCTGTTTTTTCTACCAAAGTGGATAACTTCACATTTATCCACATTATATTCCATCTGCCATGTTCTCGCCCACTCACTGAGTCTGTCGAGATCTCCTCGAAGCCTCTTCACATCCTCTTCGCAACTGACACTGCCACCTAGCTTTGTATCATCAGCAAATTTGGAAATGTTACATTTAGTCCCCTCATCCAAATCATTGATATAGATTATGAATAGCTGGGGCCCAAGCATCGATCCTTGCGGTACCCCACTAGTCACAGCCTACCATCCTGAAAAAGACCCGTTTATCCTTACTCTTTGTTTTGTGTCTGTTAACCAATTCTCAATCCATGCTCGTATATTACCCCCAATTCCATGTGCCCTAATTTTGTTCACCAACCTCTTGTGTGGGACCTTATCAAAGGCCTTCTGAAAATCCAGATACACCACATCTACCGGTTCCCCTTTGTCTACTCCACTAGTTACATCCACAAAGAACTCCAATAGGTTTGTCAAACAGGACTTCCCTTTCATAAATCCATGTTGACTCTGCCCAATCTTACTATTAGTTTCTAAGTGCCCAGTTATTGCATCCCTTATAATAGATTCCAGCATTTTCCCAACTACTGATGTGAGGCTAACAGGTCTGTAGTTTCCCGTTTTCTCTCTCCCTCCTTTCTTAAATAGCGGGATTACATTTGCTATCCTCCAATCTGCAGGAACCGTTCCAGAATCTATAGAATTTTGGAAGATGACAACCAATGCGTCCACTATTCCAATGGCCACCTCTTTCAAAACCCTAGGATGTAGGTCATCCAGTCCTTGGGATTTATCGACTTTTAGTCCCATTAATTTTGCTAGCACTGTTTTTTTACTGATAATAATTTCTTTAAGTTCCTCATTCTCGTCACACCCTTGGTTTTCTCGTATTTCTGGAAGGTTTTTTGTGTCTTCCTCCGTGAAGACAGGAACAAAGTATTTATTTAATTTCTCTGCCATTTCCTCATTCCCCATTATAAATTCTCCCATCTCTGACTGTAAAGAACCTACATTTACCTTCGCCAGTCTTTTCCTTTTCATATACCTATAGAAGCTTTTACAATCCGTTTTTATATTTTTCACTAGTTTGTGCTCATATTCCATTTTCCCTTCCTTTATCAATTTCTTGGTCCCCCTTTGCTGATTTCTAAAAAGATCCCAATCCTCAGGCTGACCGCTTTTTCTGGCAACTTATAAGCTTCCTCCTTTGACTTAATACTAGCTTTAATTTCTTTTGTTAGCCATGGTTGGATCACTTTTCCTTTTGGGTTTTTATGCCCTAGAGGAATATATGTTTGTTGACAATTATGCATTATTTCCTTGAATGTTGGCCATTGTATGTCCACCTTCATACCTTTTAGTGTAGTCTCCCAATCTACCATGGCCAACTTGTCCCTCATAGCCTTGCAGTTTCCTCTGTTTAGATTGAAGACCTTAGTTTCAGATTGGACTACATCACTCTCAAAGTTAATGTAAAATTCAATCATATTATGGTCACTTGTCCCTAAAGGCCCCTTTACCACAAGATTATTGATTAGCCCTTTCTCATTACACAGTACCAGATCCAGAATAGCCTGTTCCCTGGTTGGTTCCTCCACATACTGATCCAGGAAACCATCTCGCATGCATTCCAAGAATTTGTCCTCCACACCATTAGTGGTAATTTGATTTGCCCAGTCAATATGTAGATTAAAGTCCCCCATGATTACCGTATTGCCCTTGTTACATGCACTTCTAATCTCTTGATTGATACTGTGCCCTACATTACCATTACTGTTTGGTGGCCTATACACAACTTTGGCCTTTCCTTGTTGGAGATGGTCATTGTCTGGCACATATGAGAGACACCAGCCACATCTATGCCTACCCTAGCTGTTGGACACTCCATCATTGTGTCCACTGATCTACTTCCTCAGGGCATGTTGAAGCTGAGCAATACAGTCATTCAGAGGCAAAGACCTTTACACCAGCACTCTTGACATTCACAGGAGATACTCTGATTGGGCTTAAGGTCTGTACTGCTGACATGCCATCCCGTCCTTTATCACTGTACAGATATGGCTAGTAGACTGCTCCACACACGTGCCCAGACATAGAAATATAAATAGGATTTTGCACCATGCAACTTTTGCCTGTATAATAGGGGATGTGTTGCAGATTATTGTGGAGCAAAACATTCTCACAGGGCACTCCATCTGTCATTTTAAATAAGGACTAACAAACTGACCAATTTTTGCAGCTAGCATCTAATAGATTCGTGTTTAATTACAACCAATCCAGCAGATCCAAATGCTGTGCTAACTGTTGACCCTCATTTACTTGTCTTTGTTCTTTAATGTCACCATTCATGCTGCAATTTTATGCTTCCCCTAGAATTTTCCTTAATTTTTTCATTAGATTTTGCCCTATATATGTCTCCTAC
Source organism: Squalus acanthias (assembly GCA_030390025.1). Classification (NCBI taxonomy): domain Eukaryota; kingdom Metazoa; phylum Chordata; class Chondrichthyes; order Squaliformes; family Squalidae; genus Squalus; species Squalus acanthias. The sequence goes on along the minus strand of CM059426.1, from coordinate 143,936,499 downwards.
GTATTCAATTCACATGATTAATTGCACATCGAAAAAGTACAGAAATGATAAACCTTTATCCATGCCTTTCTTTCCCTTTGATCACATACCTGTAGCCTTTTTCTAGAAATCTAAGATGATACAATAATGGGCCAGAAATTTGGCAATTGCCGGGTGAGTACGCGCTGTGTACTCACCCGTAAGGCCTCCTGAAGTGCCGGTTTTCTGCATGCACTGTGCATGCGCGAGAAACCGGAACTTCCGGTCTCGTGAAGGGAGGGGTTGAGAGGTGAACCGCGTGCGCGGGAGAGGCTGCGTGCACGCAGCGAACTTAGTTTTTTTTTCAGATTTCTCCGGGAAAGTAAGTATGGAAGAAGCTGCGCTTTTAAAAAGGAGGCGCAAGACCCGTTTTTAACAAGGTAAGTGTTTAATTAATTACAATTTAAATTTTTTCAACAGGTTTATCTTTTTTAGATACTTTAAAGAAAGGTAAGTTTATTTTTAGCACTGTTAAAAAGTATTTTAATTTTTTCAAAAATTTAAATTTTTGTTTAAAGTAGTTAATTTATTTAACTTATAGTTATTTTAAAAATGTGATGGTTTAAAAATTTTTTTTTTGAAGTTTAGGTGTTGTTTTGGGGCCGATTTCAATTCATAGATTTGACAGGTCTTCCTGTCAAATCTATGAATGAAAGATGGTCTGCTGCCATTGGCTCTCCATGGCCCACGTGATCCCAGGGGACGCATCGCACTAACTACGCCCCTGGGATACACAAGCACTGCGCGCCGGCAGCTGCAGGAGGCCCAGGAGCTGAAGTCCCCGTGGGCCCAGAGGTCAATGGCAGGCGCGGTAGGTAGGTGCGCGCGCGATCCTTGCACCCGCGGGAAGCCGGAGAGCCGAATTTCTGGCCCAATATATTATTGCAATTGTTTTTTGATTACAATATGCTGACAATCATATTGTCAGTGTACATGATATAGCCTAAATGGTAACTGTGGCTTTACTGAATAATTTGGGTTGTGAATGATTCTACAGTGAATACTGTAATATTTGTAACTCATGTTTACTTTTACATTGTTTCTCTCTGCTCGGTCTCTGTTTTTCCCTGCTGACTCTTCTGTTCTACTCATGGTTTATATGTCTATGTTCTTCCACTTCTGCTGCTTCTGAGTTTATTTTCTTTTTTAAATCCTGCTTACCTGCGGTTACTCTTTTCCTTCTGCTGTTTGTTTTGTTCCTTACTTCTGCTTGCCTTATCTGTCTTCTTTCCTTCTTTCATATTGTCCTTTTTGCCACTATACTGTCTTTGTTAAAGCCTTTTTTATGCATCATTTAGCGTATTGTGTTTGGATTTGGTCCCCTAACACGGCAGGTGATATAGAATACTGGAAAAGGTTCAGAGGAGGGCCACTGATACCTAGTTTAAGGAGCATTAGTTACCATGATAGGCTTAGAGAACTGGGGCGTTTTACTCCAGAAAAGCATAGACTTTGAGGAGATTTGATTGAGGTCTTTAACATAATGAAAGAATTCCTTCGAAAGTGACAATGCAGGAACAACAATATATGTTCAAGTCAGAATGGTGTGTTTCTATAATGAGCACTGATAGAAGTCAATTGAGGCTGTAAGATCCTAACCTGGAACAACAGTAAGCTGGTTTGGAGTTGGGATAAGCTTGAACAGGAATTACAAAAGCAAATTTGTGACTGTGCTGAATGTAGTTGAGGTTGTAATAACAATTATGACTCTTGGATTGATCTGGTGCCTTATCAGATAAAAACAATTCATACATAATGAATTACTTTGCATTTCCAGTGGCCACTGTTATATAGGTGAATGCAGTAGCCATTCTGCACCACAAATGACAATGAGATGAATTACCACATAATCTGTTTTTGGTCTTATTGATTGAGGGATGAATTAGCCAGAGTGGTGGGAGAACGCCCAGTTCTTATTTTAATAGTGGCATGGGATCTTTTCCATCCACCTGAACTAAGAGATAGGACCTCAGTTTAACTTCTCATCAGAAGGATGGCATCTCTGACAATACAATGTTCCCTCAATACTGTGCTGGAATGTCAGATAGATTATATACTCAATCTTGCTGTGGATCATAAGTCCACAACCTTCTTACCCAAAGGCAAGGGTCTTACCAACTGAGCTAATCTGACAGGTTGGGGTAATCTAATTTGGGGTCAGAGTTTGTAATAAAGCTTGGAAACAGAAAGCTCATGACTGAATTGTGGTGTTTTACCAAACCTGTAAAGCTTGAAACATTACTCAACATCTTCCAAGGAAAGTTTAAAGTTAGTAAATTGTCAGGTTCACTGTTGGCGAATCATGAATGATGTAGTTTGAGCAGCTTGAGAAAGGTTAATTTAATTATGAACAGCAGGGATTAATATTCTGAAATGCAGCTGCAATCTTTTTGGCCATAATTCATTACTTAATTAATTAAGAAAAATCAGTTGTGCTGTAATCTAAAATAAAATAGTGGTTTTCATCATGTACTCATGGACATCTTGTACTAGTTATTAAGCAGATCAGCAATTGTTATTATCTGTATTTTGTTATCTCCTAATTGGCTTTCATGTCACTTGTAGCAGCCACAGTTGCAAATCTTTCTTCATTCCACACAGGTGTGTTCCAATTTAATGTAAATGAGCTCTTCTTGCTGCTTGCGTACGTGGAGAAAATATTAAAATGCACTGGAATGCTCCTTAGCACGTTCTCTAAGTTAACATTTGTTTTGTGAAAATTTTATTTCATAGGTTACCAAATCTGTTTAAACCAAATATACACCACTTACTTTATACAGTTGGATGACTTGAATTGATGTTGTCTGTAGCGTGTGACTACTTCTTACTCCAAGTGACAACTTAGGATAAGATAGGTATGCTTCACTACATTTGAGCTAACTACTGAACCCAAAATCTATTACATTCAGAAAACATATACCACAGGACTTTGGCTTTAGAATCATAGGGGGGAAAATTGGGTTGCTTTACGCCTTGTTAGTGCCCCCAGGGTCGCTAACGGGGCGCAAAGCCCCGAGTGCCTGGGCGTGGCGCCGTCAATGCCTCCCGCGAAATTCAGTAGGAGGTTGGCGGGGGCGGTAGCTGGTAGTGCCCTGCGGCGCTGTGCCTCTGGTGATGATGTCATCGCCGTGCGCAACGCCCCGCTCGCGCCCCGGCCGCAAACTTTGGTCATGCCCCCTGACCTACAGCTGGATGATATGTCAACAGGGTCAGGGTGGCGTTTTTGCTGCTGGGTCAACGTAAAATAAAAGGCAGGTGCTGGGCGGCCTTTTTTTTGGGCCGTCTGCCAGCACCTACCCCCTCTCGCTTCTTCCTGCGGGGTGCTGGCCGCGATCGGTCAGCCTGGCACTCCTCTTGAGTGCCGGGCTGTTTTCCCAGCACCCCGCTCCCCGGTGGTCCAGCAGGGTCCCAGTGCGCGCAGCGCTTGGCCCCTCCCCTTTAATCAGAGGAGGGAGGCCTGCAATACCGCGGCGCTACGTGCAGACGCGCGTGGCTCTGTTGCACGTAGCACTGCAATATTCAATGGTAGTGCCCCAGGAAGGAGGGGGAGCGCTTCCAGTAGCTTCCTGCTTGGGGCACTATCACTGAATTTAAGGCGCAGGGGAGCTAACTTTTTCAGGGCGCTAAAAGTAGCGCTCCGGCAAAGTTAGTGCCACAAAGGGGGCGCCACCAACTTTTTCCCTCATAGAATCATAGAATGGTTACATCACAGAAGGTGGCCATTCAGCCCGTCAAGCCCGTGCTGGCTCTCTGCAAGAGCACTTCAGCTAGTCCCACTCCCCCGCCCTTTCCATGTAGCCCTGCAATTTTTTTTCCTTTAGATACTTATCCAATTCCCTTTTGAAAGCACGATTGAGTCTGCCTCCACCACCCTTTCAGGCAGTGCATTCCAGATCCTAACCACTCACTGAGTAAAAAAGTTTTTCCTCCTGTCGTCTTGCTCCATAACCCCGCTATTTAAGGAAGGAGGAAGAGAAAAAACGGAAAACTATAGGCCAGTTAGCCTGACATCAATACTTGGCAAAATGCTAGAATCTATTATTAGGGACATGGTAACAGGGCACTTAGAAAACCATAATATGATTTGGCAGAGTTAACATGATTTTATGAAAGGGAAATTGTGTTTGACAAATCTGTTAGAGTTTTTTGAAGATGTAACTAGTAGGATGGATAAGGGGGAAGTATATTTGGATTTTCAAAAAACATTCGATAAGGTGCCACACAAGAGGTTATTGCACTAAATTAGGACTCATGGATTGGGGGTAATATATTAGCATGGATTGAAGATTGGTTAATGGACAGAAAACAGAGAGTAAGAATAAACGGGATTTTTCAGGTTGGCAGGCTGTAACTGGCGAGGTACCGCAAGGATTAGTGCTTGGGCCTCAGCTATTTACAATCTATATTAATGACTTTGATGAAGGACTGAGTGTAACATATCCAAGTTTGCTGATGATACAAAGTTAGGTGGGAAAGTAAGCTGTGAGGAGGACACAAAGAGGCTGCAGAGAAATATAGACAGGTTGACTGAGTGGGCAAGAACATGGCAAATGGAATACAATGTGGGGAAGTGTGAAGTTATCCACTTTGGTATGAAAAACGAAAAAGCAGAATATTTTTTGAATGGTGAGAGACTGGGAAATGTTTGCACTCAGAGAGGGACCTGGGTATCCTTATACATGAATCACATAAAGTTAACATGCAGGTACAACAAGCAATTAGGAAAGCAAATGGTATGTTAGCTTTTGTTACAAAGGATTAGACTACAAGAGTTAACATGATTTTACAATTATGCAGGGCATTGTTGAGGCCACACCTGGAGGACTGTGTACAGTTTTGGTCTCCTTACCTAAGGAAAGACATACTTTCCTTAGAGGGTGTGCAATGAAGGTTCAATAGACTGGTTCCTGGGATGAGGGGATTGCCCTATGGGGAGAAATTGAGTAGACTAGGCCTATATTCCTTAGAGTTTAGAAGAATGAGAGGTGATCTATTTGTAACATATAAAATTCATAAGGGGCTTGACGGGGTTAATGCTGGGAAAATGTTTCCCCTGACTGGGGAATCTAGAACACGGGGTCACGGTCACAGAATAAGGGGTCGGACATTTAGGGCTGAGTTGAGGAGAAATTTCTTCACTCAAAGGATTGTGAATCTTTGGAATTCTCTACCCAGAGAGCTGTGGATGCTCAGTCGTTGATTATATTCAAGACAGAGGTCGATACATTTTTGGGAACAAGGGAATTAAGGAATATGGAGATAGTACGGGAAGGTGGAGTTGAGGTAGAAGATCAGCCATGATCTTGTTGAATGGCGGAGCAGGCTCGAAGGACCAAATGGCCCAATCCAGCTCCTATGTCTTATATTCTTTGGTTCTTTTGCCAATCACCTTGAATCTGTGTCCTGTGGTTCTTGACCCTTCTGCCAATGGGAACAGTTTCTCTCTATCTACTCTACCCCTCATGATTTTGAAAACCTCTATCAAATCTCCTCTCAACCTTCTCTGCTCTAAGGAGAACAACCCCAGCTTCTCCAGTCTATCCACATAACTGAAGTCCCTCATCCCTGGAATCATTCTCGTAAGTCTTTTCTGCACCCTCTCTAAGGCTTTCACATCCTTCTTAAAAAGCAGTGCCTAGAATTGGACGCAATACTCCAGTTGAAGCCAAACCAGTGTTTTATAAAGATTCATTATAACTTCCTTGCTTTTGTACTCTATGCCTCTATTTATGATGCCCAGTATCCCACATGCTTTTTTAACCGCTTTCTCAACCTGCCCTACCAACTTCAACAATTTGTGCACATAAAGCCTCTCTGTTCATGCACCCCCTTTATATAAGAACATAAGAACATAAGAAATAGGAGCAGGAATAGGCCACTTGGCCCCTCGAGCCTGCTCCGCCATTCAATAAGATCATGGCTGATCTTGGGTTCAAAGCCACTTCCCCACCCGCTCCCCATAACCCTTCACTCCCTTATCTTGCAAAAATCTGTCTATCTCCACCTTAAATGTATTTAATGACCCAGCCTCCACAGCTCTCTGGGGCAGAGAATTCCACAGATTTACGACCCTCAGAGAAGAAATTCCTCCTCATCTCAGTTCTAAAAGGGCGACCCTTTATTCTAAAACTGTGCCCCCGAGTTCCAGATTTCCCCACGAGGGGAAACATCCTCTCTGCATCTACCTTGTCGAGCCCCTTCAGTATCTTATATGTTTCAATAAGATCACCTCTTATTCTTCTAAATTCCAATGAGTATAGGCCCAGCCTGCTCAACCTTTCCTCATAAGTCAACCCCCTCATTTCTGGAATTAACCTAGTCAATCGTCTCTGAACTGCCTCCAATGCAAGTATATCCTTCCTTAAATAAGGAGACCAAAACTGTACGCAGTACTCAAGGTGTGGTCTCACCAATACCCTGTACAGTTGTAGCAGGACTTTCCTGTTTTTATACTCCAACCCCCTTGAAATAAAGGCCAACATTCCATTTGCCTTTTTGATTACTTGCTGTACCTGCATGCTAACTTTTTGTGTTTCATGCACAAGGACCCCCAGGTCCCTCTGAACTGTAGCATTTTGTAATCTCTCTTCATTTAAAAAATAATTTGCTTTTCTATTTTTCCTGCCAAAGTGTATAACCTCGCACTTTCCCACATTATACTCCATCTGCCAAATGTTTGCCCACTCACCTAGCCTGTCTATATCCCTTTGCAGATTTTTTGAGTCCTCTGCACAACTTGCTTTCCCACCCATCTTTGTATCATCCGCAAACTTGGCTACATTACACTCAATCCCTTCATCCAAGTTATTAATGTAGATTGTAAATAGTTGAGGCCCCAGCACCAATCCCTGTGGCACCCCACTAGTTACCGTTTGCCAACCGGAAAATGACCCATTTATCCTGACTCTCTGCTTACTGTTAGTTAGCCAATTCTCTATCCATGCTAATATATTACCCCCAATTCCGTGAGCTCTTATCTTATGCAGCAACCTTTTATGTGGCACCTTATCGAATGCCTTCTGGAAATCCAAATACACCACATCTATTGGTTCACCTTTGTCCACCCTGCTCGTTACATCCTCAAAGAACTCCAGCAAATTTGTTAAACATGATTTCCCTTTCATAAAACCATGCTGACTCTGCTTGACTGCATTATGATTTTCCAAATGCCCTGCTAACATAAGAACATAAGAACATAAGAAATAGGAGCAGGAGTAGGCCAATCGGCCCCTCGAGCCTGCTCCGCCATTCAATAAGATCATGGCTGATCTGATCCTAACCGCCAATCTACTATCTATTACAGAACCATCTCCTGCATCTAACAGAATTGCACACACGAAATAGGAGCAGAATCAGGCTACACAGTCCCTGGGCCCGCTCCACTACCCACAGGGCCATGACCGATCCGAACCTAGACTCATGTCCAAATTCCTGCCCGCTCCCCGTAACCCTTAATGCCCTTTACTTCTAGGAAACTGTCTATTTCTGTTTTAAATTTAATTAATGTTGTAGCTTCTACAGCTTTTTGTGGCAGCATATTCCATGGACCTACCACCCTCTGAGTGAAGTAGTTCCTCCTCATCTCAGTTTTGAAAGAGCAGCCCCTTATTCTAAGACTATGTCCCCTAGTTCTCGTCTCACCCGTCATCGGGAACATCCTCCCCGCATCCACCCGATCCAACCCCTTCACAATCTTATATGTTTCAATAAGATCGCCTCTCATTCTTCTGAACTCCAATGAGTAGAGTCCCAATCTACCCAACCTCTCTTCATATGACCACCCCCTCATCCCCGGGATTAACCGAGTGAACCTTTTTTGCACTGCCTCGAGAGCAAGGATGTCTTTCCTTAAGTAAGGACACCAAAACTGTATGCAGTATTCCAGGTGCGGTCTCACCAATACCTTGTACAACTGAAGCAATACCTCCCTATTTTTATATTCTATCCCCCTAGCAATGAAAGCCAACATTCCATTTGCCTTCTTAATCACTTGCTGCACCTGCATACTAACCTTTTGAGTTTCGTGCACCAGGACCCCCAGATCCCTTTGCACTTCAGTACTCTCCAGTTTCTTGCCATTAAGATAATAAATTGCTCTAGGATTTTTCCTGCCAAAGTGCATCACCTCACACTTTCCAGTGTTGTATTCCATCTGCCAAATCTCTGCCCACTTACTTAGCCTGTCTATGTCCCCTTGCAGGTTTTTTATGTCCTCCTCACTCACTACTTTCCCTCCCATCTTTGTATCATCTGCAAATTTTGATATGTTACACTTGGTCCCTTCCTCCAAATCGTTAATATAGATTGTGAAGAGTTGGGGACCCAGCACTGACCCCTGTGGAAGCAGTGGCTACTGCTTCCTTAATGAAGGACTCCAGCATTTTCCCAACAACAGATGTTAGGCTAACTGGTCTATAGTTTTCTGCTTTCTGTCTCCCTCCTTTCTTAAATAGGGGTGTTACATTTGCCATTTTCCAATCTGCTGGGACCTCTCCAGAGTCCTGGGAATTTTGGTAAATTGCAACCAATGCATCCACTATCTCTGCAGCCACTTCTTTTAAGACCCTGGGATGCAGGCCATCTGGTCCAGGGGACTTGTCGTCTTTTAGTCCCATTATTTTACCAAGTACTGTTTCCTTAGTGACAGTGATTGTCTTTAGTTCCCCCCTCCCTCTGGCCCCTTGATTATCCATTTTTGGGATGTTGTTAGTGTCTTCTACCGTGAAGACAGATACAAAGGGCTGAATTTTGAATGACCCATGGAGTCGGGTTTGGAGGCGTGTGGGGGGTTAAATTTGCGGGTTGGAAACCCTGACCCCATCCCGACTCCATCCTGCCTCCACGCAATTTTGACATAATCAGTCGCGGGGTTCCCGACTCCGTCCCGCCTTCAAGAGGCGGGAGAGGCCATTAAAGCCCTTAACAAGCTCTAAATTGGCTGTGTAATGCCATTTTGAAATGCTGTAGCTAGTTTAACCCTCTTCTGACGTGAAGCACGCCTGGTGTGAAACACTTCAGTGAAACCTGGCGGGAGCACAAGTGGATAGCTGACTATCGGCTGCAGGTCCACTATTACAATCTCCATTGTGATGAAGGTAGTAGTATTAGGTCTGAACGTCGCCTCTGATGCTGCATTGAATGTCTTCAGAGACTGCCTGGGAGGACTTGCTTGGCAAAAAAATTCTCTCTCTCTCTCTCTCTCTCTACCTCTCCCCCCACATTTTTGCAGGCAGGTCCTCTCTCACCAACAGTCTCTGAGACTAGGCATTCAGCAATGATGACATCATCAGAGGCGACTTTCAGACTGAAAACACTAATGAGTTCATGGGTTCCCACATGCTCCAACTCAATTGCCCAATTAAGTGAAAATTGCATCAGGCATCCACATCAATCTGGAGTCAGGGGGGGGAACACGAAATGCGGATTACACGACCCCAACCCAACCCCAAGACAAAATCCAGCCCAAAATATTTGTTCAGAGTCTCAGCCATTTCCCCGTTCTCCATTATTAATTCCCCAGTCTATTCCTCTAAGGGACCAATGTTTACTTTAGCTACCCTCTTCCTTTTTATATACCTGTAGAAGCTCTTACTATCTGTTTTAATGTTTCTTGCCAGTTTTCTCTCATAATTCATCTTCTCTCTCTTTATTTTTTTAGTCATCCTTTGCTGGTTTTTTAAAATTTCCCAATCCTCTGGTCTCCCACCAATCTTGGCAACATTGTATGCCTTCATTTTCAATTTGATACCATCTTTTACTTCCTTAGTTAGCCATGGATGGTGTTCCCTTCTCTTAAAATCTTTCTTTCTCACTGGAATATATTTTTGTTGAGAGTTATGAAATATCTCCTTAAATGTCCGCCACTGCATTTCAACTGTCTTACACTTTAATTTATTTTTCCAGTCCATTTTAACCAGTTCTGCCCTCATGCCATTGTAATTGCCTTTGTTTAAGATCAGGACACTGGTTTGAGATACAACTTTCTCACCTTCCAACTGAATTTGAAATTCAACCATGCTATGATCACTCTTTCCTAGAGGATCCTTTAGTCTGAGATCATTTATTAATTCTGTCTCATTACACAGTACCAGATCCAAGGTAGCCTGCTCCCTGGTTGGTTCCATTACATACTATTCTAGGAAACCATCCCGGATGCACTCTATGAACTCCTGCTCAAGACTACCATGGCCAATTTGATTTGTCCAATCAATATGGAGATTAAAATCACCCATGATTATTACCATACCTTTTTTACAGGCCTCCATTATTTGTTGATTTATACTCTGTCCAACAGTTTTGCTACTGTTCGGGGGCCTGTAGACTACGCCCACCAGAGACTTTTTCCCTTTATTATTTTTTATCTCCACCCAAACCGATTCTACATCTTGATCTTCTGAGCCAATATCACTTCTCACCACTGCACTGATCCCATCCTTTACCAACAAAGCCACCCCACCTCCCTTTCCTTTCTGTCTGTCCTTCCGAACTGTCAGATACCCTGGAATATTCAGTTCCCAGCCCTGATCACCTTGCAACCACGTATCTGTAATGGCGATCAGATCATACCCATTTGTATCTATTTGTGCCGTCAACTCATCTATCTTGTTACGAATGCTGCGTGTATTCAGATATAGAGATTTTAACTTTGTCTTTTTACCATTTCTCCTTGTTTTGGCCCCATTTTCTGTTGCACTCTTATTTTTAAACATTCTGTCCCTTCCTGTCACACTCTGGTTATTATTTCCCCATCTCTATCCTGTTCAATTGTTTTCTCATTTCTCATTGACTTTTTAAATTCCCGCTCACCTGAATCCTCCCCCCCACTATTTAGTTTAAAGCCCTCTCTACAGCCCTAGTTATTCGATTCGCCAGGACTCTAGCCCCAGCATGGTTCAAGTGAAGCCCGTCCAAATGGAACAGCTCCCTCTTATCCCAGTACTGCTGCCAGTGCCCCACAAATCAAAACCCATTTCCCCCACACCAGTCTTTGAGCCACTCGTTCATTTCTCTAATCTTATTTACCCTATGCAAATTCGCTCGTGGCTCAGGTAGTAATCCAGAGATTATTACCTTTGCGGTTCTGCTTTTTAATTTAGCCCCTAGCTGCTCATACTCTCTCAGCAGAACCTCTTTCTTTGTCGTACCTATGTCATTGGTGCCTACGTGGACCATGACAACTGGATCCTCCCCCTCCCACTCCAAGTTCCTCTTCAGCCCAGAGGAGATGTCCTTAACCCTGGCACCGGGCAGGCAACACAGCCTTCGGGACTCACGCTCTCGGCTGCAGAGAACAGTATCTATCCCCATAACTATACTGTTCCCTATCACTACAACATTTCTTTTTACTCCCCCCACTTGAATGGCTCCCTATACCATGGTGCTGTGGTCAGATTGCTCATCCTCCCTGCAGTCCCTGGCCTCATCCACACAGGGAACAAGAATCTCATACCTGTTTGACAAGGCCAAGGGCTGAGGCTCCTCCGTCACTACCTCCTGGATCCCAATACCTGCCTCGCTTATAGTCACACCCTCCTGTCCCTGAGCATGGGCCAAATTGGAAGTAATTATTCTAGTGGGTGTGACTGCCTCCTGGAACTTAGCGTCCAGGTAACGCGCCCCCTCCCTAATGTGCCGCAGTGTTCGAAGCTCAGACTCCAGCTCATCAACTCTGAGCCGAAGTTCCCCGAGCAGCCAACATTTGCTGCAGATGTGGTTGCCTTGGATCTCAATGGTGTCCACCAGCTCCCACATGCAACAACAACAACACATTGCCTGGTCTCCCATCTCAATTAATTAATTAATTTGTTTTAAAATTTGGGACACGTATATCTTTTAATCTACACCAAGGCACTTAAATTTAGACTCCCAAGTTTGGAAAAAAGCGAGAAATATAGAAATACTCACCAACCAATCACTTACATGCTTTCTGGTGACGTTACACTTCGATTACTTTAGTAGCGCCGAACTCTCGCTCTTCTGGGCTCCCGCTCACCTTTTGTAGCTATCGAACTCTCGCGCTCTCCTGGGCTCTCGCTCACCTTTAGTAGCTCCGAACTCTCGCTCTCCTGGGCTCTCACTCACCTTAAGTAGCTCCGAACTCTTGCTCTCCTGGGCTCTCACTCACCTTAAGTAGCTCCGAACTCTCGCGCTCTCCTGGGCTCTCGCTCACCTTTAGTAGCTCCGAAGTCTCGCGCTCTCCTGGGCTCTCGCTCACCTTTAGTAGCTCCGAAGTCTCGCGCTCTCCTGGGCTCTCACTCACCTTTAGTAGCTCCGAACTCTCGCGCTATCCTGGGCTCCCGCTGTTTTAGTAGCTCCGAACTCTCGCGCTCTCCTGGGCTCTCGCTCACCTTTAGTAGCTCCGAACTCTCGCTTTAGGATTGTACCCTTTAGTTTATATTGCCTCTCATCATTCTTCCTACACTTTTCTGCGTTAAATTTCATCTGCCATGTGTCCGCCCATTTCACCAGCCTGTCTATGTCTACTTGAAGTCTATCAGTATCCTCACTGTTCACTATACTTCCAGGTTTTGTGTCATCTGTAAATTTTGAATTTGTGCCCTGTACTCTCAAGTCCAAGTTATTAATATATATAAAGAAAAGCAGTGGTCCTAGTACCGACCCCTGGGGAATACCACTGTATACCTTCTTCCAGTCCGAAAAACAACCGTTCACCACTACTCTCTGTTTCCTGGCACTCAGCCAATTTCGTATCCATGCTGCCACTGACCCTTTTATTCCATGGGCTTCAACTTTGCTGGCAAGCCTATTATGTGGCACTTAATCAAATGCCTTTTGGAAGTCCATGTACACCACATCAACCGCATTGCCCTCATCAATCCTCTCTGTTACCTCATCAAAAAGCTCAATCAAGTTAGTTAAAGATTTGCCTTTAACAAATCCATGCTGGCTTTCCTTAATTAATCCACACTTATCCAAGTGACTGTTAACTTTGCCCCTGATTATTGTTTCCTAAACTTCCCCACTACCGAGGTTAAACTGACTGGCCTGTAGTTGCTGGGTTTATCCTTACATGCTTTTTTGAACAAGGCTGTAACATTTACAATTCTCCAGTCCTCTGGCACCACCCCCGTATCTAAGGAGGATTGGAAGATTATGGCCAGTACCTCCGCGATTTCCTCCTTAACCTACCTCAGCATCCTAGGAGCAGCCCATCACAACCCAGCTGTTTTTGTCAAACTGGTGCTTCCACTCCCTTCACGTCCAGCTGGTGTGTAACCACAGGAAGATCATCATGCATGTTTGCGCCAAGTACCCTGGCAGTTGCAATGACTCCTTCATCCTGCGGCAGTCTACTGTGCCCCAGCTCTTCAATCCGCCAACCCAACTTTCTTGGATGGCTACTTGGAGACAAGGGCTATCCCCTGTAAAAGTGGCTCATGGCACCGATAAGGAGGCCATCAAACGAGGCTGAGGAGCGGTACAAGGTGAACCACCTTTCCACCAGAAGCATCATAGAGCAAACTCAAAATGTGATTCTGATGCCTCGACAGATCTGGTGGAGCCCTGCAGTATGCACCAGCCACTGTGTCCAGAATCATCGTCGTTTGCTGTGCCCTGCACAACATCGCACAGCAGTGTGGCCTAGCGCTCCCTGAGGAACAAGTGGCTCAGCGCAGAGCATCCTTGGAAGAAGAGGAGGAGGAGGAGGAGGAGAAGGACGAAGAGGAGGCATGCCTTGCGGGGCCGGATGTGACCAATGCAGCAGCACTCGAGCTCATTGCTGGCCGTCACGCAAGGGATGCACTCCATGCCAGATTCATGTAAGCTTACGCTTCAACCACAGGTGGCTAGCATATGGCTATGAATGTGTGGATGACCTTCTTAAAACGCCATACATCATCTCTCCAATAAATGGTGCTTTCCTGTCACTTTCACCATCATCATTACAAATGCAAGTCGCCCTGAGCCTTCAATGTGCAACTTCCATTTCCCAGAACACATAGGCCAGAACTTCAACTCTTTGCCATCACTTTTGTTTAATACAATCACAAAGGATGACAAAGGCAAATATTAAATAGAACAAAAGACAACAGAACAAAACACCCAAGTGACTACCCTTGTGACTATTTGTGTGTTAGCTTCCTCTTATGCGTGCTTCTACGTGGTGCTTCCCTTGTGGCTTCAGCAGATGTAGAGGCACCTTGCTCACATTGATGCTGCACCTGCTTAGATGCCTTTGGTGGGCATCATCTGGGTTTGTGAGGCTGGGAGGGCTCCTCCACAGTCTGTTCTTCCTGTGGCTGTGCAGGGGCTGAGATGGCCATCTCAGTTGGGTGAAGACCTGGGGCTCTAGCTGAGGGCTCCGCAGTGGCATGGTCCTGTGAGCGCTCGGAGAGGAGCCCACACTTCCTGGTTGTCTGCCACCAACATCCCCTCTCATGGGTCACCTGCACTTCAGTGCTATCAAGTGGCTGGAGGGCACCTTGCTGCACATCAGTGGGGCCATGAGGACCCATCTCAGTACTGACAATCCTCATACCAGGGACATCCATGTACTTCTGGTGTCTCTCCTCAATAGATGCCCATCTATCCTCCATAGCAGGCCATCTATTGAGAAGCGTCACTACGTTTTCGTGTGTCTGGCGACTTATGTCCTCCATGGAGGTTTCCAACCTCTCCATGGCGGCACATTCATGCGCCATTGCCACCACAAAGGCAGTGCACATGTTGCAGATGTACTCCTCCATTCTCTCCACACTTGCAGTTACCATGGATGCAAACCCTGTCAGAGACTCCTGCATTTGTTCCTCGAATTCCAGCACCGCTCTCTTTCTGGATGGCCCCAGAGGCACAGCATCTGCATGCAGCTGAGCAGAGCTAGGAGCGTCCTGCAACCTCCGATGTGGAATCTCCACTGCTGTCGCTGTCTCCACCATCTGCTGATGCTCACTTGTGAGCTGTGATACACCAGGTGACAACACTACTCCATGTCACAAAGGCCCCGCCAAGGTGTGTGTATCTGTGCCGGTGCTGGGTGTGCTGAGTCCTGGTGATGCTGTTCCCTCAGAGGCTCCTGGTTCCTCTGAGGAGTCGTCCGGCTCTTCCTCCTGGACCGTGGGGAGGGGGGTGCTCGATGGGAGCAGCAGCAAGAGCAGACCGACCTGTGAGGGAACAGGCGAAGGAGGAGCGAGAAAATAAAGCCTGAGGCTCGAGGCCCAGTCCGAGCGATTGGGAGCAGCAGTGAGAGCGGACCGACCTGTGAGGGAACAGGCGAAAGAGGAGCGAGGAAATAAAGCCCGAGGTTCGAGGCCCAGACTGAGCTATTGGGAGCAGCAGCGAGAGCGGACCTTAACAGGCAACATTCGAAAGTGACGTCAGAGATTAAAAGTGACGTCGGCACAAGGGAAGGAACTGATTGGTAAGTAGGACCTGGTATTTCTACAGTCCAGTCGTTAAAGTAAAAGTAAGGTCTCTAGTTTAGAGTAAGTAGTGTTTAAAGTGGAGTAAGTAGTGTTTAAAGTGAAGTAAGGTCCCTAGTGTATTTAATATTCTTTAATTTAAAGGAAGTAAAGGGTGTAAATTAAGGGTAGGACATGGCAAGGCAGCTCGGCAGCGTGGAGTTCTCCTCCTGTGCTATGTGGGAAGTCAGGGACACTTTCGGTGTCCAGGGCGAACACAGGTGCAGGAAGTGTCTCCAGCTGCAGCTACTCGAAATCCGCATTTCGGAGCTGGAGCTGCGGCTGGAGTCACTGTGCAGCATCCGCGAGGCTCAGATCTTCGTGGATAGCACGTTTAACAAGTTGGTCACACCGCAGGTAAAGAGTGCACAGGCAGAAAGGGAATGGGTGACTGCCAGACAGAGTAAAAGAACTAGGAAGGTAGTGCCGGAGTCCCCTGGGTCCATCTCCCTCTCCAACAGATTTTCCATTTTGGATACTGCTGGGGGAGATGGTTTCTCAGGGGAATGCAGCAGGAGCCAAGTCCATGGCACTATGAGTGGCTCAGCTGCACAGGAGGGGAGGAAAAAGAGTGGGAGAGCAATAGTGATAGGGGATTCTATCATAAGGGGAACAGATAGACATTTCTGTGGCCGCAGACGTGACTCCAGGATGGTATGTTGCCTCCCTGGTGCCAGGGTCAAGGATGTCACTGAGCGGCTGCAGGACATTCTGAAGGGGGAGGGTGAACAGCCAGAGGTCGTGATCCATACCGGTACCAATGACATAGGTAGAAAGAGGGATGAGGTCCTGCAAGCAGAATATAGGGAGCTAGGAAATAAATTAAAAAGCAGGACCTCAAAGGTAGTAATCTCAGGATTACTCCCAGTGCCACGTGCTAGCGAGAGCAGAAATAGGAGAATAGACCAGATGAATGTGTGGCTGGAGAGATGGTGTAGGAGGGATGGATTTAAATTCCTGAGGCATTGGGACCGATTCTGGGGAAGGTGAGACCTGTACAAGCTGGACGGGTTACACCTCGGCAGAAACGGGACCAACCTCCTCACAGTGGGGTTTGCTAGTGCTGTTGGGAAGGATATAAACTAGTTTGTCAGGGGGCTGGGAACCTAAGTGTGGGCACAGAACGGAGAGAAACAAAACTGGAAGTACAAGTTAGAAAAGTAGTCAGCAAAACTAGTAGGGAGCAGAAACAAAGGCCAACAGTAAAGAGGGTCAAAGTGCAGAAAAATATTAAACAGGCAAAGTTGAAGGCACTTTATCTAAATGCACGTAGCATTCGCAACAAGGTAAATTAATTGATGGCACTAATAGAAGTAAATGGGTATGATGTAATTGCCATTACAGAGACATGGTTGCAGGGTAACCAAAGCTGGGAACTGAATGTTCCAGGGTACTCAATATTTAGGAAGGGCAGACAAAAAGGAAAAGGAGGTGGCATAGCGCTGTTAATAAGGGATGAGATCGGTACGGTAGAGATAAAAGATCTTGGCTTGGCAGATCGTGAAGTAGAACTGGAATCAGTTTAGATGGAGCTAAGCAAAGGGCAGAAAACATTGGTGGGAGTTGTGTGTAGGCCACCAAACAGTAATGGTAATGTAGGGCACAGTATCAATCAAGAGATTAGAAGTGCATGTAACAAGGGCAATAGGGTAATCATGGGGGACTTTAATCTACATATTGACTGGGCAAATCAAATTACCACTAATGGTGTGGAGGACAAATTCTTGGAATGCATGCAAGATGGTTTCCTGGATCAGTATGTGCAGGAACCAACCAGGGAACAGGCTATTCTGGATCTGGTACTGTGTAATGAGAAAGGGCTAATCAATAATCTTGTGGTAAAGGGGCCTTTAGGGACAAGTGACCATAATATGATTGAATTTTACATTAAGTTTGAGAGTGATGTAGTCCAATCTGAAACTAAGGTCTTCAATCTAAACAGAGGAAACTACAAGGGTATAAGGGACAAGTTGGCCATGGTAGATTGGGAGACTACACTAAAAGGTATGAAGGTGGACATACAATGGCTAACATTCAAGGAAATAAAGCATAATTGTCAACAAACATATATTCCTCTAGGGCATAAAAACCCAAAAGGAAAAGTGATCCAACCATGGCTAACAAAAGAAATTAAAGCTAGTATTAAGTCAAAGGAGGAAGCTTATAAAGTTGCCAGAAAAAGCGGTCAGCCTGAGGATTGGGATCTTTTTAGAAATCAGCAAAGGGGGACCAAGAAATTGATAAAGAAAGGGAAAATGGAATATGAGCACAAACTAGCGAAAAATATAAAAACGGATTGTAAAAGCTTCTATAGGTATGTGAAAAGGAAAAGATTGGCGAAGGTAAATGTAGGTCTTTACAGTCAGAGATGGGAGAATTTATAATGGGGAATGAGGAAATGGCAGAGAAATGAAATAAATACTTTGTTTCTGTCTTCACGGAGGAAGACACAAAAAACCTCCCCGAAATACGAGAAAACCAAGGGTGTGACGAGAATGAGGAACTTAAAGAAATTATTATTAGTAAAAAAAAGTACTAGCAAAATTAATGGGACTAAAAGTCGATAAATCCCAAGGACTGGATGACCTACATCCTAAGGTTTTGAAAGAGGTGGCCATTGGAATAGTGGACGCATTGGTTGTCATCTTCCAAAATTCTATAGATTCTGGAATGGTTCCTGCAGATTAGAGGATAGCAAATGTGACCCCGCTATTTAAGAAAGGAGGGAGAGAGAAAACGGGGAACTACAGACCTGTTGGCCTCACATCAGTAGTTGGGAAAATGCTGGAATCTATTATAAAGGATGCAATAACTGGGCACTTAGAAACTAATAGTAAGATTGGGCAGAGTCAACATGGATTTATGAAAGGGAAATCATGTTTGACAAACCTATTGGAGTTCTTTGAGGATGTAACTAGTGGAGTAGACAAAGGGGAACCGGTAGATGTGGTGTATCTGGATTTTCAGAAGGCCTTCGATAAGGTCCCACACAAGAGGTTGGTGAACAAAATGAGGGCACATGGAATTGGGGGTAATATACTAGCATGGATTGAGAATTGGTTAACAGACACAAAACAAAGAGTAAGGATAAACGGGTCTTTTTCAGGATGGTAGGCTGTGACTAGTGGGGTACCGCAAGGATCAGTGCTTGGGCCCCAGCTATTCATCTATATCAATGATTTGGATGAGGGGACTAAATGTAACATTTCCAAATTTGCTGATGATACAAAGCTTGGTGGCAGTGTCAGTTGCAAAGAGGATGTGAAGAGACTTCAAGGGGATCTCGACAGGCTCAGTGAGTGGGCGACAACATGGCAGATGGAATATAATGTGGATAAATGTGAAGTTATCCACTTTGGTAGAAAAAACAGCAAGGCAGAGTATTTCCTAAATGGTGAAAGATTGGGGAATGGAGATGCTCGAAGGGACCTGGGTGTCCTTGTACATGAGTCACTGAAAGTAAATGTGCAGGTGCAGCAAGCCATTAGGAAGGCAAATGGTATGCTGGCCTTCATTACAAGAGGATTTGAGTACAGGAGTAAAGAAGTCTTACTCCAATTATATAGGGCCTTGGTGAGACCACACCTGGAGTACTGTGTACAATTTTGGTCTCCTTACCTAAGGAAGGATATACTTGCCATGGAGGGAGTGCAACGAAGGTTCACGAGATTGATTCCTGGGATGGCGGGACTGTCGTATGAGAAGAGATTGAGTAATCTAGGGCTGTATTCTCTTGAATTCAGAAGAATGAGAGGGGATCTCATTGAAGCATACAAAATTATTACAGGGCTTGATAGGATGGATGCTGGGCGAATTATTCCCTAGCTGGGGAGTCTAGAACCAGGGGCCACAGCCTCAAGATAAAGGGTAGGTCATTTAGGACTGAGATGAGAAGAAATTTCTTCACACAGAGGGTGGTGAATCTTTGGAATTCTCTACCCCAGAGGGCTGTGGAGGCTCAGTCATTGGGTATATTCAAAACAGAAGTCGATAGATGTCTGACTAGTAAGGGCATCAAGGGATATGGCGATAGGGCTGGTGAATGGAGTTGAGGCAGAAGATCAGCCATGATGTCATTGAATGGCGGAGCAGGCTCGAAGGGCCGAATGGCCTACTCCTGCTCCTATTTCTTATGTTCTTATGTTCTTATGGTCCTGTGGGAGAGTAAAGGCATGAGTTAGACATCTGATTTTTAGGTAGCAGGCATATCCTTTTGTGCAGATGATACAAAGTGAATCTCTATGAACATCATATGCCATTGCAGTCAATCATGAAATCTAAATGAGAGGGATGAAACTCTATTCTGTCACCAGCTTCATCTAGTGTGCCCGTCTCTCTGTCCCCCACTTCCAGTTCCTCACCACCTCCAATGATCTCGTGCACAGCCTCCTCAGCACTTGTCAATGTCACCAAGGATGGAGCCCCTCCTCCTTTCTTCGCTCTCACCCTCTTATTGTGGGCTATCTTTTCCTGCAAGGAGGGACACAAGTGAAGTTTCAGCGAGAGTGATGGAGTGACTGTGAAGAAGCCAGGAGGAAGCTGCCTCCATGTGCGTTGTTAGTTGTTGTCATTGCATAACAGTGAGAGCAAGTGTGAGGGGTGCATAGTAGAATGATAGAAGTGATTCAGTACAGAGAGAGAGATAGAGAGGTAAGATTGCAAGGGAAGTAAGGGTAAGGTGGGATGTAGAGGAGCAGGCTGACAATGCAGAGTGCTGGTGATAAGAGAAGGGAAGTAGATTGAAGGTAAGTGTGATGAGATACTCACTTTTGCTGATCGCAGAAGATCAATAAACCATTTCCGGCACTGGATCCAGGTGCGTGAACAAATGGACCTTGCGCTGACCTCCTCAGCAATGTGCAGCATGGCTGCCTTGGTTTGCTGAGGAGGCTTCCTCCGGCCATCAGGAGGGAACAGAATCTCCCAGCGCCCTCTTACTCCCTCCACAAGAGCTTGGAGGGAGACCTCATTGAAATGTGGAGCAGCCTTCAGTTTGAAAACACTAATTGTGGCCTTGGCACATTCAGAGACCAGCAGAAACAAGAAATGAAAGGATGAGGCTGCATGGGACCCTTAAAAACATCTGCAGCAATGACGTCATCAGAGGCGATTAGCAGACCCAATCCCAGTCATTGGACTGGCCAGCGCGCACCACGGCCCGGGACCCGCCCACCAGGCAACCCGACTCCAACCCGCCTCCTCCATTAAATTCGCGGCCTCTGCTATTCTTTTTCATTTATTTTAATTTTACACCATTTATCAAAATAAAAAAAAGTTCTGAATGTCATAGGAGTCCTGAATTTACAAATCCAGGGGTACATTTTCCTCCTTTTTTGAAGAAAACTAAAATGCTCTCTTTTATCCCCTTAATGAAAAAGTAGATGAATGTGATTTTGTTACAAGACACTGTTGCACAAAAATTGATGACTGTAGTGACCTTCTCTCAGTGTGGATGGTTGACTGTCTACAGGTCTTTGTGGACCAGTTGGGTACAGTTCAGTCACCGCCTCCATGCTGTCCCTGAGCCTACTCATCCATTGCTAACTCTTACGTGCTGAAAGCGCTGCCTGGGGTAGATTGCTCTGAAAATGATGTGCCTCGTATGACCTCTATGTTTCCGAGCTGCCCTCCCCTTCTGCTGCAGTAGCCAACAATAGCCATTACACCCATGCTATGCACTGAAAACTCCTTTGTACTATTCACTTCTGTCAGTGTTGTGACATTTTAAAATATTGCCCTTCATTCATCTGATTAATGCCAGTTCTGAGTTCAGGAATCAATTTTTGTTTCTATCCTCCTTTGTAATACTGCACACATTTCTCATGACTGGCCTTTAACAAGACCTTAATAGTCCTTAACAAACCTTTTTTTCCTTTTTTGCTAATCTCTATTAACAGATTTTAAGAGACAGCAGGATTCGGAGGAGCAGTACAAAGGGAACAAATTCTGCTGTCACTTTCGATCAGTTTTGCTTCCCTGCTTATGCACCTGCACTTTTTGCCTAAATTAACATTCTGAGGAAAACAAAAGCATTCCCACCAGAGTCTCTGTGTTTACCGCATTACAGCTATTTTCCAAATGACTCCATGTGTTCTGTTTTCAATTTGTTTGCACAAAACAAATAAATACAGAAACAGAACATGCTGACGTCACCTGAGAATTTCACCAAGTCTAAGTATACGCTCTCAATTGCTAATAAGACTGGTCGAGTAGTCAGTTACAATATGAAATGATTTGCAGCTAACTTGATTGCTGGGATTTCCTAGGGTACTATGTGCAGAAGGAATTTTTTAGGTCGATTTTTGATGCAATTTTGTAATAGTGGTCATTTATATGTTAGCATTAGGCTGTTTGTTGGCTTATGGTAAAAAAATGCAATCCGACACATCTCAAAGTAAAAAATCTCTGTGTGCTATGTGTAATGAAATCATAATCTCTTTTATAATGAATGAACATAGCACAGAGAAAATCATTCCCCTAGGTTGCTGGAAGAGCTAATAAAGCAAGATTTTTCCTATGGCTAATGAAATTAAAACTCTAAACCACATTTCACTAATAATTTTACATATGTTTATGTATGCAATAGTAAAATATGCATGTAATAACTTTAAATCTTGGGTTCCATTGTGTAAATTGTAATCAGCTTAACCATACCGTAGTTATGAGAAAAGTGCTAATTTGAATTGTGTTTCTGCTTGCATGTCATTGGCTGGCTACCTCCATGCAAAGAAAGACAAAAATGAGACTAAGTACAGGAGAATTTAGATCAAATTGGTTAACTCATACCTCAGATGTCATGACAGTCATTTAAAATGCATATCCTCAGCAATAGGAACTGTCTGCTTACACAGCTGCAAGGTAGTTGAAGAACATAATATTTGGCAAGGATACTCTTGGTTCTATGATGGAAATGGAAATTGTGCACTACAAGCAAACCTAATACTGTCTGGGGAGAATTTTGGCAGGGCTTCAGTGCTAAAGCAATGTTTCATCTTTTGTGCTTTCTTTTTACAATATGTGGTTTTTAATAATATTGACAATTCATTTTGTCACATCTTATTCGCTAATTATAAATGCATGCACATAGCTATAAAAATAAATCAACAGAGGTCCGATGTTTCTCCATTCACTTCCTCATGTGACCTTCACTCAGTCTTCGCTAATGCTGTTCCAGTGAAGCTTCTTTGTTATTCATTGGCGGATTTACTAATCGTGGAGCAAAATGGACTTTTGTTTGATCGTCTGTTAAGTAAAAGCACGTGTAGTTCCCAACCAGAAATGATTTCTTTCAATTTCCACAGTTTTTTAAGAATTGAATGAAATCTAATTGCAAAATATCAATGAATTCCACAGTTCCATGTGCATAAAATAGAAGAAAGAACTTGCATTTATATAGCGCCCTTTCCATCCTTAGGGTGTGCAGTCACTGTTTTATTCAGGCAAATGTGGCAGTTGATTTGTACACAGAAAGGCCCCACAAGCATCAGACAAATAAACGAGCAGATAATCTATTTTGTTGGTACTGATTGAAGGAAGGAGCAGTATTGTTCTTCAAATAATGCCAAGTGATCTTTTACATCCACCTGACTCGGCTAAAAAAGAGGCAATTTAACATTTACCTGAAAGACAGAACCTCCAACAATGCAGGAATCCCTCAGCAGTGCACTGAAATATCAGCTTATATTACATGCTCAAGACCAGAGTGGGGCTTAAATCCACAAATTTGTGACTTGGAGGTGAGAATGCTACCAACTCAGCCCAGGTGACACGAAGAACATAGGAAAATACTGCAGATGCTGGAAATCTGAAATAACAATAGAAAATGCTGGAAACACTCAGCAGGTCAGGCAGCATCGTGATGAGAGAAACAGAGTTAACGTTTCAGGTTGATGACCCTTCGTCAGAACTGAAACGTTAACTCTGTTTCTCGACCTGAAACGTTAACTCTGTTTCTCGACCTGAAACGTTAACTCTGTTTCTCTCTCCACAATGCTGCCTGACCTGCTGAGTGTTTCCAGCATTTTCTGTTGTTATGACACTAAGACCAATTTTGACATTGGCTTTCTAGTTAATGTAGCAGTCAAATGATTTGTTCCCCTCCTGAAGCCAATGACAAGTATAACAAATAGTTTTTTAAACCAATTCTGACAGATCAGCTGGTCAATTTAAATATAGAACCCTATTTTACACAATAAAATGACTTGCACTGCATTTAAGAAATAAAAATAGGCTATATTTTCCAAAATACCAGATTATATGGAAAAAATCAATAACCATGTCTACTTTATGTGGGAGAGTCTCACTCCTGCAGGTAATATATTATTCCTAGAGATTTTTTAAATTTAAAATGTTTAAATTTTTTCTGACTTTTCCTTTCTGTCTCTTTTATCATTCTCCAATCTTTCTTTCCCTCTCTTTGGGACCACTAATAACCCCCCATGATGGGCAGGAGAGGGTCAGAGAGGGGGGGGGGGGTTAAAAGTGTAAAATTGGGGAATGCATCCCCAACCCACCGTGTATGCGTCTGCCACCATTTTTACGCTGGCGAGTAGCGTGCCATGCGTGTGTCCCATCTTGGAAGAGGCGAGACTCTTCATTATAATATTTAAATCATGCTCCCACAGTGCAGCTTCCCAGGGCTCGGGAAACCAGCAAATAAATGGAGACGGGAGCAGCCGTCTGCAGCAGGTAAGTGCTTTTTCTGAGCACTCCTTGTGGGCCAGGAGGAGCAGGAGGGATCCCTCAGCCCCTCAAACACACCTTCAGCCACCCTTCTACCGATCACCAACTCTCCTCACTGCCATGATAGGCTAACCCCCGATCTCCAGCCTGCCCTGCAATTGGCTGACTCCTCGCCACTAAGCTCCGAGCTTTCCCTGACACCCTCGCCATTGCCAGGCTCTGATAAATTCATCAGCACCTTCACGTCACCGGGGTCCCCCGCCCTTCCCAATACCCGCTCCCCGCTGCCTTCAGGCCTCCCCGCATACATCATGGCCTTTATTTTTGTTTCTCTATCTAATTTGATTCTAATTCATCCTATTTCCTTTTTCCATCATTCCTCTGTTTCTTACTCTATCCTTAAATTTCATGGGTTAAGGACATAGGCTGTTGGTCCTGTCATTCACCAAGCTCCCAGATGTCCCGCTGACCTAGCTGCGCCGTTATCAACTCGCTCTTCCAGCAATTTGCGGTGCAAACATTTTTTTGAGCTGAATGGTGAGGAAATCCAACTCACGGAGGACACGACGAATTGGCCCACTCCAGCAAATTCTGGCCCAGTATCTCCTTCTTTGGTGCAGTGTCCATTTTTTTCATGACATCGCCATGAGACATTTTTCTTCATGCTATACAAATTCAAACTGTTGTTGGTAGCTTTTACAAGTTCATGTTACTGGTACAGAGCTTTGAACATCAGGAGTGCATATCAGTAAGTCGGGCATGGAGGTCAGCAAGCCCTGAAGGATAATGAATGGAAAATCCATGTCTGAATTCCCAGTATGTCTTCTGGTGACAAAGCTTTATGCTGGCAGTCTGAATTTGTAAAATATACCCTACTGTTCCAAGTGCGCAGCCTGCCCTTCTCCCACATACATCAGATGTGTTATTGAAATGAGAAAATGAGAATGGTGTAATGGTGGTGGACTTCACACAAGAATTGTGGATTTTTTGCATTATCATTACCACAACATACTCTAATCAGATTACTTTCAATGCATGGAGAGTAACATAATAAGAACATAAGATCATAAGAAATAGGAGCAGGAGTGGGCTATTTGGCCCTTCGAGCCTGCTCCACCATTCAACAAGATCACGGCTGATCTTCTACCTCAACTCCATCTTATTGCACTAACCCCATATCCCGTAATTCCCTTAGTTCCCAAAACTTTATCGACCTCTGTCTTGAATATACTCAACGACTGAGCATCCACAACTCTCTGGGGTAGAGAATTTCAAAGATTCACAACCCTTTGAGTCAGTCCTAAATGGCCTACCCTTTATTCTGAGACTGTGACCCCGTGTTCTAGATTCCCCAGCCAGGGGAAACATTTTCTCAGCATTAACCCAGTCAAGCCCCTTAAGAATTTTCAATTAGATCACCTCTTATTCTTCTAAACTCTAATGAATATATGCAGACACTGAGACAACGTATGAACAGACACCGCGCAACAATCGCCAGGCAGGAGGGTTGCCTCCCAGTCGGGGAACACTTCAGCAGTCAGGGGCATTCAGCCTCGGATCTGCGGGTAAGCGTTCTCCAAGGCGGCCTTCGGGATACACGACAGCGCAAAATCATAGAGCAGAAACTGATAGCCAAGTTCCGCACTCATGAGGCTGGCCTCAATCGCGATATCGGGTTCATGTCACGATACAGAACGTGACTTGACATCATGGCCGGTCTTTCCAGGTTTTTTTTTAAACCCAAATGGAGAGGATATGCAGCCAACAGGTGTTTTGACACGTTGGACCCCCTGGGACACATCTCATTGTCTTGGCTGTGCTCTTAGTGTGTCTTTGATGTAGGGAAAGATTTGAATACATTTTTTCTGTGTTTATATTGTGAATTCTGGGAGATTCTCTCACAGCTACCCTACCTGAAGAAGGGGCGACAGCTCCGAAAGCTTGTAATTTTAAATAAATCTGTTGGACTATAACCTGGTGTTGTGCGACTTCTCACTAATGAATATAGGCCTAGTCTACACAATCTCTCCTCATAGGGCAATCCCCTCATCCCAGGAACTAGTCTCGTGAACCTTCATTGCACTCCCTCTAAGGCAAGTATGTCTTTCCTTATGTAAGGAGACCAGAACTGTACACAGTACTTCAGGTGTGGCCTCACCAATGCCCTGTATAATTGTAGTAAGACTTCTTTACTCTTATACTCTAATCCCTTTGTAACAAAAGCTAACATACCATTTGCTTTCCTAATTGCTTGCTGTACCTGCATGTTAACTTTCTGTGATTCATGTCCAAGGACACCCAGGTCCCTCTGAATGCAAACATTTCCCAGTCTCTCACCATTCAAAAAATACTCTGCTTTTTTTATTTTTCCTACCAAAGTGGATAACTTCACACTTCCCCACATTGTATTCCATTTGTCATGTTCTTGCCCACTCAGTCAACCTGTCTGTATCTCTCTGCAGCCTCTTTGCATCCTCCTCACAGCTTACTTTCCCACCTAACTTTGTATCATCAGCAAACTTGGATATGTTACACTCAGTCCCTTCATCTAAGTCATTAATATAGATTGTAAATAGCTGAGGCCAAAGCACTAATCCTTGCAGTACCCCACTAGTTACAGCCTGCCAACCCGAAAACGTCCAGTTTATTCCTACTCTCTGTTTTCTGTCCATTAACCAACCAATCCTCAATCCATTCTAATATATTACCCCCAATCCCATGAGTCGTAATTTTGTGCAATAACCTCTTGTATGGCACCTTATCAAATGCCTTTTGAAAATCCAAATACACTACATCCGCTGGTTCCCCCTTATCTATCCTACTAGTTACATCTTCAAAAAAACTCTAACAGATTTGTCAAACACGATTTCCCTTTCATAAAACCATGTTGACTCTGCCTAATTATATTATGATTTTCTAAGTGCCCTGTTACCACGTTCCTAATAATAGATTCTAGCATTTTGCCTACCACTGATGTCAGGCTAACTGGCCTATAGTTTCCCGTTTTTTCTCTTCCTCCTTTCTTAAATAGCGGGGTTATGATTGCTACCTTCCAATCCTTGGGGACTGTTCTAGAATCTAGGAATTCTGGAAGATTAATACCAGTGCATCCACTATCTCTGCAGCTACCGCTTTTAAAAACCTAGGATGCAGGTGGTCAGGTCCAGGGGATTTGTCGCCACTTAGTCCCATTAATTTGTCCAGTACTATGCCTGTACTTATACTGATTTCTTTAAGTTCCTCATTCTCTCTAAGCCCTGGGTTCCCCATTGTTTCCGGAATGTTTTTTGTGTTTTCTACCGTGAAGACAGATACAAAGGCTGCAAATTTGCTGGCGCTCAGAGTGCGGGTTTGGAGATGGGTCTGCTGTCAAAATAGCAAAGATTAACAATGGGTAAGAAACCCGCTGTTAACCCACCTCCACGCGAGTCTCCCAGGTGTTGGGCCACATGTCAGCGGAGAACTAACCTGACACCAAGCGGCGGGGGATACAATTGAGCTTGTTAAATGGCTTGTTAACATCCAATTTAATACTATTTTGAGGCTTCCTTCCAATTTTACATTCTCTCCCACTGGTTACCCGTTGCTCGGGGAACACGCCAGCTCAACCTGGTGTGAGTTGAGTCTGCTCTGATGTTTCTGATAAGCTGACAGCTGCAGAAGTGGTGTAAAGGATGCCATGTTGGAGATGGTCAGTTTCAGAGCGCAGAAACTGTTGGTTACTGCATTTGTAATACATATAGAGATTTCTTTAGCTTGCAAGTGTTTAGAGGCAACTGTATGTCCAGTGCCACCTCTTTGGAACAACCTCTCTCACCACTGACAGATCGCTTCTGTCATCTCACCTGCAGCTGCCATCTATTGCAGCAACATTGGTGCCCTTGAAAACACCAGACCTTGGTCCTTTGAATCCTTCCACATCAGCCTCAACACCAACATCACCAGGCACACCAACATCACCAACAACATCACCAACCTTCTCTGCCATCACCTGATGCTGTACAGGACACAGGGCATCAGCCCCTGACAACATTGCTGCCCGGGAGGCCAGCAATGCCATCACCATGGCCAGATTTACTTCACATGACGTTGTTAACCCTGGCTGCCACATGAAGCGCCAGGTTGACACCATCCCACACCAGCACCGTGAAGCATCCCTTTAATGTCCAAGCCATTCCATGCACACTAATCACTATAGCGGGGAGGGGGGAAGTTATGTCTCAACATTCACTGGAACTCAGTAAGACACTTCTCAAGGTACGCTCAGATCTGTCCAATAAAGGGTAATGTTGGAAAAATAGATTTCACTGTATGACAACACATTACCAGAAACTTCACATGAACATTGGCTAAACCTCTCAAGTGCCTACCTTTGTGTGTTGTTAGTTGGTATGCTTGCAGTAGGATGAGGGTGAGTGTGAGGGGTGGCTACTGAGATGGGGAAGTGATAAATTAGATAGAGAGGGTTAGGTGGAGGTGCAAGGTAAGTTGGTGTGAGTAAGGATGTGCAGGAGAAGCGTATGAAAGGCAGAGTGATGGGGATGTGTTGAGTAGCACAGCAGGGTGAGTTTGAGTGTGGCTTTGCAGAAATGTTTCATGATCCACTGAGGTCATTGAAAGGTTGGCGCCACTGCAGCCAGGGACCTCTGACGACATCCCTGCTTTTTCCCTCCTGTGCAATGTGCAACCAGGCTGCGTTGGTGTCCTGGGGAGGTGTCTTCCGCCCATTGGAAGGGAAGAGAACCTCCTTGCGTGCTGTGACTCCCTCCATAAGCATATGGAGGGAGTCATTGGAGAGCCTGGGTGCAAGCGTCCACCTTTGTGCAGTGCTTGTCATTGTTTGCAGCACTTCAATGCTGTCAAACACTGACAGAACAACTGTCAAACTCCATGTGGCCGTGATCCCTTTAAGGAAACCGACTGATGACATGTCATCAAATGACGTCATCAGACCCGCTTTCTGTTAATTGGCCGGGAAGCCCGCAGGGCAGGCTTAACAAGGCCAATGAAGGGAAAATCTCTTTGACAGAGCGGCTGCAGCTAGGTTCTTGACTGGAACCCGGAAACTAGCTCTCCCGCCACCATCCCGCCTCCGCTGGGAAATTCGTGGCCAAAGTATTTGTTTAATGTCTCTGCCATTTCCTTATTGCCCATTATAATTTCTCCTGTCTCAGCCTCTAATGGGCCAACGTTTACTTTCACTAATCTCTTCCTATTTACATACCGATAGAAACATTTACAATCTGTTTTTATGTCTCTTGCTAATTTACTCTCTTATTCTTTTTTCTCTTTCCTTATCAATTTCTTGGTTGAGATGAATCCCTTTACTACTAAGGTTAAGTTCCCTTTACAAACAAAAGAATGAAAGTATGAAAAAGTGTGAAACAAAGGGTTCTGTCGTGAGTATTAGGGCCACTCACCTCATAGATTTTAGTGTTACCCAATGTTCTGGTATTATTCAAATTACTTTTGACAGTCTTCAGTCATGCAATTTATTTATTAGTACAGCTCCATTTACGAGCTGCCACTCTATCAGTACATTGTTAAAGAAAAACATTTTGCTACCAATGCTTTTACTTTGTGGATGTCTTATTCCACTTGTTTGCAAAACCATTTAATTGTGATGATTCTAAAGATTTTTGCAATTCTTCTTATTGATAGTGAAGGCAAGTTATACAGTTATTACCTTCAACCATTGTGGCAGCAATTTGTAAGATTTCCTTTCTCTGAGTTCAAGTTTCTTCTGTCACCATTATAGATATTGAATGATGATAAAATTGCCACCTGAATGCATTGCTAGATTTACAAGAAAAATCTTTTTAAGTTGTTGCGTTCAGTTTAATTTTCTATGCATTTTTCAAAGTTAAAACGCCCTGCAAAGAAAACATAAAGGGAAATTAAGGGAAGTCAGAAGACCTTTAATATCAAGATTACGATTTTTGGAGGGGAGTGTTTGTGGCTAAATTCACCATTTTAAACAATCTTTGTTTGATATTTCTGAAATTGATATTTTTAGATCCAAGATATTATCATGTATTTCCTCAGATACTGGATGGGCTAAAAATTGATAAAGAGGAGGTACTGGAAAGGCTGGCTGTACTTAAAGTAGATAAGTCACCAGGACCGGATGGGATGCATCCTAGGATGTTGAGCGAAGTAAAGGTGGAAATTGCAGAGGTACTGGCCATAATCTTCCAATCCTCCTCAGATACAGGGGTGGTGCCAGAGGACTTGAAAATTGCAAATGTTATACACTTGTTCAAAAAAGGGTGTTAGGATAAACCCAAGAACTACAGGCCAGTCAGCTTAAACTCGGTTGGGGGGAAGCTTTTAGAAATGATAATCTGGGACAAAATTAACAGTCACTTGGTCAAGTGTGGATTCATTAAGGAAAGCCAGCACGGATTTGTTAAAGGCAAATCATGCTTAACTAACTTACTTTAATTTTTTGATGAGGTAACAGAGAGCGTTAATGAGGGCAATGTGGTTGATGTGGTGTACATGGACTTCCAAAAAGCGTTTGATAAAGTGCCACATAATAGGCTTGCCAGCAAAGTTGAAGCCCATGGAATAAAAGGGACAGTGGCAGCATGGATACAAAATTGGCTAAGTACCAGGAAACAGAGGGTAGTGGTGAACGGTTGTTTTTTGGACTGGAGGAAGGTGTTCCCCAGGGGTCGGTACTGGGACCACTGCTTTTCTTGATATATATTAATGACTTGGGTGTACAGGGCACAATTTCAAAATTTGCAGATGATACAAAACTTGGAAGTATAGTGAACAGTGAGGAGGATAGTGATAGACTTCAAGTAGACATAGACAGGCTGGTGGAATAGGCGGACACGTGGCAGATGAAGTTTAACGCAGAAAAGTGCGACGTGATACATTTTGGTAGAAAGAACGAGGAGAGGCAATATAAACTAAAGGGTACAATCCTAAAGGGGGTGCATGAACAGAGAGACCTGGGGGTGTATGTGCACAAATCATTGAAGGCTGCAGGGCAGGTTGGGAAAGCTGTTAAAAAAGCATATGGGATCCTGGGCTTCATAAATAGAGGCATCGAGTACAAAAGCAAGGAAGTTATGATGAACCTTTATAAAACACTGATCCGACCTCAACTGGAGTATTGCGTCCAATTCTGGGTACCGCACTTTAGGAAGGATGTGAAGGCCTTAGAGACGCTTCAGAAAAGATTTACAAGAATGGTTCCAGGGATGAGGGATAGACTGGAGAAGCTGGGGTTGTTCTCCTTAGAGTAGAGAAGTTTGAGAGGAGATTTGATCATGGTGTTCAAAATCATGAGGGGTCTAGACAGAGTAGAGAGAGAGAAAGTGTTCCCATTGGCGGAAGGTACGAGAACCAGAGGACAGAGATTTAAGGTGATTGGCAGAAGAACCAAAGGCGACATGAGGAAATCATTTTTTACGCAGCGAGTGGTTAGGATCTGGAATGCACTGCCTGAGAGGGTGGTGGAGGCAGATTCAATCATGGCTTTCAAAGGGGAATCGGATAAGTACCTGAAGGAAAAAAATTTGCAGGGCTACGGGGAAAGGGTGGGGGAGTGGGACTAGCTGAAGTGCTCTTGCAGAGAGCCGGCACGGGCTCGACGGGCCGAATGGCCTCCTTCTGTGCTGTAACCATTCTATGATTCTATTTAAATCAAGATTAAAAATGAAAAAATACTTTTTTCACATTTATATTTTCTTTCAATATCAGAAATCTTAATCACTGTATTTTTTCAAGACAGATCAAGGTTTAAACGTTGACTTTAGTTAGAAAAAATAATTGATTTCATTGTAACAGAAGGAAAAAGCTGTCGCATACAATTGTCACAAAAATTGTTATTCATCATTCTAGACCCTGTGCAATATGAAATAGTTTATTGAAAATGTGACCAAAACAGACATAAAAAGCAGTCCTGGATTATTCTAGTGTGCAGTTCAGTAAAAGAACTGCGAACAAACTGGGAAAAGATATTGCTATCAGCAGATTTCTATTAATATTTTGAATGTAACACAAGCTGTGGTTTCACTCCTTAAAGGAGATAGCGCTAATTTTATCAATCTATCTCAGCTGATCATTGTACTCATTAATCAACATTCCCCAACCATTACCTTTATGCTAGACATAAAGTGCAAACTGACAAAAGCGAAAAAATGATAAAAGTGTATGGCTAGGCTTTTCAGTAAAAGGAAATCCTAACAGGTTTAAGCAGGTTGATGAAAAGAATGAGCTGATCAATTATCTTACTGTCAAGCTGTTCATTTGAAAAGCAATTTTGTATCTAGCAGCAGAGTGGAGTGCATTGGAGTGCCAATATACTGTGCCATAGAATTGTAGGATGTAAATTGCCGTGATTCCTCATATATTGATTTGCTAATCGTCACTGTATCATCTTCGTGAAGTACCAAGCAGAGACCAAGGCCCCGATATTAATTTGAAGGCAGTTTCCGAGCAAGGTATTGGAATTGCATGGGGGAAACCCAGAAGTCAACTGAATGGATCAGAAACTGCGATTTCAACTCAATTGTACCAATTAATTTTGACTGGCTTTGTGTCTCCAAGCTGCGCAACAGGCATGATGCACACCCGCATGATGCAATCTCAGCTGTAATTAAAGGGACAGTGCACAAATGGAAACTGGAGTTGTTCATGATGGATGGTGGGCATTGAGCAAGGGCAGCACTCAGATTTAATGATGCCTTGCTGGAATTACAGCTGGGTGCAGTCAAGAGGAAGAGGGACTTACTTTTCCCCAGCAATGGGAGGAAGAAACATGCTGCACTCACCAAGAAGGCATGGTTGGAGGTAGCTGAGGAGGTGAGCAGCAGGAGCATTTTGCCCAGGTCATGGATGCAATGTAGGAGACAGTTTAATGAATTAACCAGGTCAGGAAAAGTGAGTACATTTGCTGATTCAACTACATCCTGTGCTTTAAGCCCCCACCCTTTTCACTCTGTCTTGTTAAGCATTCTCCATCACATCACTCCTCACACCCAGCCTTCACTTTCTATGCACTTCGTCGACTCCCCATTTATCCATCCACCGTTGACACACCAATTCTTATGCAATATGATGCTGTAGGCTTCGCAAAATTCCCCAGAAGCTCGAACAGAACCCTAAAGGGGTTGATTTTTGGATTTTTATATGAATTTGGAATGATGGGACCGAAATGAAGGAATACTATACCTTTAAAAGGGCCATTGGGAAAACCTGCAGTCACAGAAACAACACAGGCTGCGGGGAAAGGGTGTGGTGAGGCAGTGGACAGCTTTTGGGTAGCCAAGCTGTCTGGGAGATGTTTGCACTGCAATCCAACCAAGAAGGAAGAGCCTCACCCAAAACCTCACAAACACATCCAAAAAAATGAATAAACCAAGAACCCTTTTGAAATCCCCAGGCCCAAACAGGATGCTGGAAGCCTGAAAACAATAAAACGACTTGTACACAGTTTTCCTAGCCCATCACCCCATCAAAAACCAATTAGCCACATACCTACAGGAACAGCTTACAAGCCCGCCAAAAATCTAAGACAAAAGGGGCGAGATTTAGCGCGTAGATAAGGCCCTGAAAGACATCGGAAGCCATCAGGACAAGTTAACACTACGTTAAAGTCATCAGACTTAACGAGCCCACCAAAACCTAGACAATAGAATAAACAGGCCTCAACTGAAACCGATTTAGTAAAGCGCTTTTGGCGCGAAAAACACAATAGGCCTGAACGGTATAATTGAGGGCCTATTCCCCCAGCAAGGCACAGCAAGTTACTACCAGCTACAGAGGGTCAGGAGCCACACAACACGTACAGGAGGAGAGAGAAGCAGCTCGGCCACGAGGCAGGCAGACCCGAGGCGAGATCGGAGGCAGGGACAGACCAGGCCAGGCAAGGGCTAGCAAAGGTCACTGGAGGCTGGGAGCAAGTCGGCATCGCTCAACCCACGGTCCAGCTCCAGGAGGTACCGCCCCGACAGGCCTCCAACACAATAAAACAATCACCAGAGCCACCAAGGGCTCCACGGGGTGAACCGCCACTCAAAAGTACCGCGGGAACCAAGGCCCCGCGCAACGACAAACCACCAGGCAACCACGACCAAAACCAGCCAACCAGGGGAAACCCGAAGAAACGCCACCACTACAGCTACTCCTGGCTTACCCCTGGGTAAGACTTGCATGCAAAGACTCTAAACCCTGCAGCTAGAAACAAAGAAATCGGGTACTCACCTGATATATCCATAACCGCGCCCTAACGCATCAGTGGACTCCACCAGACTGAGGAGCCTTCACAGATTCCACAGACCGGTACCACATGGGGATGGCAGGCCCCAAAGGACACAAAGAGAGTACCCCAAAAACGCAACCGGCTTACCTGGCTGGATTTCAAACTGTCAAAACCCCTGTTTGGTGAGCATTATCCCTGATCTCCTGAAATAAAAACTTAGCTAGACAGTGGGATTTTGGGAGGGATAAGGGTTTTTTTTTTGTATATTGTAATTCTCCCTCGCCTGTACCGTGTGTTCCCCAACCTGTGGTTAAGCATTAAGTGTGTTTTGAGTTTGCTACCTTTTCTTTAATAAAAGTCAAAACTCTTTCATCCAAACCTGTTGTCTACTGCATCTTTGTTCACAACCCCCAAATAAGTCCAAGGTCTAGAACCAGGGGCGTGGGAGCGATTCGAACTGCTCACTGAGTCAGAGGTGAAGCTGATCCTACCACACCACCCCCTACAATGCATTTGTCTCAAAGTCACCCTTGCCGAATGCACTTCATCCATTGGATGAATAGCTGACCTTCACTCATTCAGAGGTCCGGTTTTTCACCCCTTGTAGAAGAGAGTGCAAAATGCAAGGGAGAGAGAGAGGGAGAGGACTGGAGGTGGGCCGCCACAAATAGTGCAGCTCACTGATGCAGAGGAGGATGCCCTGGAGATAAATGGCACAGCTGCGACCCTCTCAGTCGGAGAGACAGGGAGCTTGCAGATAGCTGGTGACATAATTACAAATATCTCTAACACACATATGCTGACTTCATTTCATCAATGACTGAACTATGAGAAGACTGAGTATGGTGGTTGTCAAGCTTGTGACTTTGCCACAACTAAATCATGTCCCTTTCTTTTGTCTTTCAGAGTCTTCACGTTTTTAAATTACCCCCCTCCCCCAAGTGTTTCCCACAGGGCAGGTGGAAAAATTGAAGGGAAAGTCACCTCATGCAACTCTGAGACATCTCCCAGTGTAAAGTTGCAGGGAAGTGTTGGGAGGAATGGTATATGGTTCAGAATGACCAACAGAAATGATAAAGATAAAATATAATTACCTTAATAAAGCAGTGTCACCCCTCACCCCATGTATGTGTGTGTGTTTGGGGGTGGGGGTGGGTGGAGGGTGGGGGGGTGGTGGGGTGTGGAAGAGAGACTCATGTTTGGTCTAGTGCCACAATGTCATTAATAATTGCATGTTAATTAGTGACAAAACAACTACTTCCAGCAAAATTCTGGAGATTAGTTGTGGGGAAGGGAAAATGTTGATTAGATGTATTTAAAATATTGATGGATTTTTATTCTACACGTAAGATAACCACGAATTGCAGGTAAATCTCAGTAGCTAGTTTCTGAAGTTTTTTTTAAGGTTTATTTGAGCTCAGCAGTCAAACAGTATATTGATGATAATGAATTAAGCATGCTGGCCCTGACATTCCCTGCAGACCGCATAAAACATAATTCTGTGTGATCAAAACATAGTGAGAAATTATGCAGATATTAAACAGATGTGAGCACTTGCTTGTCTTTGCATACATTTGTTGTCTAAACATGGAAAATGGCCATAGGGAGAATGCAGCATTTTACTTGCCCTTTTTTCAAGCCGAAAAATAATAATTGAAAAAGATTCTCTGGGGATTTTTGGAATTCTTTCTCAAAGTAATCAAAAAGGCTAATGGAATGTTGGCCTTCATCTCAAAGGAGCTGGAATACAAAAGTGAGAATGTGATGCTTGAGTTTTACAGAGCCTTGGTCAGACCCCATCTGGAGTACTGCGTTCAGCTTTGGTCGCTACACCTAAGGAAGGGTATATTGGCCTTGGAGGGGGTAGAGCGTAGATTCACCAGAATGATACCAGGAGGTAATGGGTTAAATTATGAGGACAGATTTCATAAACCTGGTTTATATTGCCTTGAGTTTAGAACATTGAGGTGTAATATAATCAAAGGTTTTAAAATGATAAAAGAATTTGATAGGGTAGATACAGAAAAACTATTTTCTCTGGTGGGGGAATCCAGAACAAGGGGGCATAATCTTAAAATTAGAACTAGCCCTTTTAGGAGTGAAATCAGGAAGCACTTTTGTACACAAAGGGTAGTGGAAATCTGGAACTCTCTCCACCAAAAGGCTGTGATTGCTGGGTCAACTGAAATTTTCAAGACTGAGATCGATAGACTTATGTTAGGAAAGGGTATCAAGGGATATGGAGAAAAGGTGGGTAAATGGAATTGAGGTATATATCAGCCATGATCTAATTGAATGGTGGAACAGGCTCAGGGAGCTGAATGGCCTACTCCTGTTCGTAAGTTTCCATGACACTACAACTAATGTGCCTGTACAGTTTGCTTCAGGCTCACTATGATTTAAGTTATGATCTCAAAGGGCATCTAGGGATGGGCAATAAATGCTGGCCTTGCCAGCGATGCCCACATCCCGTGAATGAATTAAAAAAAATTTGGCTTTCAGGAACGTTTGCGTAATGTTATTAGAGTTTATTTGATGTGTGTATGTTTGTTACTTAAATAATGATAGACCTAATCTGTTGAGAATATGTTTATGGTGGTATGAAGTGGGATGTGTAGACAAAAAATCACTTTCAATTGTTCCTTTACAGGCGCACCATTTTTATTCACTATAAAGGTCAAGGCCTGGATTTTAGCCTGGAGGCGAGTGATGTGCCTGTTGTGAGGTCGGGAAAACCAGAAGAATGGGTTTCCCGAATGTCCTGTAGTTTCTAACTGCAGGGCTCCTTTAAATCTTTTTCTGTCGGGTTCCCGCCCACAGGCAGCCTGATTGACAGGCTGGAGGCCTTTTGGGCAGGAAGCCTGCTTCACAAGGCCACAGCCTATGAAAGCAGGTAGGCAGGTAGGGGCAGTGGGGGAATGAGAGAGATCGTGGGGAGGCAGGCCCGATCGCGGCGGGGGTCCTGGTCGCAGTGGGGGGGGGGGGGGTCCAATGGTGGTCAGGGGGATCTGACGGTGGTCGGGGGGATGGTGGAGGGCAGATGGTGGTCCTATGGTGGTCAGGGGAGCGCAGACAGATCGTGGGGGCGGTGGTTTACTGGGTAGTTGGTTGGGGCTGGAGGAAACATTCCTGCTCCTCCTGGCCCACAAGCTGTAAAGGCACTCATCTCATGCATTCAGCCCTTCTCCCCTCATTGCACCTGCCAGGTTTCCTGAGGCCTGGGAAACCCGGCCGAAATGAGTTAAAAATAGAATGACAATTAAAATGAAGGCAGGCAGCCTCATTATAATATAACCCGCATCTCGCGAGTGAATTTATCGCTCGCCCCTTGTCCCGCCTCTGTTAAAACTGGAAGTGGGTAAGTTTGAGGCAGGTTGGATTCCTGCTTAAGTTTTTTTGCATTTTAACCTCTGACACGAACCCATCCCACCCGTTCTTGGGAGTTATGATTCAGTCCCGAGTGTCCTTCTTGTCTCAATGCAGCTCACAAACTTTAAATATAAAAAGGACACTTCTAACAATTTCCTGCTTAACCACTTGAAATAACTGTTAAAACATTCAGGCCTAGAAATTCCCCGGTGTAGCGCCAGCTGTTTAGGCCGGTTTTGTAGAAAAAATGGTGGCCGCCTCGCTTCCACCCGCTTCCGGCGTGGAACACGGCTATCGTCATTTTGGTAAGGGCCATTGCGCTGCCATTGATAATGCTGGCCTCTCAAATTTAAATAAGCAGATTGTGGCGTCAATCGGCGTGCAATGCCTAATTTGATGCCACGCCTGCTAATTTGGATGTTCTTGCTCTCCATAATGCTGTGTCCTGAATACACACAGAAAAACATGCATGAAGCAGCCCTGCAGAGACCCTGTCAGCGCTTCTTAAAGGGACACACACATCTTTCAGGTAAGTTTGGATTTCAGCTTTAAATATATTTCATTGAAGTAGTGGCTTGGTGCAATAGATTTAAAAAGCTGTGAAAGTGTGCAGGGAGGGGAAGGACTGCTGATGGATGCTTGTAAGGCTTTGGAGGTAAAAGAAGGCCTCTGAGAAGACAGAAAATGCTGAAGAGGAAGACGCAGAAGAGGAGGCAGTGGAAGGAAGGATGCAACCCAGACAGCCCCTTTCTGGCCGGGATATCCAAAATGTAATCATCCGTCCCACACCTTACCTTCCCTCTGTTGCTGACCATCACAGCGTCCTCTTGGCCACAATGCTGAAATAAAAGCCACCACAAAGCAAACTTTCCAATCCAACTTTATCCATATATGCATCCAATATGACATCAAGAAATCAACTAATCACCTTTGTGCAGTCCCTTAGTGACTGTCTTGTGTGTGTCTTTGTCTATCCTACTGATGTGATGCAGTGCTATCCCAGTGGCTGCAGCATGGCTGGTGGAAGGCTGCTGACTTTCAGTGGGGGAGACTGCAGATGGCCTTGGAGGGCGACCTCGAGAGCTGGTGGCTGGGAGTGTCAAATTGAGTGACGGTGTTTCTTCTTCTTCTTCTTCTTCTTCACTCTCTTCTTCCACTTCTTGGCCAACCATTGGCAGGGCAGGCTGCATTTCTTGGGTGTCTGAAATGAGGAAGGCACAAGGGTAGAGTTGTGGTGAGGGGAGGGCGGGAAATCAAGAGCTGCATGCATACACCATGCGTACCTTGTAAATCAGAAGATATTGTGGGATAAGGGGGAAATGGGATGTGAGAAGGAGGAAAACGTATGAGGATCCCAGCATCTTGTATCCTTTCAGCCCCATTGCTGGCCAAGGGCTCAGCCATGCCCCTGCCAAGAATAGCCAGCACCGTCTCCTCCAAGGGGCTGAGGTGAAGCTAGGAATGTGAGATGTACATTGTGTTTGGTACAAATTATTGGTAGGTGAGTGATGGGGTGGGGGTGGTCGTGCAAAGAAGTGTGTGCGGCTTCTGGTGCAGTTGGTAGGAGATGGCTTTTGAAGATGCATTCACTGACCTTGACCACTGGTCTGAGGTCATGAAACTTCTTTGGGTACTGGAGCCAGGTGGTGGGGGCAACACTGCTGGTAGTGACAGCCTTGGTGATGTGGCCCCACATTGTTCTTTCTGGAGGGCCTCCTGGCCCCCTATGGGTAGAGGACCTCTCTTGCAGTGTTGACCCCCTGCACAAAGCTGGAGTGCTGCATGCGAGACCCTGGGTACCCTGTCCCTGGCTTGTGTTAGTACTGAAGCATTTTTACCATTTTTTTACGTGCAGAAGGCAACTGAAGACTGCCATTTCAGAATTATTTTTAATGGCTTTTTTTCAGAAGGAAGTTGAGCTCTAAGGGCTAAAGACTGCGTATTTTTAAATGTTTTTTTTCATTTTAGAAGGTAGTTCCCCTTTAAGGGCTCGAGACTGCTTTCTAAAATGACAGCTTAGCTTTAAGAGAACGCTGCCTCGCTCCAGGCACGCTATGGCTACACTACGTTGGGCCTTCTGCTGAGAGTACTGCCTGAAACAGCGTGTTATACGGTAGGCTTTGCGCTCCGATCATTTAAATCAGCAGGCAGCACCAAAATAATGGTGCAGCCTGCGCTCTTTTTACGGGCAGGAGTTGACCTCGCCCCGCGGTGGCACTGGCCGTTTTGCCACTCTATCGAATTTCTAGGCCTCAGTATATTTAATATATCCATTGCAGTGATGCTTTCCTCAAAATGTCAGCAAAGTTTCTTTTCTCTGATGTCCTTGTTAAACTGTGCAATGTTGAGGTTGCAAACTTGGAAAATACCATGTGACATTTATCTTGAACTTTGTAAAAGGAGCTCAAAGATTGTTCGATCACACCTGCAATGTTGGAATAGAAACTGTATTAAATGCTTCTTCATTCACCTGAGTTGCCTCTGCATATGCTGCAGAAATGTAACAGTAAAGACATTGTGCACTTGCTCTGACAATAACTAATGTTTTCATTGTCCGCCACAAACTCCGTTCCTGAGCCATCAACTCCATCCCTCTCCCTAACATCTGTCTGAGGCTGAACCAGACTGTTCGTAACCTTGGTGTCATATTTGCCCCCCGAGATGAGCTTCCGAACACATATCCGCGCCATTACTAAGAACGCCTATTTCCATCTCCGTAACATCGTCCGACTCTGCCACTGCCT
Source organism: Squalus acanthias (assembly GCA_030390025.1). Lineage (NCBI taxonomy): Eukaryota > Metazoa > Chordata > Chondrichthyes > Squaliformes > Squalidae > Squalus > Squalus acanthias. Next base: position 143,896,048 of record CM059426.1, on the reverse strand, counting down.
CAGCTCATCTGCTGCTGAAACCCTCATCCATGCCTTTGTTACCTCTAGACTTGACTATTTCAATGCATTCCTGGCCACTCCCTAGTTCTACCCTCCATAAACTTGAGGTCATCCAAACCTCTGCTGCCTGTCTCCTAACTCGCACCAAGCCCCGCTCACCCATCTCCCCTGTGCTCGCTGACCTACATTGAATCCCAGTTAAGCAACACCTCAATTTTAAAATTCTCATCCTTGTTTTCAAATCCCTCCATGGCCTCACCCCTCCCTATCTCTGCATCTCCTCCAGCCCTCCAACCCTCCGAGATATCTGCACTCCTCCAAAATCCCCGATTTTAATCACTTCACCATTGGCGGCCATGCCTTCAGCTGCCGAAGCCCTCAGCTCTGGAATTCCCTCCCTAAACCTCTCCGCCTCTCTACCTCACTTTCCTCCTTTAAGACGCTCCTTAAAACCTGCCTCTTCGACCAAGCTTTTGGTCATCTGCCCTAATATTTCCTTATGTGGCTCGGTGTCAAATTTTGTTTGATAACGCTCCTGTAAAATGCCTTGGGGCGTTTTACTAAGTTAAAGGTGCTATATAAGTACAAGTTGTTGTTGTTGTTTTATTCTCACATTTGCAGGAATAAAGAGCCTTTTCTATAGAAGTAGAAGCAACTGTATTTAAACCTCCTTGCAACACAGAAAGACTTACTGCAGAAAGGGTGCATTCTGCTTATGAACATTATTCAGCTTTCCTAGTTTTGAATTTTTTTTTGACTGACAATGGATCTATCCATTGAAAATGAAGAACAGTGTTTTTGAACAATAGTCATCAAGTATTTTAGTTGTGAAATTACAGTTTTTCCTTTAACTGTGGAGTTTGTAAGGGATTGGGGAGCCATGTTCTTAGTAGACATCTGTATAAACCCCCCAAAGATTATTTACAAAAAATTCAACAGTGCACAGAGGAGGCCTAGTTTTGCATCTATTGAATGCCTGATTCTCTGATTTCCCTATTGGCTTAGCTGGTTAGAGAGTAGCTCAGCTATGCAGGTCAGAAAAGTTCCAGATTCAATCCCTAGCTGATCTCGTCCGAGATGGTAGTAGTGCTGCTACAGTTGACCTCAGTTACCCAGATTGGAAATGAACCAATGTTTCCAATCACTTTCCAGCAACCCCTGTGAGAATTGTGCATGAATAGACATAAGGGGACCAATAATACTAATGACAGGAGCCTGATGATAGTAGCACATGGGGCACCAACTCACTAGGAAGATCAGGTGCAGATAGGATTACCAACTCTGGTTGGACGTATTCCTGGAACGTTCATCACAAGACCTCCCACCTCCAAGGGCCCTGTAGAGTCAAACAGCCAGTTTCAAATCTCTATAACTAATCAACAGAAGAGTTCAAAGAAAATGAAAAAACAAATTCTGGCCCGGAATCTGCGGTCGTGATGATGGCGAACTTGCAGCCTTCATCGCCATTCCACCTTTGAACCTGACCGTAACTTCAGGATTTGTCGCAGGCACATGCGATAATCCTGAAGTTGCGGTCTGTCATTCGCAGCCCGACACAGGCTGCGCTGTGCCCTCCACACCCCCCCTCCACCCACAGAGCCGGCAATCAGTGTAATCACTCAAATCAGGGAAACGGACGGAAACTTCGGCTCTTCTGCAGATTTTAATTTTGTGCAGTGTGAAATTTATCCATTTTAATAAAAATATATTTTTTTAAGAAATAACTTTTTTTAAAGTTTGTGCTTCTTTATTTCAGGTTTGCCTTTTCCCCATGTGACAGCCCCATCTTTGTTTTGCGCTCGCTAACATTTTTAAAAAGTTAGAATTTTAAGGGCTTACTCACTTCCTTGTTCGCTGTCTGTGAGAATTCTGCATTTTGGTTGGCTGCTCAGACAGCTTATTGACATCACAGCAGTTCGCACAAGGGAATCCCCACTAACCTGTGTTGATTTGAATTGAACGTCGAAAAACTCGAAGTTTTCGACACAGAGCTCGCGAGACCTTTGTGCGAAGCGTACTTCGAGGCCAACAGTGAACGGCTTCGCTTCACCGCTGACCGCAAATTCCGGGCCTATATTTTCCAATGATCCCATGATTTTTAACCTGGTTTGCTTGCAGCAGTGTCCAGGAGAATAATCTTCAATTCCTGGAGACTCCAGGGCATTCCTGGAGGGTTGGCAACCCTAGGTGCCGAGGCCTGAGGCCTGCAATGCACCCAAAACATTCAGCACAGCACAATGCAGACAGAAAGTGCAAAGTGGGCTGGGAGGCTGCATATAAGTTGTGGACTATGTTCATAGGTCTCCTGAGTTCTTTTTAACTGAGTCAGCTGCCCCATAATGTGTCTGGAGTGCCTTGGAGTGTAGATGGGGGACAGTAATCAGAATTTTTTTTAAATTCAGGCACCGCTTGCCTTCTGCCCTTTGGGACCCCTTCCTCTTTACCCTGTGCCTCCCCTGCCTCATCCCCCCCTCCCCAATGCTACTCCCCCTACACTGGGAAAGTGCTGAGTGAATAATGGGCAGCCAGCAGCCATTCACTGGCTGCTGGTTCCCACAATATGGCCCTGGCTGGCACTCCAAGTCCATTGTCAGAGACACACCGAGATCACCAGTAAATTATACAGAGGGATGATCTTGCATTATCGTCAGATCAGCTCACTTATGCACAGGCACACATAGCATCTGTGCAGCACTGACAGCGATGGCACCATGCTCAGACCATATTATCATTCCCAGGGTGAGGAGAGGATCAAGCTTGGTTGTAATGTCTCCTGTGATTGAATGCCCTACTGACATTCCCTTCAAGGCTCATACATGAGCAACAACCGCTTGAGTGAGGCATAGGAGGTTAACTGATGCCTATGGATTTGTATACCAGCAAGAAATCAATGCTGTCAGGAAAGGGGAGAAAATTGGTGAGAAATAAAAAAGTCCTCATTTCAAATTTTATCAAGAAAGCATCTGAAAATCCTTGCAAGCTCCTTCTTTTGCTCCTACATTTCCGAAGCATTTGGGAACATTGGTGGTAGATTTTCACCAGAATCTCCTACTCATCCACCGTAACTTTGGTGGAAGAGCCTGGAGAAACCACAGAATAACAGAGTGAACGTTGTTTATGCCGTTTTTCTGTGGTTTCGGCAGCTTTTACACTTAAATCATAGCAGACGAGCAGGAGAAAGTCGGCAGAAATTCACCCACTTGGTTTCATAGCATTCAGTAGGTGGCTTTTAAGTCTAAAATAATGTGTGGTGATGTAGTGTGAGGACACGTGGTTTATTTCATTTGATCCTGGAATAACATGGACCTTTTACAGTAACTGGTTCAGCTATCACAATTAGTATTTTCAAAACCAAAATCTATTGGGCTTTGTTGCTGTTGACCAGGTGGACAACACATTATATTGTCACAGATATAATGGAAGATGAGATCCGTTCTATGGAGGGCGAGGGACCTGGTGCAGTAGCGGCCCAGGTTATTTAAATGGACCGCAGTACTCTTGGCTCCTCCTGGCCCCACAAAAACAAGTAAGTATTTACTTTTGGGCTCCTCTTCATCTGTGTCGCCAGCTGATGCTGGGTAGAGCAGGCACCGTGAATTCTAAAATGGTACTGCGATCATATTAACATCATAGGAGCCTGATTTTAATATCTAAATTAGCTGTGCACTTCCTTCAGGTGGCCACCTGGACTGCCTATTCCAAAGACCCTGGGAAAACGGTGATGGCAGGAAAGTGACGGTAAAGTCTTTGCCACAAATTTCCAGGCGCTATCGCCCCATTTCTGCTGGGCAGGAGACCTCAAAATCTCTCCCATGACAACACTTAGAAGAGGTTAGATAGATGGTTGAAGGATTAGGGAATAAAGGGATATGGGAACAGGGCGGACACATGGGATTAGGACTAAAGAACGAACTTGCAGTTGGATAGGGTCTTTCATGTCATTAGGACGTCTCAAAGCGCTTCCTAGCCAATGAAGTACTTTTAAAGTATAGTTATTGTTGTACTGTAGGCAAACACAGCAGTCAATTTGGGCATAGCAAGGTCCCACAAACAGCACAAGTGTAAGGGGTGTGGGTTGTTGTAAGAGTCAGCCTTTCCCCTGACTCAGTGAGCGGTTCGAATCGCTCCCACGCCCCAGGTTCAAAACTTGGACTTATTTAGGGGTTGTGAATAAAGATGCAGTAGACCACAGGTTCCAATGAAAGAACTATAACTTTTATTAAAGTTAAAAGGTAACAAACTTAAACACACTTCACACTTAAACAGGTTTGGGGAGCACACGGTTACAGGCGAAGAAAATGACAGTATACAAGAAAAATAAAAACCTTTATCCCTCCCAAAAATCCCACTTCTAGCTAGGTTTCGGTTTCAGGAGATCAGGGATAATGCTCACCAGACAGGGGTATTAATCGTACGAAATCCAGCCAGGTAAGTCGATGGTGATTCTGGTCATCGAACGTCTTCCTTTACCATGTGGCTTCTGGGCAGTGCTGCGAGAGACCCTTGGTTCCAGCGTAGTCGGTCGAGTCGAAAAGAGAGAGAAATCTTGGGTTCTGCTGCAATTATAGTCCTCTTCGCCCCCCCCACCCCACCACAAACTCCTCATGAAAAAAACTGGTTTCGTAATGCAGTGAGTTTTCAGGTGAGGGCCTGTTCATTGTCTTGTTTAAAATCTTGATGGTCTCTGTGTAAAAAACTGGTTTCGTAATGCAGTGAGTTTTCAGGTGAGGCCTGTTCATTGTCTTGTTGAAATTTTGATGGGCTCTGTGTTTTGGGTGGGGCAGTTTTTCCCCAGAGCCTATTGACCAAATGGTAATGTTTTGCTGGTCTTTGAATTCCCAGACCAGGCACATTTCCTTTAAATTTCCAAAGTCCTTATTTTTTTCCTTTCGATATATGTTTTTGGGGATCTGCAAATATTGAAAATCTTACAGTCCCTCCTGCGATACTTCAGTTCACTACAGTATCGTCCTGGGTGGACAAAATTCCTGATCCCCGAAAACCAACCTTCCCCTGTATTACCTAAACTAAAACCCCAAACATACATTCCCCTTTAAATGTGGTGTTTTAGGTACATACAGGTAAGAAAATCTTTATTTCACAACCAAGCACGGAGAGGGTCCGACACCTCTGCACTGCTTGGGAAAACACATATCTTTATTAAAAAGAACAAAACTCAAAAAAGCAACAATCTTTATTCAGGAACATAGAATTAAAAAAAAATTCAAACAGGTGTATCTCTCTCCACCTCGGCATAATGCTTCCTCCAAGTCCTTTCATTTCAGAACTGTAGTATTCTGCCCTTTCCCTTGCACTGAGTGCACACCAGGTACAATACTATTCCCAGTTGGCAAACTACGAGGAGGTGGGAAGCCATTCTGACCCATGAAGGGACCTCTATGTTTTCGAAGATGTCCCACCAGGGTGGGACTGTGATACCTTGAATCTCTCGCTCTATCTCGTGTGTATTCTGTTCTAAAGTGTAGAAATGTTTTTGAGAGAGCTCTACAGCTTTTAGTAACTTAGTAAGGCGTTCTGGTAGAGGGGGAATTTCGTAGCCAAAATGTGCTACATGTTTTTGCAGGTTAGTGAAATTTTGTGTTACAGTGAGGTGAACAGTGGAGGGTTCAGGCATGAGGACAATCCGTTCCTGGGCCACTTGAACTTCTGCCTCGGGTTTAAAGCAGAAACTGCTGTCACTTACCGGACACCAGAAGTGTCCATGCTGGTAGTGGGACGCACCTGTGGTGACACAATATGTCCCACCCCCTATATATGCTACCTGTGGGGAAACATGGCCGTGTGCCATCACCTCCATGGTACAATTGATAGGTCGTGCGCCAGCAGCTTTAAACCCGCACTGTGGTTTCGAATAGGCATTCAAGTGCTGGGGACACAGTATTATGTGTGAACCCCGGCTCCAGCACCCGGAGAGGTCAGTACCTGTTATGGCGTGCTCCCACTTTATGACATAAGGTGGGACCGCTGTAAAACGGATGTGTGCACCCCCTTGAATGACTCCAATGTTCTCCACCCTGCATACCGGTACGGGTCGGGCTGTCATGACCGGCATTCTCACTACTATCCCCATGATAGTGTGATTTGAACGCCCACAATCTATTGGGACTGGGTAGGCTTCAGAGGCTAGACGAAATTGGCATGGGCTCAGCGAATTACTAAATGGGTGGAGGGCTGCGAGGTGCTTGTTGCTGATCCAGGAGGGGACTAAACCTTGCTTTAAATCCTTCAGGTTGCTACGGCCCTCGCCCAGCAACCATGCCCCGTACAACACAGACACCTCATTCTGTGCATTTCTATCCTCCCGTATGAGTGCATTTACTGTTTTGGCATGCCTTTCAAATTCTGCAATAATTTCCTTTAAATGAACCGTCATAGCTTGGTCCTCATGTAGCTCTGAGCCTACCACTGTGTTCCCATCCTTCAGGATCTTTCTTAACTGGGTTTTTAAACCATTTATCTGTGTCTGTAATTCCATGTCATCCAGGCTATTTATTACAGAGGACCCTGTACTATAGGCAGTGAAGACATCATTCTAGGCTCCCCTTCTTTGTCTACCTGTGCCCATAGGGTTCTCAGGGTGTATTCTGTATAGCTCTACTTTGTCTATATTGGCAAAATCAAATTTGTAAAATTTCCTAAACATTTCCTTTAGCAGGGCCTGGTACAGTTGCTCCGTCTCCTTAGGACACCACTCAGGTAAGTATACCTCGGTGAGGTTTAATATTACTGAAGCTATTGCATAGTGTACCCCCTGGTATAGTACCTTTTCGGTTGGTACTAGGACTAACCCATTCCCTGGTCCCTTGGTGGTGGTAGGGCACTTTTCTTCCAGGGTTTTCGGTACCTGGGTCGTGGGTAGGAGCTTTCGGGTGTGTGCCACGAGTTCAGTGGCATTAACTGGGACCGGAATGTGTGGGACCACGCACCCATGCAGGCTAGAATCCCACCCTATCCCCTCCCCGGCATCCTGTCATTGGCTGGAGAAGATGATGGATACCCCTGTGGGGCAGGCTTCCTCTGATCTCCACATACAAACATAGACTCCCTGTTCCGACTCCCACCACTTATCCCAACAAACACTGACTCCTCCTTGGGTTCCTGTGATTGTCCGGTGGGTGTCGTTCCCTAATCTTTCCCAGTCGGCTGTATGGTCCCCTGCGTCCCTGCTCAGTTTCCTGAGCCACCACCACCTATTTAGGGGAATTCGTCCCTTACAGGTAAGGCACACACGCTTCCCCTCGGTGACACTGACCCTTGTGGCAACGACCTGTATTCTGCGGCATGGGAGGGAGGCCTCCCCGTACGTGAACCCGGGCTGGTTGGAGTATTTAGTAGAGTTGGACCCCAGCCACCCTGGCCACCTTCCCTCGTGGAAGTAGATGGCGAGCTCCTCCACTCCCCGCTCGCCACCCCCTGCGGTGACGACTGGTGCTCTCACTCCTGAGCACCCATAGATGTGGGAGTCCTCCAGGTCACCTCGTCTCCCAGCGCTCATTCCTATCAGAGCGAGTAGGAGTATGCCCCCCTTCATATCGACAATCCCTTCTGTAAGGAGACACAAGAGCATATAGCCAGGTCCCGAGTAGATTCTCTGGCTTGGGTGAAGCATAGTCGGGTCTTGCGACCTCGATTCAATACAAAACATTCTTGAAATTATAACATTTTAAAACTACCAACCACCTTGCTTAAAATTTAACTAAAAACACCCAAACTTAACAATCTCAAAATTTAATAAACAAAAGCTATGTACATTCGCCGCCCATCTCCGGACGGCTAGCCTAACTCCTGTCAGGACTGCAGCACCCTACTCCCTTTGGTGTGGCCGCCCTGTCCTGTACCTTTGGTCCCTTGCAGCCTATGGCTGCTGGCTGGGAACCTCTGTCCTCAGATCGACCCCTGGCTTGAGGGGCGGCCCTTTTAAATTGGGGAGCTGGTGACCACGGTTTCTTTGGCTGTGGCGTACGTGGGGACCTTCTAGGGGCTCTGGCTGGTGGGGGTTTTCTGGCTGGTGGGTCTTTAACATGAGCCACTGCCCCCTGTTGTGTGGTCTGTGAATCTTCCACTGCCACTGGCTGGGGATTTTTATCCTCAGGCTGTACCTCTCCTAAACCTGTTTCAGGGTCAGGTGACTCTTCGCAGCCTGGTGCTGGTTCAACACCTGGTTCGGGGGCGGGGCTATCTGGTTCGGGCTCCTCCTCCTCTAAATCCCAGAGGATTGGGGGAATGTCCCAAACGGTGGGTGGGGTGGCCCCTCCCCTAAGACAGACCACCGCCCCTGCTTGTGCATTCTGTGAAATCTCGCCGGCTGCATGCTGGAGATTTCTATCCTCAGACCTTGGCTCAACTGGCTGTCCCCTTCTGTCGGATTTAAACAATTTACATTGGTTTATGTGGAACCATTTGGTGCGCCGAGGCAATTTTATGGCATATACCATGGGGCTTGCCTTATCTACAATGCTGTAGGGCCCCATGTATAATGGTTCTAGACTGCCTACGCGAGCAAAATTACTCACCATCACCTGATCCCCTATTTTCCACTCGTGGCGTTTCTGGGGTTCTAACAGCAATTGGTTACTCCGATGCTGCCTTCCCATGTTCCCTGCCGCCTGCTCATGGACCGTTTTAAGGTTCTCGAAGAGGTTCCCGGCGAACTTGTCCCGGTTCACCTCCCTGAGCTGACCTTCTGTGAGCACCGGGGCTAGTAGATGGGTGGGGGTCCGCATAACTCTGCCAGTCATCAGCTCGTGTGGGGAATACCCCGTGCTTTTTGACTGGCTGGCTCGGATCCCCATTAGGACCAATGGTAGGACTTCTGCCCACTTTCTAGGTGAGTCCACTGTCTCTTTCCTCAGCCTTTCTTTCAAGGTCCTATTCATCCTCTCTACAATCCCTGAGGACTGTGGATTGTGTGCAACGTGCCATTTCCCCTCTATGCCGAGTACCATGAGGGTATTCCGCATGACCTGCCCGGTAAAGTGGCTCCCTTGGTCGGACTCCACGTACTGTGGTAGCCCCCATCGTGAGAGCACCTCCCTGACCAGGACCCTGGCTGTACTAAGGGCTGTGGCTGTTCTGCAGGGGAAAGCTTCTACCCACTTTGTAAACACATCCACCAGGACTAGGCAGTACTTATAGCCTCCCTGCGTGGTGGGTAGGGGCCCGATGTAGTCGACTTGGATCGACTGCCATGGTCCCTCTACCCTCCTGATGTGTCCCATGGGTACCTTTCTTTTGTGGGGGTCAGGGTTGTTAGCAGCACACACCAGACAGCTGGCACAGAACTCGCGGACATCTTCCCTTAGTCCTGGCCACCATCCTGCCTATTCCACCCGCTGCCAGGTGGTTTCAGGCCCGGGATGCCCTGCTCCCGGACCCTCATGGGCCAGTTGGAGGAATTCCCTTTGGTGCTGCTGTGGTACTACCCATTGCTCTCCCTTAAACAGCATGCCTTCCTTTACGGAGAGGGCTGCTGTGCTGTAAGGGCCCTCTATCCTTTTCCCTTCGGCCACTGCCCTGAGGACTGCCTTGAGGACGGGGTCTTGGGTTTGGACCGTCTTAAGGTCCGGGGTTAAAGCTACCTTTGCATTCCCTTGTGTCCCATTTCTACCCCTGACTGCTGCTATGGGACTGGCCCCATATGGGTCCCAGAAAGTGCCTGTGCGGGCACCCTCTTTAGCCAGCACGTCGGCCTGCCGGTTGCCCTCACTACGGGGTTCTGTGGAGGAATGGGCTTTCACCTTATGGATGAAAATCTCCCCTTCCTCCCCCACTGCAGCTAAGATTCTCTCCAGCAGGGGTTTTACTGTGAGGGGTCTCCCGTCAGAGGAGGTGTATCCGCGGCGGGACCAGATGGCCAGGTACTCCGTACACGAATTGCATGTGAACATGCTGTCCGAGCAAATCGTGTATGGGGTGGGGAAGATCTCGGGGTGTGTAACCACGTACACTACCGCGGACAGTTCAGCCTGCTGGGCGCTCATGGTGCTGGGGAGCTTGATTGCCAGGGTAAGGTCTGCCGCTGGGTCATAAACTCCACACACTGTAAGTCGCTCGCCAGCAGATACTGTGCTGGAGCCATCCACATAGATTTCACGGCCTGTGGGGTGTATCCCGGCCCGTAAACCTATGTCTACTTCCCAAACCCCTTCTATGGAACACCGGTGGGCTGTTCCAGGATATATCAGGTTAGCTGCGAGCTGCGGCTCGCAGAGCCCTTTTACTTTCAGGTCCATCTGTGAGAGAAGCAGGGTCCAGCGAGCAATGCGGGCACTGCTCACTGTCCCATCCTTGATTCTCCCATCCAAGAGCATTTGGGTGGGTGTGTGATGGGTAAGGAGGGTGATGGGAGAGGTGCCTGTGAAGATCAACGATCTTTTCACAGCCCAATGTGTGGCCAAGAGGTGCCTTTCACAATTGGAGTAGCTCCTCTCCACATCTGTGAGTATCCTGGTGGAGTAGACCACCAGTCTCAACTTGCCATGCCGCTCTTGGAGCAGCACAGCACTCAGGCTGTCCCCGCTGGCTGCTACCTCCAGGAAGAACTCTTTTCCCCCCTCGATGGCCCCTAGAGCTGGTGCGGTCTGCAGATCTTTCTTGAGCCTGACAAATGCTGCCTGGCAGCCCTCTTCCCAAACCCACTCCACTCCCTTGTGTAGGAGTCGGAGCAGAGGGGCTGCTGTGGCTGCATAGTCCTCAATGAAGTCTCTGCAGTACCAGGTTAGCCCCAGGAACGATCTTACTCCCGTGACGGTGTTGGGGACTGGTAACTCCTGTACTGCTTCCCTCCTTGCTTTATCTATGGCCCTTTCCCCAGCGCGTATTGTCAGGCCCAGGAATTTCACCACCTGCTGGCCGATCTGCGCTTTCTTTGGGTTGACTTTAAAACCTTCCTGCCTGAGCAGTTCCAGCAGCTCGGCTAGAAGTGGGCCATGCTCCTCTCGCAAATCGGTGAATAGGAGCAGGTCGTCCACGTATTGTACCAGCTGCCTGGGCTGGCTGAAGCCCTTTAAACTGTTTGCCATGCATTGGTGGAAAATGCTGGGGCTATTGTGGAAGCCCTGAGGCAAACAGTTCCACGTGTACTGTTGCCCTTTGAAGGTAAAGGCAAACTTGTACTGATCCTTTCTCCTTAGGGGAATGGACCAAAACCCGTTGGAGATATCCAGCACTGTGAAAGTGGTCGCGGATGCTGGGATACTTCCTATCAGGTCGGCAACTGCTGCTACCGTGGGTGCACAGGCTGGGATGTTACTGTTGAGCACCCGATAGTCCACTGTGGCCCTCCAGCAGTTGTCCGGTTTTCTAACCGGCCACAGTGGAGAGTTCACGTGGGTAGCTATTGGCCTCAGGACCCCCTGCTGTACTAAGGAGGACATGGCTACTTCCATGTCTGGCTCCGCTTCCCTGGGGAAGTTATACTGTTTCTGTGGTCGGGCCATGGGGTCCCCGTCTACGCTGACCTCGAACCCGTTGACTCTCCCACAGTCATGCTTGTGTGTAGAAAATGTGTCTAGGTGGGCTCGCACAAATGCTTGAAACTCCTTTGGGGTGTTACTGACCATGAGCTCGAGGTTGTAACCCTCTTTAGGCTTCATGGTGCACAGGGTCCCCTTCCCCTGTTTCCCTGGGATGACTACTACTCCTCCTTCCTTTCCTGTATTTGCCCCCCAGAGGCAGTGATTCCGTAAATCCACTAGGATCCCGTGGCCTACAATAAAGTCGGCTCCCAGGATCCCTTTTCCACCCTCCACCTCCCACTTCATTAGGACACAGGTCCACTTAGAGCGGAGTGTTCCCAAGCGAATGGACAGCGGGATGAAAAATGAGCCTGCCTGTTCTTTACCTGTGAATCCCGACAGACTGTGGGGGACCCCGTTAGATAGAGGTGAGGTGGTGGGGTTAGCCGAATGGATCACGGTGCATGATGCTCCCGTGTCCAACAGATAGGTCCCCTTCACATCTTCGACCTCCATATCCACGAGGGGTCTCTTCCACAAGTCGTAGGTAAGGGAACACAGGTAAACAGGCTGTGCTGGCTCCAGTCAGGATTTTAGTTTAGTTAGGGCTGATGGGATCAGGGCACCGGTGGTTGCTGCTACCTTCCCTGGGCCGGTCAATAGGGACCTCATGGCGTCCAAAAATGACTCGACCATGGCGGGAGGGATCCCTGTCTCTGCCTTTTGGGCTGGGGCTGAGGAATTCTTACCATTTTTATCCTTCCAAGGATTCTTACACTCCTTCCTCCAGTGACCATCCTTCCCACACCCATAACAGTTAAGCTTTGTGCTGGAAGGGTTATTCCCCTCCTGATGTCACTCCTTCCTACTCTGGCCGGGTTTTATTTCATGTACTTTCCCTTTTTGTGGGGGCTCTTCCGCCCCTCTCCCGTTCCGGTAGGCCAGGTTCAGCTGTCTGACCACTGCCTCTTCGGTGCCCCGGGGGTCTTTCGGGTCAAACCAAAGCTCAGCCTGGGTTTTGATCCGAGGCAAGCTGTTTGCCACTAGGCTACGGAGCCAGTGGGCCAGCTCGTCCCGGTTTAGGTGAGCCCTGTTAAGATCCCCACCACAAGCACCCCTGTACACGGGCCACAGCCTGTCTGCAAAAGCCTGTGGGGTCTCTCCTGCGAGCTGCACTGTTTTCTCCACCCGGAAGAAAGGACTTCCCTCATTCATCCCCATTGCCTCTAAAACTTCCTCAGTGATGGCCGCATACCCATTATGTCCTCTCTTGCTCTCAGCAGAGAGAGACTGATATAACCGGCTGTCCACTGAGAACAGGAGCATTTTTTGCCATCTCGGCATCGTCACAGCCGTTAATGCCTGCTGCCTGTTCTACTTCTATGAAGTGAACTGAGGGGTCCCCTTGTTGGGTGAGTTTACTCAGGTGGCTTACCATAACCCTAAGCTGTTGTGTACTGTGGGGAGTCACGAACTGGCTTTGGAGAGGTCCCGCATCCCCGTTATCAGCGGGTGGCCCAAATCTGTCCTGCCGGGCCGGGCACATCGGCCCCGGTCCCATCCTCTCTTGCGGGGTTTTTTTCACCTCAGCTTCTGCCCCTAACTCCACCCCTTCTTCTTGCCAGACTGCGCTAAAGCTTGGCGCTATGGGTGGTGGTCGTGGGCCCTTCCGCTCCTCAACCGGGTCGTCCCTTGGCGCTATCTTTGGTGTCTGAACTGTTTTCCCCAGGTTCCCTGTAAAGTCGACCTGGGCTGCACTTGGGCTTATGAGGCACACCACGCCTCTTGCCTTCCTTAGAGCAAGGCTGAGACTCTCTATCTGCTTCTGGCAGGGGCCGTGGTCCGCATCCTCAAACCCCTGTGCGCTCATGACCTTATAGGCTGCCTGTAAGCCTTTTATTGTCTCCTCCTGCTCTCTTACTTGTTTTGCCAGGCGGGCATTCTTTTCCTGCAACCTCAGCTCATTGTTCTTGGCACTGTAAGTAATCCTGTTGGGTCTTGTGTTCCCCCACTAACTGCACCCTTTCCTGGTTTAGCGCCTGCAATGCTAACAGTAACTTCTCCCCTGCTAGGGCCTTCGTTTGGACTTCCAGGGCCGACTCCCGAATCTCGGCTGCCTGTGCTTCAACGAGTCTGTCCAAAAGTTGGATCTGTTTCTTGAAGCACATCAGCCAGACTGCCTTTTCTAAGGATTTTTTATGATCCTTCCCTTCTGTCCATTTAGCTGCTGCATCTACCGGGCGCCCAGTTTTTAATAGATTAGTGACTCACTTCTTTTCCATATTCACTTTGCTGAATACATAATCTGAAATCCTCTCTTCCATTACAGTTCTCTCTTCTGAATCAGTGTCTACTGCTTCACAACCCTTTTGCCAAGTCCTTGCCACGGTCGCCATTTGTAAGGGGTGTGGGTTGTTGTAAGAGTCAGCCTTTCCCCTGACTCAGTGAGCGGTTCGAATCGCTCCCACGCCCCAGGTTCAAAAATTGGACTTATTTAGGGGTTGTGAATAAAGATGCAGTAGACCACAGGTTCCAATGAAAGAACTATAACTTTTATTAAAGTTAAAAGGTAACAAACTTAAACACACTTCACACTTAAACAGGTTTGGGGAGCACACAGTTACAGGCGAGGAAAATGACAGTATACAAGAAAAATAAAAACCTTTATCCCTCCCAAAAATCCCACTTCTAGCTAGGTTTCGGTTTCAGGAGATCAGGGATAATGCTCACCAGACAGGGGTATTAATCGTACGAAATCCAGCCAGGTAAGTCAATGGTGATTCTGGTCATCGAACGTCTTCCTTTACCATGTGGCTTCTGGGCAGTGCTGTGAGAGACCCTTGGTTCCAGCGTAGTCGGTCGAGTCGAAAAGAGAGAGAAATCTTGGGTCCTGCTGCAATTATAGTCCTCTTCGCCCCCCCCCCCACCCCACCACAAACTCCTCATGAAAAAAACTAGTTTCGTAATGCAGTGAGTTTTCAGGTGAGGGCCTGTTCATTGTCTTGTTTAAAATCTTGATGGTCTCTGTGTAAAAAAACTGGTTTCGTAATGCAGTGAGTTTTCAGGTGAGGCCTGTTCATTGTCTTGTTGAAATTTTGATGGGCTCTGTGTTTTGGATGGGGCAGTTTTTCCCCAGAGCCTATTGACCAAATGGTAATGTTTTGCTTGTCTTTGAATTCCCAGACCAGGCACATTTCCTTTAAATTTCCAAAGTCCTTATTTTTTTCCTTTCGATATATGTTTTTGGGGATCTGCAAATATTGAAAATCTTACACAAGAGAAATGACCAGATAATCTGTTTTTAGTGGTGTTGGTTGAAGGATTAATGCTGTTCAGGACACCAGGAGAACCTTCCTGCTCTTCTTTGGATGGTGCCATTGGATCTTTCACATTCACATGAGTGGGCAAAAGATGGCATCTCCAACAGTGTAGCACTCCCTCAGTACTGCACTGGAGTGTAAGCCTAGTTTATGTACTCAAGTCTCTGGCGTGGTGCTTGAACCCACAACTTTTTGACTCCGAGTTGAGTGCTACTACTGAGCAAAGGCTGACACCACTGATTACTGCTTGTGTGGAGGATAAACACCAACACAGACTGGTTAGGTCGAACGGCCTATTTCCAACTGTAATTTCTATGTAAAGGCAGGTGCAATTCTGGTGCAAATGGTTAATTTCTGGGACAGCAGCTTTTTCCCTCATTATCATGTGATTTGCATACATGCACCACTTTGGGGGAAGATGCATCTTCTGCCATTACCCAGTTCTCCTGGAATTTAGCCTATATATTAGAATGAGTGTAGTGTTGGCTTATCTGACACCCCAAATTCCTATCCCTAACCCAGAACTACACCACTTTTTCATTTCAAAAATGTTAGAATTTCAGGCCTGGGCATTCCTGGGTCCTTGATACGGTGTCGTAAGTGTGACAGAGCGAGACTTATGGCTACTGATATCAGAGGAGCCTGACCCCAAAGAATTGAGCAGACTCTATGACTGAAATGACTGGTGCTAAAGAAGGATAACTTCTCTGAGGCTGTTAGGGAAAAAGCCATCACATGCAGCAGCATGAGTCTTAGGGAAGGAGGTGTGTTGTGTAGCTATGAGTGGGACCTCCATAAACCCAAGGACCTGCTTGCAGTGACAAAATAATTTTAATGGCCTCACTGGGTTAGCAAAGGTAAGAGTGTTTTTAGATGAAAAACAAGGGGATATGGGTATTCTCAAGCACAATAATCAAACAGTGTTATTTGGGGTATCACATGGTACCATGTTCCTGTCCCAGAAGCAAAGTTACTTGGCAGCACTCATGTCTTGTGTTCTGTAATGTTTTGCTAGTCAAACGTCTCACATCCTGTAATGCATGCTAACACATTGAAGTCTTACTTCTTAGGTCCTCGCTCCCTTAGCCCTTACTACCATCCATTCCACAAATCCTGACTCATTTTATTGCTGGAGCTGGAGATTGTAGCAAACAGTTAACACGACACATTCCTCCTGCAAGGGAAGAGAGCACACAATGCCAGGCACCTGGAGGAGGACATGCCAGCACCTGAAGAGGAACCAATAGCAATAACTGGCTTCAACTCTGGCCTTGCAGTTGGAGATTGAGATGTAGGAGTCTCTGTGCTTTCAATAAGTTTGTGAGAATATATTTTTTATTTAATGTTTCCATGTTTTCAACCTGTCCACCAGCTATCACTTTCTCATAAGCGATCCACAGTGTAGCTGATTAAGATAGAATGCTGTTAAAGGAGACCAAAGTTAACAACGCTATTTTTTTCTTCTATAGGCTGAAAAGCAGAATATAGGAGAGAAGATTACTGAAAAGCAAGAGCTTGCAGTCCCCTCTACGTCTGGCAACATAGGTGACCAATCACCGCACCCACCCGCCCCCACAACACACTGCCCTTCCCCCCTCCCAGTTGTTAACCATCTCCCTTGCACTCCAGCTCAAAGACACCCACTCGAGGGGGTACAGATAGTGTAGATGAGGAATTGACACATGGTGATACACAGAGCACAAGGGAGCCAGAGGAAGCAGATGTGGAAATGGAGCCCGATGTAGTTGAGTGGAGGTTTAATACGTGTCATCCCCTGGCTGCAGAGCAAATGGATGATGATCTAAGGGGTCCTGCCACGAAGAGAAGTATGTTAGCAGAGCATCAGATACATCTTGCGCAGACTTGATGGGTCGAATGGTCTCCTTCTGTGCTGTACTATTCTATGTACTATCTATGTACTATTCTATAATTCTATGTGGCTTCTTCCAAGATGTGTGGCAATGGTTGGGATAGCACTGGAGTCCACTGCGCTGCTGTGCACCAACATCCAGGAGGGGTTCAACTCATTGAAGAGCAGCCTGGAGAAAGTGGTAGCTGCAGAATCATCAGCAAAGCTTCTTCTACTTCATGAAATATTCAGGCAAGTCAGTCACTTCAATGTGGAAGTACTGAATGAAGGACGGCAGGTCTTGGGAGACCGCTAACAAGTTCAGTGTCAACCGGATTGCAAAGTGTACAGGGCAGCCTCTCAGAGGGACTAAAAGATATTTGGTTGACTTTTTCTCAGGGATTTAAGAATCTTTCTGATTCGATGAAATGTGTTCTCCCACTGTCTGGGAGCACTGTCAATTTGTATAAACTGCGCTATCCTGGCAAAGACGGAATTGATAGCTTACGTTATGGAGGAGTGCACAGCAAATTGGTTGATTTGATAAAAGTCCCCTGTGGCTTCCTGGGATGAGACTGACTTATATGTTGAGAACTGTGGTCACCTTCTCTGCTACAGTGAAAGTTATGCATGCTGGGGACCTTGGGTGCAAACCTGGCTGCAGCAATGAACAGAGCTCCTTCAAATCTTCATGACTGAAGGGCAACCTTCTGAAACAGAGCTCCTGGGAAAGGTCTCAGAAAGTGGCCTTGGGTCTATACATCCAGCTGGATGAGTAGTGTCAGGATGGTCTGGCTCTTCCCTGCTTGAATAATCTATTTTCCTTACAGTTTCCTATTGCTTCTCTTCCTCCTCTTCTTCCAGAATATAGATCATGTAAAGTGGGATTCCCATTTGGAAGCCCATTGTACAGGCCTCAGACCCTAGCTCAGTAATTGTCTTGAAATAAAATGCTTTCCAAGATTAAGACAGAATGTAACAGATGGCTTCCTGAGTATAAGAATGAAAAAAAAAATCCAATACCTACAGTAAGTTCCAAGATATGACCAAAAGTCTCCACAAGCAACCTCAGTTGCATAGCATCCTTTCAACCAAGTCCTCCCACCTTAATGATGGTTACTGGCAAACTCATATTCTAAACACATAAATCTAGGCTGATGCTCCAGTGCAGTGCTGAGGGAGTGCTGCACTGTCGGAGGTGCCGTCTTTCGGATGAGACAGTAAACTGAGGCCCCGTCTGCTCTCTCAGGTGGATGTGAAAGATCCCATGGCATTATTTCGAACAAGAGCAGGGGAGTTATCCCCGGTGTCCTGGCCAATATATCTCCCTCAACCAACATCACTAAAACAGATTATCTGGTCATTATCACATTGCTGTTTGTGGGAGCTTGCTGAGCGCAAATTGGCTGTCGCGTTTCCCACATTACAACAGTGACTCCACTCCAAAAGTACTTCATTGGCTGTAAAGCGCTTTGAGACGTCCGGTGGTCGTGAAAGGCGCTATATAAATGCAAGTCTTTCTTTTCTTTTTAAACAGTAGCACATAGTCTCAGGGGTAGATAGGAAAGCAGAAGTTATAGAATTTAGGATAGGTGACATCATTCCATCCTAACACCGTCATTTGCAAATTGCTGCCACTGGGCACTTTCACAGTGTGCCCTGAAATTCCACAGAATTTATGCCGGCTGCTTCTCCAGCAGAACTCCAGCATACTTTAGCCCTGTTGGAAGTTCCTGGTGCCACAAAGATATCATTGCTGACTTACAGCCTCCAATATTCCAGGACTTTCAGGGCCAGTGTGTTTTTCACATTGTGGTAAGTTTTTTTTTATTATTTAGAATTTTTCAGAATTTTGTCCACTGCAATTTCTCTGTACAGTATTTTTCAATTAGTATTGAGAGAGCACTGGATTATTAGATGACACCTAAACTGAAATTGCAAAGTGTGCAGAGCAGCTACTTGGAGGAATTAAAGGATATTTGGTTGACTTTTTCTCAGGGATTTAGGAATCTTTCTCTTTCCGATGAACTGTGTTCTTCCACTGTCTGGGAGCGCTGTCAAGTTGTATAAACTGCGCTATCCTGGCAAAGACGGAATTGGTAGCTTACATTATGGTTTACTTGTTCAGGCAGAAGTTAAATATTCCATAGCAGTATTTGAAGAAGGGAGAGGAGTCTCCTTGGTTTCCTGACTAACAATCCTTTGTCAACCAATACTACAACAAAGAAAAATTAACTGGTCATTGATTTCACTGTGATTCATGGGGTCTTGCTGTGTGACAAATTGGCGGTTATATTTGCCTATGTAGTCACTGCATTTCAAAGTGATTAATTGGACTGCAACAAATTACAGGAGGACATTAATAAACTTGCAGAATGGGCATATAATTGGCAAATGAAGTCCAACACAGATAAATGTGAGGTATTACATTTTGGTAGGAAGAATAGGGAGGTCACTTATTACTTTAGAGGTGCGAGTCTAGGTGGGGTAGAGGAACAAAGGGATCTCAGAGTACAAATACACAAATCACTAAAAGTTGCGACACAGGTTAGCAAGGCCATAAAAAAAGCAAACCAAGCACTAGGGTTTATTTCTAGAGATATAGAATTGAAAAGTAGGGAAGTTATGCTAAACCTGTATCGAACCTTGGTTAGACCACACTTAGAGTACTGCGTACAGTTCTGGTCACCATATTATAAAAAGGATATAGAGGCACTGGAGAGGGTGCAGAGAAGATTTACATGGATGAGACCAGAAATGTGAGGTGTAAGGGGTTCGCGTGGCTCTGTGCTTAGCCTGGGTGCTAGTGCGAGGTTAGGCCTTGTTGCCTGTTCTGGTCTCCAGCCAGCCTGGTAACACTAGACACCTGTGTGTGGTTCGACCCACTCGCCCTTACGGTTCTGACACTGGACTTAGGTGCGAGAGCAATAATGCAGAGAAAACTCAGGTAGACCCGGTTGAATAGTGCGAAATGGAAAATCTTTATTGCATATTATTCAAGATTACGAAATACATGTCATAAGCACAGATTAATGACAGTACAAACTTACATACATTTATGCAACTAGGTTTAGGGAAACGAGGAGCGCACGACACATCGTAAAAGGGGACACACATTATCATTATCCTTAAAACATAAACCCTCCCCTATCAATACCTGTCCTAATCTAGATCTGTAGGATCGAGACTCATGCTCACCACTCGTGATAACTCGGAGAATTCCGAAACTCTGCTCGGATGTTTTCACCGCAGCACCTGACTATCCACGTGTTGATCAGGGGTCTCTGTATCCCGCTTGTTTACTCGCTTCTGCTCTGGCTAGCAGGCTGGACCGTCTGCTGTCATGAAGATCTGTGTTGACCTCGGACTCCAGATACAGTTCGAAAAAAAAGTCTTACTGTGCCCGACACCAGTTGTCGGTAGAACTCGAAGAATAGTCTTCTTGGGCCAGTTGTGGAGTAGCCGATAGAATTCGAAAATGGTCCTTATATTTTGAGGCGCGGTCGGGGTTTACTGACCGCGGCGGCACGTGTAGTCGTCTTCTTCTCTTCTCATCTCATCTCATCTCATCTCATCTCCTCTCGGGCTTTCGGATCCGACACCGTTTACCGACTTCTCGGGATGGTGCGCCCGCTTATCGGCCTTCGCAGTCCAGCTCTCCACAGATCTTCGCGGCAAGCCACGAGGTTGACTCCCGGAAAATCAGCGGATCAGAAAATGAGAGTCCAGAACTCCAGTCGGTGGTAAAGAATAAGAGAAAGATGGACGTTTAGACACTACAGTTTATAGTACTGTAATTCCTTATCTCCCGCCCAATCTTTAATGTTCATCTTTTGTCATGTTTTGGCGCTCAAACTTCTTGTATGGGGTGGTACTTGTCGTTAATGGGTTACAGTGACACTTGTAACTGTCTGAGTACCCGTTAATATTTCTCCCATTGTGGAACCGGCTAGTAGTCTCCCTGGAGGGGTTTTGGGGGCTTCCAAATGCTTGCTGTGAGTACCCGCGAACGGCTCTCTCATCGTAGAGCCGTGGGGAATTTGCATATCAATGTCTTTGGATGGGTCCTTGATTGCCCAGTACAATAGCCCTCGTTTGTACCTGGAAAACCGATTCCAGTATTTATGATTAAAATGCAAACCCATCGCGTCTTGTCAATTATCTCCAATGTGCTGAGTCCTGTCCGATCTTGCTAAAAGGTTTATTGAGACGCCATCTTGTCTGCCTACTGAAAGTCTAGAACCTTCTGCCACGAGGCGTGGCGGCCATTTTACAGGCTGTTTGTGTCCGTTTTGAAACCTGACAGCATTTTGCTGAAATAAAGCTGTTTGTACGAAACATTATGTCTCCTTCTCATTATTATAAAATCGCGATAATTTTGCGAATTCTACAGAGGGTATACAAATCAGGAAAGGATGAACAGGCTGGGTCTCTTTTCTCTTGAAAAAAGAAGGCTGAGGGGTGACCTAATAGAGGTCTTTAAAATTATGCAAGGTTTTGATAGAGTGGATATTGAGAGAATGTTTCCATTTGTGGGGGAGAGCATAACTAGAAGCCATCAATATTAGATAGTCACCAAGAAATCAAATAGGTAATTCAGAAGAAACTTCTTTACCCAAAGAGTGGTGAGAATGTGGAACTCGCTACCACAGGGAGTGGTTGAAGCGAAAAGTATAGATGCATTTAAGGGGAGGCTAGACAAACATATGAGGGAGAAGGGAATAGAGGGTTATGCTGATAGATTTAGATGAGGAAAGATGGGAGGAGGCTCGAGTGGAGCATAAATGCTGGCATGGACTGGTTGGGCTGAATGGCCTGTATCTGTGCCGTATACCCTATGTAATCCTATGTAATTGTCTGTGAAGTTCTCTGAGATGTTTCTGACAGATGCGATAAGGCCTTTTCTGAAAGCAAGTCTTTCTTTAGGATACATGAGTGCCTTATTGCTTCTCTGAATTTTAACAAGATAAAATAAAAAATAAAACTGCAATAATTTGCAAGATCACTCAGTACTTTTTTACAGTAAGTTTTTTTTTTACAGAGAGTTATTTAACAATCATTGGCCTGGATTTTCTGATCCAGCAGGAATCCTGCTGGATTGGTGGCAGGGCAGGCTTTTCACTCGCCCATCTCATTCCACCCTGACCCCAGTGGACCTCCTGGGATCAGACTAATTATAGTAACTGTGGTGGGCCCCAGTGGTATTTCCATTGACGCTGTTTCGCCCACCTTGGGTGGGGAGTGGGAAACGTCCACATCTGACAAAAAACTCCAGAAGTAGCAGCAGAGGCCGCCAAGCCGGCAGCATCACTCTCCACTGTATTTCCTGCACTTGGTCCACCTAGAAACCTTCCAAAAATGGTGTAAAAAGCTTGGAAAATCTGGACCTTTGTCCAAATACAGAATATTATATTAATAATAATCCGCATTAGATATACCTCTATTTAAGAGAGCTTACCAGCTAATCAGATAAGCAACAAAACAAGATCTGACATTAGCTGAATAGCCAAAAGTAATTGCTGAGTGCTGTCAGAATTTTCATGCTATGACTATTTGGCACCTGACACAAGAAGCAGAATATGAATCTGTTTCGTATTGCTAATAAATGTTATCGAAGTGACAGAGTCAGTGATACTGTAGGCGCTTTCAAATATAATTGGCCTGCAAATATGCAAATGGTGCTGCACTGCATTAGTTTCAATTGAACTCTTACAAAGGTGACATAGTATCTCAAAGAATGTGAGGGCTGATTATAAGGTCTCAGCGCAGTGTCAGTGGGATCACTATGCATTGTGTGTATGGCATAGTAGTGTGGAGAGCTGCCTTCATGTCATTATTATATTTAGAATATATTTGCTGCGCACAAGTACAGAGAGCACTCATTACGCGGACAGGGTATCTGCCATGACGTAGCAGCTCTGGGAAAATTTAAAGGGATGTAGCCACTTGAAGCCGTATCTGATGCTCCATCTGCATTATTTACTATTAAATCTGGGGCCTTAAGGAGCCTTGTGCATAGTAGGTGCACAGGCTATTGCAATTGCAATTAACGGACTTATGGCTCATATTGTCACGTGCTGTATCTATCACGTCCTGATCAGGCCTCAGAAACCAAGGCCTAGAAATTTGGGGGTTTAGCGCCAGCTGTTAAGGCCGGTTTTGTGGGAAAAAATGGCGTCTGCCTCGCTTCAACCCACTTCCAGTGCGGGCTGCGCCAGAGGCCATATTGGTTGAGGGCAAAAAAAAAGTGTTGTTTAGCTTCGTCTGAAGCAGGCATTAGACCATTAACATATTCAAACAAGGGCCTAACGCCAAAATACCAGTGCTCCCTTTGCTCTTTTTGCGGGCGGCTGTTAACTTTGGCCTGCGGCAGCACCAGCAGGTTTCCGGCCTACTCTAATTTCTAGACCCAATAATAGAGAGCTCAGTACCTGAAATGCATTATGCTTCAGGTGGCACAATTGCATTATCATCCCCTATACAGCTTACCATGCAGCCTTTAAGATCTTTTCCAGCATTGGTGTCTCAGTCGGTGTTCAAAGACAGTCTATTCACCACTGGCCGGAAAACTGGTGATAGTGGATCAGCCACCTGTTATACACACTGCCCAATTTTTCCTTTCCATTGAAGTCATTGGAAAAGAACATTAGGCAAGGTGTACAATTGGAGCTAATCCACTACTGCCATTTTTAAGCCTGATGGTGAAAGTTAAGATCTACCCTCTAGATGTTGGCGGTTCATGCCAAAGCGGCCAAGAAGTTATTAGCCTTGCTTATTCACAGATAGAACCAGTATTATAAGCTCCATTGCATCTTTTAAGGGAAAAGGTGATAAATATTTGAAGCAGAGGAAGAAACAGCGCTATAAGGAGAGAGCAGGGCAGTAGGATTAGTTCTGATGAAAGGTCATCGACCTGAACCGTTAACTCTGTTTCTCTCTCCACAGATGCTGCCTGACCTGCTGAGTGTTTGCCAGCATTTTCTGTTTTTATTTCAGATTTCCAGCATCCACTGTATCTTGCCTTTGTTTCCAGTAGGATTAGTGTTGGATTGCTCTAGCATAGAGCTAATACAGACACAATGGCCTCCTCCTGTGCTGTGAACATGGTTCGATGGTCCTCATTATAATGGTCCACTGACATCTGATTGAAGTGTCCATAAAAACCTTCCCTTGGAGTAGCATGAAACTGGTTCAAATTATCCCTGCAATACTAAAATGAATGCCCAATCACTGGACACGGTTACATAATGATATGCAATATTCTTCATAGCAATTTTACATCTCCAGCATATTATATTGATCCATAATCCCATTCCCATGATTTGGGATTCAATATGCTCTATGCAATTTTTAATTAGATGAATTATAAGTTATATCCACAAGAAATTATATAATAATTTGCATATATATATGGATAGATATTGATAGACAGTCAGATAGATAGGTAATGGCCGGTAATTTGTGATCAGTGGCAAAGCAAAAGCGCTCGTCACTGACCTCGAAGAAAGTTGCCCACAGAGATCTCTCCATCTCTGTGGCGAAAACCTGAGGTTTCTCGATGTGTAGTTGATTGTAGCGCTATAAAAAGGGGATTTCTATGGCGATGCTGCAGTGATGTCAACAAGCTGTCTAAACAGCTAATCACATTGAAGAATTCTCACAGACAGGGTACCAGGAAATAAAAAGCAGCTTTTACTTTTTTTAAATGTTATAGCAAACATAATAAAGATTGGGACTTTCACATGGGGATAAGGTAGAAATTTTTTAAAAATTGTAATTTTTATCATAATGGAGAAATTTGACACTCCACAAATATAAAAATTAGTTTTTCAGGGCCAGAACAGTTGTTTAGCAGTCAATACACTGTTAAAACCCCAGTTACACTTATTCTAACAAGACATAACATTTAATGGGGTATTAAACAGCGATATTAGCGCGGAAAAGCTCAAGTTTTCGTCAGTTCTACTGATTACATTGATTGCTGGCTATGGGGGGAGTCCACAGCGCAGCCTGTGTCGGAGTAGTGAATGACTGACCACAACTTCAGGATTTCCACGTTTAGATGCGCATGCGCTAAATCCTGAAGTTGCGGTCTGTTTCAGAGGGGTAATGATGCTGAACGCTGATAGTTCACCATCATTACCACCGCAAAATCTGGGCCAATATGTCTACCACTCCTGTTTGTGTCGGCATCAAAATGTCCTCTTTGAATTCTTTGGAAAAATGCTTGAGCTGTGATGGGAATCCCAGCAGCCTTTTCATTAACTAAATATTTTAAGATCTTCAAAAGAGAAGATTTTATCATTTGAAACTAAGGCTATGTTTGCAACCCTACCCGCCCGGCATCAACTGAGCAGGTGAGCAGTTAAAATTGCCCAGGTTACTTACCCATCCTCCAATTGCCAGGATCCCGCCATCTGTGATTTTGACTCAAGCTTCTGGACGAGTGGTAAAGCCATCCACCCTAAGTTGGTGGGTCCTCATTGACAGATGCAAATCTCAAAGTCCGATTACTTTATGAGGCTCCGACAGCTATTTAAACGCTGGCCTAAATGGTTGATGAAATTAAACTGGAAAGCATGCCACCCATGCAAGTTTTTTGGCTCGACTATTTTTAAGACTGTCATGCTGAGCAGAGGAAAAGAAAATGTCAACAGAATTCGACTGAGCACCCATCAGCCCATAGTGTTGTTTGCTTTCATATCCTCTAAATCTTGCAATTCACTCAAGGTGACATGCTCATCCATAGCTTTTTTCTGTAAATGATTTAATTGTGGGCTTGTTGATCACTCTTAAAAGCTTTCTGCCTTCCATATAATCCCTTGAGCTTAGAAGTGATAAAGATCTTCATAAAAAGACCTAAATAGCAATCCCCTGGGGCTATGGGATATGTTTTGTACTATACCTACATTTTTAGAGACAGCTAGTGCAGTGTTCACATTTTTCACTAGTATTAGCTGGTATTCTAATAATTTATTTACCCCATCCCTGTACTCCTGGTATCTCTACATTGTGTTGCCCAAGGTACATTTTACCTGTTGAAGGAGTTGTGAATTAAGTTTGTCACAATTCATTACTCTAGCTATGTTATCATTCCATCACTTCCCCTTTTGCTCAACCCACGTATCTTCCCCTTATCCTTGCTGCCACTCACCTCAGTTAAAAAACATTTCTGAAAGCATTTTAAGCGATTTGTGGGAACCAGCTTGTCAGATTGCACAGTCAGTCACAAGGTGATAAACTTACATAGGAAACTCATTATAAATATGGACCATTTTCCGAGGTTTCTGCCAATCTTCCATTAAAATTACAATAGAAGAACACCTGCAGAAATTCTTCCCCAATGTGTCCACTCTTACTCCTGGGTGTTGATTCTCTAAATATTTTTGCCACACATTGATTTCTTTAATGACTAGGGAATTCTTAACAAGCTGGCTAATGGGTCTGGCTGTTCTACTCACCTGTATATTAAGAACTGCATTACAACAGCTGATCAACTTAAGGCATATTTAACATTGGGATGTGTTAGTGAAGAAGTTATCAACAAGAAGAAAAAGATGGACCTGTACTTGCATTAGGTGCATAATCTGAAGCTATTAAAGACCAAAACATTTCACTACAATAACAGAACTGATTTTAGGATCTATAATAGTTTGTTCAGTAATAAATGGTTTATGTTCACAGAATAAAATAACAATTCTTCCATTGATACAAGTGAAAGGATAAAAGATCATCTAGTCTGTTCAATTTTCATATAGTTTCCTAATATATGTTTATTTAGTCAATTCTAAATTATGTGAATATACCAGGGTATGTGCCCATAAAGAAAGACTTGCATTTATATAGCGCCTTTCACGACCACCAGACGTCTCAAAGCACTTTTCAGCCAATGGAGTACTTTTGAAGTGTAGTCACTGTTGTAAAGTGGGAAACTTGACTATTATTATTTATCTTTATTGTCTGTGTTTGGTGTATTCCACATGAATGCACATTTCTGTATACAAAATAAAAACAATAGTTGAAATCTAAGGTTTCTTAAGATTCCACAAACTGAGCACTCTAGGGTCTATTGGGTTACGGCTGGTTTCTTTGTTAAGTGCTTATACTTTGAATAAATATGTAACACCAGAATCAAGGGCCAGAGTCTTTACCATGGAGTCGGGATAGGTGCGTTCGGGCCATGTAGTGGGTCGCCATCCCGAAGATTTCAACAGCGCGTTCTGTACTACGCGTTTAACTCAATGACATCAATTGAAACAGTCATGCGGGTTTCCCAGCCAATTAAATAGAGTGGGTCTGATGACGTCACCAATGACTCATTTTCAGCATGGATATTTAAAGGAGCCTTGCAAAAATCACAGTTGAAGGTTGTTGAAGGAGGCATAAAGGTGGTTGGGAGAGGTGGCTATTGATGTATATCACAGAGATTTGTGAGGGTGCAAGCAAACATGGAGTCACAGCGACAGGTGGCTGCGCCCAGGTTCTCGGATGCCTCCCTGGAAGTGCTGGTCCAGGGAGTCAGAGCACGCAGGGAGGTCCTATTCCTTGGCAGCAGCAGGAAAAGAGCAGCTAGAGAAACCAAGAGGGAATGGCTGGAGATCGCAAAAGAAGTGAGCAGTAGAGGTGTTGTCAGCTGCTCCTGGATTCAATGCTGGAATGATCTCATGAGGTCAGGAAAGGTGAGTGCAATGCCACATTCAACTACATCCTGATGTGCGTGCCACCCCTACCCCATCACACTGCCTTCCCAAGCGTACTCCTGCATGTCACTCCTCACACCAACCTACCTTTAGGTGCACCCATCCCTCACTGTCTATGCACCTACTCACATCCCCATTTGACGATCCACCACTGACACCCTCAGCCTAATGCAACCCTGCAAAGTAACACCACAGAAGGAGGCTGTTTAGCAATGTCATGCCACTCCATCATAGTCATCCTCTACAGATATAGCCCATCCATCCCTTACACTCATTCCATCACTCTCACTCAAAGTTCTCTTCTTTCCCTCCTTGCAGGCGAAGAGAGCGCAAAACAGCAGAGAAAGAGAAAGAACCGGAGGTGGCCCTGCAAAATATACAAATTTGACGCCTGCAGAGGAGGAGACTCTCAAACTAAGTGGAGTGACAGAACTGCTGGCAGTGGGAGATGGAGAGAGGGGGACCTCCCAGCAAACTAGTGACAGAATTAAATATCCCACATGGCATACAACAGTCACTCATGGTGACTGATGTCAGCAGCAAGTGAAATATCATCATGTGCATAATGGTAACTGACATGAATCTTGTCATTCATGGGAAATGACTTATGACATAATACTGGGCGGCCTGCTGGTGGCGCTGTCCAGGGAGAGTATAAATACTCGGGCATGGGCCCAGCTTGCTCAGGACATTCTTTAACAGGAACTAGTGAAGGACAACTAGATCTCCATGTTGTAAAACAGTTGATTAAAGCCTTGTTTAATACTCAGACCAAGTGCCTAGTAGTTTTCTTACATCAGTAACGTTACACATTCTTAATATAGGAGGTTTAATTCATGTCTTTACTCTCCCACAGGTCCATCAAGTGCCCCACCACTGTCCAGCCGGAGGAGGAAGACAACTCCTCAGATGAAGTTCCATTCTCTGAGGGTGCACTGTCACCAGACCCATGCGCACCCAACACCAGCGCAGAAACACGCTCGTCAGTTGGTCCAGCGAGACATACACTAGTGTTGTCACCTGGTATCTCACACATCACAAGTGAGCAAGAGCAGATGGTGGAGACAGGGACAGCAGTGGAGAGTCCTCGACGGAGGGCGCAGATGCTCCAAGCTCTGCTGAGCTGGATGCAGATGCTGAACCTCAGGGGCCATCGACAAAGAGGTTGATCTTGGAGGAGCAGCAACAATTGCGCGAGGCTCTGGCAGCTTTTCCAGCCGCGACATGCGCAATTGTGCAGAGAATGGAGGAGTCCATCTCAAACATGAGCAGCATCATATTGCAGGTGATGGTGACGATGTGCTGTTCCATGGAAAGGATGGCCACCTGCATGGAGCAGCTAATGCGCCAGTCAAACGAGAGCATGCTTGCTGTGAACAACAGATTGCAGGCGCTCATTGACCTCATCTCGAGGAGGGATACCAACATAGACTTGGGCTTTCATAAATTTATTTCTTTGCACTACTTTCCTGTCTTGGTCATTTTGGCCTGCTACCTGGGAAGTGGCTTTGTCACTTAGAGTGAATGGTGAGACATTACTTAACCTTGAGCACTGGGTGTTTGGGTGACAGGAATGGTTTGGTCATTTTAGGACTGCTTTGTGGTAATGGTGGTGGGGGGGGGGAGGTTGGGGGCGGGGGCAGGGAAGTTGGTACAGCATCAGGGAGTCAGAGGGGTGCACTGGTGCAACGTAAGTAAATTGGGCCATTATGAGGCCATCTCGGGCCTCCCAGGCAGCAATGTGCACTGCTGCTGGTGCCATCTTCACCTCAGATTCCTCCTCCTCCTCCTCCTCGTGTTCCACTTATTCTTCCTCTGCCTCCTCGTGTTCCACTTATTCCTCCTCCTCCTCCTCGTGTTCCACCTATTCTTCCTCCTCCTCCTCGTGTTCCACCTATTCTTCCTCCTCCTCGTGTTCCACCTATTCTTCCTCCTCCTCCTCGTGTTCCACCTATTCTTCCTCCTCCTCCTCGTGTTCCACCTATTCTTCTTCCTCCTCTTCCTCCCCCGAAGAGGCTGTGCGCTCTGTGCCTTGCTCCTCCTGCAGCTCCAATCCTCGCTGCTGCTCTATGTTGTGCAGCTCATAGCATATGACAATGATTCTGGAGACCCTGGCTGTTGCATACTGAAGGGCTCCTCCAGATCTGTCATGGCATCTGAAGCACATCTTCAGCATCCCGATTGCTTGCTCTCTGACACATCTGGTGGACATGTGGCTTTCGTTATATCGCTCCTTGGCTTCATTGCTTGACGTCCTCAAGGATGTCATCAGCCATGTCTTCAGTGGATAGCCTTTGTCTCCAAGGAGCCAGCTGGTAAATCTGTTCGGAGGTGCAAAGACTTGATGGAGGGTGGACTGGTGCAGGACGAAAGTGTCATAACAGCTCCCTGGGAATCTGGCACACACATGCATGATGATCTTTTTATGGTTGCAGATGAGCAGCACATTGAGGGAGTGTTAGCCCTTCCAGTTCACAAACATTCCTGGGTGATCTGGGGATGTCTTGATGACTACATATGTGCAGTCAATGATGCCCTGCACCTGTGGGAAGCCAGCCAGAGCTGCAAAACCAAGCACCCACTCAGTAACACTGGCTTTATTAGTGGCAACGTTCACATAATTGGCTGACTTGTGAAACATGGCATCGGTCACCTGGGTGATGCATTTGTGGGCGGCCGACTGCGAGATCCTGCAAATGTCTGCTGCAGTTCCCTGGAAGGAGCCTAAGGCAAAGAAGTTGAGATGGTGGTGACTGGTAAGGCGTGTCCACCAGGTCCTCTGGGCAGCAGGTCTTCTTCCAGCAAGCTACAAATGTCTGCCACAACCTGGCGCGATAGCCTGAGCCTCCTGAAGCACTGCTGTTCAGTCATTTCCAGGAAGCTCATCCTCTGCCTGTATACCCTGTGTTGGGTGTATCGCCTCCAGCTCAGTGCAGCCCTGTGCTGATCCCCTCTCTCCTGTGGAGCATCAGGTCGCTGAGGAGAATACTGCTGGTGTTGTAGCTGCTGCTGCTGGTGTGGCTGGTGCTGTTGGTGCTGGGGCTCATCTTTGTCCGAATCTGAGGTCCAAGCTGAGACAGCATAAGTGGCACCCATGCTGATCTGATAGATGTCAGGTAAAGTTGAGATCAGAGGTACAATCCTCCAATGTAGTGAGAGTGACTTGCAATGTGGTGAGAGTGGCTTCCGAGGGTGCAGAAATCACCTGTCAATTCCTGAAAGCAAAATCTCTCCACAAAATGGTGTCAGCAAGAGCCTTTCCCTTAGGTAAGGAAGCAGGTGTAAGGTGTGTGTATTTATGTGCTTTTTCCAGCTGTCACTTAATGAACTAGCACAATGGCCACTGGGCTCCCGCCTCCCTTTCACAGGCGAGCTTCCCGAGGTCCGTGAATCCCGTGCGTAACCAGTTAAAGTTGAAACCTCACGTTAAAAAGGCAGTTAAGGGTCTCTCAACGAGCAGTTAACTACCTCAATGAGGTCGTCCGCCTCTCCCGAGAGGGTTCATGGCACACTTCGAAACGCGCCCCAGTTAAACGCGGAAGTTGGCGGGTTCCCGACGCGCTTTCAATTTCAGCGCTTTTAACCGCCGACCCGCTCCCAAACCCGTACGATCTGCAATGTGAAAATTCCAGCCAAGTAATTCATTTTTGATGCATTTTTTCCTATTCCTTCAACTTTGATATTTTGTTAAAGCTTGGACATTTATATGTATGTTACACAATCGTAAACCTATAGAAACTATAGTTGTCAGATACCACCAATCCTAAAATTTATACTTCCTTTGTACTCTCCATATTCTGGATTAGCATTTTTTCCAATTGTTTGTATAGGTGTTTACATGCACGCACACATATACACACACACAGATTGGAATATTGCATAGATTGATAAAGACAGTCAATTTTTGTATTAACAACCTCTTATTATTTCTTGAGAAGTCGCACAACACCAGGTTATAGTCCAACAGATTTATTTAAAATTACAAGCTTTCGGAGCTGTCGCCCCTTCCTCAGGTAGAGTTACTGTGAGACAATCTACCAGAATTCACAGAATATAAACACAGAGAAGTTTAGACATAGATGCTTCAAAAGTCTTCCACCATTCAGTCGAACCCTGAGCCAATGAACTATACCACTTTTGTGAATGATATCATCTGAATGTATAAAAAGACTTCACACGATAATGCTAATCATTTAAACACACAGAAAGCCTCCAACAGTAAGCACTCTAGTGATACATTAAAATGATGGGCAGAAGTGGCAGGGTGCTAATTAGTCCAGTGATGTGTTCCATTTTCTAAATGGCAAGATCATCAATATTTCATCAGACATGACTGCTGAAAAAAAATTAACATCTGACAGTTTGAGTTTAGCAAATTAGCAGATAATCATGAGTGTCTTCTGGCTGACATCAGTATCCTTCAATTTATAACAGAAAATGTAATAATGTTATTCACCTTTTTAAAGTTAGAAGAGTCAGAAATGTCCCTGTGAGAGCTTATCTGTATTCTTGTTCTCCTTGAGACGTGTTCCTCGGTGATTTGTTGCATAACTTCTATAGCACAAGTGTTGATTCATAAATTTTTACTATGCTTGTACAATATTGGATACAGTTTTTTGACTATGAATACACAAATTAATTATTTTTAAATTATGTATATGCAGATTTTTTTTTGAAATGTCAGCACTTAGAGCACTGCGCACTATTCTGGTCTCCATATTACAAAAAAGGATATAAAAGCACTGGAGAAAGTGCAAAAGCAATTTGCAAAGGTGCTGCCTGAACTGAGAGGGTACAACTGTCAAGAAAGACTGAACAGACTGAGCCTCTTTTCTCTAGAAAATAGAAGAGTGAGAGGGGACCAGGGAGTCATCTGTAGTTGTAAATCCCTGGAAAAAGTTTTCTTGGAAAGATCTACTCCTATGTCAATTTGGAATTTCAAGCTGAGCACTTGAAAAACAGTGACAGGATCGGACAAAGTCAACATGGATTTACAAAAGGTAAATTGTGCTTGACTAATCTACTGGAATTTTTTGAGGATGTAACTGGGAAAATAGATAAGGGAGAACCAGTAGATGTGGTGTATTTGGACTTTCAAAAGGCTTTCGATAAGGTCCCGCATAAGAGATTAGCGTGTAAAGTTAAGGCACATGGGATTGGGGGCAAGGTATTGACTTGGATAGAGAACTGGTTGGCGGACAGAAAGCAGAGAGTAGGAATTAATGGGTCTTTTTCCGAGTGGCAAGCAGTGACTAGTGGGGTACCGCAGGGATCGGTCCTTGGAACCCAGCTATTCACAATATACATTAATGATCTAGATAAGGGAACCAAATGTAATATCTCCAAGTTTGCAGATGACACAAAGCTGGGTGGGAGTGTGTGCTGCGAGGAGGATACTGAGAAACTCCAGGATGATTTGGACAGGTTGGGTGAGTGGGCAGAAGCGTGGCAGATGCAATATAACGTGGATAAGTGCGAGGTTATCCACTTTGGTGTCAAAAACAGAAAGGCAGACTATTATCTGAATGGCAATAGATTGGGAGAAGGGGAAGTGCAACGAGACCTGGGTGTCCTTGTGCACCAGTCGCTGAAAGTAAGCATGCAGGTGCAGCAGGCGGTGAAGAAGACAAATGGTATGTTGGCCTTCATAGCGAAAGGGTTTGAGTATAGGAACAGGGATGTCCTGCTGCAGTTGTACAGGGCCTTGGTGAGACCACACCTTGAGTACTGTGTGCAGTTTTGGTCGCCTTATCTGAGGAAGGATGTTCTTGCCATGGAAGGAGTTCAGCGAAGATTCACAAGGCTGATACCTGGGATGGCAGGAATGACATAAGAGGAGAGATTGGGTCGATTGGGCTTATACTCGCTGGAGTATAGAAGAATGAGAGGGGATCTCATCGAAACATATAAAATTCTGACAGGTCTGGACAAACTAGATGCAGGAAGAATGTTCCCGATGGTCGGAGAGTCCAGAACCAGGGGTCATAATCTAAGGATAACGGGTAAGCCATTTAGGACAGAAATGAGGAAGAATTTCTTCACCCAGAGAGTGGTGAACCTGTGGAATTCTCTACCACAGAAGGTAGTTGAGGCCAAGTCATTAAATATATTCAAGAATGAGTTAGATATATTTCTTAAAGCTAAAGGTATCAAGGGATATGGGGAGAAGGCAGGTACAGGGTACTGAGTTTGGATGATCAGCCATGATCTCATCGAATGGCGGAGCAGGCTCGAGGGGCCGAATGGCCTACTCCTGCTCCTATCTTCTATGTTTCTATGTTTCTATGGAATACTTGTCTGTAGCTTGAACTATTGGGTTGGGCTTTGCTGACTGTCTCTTCCTGTAAATGTGTTGATTGGCTGCAATCTATGTCAAGCTTATCTCCTCTTTATCATTGCTTGAGTGCAGGTTATACTTATCAGGGAAGGCTGAACAGGCTAGGGCTCTTTTTTCTAGAAAAGAGGATGAGGGGTGACCTAATAGAGCTCATTAAAATTATGAAGGGATTTGATAGGGTAGATGTAGAGATTGGCCTGGATTTTGTGGGGCCGATGACCCTCAGAATGGCCACCAAGTTCCGGGTTTCCGTGGATCTGTCAAGTTTCTCCTTGACAGATCATCCGCATGCACCCCAAAAACACTCGCTGATGCAGAGTTGGGCTATTTGCCCAACTATTGCCCATGAAACCCTTACGCCTGGTAAAAGCAGGCGTAGGGCCTGCTTTTGCCAGCGTAAGGGTTAAAAGAAATGTTAAATTAACATTTTTTAAATGATTAAAACATACAAAAACATTTAAATTAGTTCATGCAAATTTTGGGCTGGATTAAAATGTTTTTATTATTTTTCAAAAATTTCATTTTTGCCTTTAAATGCTTAATCAAAACGACTTTTAACTTTTGAACATGGGAATATTTATTTTTCTTAGAGTTGTGTTAATTATTTATTTATTTGGTGATTTCTCATTAGCTTATGGGGACTCCATTCGTAAATAGAATCCCCATAAGCTTATGAGGAATCCCCCTTTCTAATTGGTTGGCCTGGCCCACGTGATGCCAGGGATGCTCCCGAACCGCATGCGTCCCTGGATCCGTGGGCCTTTACTCAGGCGTACGCCTGCAGGCCCAGGACCCGAAGACTCTGAAGCTCCACTTTTGTATTTTTTTATTGGGTCAGAGGCGTACTCCGGAGGTTTGCCTCCAACCGCAAATTTCGACCCAATATCGTTCCATTTGTGGGGGGAGTCCAAAAATAGGGGCCATAAATATAAGATAATCACTGATAAATCCAATAAGGAATTCAGGAGAAACTTCTTTACCCAGAGAGTGGATTGAATGTAGCACTCACTACCAAATGGAGTGATGGAGGCGAATAGCACAGATGCATTTAAGGGGAAGCTAGGTAAGTACATGAAGGAGAAAGGAATAGAAGGATATGTTGATAGGGTGAGATGAAGTAAGGTAGGAGGAAGCTTGTGTGAATCATAAACACCGGCATGGACCTGTTGGGCCAAATGGCCTGTTACTATGCTGTAAATTCTTTGTAAAGAAGGAGGCCATTTGCACATCATGCATGTGTTAGTACCACTTCTACACTGGAGCTGTCTACTCTAAACCCATTTCCCTTGCTTTTTCCTGGTATCCTGTAATACTTTTCTTCTTCAAGCGTTTATCTAATTCTCTTTTAAATGCTGTGATTGACAGTTTCAAAACCACTGTGGTAATCCATTCCATATTCTAATAATTCTTTGCATGAAATGTAAATCTTCTATCCTTCCCTTAATGCTTCCATTACTAATCCTAAATTTATGCCACACTGTCACTGATTCACCAACCAGTGGAAACAATGGCCCCAATATTAATCTGAAGACGGCTTCCAAGTGGGAGGGGTGGAATTGCATGGGTGTAACCTGGAAGTCAACTCAGCGGGTCGAAATCTGCGATCGCAACTCAAGTAAAGCAATAAATTTTGACTTCCAGGTTTTGCAACTCCAAACTGCACAGTGGGCATGATGCACAGTCGCATGACGCAATCTCAGCTGTATTTAAAGTGACAATGTACAAATGGAACTTGGAGGAGCCAGGAGGTGTTCACGATGGATGCTGCACATCGAGCAAGGGCAGGATCCAGATTCAATGATAAATCACTGGAATTACTGCTGGGTGCTGTCAGGAGGAGGAGGGACATACGTTTCCCCAGCAATGGGAGGAAGAAACCTGCTGCTCTCACCAGGAAGACAATGTAGTTGGAGGTAGCTGAGGAGGTGAGCAGCAGGAGCATTGTGCCCTGGTCTTGGGTGCAGTGCAGGAAGTGTTTTAATGACCTAACTTAGTTAGAAAAAGTGAGTACATTTGCTGATTGACCTACATCCTGAGGTTTAAGCCCCCCACTTTCACTCTGTCTTGCCAAGCGTACTCCATCACATCCCTCCTCACACCCACTCAATTTTTTTCAGCAGCCAACATTTACTTTCTATGCACTTCATCACTTCCCCATTTCTCCATCCATCATTGACACCCGCCCACCCAATCCTCATGCATTGTGATGCAGCTAACTCATAGGGGTAATTATAACCTGCAAAATCAGGTGGGTTGGTGTTGAGGGAGATGTAAAAATGTTTAAATCTCAAACCGGACCCCAACCCGTCTCCAACCCGCCCACTTCCTGGTTTAACGGAGGTGGGACAGGGGGCGGGCAGCGAATCCACTCCCAGGAGGTGGGTTGGCCATTTAAATATCATAATAAGGGTGGGAGCCACAGATTTAACCTGTTTTACAGGTTTAAACCTGGCTGGCTGGATTTCCCAGGCCTTGGAAAACCCAACAGCTCAAGTGAGGCGAGAACAGCTTCGGGGAAAAGGTAAGTGCCATTACAGCACTGCTTGTGGGCCAGGAGGAGCAGGGGTACTCTCCACCTCCACCTCCTTCTCCTACTCTATGTTCCCCTCACCTGAAGATGAGTGATGGGCCCCTTTGTCCTTCTTCACTTGCAATCCTCTCTGCTGTGCAATGTTGTGCACAGCACACCACTATCATTCTGGACACCCTCGCTGGCGAGTACTGAAGGGCGCCTCCAGATCTAAATAGGCACCTTAAGCGCATCTTCAACATTCCGATGGCTTGCTCTATGTCATATCTGGTGGAAATGTGGCTCTCATTGTAGCGCTTCTGCGTCTCAGGGTGGAGTACCTCACAGGTGTCATGAGCCAGGTTTGAAGGGGGTAACCCTTGTCTCCTACGAACCAGCCCTTAGGTCTGCTTCCTGGAACGAAAAGGTCTGAAATGTTGGACTGCCGCCATATGAATGCATCATGACAGCTCTCAGGGAATCTAGTGCACACCAGTATGAACCTCTTGTGATTGCACACCAGCTGCGCATTGATGGACGAATATCCCTTGCGGTTTATAAAAAATACTGATTGCTGTCGTGGTGCTCGGATTGCCACGTGTGTGCAATCAATGGCACCCTGTACCTGGGGGAATCCAGCCAGAGAGGCGAACCTGAGTGCCCACTCATTCTGGCTATTGTCCTCACAGGGGAGGTTTACATAAATTCCCAGCTCTGGCAAACAAACCATCCATCACCTGCATTTATGCATTTATGTGCAGCGGACTGCGAGACCCTTGATATGTCTCTGGTAGTGCCCTGGAAGGAACCAGAGGTAAAATCACCGAGGCCTGTGGTGACTTTCACAGCCACAGTAGCACGTCTTCTTCAAGGAGGCTGCAGATGTCTGCCACCACCTGACGTGACAACCTGAGCCTACGGAAGCACTGCTATTCCGAGAGGTCAAGAAAGCTGACGCTCTCTCTGTACACCATGTTACATGGGTAGTGCCTTCTGTGACCTCAGCCCCTCTCCTGTGCACCTCTCTCCTGTGCATGTGCTGATCCCACCACAGCATGTCATTGCTGCCACAGATGGTGATGGTCATCCTCTTCTGATGTGCTGTCCAACACATCCAACATGCCTCCCATCGTGATCTTGTCAGCTTGAAAGCCTCCAAAGCATAGAAAAAGCTATATCAACACAAGAACTCTCTGCCAGAGGGAACTGAGACACCAGCTGTAATATGTGAGGTTTTATTCAGATGGGGCAATTACAAGTTTAAGGGTGAGACATTCATATACTTACCGCCACCTGTTACCGCCAGCGATTCTTGAAAAAATGGCGGCCGCCGCTCTTGCGCCAGCTGGAGGTCGTCTCCATGGTGGCCACCATATTCGTGGGCCTCTTTGCACAGCTGGTAACTGGCAGCGCCCCATAAAATAAAATGGCAGCGTGCACGCCGACTTAATGTCACCTACGCGAACTTTGACCCTAGTGCTCAATTGAGCACTGGGTCCTAAGCATGCCAGGTTAACCTGGCGTGCAAGCAGGCTGACAGACACTGAGAGGGGTGATATCTGCAGCTGTTAAAGGGAAACATACATCAATCAGGTAAGCTTGAATGGAAGGGTTTGGCCTTGGTTTTTTGAAATTTATTGAAGTGGTGGCTTGCTGCAATATATATGAAAAGTTTTTTAAGTGTTTTGGGAATGCTGCTGGATGCTTGCAAGGGCTGGGATGGTAAGTGAACGCCTTTGAGAAGACAGAACAGAGGAGATGGGGGAGACAGGGACAGCAGTGGAGACTCCTTGCCGGAGGGTGCAGGAGTCTCCTCGCTCTGCTCAGCTGCATGCACACGCTGAGCCTCAGGGGCCATCAACAAAGAGGGCGGTCCTGGAGCTGGAGCAACAAGTGCAGGAGGCTCTGACAGGTTTTGCAGCCGTGGTGACTGCGAGTGTGCAGAGAATGGAGGAGTCTATCTCAAGCATGACAACACTGTGGCGCACGCACTTGCGACTGTTGTTTCCTCCATGGATAGGATAGCAACCTGCATGGAGGGCATAATGCGCCAGTTGCTTGAGCACATGGTCTCAATTCAAAATAGATGGGCATCTATGGAGAATAGATGGACATCTATTGAGGAGAGAAACCAAAGGCTCATAGACGTCCTTGCTAGGAGGAATGTCAATGTCGACATGTGTCCTCATGGCCCCACTGATGTGCAGCAAGGTGCTCTCCAGCTACTTGCTAGCAGAGAAGTGTGGGTGACCCATGAGAAGGATGATGGTGGGAGGGCACATGCAAGTGAGGACTTATCTCCAAGCGCTCACACTTCAAGCCCCTTGCCTACCCCTCAGTCAGAGCCCCAGATGCCTCCACGGACAGCGATGGCCGAGTCTGCCACTGCACAGTCACAGGAGGAGCACACTTTGGCGGGGCCCACACAGGCTCCAAAACCCAGAGGACGACCGCCAAAGGCATCTAAGCAGATGCAGCAGGGAAGTGAGCAGGCTGCCTCTATCTCTACTGAAGCCACAGGGGTTGCACCATGTAGAAGCACTCGGAAAAGAAAGATGCCACACAAATAGAGTCACAAGGGTTGTCACTTGGGTGTTTCTTTCAATGTTATTGACAAGTTTCTGTTAAAGTGATTTTGTCCATTAAATCTTTACATGCGTGAACTTTGTGGTTCTTGGCAAATGTGTGTTGGCACTTGGAAGTGGCAGAGTGGATGGTCAGGACTATTTTAATCTCCATCAATGGTGGTGACATTGAAAGGGATGGTTAATGGTGTCATTGGAGGGATGGTTAATGGTGTTGATGGGGCTGATGCCAATGTGGCAGCCACATGTCTGTTCTGCATGAACTTAACTAAATCTGGCCATGATGAGCCTCACGAGCAGCAATGTGGCCGTGTACTGGTGGCATCGGTACCGGCGGCTGCTCAAGGTCTTCATCATCCTCGTACTCCAACTCATGCTCCTCCTCCTCGTCCTCCTCTCCAAAGTGGCTGTGCGCTCTGCGCCTTCTTCCTCCTGCTGCGCTAACCTCACTGCTGTGCTATGTTGTGCAGGGTGCAGCAGGCCACAACGATTCTGGAGACCCTGGCTGGTGCGTACTGCAGGGCTCCTCCTGATCTGTCCAGGCACCTGAAGCACGTTTTCAGCATGCTTATTGTTTGCTCTATGACACATCTGGTGGAGATGAGGCTTTGATTGTAAGGTTCCTCAGCCTCGTTTGTTGTCCTCCTCAAAGGTGTCATCAGCCACGTCTTTAGTGGATAGCCCTTGTTGCCAAGCAGCCAGCCAGAAAGACTGTTTGGAGGTGTGAAGAGCTGAGGAACGGTGGATTGGCGCAGGATGTAGGAGTCATGGCAGCTCCCAGGGAACTTGGCGCATACATGGACAATGATCTTCCTATGGTTGCAGACCAGCTGCACATTGAGGGAGTGGAAGCCCTCAATGACAAACACTGCTGGGTTATGATGGGGTGCCCTGATGGCCACATGTGTGCGGTTGATTATGCCCTGCACCCGTGGGAATCCAACCAGAGCCACAAAGCCAACCACACGCTCAGCAGCACTGGCTTCATCAGTTGCAAAGTTTATATAATTTGCTGCCTTGTCAAATAAAACATTGGTCCCCTGTGTAATGCATTTGTGTGCGGCTGACTGCGAGATGCCGCAAATGTCTGCTGCAGATGCCTGGAAGGAGCCTGAGGCAAAGAAGTTGAGGGCAAGGGTGACTTTCACAGCTACTGGTAAGGGGTGTCCACCCACTCCTCTGGGCTGCAGCTCTTGCTCCAGCAAGCTGCAAATGTCCACCACGACCTGGCGCGATAGCCTGAGCCTCCTTTGGCACTGCTGCTCAGTCTTGTTGAGGAAGCTCATCCTCTGCCTGTGTACCCTGTGTTGGGGGTAGCGCCTCCGGCGAAGTCCAGCCCTGTGCTGATACCCTCTGCCCTGTGCAGCATCAGGTGGTTGAGGAGAAGGTTGGCGCTCTTGCTGTTGTTGTGGCTGCTGGGGTGCCTGGCTCTGCTGGTGTTGGGGCTCATCGTGGTCAGATTCTGAGGAGCCCAGGTAAGAGAGTGTAAACCGTACCCATTCTGATGTAATAGATGGCAGGCGACGGAGAAATGACAGAAGCAAATCCGTCAATGGTGAGAGAGGTTGTTCCAATGATAGAGAGTCGGCTCTAAACACTTGCAAGCTACAGAAAGCTCTATGGGGGAAAATTTGGGTTGGTTTGCGCCTCTCGTTAGCGATGCCGAGGGGCGCTAACGGGGTGTAAATCCCCTAGCACTTGGGCGTGGCGCCGTTAACGCCTCCCACAAAATTCAGCAGGGAGGTTAGTGGCAGCGGTAGCCGGTAGCGCCCTGCAGCACTGAGCCGCCGCCGATTGTGTCATTACTGTGCGCAGCGCCCCGCTTGCGTCCCGGCCACAAACCTCCCTTGCGCCCCCTGACCTATCGCCGGACGATATGTCCGACAGGGTCAGGGGACGTTTTTGCAGGGGTGGCGATTTAAAGGCAGGTGTCGGGCGACCATTTTTATTTTGGCCGACTACCAGCACCTGCCCCCTTCCACTTTTTTATGTGGGGTGCCAGCCGCGATCGATCAGCCCGGCGCTCCTCTTGAGTGCCGAGCTGTTTTCCCGGCACCCGCTCCCCGGTGGTCCAGCAGGGCACGGGAGCGCGCATCACTACCCCCTCCCCTTTAATCAGGGGAGGATGCCTGCAATGATGCAGCGCAACGTGCCTGCCGCGCATGGCCCAGCTGCACATAGCACTGCGAAATTCAGTAGTAGCGCCCCAAGCAGGAGGTGGAGCACCTTCCAGTAGCGCCCCACCTCCTGCTTGGGGCGCTACTACTGAATTTACGGCGGAGGGGCGCTAACTTTTTCAGGGCCCTAAATTTAGTGCCCCTGGCGACGTTAGCGCCCCTAAATGGGTGCCACCCAATTTTTCCTCCTATTTGTCTTACAAATGCAGTAACCAACAGTTTCTGAGCTCTGAAACTGAACAGCTGCAACATGGTATCCTTTATACCACTTCTGCAGCTGTCAGGTAATCAGATAAATCAAAGCAGACTCAACTCACGACAGGGTGAGCTGGCATGTTCCCTGAGCAGCGGGTAACCCATGGGGGAGCACGTCAACTTAGAAGGTAGGCTCAAAATAGCATTACGTTGGCTGTTAACAAGCCATTTAATGTTCTAAATTGTCTCCCCCACCGCTTGGTGTCGGGTCTGTTCTGCGCAG
Organism: Squalus acanthias; assembly: GCA_030390025.1. Classification (NCBI taxonomy): domain Eukaryota; kingdom Metazoa; phylum Chordata; class Chondrichthyes; order Squaliformes; family Squalidae; genus Squalus; species Squalus acanthias. The sequence goes on along the minus strand of CM059426.1, from coordinate 143,854,616 downwards.
ACAGACCCGACACCTGGGAGACTCGCGTGGAGGCGGGTTGACAGCGGGTTTCCTACCTGCTGTCAATCTTTTCTATTTTGACAGCAGACCCGCCTCCGAACCCGCACTCTGAGCGCCGGCAAAAGCCAGCCCAATGTTTTTACAGTTCATAGCTATATTAAGATATATCTATTTAAAATATTAATTAACTGAAATGTTAGCATTGCAAATTGAGAAAAAGAAATCTATAGATAATGAACCATGAATGTAGTAATTAAAAATGTCATCTTAATTATGGAAATATGAACTGGATGTATGTTTTCGATGTAGGGAATGACTAGAAATTATACATACACGTCTCTAACTACTACAATTTCTTTCGCTGACACAACTTAAATTACAGACCAGTCAATTAGGGGCTTCATCTTGTGTACATTAATAAGAGCTGACTGTGAACTGTGCTGGTTACGTCCCCTCACTACCGACTTAACAAACCGAAGACACTGATTAAAACAGTACTGATGATATTGGCTTCTGACTTCACCCTCGCTTATTCCCTCTATGTTCCCTGTGGCAATAATTTCCAGCTCAATCTCCTAAAATGCACTCAGTGGTTTAAGGTGCCATTTGTTAAGAACAAAAAACTTGCATTTATATAGCGCTTTTCACAACCTCAGGACTTCCCAAAGCGCTTCACGGCCAATTAAGTACGTTTGAAGTGTAGACACTAATGTAATGTAGGAAAACACAGCAGGCAATTTGCGCACAGCAAGGTCCCACAAACAGCAATGAAATAAATGACCACACATCTCTTTTTTAGCTGTTGGTTAAGGGTTAATTGTTAGCCAAGGGATAAATGTTAGCCAGGGTAGATGCAGAGAGGATGTTTCCCCTCGTGGGGGAATCTAGAACTAGGGGGCATAATTTCAGAATAAGGGGGTACCCATTTAAATCGGAAATGAGGAGGAATTTCTTCTCTCAGAGGGTCGTGAATCTTTGGAATTCTCTTCCCCAGAGAGCTGTGGAGGCTGGGTCATTGAATATATTTAAGGTGGAGATAGACAGATTTTTGAAAGGTAAGGGAGTCAAGGGTTATGGGGACCGGGCAGGGAAGTGGAGTTGAGGCCAAGATCAGATCAGCCATGATCTTATTGAATGGTGGAGCAGGCTCGAGGGGCCAAATGACCTACTCCTGCTCCTACGTCTTATGTTCTTATGAGACTGGGAGAGCTCCCCTACTCTTCTTTGAATAGGGCCTTACGATCTTTTACATCCGCTTGAGAGGTTGATGGGGCCTCATTTAATGTCTGATCCAAATGATGGCACACCCCTCAGTATCGAGCTGAAGTGTTAGCCTAGATTATGTTCTCAAGTAACTGGAGTGGGACTTGAACCCACAACCTTCTTGATTCAAGAGGTGAGAGTGCTGCCACTGAGCCAAGGCTGACACCTTTCTGTTATGTGCTGCCTTCTCCAACAAACAGAAAAGCAGTGTTGAAATGTTGAAAGTGTCAGGAACACATAAATGGACACCTGTGGCCACTTAGCAGCATTGTGGGAGTGAAATTGAACTTAGTTGCATCGGTTTTCCGGTTGGAAAATGGGGTCACAGAGGTCCAATTTATGGGTTCAACCTGCATTGGAAACACATCCGATGCCATGTTGGTTCAGGTACTGTATAGGTGTTCCTGGCAGCCACCTAAAACACGCATTAGGCCCTTGGATATGCTGATAAGGGGTCTGATATCTGTTTTCTGACCTATCCCAAAAATGTGTTTGCCCTGAGCGAAGCAGATTTAGGCCTGCTGTGCTCATGCCTACCTGGTCTAAATGCAGCCTAACCAGTGGTCCTTAAAGGGACTGATGAAAGCACCACTGCCACCAAAAAAGTAAGTTTTTAAAAAATACTGGCTCCTTAGCTTCCAACCAATTTCAGGCAGTTCAGACAGTCCTTTTCCGTGCCTTGTTTCCGGCACAAACCACTTTATGCCTGTGTATGTGTAAACACATGCACCATAAATTTTGGATCAAAGGCGGATCAGAGGATCGTGTATAAAGTATCAATAATCAGGCTGAAGTAGTATGAGACTACCTCCACCAGGTGATGTCATACTATTTGCCCAATGCCTAATGTAGTTGTTCCAGGCAACTATCAATCTGCTTTTGGACGGCCAATGAACATCCTTAAGCCCTAGCAACCCATCCTTCCTGGCTAAAGAAGAGTAGGGGAGTTATCCCCGGTGTCCTGGCCAATATTTATCCCTCAACCAACGTAACAAAAACAGATTATCTGGTTATTTTCATATTGCTGTTTGTGGGAGCTTGCTGTGCGCAAATTGGCTGCCGTGTTTCCCACATTACAACAGTGACTACACTTCAAAAAGTACTTCATTGGCTGTAAAGTGCTTTGAGACGTCTGGTGGTCGTGAAAGGCGCTATAGAAATGCAAGTCTTTCTTTCTTCTTTCTTTCTAACTGCAGTCTATCTCTGAGATCTGTAAAATCTCCTCTCATGGAGGTGCTACATTTCAGCCCAATACCCGCTAGCTGTGACTGCTGAATTGCTTGGATAGTTGACCCCATGTCAGAGATAGCAACAATCAAAACCCCTTTAATTAATGTTTGTACGTCTGCTTTTCTGAATCAACGATGATTCTATTGCAGTCACCTTGTAAGAGCCCACGTGGGCTGTAGTATAGCACTTAGTGGGACCAGCACTAGAACCACTATTCCATGATAATTTTCACTGACCAATAGCATTAATGATCTTCTTCTGTCATTCCAACATTCTTACTCTGAAGACTGCCCACTGATCTCTATACTCTAGTCCACTATTGGCACAGTCCTGCATCCCACAATAGTCAAGGGAGTGCTACGTCCTCTATTTCACATGAATGCTCATGTGGTGATGATGCAGTACCAGGTGTAGGTGCTTCAGTTTCTGTGCTGGCACCTACTTCAATCATATTTGTGTTGGTTGTGATACAGTCTGCTGTACTGGATGTTCTTGGATTCCAGATGGTCCAAGTTTATCTGGGGAGAGAAGCAAAGTATTTATGATTAGTGTATCACATGACAACAACAGCAGTAAAGCCAAGTTATTTTGTGGCAAAATGCATGTCATTTGCATTGATACCACTGTACTGTTCTAAGAATAGTCAACAGGAAGTTTAGGAAAAACATCTTTTCTCAGATTATAGCTGAGTTGTGAAAACAATTATCGGCAGTCTGGTTAATAGAAGACTAATAGAATTTTTAAAAGCATTGCAGAAACATATAAATAGAGTTACAAGTACAGATATGAATGGAGAAGGCAAATTTCAAGATTTTAACTAAAAGAGAATGGGCCAGAAATTCGGCTTTCCGGCTTCCTGCGGGTGCAAGCATCACGCGTGTACTTGCCTACCGCACCTGCAGTTGTGCTTTGGGCCCACGAGGACTTCGGGTCCTGGGCCTCCTGCAGCTGCCGGCGCGCAGTGCTTGTGTATCCCAGGGGCGCAGTTAGTTCGAAGTGTGCCCTGGGATCACGTGGGCCATGGAGAGCCAATCCTAGCAGGGCATTTTCATTCATAGATTTGACAGGAAGACCTGTCAAATCTATGAATAGAGATCGGCCCCAAAACTACACTTAAACTTCAAATACATTTTTTTTTTAAAATCACATTTTTAAAATAACTTTAAGTTAAATAAATTAACTACTTTAAACAAAAATTTACATTTTTGAAAAAATTAATTATACTTTGTAACGGTGCTAAAAATAAACTTACCTTTCTTTAAAGTATCTAAAAAAGATAAACCTGTTGAAAAAATTGTTAAATTGTAATTAATTAACCACTTACCTTGTTAAAAACAGGCCTTGTGCCTCCTTTTTAAAAGCGCAGCTTCTTCATACTTACTGTGGTAACACAATACAGCTTCCTGTGACTCGAACTTTATTGCATCACTTCCTGATCAGTTGGATCCTGGAGAGGCATAGAGTAAGACCTCTTTTGTATGTAGCACCTTTTTAGTTGATTAAAGCTTACTTTAAGTTCACCACGCGTAAGGCTCATTCTTACGACAATTTAATCAACTTTGGAAAACTTCGCACTCAAACTTTTTGGACGAACTCGGAACTAAGGATCCAGGGAATCACCCATCAAGGAAAACATCCTTAAACCATCGCGTCTTGACTTGGACCCAAACACCCCAGCAGCCGGTAAGGTGTGGAAACACTGGTATCGCACGTTTGACAATTTTCTGGAATATTGTAAGGCTGATAATGACTCAAAGTTGCGGATACTCATCAACTGTGTCACCCCGAATGTATTTCAGTATGTGGAGGAATGGGACAGTTACGAGGAGGCAATTCGGAAGCTTAAGAGACTATATACTAAGACACCGAATGAGGTCTATGCCAGACATCTACTTGCTACAGCCCAACAAGGGCCGGAGGAATCCATTGATAAATTCCTCCAAGAGCTTCGCAGACTTAGTATGGACTGTAACTTTCGGGCGGCCTCAGCTGAGCTGTACCGTGAAGAAATGATCTGTGATGCTTTCATCTGCGGGCTTGCCTCCCCATTTATACGCCAGTGTCTACTGGAAAGTAAGACACTTGAGCTTCAGAGAGCTTATGACATGGCTTGCTCTCTAGATCTGGCAAAAAGAAATACAGACCTTTATACAGTGCCCAGACCTCGGTCTAATGCCTTAACTACAGTCAGGCAATTTAAGAGGCCACAGGTGAACTCTATTAGGGAGGTCTTTATCCCTGACGATCAATCTGATGACTTCACTGATGAAGAGGATGATGACCCCACTGTGGCAGCCTCTTGGCAATCTAAGAAATGCTTCTTTTGTGGTGATGAGTTCCACCCTCGGAAATTCTGCCCTGCTCGCAATGCGTTTTGCAGTCATTGCAACAAAAAGGGTCATTTTGCAAAGGTTTGCCTATCAAGAGCCTCTACGAGGGCTTATCAAGCTAAGTCCTACCGAACTGCCCCGGTAAGGGCCTATCAAGATGTTCCGGCTAAAATCTATCGTGCTTCCTCTCGAAGAAACACACCTAGAGTTTCAGCCACTCTTTGTGCAACGACACCAATTACAGCTGCTTGTCCTCAGAACCTATTCCATGCAGCTACAAAAGCATCAATTAATGGACATACTTTAGATGCCTTAATTGACTCAGGTAGCACTGATAGTTTCATTAGGGAACAGATTGTTGCAGAGTTAAAGCTACATGTTTTCCCATCGGACCAGGCAGTTGCGATGGCTCAGTCATCACTTAATACCAGAATTTCTGGCTTTTGTATGGTTGAAATAACACTTAATGGTCGCAGGTATCCCTCCACCCGGCTTTCGGTGCTCAAGGACTTATGTAGTGATCTTATCTTAGGGCTGGATTTTCAAAAGCAGCATAAGAAGCTCACCATTGAGTTCGGCGGATCCAAACCTGAACTCACTATTTCTAATATACTACCTCGATTACCGTTCTGTGCATTGTCAGCAGCTTCACTGGATGAACCCTCACTGTTTTCCAGTATCCCTCCTCGATGCAAACCGATTATAACAAAGTCACGACGTTTCAGTCAGGAAGACCAGTCTTTTATTGCGGCTGAGATTTCTCGGCTTTTAGCAGAGGATATCATCGAGCCTTGTTCGTCGCCATGGCGCGCCCAGGTCGTTATTGTTAAGAACCCTCTACAACCTCACAAGAAACGGCTGTGCATTGACTATTCACAGACCATCAATCAATATACGGACTTAGACGCATACCCATTGCCGCGCATCGATGATATGGTTAATAAACTGGCTGAGTACACGGTGTTCTCAACATATGATCTAAAAAGTGCCTATCATCAGGTACCCTTGAAGGTCTCAGACAAGCAGTATACGGCTTTTGAAGCCAATGGACGGCTGTATCAATTTCATCGCCTCCCCTTTGGGGTCACTAATGGAGTGGCTGTCTTCCAGTGAGCAATGGATGACCTGGTCAAACAGGAAGACTTGAAGGATACGTTTCCTTATCTGGACAATATTACTGTCGCAGGTCGCAATCAGCGGGAACATGACGCCAATCTCCAACGATTTTGGGATGCACTCCAGCACCATAATTTGACATTAAATGCGGCTAAATCCATTGAGTCACAACCAACCATCAACATCCTTGGCTATTGTGTGGGCAATGGCATCATTAAACCTGACCCTGAAAGGCTTTGCCCACTCCAAGAACTCCCGCCACCTAAGAATCCGGCCTCCTTGCGCCGGGCCCTCGGCCTGTTTGCATACTATGCTAAATGGATTCCTAACTTCTCGGACCGAATCCAACCTCTACTGAAGGCCAGCACATTCCCACTAGACACAGCGGCTGTTGCAGCCTTTAACCTCCTGAAAAAACAGTTGGAGAAAGCGACTCTTCACTCCATCGATGAGAGTCTTCCTTTTGTCGTTGAGTGTGATGCCTCGGAGGTGGCGATCTCGGCCACTCTGAATCAGGAAGGTCGTCCGGTGGCATTTTTGTCCAGGACTTTTCAAGGGGCTGAGCTACATTATCCTCCAGTCGAGAAAGAAGCTACAGCCATCATAGAGGCAGTACGGAAGTGGAGTCATCTCCTAGCTCGCCAGCACTTTACCTTAATCACGGACCAGCGATCGGTCGCCTTCATGCTCGATAATCGAAAACGGACCAAAATTAAAAATAATAAAATCCAGCTTTGGCGGCTGGAATTGGCCTCTTTTGGTTACACCATCCACTATCGACCTGGCAAGGAGAATGTGGCTCCAGATACCCTCACACGAGCATTCTGCTCCGCCATGGCACCCTCTACGCTCGTAGACATCCATGATGGGTTGTGTCATCCGGGCGTTACTCGCATGCTACACTTCGTGCGGTCCCGAAATCTCCCATTCTCTACCGGGGATGTAAAGAAGATGTGCTCGGACTGCAGAGTCTGTGCGGAATTGAAACCTCGGTTTTTCCGCCCCTCGGGTGGTATACTCATACATGCGACCCAGCCAATGCAACGGCTTAGCATCGATTTTAAGGGGCCGTTGCCCTCTTCAACTCGCAATACTTATCTATTGACCATGGTCGATGAGTATTCCCGTTTTCCGTTTGCCTTTCCCTGCCCCAATATGCTGACGACCACGGTTATCAGCTGCCTTGAGCAGGTATTTGCTTTCTGTGGCATGGCATCCTATGTTCATTCGGATCGGGGCCATTCTTTTATGTCAGGAGAACTCAAGGCCTATCTCTCGGAACGGGGTATTGCTGCCAGCAAAACGACGCCTTATCATCCGGTCGGGAATGGGCAAGTCGAGCGTTTTAACGCTATCATCTGGAATGCGGTACGTCTGGCTTTGAGATCTCGGGGCCTACCCAACCAGCAATGGGAAGCAGTACTTCCAGATGCATTACACTCCACACGGTCCCTCCTTTCGACCGCCACAAATACGACGCCTCATGAACGGTTCTTCCGATTTCAGCGTCGCTCATCCTATGGGATATCTCTCCCGTCGTGGCTGACTGCACCGGGACCAGTGCTACTCCAAAGATATGTCCGGGCGTCTAAGAATGACCCTCTGGTAGATGAGGTTGAGCTCACTGACGTCAACCCTACCTACGCCTATATTCGGTATCCTGACGGTCGGGAATCTACCGTGTCATTGTGGGATCTGGCTCCCTGCCCGCCGAAACATAGAGGGACACCAGGGGATGATATTGTACCAGGCACATCTCTGGGCTCGCCAGGTGCCTCTCATCACGATCTGGATCTGACGCCGGCTGGTACCTCACTCCAGCGTGCCGACCTGGGGCAGACTGACCATGAGCCCGTCGGGGCTCGCATGCGCAGCCACGATCCACCCTGTACCGTACGCTCGGAAACGGATCTGCCACAGCCCTGCCCGACACCCGTTCGGGCACCAGTACACAGTCAGGATCGTCCTGACCCCTCACAGAGCGGGCTGGATCACTCGGACTCTGGTCCACGGCCCGCGGCGGGTAAACGGGCTAGGGGCCCTCTACCGCTACGAGAACCCAAACGGGTGCGACTCTCCCTCGTCCAGCGGCTACGAAATGGAGGGAGAATGTGGTAACACAATACAGCTTCCTGTGACTCGAACTTCATCCCGGCCTCCTAATCTTTTGGGGGGGGAGAATGTGGTAACACAATACAGCTTCCTGTGACTCGAACTTTATTGCATCACTTCCTGTGATTAGTCCAGGATAAATACTGGACTGATCAGTTGGATCCTGGAGAGGCATAGAGTAAGACCTCTTTTGTATGTAGCACCTTTTTAGTTGATTAAAGCTTACTTTAAGTTCACCACGCGTAAGGCTCATTCTTACGACACTTACCTTCCCAGAGAAAGCTGAAAAAAAAATCAAAGTTCACTGCGTGCGCGCAGCCTCTCCCGCGCACGCGTTCGACTTCTGAACCCCTCCCTTCAGGGGAACGGAAGTTCTGGTTTCCCGCGCATGCGCAGTGCATGCAGGAAACCGGCACTTCAGATGGCCTTACGGGTGAGTACACAGCGCGTACTCACCCGACAAGAGACGAATTTCTGGCCCATTAAAATTGGAAAATTAAATCTGTTAGAGAATGGGCTAGAAATTTATTTTTTACATTGCTGTAGTGTTCTGAATTATGGAAGAATGTACTAGACTGGGCAAATTACCTTTACATGTACCTTAGTGCTCATGTCCTCATGGGATGATTAATTGTTCAAAGCATTTTTATCGATTCTTTTCCTAAGATTTGTTCTATTTTGTTCTACATTTTTGGCAATCAATAGAATTAATATGCATTAATCTGATCACTGTACATTTTGGAGTAGTTATCGATGGATTTGGAACAATTTGGGGGCCAGTCACCAGTGGTGTCCACAGGGGCAATGTTGGGACCGTTGCACTTTACTATTTTTATTAATGGATGTTGGGGGCACAATCTGCAAAATTGCAGATGATACCAAGATCTGTGCGAGTGTTAGGACTGTAGGTGATGCTCGTCTGCTTCAGGCAGATCTTAATGTGTTGGGAGATTGGGCTCATGACTGAAAAATGATGTATAACTTAGATAAGTGCCGTGTTCTGCATGTGGGCAGGACAAATGCTCAACATTCATACACCCTTCAGGAAAAGACATTAAAGAATGTGGAGATAGAAAGAGATTTGGGAATTCTAGTGCATACATCCTTAAAGGTACATGAGCAATGCCATGAAGCGATAGCTAGAGTAAATAGGATGTTGGGGTGTATCCATAGGACAATTGAGTATAAGACGAGGCATATTATTTTGTCCTTGTACAAGACCTTAGTCAGGCCGCACTTGGAATACTGTGTCCAGTTTTGATCTCCTCACATGGTGGGTGATATTGAGGCTTTGGAAAGGGTGCAGAGGAGGGCCACTGGACTAATTCCCAGTCTAAAGCATTTTAGTTATCAAGATAGGCTAAAAGAGTTGAGACTCTACACTTTAGAGAAACGCAAACTTAGAGGTGATCTGATTGAGGTTTATAAGATAATGAAGGGAATAGATTGTGTTCCAGTTGACAGTTTGTTTCAATTAAATAGGTTAGGGAGGACCAGGGGTCAGAAATTTAAGTTGTGTAAGGCCAGATCTAGGTTAGATGTCAGGAGGTGGTTCTTTTCCCAGAGAATAGTGGACCTCTGGAACAGGCTGCCGTCTCGTGCGGTGGATGCTGATTCGCTGAATTCCTTCAAGCGAGAGCTGGACCTGTTTCTGGCTGGGGCGGAGATCACCTCTTACAGAAGGTAGGTGCTGCAGGGAGTTCAGGGCCTCAGAGTGATCTCCTGGACTAGTTTCGATCACCTAGGTGGGTCGGAGATGAAGTTCCCAGATTTTTTTCCCCCAAATTGGCCTGGGTTTTTTATCTAGTTTTTTGCCTTGCCCAGGAGGTCACATGGTCTCGGGTGGGGTGAAGTGTACATATTGTGATACATAAGGTATCGCAATTGTGAGGGACAGGCTCAATGGACCAGATGGTCTTTACCTGTCTGTCATTGTTCGTATGTTCGTATGGAGATTGCACACTCTGAATCATCTACTATGAATAAAGTGCATTGATTCATTAATTTTGTGCTGGCTTTATTCCAGCATTATATTCTAATCAACTCTCTGGGGTTGAAGTTCCTCTTGACAATAATTTATGGAAAAAATCCTTATTAGCATTAAATAAGAAAGGAGGAATTTCCCACCCTCAGTCCCTTGCTTTAGAAGAAAGCCTATGGCCCTAATATTTATGGGGAGGTGGGGAGGGAGCCAGGGGGCAGTTTTGCGGTTGAGGTCCTGCCGAATTTAATGACAGGGCCTGATTACCATTTTTGCGGCCGCAGCCGGCCAGAATGAGAGGTTGGCTGGTTGTCAAGTGGTAGGGCTGTGGCTCCAGGCCGCAGCTGGGGAGCATAGAAGAGGGCCGGAGAGATTGGGGGAGAAGGGGAGAAGACCGCGGAGGGCCTGTGGAGGACATGGCGGTGGGGGCCGGGAGGAGATTGCGGGCCGGGTAGTGCATCGGATCACAGGCTGGGGGGGGGGTTCGATCACTGGGGAGGTTAATAGGTTTGCTTGGGTGGCCAAGGGAAGCACTCCTGCACCTCCTAGCCCACAAATAGTGCTGTTAAGGCACTTACCTGTTCCATGTAGCAGTCCTTGCCTCCCTTTAGATGCTGGGTTTCCCGAGGCCCGGGAAAACTGGTGGCCAGCGTTAAAGCTGGAACAGAAAAACAATCTGAGGCATGCAGCCTCATTAAAACATTTAAATGAGGGACCGGCCTCCTGAGGGTGGGTTGGTCACCTGCCCCCACCCCCGTCATCCGCCCCCCTCCGCCCACCGCCCCCCCCCCCCCCCGCCCCACACCGTTAAAACCGGAAGTGAGTGGGTTCAAGAAGGCGGGTTGGGGTTGGGTTTGTTTTTTTTTACGTTTTTGCTTCCTGCTCGACTCAAAGCCATCCATTTCTGAGAGTTAAAACTCCCCCCTAGGCATTCACACACAACAGCCATGTTAAACATAGCTTAAAGGAAATAGTGACAGGCTGAATAAGCTTAATATTGTACCAATTTACTTTGCTGGTGTTTTATTTAGATTAACGTGACTGTAATGAAACTTGAGTAAGGCTAAATAAAGCAAGAGTCACCCGCGGAGCTCTATAGGGAAGAATAGCTTCTAAATTCATCAGAGATCTATCTCATTGCATTCCCTTGTGTGTCTTTGTGACTACAGAAAAGCAATTAAAAGGCAGCAAAGCTAATGCTATTTTTATTGCACCATTTGTCCAGTTGTCCAGTTGAGAAGCTCTTAGTTGTTCTTAAATGGTAGAATTTGAAGGTCAACCTGCTGCAATGCTATGCCTAGAAATTTGGGCCAGCCCATTTTTGAAAGAAAAAAAGAGTCTTGCATTTAAATAGCGCCTTTCATGACCTCAGGACCCCCCAAAGCGCTTTACAGCCAATTAAATACTTTTGAATTGTGGTCACTGTTGTAATGTGGGAAACGCGACAGCCAATCTGCTCACAGCAAGCTCCCACAAACAGCAATGTGATAATGACCAGATAATCTGTTTTAGTGATGTTGTTTGATGATTTTTAGTTAAAGACACTGTGCCAGAATGGTGAGCTCCGAGGTGCCCCTGATATTGGGTCTCGGATATGATTGTATTAGAGTCGGACTGGGGCTACTGTCTGCCGGCAAAGACTCAAGAGGAGTGGTGAGAAATGGGGCTGCTGCTAGCGTCATAGTGGCCCTCAGGTAATTAGGTCCAGGGGTCAGGTTGGGGATGGAGGGGGTGAGACAATCGGTGCCGTGGGTCCTAGGAGTGTGGGAGTTTGGGGATCAGGGCCGGTGGTGGGGTGTTGTTGGGAAATCGGGCCAATAGCGCTGGCTGCCTCAGGGCAAACCAATCTTGGAGAGGGGACCTCAAGCAGGCATTAAAAGAAATTTTAAAAAGACTTACCTTTCTATAGCGCCTTTCACGACCTCAGAACATCCCAAAGTGCTTGACAGCCAATGAAGTACTTTTGAAGTGCAGTCACTGTTGTAATGTAAGAAACGCAGCAGCCAAAATGCGCACAGCAAGCTCCCACATACAGCAATGTGATAATGACCAGATAATCTATTTTAGTGATGTTAATTGAGGGATTAGGCTCCTTATTTGCATATGCAAAGAGCCTGCAAATATGCGTTGGTAAAGGACACCTCTTGTTTAACCTTACTCAGTATGGCGGGTGGCGCACTTCTGGCCAGAAATATGCGCACCCTTCCTGCCCGCCATTTTGGAGAGTTAGGGTTAGAAATTCGCCTCCTTTGCGCTTTCCGTTAGTGTCTCCGGAGGGCGATAATGGGGCGCTAAGGACTTACTGCCGTGGCGCGGCGATAGTACCGCCGCCCGCGAAATTCACCTGGAGGTTTGCGGTGGCAGTAACCCCTAGCGTCACAATCTCCTGCGCCCAGAGATCGTGATGTCATCCGGCTGCGCAGCGCCCCGGTAGTGCCCCGGACCCGGAATTCGGTTCCGCTCCCCGCAGCATCGCCGGGCAATAACACCGACAGCTGCAGGAGGCGTTGTTCGGGATTCCGGGTGCTTCGGAAGCGGTAATTAAAGGTAAGGCCGCTGGTCTACAGAAAAAAATTGTTTCCATCCCTTAGGTTGCCATTTGAACATTTTTAACTGCCGCAATTGATCAGCCCTGCACTCTGTTAGAAGGCTTGGGGCTGATCGTCGAGGATCCCAGCTGCCCTCGGCGACAAGGGACATCGTTGAAATGCAGAGCCTGCAGCAATGGCCCGTCCCTTTAAGGGAGGGAAGGAGCCTCGGATCCCGGCAGCGCTGCAGTGGTCATTGTGCAGCACTGCACCTCCACCGCTCCCCCTGTGTGGTTTAGCGCTCCAGAAGGGAAGTGGTAGCACTTGATTTAGCGCTCCACTTCCTTCCTGGAGCGCTAACACCCAATTTAGAGAAAGCTGAAAATCATTAGCGCCTGCCGATGCAATTCCTAGGCCCAAGAGTTTCAACAACTTTCTTTAAAAAGAAATTTGGGTTGAAAAGTAGGCTTTTTACCAGCATCTGCTATACTTCCACTGTGATGAAACAAGCTGAAGTTGAGGCAACTTCACTTGCACCTATATTGGCCTGCACCAGGAGTTTAAATTGATGCTGAAAAGTTAGACATTCTACTGCAGGAGGTGCACCAAAGAATGAAGGAGTTGGCTTTGCAAATAACAATATCTCATACTTAATACAGATGTGCACGACAGAGGGCCTGATGTGGCAAAAGTTCTCTGCAGTGGATTGGAAGGGATCAGTAGCATGAAAGCTTCATGCTGCGGTAACCTTCCCTTCTGTGTTAAGAGCTGTCCTTGTTCCAGATGTTGGACCTGTGAGGGTGCTGGCCAATCTCCTGGTGAGTGACTGACTGAACCCCTAGAGAAACATTGTAAATGGCTGTTTTTAGCTAGTTAGGTTGTTTCTTGCGGGGGTTTTGCTGATCTGCACCCGAAGTTATAGCAGGAGATCGGGACAACTCCCACAGAAACCCAGGGCTAATTATCTGCAGGTTATCCCATAGCAGAAAACCCTGAGATTATTTAGAAAGAATTAGATGCTGAAATGGGGGAGATGTGGACTCTTTCTGGATGGATTAACCAAGAGGGGCTGAACAGCCTTCCTCATCTGTAATTATCTTGTGCGAAGGTCCAATTCTTCGGCAGCTTGTTCTTGTATGTTGAACGATATGCTCAGGTCTGACATGTCCAGTTCGGTGTGCCAGATTCTATAAATATGTGTTATTGCCTCTACATTTCTTGGCCCATCAAATTCATCTTCCTTATCTGAATAATGCAGCAGTATCAGAACACCCGAATGAATTCCCATCTTCACCACTTTGTATGGTTTGATTTAAAACGCAGCAGCAACCATAAATAATGGATATTGGCAGGAGGAAAAAACAAAAACTGTTAAAACCGTGTGCCACTCAGTAAAACCAGCCAGTATATGGAGCAAACTTTAACAGAAAATATAAAAAAACACTCTTCATAACAATTCTGTAACAGTAATATACTTTTAAAAAGCCTACTTGACCAGACCAGATCTAATGCGCCCATTTTATATGAGTGCGGTGTGCACAATGGGTAAAACCACACCCGGAGTTGGGAAATTTGATGTGGGATCTAATTCAAATGAAAGTCACTTTTCAATCTTGCGCTAACCTATAGTGCAACTCCATTTACTCCACACAACTTTTATCTTAGAAAATTGGACGTGGAATGACTTAAGCTGACCCCTCTCATCCCACCCCACGATGCAGCTCTTTCCTCATTCATTGTCGCTCTTTTCAACTGCTCCACCCAGTAAAGAACGTGTGGCTCTTTAATCAGCTGTAGCATTTTGAACACTGGAGCAGAACTCTACTTGTCCCCTTCTTAGCAGCGGTAAACCGATAACCAGTAGTTTTACCGCTGCCATCTCATCCCGGATAATTAATGTGGCCTTTCTAAGGAAACTTGAGCAGGCCATTGCTGGAGACATATGGCAGGTGGAGATCTACCCCACTGCAAAACCACCTGGATATCTATTCTGTATCTCCTGACTTGTCATCAAATTATACCGCTGCTACCCATTAATCATAAGTGCTCAGTGCCGCGATGTTCACCTATCTGCAATCACTGCACGTCAAAGTAATGCATTTTATGTAAAGCACTTAAGGATATTTCTAATGTGATATGGCTCCATAAATATGTGATTCATTTTCTTTTCCTTCCTTTAGTTGTGTTTCCTCTTTATATCACTAAGATCTACAGATCTAAGATCTAAGAAAGTATAATTTCAAAATTTGCAGATGACTCCAAATTGGCGGGTATAGTTAACACTGAGGAAGACAGTGACAAAATACAAGAAGACATTAATAAACTTCCAGAATGGGCATGTAATTGGCAAATGAATTTCAATACAGATAAGTGTGAGGTGGTCCATTTTGGTAGAAAGAATAAGGAGGCCACATAATCCTTGTAAAGTAAGAGTCTAAATGGAGTAAAGGAGCAAAGAGATCTAAGGGTACAGATACACAAATCACGAAAAGTAGCGACACAGGTTAATAATGCCATAAAAAAGCAAACAAAGCCTGGGTTCATTTCTAGAGGGATAGAATTGAAAAGCAGAGAGGTTATGATAAAATAATATAGAATCTTGTTTAGACTGCACTTGGAGTACTGTGTGGTCTCCATATTATATAAAAAGGATATAGAGGCACTAGAAAAGGTGCAAAAAAGATTCACAAGGATGATACCAGAACTGAGAGAATATACCTATCAGGAAAGATTGAACAGGCGCATGTGGAAATCCTGAACTTGCAAAGGCGGTATGACGGCGTACTACCCACCGCAAAATTCGGGCTAATATTTAGATGGGTGGGTTGTTGTAATAAATTGTGCAAATTGTAGAATACTAGCAGATTTCCCATGGTGTTGCTGATTTGTACTCTGGAACTGTTGACTTATGCTGGGAATATCCTCTAGGTTTCTCATGAACTTTCATGGCTTCCCCACCGAACTGCCGCTAAAGTTAGGTAGCAGAGCTGGAGAAGTCCCAAGAAAATTCCCAGTGTGGGTCTATTCAAATGCTAACTTGGCTGCTGTTCCTACAAGACCACTGCTCTAAATAGGCAAATCCAGGTAATTGTAGCTAGTTATAAATTGTTGCCTGAAGCCATTAACACCGCAAGTGCAATTGTATGTAAATTTGAGCTCAGGTCAATGACCAGCTCCCTCATTTTTTTGAAGATTGTTTTGCACCTCTAACAAGGTCAAGTAAACAAACCTTAGGTCAATCTTAATGTCTCTACTTACCATAGACCACCCCTTTTGTTCTTTAATTCCTCCCCCCAGTCTCCCCCTTGCTTTTTTATCTGTTTCATTTCCTGCTTTTTTCTCAGTTCTGACGAAGGGTTTTGACCTGAAACATTAACTCTGTTTCTCTCTCCATGGATGTTGCCTGGCCTGCTGAATTTTTCCAGCATTTTCTGTTGTTGTTTCAGATTTTGATTGTTTAGTGAGAGAACTGTGCAGATGGAAAATACTTGTTGAGGCTCCAGTTTAGAAGCACCAAGCATTGAATAACTGTTTTTCTTTCATTTTCATTTTTTTTAGTTGATTCTGCCTCTGTAACAAAGGCCAGAATTTTCTGGGGTCCGTGCAGGCGAGATTGGAGGCGGGTCGGGAGGGAAATTTAAAAATACCTTGGAGCGGGTCGGGCCCGCCGTCATCCCGCCCCCACACGCCTTTCTCTCGGCCACGTTTGCCAGCACATCAGCGACCCGAAAGGCAGAGGCGGCCAAGGTAATTGAGATCATTATGAGGTACTTGTCAGACCCTTAAGCGTCTTTTTAACCCTACCTTTCAAATTTCCCTGAATGAGCATGGGAATCACACAGCTCGGGAACGAAGTCTGTGAACTTGAGGTGGAAGTTCAGTGGCCATTGATGCACCTCATTAGTGCACAGCATGAAAAGTACAATAAAAACTCCCACCTGACAGCTGGTCACTTTCCTAAAGCAGATGCTGTTGCTGAGTGCATTGTCAGCACAGATTTAGCTTTCTAGAGGTTGCAAGTGTTTCCAGCAAAGTCAGGATCCACTATCACTGCATTGGTACAACCTATCACACCATTGACAGGTTGCTTCTGTCACCTCTACTTGATCTGCCATCTATCACATCAGAATGGGTGTCATTTATACTGTCCCATCTTGATCCTCAGATTCAGACTACGATGAGCCCCAACACCAGCAGCACTAGGCACACCAGCAGCACCAACAACAACACCACCAACCTTCTCCTCAACCACCTGATGCTGCACAGGACAGAGGACATCAGCGCGGGGCTGCACCGTGCCGGAGGCGATACCCCCAATACAGGGTATACAGGCAGAGGATGAGCTTCCTCAACATGTCGGAGCAGCAGTGCCAAAGGAGGCTCAGGCTATTGCACCAGGTTGTCGCAGACATTTGCAGATTGCCGGAGCAAGACCTGTAGTCCAGAGGAGCGGGTGGACACGTCTTACCAGTGGCTGTCAAAGTCGCCAGCATCCTCAACTTCTTCGCCTCAGGCTCTTTCCAGGGATCTGCAGCAGACATTTGCAGCATCTCGTGGTCGGCCACCCACAGATGCATCACACAGGTCACCGATGGCCTTTTTGACTAATCAGCCAATTATATCAACTTTGCCACTGATAAAGCCAGTGTTACTGAGCAGGTGCTGTCCTTTGCCTCTCTGGCTGGCTTCCCACGGGTGCATGGTGTCATCGATGTCACACATGTAGCTATCAGGACACCCCATCATCACCCAAGAGTCTTTGTCAACCGCAAGGGCTTCCACTCCCTCAATGTGTAGCTTGTCTACATCCATAGGAAGATAATCATGCATGTGTGCGCCAAATTCCCTGGCAGCTACCATGACTCTTTTGTCCTTCACCAGTCCACCCTCCCTCAGCTCTTCGCTTCTTCCAACAGACTTTCCTGCTGGCTGCTTGGAGACAAGGGCTATCCACTGAAGACGTGGCTCATGACACCCTTGAGGAGGCCAAATACTGAGGCCAAGGAGAGATATAATGAAAGCCATATTTCCACCAGATGTGTCATAGAGCAGACAATATGCATGCTGAAAATGCGCTTCAGATGCCTTGACAGATGTGGAGGAGCCTTTCAGTACAGACCAGCCAGTGTCTCCAAATCATCATCATTTGCTGCGCGCTGCATGACATAGTGCAGCAGCGAGGATTGGAGCTGCAGGAGGAGCAAGGCTCTGAGCGCACATCCTCTTCAGAGGAGGAGAAGTAGGAGGAGGAGCAGGAGGAACCTCTGGTCCAGATCCCACCAGCACCTCATCATGGCCAGATTTACTTAACTTCATGCATTACACCCATATGGCTGCCACATGCTGCGCCAGGTTCCCACCAACCCACAGCAACAGCATAAAGCATCCCTACAATGACCAACCCATTCCTTTCACACTGACCACCATTGCTGGATGTAACTTTATGTCTGACCGTTCACTCTAACTTACTAAGACACTTCCAAAGCTGCACACAAATTTGTCAATGACCGGAAAGTGGTGAAAATAAATAGTTTTATGTGTGATATTACAGTAACAGAAACCTTACAGAAACATTTATTAAAACACCCAAGTGGCTACCCTTGTGCATCTACTTGTATTTCATCTTTCTCTTATGTGTGCTTCTACAAGGTGCTACCCCTGTGGCTTCAGCAGGGGTAGAGGCAGCCTGCTCACTTCCCTGCTGCGACGGCACAGACACTTTTGGCGGATTTCCTCTGGGATTTAGAGCCTATGATGGCCCCGTCAAAGTCTGCTCCTCCTGTGACTGTGCAGGGGCGGACTTGGCCATCGCAATCCGAGGAGCCATCTGGGTGTCTGACTGAGGGTGGGGGGGGGGGGGGAAAGGGGGAGAAGTGTGAGCACTTTGAGAGGAGCCCCACTCCCATGTCCCCTCTCACCATCATCCCTCTCATGGGTCACCTGCACTTCCCTGCTAACAAGTAGCTGGAGAGCACCTTACTGCACAGCAGTGGGGCCATGAGCACCCACGTCTGTATCGACATCCCTCCTAGAGAGGAGGTCTATGAGTGTCTACCATCTATTCTCCATAGATAGCATGTGCTCATGTGAGTGGCGCATTAGCTGCTCCATGCAGGTGGCCATCCTTTCCATGGAAGAGCCTACAGTTGCCACCGCTTGCGACATGGTGGTGCTCATGTTGGAGATGGACTCCTCCATTCTCTGCACATTTGCAGACATCACGGTCGCAAAACCTGTCAAAGTCTCCTGCACTTCTTGCTGCACCTCCAGGATCGCCCTCTTTCTGGATGGCCCCGAGGCTCAGTGTCTGCATACAGCTGAGCAGAGCTGGGAGCGTCCTGCGCCTTCTAGCGAGGAGTCTCCACTGCTGTCCCTGTCTCCACCATCTGCTCTTGCTCACTTGTAAGTTGTGGGACACCAGGTAACAACACAGCTCTATCTCGCGTTTCACCCTCCGAGGTGTGCGTATCTGCGCTGGTGCTGGGTGCGTTCATGTCTGCTGACGGTGCACCCTCAGAGGCTGGTGGCTCCTCTGAGGAGTTGTCTTGCTCTTCCTCCTGGACAGTGGGAGGGGGTGGAGGTGGGGGTGGGGGAGGACTCTTGATGGACCTGTGTGAGTGTGCATATGTCATATGAAGAATGGGTACAGATATGTACATGATGAACATTCACTGGCTGCTAACATCAGTCCCCATATGAGTGACTGCTATATGCCATGTGGCTGTATGAGATGTAATTCTGTCACCAGGTTGCTGAGAAGTCCCCCTCTCTCCGTCTCCTATGTCCAGCTGCTCTGCGACTCCAGTCACTTCCAAGGAACCTCCTCTGCTGCTGTTAAGGTGGCCAATGATGAAGGGCCACCTCCGGTTCGCTCCCTCTCCCTCTTATTGTGGGCTCTCTTTTCCTGCATGGAGGGAAAGAAGAGAAGGTTGTGAGAGAGTGATGGAATGAGTGTAAGGAATGGATGGGTCACATCTTTAGAGGGTAACTATGATGGAGTGGGGTGGCAATGCCAAGTGGCCTCCTTGTGTGTTGTTAGTTGGTATGATTGCATTAGGATGAGGGTGAGTGTGAGGGGTGATTTGTCAGATGGGGATGTGATAATGTAGATAGATAGAGAGGGATGGGTGGACGTGCAAGGTATGTTGGTGTGAGTAAGGATGTGCAGGAGTGGGCTTGGGAAGGCAGAGTGATGGGAATGTGATGAGAGGTACAGCAGGATGAAGTTGAGTGTGGCTTTGCACCCACCTTTCCTGATCTAATGAGATCATTGAAATGTTTGTAGCACTGCACCCAAGTCCTCCCGAGACATCCCTGCTATTGAACACCTCTGCTATTTGGAGCCAGGCTCCTTTAGTCTGTTGGGGAGGTCTCTTCTGCCCATTGGAAGGGAAGAGGACCTCCCTGCGTACTCTCACTCCCTCCACAAGCATATGGAGGGAGTCATCTGAGAACCTGGGTGCAGCCCTCTGTCTCTGTGCAGTCATGTTAAAACTCGCTGCAAAATTCGGTATGTTAGCGCCTCCCATTAGCACCTGGCGGGGGTGCTAACGGGGCGCCCGGGCGCAGCAAATGCAACGATGTCCGCCAACTTCAGTGCCGGTTCAGCGCTGGTGCTAACTCTTCGCAGCTGGGCCTCTAGCGCCTCGCAGATCGTGACATCATATAGTGCGCAGCGCCGTTATCGCCCCGATGGAAAATTCACTCACACCCCCTGCTTTATCACCTCGCGCTGACAACGCCAGCAAGAGGAGGCGTTGTGAACTCAGCTGGCAGCTTCGGGAGCGGCAATTAAAGGGAATTGTTTTATTTATTTATTTTATTCGTTCCTGAGATGTGGGCATCACTGGCAAGGCAAGCATTCATTGCCCTTTCAACCAGCGCAACCTTTATTATTTGCACCAGTCTGGTGCCTGCGCAAAGTTTTTAATGTTTCATTGGTGCGAGATGTCCAAGCCCTCCACTTTGTGAGAGTGTTTGGGACTGTAATGGCAGTCGCCCAGGTCGCCTTGCAAAACAGAACTGACGACAACTAGTTTGTGCAGCATCATTGGCCCTTCCCTTTATGCGAGGGAAGCAGCCTCTGTGATGAAAGAGTGCCGTTTACAATGCGCTCGAAATTGATTAGCGCTCTGCCGCTACCGCCTCACTCTCGGACTTTAGCGCCCTAAGCGAAGTAGTTCGCGCTTGATTTAGCGCTCCACTTCCCTCTTGGAGCGCTAAAACTGAATTTCACAGAAGGCGAGAATGATTAGCCCCTGGCGCTAATTTTTCAACTTTTGAAGTTTCAGAGCCCCAAACGGGCCTGTACCAAATTTTTCCCCCTTTGCAACACTCCAATGGTGTAGAGCAGCGCCGGCACTATCCTAGATGAACCTTCAAATGCAATGTGGCCATGGCTCCTTTAAATATCCCAACTGAAGACACGTCATCGATGACATCATCAGACCCGCATCATTTAATAGGGCCGGGTAACGCACAGGGCTGCCTTAATAGGCGCCATAACGGAAAGTCGATCTCGGGAGCGGGATGGAATCAGGAACGGGGTCGCAACCCGCCATGGCGACCGCCAGCACCCGACCCACCCATGTACAGAAAATTCCGGCCAATGTATGACATCTGGAGCTGATAAAATGGCCTATGCACAGCAACGCCAGTATAAGTGATCTCCTTCTCCTATTCCTCTCCTCCCCACTCCTCTTCCCCTCCTTTCCTGAAAAGTGCCCATGGCCTTGACTCCCAGTATGCAATGCCATGAGAGATTGACTAGTAATGAGAAAAATTTGAAACAAATGCATGACTAAAACATGACAACAGGAAGTCAAGTTGTGCAGAAAAGAAGACCTAGGGGGAGAAATTCGTGGCAGCAGCTCACAGCATTTTTGTGGAGGCAGGAAGGGTGTTCCTGCTCCTCCTGGCTTCACAGAAACAAAAGTACAGAAACATTGCTTACCTCTTTGTGTGTGGCCTCCAGTGGCTTCTTCAAGAACTACTGTTTAGGTCGCTGTAGACCTGGAAAAACTGTGTGGCGCAAGATTCGCCCAGTTGATGCCAGATTTCGAGCAGGGTCCTAAAACAGACATTAGGGGCTGGATTTTGTCTTGGGGTCGGGTTGGGGTCGTGTAATCCGCATTTCATGTTTCCCCCCCTGACTCCAGATTAATGCGGATGCCTGATGCAATTTTCACTTAATTGGGCAATTGAGTTGGAGTATGTGGGAACCCATGAACCAATTAGTGTTTTCAGTCTGAAAGTCGCCTCTGATGATGTCATCATTGCTGACTGCCTAGTCTAAGAGACTGTTGGTGAGAGAGGACCTGCCTGATGTGAGTGGACCTGGATGCAGAAATGGCGGGGGGGGGGGGGGGGGGGGGGTGGGGAGAGAGAGAGAGAGAGAGAGAGAGAGAGAGAATTTTTTTGCAACCAAGTCCTCCCAAGCAGTCTCTGAAGACATTCAATGCAGCAGCATCAGAGGCGACTTTCAGACCTAATACTACTACTACCTTCATCACATCTCCGTTGTAATAGTGGACCTGCAGCCGATAGTCAGCTATCCACTTGTGCTCCCGCCAGGTTTCACTGGAGTGTTTCACACCAGACGTGCTTCACGTCGGAAAAGGGTTAAACTAGCTACAACGTTTCAAAATGGCATTACAGAGGCAATTTAGAGCTTGTTAAGGGCTTTAATGGCCTCTCCCGCCTCTTGGAGGCGGGACGGAGTCGGGAACCCCGCGACTGATTTTGTCAAAATTGCGTGGAGGCGGGATGGAGTCGGGATGGGGTCGGAAACCCCGACCCCGCAAATTTAACCCCCCACACGCCTCCAAACCCGACTCCATGGGTCATTCAAAATCCAGCCCTAGGTCCTTGATTTGTATATTTGACACACCTAACACCTGTTTCAGGCGGGCACCCTGAACACTTGGAAGTCACCAATTCCAATTTAGTAGCCGGCACACCTCCAAAGGAGATCGGATGAGAGCGATCGCCACCCGAAATTCATGCCCCCGAATGCCTCTATATAGAATTTTAAACAAAACATTTCACCAATTCAGGCTCAAGGTGTCCCTGCCAGAAACAGGTATTCAATGCAACTGTTCTTGGCACTGACGCCTACAGTGCAAGTGGCCACAATACTGTTCATCTGCCAGTTTTAATATTCAATACATTTGTCCAGTGGTTTATAGCCTGAGCCATTGTTTGACAGAGCGTACATTCATCTGCCTAATGAATACGAGAAGATGACATGACACTTCTCTTTTTATTTCAATAAACTGGAGTACAATGTCAAAAAATTTCTGTTCAACCCTTGGACCTCACTCCATTTACTTAAATACTGGACAGGTAAAGGCACACTCTGGCTCACATGAGAGATACAAATTCTGCTTAAAGGTGTTGCTGAATCCAAGGAAAAAGCAAAAGAAAAAATGTGGCATGTACAAAGTAATCCTGCTAGTTTATCTTCTAATTCTTAACTTGCTGCATCCCTGTTAATATTTCTTTGTGTCAGTACAGAATGTTTTACATAAACAGACCTCCCATGAACTAGTAACAGTAGATTTGATGATTCACTGGGGGAGATTTTGAAACCTAACGAAATTGGGGCGGTGGTGTTCCAAACATGGTGGGAATGACACTGCCCGGTTCCCATTGTCGCTGAGGCCGCCATAATCTTCCATAATCTTCCCTTGGTTCAATCGCAGGGCGGCCAGACACCCACCTGAGTAAGGCATTTGGCCCTGGTAAGAATATTGGGCATGACAGTTAAATGGACATCTCTTGCTTGGCCATATTAACCATCCTGCTATTGCAAATCATTCAAAGTGATAATGTCTAAACCTACAGACTGCTGACACTAGTCAGAAGTTAATCACATCATGGGGTCATTGTATAATTAGGTATGCTAATATTGGAGATTAGTCAGGACAATGGAAAAGCAGGAACTAGCAGGCAGGTCGGCACCATTTCATGGAGGGCATTCCATGTTCTCCTATGAGGTGTTAATATCATATTGGCCAGAACAATGGAGGAGCAGAAGCTAGTATATAGACTAGCAGTGAGTTCACATTAACCATCTGGGATGCACGTGCGTGGATTCTTTAGCGCAGTCAAGACCACCTACGGCTCAAGCACCCAAGCTCCTACCCCACTGCGGGCCAAGAATGGAGAGGTACTTATCAAGGACAGGGAGGCAGTCAGTGCCCACTGGAAGGAGCACTTCGAAGAGCTCCTTAACTGAGACTCTGTCTTCGACGCGAGTGTCCTCAACTCCATCCCACAGCAGGCTACCCGCCACCATCTCAGCACAACCCCAGCCCGGCATGAGGTTGAAAAGGCCATCCGACAACTGAAGAACAACAAGGCCTCAGGAGCAGATGGAATCCCTGCCGAGGCACTAAAGCATGGCGGAGAAGCACTACTGGTGCGAATTCATGAACTAATTTCTCTTATCTGGAAGGAGAAGAGCATGCCAGGGGATCTCAGAGATGCCGTAATTGTGACCATCTTCAAGAAAGGTGACAAGTCCAATTGCGGTAATTACAGAGGAGTTTCCCTGCTGTCTGCCACAGGGAAAGTCATCGCAAGAATCCTCCTCAATCGCCTTCTCCCAGTGGCTGAAGAGCTCCTCCCAGAGTCGCAATGCAGATTCCACCCACTAAGGGGCATAATGGACATAATCTTCACCGCGCGTCAATTACAAGAGAAATGCAGGGAACAGCACCAACCGCTGTACATGGCCTTCTTTGACCTCACAAAGGCCTTTGACACGGTCAACCGTGAGGGATTATGGAGTGTCCTCCTCAAATTCGGCTGCCCTCAAAAGTTTGTTACCATCCTCCGCCTGCTTCATGATGACATGCAAGCCATGATCCTGACCAACAGTTCAACCACAGACCCAATTCACGTACGGACCGGGGTCAAGCAGGGCTGTGTCATCGCACCAACGCTCTTCTCGATCTTCCTTGCTGCAATGCTCCATCTCACCCTCAGTAAGCTCCCTGCTGGAGTGGAGCTAATTTACAGAACTAACGGGAAACTGTTCAACCTCCGTCGCCTCCAGTCCAGATCCAAGGTCGTCCCATCCTCTGTCGTTGAATTATAGTATGCAGACGACGCTTGCGTCTGCGCACACTCGGAGGTTGAACTCCAAACCATCATCAACACCTTCACCGAAGCGTACGAGAGCATGGGCCTTACACTAAACATCCGTAAGACAAAGGTCCTCTACCAACCTGCCCCCGCCACACAGTATTGCCCCCCGATTATCAAAATCCACAACAAGGCCTTGGACAACGTGGAGCACTTTCCATACCTCGGGAGCCTACTGTCAACAAGGGCAGACGTCGATGACGAAGTCCAACACCGCCTTCAGTGTGCCAGTGCAGCCTTCAGTCGCCTGAGGAAGAGAGTGTTTGCAGACCAGGACCTCAAACCTGGCACCAAGCTCATGGTCTACAGAGCAGCAGTGATACCCGCCCTGCTGTATGCCTCAGAGACATGGAACATGTACAGCAGGCACCTCAAAGCACTGGAGAGGTACCACCAATGCTGCCTCCGCAAGATCCTGCAAATCCAACGTCAGTGTTCTCGCTCAGGCCAACATCCCCAGCATCGAAGCTTTGACCACGCTCGATCAGCTCCGATGGACGGGTCACATCGTCCGCATGCCCGATACGAGATCCCCAAAACAAGCGCTCTACTTGGATCTCCGACATGGCTAGAGAGCCCCAGGTGGGCAGAGGAAACCCTCAAAGCCTCCTTGAAAAAGTGCAACTTCCCCACCGACTCCTGGGAATCCCTGGCCCAAGACCGGATAAAGTGGAGGAGAAGCATCCGGGAAGGCGCCGAACACCTCGAGTCTCTTCGCCGGGAGCAAGCGGAAGCAGTGCAAGGAGCGGAAGGAGCACACGTCAACCCAAGCACCCCACCCACCCACCCCTTCAACTACCATCTGCCCCACCTGTGACAGAGACTGTAGGTCCTGCATTGGACTCATCAGTCACCTGAGAACTCATTTTTAATGTGGAAGCAAGTCATCCTCGATTCTGAGGGACTGCCTAAGTGGTAAGTAGTAGGGATGAGATTAATTTCATCTCATGTTCCTTTGAAATACCAGGCAGGAAACTACAGGTTAAAACAAAGGTAAAATACTGCTGATGCTGGAAATCTGAAATAAAAACAGAAAATGCTGGAAATACTCCGCAGGTCAGGCAGCATCTGTGGAGAGAGAAACAGAGTTAACGTTTCAGGTCGATGACCTTTTGTCAGAACTACAGGTTAAGTTGATCAGTAGTCAAAGAAACTGGATGGCCATTATCTGTTGAACAGAGGTGCTACCTACAGATTTGAAGGTTCAGGAGATGGGATAGATGTGTTGCTAGGGTAATTGACTCTCCAAGAGGTAAGAAATCAGTCTGCACAGCTAACTTGTTCTCTGGGTTTAAAAGCAGAGCCTGTAGTTGTAGAGTTATAGAGTCAACATTAGGAGTGACGCCGGAGCGTCGAGTCAAGGCAAAGGAGGAAGGCGCAACTTGACGGGGCGACTGCCAAACAAGACACTGGATTCTACCCAGAATAGGAGAGGGTAATATCAATTCTTGCTCTGTTCTGTTAACTATTGCTTAAATACTTGCTTGTATTAATCTTTTACTTGTTGACAATAAAATAGCCACTATAAATCGTACTGGTGTCAGTCTTGAACCATTTCACCTTTCCTCCACAAATTAAGAAACTACACCCTTTTAATGTGCAAATCAAGGTCCTATGATGTACATCAGAGCCCGTTTTCCATTTTAGGACAGTACTAGATGGAGTGTGTGTCATACAAGTCCCACCCAGCATTAGTCTGCAACCTCAGAATGCAAAAAAAACTTAAAAAAAGAAACTGTAATGAAACTTGCCTAAAGCTAAATGAAATGTTAAAAAAAAACTCTTTAAAAATATCATCTATAGACACTGGTGAGTGAGGTGTACATGCAGGGAAGAGAAACATTTGATGATGCCTCATTCTAAGAGCCTCCAACCAAGTCTTTTCCATGTCTTCATCTTCCTCTTCATAACATCAAAATAAAAGTATTCCCAATGAGAAATCCATGTTTAGAGTGCAAAGCAGTACTTGGAGCAGAGCTGAGTAAAAGTAACAGCAGAAGTCCAGACTCAACCCTCAAACTGCTAAAAAGGTTGCTATGCAGACAAAGAAACACCAACCTTCAGTTGCAGCAAACAAAATGGCCTCCTCAGTATGGTGTCCAGTTCATAGTTATTTTGCAGAAGCACTTACCACCATTGATATAGTGGCGGTAATTATTTGACATTGGTTTGAGGTGGAAATGGAGGGCAATGGAGTGTAAGGGTTAGCCCCGTGTCTTGATACCATTTATATGTGGCGGAGTGGCTTGTAACAGTTCTTAAAGGGAACTTGCAGTTTGTTGGGAGGGGAATGCTGGTGGAGTTTGTTTGGATGGATTTGAGGCGGTAGCCTTTAAGATCACATTTTACTCTGCTTACAGCCCTGAATCCCTCCACACGGTTGCTACTTCAGAGCAGAATCCAGGCCAAGAAGTCCAATTAGAGTACCACCTCTTGATGATAGAAGGAATCATTAGTGAAACAGGCAATTGTTGACATTTTAACTTTGGAATTCCCATAGGAGATGATTACAGAGCAGGTTTCAATGGATTGCATGCTCTACATAAGAATTTTAATATATCAACATCTTTAATAGATACTAATATCTTTCATATTTATGTCCTTGCTTTTGATTTACAGTAATATTTATTTGTGATCTTTTTCAATTTGTGCAACTTCTTCTGGACCTCCTGCCAAGTCTTCAAACTGTTAAGGTCATGCTTGTTGCCTCCTTAGCATATTTGTAGGCCGTCTTTCAGATGAGACGTTAAACTGAGGCCCCATCTGCTCTCTCAGGTGGTCGTAAAAGTTCCCTGGCATTATTTCAAAGAATAACAGGGGAGTTATCCCCGGTGTCCTGGCCAATATTTATCCCTCAATCAGCATCACTAAAGAACAGATTATCTGGTCATTATCACATTGCTGTTTGTGGGAGCTTGCTGTGCGCAAATTGACTGCCGGGTTTCCTACATTACAACAGTGACTACACTTCAAAAGTACTCCATTGGCTCTAAAGCGATTGGCACGTCCTAAGGTTGTGAAAGGCACTATATAAATGCAAGACTTTCTTTTCTGACCAAAAATCTGATTGTGAAGTTCCTTTGCAGAGGTTATTAGCACATGCAGGGATTGTTGCTAAACTGAGCAATTCTCAATTTTTCATTGAACTGTGTCCATAAATATTGCACACCCTGTAGCACCATTAACCAACTTCTTGACATTTATACTTTTTGACATTTTAAGTAGCGGGGAACCTGCTTGAAAAGCATTAAAGAATCATTATTCCAGGTGCATAATTTTCAAAATGTACATTCCTGCACTTTTGTTAGTCAATCATAAATTACAATAAAAATGCATTTTCCCCATTTTTTAAATAAAAGGAAAATATACGCCCTACAATCTTCTCTTGCAAGAAAATGTATTGGAGAGAAATACCATTTTAAAAGACAGCTAATAATTGTAAGTAGAGGGCTCATTTTCTGACTGGTGTTCTTGTTAAGTTTAATGTTCTAATTAACTCATGAGATGTCAGTTCGACATATTACTTTATTAGTTAAAGTCCATGCAAACTCAGTTAGACATTACATTAATAGGTAGTTAACAAGAGTCTATCAGGCCTATTCTACTACAAGCTGTAATTAAGTAGTTGACTAAAGACGTACATGCTTGGGACATTCAGCTGGGTTTGAATGTTGTCTCCCGTTCTCCTGAAGCGACAAATAGCAAGTCTACTTTTCTACCCTTTATAGTCATTTAATTGCGCATATAAAATTTTTAACTTTTACAATTCTATCATGTCACTTTGGTCATCAAGTTTTAGCTTGTGACCCTTAGGTCATTGAATTTAACTTTTTCGGTTATCTTATAACGTTTAGGTCGAAAAGATTGCTGAACACACACAACCACAGGGGCCTTATCCTTTTCAGATTCTGTTCCATGGTTTAAAATTATCACCTTTTTTAGAGAGTGGTGAACCACCCTCCATTACACATGTCTCTGCTGAAATACCTTCCTGTGTAACTGGTAAAGTAAGCTATTTAAAATGCTAAACTTCTGCTTACTATCTGGTTCGCTCAAGATTTAGTATCTTGAGGCTAGGAACTTCTAAAGGCTACGTGCAGAAGCTCACAATGCTTTCTTAGGCTAACTATCATTACCTATGTTGCTAATCTTTATCCTACCCATAATGCTTGCATTAGCCTTCTGCCTTGGTTTCATAGAAAGCAAATCACCATTATGGCACTAACTGTCCCTACAGTCCCTGACACACTTACTCAGCAATGAATGAGAGCAACTCCAATGCAGGCTCCAGTCAGTAAGGGGGCATTTCACTAGCTGTTCCAGCTGCTATAAGAAGAACTGCAGCCAAACTGCACAATAAGCGTTGGGACATTTTACGCTTTACTACTTTAAAAGGCGCTATATAAATGAAAGTTTTTGTTGTTGTCGTATAAGGGTGATCAGTGTCCGTCAAGGTCACCTACCTCCCTCACTCTTTGGTTCCTACCTTTTTCCAGTCTAGCATAAGGGTCATCTGCACAATCAGCCAAATTACTGCCCACAGATGTATTAAACTTCAGAGCGACTGATGAGTTATTTAGCATGGACAACATTTACAAACTCCGTTTCCACATATAGCAACAGGACCAAGATATGACTGCCCAATTTCACCACAATTGATTTCACAAAGTATAAGCAGGTCATTGGTGACATCCATATAGTTATCCGGGCAACAAGTGCCCACTCCTCCTTTGGCAACACTGCTTACTCCTCGTCACCTGTGCACTGTGATTAATCTGGTGAAAATCCTCAAACTTCCGAACTGCATTCTGTGTAATTTTGTGTGTGTCACTGTGCTGGTGCTTGCAGATGTTGATGAAAGGGAAGCACAATGCTTTGAAGTATTGTCTTGTTATGGGCCCCTGGCAATGCTGGCAAGCTACTCTTTCAGGCCAACAATGACAGAGGAGGAATATCAGTTGGAATGCTGAATCCAGCAGATGCCTTCAAACAGAGCTTGCATTACAAAATGTTGCAGGGAGGATTTCCATTTGTAGTTACTTCAGTTTTCATGTGTAACTTGGGCAAGCTAGGATATAGAATGGATGGGGGCATGCTCCACCAAATCCCCACTTATTTACTGGCATGTATTTATTTTACGGTGTCACGTCCAAAAAAGGGGGGCCGAAGCTAATAAGGTGTTAATGACAGAGAGACCTCATACATTACATTTTCTGTTATTACCACGATAGCAATGCTGAACATAAGGGGTGCCTTACAGAACAGACATCCAATGTTGCTCGGGCCAGCAGAGGGCTTTGAAAATTTTAAAGGCTAACACAGGGGCCGCGATTTTGCCAGTGCTCAGAGGGCGGGTTTGGAGGCGGATCCGCTGTCAAAATCGAAATGTAAGTTTCCAAAGTGTCGGGTCTGCGATTTCTGAACAGACCCGACACCAAGCGGCAGGGGAGGTATTTAAGATCGTTAAATGCTTGTTAATTGCTTGTTAACGAATATTTTTCCAGCCTATTTCTATTTTCCCACATTTTTAACGAGGTTCACGTCGTTCAGAGATCACGTCAGGATCTCTATGTCTCCCCATTGCTGTGACTAGGTGACAGCTGCAAAAGTGGTATGAAAGCTACCATTTCATAGCTGTGCACTTTCCAATGTCAGAAGCTTGAGCCTTCAGGACTTGGAAGACACTTTTGAGCTGTATGCAGTTTGGAAGTGTTTGGAGTAAACTCTCTATCCAGTGTCAGCTCCTTGGAGCAAGCTCTCTCACCATTGACAGATCGCATATGTCATCTCAACTTCAGCTGCCATCTAATCCAGCAACATCGGTGCCCGTGAAAAAATCTCACCTTGGTCCTCTGAATCCCTCAACGATCAGCCCCAACACCAACATCACCAGGCACATCAACATCACCAACAATAGCACCAACCTTCTCCGCAATCACCTGATCCTGCACAGGACACAGGGCATCAGCACCCGACAACATTGTTGCCCGGGAGGCCAGCGCTGGCATCACCATGGCCAGATTTACTTCACTTGACACTGTACACCCTGGCTGCCACATGATGCGCCAGGTTGACACCATCCCACACCAACACGAACACCATAAAGCAGCCCTACAATGTCCAAGCCATTCCTTTCACACTCATCACAATTGCAGGGGTGGGGCGGGGGGGGGGCGCGGGTTATGTCTCAACATTCACTGCAACTCGCTAAGACACTTCCAAAGGTGAGCACACATCTGTCCAATAAGGTAAAATGTTGAAAATATAGATTTCAATGTTTGACAACACATTAACAAAATTTCACATGAATATTGGCTAAACCACCCTAGTGCCTACCCTTGTGTATTGTTAGTTCATATGCTTGCAGTAGGATGAGGGTGAGTGTGAGGGGTAGCTTCTGAGATGGGGAAGTGATATGTAGATAGAGAAGGATGGGTGGAGGTGCAAGGTAAGTTGGTGTGAGTAAAGATGTGCAGGAGTAGGGTAGGGAAGGCAGAGTGATGGGGATGTGATGAGTGGCACAGCAGGATGAGGTTGAGTGTGGCTTTGCAGTAAAGTTTCGTGATCCACTCAGATCATTGAAAGGCTTGCGCCACTGCAGCCTGGTCCTCCTGATGACATCCCAGCTTGTGTCCTCCTGTGCAATGTGCAACCAGGCTGCGTTGATCTCCTGGGGAGGTCTCTTCCACCCATGGGAAGGGAAGAGAGCCTCCCTGCATGCTGTGACTCCCTCCATAAGCATATGGAGGGAGTCATGGGAGAGCCTGGGTGCAGCCGTGCACCTTTGTGCAGTGATTGTCAGTGTTTGCAGCACCTCAATGCTGCAGAACACTGAATTCACAACTGTCAAGATCACTTTGGACATGGCCCCTTTAAGGAAACCGGCTGATGACGTGTCATCAAATGACGTCATCAGACCCGCTTCCTATTAATTGGCCGGGAACCCTGCAGGGCAGGCTTAACAAGCCCTATTAACATAAAATCACTTGGAGAGTGCGGGCTGCAGTAGGCAGCGGGCTGGGATCGTGACACCCACCCCGGCCGCCCCGAAACCGAACATGAAGCAATCAATTCCCAGCACTTCAGTGGGAAATGTCAGAGGCCAAGTTGCTGAAATTAGACTGATCCCAGAAAATTTGCAGAGGTCAGCAGCAATGTTCTCTGTGAGCTATGCTTTGTTCTACGTGGCCTGTTTCTTTCAATGTGGTCCCTTTAAATTTCTGCGCATGCGCAGTATTTCCAATGTAAAAGCTTGTGAGTGTCCTGCGTGGGACTTGGCAGATTACTACACGGCAGTGCACGCGCACAGATTAGAGGGAACATTGGTCAGCACTGCACCTGTCAGGTGGGTGGAGGTCCTGCCTTATCACACTTATGGTGGCAAAGGGCTGGATTTTCCCAGCGGAGGCGGGTTCGCGGCAGGAGTTCTGGTTGGCGGGTTCCGGTCCCGCTCCCGGCTGCAGCCGCTCTGTCAAAAGGATTTTCCGTTAATAGGGCTTGCTAAGCCCACCCTGTGGAGTTCCCGGCCAATTAAAAGGAAGCGACTCTGATGACGTCATTTAACCATGGCCACATTCATTTTGACAGTTGTGCTGTCAGTGTTCTACAGCATTGAGGTGCTGCAAACACTGACAAACACTGCACAGAGGTGCACGGCTGCACCCAGGCTCATGCATGACTCCCTCCATATGGTTATGGAGGAAGTCACAGCACGCAGGGAGATTCTCTTCCCATCCCATGGGCAGAAAAGACCTCCCCAGCACACCAACACAACCTGGTTGCACATTGCACAGGAGGGTAAAAGCAGGGATGTCGTCAGGAGGACCAGACTGCAGTGGCTCAAACCTTTCAATGATCTCAGTAGATCACGAAACGTTACTGCAAAGCCACACTCAACCTCATCCTGCTGTGCCACACATCACATCCCTTCACTCTGCCCTCCCTACCCTCCTCCTACACATCCTTACTCACACCAACCTACCTTGCACCTCCACTCAACCCTCTCTATCTACATTATCACTTCCCCATCTCACTAGCCACCCCTCACACTCACCCTCATCCTAGTGCAATCATCCCAACTAACAACACACAAGGGTAGGCACTTGGGCGCCTTATGCAATGTTCATGTAAATTTTCTGTTAATGTGTTGTCAAACATTGAAATCTTTATTTTCAACACTTTGCCTTATTGTAAAGATCTGTGCTCACCTTTGGAAGTGTCTTAGTGAGTTGCAGTGAATGGTGAGACATAACGGTATCCCCCACAATGGTGATGAGTGTGAAAGAAATGGCTTGGTCATTATAGGAATGCTTTATGGTGTTGGCGTGGGGTGGTGTTAACTTGGCGCATCGTGTGGCAGCCAGGGTGTTCAGTGCTAAATGAAGTAAATCTGGCCGTGGCAGCAATGTGGTCGGGCGCTGATGCCCTCTGTCCTGCGCAGCATCAGGTGATTGCGGAGAAGGTTGGTGTTGTTGTTGGTGATGTTGGTATGCCTGGTGATGTTGGTGTTGGGGCTGATCGTGGAGGGATTCAGAGAACCAAGGTGAGAATTTTTCAAGGGCACCGATGTTGCTGGAATAGATGGCAGCTGAAGTTGAGATGACAGAATCGATCTGTCAATGGTGAGAGAGCTTGCTCCAAGGAGATGACAGTGGATAGAGATTTTTCTCCAAACACTTCCAAACTGCATAAAGGTCAAAAGTGTCTTCCAAGTCCTGAAGGCTCAAGCTTCTGACATTGGAAAGTGAACAGCTGTGAAATGGTAGCTTTCATACCACTTTTGCAGCTGTCACCTATTCACAGCAATGGGGAGACATAGAGAACCCGACCTACTTACCTGATGTGATCTCCGAATGACGGGAACCCCGTTAAAAATGTGGGAAAATAGAAAAAGGCTGGCAAAATAGCAGTTAAGAAGCACTTAACAAGCAGTTAACTATCTTAAATGCCTCACCTGCCGCTTGGTGTCGGGTCTGTTCTGACATCGCAGACCCAACACTTTGGAAACTTACATGGAGGTGGGTTCGTGGCGGGTTCCCAACCCATCGTCAATCATCTCGCATTTAACAGCTGATCCGCCTCCGAACCCGCCCTCTGAGCGCTGGCAAAATCGCAGCCATAGTCCCCATAAGGAAAAGTCTAGGCTTGTACATGAAGGTTTTGTGGTTCTATATATAGTTATCTATAAGTGACTAAGGGGGAGGAAATGACAAAAAAAAAAGAGAATAATGGAACTGTCCTGAGCTTGGATCAGGAAAAAAAATTGGGCAGGGTGTAAAATTGTTTGCTGATTCGCTATCGCCCATTTTGCGCTACTGCCGAAAACCAATTTTATCCCCCACACTCCTAATTTCTGAGTCCAAATCATTTCTGTCTGTGGTGGAGAACAGTGGTCCCAGCATAGATCCCTGTAGGATACCATTTCCCACTTTTTGCCAATCCAAGAGACTTCCCTTAACTTCTAATTTCTGCTTTCTGTATTGTTGCCATCTTTCAATCCATTCTCCACACACCCTGCCCTTTGTCATGAGTCTCTTTGTGTGGCACCTATTCTTTTAAATATATTAACAAGTTTTGTGAATTAAAAAAAATGCTTTATGTCTTTTTCTTTCCTCGGGGACCAATCACCTGTGCCATAGTCTATTTCCTTGCTAAGAATGGGAGACGCAATGAATGACAGATCACCGTCAATACTACTCTTGATCTGGCCATTGGGAAGTAGGTGAGAGCAGCCTGGGATAATTCACCCTCTAATGTTTGCCTTCATCTATTTGTAGAAATCCCTGAATTTCTCTCTGGATCATGCTGAAGGCTTGATCAAAGCAATTAGTCACCTACCCAAATCTTCAGAAAAGTGATGCACTGTTTTTTAATAGTTTTGCAGCTTTAACAAGTATTTGCTAGCCACACAATATTTCTTGAATGATTGAGTGGTTGAATAATCACTGGACTCTAAAATGTTCAAAGTTAATCTCTGACATTGTATTTTGCTCCACAGAAATGCTTGACTCCCAAAGGATGTCTGCAATTTGAAACTCATAGGAAATTCATATTCTGTCTTTTCGTGGCAGCCAAGAAATTATGGAGGTTAATTTCCGTAGGGATTCTCCCGCTTGTCTGTCGTAACTTCGGGCGAAATCCAGGAAAAATGGTGTAAATGGTGCTTACACCTTTTTCCCAGGATTTCCATGACTCTTCTACGGAAGAGCGGGAGAATTCCCTCCAATTTTATTTATTCTAACTAGAAGGTGCCAAATTTCATTGTATTATTTTAAATCTAGCAGTGTCGGATGAAAGTGCAATACAGTTGTAATGGCAACATCATCCAATTTCTATAAATCATTAATGAATAGCGCATTGAAACATTAGATCAATTGTAGAAATTGCACTCCTTTGTTCACTATTTATGGCATTTAATATCCCAAGGATATTTGAAGAGCTATCCTGCAATGATGAATCTTCTTGGCTAATTTCAACCAATTAACCATGACAATGATCTATAACAAAAATAAAATAATTTGATGCTGGATTCAATTATGGTCTCTTGAGTCTAGATTAAGCATAATTAAAATCATCAATGTGCAAAAAAAGACTTATCACTGCAAATTAAGGAAGAGTTTAAGTAACCTTAAATCATTGTAATTTGAGTACTTATACATTACTTGAAATATCATCTTGTGAAATTTACTTTCTGTTACGCAGAAAGTTTTTAATTAATATCTCTTACAGAACTGCATTATAGCCAATATATTAGAATTATATATGACATGTTTTAGCAAACATTTATATTGGTATAGACAAATTGAACTCAGCGAATGGTCCAGAATGTCCTTGGGGTACAAAGTGAACTGCCAAAATCAATCAGGCAAGTAGAGGAGCAGGAAAATCGGGCCGAACCACGAAATGCTTGAGTCTCTGCCTCGAACAGGAGCCATTGTCAGTTTTGTCTAGTCTTTGGTGGGCGGACGTTCCAGCTGCCTCACACGGGGCCCTTAATATCATGAAGATGTGGGGTCGATAGCTTCATCCACCAAAATTCCAAGAGCTCCCACTTCCTTTCTGCCCAGAGATCTGGACACTGGGAAGAAACTGGCATTTAGGTCATTGTTGCAATCAATAGGGCCCACTGGGTACGCTGACGACACCCAGCTCTACCTCAGCACGACTTCTCTTGACCTCGCCACTGTCTCTAAACTGTCAGACTACTTGTCCGACAGAGCAGAAATGTCCTCCAACTAAATATTGGGAAGACCGAAGCCATTGTCTTTGGTCCCCGCCACAAACTCCATTCCCTAACCACCGACTCTAGCATCTGTCTGAGGCGGAACCAGACTGTTCGCAACCTTGGTGTCATATTTGACCCTGAAGTGAGCTTCTGATCACATATCCGTGGCATAACTAAGACCACTTAGTTCCACCTCCGTAACATTGCCCAACTCCGCCACTGCCTCAGCTCATCTGCTGCTGAAACCCTTGTTGAGGCTGCCGCGAAACACGAATTAAGGCCGAGTCCATGTGTGGGACATAAAGCTTTTTATTACAACTGCCTGGTCAAAATGGCTGAAAACCTCTGCTCACAGAATTATCTGGAAAAACCCTGAGGCCCTGCCCACTCCTTTTCTCCTGCCTTAAAGGCAAGGTGCCTTAAAGGCAAGGTGCCCGATATATTGTCCACGGACGGAAAAGTGGATTGTGCCCGTTTAGGTGGCGATCCGCCACACAGCTCCCCCCAGAATCCGCTTAGGAGGTGTGGACGAGACGGTGCGGCTCTTGTAGGACGCCGGTGGACATGGAACGGCCGGGCGTGGCGCAGCTGGGTGAACCGGCTTGAGGGCAGGTCGGCCGCGTGGCGGTGGACGAGCTACAGGGACCTGCTCACCGGGCTCCGAGTGTGCTGGCTTGAGTCGGTCAACCGACACTTTTTCGGTCCTGTCGCCCACTTGCAGGGTGAAAAATTTGTCCCCAGTCTGTAGCACCTTCTAGGGCCCGTCGTACGGGGGTTGAAGGGGTCCGCGGTGGGCGTCGTGCCGGACGAAAACGAACCGTGCCTGGTGCAGGCTTAGTGGGACGTGTGAGGTGGATTCGCCGTGTCGGGCAATGGGCACCGGGGCGAACTGCAGCGCCGGTGAGGCGAAGTCGTGGTGTTGCTGGTCGGCTGACCAGGGTGTCGTGGCGGTGGGCAGGAACTCGCCGGGTACGCGCAGCGGCTGACCGTACACGAGCTCTGCTGCTGATGCGTGGAGGTCTTCTTTAACCGCGGTGCGCAGGCTGAGGAGGACCCACGGAAGTCGATCGGTCCAGGCGCCGTCCTGGAGGCTGGCTCGAAGAGATGCCTTCAAGGATCTGTGGAACCGCTCACACAGTCCGTTGGCTTGGGGATGGTACGCTGTGGTGCGGTGAATGGTCACCCCAAGATTGCGTGCGACGGCGGTCCAGAGTTCAGTGGTAAATTGCGGATCTCTGTCCGACGTCATGTCGGAGGGGACGCCGAACTGTGCGACCCAAGTACTGACAAAGGCTCTGGCGATGTCGGCGGTGGTGGTAGAGGTCAGTGGAATTGCCTCGGGCCAGCGCGTGGTGCGGTCAACGATCGTCAGCAAGTGCGTGTGGCCTTGCGACGGCGGCAGGGGCTCGACGATGTCCACGTGGATGTGGTCGAATCTATGCGAAGGGACGGTAAACTCCTCGAGGGGTGCTTTCGTGTGTTGCTGTACCTTGGCCCGTTGGCAGGCTAGGCAGGAGTTGGCCCAAGTACGCACATCTTTGCGAAGGCCGCGCCAGACAAAGCGGTTGGCTAGCAATTTGATGGATGCGCGGGCGCTGGGGTGGGAGAGGTTGTGGAGAATCTCGAATACCCGGCGGCGCCAGGACGCTGGGACGACGGGCCGAGGTTGACATACGGATATGTCGCACTTGACCGTGACTGCGGTCGGGCCACAGGCGACGTCGGTCAGGCGTAGCCCTGGTAGGTTGGTAGGTGCGGAGAGCAGATCAGGGTCGGTGATCTGGTCTGCTGCGAATTGAGCGTAGTCGACTGCCAGGTGTGCGGCGTGGATGGCGGGGCGGGAGAGGCAGTCGGCTACCACATTGTCTCGGCCGGAGACGTGTTGGATGTCCGTGGTGAACTCAGACACTGCCGCGAGCTGGCGCTGCTGCCTGGCGGACCAGGGGTTGGTTGTCTTTGCCATTGCGAATGTCAGGGGCTTGTGGTCGACAAACGCAGTGAAGGGGTGGCCCTCCAGCAAAAACCGAAAATGGCGGACCGCCAGGAACAGCGCGAGGAGCTTGCGGTCGAAGGTGCTGTACTTGACCTCCGGGGGGCGTAGTTGGCGGCTAAAGAAGGCAAGTGGTTGCCAGGCGGCGTCGACCCGCTGCTCATACACGACGCCGACCGCGTGGTCGGAGGCGTCCGTGATGAGCGCTACCCTGGCATTGGGCCATGGGTGCGCGAGCAGGGTGGTGTTGGCGAGTGCGGTCTTGGTGGAGTCGAAGGCGGCGGATGCGTCTGCCGTCCATTCGACCGCCATCTTGCCGTTCCTGCCCCGGAGGGCTTCATACAGGGGCCTCATGAGGGACGCCGCTTTGGGGATGAAGTGGTTGTAGAAATTCACCATCCCGAGGAACTCCTGGAGGCCTTTGATGGTGTTGGGGGGGGGAAATTGTTGGACAGCCTGCACCTTGGTGGGCAGGGGAATGGCCCCAGCATGGGTGATGTGGTGGCTGAGGAAGTCGATCTTGTCAAGGCCGAACTGGCATTTGGCTGGGCTGAGGATGAGCCCGTGGTCGCTGAGGCGCCCGAACAGGATGCGAAGGTGGTCGAGGTGTTCCTGCTTGGAGGAACTGGCTACCAGGATGTCGTCCAGGTAGACGAACAGGAACTTCATGTCCCGAAGGACCGAGTCCATGAGCCGTTGGAATGCCTGGGCTGCGTTTTTGAGGCTGAAGGGCATCCGCAGGAACTCGAACAGGCCGAAGGGGGTGATTACGGCCGTCTTGGGGATGTCCGCGGGGTGGACGGGGACTTGGTGGTAGCCGCACACCAGGTCGACCTTGCAAAAGACTGAGTGGCCGGCCAGTCTAGCCGAGAAGTCCTGAATGTGCGGCACGGGGTACCGATCAGGGGTGGTGGCATCGTTGAGGCGGCGGTAATCCCCGCAGGGGCGCCAACCCCCGCCTGGTTTGGGGGCGATGTGGAGTGGTGAGGCCCAGGGACTGTTGGAGCGGCGGATGATGCCGAGCTGTTCCATGGTGGCAAACTCGGTCCGCGCGATCTCCAGTTTGGCCGGGTCCAGCCTGCGGGTGTGGGCGTACACTGGGGGGCCTGTGGTGGGGATGAAGTGTTCCACCCGTGTTTGGCGGCCTCCGCGGAGAAGGTCGGATTGGTAAGGGCCGGGAATTCGGCCAGGAGTGCCGAGTAGTCATCCGTGGCCCGGGCGTGGCACTGTGATGCCATGTCGGCGGGTTGACGGGGGGCCATGGCGCCCAGGATGAGGGACATGGTGTTCATGTCCACGAGGCGGTGTCGAGGGATGTCTACCAGTCAGCCGTGGGTGCACAGGAAATCTGCGGCAATGAGAGGGGAGAGCACCTTGGCAGTGATGAACTCCCATCGGTAGCGGCGACCAGCGAGGTCGAGGGTGACTGTGTGGGTGCTGTACGTCCGGATTTCCGAGCCGTTAGCAGCAGCCAGCGCCGGTCCTCGTTCGCCCTTTTGGATGTCGAGGGAGAAGGCTGGGATGATGCTGTGCTGAGCTCCAGTGTCGCACAGGAACCGGCGGCCGGTTTTGTCATCCGTGACGTACAGCAGGGAGCCCGCGTGGCCCACGGCCATCGCGGGGGCTGGAACAGGGACGGACTTGAAAGAGCAGGGAGGTGTGCACCATTGTGCCCTGGCACCGAACCGTGCATAGTAGTAACAGTGGCCCGGGTTAGTGGGGAGCGAAGGCCCCGTGGGCCTGGTGGCTGGTCCTTGTGGCCGCGTGGTGGCCGGTGAGGGGCGCGCCCAGGCATTGGCTGCCAGGTCCGGAGTGACGTCACGGCTGGAGTGAGCGGACAGCAGCTTGTCGGCCTCATCGGCCAGGGCTTCCAGGTTCGTGAGGCCGGACGCCACGATCGCTGGGCGGATGCTGAGAGGTAGCTGGCGGATGAACAGCGTGCGGAAGAGGGATCCAGGTGGGCTCTCGTCGGTGAGGGAGAGCATGTGGGAGAGGAGGTCTGACAGGTGAGGCATCACCGAGGCCTGGAAGGTTGAGGAGGTGGCAGTTTCGCTGGTATGCCGAGGCCGTAAATTTTTTAAGGAGCGCTGCCTTAAGATGTGCATACTTGCCTTCCTCTGGTGGGTTCTGCAGCACTGTCCAGACCTTCGTAACTGTGGAGCTACCGAGTGATGTGACGAGGTAGTCGTACTGCGTCCCATCTGTGGTGATGTGTTGCAGCCGGAAGCGGGATTCGGCTTGGAGAAACCAGGCTTCGGGCTGGTTTTCCCAAAACTCCGGCAGTTTCACGGAAACTGCGTTCTTGTCCGCCATTGCAGTGCTCGGAATACGTTCTGAGCGTCGGGGTCACCAATGTTGAGGCTGCCGCGAAACACGAATTAAGGTCGAGTCCACGTGTGGGACATAAAGCTTTTTATTACAACTGCCTGGTCAAAATGGCTGAAATCCTCTGCTCACAGAATTATCTGGAAAAATCCTGAGGCCCCGCCCACTCCTTTTCTCCTGCCTTAAAGGCAAGGTGCCCGATATATTGTCCACGGATGGAAAAGTGGATTGCGCCCATTTAGGTGGCGATCCGCCACACCCTCATCCATGCCTTTGTTACCTCAAGACTTGACTATTCCAACGCACTTCTGGCTGGCCTCCCACGCTCTACCCTACATAAACTTGAAGTCATCCAAAACTCGGCTGCCCATGTCCTAACTCGCACCAAGTCCCGTTTACCCATCACCCCTGTGCTTGCTGAACTACATTGGCTCCTGGTTAAGCAACGCCTTGATTTTAAATTCTCATCCTTGTTTTCAAATCTCTCCATGGCCTCACTCCTCCCTATCTCTATAATCTCCTCCAGCCCCACAATCCCCTGGGATATCTGCGCTCATCTAATTCTGGTCTCTTGAGCATCCTTGATTTTTAATCGCTCAACCATTGGTGGCCGTGCCTTCAGATGCCAAGGTCCTAAGCTTTGGAATTCCCTGTCTAAACCTCTCCGCCTCGCTAACTCTCTTTCCCCCTTTAAGCTCCTTAAAACCTACCACTTTGACCAAAATTTTGGTCATCTGCCCTAATTTCTCCTTATGTGGCTCGGTGTCAAATTTTGTTTTGTAACATTCCTGTGAAGTACCTTGGGACGTTTTACTATGTAAAAGGCGCTATATAAATACAAGTTGTTGTTGTTGCCTAGAAGATCCTGGAAATGTTTTCGATTGACCCTCTTACAAAGGAGGATTGATCACCAATTACAGCTTCATCTTTTTGAGCAGGTAGGGATGGTGCCAGCAGATCTCTCATATGGCCATCATATGTCACATTTTCCACCTACTCCTTCTCTAGTGGGTGCCCACAATGCATCCATACTGGCACAGGCACCTGCCGAGAATATTTAAATCTGATGACTTCACCCTGGTCAGTAGCAGAGCTCAGCAATGGACCAAAATTCCTGCTCCGCTGAACTTGCGTTGACACAGTAGACTCGAGGATCATCTCCCCTAATATGTTTGAGATTGCCATAAACTCCCAGGGGACATGGGTTTCAACTTAAAAGCGGAAAGTTTTTAAAAAATGTATTCAGTTCCTGCGATGTGGGCGTCGCTGGCAAGGCCAACATTTATTTCTGGCTGAAGATGGTTGCAAACACCTTGGGCCAGAAATTCGGCTGTGGTCGGGTGAGTACGCGCTGTGTACTCACCCGTAAGGCCACCTGAAGTGCCGGTTTCCTGCATGCACTGCGCATGCGCGGGAAACCGGAACTTCCGTTCCCCTGAAGGGAGGGGCTCAGAAGTTGAACGCGTGCGCGGGAGAGGCATCGCGCACGCAGCGAACTTCAGGTTTTTTTTCAGGTTTCTCCGGGAAGGTAAGTATGAAGAAGCTGCACTTTTAAAAAGGAGACGCAAGGCCTGTTTTTAACAAGGTAAGTGGTTAATTAATTACAATTTAAACATTTTTTCAACAGGTTTATCTTTTTTAGATACTTTAAAGAAAGGTAAGTTTATTTTTGGCACTGTTAAAAAGTATAATTAATTTTTTCAAAAATTAAAATTTTTGTTTAAAGTAGTTAATTTATTTAACTTAGTTATTTTAAAAATGTGCTTTTTTTTCCAATTTATTTGAAGTTTAAGTGTGGTTTTGGGGCCGATCTCTATTCATAGATTTGATAGGTCTTCCTGTCAAATCTATGAATGAAAATGCCCTGCTAGGATTGGCTCTCCATGGCCCACGTGATCCCAGGGGACGCTTCGAACTAACTGCGCCCCTGGGATACACAAGCACTGCGCGCCGGCAGCTGGGGGAGGTCCAGGACCCGAAGTCCTCGTGGGCCCAAAGCACAACTGCAGGTGCGGTAGGCAAGTACACGCGCGATGCTTGCACCCGCAGGAAGCTGGAAAGCTGAATTTCTGGCCCCTTGTCTTTTGCACTTGCATGCTGGGCTCCGCCATCATCGAGGATGGGGATATTTATGGAGCCTCCTCCTCTCGTTAGTTGTTTAATTGTCCACAACCATTCACAACTGGATGTCACAGGACTGTAGAGTTTTGATCTTTAGCTGTTTAGCCTGCATGCAATCCTGTTTTGCAGCTTCCCCAGGCTGGCACCTCATTTTTAGGTATGCCTGGTGCTGCTCCTGGCATGCTCTTCTGCACTCCTCATTCAACCAGTGTTGGTCCCCTGGCTTGATGGGAATGGTAGAGTGAGGGATATGCCGGGCCATGAGGTTACAGATTGTGGTGGAATACAATTCTGCTGCTGCTAATGGTCCTGAGCGCCTCATGGATACCCAGTTTTGAGCTGCTAGATCTGTTCTGAATCTATCCAATTTAGAACGGTGGTCGTGCCACACAACATGATGGAGGGTGTCCTCAGTGTGAAGACAGGACTTCGTCTCCACGAGGACTGTGCGGTGGTCACTGCTACCAATACTGTCATGGACAGATGCATTATTTTTATTCATTTATGGGATGTGAGCATCGCTGGCAAGGCCAGCATTTATTGCCCATCCCTAATTGCCCTTGAAAAGGTGGCGGTGAGCCATCTTCTTGAAATGCAGCAGTCCCTGTGGTGAAGGTACGCCCACAGTGCTGTTAGGGAGGGAGTTCCAAGATTTTGATCCAATGACGATGAAGGAACAGTGATATACTTCCAAGTCAGGATAGTGTGTGACTTGGATGGGAACTTGGAGGTGGTGCTGTTCCCATGTGCCTGCTGCCTTTGTCCTTCTAGGTGGAAGAGATCACGGGTTTGGGAGGTGCTGCCGAAGAAGCATTGGCGAGTTGCTGCAGTGCATCTTGTAGATGGTACACATTGCAGCAACGGTACGCCGGTGGTGGAGGGATTGAATGTTTAAGGTGGTGGATGGGGTGCCAATCAAGTGGGCTGCTTTGTCCTGGATGGTGTCGAGCTTCTTGAGTGTTGTTGGAGCTGCACTCATCCAGGCAAGTTGAGAGTATTCCATCATACTCCTTACTAGTGCATTGTAGATGGTGGAAAGGCATTGGGGAGTTAGGAGGTGAGACACTCGCCGCAGAATACCTAGCCTCTGACCTGCTCTTGTTGCCGCAGTATTTATGTGGCTGGTCCAGTTAAGTTTCTGGTCAATGGTAACCCCCAGGATGTTGATGGTGGGGGATTCGGCGATGGTAATGCCGTTGAATGTCAAGGGGCGGTGGTTAGACTCTTGCTTGTTGGAGATAGTCATTGCCTGCAATTTCTGTGGCGCGAATGTTACCTGCCACTTATCAGCCCAAGCCTGAATGTCGTCTTGTTGCATGCAGGCATGGACTGCTTCATTATCTGAGGAGTTGTGAATGGCGCTGAACACTGTGCAGTTATCAGCGAACATTCCCATTTCTGACCTTATGTTGGAGGGAAGGTTATTGATGAAGCAGCTGAAGATGGTTGGGCCTAGGACACTGCCCTGAGGAACTCCTGCAGCGATGTCCTTGGGTTGTGATGATTGACCTTCAACCACCACAACCATCTTTGTTTGTGCTAGGTATGACTCCAGCCAGTGGAGCATTTTCTCTCCCCAATTCCCATTGACTTCAGTTTTACTAGGGCTCCTTGATGCCACACTCAATCAAATGCTGCCTTGATGTCAAGGGCAGTCACTCTCACCTCACCTCTGGAATTCAGCTCTTTTGTCCATGTTTAGACCAAGGCTGTAGTGAGGTCTGGAGCCGAGTGGTCCTGACGGAACCGAAACTGGGCATCAGTGAGCAGGTTATTGGTGAGGAAGTGCTGCTTGATAGCACTGTCGATGACACCTTCCATCACTTTGCTGATGATTGAGAGTAGACTGATGGGGCG
This sequence comes from Squalus acanthias, assembly GCA_030390025.1. Lineage (NCBI taxonomy): Eukaryota > Metazoa > Chordata > Chondrichthyes > Squaliformes > Squalidae > Squalus > Squalus acanthias. The sequence goes on along the minus strand of CM059426.1, from coordinate 143,810,389 downwards.
GTAATTGGCCGGGTTGGATTTGTCCTGTTTTTTGTGGACAGGACATACCTGGGCAGTTTTCCACATTGTCGGTGCTGTAGCTGTACTGGAACAGCTTGGCTAGAGGTGCGGCTAGTTCTGGAGCACAAGTCTTCAGCACGATAGCCGGGATGTTGTCAGGGCCCATAGCCTTTGCTGTATCCAGTGCGCTCAGCCATTTCTTGATATCATGTGGAGTGAATTGAATTGGCTGAAGACTGGCCTCTGTGATGGTGGGGACCTCAGGAGTAGGCCGATATGGATCATCCACTCAGCACTTCCGGCTGAAGATGTTTGCAAATGCTTCAGCCTTGTCTTTTGCACTCACGTGCTGGGCTCCACCATCATTGAGGATGGGGATGTTCATGGAGCCTCCTCCTACTGTTAGTTGTTTAATGGTCCACCACCATTCATGACTGGATGTGGCAGGACTGCAGAGTTTTGATCTGATCCGTTAATTGTGGGATCGCTTAGCCCTGACTATAGCATACTGCTTCCGCTTTTTAGCATGCGTGTAGTCCTGTGTTGCAGCTTCCCCAGGTTGGCACCTCCTTTTTAGTGCTGCTCCTGGTGTGCTCTTCTACACTCCTTATTGAACCAGGGTTGGTCCCCTGGCTTAATGGTAATGGTAGAGTGAGGGATATGAGGTTACAGTTTGTGGTGGAATACAATTCTGCTGCTGCTGATGGCCCACATGGATGCCCAGTTTGCTAGATCTGTTCTGAATCTATCCCATTTAGCATGGTGGTAGTGCCACACAACATGATGGAGGGTGTCCTCAGTCTCTACAATGACTGTGCGGTGGTCACTGCTACCAATACTGTTATGGACAGATGCATCTGCGACAGGTAGATTGGTGAGGACGAGGTCAAGTAGATTTTTCCCTCGTGTTGGTTCTCTCACCACCTGCAGCAGGATTCGGCCAGCTCTGTCAGTAGTAGTGCTACCGAGCCACTCTTGGTGATGGACGTTGACGTTCCCCACCCAGAGTACATTCTGTGCCTTCAGTGCTTCTTCCAAGTGGTGTTCAACATGGAGGAGCACTGATTCATCAGATTGGAGGGTGGAAAATGTAACCCCACTATTTAAAAAAGGAGGGAGAGAGAAAACAGGGAACTACAGGCCGGTTTGCCTAACATCAGTAGTAGGGAAAATGCTGGAGTCTATTATAAAGGATGTGATAACAGGACACTTAGAAAATATCAACGGGATTAGACAAAGTCAACATGGATTTATGAAAGGGAAATCGTGTTTGACAAACCTACTGGAGTTTTTTGAGGATGTAACTGGTAGAATAGATAAGGGAGAACCAGTGGATGTGGTGTATTTGGATTTTCAGAAGGCCTTTGATAAAGTCCCACATAAGAGGTTAGTGTGCACAATTAAAGCACATGGGATTGGGGGTAATATACTGGCATGGATTGAAAATTGGTTAACAGACAGGAAACAGAGAGTAGGAATAAATGGGTCTTTTTTGGGGTGGCAGGCGGTGACTAATGGGGTACCGCAGGGATCAGTGCTTGGGCCCCAGCTATTCACAATATATATCAATGATTTGGATGAGGGAACCAAATATAATATTTCCAAGTTTGCTGACGACACAAAACTAGGTGGGATTGTGAGTTGTGAGGAGGATGCAAAGAGGCTTCAGGGCGATTTAGACAAGTTGACTGAGTGGGCAAATACATGGCAGATGCAGTATAACGTGGATAAATGTGAAGTTATCCACTTCGGTAGGAAAAACAGAAAGGCAGAGTATTATTTAAATGGTGATAGATTGGGAAATGTTGATGTACAAAGGGACCTGGGTGTCCTTGTACACCAGTCACTGAAAGCAAACATACAGTTAGGAAGGCAAATGGTATGTTGGCCTTCATTGCAAGAGGATTTGAGTACAGGAGCAAGGATGTCTTACTACAGTTATACAGGGCCTTGGTGAGACCACACCTGGAGTACTGTGTGCAGTTTTGGTCTCCTTACCTAAGAAAGGATATACTTGCCATAGAGGGAGTGCAGCGAAGGTTCACCAGACTGATTCCTGGGATGGCAGGACTGTTGTATGAGGAGAGATTGGGTCGACCAGGCCTGTATTCACTAGAGTTTAGAAGAATGAGAGGGGATCTCATTGAAACGTATAAAATTCTGACAGGGCTAGACAGACTGGATGCAGGGAGGATGTTTCCCCTGGCTGGGGGGTCTAGAACGAGGGGTCACAGTCTCAGGATACGGGGTAGGACATTTAGGACTGAGATGAGGAAAAATTTCTTCACTCAGAGGGTGGTGAACCTGTGGAATTCTCTACCACAGAAGGCTGTGGAAGCCAAGTCACTGAATATATTTAAGAAGGCGATAGATAGATTTCTAGACACAAAAGGCATCAAGGGGTATGGGGAGAGAGCGGGAATATGGTATTGAGATAGAGGATCAGCCATGATCATATTAAATGGTGGAGCAGGCCCAAAGGCCTACTCCTGCTCCTATTTTTCTATCAGCTGAGGGAGGGTGGTAATCAGCAGGTTTCCTTGCCCATGCTTGACCTGAAGCCATGAGTCTGGAGTCAATGTTGAGGACTCCCAGGGTCACTCCCTCCTGACTGTATACCACTGTGCCACCACCTGCCGGTGGGAGAGGACATACCAAGGATGGTGGTGGGACATTGGCTAAAAGGTATGATTTTGTAAGTATGACACTGTCAGACATATATGCCAGACCAGGTAAGGACAGCAGATTTCCTTCCCTAAAGGATATTAGTGATAGGTTTTCATGTCAATCCAGTAGTTTCATGGTCACCATTACTGATACTAGATTTTTATTCCAGACTTACTTCACGTGGTGGGATTTGAACTCACGTCTTTGGAATATTAATCCAGGCCTCTGGATTACTAGTCCAGTAACATAACCACTACGCTGCTGTTCCCGTTGCATAAACAGTACAGATTTAACTGCTTTATATTGGGGGGGGAGGGTGGGTGGTGGTGGGGGGTGGGGAGGGCAGTTAATGTATGGATTGGAATGTCTGGAGGTCAGTGGAGCCAGGTAGTGTGTAAAAACTTAAAGGAGATCTGGTCAGATATCTGAGAATCGGTGATTGAGAGCTATTAGTTTTTGGAACCACCCATAAGGTCTGCAGAATCTTTTCCATTCCTGTATTTTCCCATATTTTTATAGGCCCTGATTTTGGTCTCTATACCGCCTCGTTTTTCAGCAAGAAGGGGGCGCTAGTGAGGCCAAAATTGCAAGAAACCATTTACTGCTAACTCTCCGCTGAGGCCCGCTCACTGGCTTTTGTTGGGAGCCTCCATTTTGGCCGCCAGCACTCCTGCCAGAAACATGGTGTGACATATTGTCGGAGCAGTCTGGCATCGACCTGAAACGTTTACACTGTTTCTCTCTCCACAGATGCTGCCTGACCTGCTGAATATTTCCAGCATTTTCTGTTTTTATTCCTAACAAAGAAAGCTGGTTTTGCCTCCGCCGAATCTCTTATCAGCTAAGAAACTGTCTGTGCAGTAACTTTTAATTCCCACAGACTAGCTGCACATTGCTAACAGAAACTCACTTAATTAAGCATTTATTAAACAGTTACTATAAAGAAATTAATATAAAAGAATTCAATAGCAGTAGCATCTGATTAACCTTTTTGATGTTGGCTTCACCTCTCGTGTTTTTGGTCCTCTCCCTGTTGTTACTCGCTAGTACAGAGCGTGAGTGAGTTGGTGCATGCCTTGTGAAAGGATGGTACAGATGTGTGAGGCAGCTTCAGTTAGTGTGCATGCTGAGAGAAAGGAGCAGCAACTTGTGAGTGACAGGGTAGACGATTGTGTGCAAGAAAGTGCCTCCAATGTGAAGTGTGAAAGCAGTTAGCAGAACAGTGAAATGCCCTTCAGTTGTAACCAGGTAAAAGCAGAATGCTGTTTGTGCCTGTTCTGAAGGCACTTTCAGGTGTTGAGTGTGTGATTGTAAGCTGAAGGAACAATGGTGCAGTGGTGCATTGATATTGGCGGAGAAGCATGTGCAGTGGGAAAGGGAAGGATTGGAAGTGCTGGAGGTGAAGTGTGCTATTGCAAGGCTTCATTCAGAGAAAAAGACAGATAAAGAAAACATTCTCACCTTTACTGTCCTTGTAAGGTCATTGAATTTTTTGGCACTGCAACCAGGTCCTTGGAATTATGCTGCCAACATTCACATGCTCAGCCATGACTTTCCGTGCCTGTTGACTGAGCTGTCTAGGCAACCACCTGCCATCCGAAGCATAGAGGGCGTCCTTCCTGGCCCTGACCTGCTCCATTAGCACCTCCGCAGCAGCATCACAGAAATGAGGTACCCTGGAAAACATGAAAAATTGTGACTCATAAATACGATCAATGAAAAGGTACCACTGCTTTATGAGGTTCAAGCTCGCTTTAAATATGGGTCAGATATCCCGTCCTCCCAAACTGTGAGCTGTCCATCAGTGTTGGAAATGCCCACTGCCCAGCGCTCACCGCACACCATCCACTATCCACCGCACACCCAACACCACACACCCCACACCGCCCACCGCATACCATCCACCGCACACCCATCACCACACACCCCATACCGCCCACCGCATACCATCCACCGCACACCCCACACCGTCCACCATCCACCGCACACCATCCACCGCACACCCAACACCACCCACCGCACACCCCACACCATCCACCATCCACCATCCACCGCACACCCAACACCACACACCCCACACCGCCCACCGCACACCCCACACCATCCACCATCCACCATCCACCGCACACCCAACACCACACACCCCACACCGCCCACCGCATACCATCCACCGCACACCCAACACCACACACCCCATACCGCCCACCGCATACCATCCACCGCACACCCAATACCATCCACCACCCACCGCACACCCCACACCATCCACCATCCACCATCCACCGCATACCATCCACCGCACACCCAACACCACACACCCCATATCGCCCACCGCACACCATCCACCGCACACCCAACACCATCCACCATCCACTATCCACCGCACACCCAACACCCAACACCCCACACCCCACACCGCCCACCTCATACTGCCCACCGCTCACCGCACACCATCCACCATCCACCATCCACCGCCCACCCAACACCCAACACCCCACACCGCCCACCTCATACTGCCCACCGCTCACCGCTCACCGCACACCATCCACCATCCACCATCCACTGCCCACCCAACACCCAACACCCCACACCGCCCACCTCATACTGCACACCGCTCACCGTCCACCCCACCCTACACCACCCACCGCTCACCGTCCCCCAGACACCCTACACCACCCACCGCTCACCGTCCACCAGACACCCTACACCACCCACCGCTCACCGTCCACCCCACCCTACACCACCCACCGCTCACTGTCCACCAGACACCCTACACCACCCACCGCTCACCGTCCACCCCACACTACACCACCCACCGCTCACCGTCCACCAGACACCCTACACCACCCACCGCTCACCGTCCACCCCACCCTACACCACCCATCGCTCACCATCCACCAGACACCCTACACCACCCATCGCTCACCGTCCACCCCACCCTACACCACCCATCGCTCACCGTCCACCAGACACCCTACACCACCCACCGCTCACCGTCCACCACTCACCGCCCACCCCACACCATCCAATGCCTACTGCCTAACACCCATTTCCCACCACCTATCACTGCCCACCGCACACCGCCCACCCTCCATCTACTCCAACCACCCTTCCCACCACCCCTGCCAGGACCACTGCCATCTGCTTCTTTCTTGCCTGTTGCATGTAAATGGAGGCTGAAGTATGAGACTTAGGACCCGGAGGATTTCCCTTGTGTCCGCCCCATATATAGCCGTTTCCCAGGGCCAGCATATGGAAGATGGAAGGAGGCCCCGAGTTCCCCCAATATAGGGAAATGACATTGTGGCATTCATCTCTCCCTCCCTTTCAGGCCCAGCACTTAACTGCTGAAGGCCTTAGTCTCAGCCAAAGCTATCAGCAGGAGCATTGATGACACCTTCGGGGTGCTGCTGATTCTTAAAAGTCCATTGCCGCCTCTTCTGGTGCTGCAGTGGCATTCGGGCCTAACGCTGATGGGCTCCCTCTCGGCAGCGGGAATCCTGCTGTATGATTCTCTGATGAGCCCAGACCCTAGGAAATGGGTCAGGATGGGGTAGATTCGGAGGGGTGGGACGAATATCCCATTTTATGTTTGGACAATTTAAGGTGGAAATTACTTGCGTCAATGTTATTGTGTGATTAGTTAATACGTTTGTTGCAAATTTCTCTCCACTTCTTAACTGAGGTGTTAACCTATATTTGTTTAGGGTAGGTGACCAGAGGACTACAGATTTAAGGTGACTGGCAAAAGAACCAGAGGCAAGATGAGATGAGATTTTTTCAACGCAGCAAATTGTTATGATCTGGACTGCACTGCCTGAAAGGGTGGTGGAAGTAGATTCAATAATAGCTTTCAAAAGGGAATTAAATAAATACTTGAAGGAGAAAAATTACAGGGCTATGGGGAAAGGGCAAGGGAATGGGACTAATTGGATAGCTCTTTCAAAGAGCCGGCACAGGCATGATGGGCTGAATGGCCTCCTTCTGTGCTTTATCATTCTATGATTCTATGATTTTAAACAGGCAGAATCTTCCATTACCCATTAATTTACACGTTAGTTTCTACCTATGATTCAAATATTCATCAAATATCACAGTGACTGGCAATTACCTTTTATTCTTGTCTGAAGCTGTGAAACTAAAAATAAATGCACTAGGAATGCATAATGTCAGTTTGATTTCCTGAAGATCTATGTAGGCCACTGAACAATCATTCTGAAACTTTTGATGTGAACAATGAAAAGTAGTCATTGTTTGGGGTTCCAGTAAGAGCTCGTGTGATGGTACATGTGGTACAAAAATAACAAACCAAATTACAAGTAGCTGAGGCAGAGTGAAGGCAGATATTCAATTCTCGCTCTGGCACTGGATATTTGTTGCTCCAGGGATCATCTTTCCTTGCTACATTTCACTCCCGCAAAACAATTCACATGGGAGACTCAGCTTGAATTCCTGCTTTATCTGTTCACACTCAATTGAACGTGGATGTCTGTGATCATTAAAGGCTACTGACATTTTCATGGAAGAGATCCAACATTCTTGTATGAATTAATTTTATATTCCCTGCAAGAGACCTGTTCTATGCAAAAGGATGACCTTTCCTTCTTTCCTGAGAGGGTGATATCTCTGCCCACAATCCAGCTCCAGAGCTACATCTGTGAGAGTAAATGAATGTATCAGTCGTGATGTCGGGGTCAGAGCGGGGAGAAGATCATTTACAAGAAACAAGGAACCTCCTGAAATAAAATGTGCACAAGAACACGATTAGGTAAGATAAAACACAAGAGAGAATTGCAATAGCAAAATACTGCGGATGCTGGAAATCTGAAATAACAACAGCAAAAGCTGGAAGCACTCAGCAGGTCAGGCAGCATTGAGGGTCCTCGACCCGAAACGTTGACTCTGTTTCTCTCTCCTCGATGCTGCCTGACCTGATGAGTGTTTCCAGCTTTTTCTGTTGTTATTTGAGAGAATTGCGCCTTACATTGATTCCAGTCGACAGTTATCAGTACTATTTCTAGAAAAGAAACATGTAACGTAAAAGTGAAGATCATTAAGTCATGAGATGTAGGGCCACATTTTCCTCTTTCCATTAAATGTAACAACAAAAGTAGATGTGTGTAAATAGATTTGCGCAACCAGCAGAAAGTAATAATCCTTCCCCCCGACCCCCCATTCTTACCACCACTGAAGATGCTGCCATTCCAAAATATGTTTCTGAAAGTTAGCCCATTAAAAAAGACAAAAGATTTTCTTGTTAAAGACTGCTAAGTCTTTTATTAAAAGACGATCAGGAGAAAAGCATGCAGTTCTGTGTGGGAAGAGGAGAAAAGATTTAAAAAAAATATTACTTACAATCAGACCCTGTGAGTTAGTTGCACAAAGAAAGAACAAGCTTTCTAGGTTTCAGCAGAGCACTGATTGAGTCAGTGGTGGATTGATATGAGTGGGTGGGGGTGGGGGCTGAAGGCAAATGCATCTCCCTTATTAATCCAACTCTCGCTGGCAGCCTCTTCCTGACCTGGCCCAACTCAACCTGAATCTCACTGAATCTGAAGTGCATCAGGTATGTAATTATCAGCACAATTGGCACTCCACTGTGTCTACTGCAATTGTATAGTTGAACAATTAAACGTAGTCTCTTCAAATATTACAACTTCCCACTTGAATATGTTTGTGTTGGAAATAGGAGTTCTTCAAAATCTTATAAAACTATTACTTCTTCAAAATGACTGAATGATTACACCACAGAAGAAAACTTTGCCTGGAATTTCCTGCTATAACTTTGGCGGGAGATTGAGAGAACCCATGAAATTTTCCCTCTTTATCTTCAGCCAACTCAGCATAGGAAGACTTATAGGATTACAAAGGATTACATTGGATATACAGCACAGAAACAGGCCATTCGGCCCAACCAGTCTATGCCGGTGTTTATGCTCCACTCGAGCCTCCTCCCGTCTTTCCTCATTTAACCCTATCAGCATAACCCTCTATTCCCTTCTCCCCCATATGCTTATCCAACCGCCCCTTAAATGCATCTACACTATTCGCTTCAACCACTCCCTGTGGTAGCGAGTTCCACATTCTCACCACTCTCTGGATAAAGAAGTTTCTTCTGAATTGCCTATTTGATTTCTTGGTGATTATCTTATATTGATGGCCTCTAGTTTTGCTATTCCCCACAAGTGGAAACATTCTCTGTATCTACTCTGTCAAAACCTTTCATGATTTTAAAGACCTTTATTATTTCAAGAGAAAAGAGACCCAGCCTGTTCATCCTTTCCTGATAGGTGCACTCTCGCATTTCTGGTATCATCCTTGTAAATCTTCTCTGCACCCTCTCCAGTGCTTCTATATCCTTTTTATAATATGGCGACCAGAATTGCACACCAGAATTACAACTTGGACAATGACAATACACAGACTATAATAATGACACTAAACCTTATTGACTTTTCACCATTGTAGTTTTTTTCTGCACCAGCTCAGTGCAGTACATTTGCTTAATATTGACCAAAATCATAAAAAAACAGATTATCTAGTCAATTATTTCATTGCTATTTGTGGGACCTTGCTGTGTGTTTGCTTACACAACAACAGTGATTACATTTGAAAAGTACTTCATTGGCTGTGAAGCGCTTTGGACATCCTGAAAGGCGCCATATAAATGTAAGTTCTTTCTTTCTTCACTGTAAAAACATTCTGAATGTATAAATAGGGTAATGTTCCGACCTCCTGCTACCAGTGGAGTGCATTGTTTACTGGGAAGCTTATCGGAAATGTGTGTGCACAACTTTCTGATTATTTAAAATTACTTTGGAATATTATCCTTAAAATGTCTATGACAAAATTCTGCAAAATATACTGAATAAAGAGGATAAATTATCTGCCATTACCTTGGAGGGCGAGCCATGGAAACTATGGAAAAATGGTGCAAACTGTGCCAATGGTGCTTCATTTACTTTAAAATGAAAGATTGATAAACTACAGGATATATTTAAACTGACATAATATTATTTCATGAAGAAGCACGAATAGTGTTTCAGTGCATCTGACGTGAGTTTACAATCAGTTTTTCTAAGGTGTTGTAAATAATCCCTTGTGATTAATATACTTCTATATATAACTTATTGAAATGCCCTACTCCTAAATGCTCCCTTAGCTGATGTAGTAGCAGTAGGGGTTGACTGATGAACCAGCTGGCAAGCTGCCTGTGATACAGAAGGCCTGGTGCCTACACCTGTGACTCTGAAATACACTGTCAGGAATTCCCTGTGCTGTAACCACTGGGGGCTCACTGATTTTGGCGGTAGAGTCCACAGCCACTGGTGTAGAGCTAGGTCGTGACCCAGAATTGCGACTGACATTGTTGTACTCAAACTACTGAATTTGATAGCTTTAGCAATACCTATTATCTAGGAGGAACAGCTGCATGAGTGACTTATGAGAGAAGGTGAGCTTAAAAGTCTAAAAATAAACGTCACAAATGCTTCCTGATTTCATTCCTGAATGACTTACCTCTAATTTTAAGATTGTGAGCTTTTGTTCTGGATTCCCCTGCCAGAGGTTTCTCTGTATCGACCCTATCGAATCTCTTAATCATTTTAACTACCTCAATTAGTTCACCCCTCAACCTTCTAAACACAAGGGAATACAAACCAAGTTTATGCAACCTGTCTTCATAATTTAACCCTTTAAGCCTTGTTATCGTTCCAGTGAATCTGCACTGTACTTCTTCCAAGGTCAATATATCTTTGCTGAGGTTTGGTGCCCAAAACTGAATGCAATACTTCAGATAGGGTCTGACTAAGGCTCTACACAATTGAAGCATCACTTTCTCACTTTTAAATTCCAACCCCCTTGAAAAAAGGAGAAAATGTCATTAGCCTTTTTGATTGCTTGTTGTATCAGTGATTTGTATATATGGGGGTAAAAATTGGGTAGCGCCCGGCGCTACCTTCGCCGGGTGCTAATTTTAGCGCCCCAAAAAAGTTAGCGACCCCGCGGCCGATTTTCCCAGGTAGTGCCCCCAGTGGGAGGAGGGGCGTGACTGGAAGCGCCCCGCGTCCCTCTTGGGGCGCTGCAAGCCAATATCGCGGCACTACAGGGGAGATGCCTGACGCAGCATGTCCCGGCACCCAACTGGGAAACCAGGGATCGGGAGTGCCGGCAAACGGGCCTGACGCTCAAGAGGAGTGCCGGGCTCACGGAGAGCAGCTGGCACCCCACGGATGGGGGGGGCTTCACAGGGGCTGGGGACAGCAACTGGGGCAGGTGCTGGCAGGTGGCCAGCAACAAAAATGGTCGCCCGCCACCTCCACTTTAACTAGCGCCGCCCCGGCCGCAGGTAAGCCCCCCTGACCCCGGTGGACATAGCGTCCAGCGGTAAGTCGGGGGGCGCCACCCAATATTACAGCCGGGGCGCGAGCGGGGCACTGCACACGGCGATGATGTCATCGCCGGCAGCGCAGCGCCACTGCTAACCTCCCACTGAATTTCGCGGGAGGCGTTAGCGGCGCCGCGCCCAGGCGCTAGCTGATTGTGCCCTGTTAGCGCCCTCTAACGGGAGGCACAAATCAACCGAATTTAGCCCCCCATGGACTCTTCCACAGCTCCTAGCAACTCATCATGCAATCAGTATCTCTCATCAAGTCTTTAACAGGAAATATAATTTGCATTATTTTGTCTAAAATATTTTTTTAGTGTTCCCTATTTTGCACCAGTTCTTTTTGGATGTATTTTTGAGGAAACAATAATACAGAGCTATTACACCCAGTTTACTCTGGTTTTGTGCTGCCATGCTGTTTCTTTTGGCTTCAGCAATTGCACAGTCACTGAGCCAGATGTTTCTATTTAAATTAGATTAAAATAGTCTGTGATGACATCATCAGCATCTGCTGCTAGCATTCTTCTGCATACACCGGGAGCAGGTTATGTGCATGTCAGGTGCAGATTTCTCCTATAACAGTAGAGGCAAAAGCGAAAGAGACATTGCATTCCTGAGGCCACATTTGAAGTTGATTTTGACAGCAGTGTTACTGAGTTCAAGTGCTGTATTAATGAAATTAGACTTTTTGAAACCTTTTGCTTTGTATTCTGGGAGTGCTGATCAGCTCTGTCCATAGCACCAGAATGGGTGTGCCATTATATTTGGTCCATGGAGAGGAAGATGATGAAGACATGTGGGAAGCTTGTCTTTATGATAGGGAATCCAGACACAATAGGCAGAGGAGGGCACCTTTCCATACCTATCTTGCTGACTGCATTTCCCATTCGTGCAGGAGTTTGTTGGAGCTTGCCCAGGAGTAGTGAGGCTAAGGTTCATCACAGAAGTTGTGCTGGAGATATATGACATTCTACAAGCTGATTTGGAGCCACGGTGCAGGACTGGCCTGGCATTGCTTATCAAGGTGAAGATGACCACTGCCTTGAATTGCTTTGTCTTGGAAATAGCGGGTATTCAAGGGAGCCATTTTTTCCTCATCATATTCCTGGCCCTGTGTTTCCAAAGCATGTTCCTCGAATGGGGTCAGGCCAACTATAGTGCTTACCTCCCCCATGTATGAAGATGCATTCCACGGGGATGGTGAGGACAGAAAGATGCAGGCAGAGGTCAGAGAAGGAGTTGTGTGAAGAAAGACATGAGTGAGGGAAAGGAAGGTAGTGGCAAGTTCATGGTGCAGCTTCAGGGGCAGTCATGGATAGGTGACGAGAAAGAGAAGGGAAGGATGAGAAAGAGGACTGAGATGTTATTAGTAGCAGTTGGTGCACAGCAGAAAGAAGAAGTAAAGTGTTGCCCGCCTACCTTGCTGCTCCTGTTGAGGTAATGGAATTTCTTCCAGCACTGACTCCAAGTCCTCTGCACATAAGGAATACTTGTATACAACTGAGATACAGCATTGCTAATGGAGGCTTTTAAAAAAATTTAAAGGCCCACCACGAACAGTGCAGTCCATCAAAGAGCACTTCACACAGAATCTATCAGAGGCATTCTTCTTGCCAGGCTCTGCATACTATTGTCTTTGTGTGTCTGTGGCCATGCTTGGAGAGCCTCCCTACAACTCTCTACAGCATCCAAGATCATCTCTACTGCTTCCCCATCAAACCAGGGTACCTTGCTTCTTCCAGCAGTGCTTCCAAACATTGAAAAAACTGGCAGATTCCCCTGTGAGACACCACAAAGGCTAGAGCAGGTTTTGGGAAAGCCCATGCAGCTTAGAACAGATGGTAATCAATCCCAGTGATGGCCAGAAGATTTTTTTTTAATCTCCTCCCCTTCTCAGTTTATTTTGGGCCTCCGGCATTCCCTTTTGGGGTTGCAGGGTGCCACTCTGACTTCCGTCTCTTAAACAGGGCTGCTACCTCTTTGCATCAAGTATTCCGTGACATTTGGGACAGAATCACAGGCAAGGAACGGCAATAATTGGAATTCCTGACCCATTGTACTTCTGTCCCCCTGGGAAAGGTCTGTGGATTTTCCTACCTCAAGGCATGCTAGTGAGTTTATTTCCTCTGAAGCTGTGCCAGCTTTCTAATGTAACTTGGGTGAAAGGAGTAGAAAATTGACCGGTGTCAGATCCCCTCCTATTCTTCCAGCGTCACTTCTGCTGGATGGTAGAAACACCTGCCCAGAAAGGGGTGGGTGTAACTTAGTAAGGCAGAAACTACAGAGTGACATTATATGTCACATGGTCCATCATTATCAGCATAGGAACGTTGCACGTAAGGAATACTTATATACAACTGAGATACAGCATTGCTAATGGAGTCTTTTGAAAAAATTTTAAGGCCCACCATGAACAGTGCAGTCCATCAAAGAGCACTTCACACAGAATCTATCAGAGGCCAAACATGTTCCCTGGCCTGGAGGAGGACGGCCCCATTACATTGCTGCAGACACTAGAGTCCTGCCACAGTAGGGATTGTCTTTCTTCTGCTGGTCTCCCAATGCAGGTGGAAACCCTGCCAAAAAAATGCAATTAAACTGACCTCTGAACATTCACCAGGGTCGCTGGCACATCTATCGGACAGGCATAAGCCCAATTTTACCTCACTTACGGGAGTATAGACATCATAGAGAAAAATTTAGACTGTAATGTTAAACTAGTGGGTGTTGATCAGAATTAAACATGGATTTTTTCCCCCTATTTTATTGGCCAAAAATGTATGGGCCACAATCCAGACAGTTATGCCAGAATTGCATCTACCAATGCTCTCCACCTTCGGCCCTGCTGCTGTTTGCAGGGTCAGCAGGGAGATATCTCATTCTTATGATGGGGCGGGTGCATCTCTGACACCTATCTGCCCCATGCTGTCAGAAATTCAGGCATCTGCCAAACTATCTGAAAAGGAGGTATCTCCAGACAGCTTCCACCCACCCCCCCCCCCCACCCCACCCCCACCCCCACACCACCAGATTCCTCATTCTGTCCTGACTTAAAAAGGCGGCCAAAACTGTCCTGGTCTGGACTCCTTCCACTGTAAATATCAGGGCCGGTGTATCCAAGTTCCAGTCTTTTCCTGAGCTGTTCTGCAGGCCCCTCGTCGAGTTATGGTGCGAGTCAAGTGGAAATGCTGAGGAAATTCGCCTCTTCTACAAATTGAGATAATAAAAATAAAGACAGACTTGCATTATGTTTTTGGAGGTAAGATGTGTTTTATTTTGAACAAATATTAATATAATTTTGAAATCACTTACTTTATGGGGTAAATTTCTATAGCCGCTGAGGTCAGGTAGCTGAGTGAGAAAAGCCCCATGGAAATTATATTTTGACATTAACAAGCCTAAGAAAATATTGGGCTGGATTTTGCTATAAGAATAATGGTGAGGCTAACAGCGTTCACCGTTAATTACGTGGAAATTGGACAGCAACTTCTGTCGACAGCTCATGTGCTGTTGATCACTGAATTCTGAAAGTTGCTGTCCGAGATGCAATGTTCCTCCAAAAACTTCCCGAAAATGACATCTCGCCGCCTGGCTCCCCATTCAATACATTGAACAGAGTGAAGCTGCTGTACTTACTTCATTGGTATGGACTAAATTCACCAGAAAAAGTTAGGGCTTGTCCATTCCAGTCTAAGTACCCTTTTAACTGTGTGGTATGTCTTAATTACTACCAAACAACCTCTCTGACACTGAAAATTAACTTTTACAACTGTGGAGTCTCATTCCTTCAGATTTTAATTATTGTTGGAGATTTTTTAAAAAATTATATTTTCACTATTCTGACGCTTTCTGGTTCAGACTAAGTACTGCTCAGTAACGATTCTTCAATCTGATTGGTTAAGGAGATACACAGTTGCTTGCCCTGTTCACATAGGTCCCAGATCCTCTGTGGAAGGCACTGTGCTTTTTGGCTCTCTAATTTACAATAAGTTCCAGTGCAAAACCCCATAGAAAGTCTGTGGGAAAGTGTAACGAACGGCGATCACTTGCCGCTGACCGCAAATCCAGCCCATTGCTTTACCTAAAAATTGCAGCAAAATATCCAACTGAAATTATAGTGTGTTTTCAACATGTTACAAAAGTATTATACTCCAACATTAATAATATGTGGTCTACCTCCGCCTCACTGAACACAGCTATTTTGTCTTCATTGATGTCACATTCATGGTATTTGGGTCATTCAGATAAGGGGACCCAGAAATGCTGCTGCAATTTCATCTGAGCTGGAGGACTTCTAATTCATCTGTTATCTAGTACCTTCTAAGTTACTTTGACAGAAGCCAGACGCAGGTCATCTGCCTGTCCTATCGGTTGGGAAATAACATGTAGCACGTTGTCAGCTACTTCGTAGTAATGCTGAATTATCTCTCAGCTCTCTTGGGCAAAGTCACAGGTTGACAAAATCAGGTCTGTCATTTTATATTTCTGTTATCTTACATTTTTCTCTTTTCTGTTCTCTTTCATTTCCGTATATCTTTATTGCTATTTTGGAGATGGTGGACCTATTCAAGATAGCTTGTTGAGATTAACTTGAAGTATTTTTGCTTTCATTTTATGGTACATCGACCTTTGACCTGGGCGACTACCCCAATTTTGGTACTGATCTCCTGCCAAATTTTGTTGTGTTATTTTGACCAACTTTAAGTGTGGATCAACACACAGCTTGTTGGTGTCCTGGCCAATATTTATCCCTCACCCAACATCATTAAAGCAAATTATTTGTTTATTATCACATTGCTGTTTCTGGAACCTTGCTGTATACAATTTGGCTGCTACATTACAACAGTGACTATGCTTCAAAAGTACTTCATGTTGTAAGATTCTCAAAATTCACAGATCCCCCTAACTCTAAGAAAAAACCCTAAGGAAAAAGACTTTGGACTCTTTTCTAGCTATTACAGGGTGGTGAAGTGCATTGGGTCTAACCGAAGAACTTTTTGAGCAAAAACCAAGATTTGGTACTTTTAAAACATGTCTGGGCCTGTAAGGAAGAAAAAAAGGCTGTGAAGGAAGGTGGGTTCAACCTCTGTAAAAACAGTTTGGGTATTGGAGCTAATGGGAACTGTCTGGGGAACCGCATGACCTCGCTGGTGGAGAAGACAACACAGCTAGTAGGGGAGACCCCACAGGCTTTCGCAGACCGACTGTGGCCTGTGTACAGGAGTGCCTGTAATGGAGTTCTCGACTGGGTTCACCTGAATCAGGACGAGCTGGCCCACTGTCTCCGAAGCCTAGTGGCAAACAGCTTGCCACAGATCAGGGCCAAGGCTGAGCTGTGGTTTGACCCGAAAGACCCCCGGGTCACCGAGGAGACAGTGGTCAGACAACTGACCCTGGCTTACCAGAACGGTAGAGGGACAGAAGAGCACCCACCTAAGGGAAAGGTACACAAAATAAGGCCTAGTAAAAAGAAAGAGTGGCACCAGGAAGGGGGTAACTCTTCCGACGCGAAGCGTAACTGCTTCGGGTGCAGGAAGAGTGGGCATTGGAGAAAAGACTGTAGGAATCCGTGGAAGGATAATATAGGGAAGAACTCCCCAGCTCCTGCCCCAAGCACCGAAGCACCGACCTCTTCCCCCACGCTAGACTCGGTCATGGCCGTGATCCGAGCTCTAGTCAACGGTCCGGGGAAAGTAGCCACCGCCACTGGTGCTTTAACCCCATCTGCCCCCCCCAACGCAGACTTATGACTAGAGCCAGTGCAGCCTGTCTACCTGTGTCCCCTGGAGTACGACGCATGGAAGAGACCACTCGTTAGGATGGAGGTGGAGAAGGTGAAAGGGACTTATCTGTTGGATACTGGAACTTCCAGCACCATAGTCTATTCAGCCAACCCCGCCGCCTCACCTCTGTCTAACGGGGTCCCGTACAGCTTAGTGGGGTTTACAGGTAACGAGCAGGCTGGCTCGTTCTCCATCCCGCTGTCCATTCATTTAGGAGCACTCCACACCAAGTGGACCTGTGTCCTGATGAAATGGGAACGGGAAGGGACGGGGATCCTGGGGGCCGACTTTATCACAGGCCATAGGATTCTAGTGGATCTTAGGAACCACTGTCTGTGGGGAGCATGTACTGGAAGAGAAAGTGAAGTGGCAGTCATCCCAGGGAAACAGGGCAAGGGGACCTTGTGCACCCTAAAACCAAAGGAAGGTTACGACCTCGAACAAATGGTCAGTAATACTCCAATGGCATACCAGGCATTTGTGCGAGCACATCTCGCAGCATTTGCCACTCATAAGCACGATTGTGGGAGGGTAAACGGGGTTGAGGTTAGTGTCAGCTGGGACCCCATGACCCGACCACAGAAGCAGTACAATTTCCCCAGGGAGACGGAAGCAGACATGTAAAAGGCAATGGCTTCTTTGGTAACACAGGGGGTATTGAGACTGACAGCCACCCACGTAAACTCCCCACTGTGGCCGGTTAGAAAACCGGACAACACCTGGATGGCCACAGTGGACTATCGGGTACTCAACCGTAACATCCCCGCCTGTGCACCCACGGTGGCAGCCGTCGCCGACCTCATCGGAAGTATCCCAGCATCTGCGACCACTTTCGCAGTGCTGGACATTTCCAACGGGTTTTGGTCCATCCCTTTACAAAGAGAGGACCAGTACAAGTTCGCCTTCACTTTTAAAGGCCAACAGTGCACCTGGAACTGCCTACCTCAGGGCTTCCGCAACAGCCCGAGCATTTTTCACCAATGCGGAGAAGGGCTATTCCAACTATGAGAGGCACCTCCTCACCACTCACTGGGCTGTGAAAAGATCATTGATCTTCACAGGCACCTCTCCCATCACCCTGCTCACCCATCACACGCCCACCCAGATGCTCCAAGATGGGAGAATCAAAGACGGGACAGTGAGCAGTGCCCGTATTGCTCGCCGGACCCTGTTTCTCTCCCAGATGGACCTAAGGGTGAAAGGTCTCTGTGAGCCGACGCTCGCAGCCAACATGATCTACCCAGGGACAGCCCACGGGTGTTCCATTGAAGGGGTATGGGAAGTCAACATAGGTTTTCGGGCCAGGATACACCCCACAGGCCGCAAAATCTATGTGGACGGTTCGAGCACAGTATCTGCTGGCAAGCGACTCACCGGGTGTGGAGTTTATGACCAGGAGGCAGGCATTGCCCTGGCAATCAAACTCCCCAGCACCATGAGCGCCCAGCAGGCTGAACTGTCTGCGGTAGTGTACGTGATTACACACCCCGAGAAGTTCCCTACCCCATACACGATTTGCTCGGACAGCATGTTCACATGCAATTCATGTACAGAGTACCTGGCCATTTGGTCCCATCGCGGATATACCTCCGCTGATGGGAGACCCCTCACCATAATGCCCCTGTTGGAGAAAATCATGGCGGCTGTGGGGGAGGAAGGGAAGGTCTATATCCATAAGGTCAAGGCCCACTCAAAGACAAAGCCCAGGTGGGAGAGTAACTGTAAGGCAGACGAGCTGGCCAAACAGGGGGCCAGGGAAGGGGTATTCTGGGATCCGTACCAAACGGGTCCGGTAGCTGCAATCCGGAGCAAGGGAGGCACCCAGGGGGTAGCCTTGGCCCCGGACTTAAAGCAGGCCCAAGCCCAGGATACCATCCTCAAGGCCGTCCTGAACGCCCTTGAAAAAGGAGAAAAGATAGAGGGCCCGTACAGCACAGCAGCCATCACAGTTAAGGAAGGCATGCTATTCAGGGGAGAGCAGTGGGTGATGCCACAGCAGCACCGAAGGGAATTCCTCCAACTGGCCCATGAGGGTCCAGGAGCGGGGCATCCCGGACCTGAGACCACCTGGCAATGGGTGGAACAGACAGGATGGTGGCCATGACTCAGGGAAGAGGTCCACGAGTTTTGTGCCGGCTGTTTGGTGTGTGCTGCTAACAACCCAGAACCCCAGAAAAGGAAGGTATTTATGGGACACATCAGGTGGGTAGAGGGACCATGGCAGTCGATCCAGGTCGATTACATTGGGCCCCTACCCACCGCCCAGGGAGGCTTTAAGTACTGCCTAGTCCTGGTGGATGTGTTCTCAAAGTGGGTGGAAGCATTCCCATGCCGTACTGCTACCACATTGGGTACAGCTAGGATCCTGGTCAGGGAAGTGTTCTCACGATGGGGACTACCGCAGTATGTGGAGTCCGACCAGGGGAGTCATTTTACCGGGCAGGTCATGTAAGAGACCCTCAGGGTACTCGGCATTGAAGGGACATGGCACGTCGCCCACAACCCGCAGTCATCAGCTCCTGTGGAGAGGTTAAACCGTACCATTAAGGAAAGGCTGGGGAAGGAAACGGGAGACTCACCCAAAAGGTGGGTAGAAGTCTTACTGTTGTTCCTAATGGGGTTCCGAGCCAACCAGTTAAAAAGCACGGGATATTCCCACACTAGCTCATGACTGGCAGGATTATGCAGACCCCCCACCCATGTGCTAGCCCCGGTGCTCACGGAGGGTCAGCTCAGAGAGGTGAACCGGGACAGCTTCATCAGGAATCTGTTTGAACACCTTAAACAGGTTCACTGGCAGGCTGCTAGCAACATGGGAAAACAGCATCGGAGTAACCGACTGCTGCTAAAACCCCGCAAGCACCACAAGTGGGAGGTAGGGGATCAGGTCATGGTTAGAAATTTTGCCCGGGTAGGGAGTTTTGAACCACTGTACATGGGGCTGTACAGCATTGTCGACAAGGCAAGCCCCATGGTCTATGCCATAAAGATGCCCCGCCGCACAAAGTGGTTCCACATTAACCAGTGTAAGCTGTTTAAACCCAAAGGGGAACAGCTAGCAAGGGTGAACCGCCCTAAAGTTAGAGATCCTCAGCAAGCAGCTGTGACAGACTCACAGACCGCACCGGTAGGGGCAGTGTTGTAAGGTTTCCAAAATTTACAGATCCCCAAAACCTAAGGAAAAAGGACTTTGGAACTACCTCAGAGTGATAATATAGTATTTGGGCCTAACCTAAGAGATTGTAAGACCAAAAACCAAGTTTTGGCATTTTAAAACTATGTCTGGGCCTGTAAAGGAACAAGAGGTGGGTTCAACCTCTGTAAAAGCAGTTTTGGGTATTGCAGTTAATTGCAATGTCTGGGGAACCGGGATGACCTCACTCAAAACCCCAGCAAGCATTAACATTTTGACAATAGACCCTAGGAGAAGACAGTCCCACCCAAAACAACAGGTCCCATCAAACCGATTACAGGGCCCATCAGGAAACATGCACAATACAGAGCACCCAGGACTAGGCTATAGATCAGCCTAGGAACCCAAAACACAAAACCAATCACCAGCAATCAGCCAAGGAGATCGACAGGATGCAAACCATCCCAAAAACCCATTTGACACTTACAGAGCAGTTACTGGTAGCAGGCCCGCCAAATTCAGACAATGAACTGAACAGATTTGGCAGGTAGATAAGGCCATATTCAATGGGTGAGATTGAAGGCCTGTTAAAACCCAGTTGACGTGCTAGTAAATTGTTACCGATTTACGAGCCCGCCAAAACTAGACAATGAACCGAGTAGATTTGGCGGGTAGATAAGGCCACTTCAATTCTGTATAATTGAAGGACACCAAGCACACACCAGAGAGGAAGAGAGAGAGACAGCACAGTTCAAAGTCGTTGGGTCGAGCAGTCAGTCGCAACCGGTGGTTATCAGAAGAAGAAGAGACCAAGAAGAAGAAGGCCTGAGCTGGAAGCGAGTCGGCATCGCTCACCACTCAGACACACCTGAGTCCAGCTTGTGAAGACACCACCTCGACAGACCTCCAACAACGGCCCCAACACAGTCATCCGGAGCAACAAGCAGCAACAAGTCACCGACGGCTCCACGAGGTCGACCGACATACAAAACAAGGCCTAAAGCCATCGCGGAAACCAAAGGTCTCATGAAACCAACAACCGCGCATTACCCCCAACTGACCGGTTAATAGCGGGCCACCGCGACCAACAAAGACCAACTCCAGGGAAGAAAACCCAAAGAATCGCAAAGTTTCCACACTACAAACTACTCCTGACTTACCCCTGGGTAAGATTTTCCCTAAAGATTCTAAGCCCTACTGCTGAACTAAAGAAATTGGGTACTCACCAGATAAATCCATAACGACATCCTACCGCATCAGCAGACTAGTGAAGACTGACCAGAGACCCAGGTGAAGTCCTCTACCGCGTACGGGGTATGGCAGACACTAACCGCCATAAACAGCGAACCCCAAAACCGCGATTTAGCCCAACTGTCAAAGGATTGGTGAGCACTATCCCCGGTCCTTCAAAACCTAACTTAGCTAGTAAAGTGGGGTTGGGATGGGTGAAGTATTGTTCTACTGTCATTTCCCTCGCTTGTACCGAAATGTTCCCCACCTTTAGAGTGATAAGAGTGTTATTATTTGTGTCTTACCTTTTAATAAAGATTGAAGTTCTTTCATCAAACTCAGTTGTCTGCTGCACATTTTGTATCACAACCCCCAAATATGTCCAAGGTCTAGAACCAAGGGAGTGGGAACGATTCCAACCGCTCAGAAGTCAGAGGTAAAGCGGACACAAACCACCACCCCCTACAGAATGGCGACCGCGGCAGGACCTTGACAAAAGGGATGTGATGCAGTGGACACTGTTTTTGAAGAGAGAGCCAAGATGGATGAAAGGATTTCCTCCTATGTGTTCGAAAAGGTGAACATAACTAAGAAGTGGGTACTCAGTCTGCTACGTGCTGAACGTCCAATAGACGCTGCATTTAAGTGGATTGAGAGCAAAGACCACAGGAAATCTGTGGAAAAGGCCATCTGGTTGATCTGTTCCCAGAAACAGATACAACTATTGGACAAACATGTAGAGACATTCAAAGCAGAACTGCAGAAGTCTGCTCAGCTGTCTCAAGCAAGGGCCCTAGCAGGGGAAACATTACTCAGTGAACTAACAGCCCGAGATCAGGAAAGGAGGCAGTTAGTGGAAATGCACAGGAACAGTCAAGAGTATTTTCAGTGTCATGTCACCGAAGCAAAAACCAGTGAACTAGTGTTGAGGGAATAAAACACCTGCCTTGCCAGGCAAGTAAAGGAACTAGAAGAGAGGTTAAGAGATGTCCAGGCAGCTTACAAGGTAGCAAGCACAAGGGGGTATGAAGCGGGAGAGCACGGCCCCTGCCAGAAACAAATAGAAAGTTTGAACCTTGCTCTGTCCAGAGCCAAAGGCATGGTATGCCTGTGAAGCCCGGGTACGGCCCGAGTGGACCTTGAAGTGCAGGGGAAAACTGTTCGAATGCCACCTGTGGCGCCGGGGAACGACCCGGTTGGGCAGCAGGAGGGAAGGGCGATTTGTGAGGCTGGCAGGGAGTGCACACCACCACCTGTGGCGTCGAGTTTTAACTCGGTTTGGCAGCAGGGAGAGGTGGGCGAACCAATGCAGGAAAGGTCGGAGCGGGGGCCGATGTGCCCGGTCCGGCAGCAAAAGTTTGGCCCACCCGGTGGTGGTGGGGGTCAAGGACCCCTTGAAAGCCAATTCGTGGCGCCCCACGGTACCCAACAGCTTAGGGCTATGATAAGCCACCTGGGAAAACTCACCCAAAAAGGGGACCTCTCAGTCCGCTTCATGGAAGTGGAAGAGGCAGCAGGTATCAATGACTGTGATGATGCCGAGATGGCCAAATGCTCCTGTTCTCACTGGACAGCAAAATCTACCAGTCCCTCTCCGCAGAGAGGAAAAGAGGGCAGGGTGGATATGCTGCTATCAGAGAGGGAGTTCTGGAGGCCATGGGTATGAACAATGGTAGTCCTTTCTCCAGGGTGGAGAAGACTACACAGCTAGTAGGGGAGACCCCACAGGCTTTCGCAGACTGACTGTGGCCTGTGTACAGGAGTGCTTGTAATGGGGTTCTCGACAGGGCTCACCTGACTCAGGATGAGCTGGCCCACTGGCTCCAAAGTCTGGTGGCAAACAGCTTGCCACGGATCAGAGCCAAGACTGAGCTATGGTTTGACCCAAGGGACCCCCGGGGCACCGAAGAGACAGTGGTCAGACAACTGACCCTGGCTTACCGGAACGGTAGGGGGGCAGAAGAGCATCCTCCCAAGGGGAAGGTGCATGAGATAAAACCCAGCCAGGGTAAGAAACAGTGGCACCAGGAAGGGGGTAACCCTTCCGACACGAAGCGTAACTGTTTCGGGTGCGGGAAGAGTGGGCATTGGAGGAAAGACTGTAGGAATCCATGGAAGGATAACCTAGGAAAGAATTCTCCAGCCCCTGCCCCAAAAGTAGAAACCCCAACCTCTCCCCACACGTTAGACTCAGTTGTAGAAGCGATTCGAGCCTTGTTAACTGGCCCAGGAAAGGTAGCCACAGCCACTGGGACAGTGACCCCATCTGCCCCACCAAACACAGACTTATGACTAGAGCCAGCGCAGCCTGTCTACCTGTGTCCCCTGGAGTGTGACACTTGGAAGAGGCCACTTGTTAGGATGGAGGTGGAAAAGGTGAAAGGGACTTATCTGATGGATACTGGAGCTTCCAGCACCATAGTCTATTCAGAGAATCCCACAGCCTCACCTCTGTCTAACAGGGTCCCGTACAGTTTAGTAGGATTCACAGGTAACGAGCAGGCTGGCTCGTTCTCCATCCCGCTGTCCATTCATTTAGGAACACTCCACACCAAGTGGACCTGTGTCCTGATGAAATGGGAGAAAGAGGGGACGGGGATCCTGGGGGCCGACTTTATCACAGGCCACAGGATTTTAGTGGATACATAGATACATAGATACATAGAAGATAGGAGCAGGAGTAGGCCATCCGGCCCTTCGAGCCTGCTCCGCCATTTAATGAGATCATGGCTGATCCTCCAATTCAGTATCCCGTCCCCGCCTTCTCTCCGTAACCCTTAACCCCTTTTGCCTGTAGAAATATATCTAATTCCCTCTTAAATATATTTAATGAGCTGGCGTACACTGCCCTCTGTGGCAATGAGTTCCACAGGTTCACCACTCTCTGAGTGAAGAAATTCCCCCTCATTTCTGTCCTAAATAGTTTAGCCCTTATCCTTAAATTATGTCCTCTAGTTCTGTTCTCACCCGCCAAGGGAAACATTCCTTCTGCATCTAGTCTGTCTAGACCTGTCAGAATTTTATACACTTCTATGAGGTCCCCTCTCAATCTTCTAAACTCCAGTGTGTACATCCCTAAACTACATAGTCTCTCCTCATAGGTCAATCCCGCCATTCCTGGTATCAGCCTGGTGAATCGCCGCTGCACCCCCTCCATGGCAAGAACATCTTTCCTCAGATGAGGCGACCAAAACTGTACACAGTACTCGAGGTGTGGTCTCACCAGTGCCCTGTACAGCTGCAGCAAGGTATCCCTGTTCCTGTATTCCAACCCTTTTGCTATGAAGGCCAGCATACCGTTTGCCTTCTTGACCGCCTGTTGCACCTGCATGCTCGCCTTCAGTGACTGGTGTACAAGAACACCCAGGTCTCTCTGTACTTCCCCCTCTCCCAATTTATTGCCATTTAAATAATAATTTGCCCTCCCGTTCCTGCACCCAAGGTGGATAACTTCGCACTTGTCCACATTATAGTGCATCTGCCATTTATCCGCCCAATCACCCAGTCTGTCCAAATCGCTCTGGAGCTTCCTGGTCTCCTCCTCTGAGCCCACCCCCCCTCCTAGTTTAGTGTCGTCTGCAAATTTGGAAATGCTGCATCCGACTCCCTGATCCAGGTCATTAATGTAAATTGTGAACAGCTGGGGACCCAGGACAGATCCCTGTGGTACCCCACTTGTTACTGCCTGCCATTCAGAAAATGAGCCGTTTATTCCAACTCTCTGTTTTCTATCTGACAGCCAGTTCTCTATCCACGTCAATACTTTCCCCTTTATCCCATGAGCTTCAATTTTCCATGCTAATCTTTTATGTGGGACCTTATCGAAGGCCTTTTGGAAGTCCAGGTACACCACATCTACTGGCTCTCCCCCATCTATTTTACCAGTTACTCCCTCAAAAAATTCCAATAGATTAGTCAAGCACGATTTACCCTTTGTAAATCCATGTTGACTCTGTCCTATCCTGTCCCCATTTGCTAAGTGCTCCGCTATTTCATCCTTAATGATGGACTCCAGCATTTTGCCCACAACTGATGTAAGGCTTACAGGTCTGTAATTACCTGCTTTTTCCCTACCCCCCTTTTTGAATAGTGGGGTAACGTTAGCTACCCTCCAATCCATGGGCACTGTTCCCGAGTCTAATGAATTCTGAAAAATCATACTTAGTGCATCCGCTATCTCTAGGGCCACCTCCTTCAGTACCCTAGGATGCATGTTATCAGGCCCTGGGGATTTGTCCGCCTTCAATCCCTTTAGCTTCCTTAACACCATATCCTTAGAGATATTGATTTGCGTCAGTTCCTCCTTTGCCAATGTCCCTATTTTTCCCGATATCCCAGGGAGGTTTTTTGTGTCTTCCTTCGTAAAGACTGACCCAAAGTATGCATTTAGTTGGTCTGCCATTTCCTTATTTCCCGTTATATATTCCCCCGTATCTGACTGCAATGGACCAACTTTGGTTTTCACCAGTCTTTTCCTCTTGATATACTTGTAAAAGCTTTTGGAGTTAGTTTTTATATTTTCCGCCAGCTTGCTTTCGTAAGCTATTTTGCCCCTCTTGATTAAGCCCTTTGTCCTCCTTTGCTCTATCTTAAACTGTTCCCAATCTTCCGCTCTGGCGCTTTTTTTGGCTATTTTATACGCCCTATCTTTGGATTTTATGCTGTCTCTAATTTCCCCTGTTATCCATGGTTGAGTCACCTTTTTAGATTTCCTTTTATGCCAGATTGGTATAAATTTTTTTTGCAATTTTGTCATTCTATCTTTAAATGCTTGCCATTGTTTATCTACCTCCAGTCCTCCCAGGAACGTTGTCCAATCAGACCTACTCAGTTCCCGTCTAATGGCATCATAATTCCCCTTGTTTAAATTCAGGACCTTAGTCTCTGAGTCAATTTCTTCGCTCTCCATTTCGAGTGAGAAATCGATCATGTTATGATCGCTCTGACCCAAGGGTTCCCGTACAACAAGATTACTAATTAGTCCCTTCTCATTGCACAGTACCCAGTCCAATATAGCCTGTTCCCGAGTTGGTTCCTCGACATATTGATCCAGATAACCATCCCTTAAACACTCAAGGAATTCCTCCTCCTCATTGTTTTTACTGATTAGGCTAGTCCAATCTATATGTAAGTTAAAGTCACCTATGATGACAGCTGTGCTCTTATTGCACGCTTCTCTAATTTCCCTCGTGATGCCCTCCCCAACCTCTATTTTACTATTTGGAGGCCTATATACCACTCCTATTAATGTTTTTCGCCCCATGCTATTTCTTAGCTCCACCCATATAGATTCTGTATTAACTGAGTTAATATCCTTCCTTTCAATTGCATTTATCCCCTCTTTTACCAGCAATGCTACCCCTCCTCCCTTTCTTTTTTGTCGATCCTTCCTAAATACTGAATACCCCTGTATGTTAAGCTCCCAGCCCTGCTCACCCTGCAACCATGTTTCCGTAATCCCAATTAGATCATAATTATTAACCTCTATTTCCACAGCTAATTCATCTACCTTGTTCCTGATGCTTCTCGCATTAAGGTATAAAACCCTCAGGCTATTTTTATGCTCACATTTTTTATGAATTAGTTTGGCCCTTTGTTTTTTGTTCCTCACCCTTTTACCATTTATTTCTGTCTGCCTTTCACTTTCCTCTATTTCACTACATAGGTTTCTAGCCCCCTGCCATACTAGTTTAAATGCTCCCGAACTGCTTTATCAAAAATTACCCCGAGAACATCAGTTCCATCTTTGCACAGGTGTAGACCGTCCCTTTTGTATAGGTCACACCTACCACAAAACTGGTTCCAATGCCTCAAAAATTTAAAACCCTCCCTCTTACACCACTGCTCAAGCCACGTATTTAGCCTAACTATCCTGTTCTCTGTACTCTTACTAGCACGTGGCACTGGTAGTAATCCAGAGATTACTACCTTCGAGGTCCTACTTTTTAGCTTGGCTCCTAACTCCCTAAATTCTACTTGTAGGACCTCTTCCCTTTTTTTAGCTACGTCGTTGGTACCAACATGTATCACGACAACTGGCTGTTCCCCCTCCCCCTCCAGAATGTTCTGCACCCGCGCCGAGACATCCTTGACCCTTGCACCAGGGAGGCAACATACCATCCTGGAGTCTCGGTCGCGACCACAGAAACCCCTATCTATTCCCCTTACAATCGAATCCCCTATTACTATAGCCCTGCCACTCTTTTTCCCTCCCTTCTTTGCAACAGAGCCAGTCATGGTGCCATGAGCCTGGCTGCTGGTGCCTTCCCCCGATGAGTCATCCCCCCCGACAACAGCACCTAAGGCGGTGAACCTGTTGCTAAGGGAGACAACCCCAGGGGATTTCTGCACTACCTTCCTGCCCTTGCTCTGCCTTTTGGTCACCCATGTACTATCTACGCTGGCCTTAACCTGCGGTGTGACCAACTCACTAAATGTGCTATCCACAACCCTCTCAGAATCGTGGATGCTCCAAAGTGAGTCCATCCGCAGCTCAAGGGCTGTCATGCGGTCCCACATGAGCTGCAGCTGGACACACTTCCCGCACACATGGTTGTCAGGGACACAGGAAGCGTCCCTGATTTCCCACATGTTACAGGAGGAGCATGACACAGGTCCGAGCTCTACTGCCATGACTTAACCCTTATATTACTTTTTAATTTTCTAGTTTTAGTTTATTTATTGACTTTTGTTTTCCCGAAGCTTACTTAGACCAATGTATACTGTACTCCTCTTATTCCTTTTTAAACTAACCAAATCCCACTAGTTTTAGTTTTACTTTCTAGGAAGGTTTGAGGAAAGTACTTACCAGTTAGTCTTACCTCCCTGGTCTTTCGCTGACTTCCCGGTCTTGTGTCTCCTTGGTCCTATGCCGACTTCCCGCTCCTCCCGGTAACCGTCCTGCCCTGCTGAAAAGAAACTGAGACCAAAAAATTTGTGACCTCTGTTTTTAGACTGCTAAAAGACTAGTAGGTTAGAGGAGGAGGGCGGGTGGGGGTTCATACTCTGTAGGAACTCGGGTTTAAGCCACCACCCTCCTTAAATGCCGTTCACCTGGGTGCTTCCCACCTGGTCGGCTTCCGGTCTCGTCGCTCCCGACAACAGCCTATGAAGAAAAGCCCGCGAAAGTGAGTTCAAATACTCACAGCACCTCACAGCACCTCCGGTCTCGTCGCTCCCGACAACAGCCTGTGAAGAAAAGCCCGCGAAAGTGAGTTCAAATACTCACAGCACCTCACAGCACCTCCGGTCTCATTGCTCCCGACAACAGCCTGTGAAGAAAAGCCCGCGAAAGTGAGTTCAAATACTCACAGCACCTCACAGCACCTCCGGTCTCATCGCTCCCGACAACAGCCTGTGAAGAAAAGCCCGCGAAAGTGAGTTCAAATACTCACAGCACCTCACAGCACCTCCGGTCTCGTCGCTCCCGACAACAGCCTGTGAAGAAAAGCCCGCGAAAGTGAGTTCAAATACTCACAGCACCTCACAGCACCTCCGGTCTCGTCGCTCCCGACAACAGCCTGTGAAGAAAAGCCCGCGAAAGTGAGTTCAAATACTCACAGCACCTCACAGCACCTCCGGTCTCGTCGCTCCCGACAACAGCCTGTCTGTGGGGAGCATGTGTGGGTAGAGAGAGTGAAGTGGCAGTCATCCCAGGGAAACAGGGCAAGGGAACCTTGTGTACCCTAAAACCAAAGGAAGGTTACGACCTCGAACAAATGGTCAGTAACACTCCGGTGGAGTACCAGGCATTTGTGTGAGCACACCTCGCAGCATTTGCCACTCACAAGCATGACTATGGGAGGGTCAACGGGGTCGAGGTTAGTGTCAGTGGAGACCCATGACCCGACCCTAGAAGCAGTATAACTTCCCCAGGGAGGCGGAAGCAGACATGGAAGCAGCCATGGCTTCCTTAGTAAAGCAGGGGGTGCTGAGACCGATAGCCACCCATGTAAACTCCCCACTGTGGCCGGTTAGAAAACCGGACAACTCCTGGAGGGCCACAGTGGACTATTGGGTACTCAACCGTAACATCCCCGCCTGTGCACCCACGGTGGCAGCCGTTGCCGACCTCATTGGAAGTATCCCAGCATCTGCAACCACCTTCCCAGTGCTGGACATTTCCAACGGGTTTTGATCCATCCCTTTAAGAAGGGAGGACCAGTACAAGTTCGCCTTCATGTTTAAAGGCCAACAGTGCACCTGGAACTGCCTACCCCAGGATTTCCACAAAAGCCCCAGCATTTTTCACCAATGCATGGCTAATTGTTTGAAGGGCTTCAGCCGGCCCCGGCAGTTGGTACAGTATGTGGATGACCTACTTTTGTTCACTGATGAAGGAGAGGAACACGGTCCACTACTGGCTGAACTGCTGGAGCTGCTCCGGCAAGAAAGCTTCAAGGTAAACCCTAAGAAGGTACAGATCGGCCAACAGGAAGTAAAATTCCTAGGGCTAACTGTGCGCGCAGGGGAAAGGGCCATTGACAGAGCTAGGAGGGAAGCAGTGCAGGAGTTACCAGCCCCCAACACAGTCACAAGGGTAAGGTCTTTTCTAGGACTGACTGGGTACTGCAGAGATTTTATTGAGGATTATGCAGCCACAGCAGCCCCTCTGCTCCGACTCCTACACAAGTGTGTAGAGTGGGCTTGGGACGAAGGTTGCGAAGCAGCATTTGTATGGCTCAAAAAGGATCTGCAGACTGCACCAGCTCTAGGGGCAATTGATGGGGAAAGGGAGTTTTTCCTGGAGGTGGCAGCCAGCGGGGACAGTCTAAGTGCTGTGCTGCTCCAAGAGAGGCACAACAAGCTGAGACCAGTGGTCTACTCCTCCAGGACACTCACTGATGTGGAGAAGGGCTACTCCTACTGTGAGAGGCACCTCCTCGCCACTCACTGGGCTGTGAAAAGATCATTGATCTTCACAGGCACATCTCCCATCACCCTGCTGACCCATCACACGCCCACCCAGATGCTCCTAGATGGGAGAATCAAAGATGGGACAGTGAGCAGTGCCCGTATTGCTCGCTGGACCCTACTTCTCTCCCAGATGGACCTAAAGGTAAAAGGGCTCTGCGAGCCGAGGCTCGCAGCCAACCTAATTTACCCAGGGAATGCCCACCGGTGTTCCATTGAAGGGGTATGGGAAGTTAACTAGGTTTTCGGGCCGGGATACACCCCACAGGCCGCAAAATCTATGTGGACGGTTCTAGCACCGTATCTGCTGGAGAACAACTCACAGGGTGTGGAGTTTATGACCCAGACGCGGACATTGCCTTGGCCATTAAACTCCCCGGCACCATGAGCGCCCAGCAGGCCGAACTGTCTGCGGTGGTGTACGTGGTTACACACCCCGAGAAGTTCCCTACCCCATACGTGGTTTGCTCGGACAGCATGTTCACATACAATTCGTGTACGGAGTACCTGGCCATCTGGTCCCGTCGCGGATACACCTCCGCTGATGGGAGACCCCTCACCATAAAGCCCCTGTTGGAGAGAATCATGGCAGCAGTGAGGGAGGAAGGGAAGGTCTTCATCCATAAGGTAAAGGCCCACTCTAAGAAAGAGCCCAAGTGGGAAAATAACCACAAGGCAGATGAGCTGGCCAAACAGGGGGCCAGAGAAGGGGTATTCTGGGACCCGTACCAAGCGGGTCCAGTAGAATGCAGTCCGGGCCAGGGGAAGCACACAGGGTGTAGCGTTGGCCCCGGACTTAAAGCAGGCCCAAGCCCAGGACACAGTCCTCAAGACTGTCCTGAACAGGCTTGAAAAAGGGGAGAAAGTAGAGGGCCCGTACAGCACAGCAGCCATCACTGTAAAGGAAGACATGCTGTTCAAGGGGGAGCAATGGGTAGTGCCGCAGCAGCACCGAAGGAAATTCCTCCAACTGGCCCATGAGGGTCCAGGAGCGGGGCATCCCGGACCTGAGACCATCTGGCAACGGGTGGAACAGACAGGATGGTGGTCAGGACTCAGGGAAGATGTGCAGGCTGCCTAGTGTGTGCTGCTAACAACCCAGACCCCAGAAAAGGAAGGTGTCCATGGGACATATCAGGAGGGTAGAGGGTCCATGGCAGTCGATCCAGGTTGACTACATTGGGCCCCTACCCACCCCCCAGGGAGGCTTTAAGTACTGCCTAGTCCTGGTGGATGTGTTCTCTAAGTGGGTAGAAGCATTCCCATGCCGTACGGCCACCGCATTGGGTACGGCTAGGATCCTAGTCAGGGAAGTGTTCTCACGATGGGGACTACCACAGTATGTGGAGTCCGACCAGGGGAGTCATTTTACTGGGCAGGTTATGCAAGAGACCCTCAGGGTGCTCGGCATAGAGGGGAAATGGCACATCGCCCACAACCCGCAGTCATCGGGTCCTGTGGAGCGTTTAAACCATACCATTAAGGAAAGGCTAAGGAAGGAAACGGGAGACTCACCCAAAAGGTGGGTAGAACTCTTACCGTTGGTCTTAATGGGGATCCGAGCCAGCCAGTCAAAAAGCACGGGGTATTCTCCACACGAGCTCATGACTGGCAGGGTTATGCGGACCCCCACCCATGTGCTAGCCCCGGTACTCACGGAAGGGCAGCTCAGGGAGGTGAACTGGGACAGATTCATCAGGAATCTGTTGGACCACCTTAAACAGGTCCACTGGCAGGCTGCGAGCAACATGGGAAAACAGCATCGGAGTAACCGATTGCTGCTCCAACCCCTCAGGCACCACGAGTGGGAGATAGGGAATCAGGTCATGGTTAGGAATTTTGCCCGGGTAGGGAGTTTCGAACCACTGTACATGGGGCCCTACCACATTGTGGACAAGGCAAGCCCCGTGGTCTATGCCATAATGATGCCCCGCCATACAAAGTGGTCTCACATCAACCAGTGCAAGCTGTTTAAACCCGAGAAAAGGGAACAGTCAGCAAAGGTGGACCACCCCAAAGTTAGAAATCCCCAGCCAGCAGCTGTGGCAGACTCACAGGCTGCAGCGGCGGGGACAGTGGCTTGTATCACAGGAGGGTACACTCCACCGATTATGTGGGACTCAGGCACACCCCCAGTGGCCAGAGTCCTGAGAAGGTCTCCTCGCACACCACAGCCTAAACTGCCGTGGTCACCGGTACATCAGTGGGTCAGCCCAAAAGGGGCTGCAACCCGAAAAGGAGTGCCCAAGGCCAGGGAGTGTTTAAAGGTTAGGGATCCCCAGCCTGCAGCCTCAGGCTGCGGGGAACCCACAGGACAGGACAGGGACTCAGCAGCCACACCAAAGGGGGCAGTGTGCTGTAGCACAGGAGGGGACACTCCCGGGATTGTCAGGGAGTCAGAGAAACCCTCAGTTGTTTTAAGAAGGACTCTCAGAGTCCTGCGGTACAGGCCACCTTACGCCCAGACGTACCGGCTGCTCAGAAGCTGCCCAAGACAGAGGCCATACAGGGATTGACCTGGCCGCCCGGAGATGGGTGGCGAATGTACAGAGTTTTGGTAATGTTAGGTATTTTACAGTTTGGTAGTTTTAGGATTTTTTAACGATTCTAGGGGGAAAAATTCAGTATCGCCCCATTTGGGGCGCAATTATCGGCCGGGCGCAAAGATTAGCGCCTGGCGCTAATTATCGCCTCCGACTGCAAACTTGGCTTTTATCGCCCCTGGAGGTGATTGGAGCGCTAAATCAGGCGCTTCACACCTGTCTTAAGGCGCAAAGGCCGAGGAGCGAGGCGCTACCTCAGAGCGCTGGCGAAGCTCATGTGATGTCAGTCAGCAATGGAAGAGACACAATGGCGCCGGCCTGTTCTTAAAGGGGAGGGTTGATCTTGCTCTCCATCCACATCCTGCTCATTGCAGCCTTGAATCTCGGCCTGGAGAGACCTGTACATCAAATCTGCTGGAAAGAACAATGGAGAGAAACAGGGAAAGAGCTCAGAATGCAGCCCCCACAATCTCTTCTAAATAGATGCAAGGAAGGGCAAATCAAAATGAAACTGCAAAGTGCTGCTCAGTGCCCAAAATTCCTTCAAACAGTGTTGAATCTCTCCAGAAGTCTCTCTCTCTCTCTCAGAATGCGTGGTGCAAAAATGTCACCAACAAAAAAAGGCAGGAAGCGTTCGCCTTTAAATAGCGCTCCCCCAGTCCCTTCCTGACTGCAAAACGCTCCCCTCAACCTGTCGTTGCTAGTGGCAGACGGTAAGGCAGGGGGCGCCACTCAATATCCGCTCCGGGGCGCTACCGGGGCATTGCGCACTCGACTGACGTCACGATCTGCCGGCGCAGGAGATCGTGGTGCTAGTGTTTAGCGCTGCCACAAAATGTCTAATTAATTTCACGAGCGGCGCAAATATCGCCGCGCCCGGGCGCTAGTTGCTTTGCACCCCATTAGCGCCCTCTTAAGGCGCTAACGGGAGGCGCAACCAACTGAATTATTCCCCCCTAGTTTTAAGGATTTTAGTGAGTAAGTTTAAAAGTTCTCAAGAATCGATCACCTGTCCAGCCAGAGAACCTTCTCGGGACATGGCTGTCTGTTTTGTGTGTCCCTACAGAGAGGAAATCGGCATGACAAGGGTTCTGCTCCTGCTCGCCCTGGTAGGGGTGAGCATTGGTGACCGAGGTGATGTGGAGGACTCCCATATCTATGGGTGCTCGGGAGAGAGAGCACCAGTTGTCACCGCAGGGGGTGGCGAGCGGGGAGTGGAGGAGCTCGCCATCTACTTCCACGAGGGAAGGTGGCCAGGGTGGTTGGGGTCCAACTCTACTAAATACTCCAGCCAGACCGGGTTCACGTACGGGGAGGTCTCCCTCCCATGCCCCAGAGTACAGGTCGTTGCCACAAGGGTCAGTGTCACCGAGGGGAAGCGTGTGTGCCTTACCTGTAAGGGACGAATTCCCCTAAATAGGTGGTGGTGGCTCAGGAAGCTGAGCAGGGACGCAGGGGAACACACAGCCGACTGGGAAAGACTGGGGAACGACACCTATCGGACAATCACAGAGACCCAAGGGGGAGTGAATGTGTGTTGGGATAAGTGGTGGGAGTCGGAACAGGGAGTCTATGTTTGTATGTGGGGGTCAGAGAAAGCCTGCCCCACAGGCATATCCATCATCTTCTCCAGACAATGGCAAGATGCCGGGGAGGGGATGGGGTGGGATTCTAGCCTCCATGTGTGCACGCTCCCACACTCCCCGACCCCAGTCAACGCCACCGAACTGGTAGCCCGCCCCCGAAAGCCCCTGCCCACGACCACGACCTCACGGACAGTAGAGGAGAGATGTCCTACCACCACCAAGGGACCAGAAAATGGGCTAGTACTAGTACCGACCGAAAAGTTACTCTACCAGGGGGTACACTATGCAGTAGCTTCAGTAATGTTGAACCTTACCGAGGTACACTTACCTAAATGGTGTCCTAAGGAGACAGAACAGTTATATCAGGCCCTGCTGAAAGAAATGTTTAGGAAATTCTACGAATTTGACTTTGCCAACATAGACAAAGCAGAGCTGTACAAACTACACGCAAAGCACGGGCGCAGGGAGACAAAGAAGGGGCACTGGGAACGATATTTTCACTACCTACAATACAGGATCCTCTGTAATAAATAGCCTAGATGACATAGAGCTACAAACACAGATAAACGGTTTAAAAACCCAATTAAGAAATATCCTAACGGATGGGAACACAGTGGTAGGCTCAGAGCTACACGAGGACCAAGCTATGATGGTCCATCTAAAAGAGATTATTGCTGAGCTGGAAAGACACGCTAAAACAGTGAATGCACTCATACGGGAGAATAGGAATGCTTCGGATCAGGCTGCACAGAATGAGGTGTGTGTGCTATACGGGGCATGGTTGCTGGGCGAGGGCCGCAGCAACCTGGAGGATTTAAAACAAGGTTTAGTCCCCTCCTGGATTAGCAACAAACACCTCGCACCCCTCCACCCATTCAGCAATTCACTGAGCCCGTGTCAGCTCTGCCTAGCCTCTGAAGCCTACCCAGTCCCAGTAGATTGTGGACGTTCCAATCACTCTATCATGGGGATAGTAGTGAGGATGCTGGTCATAGGTGGGACAGCCCAACCCGCACCGGTATAAAGGGTGGAGAACATTGGGATCATTCAAGGGGGTGCACACGTCCATTTCGCAGAGGTCCCACCTTATGTCATAAAGTGGGATGACGCTATGACAGGTACTGACCTCTCCGGGTGCCGGACCGGGGTTCACACATAATATTGTGTCCCCAGCACTTGAACGCCTAGTCTAGACCACAGTGCGGGATTAAAGCTGCTGGCGCACGACCTATCAACTGTAGCATGGAGTTAATGGCACAAGGCCATGTTCCCCCACAGTTAGCATTCATAGGGGGTGGGACACGTAAGGGATTCTGACCCTGCGTGTCTCGCAGCCTGTGAGATTCACGCGGCTCTGTGCAGCCTGTATGTCAGTGCGGGTCTAGGCCTCGTTGCCTGTTCTGGTCTCCAGCCAGTCTGGGAACACTAGACACACCTGTGAGTGGTTCGAATCACTCTCCCTTACGGTTCTAGACACTGGACTTAGATGCGAGAGCAGTAATGGAGATGAAACTCATGTAGACTTGGTTTGAATGGTACGAAGTGGAAAATCTTTATTGCATGATACTTAAGATTATGAAATACATGTCATAAGCACAGATTAATGACAGTACAATCTTACAAACAGTTATATAGTCGATCTTAGGGAAACGAGGAACGAACGGCACAAAGTAAATAGGGGCACACATTACAAATATCCTTAATCCTTAAACCCTCCCCTATCAATATCTATCCTAAACTAGATTCGTAGGATTTCGAGACTCATGCTCACCACTCGTGATAACTCGGAGAAATTCCGAATAGCTGATCGGATGTTTTTCACCGCAGCACCCACGTGTCGGTCAGGAGATCTCCTGGTCCCACTTGTTTACTTGCTTCTGCTGCTCCGGCTAGCAGGCTGGAACGTCTGCTGTGATGAAGACCTGTGTTGGTTGGTTTAACAGGTACTTTTCGAGCACAGTTGTCGATATCATCGATACGATATGTTTCTTTGCAAGTTCGAAGAAGTCTTCCTGGCAAGGAAAACTTGGCTAATCGACCTACAGGCGCGGTCGGGATTTACTGACCGTGGCGATGGATGTGGTCTTCCTCTCTTCTCATCTCATCTCATCTCATCTCGGGCCTTTGGTTCCGCTGCCAGTTACCAACATAGGTCTTCGTTACGCGACACGAGGTAGATCCGAACGGATCAGAAAGTTCAACAGTCCTTTTCAAAAGAGGCAACAGGCAAGCAGAAGCCCAACTACGAGTACACAGGAGCAGCCACGATGATAAGAGCAGCAAGAGAAAGATGGACGGTTTGGAGCCTGCAATTATAGTGCAAAATCTTCCGTTTCCCGCCCAACTATAATGTCCATTCTTTTGTTTAAGGTCTGGCGCTCAAATGTCTTGTATGGGTGATCTCCGTTCTTAATGGGTTTCGGGGCTACTCGTAAATGTCTGAGTACCTGTTAATATTTCTCCCATTGTTAAATCGGTCGGTGTTCTCCCTGGAGGGGTTTGGGGCTTCCAAGTGTCCTGTATAACTACCTGCTAACGGCTCTCTCATCGTAGAGTCGTTGGGATTTTACATATTAATGTCTTTTGGATGGGCCCTTGATTACTCGGTACAATGGCTTTCCTTTGTACCTGGGAGACCGATTTCAGTATTTATGTGTATACTGCAAACCCATAATGTCTCGTGTATTATCTTCACTGTGCTGACTCTTAATTGATCTTGCACAAATGTTTATTGGAACGCCATCTTGTCTGCCTGTTGAAAAGTCTAGAATGTTCTGTCACGAGGTGCGGCGGCCATTTTACAGGCTGCTTGTGTCCACTTTAAACCTGTCAGCATTCTGCTGAAATAAAAGCTGTTTGAACGAAACTCTGTGTTTTCTCCTTATTAATAAAATCGCGATATATTGCGAATTCTACAGTCCCTCCTGTTGATGCGAATAACTCCGCTTATCGTATCAAAAATCATAGTGGTGAGCAATATTATCTCGATTTCTCTCCGAATCCAGTAAATTAATCCCATAATTTTAACTTAGCTAGGGTCTCTGTGTCGTCCTCATTTCCCAAGAAAATTACATTTTATATCACCGTAGGCATTATTTGCCCTTAAACTTACACCACTTGTTTTCCTTCCCGGCGTAACCAGGCCGATGCCTCTCGTATCACCTGTATATTCATCTTTTATTCAGGGAAAGGAAAAACAAAACCCAAAACCAAACAATCATTTTTAACTGTAACACCATCACCAAAATAATCAACACCAACTCTTAAAACATGTCGAGTTCCCAACGTATTTACAATCTCTGAAAATCATCATCGAGTACAAACTTCCGCGGCGCACGTGGCGCGCGGGAGTGACGCCATTTTCCGATCACACGGTGCTTTCATCGTGCACGCGCACGTAACGTTCTCGCCACTCTCCCGTGTTTTCATGCTTGGTGAGGCGTTTGTCTCTTTTACAATGTACGACCAATAGGTACACTACAATAAACACTTGGCATACGACTAAAATGTGGGAGGCTATTCTGATCCATGAAGGCACTTCAATATTGGTGAACAGATTCCACCACGGTGGAACTACTATATCCAAAATGTCTGTTCCTATTTCGACAGTTTTCTGTTCTAATGTGTAAAAGTGTTTCTGTGACACCGCGACGGCTTTTAAAAGCTTGGTGAGGTGTTCAGGGAGAGGGGGAATGAGGTATCCAAAATGCGCGACGAATCGCTGCAAGTCGGTGAAATTCTCTTTTACTGTGAGATGAACAGTGGATGGTTCAGGGATTGGGATAATTCGCTGTTGTGCTACTTGAACTCCCGCCCTGGGTTTAAAACAGAAACTGCTGTCACTCACCGGACACCGGCTACGGTTTCCATGCTGGTAGTGTTGCGCTGCAGTGGTAACACAATATGTTCCACCCCCGATGTATGCTACCTGCGGAGGCACATGATCTTGTGCCATTGCCTCCATGGTGCAATTCATGGACTTGGCGCCAGTCGTTCTGAACCCGCACTGTGGTGTTAAAAAGGCATTCAAGTGCTGGGGGCACAGTATTATGTGTGCTCCCCTGCCACGACAACCAGAGAGATCTGTACCTGTCATCGTTTGCTCCCAGCGGATGACGTAAGGTGGAACCGCTGCGTAACGAATGTGGGCTCCCCCCTGAATGACACCAATGTTCTCTACCCGATACACCGGGGCGGGCTTTGCTGTGTCGCCCAAAACCGGCATGCGTAATACTATTCCCATAATAGTATGGTTTGAACGTCCGCAGTCCATGGGGACTGGGTAAGCTTCTGAAGCTAGCCTGAGCTGGCACGGACTTAATGCGTTCTGAAACGGGTGGAGCGCCCGCAGGTGTTTGTTACTTATCCAGGACGGAACCAAACCTTGTTTTAAATCCTCCAAATTACTGCGGCCCTCGCCCAGTAACCACGCCCCGTAAAGCACGCACACCTCGTTCTGCGCAGCTTGATCGGATGCATTCCGATCTTCCCTAATCAGGGCATTTACCGTCTTTGCATGTTTCTCCAACTCTGCTATAATTTCCTTTAAATGGAGAGTCATGGCTTGGTCCTCGTGTAGACCCGACCCTACCACTTTATTCTCATCTGTTAGAATGTCCTTTAATTGTGTCTTTAAACCATTAATCTGGGTCTGCAGCTCCACACTGTCTAGAGCGTTGACCACAGATGTACCCGTGTTAAAAGCAGTGAACGCATCGTTCACCAAACCCCTTCTTTGCCTCCCTGCTTGATTCAAAACTTCCTGTGGTGCGGTGTACAAACTTGTCTTATCAATTTCCGCGAAATCGAATTTGTAAAATTGTCTGAACATCTTGGTCAACAGGACCTGATACAACTGTTCCGTCTTTTTGGGGCACCACTCTGGTAACCGCACCTCGGTGAGATTTAAAATCACCGAGGCCACCGCGTAATGTACCCCCTGAAATAGTATCTGGTCTGTGGGGACCAGTACCAAACCATTCCCGGGTCCCTTACTAGTTTTAGGGCACCCTTCTTCCTCAGCTAGAACCACCGGAATCGTGGGCGGGGCTTTGCGTGGGCGCGTAATGAGCTCAGTGGCATTTACTGGGATCGGGGAGAATGGGGCTCCGCACCCCCTGGTGCTCGCATCCCACCTCATCCCCTGTCCGTTATCCTGCCATTGATTAATGAAAAATATGGAGATGCCTTTGGGGCAAACGTACTTTGACCCCCACATACATACATAAATTCCCTCATCCGGTTCCCACCATTTGTCCCAACAGACTTTCACTTGTCCGTCTGTCCCCGTAATTGTCCGATGGGTATTATTACCCAGTCGTTCCCACTCGACCGAAGAGTTCCTCATAGTGTTGCTCAGCTTTCGCAGCCACCACCATCGGCTCAATGGGACCTTCCCACTACAAGTCAAACAAATCCGTTTGCCGACGGTGACGCTGATCCTGGGTGCGATGATCCTTACTTTGGGGCACAGTAAAGAAGTCTCTTTGTAGGCAAACCCCGATGTGCTGGAATACTCCGTTGAGTTCGTTCCCAGCCATCCTGGCCACCTTCCCTTGTGGAAATAGGTGCTGGTCTCCTCTGCCTCCCGTCTTCCGGTCCCATCCACCGCGATGGGGGCCGTGTCCCCGGAACATCCAAACACCACGACATCCTTGGTGCGGCCTCGATAGGCCAATCCACATCCGATTGCCACGAGCAATACTAGAATTCGTTCCATCCTTCCTTGGTTCCTGTGATCAGATAGAATGAGGTAGC
Source organism: Squalus acanthias (assembly GCA_030390025.1). NCBI lineage: Eukaryota > Metazoa > Chordata > Chondrichthyes > Squaliformes > Squalidae > Squalus > Squalus acanthias. Next base: position 143,770,391 of record CM059426.1, on the reverse strand, counting down.
CAGCCTCGCAAGAGTCTCTGGCTTCTGTGAAGGGTGAGCGGGTCCCCTGACCTCGCCTCACGTAAACTTCCACGTTTGCTGTATAAACTTTTCACTAAACCTATCTTTAAAACTCCCATCATTTTATCGTTTTCTGTTAAAAACACTACAAACTTAACCTTATTAAAAACTATAAACTTAACCTTGAATTATTAACTTAAAACTTAACCTTGAACTATAAACTTAAAACTTAGAACTATAACTTTACAGTGCCGCCCGTTCTCAGGGCGGCCCCTTTAAATTCTGAGAAGGCTGCTGCGAGCTCTTCCCGACGGTGGGAGGGCACTGACCCTTCCCTCTGATCTGCCGCAGCCTGTTACTGCTGCGATGTGGCCGGTCTGTATCTGGGTTATCTTAACCTTAAATTTTCGCCTTGGGGCAGTCTGGGGACATGACCACATCCTCCTGGGCTGGGGTTCTCTACTTGACCTACGGGGAGTTGCTATGGGCGGGGTTTCCGTGACGGACGGACCGGGTTCCGAGACTTCCATCGGGATGACCTGGGGTTCCATCACAGTCGCTGGCTCCGCCTCCGCTGACTCCGCCTCCCTAACCTCGGGGCTCGCAGTTTGTGGCTCCGCCCTGCTCGGCCCAGCAGGCGGCCCTTCACTCGTGATCTCTGCCTCCCCCGAGGACGGGACGTTCAAAGCGGGCGGCCACGTCTCTGGGAGCCACCCCGGTACTCTCTGTGCTCCCATAGCGGCTGGCCCTGCCTCCTCTAGCTCCTCCCTCCTGTCTTCGGGACCTGCAGCTTGTGTGTCCACCCTGTGTGGATCTCTACCTACAGCCCCCATTCCCTCCAGACCGTTCCTCAGAAACCACCCGTCATCATCACTATTCTCATCTGACCAGGGTACCCTGAATTCTTCCTCATCTAACCCCCAATTCCAGAAAAACGCTGTATGATCGTCCGGGATGTCCCTTCCTCTGATGCAAGCTGCTATGCCTGCCTGTGTGCCTTGTGGTCCTACCTGGGACTGTGCTTTCCCATTGGCGGGATTTACCCCCGTAGTTTTCCCTTGCGCACCTGGCTGGTACAGTTTGCATTGGTTTATGTGGAACCACTTAGTGCGCCGTGGTACTTTTACGGCGTAAACCATGGGACTCGCCTTGTCTACAATGTTGTAGGGTCCCATATACAGTGGTTCCAGACTCCCTACTCTGGCGTAGTTTCTGACCATGACCTGGTCTCCCACTTCCCACTCCCGCGTTTTGCGGGGTTCCAGCAACAAGCGATTGCCCTGATGCTGCCTTCCCATGTTCCCAGCCGCCTGCTCATAAACCTGTTTCAGGCGCTCCAAGAGAGTCTGGGCGAACTTGTCCCTGCTTATCTCTTGGAGCTGACCCTCAGTGAGCACCGGTGCTAGCACATGGGTGGGGGTTCGCATGAGCCTTCCGGTCATTACCTCGTGCGGGGAGTACCCCGTACTTTTTGACTGACTGGCCCGGACCCCCATGAGGACTAAAGGCAGAACTTCCGCCCATTTTTGGGGCGAGTTCCTAGTCTCTTTCCTCAATTTCTCCTTCAGGGTCCGGTTCATACGTTCAACAATCCCGGATGACTGGGGATTGTGTGCTACGTGCCACTTCCCTTCAATGCCCAAAAGCATGAGGGTGGTCTGCATCACCTGGCCGGTGAAATGACTCCCTTGGTCTGACTCCACAAAACGGGGGAGTCCCCACCGCGAGAACACTTCCCGGACCAAGATTTTTGCTGTACCCAGTGCCGTAGCTGTTCGACAAGGGAAGGCTTCCACCCACTTGGAAAACACATCCACCAGGACGAGGCAGTACTTATAACCTCCCTGAGTGGTGGGCAGGGGTCCTATATAGTCGATCTGTATCGACTGCCATGGTCCCTCTACCCTTCTTACGTGTCCCATGGGCACCTTCCTTTTCTGGGGGTCTGGGTTGTTTGCAGCGCACACAAGACAGTTTGCACAGAACTCGCGGACTTGTTCCCTGAGCCCTGGCCACCATCCCGCTTGCTCTACCCGTTGCCAGGTAACCTCGGGCCCGGGGTGCCCTGCCCCTGGTCCCTCGTGAGCCAACTGGAGGAATTCCCTCCTGTGCTGCTGCGGCACAACCCACTGCTCCTCGCGGAACAGCATGCCTTCCTTAACTGAGAGGGTTGCCGTACTGTACGGACCTTCTACCTGTCTCCCCTCAGCAATCGTTTTTAGGACTGCTTTTAGGGCGGGATCCTGGGTTTGGACGGTCTTAAGGTCTAGGGGCAATGCTACCCTGGTGTTCCCGGGATTCCCGTCCCCGCCTCGGACCGCTGCTATGGGTCCGGTCCTATAGGGGTTCCAGAAAGTGCCGTCGCGGGCACCTTCCCTGGCTAGCGCATCCGCCTGCCGGTTGCCTTCCCCACGGGGCTCTGTGGAGGAGTGAGCTTTCACCTTATGGATGAAAATCTCTCCTTCCTCCCCTACTGCTACTGCTGCTGCTAAGATCTTTTCCAGCAAGGGCTTCACCGTTAAAGGTCGCCCGTCCGCGGAGGTGTATCCGCGGCGGGACCAAATGGCCAGGTATTCCGTACACGAATTGCAGGTGAACATACTGTCCGAGCAAATCGTGTATGGGGTTGGGAAAATGTCTGGGTGGGTCACAACGTACACCACGGCAGACAGCTCGGCTTGCTGCGCGCTCATGGTGCTAGAGAGCTTGATCGCCAGGGCAAGGTCTGCCGCAGGGTCATAAACTCCACACCCTGTGAGTCGCTCGCCAGCAGATACTGTGCTAGACCCATCAACATAAATCTCGCGCCCAGTGGGATGTATCCCGGCCCGTAAACCTATGTTGACGTCCCACACCCCTTCCACCGAACACCAGTGGGCTGTACCGGGGTATACCAGATTGGCCGCAAGCCTGGGCTCGCAAAGACCTTTTACTCTAAGATCCAACTGGGAGAGAAGAAGGGTCCAACGCGCGATGCGTGCGCTGCTTACGGTCCCGTCTTTAATCCTCCCATCCAGAAGCATCTTAGTTGGTGTGTGATGTGTGAGGAGAGTGATGGGAGAGAGCCCTGTGAAGATCGCTGATCTTTTCACAGCCCAATGCGTGGCTAAAAGGTGCCTTTCGCAATTGGAGAAACTTCTCTCCACATCCGTTAACACCCTGGATGAATAGACAACCGGCCTCAGCTTGCCGTGATGCTCTTGGAGCAGCACGGCGCTTAAGCTGTCTCCGCTGGCAGCTACCTCCAGGAAAAACTCCTTCCCCCCATCTATGGCCCCTAAGGCTGGCGCGGTCTGCAGATCCCTTTTTAACTTCTCGAAGGCTGCTTGGCAGCCCTCGTCCCAAAACCACTCCACCCCCTTATGGAGGAGTCGGAGGAGCGGCGCCGCTGTGGCCGCATAATCTTCGATAAAATCCCTGCAGTAACCGGTCAGTCCCAAGAAGGACCTCACACCCCTTACGTTGTTGGGAATCGGTAATTCTTGCACCGACTCCCTCCTTGCTTTGTCTATGGCTCTTTCCCCAGCGCGTATGGTCAGTCCCAGGAATTTTACTTCCCGCTGACCGATACGTGCTTTCTTAGGGTTTATTTTGAAACCCTTTCTCGCTAACAGCTCCAATAACTCGTCCAGTCGTGGTCCGTGCTCCTCCCTTGAGTCCGTAAATAGGAGCAAATCATCCACATACTGTACTATCTGATTGGGCTGACTAAACTCCTTTAAACTTCCTGCCATACACTGATGAAAAATACTGGGGCTATTGTGGAAACCCTGTGGCAGACAGTTCCACGTGTACTGTTGTCCTTTGAAAGTAAAGGCAAACTTGTACTGGTCCTCTCGCCGCAGCGGGATGGACCAAAAACCGTTCGAGATATCCAGCACCGTGAACGTGGTCGCGGACGCTGGGATGCTCCCTATTAGGTCAGCAACTGCTGCTACTGTGGGCGCGCAGGCGGGAATGTTACTGTTAAGGACTCTGTAGTCCACCGTGGCTCTCCACGAATTATCCGGCTTCCTAACCGGCCATAATGGGGAGTTCACGTGTGTGGCTATCGGCCTCAACACGCCCTGCTGCACCAAGGAGGACATTGCTGTCTCCATATCGGGTTCTGCTTCTTTGGGGAAGTTATACTGCTTTTGGGGTCGGGTCATGGGGTCCCCATCTACGCTGACCTCAAACCCGACCACTCTCCCACAATCGTGCTTGTGGGTTGCAAACGCGTGCATATTATCTGACACGTACGTTTGCATGTCCGTTGGGACATCTGCGACCATAAGCCTGAGGTCGTAGCCTCCGGATGGCTGTACGGTACACAGGACCCCTGTTTCTTCCTCCCCCGGAATCACTATTACCTCGCCTTTTTCACCTTTAGCCCCCCAGAGACAGTGATTTCTGAGGTCCACGAGGATCCCGTGTCCCGCTAGGAGATCAGACCCGAGAATACCTCTTCCACCCCCCTTTTGCCATGCCATCAGTATACACTTCCACTTAAGGCGAAGTGTTCCTAAACGAATGGATAGCGGAAGGGAAAACGTGCCAGCCTGTTCTTTTCCTGTGAACCCTGCTAACGTGAATGGGACCTTGGTAGATAGCGGCGAGTCAAAAGGGTTATCTGTATGGATTATGGTGCAAGAAGCTCCCGTGTCCAACAAATAACTACCCTTCTGTTTCTCTACCTCCATCTCCACCACAGGTCGCCTCCACGCATCATAGCTAAGCGGACACAGGTAGACGGGCTGCGCCAGTTCTAGTCATGGGGTACTATTAGACGGTCCTGCGGCACCTACGGGGCCGGTTGCGACCGCCACCTGTCCACGCGCATTCAAGACCAGCTTGCGCATAGCTCCTAACACTGCTTCGAGGTCGTCGGGAGGGGTGGGAGCACTAGCTTCCCTAGCCGGGACAGGCGCCTGGGCTCGGACCGCGGGATTTTTATCCTTGGAATCCTTCCAAGGGTTCCTGCAATGCTTGCGCCAGTGCCCTGTCTTCCCACACCCGTAACAAGCATTACCTGCCTGTGGGGCGCGATTACCCTCCTGATGCCACTCTCTTTGATACGGGGCTGCGGGTCGTACCTCATGTACTCTTCCCTTAAGGGGACGTGTTGCCATACCCCTTATATTGCGATAACCTAACGTGAGTCGATTCAAGACCGACTCTTCCGTAATGTTGGGGTCATTGGGATCAAACCATGCTTTTGCCTGCTCTCTGACGGCTGGTAAACTGTTGGCTATTATGCACCTAAGCCAATGAGTTAAAGCGGTGCCTTCCACATCTTCGCGCTCGGGTGCACCTAGGCAGCTGCGCTCATATACTGGCCACAGCCTGTCGGCAAAAACCTTCGGGGGTTCTCCCTCCATCTGCACTGTCTGTCCCACTCTAGCAAACGGACCTTCGTCGTTCGCCCCCAACACTTCTAGGACCTCATTCTTTAATTCCTCATAACTCTTGGTTCCCCTCTTGCTCTCGCCTGAGAGACACTGAAGGACCGAGCTGTCTAATGAGAACAGCAGCATTTTTGCTGTTTCCCCATCATCGCAGCCGTTAATGGCTGCGGCTTGCTCAACTTCTCTGAAATGTACGGAAGGGTCGTCTGCCTCGGTCAGCTTCCGTACGTGATTTATCATAGCTCTCAGCTGATGTGAACTGTGAGGCAACACCAACTGTCCGAGGAGATCCCCCGGTTCTTCCCCACCGTTTCTGCTTGGGCCCCTTTTAATACCCGTTACTGGATACAACGATCCCTTTCCTACTTCTTTTTCAATGGGCTCTTTTGTTTCTTCCATTGCTTCCTCCCTAACCCAGGTTTCTGAATAGCTGGGTGGCGCGGAGGGCGCAGTGGCTACTACTTCTTCTGCTTTACTTGGTGGGGATTTTCTAAATCTCTCATTTACTAGCGGCTGGTGTGCCGACGGATTGATAAGGCACACCATGCCGTTCGCATTGTTCACGGCCTTTTTGAGGTGCTCTATCTCCCTTTGGCAGGCGCTATGATCGGCTCCCTGAAACTTATCCTCAAGGGCCAACTTATATGCCGCCCTAACCCCCGTTAAGCTCTCTTCTTGAGTTCTTATCTGGGCAGCTTGGCGGTTACATCTTTCCTTTAACCTGCTCTCATTCAATTTTGCCTCAGTGACCTGGCACTCGAGATAATCTATCCTTGTTTTAAGGTGGCTGGAGACTTCCTGGCTTTCTTGGTGTAACTCATTTAAATTCTTAATGAGCACCTCCCCTCCAGAAACCTTCTCATCCATTTCTCCCTCTAAATGACTGATTCGAGCTACTAGCGCTGTAATGGTCTGGTTTGAAATCTGAACCTGCCTTTTGTAACACATAAGCCAGACTGCTTTCTCAAGTGTCTTTCTATGTTCTTTACTATCTGTCCACCTTTCGGCTGCCTCTAGCGGACTTTTATCCGCTAACAATTCACTTATCCATTTCTTAGTTAGATTAACCTTTCCAAACACATAATCTGCTATCTTTTCCTGCATAACATTTCGTACAGTCATTCCAAAGTCTAACACACTACCCTCTCGCTGCCAGTGTCCTGCCGCGGTCGCCATTTTCTGTAAGGGATTCTGACCCTGCGTGTCTCGCAGCCTGTGAGATTCACGCGGCTCTGTGCAGCCTGTATGTCAGTGCGGGTCTAGGCCTCGTTGCCTGTTCTGGTCTCCAGCCAGTCTGGGAACACTAGACACACCTGTGAGTGGTTCGAATCACTCTCCCTTACGGTTCTAGACACTGGACTTAGATGCGAGAGCAGTAATGGAGATGAAACTCATGTAGACTTGGTTTGAATGGTACGAAGTGGAAAATCTTTATTGCATGATACTTAAGATTATGAAATACATGTCATAAGCACAGATTAATGACAGTACAATCTTACAAACAGTTATATAGTCGATCTTAGGGAAACGAGGAACGAACGGCACAAAGTAAATAGGGGCACACATTACAAATATCCTTAATCCTTAAACCCTCCCCTATCAATATCTATCCTAAACTAGATTCGTAGGATTTCGAGACTCATGCTCACCACTCGTGATAACTCGGAGAAATTCCGAATAGCTGATCGGATGTTTTTCACCGCAGCACCCACGTGTCGGTCAGGAGATCTCCTGGTCCCACTTGTTTACTTGCTTCTGCTGCTCCGGCTAGCAGGCTGGAACGTCTGCTGTGATGAAGACCTGTGTTGGTTGGTTTAACAGGTACTTTTCGAGCACAGTTGTCGATATCATCGATACGATATGTTTCTTTGCAAGTTCGAAGAAGTCTTCCTGGCAAGGAAAACTTGGCTAATCGACCTACAGGCGCGGTCGGGATTTACTGACCGTGGCGATGGATGTGGTCTTCCTCTCTTCTCATCTCATCTCATCTCATCTCGGGCCTTTGGTTCCGCTGCCAGTTACCAACATAGGTCTTCGTTACGCGACACGAGGTAGATCCGAACGGATCAGAAAGTTCAACAGTCCTTTTCAAAAGAGGCAACAGGCAAGCAGAAGCCCAACTACGAGTACACAGGAGCAGCCACGATGATAAGAACAGCAAGAGAAAGATGGACGGTTTGGAGCCTGCAATTATAGTGCAAAATCTTCCGTTTCCCGCCCAACTATAATGTCCATTCTTTTGTTTAAGGTCTGGCGCTCAAATGTCTTGTATGGGTGATCTCCGTTCTTAATGGGTTTCGGGGCTACTCGTAAATGTCTGAGTACCTGTTAATATTTCTCCCATTGTTAAATCGGTCGGTGTTCTCCCTGGAGGGGTTTGGGGCTTCCAAGTGTCCTGTATAACTACCTGCTAACGGCTCTCTCATCGTAGAGTCGTTGGGATTTTACATATTAATGTCTTTTGGATGGGCCCTTGATTACTCGGTACAATGGCTTTCCTTTGTACCTGGGAGACCGATTTCAGTATTTATGTGTATACTGCAAACCCATAATGTCTCGTGTATTATCTTCACTGTGCTGACTCTTAATTGATCTTGCACAAATGTTTATTGGAACGCCATCTTGTCTGCCTGTTGAAAAGTCTAGAATGTTCTGTCACGAGGTGCGGCGGCCATTTTACAGGCTGCTTGTGTCCACTTTAAACCTGTCAGCATTCTGCTGAAATAAAAGCTGTTTGAACGAAACTCTGTGTTTTCTCCTTATTAATAAAATCGCGATATATTGCGAATTCTACAGACATATTGGGGTAGAAATTAGGTTGCGCCCCATTTGGGGCGCACATATCGTCTGGACGCAAATATTAGCGCCTGGCGCTAATTATCGGCACTGACTGGAAACTTCACTTTTACCGCCCCGGGAGGTGAGTGGAGCGCTAAAGCAGGCGCTGCACACCTGTCTTAAGGCGCAAAGGCCAAGGAGTGAGGCGCTAACTCAGCACGTGAGCGCAGCGCAGCTGCTGCCAGTTAGCGAGGGAACACAGACACACTGGCGCCGGCCACTTCTTAAAGCGGGGGGGCCAACTTGCTCCCCAGCCACACCCTGCTCATTGCAGCCTTGAATCTCGGCCTGGAGAGACCTGTGAATCCATTTTGCTGCCAAGCATGGAGAGGGTGAGAGAACGCGCTCATCGCTTCACCGAGCGGGCCTTGGATGCTCTGGTTGGCGCGGTGGAGCGCAGACGATGTATGCTCTTCCCTGAGAGTGGCAGGAGGCCTTTGCCACGCGAGTTCAGAAGAGTGTGGAGGGAGGTGGCTCAGAGCGTCTCCTCCAGGAGCATGGTGCCCAGGACCCATACTCAATGCCGCAAAAAGTTCAACGACCTCACTCGGGTCGTCAGGGTGAGTGGCTTTTTCTCAATACCTCTCCATCCCTCCATCTCAACCTCACTCTATGGCCAGAGGGTCTTAAAACCCCAATGCACAACACTCATCCAACACCTATGGCCCTTTCATGAAACACACACACACATTCCACACTTTGCATACAGTAAGGGCTATTCACCTATGGGAGGCACATCAGGCAAGACCATGGCTGCATACAGTAAGGGCTATTCACCTATGGGAGGCACATCAGGCAAGACCATGGCTGTATACAGTAAGGGCTATTCACCTATGGGAGGCACATCAGGCAAGACCATGGCTGTATACAGTAAGGGCTATTCACCTATGGGAGGCACATCAGGCAAGACCATGGCTGTATACAGTAAGGGCTATTCACCTATGGGAGGCACATCAGGCAAGACCATGGCTGTATATTTACTCAGATGCTGTCCTTTTTCTTACAGGCCAAGCTGGCGCATAATCGGAGACAGCAGCAACGGACAGGTGGAGGGCGGCCTCAGCTGCAACCCCTCAGCGATCTGGAGGAGCGCGTCCACAGGATTGTGGCAAGCCGGGTGATCGGTCCCGTCGCCACTGGAGACGCCGACCCCGTTCTGGACAGCAATGGTAAGGTCATCACCTTTTTGTCCTCTGTCCTTCCACTTGTCCCTCACAACACCAGCCTTTGACACTTTCAATCCAACTTGCTAACTCGCTGCACTTATTCCTCCCTTACTGCCACCCTGTCCTCACGCTAAAGCCACTCTTGTACCTCCCTGCTTTCAGATGGTGATTCACCAGCTGAGGAGACGGGCCCTGAAGCTGCCACTGGGAGTGATGCTGCAGCTGAGGAGGAAGAGGAAGCCGGAGCATCAGTGCCACCCTCTCCTGAGGAAGCCCATGCCCACACTGGGAACACGCCTTCCCTGGAGGGGAGCAGGGGGGAAGGGTCTGATGAGGGTGAAGCTCCAGGACCCAGCGGGCTGCAGCAACGCCATGGGGGGGGGTAGGGAAGAACGGGGGCCTTCTCCCCAGAGGGAGAGTATGCCAGAGACTCCTACTGCAATGGACGCAGAGGAGGAGCGGCTGATCGCAGAAATGAACACCCAGGCGGTGGGCATGCACACTGAGCTCATGGGTGCAGTGGGAAGGGTGCCCGAATGCATTGAGTCACTGGCAAGGAGTGTGGAGCACTTCGCTGTAGCACAGGCGGATGCCACACTAACGCTTAGTGCTGCAATTCAGTCACTGGCTGCCGTGATCCCATCTCTGACTGCTCTCATACAGACTCAGATTGAGGCCACGCGAGCACAGACTGCTGCCAACCTCGATGGTTCGTGCACATGTCCCCGGGGCTGTCACCGCGCCGCAGCAGGCCAGCAATCTGTTCTCCAGCAGATTGCTCCGGATGCTGAAGTGCTGCCCCGTGGGAGTGCCAGTGTGTCGGGCGAGCAGGGAGTTGCTGTCCTCTCTCACGATGACAGCATTCCTGCTGCCAACACTGTCACTTCTCCACTGCACTTGCCACCGCCTGTAGGACAGACTGCTGCCGCCCATGCAGAGTTGGTGCAGTCTGCAGCCGGGCCCTCCAGGCCCAGAACTGGTCGAGGCCGTCCTTCAGGGGCATCTGCAGTGTCAGGGTCTGACGAGCAGCAGCCTTCCACCAGCCTTGCTGCAGCCACTGAGGTCCCATTACGGAGGAGCAGTAGGGTTAGAAGGGGGGAAGTGCGCAAGGGAAGGAGATCACCCTCGAAGGGCAAAAAGTAGGAGGTGTGACAAAATGCTGGTCATTTTTTTATTAAAGGTCGAGGTTCGTGGTCCAACTTTTGTTTAGTGTTTTGGACATTATCTCCAGGTTGTGAGAACCAGTTATGTTATTGACTGTTTTTTTGTGTTTATTTCTATGAGTTTGTCATGAGGAATTGACACACACAGAGTTTGTAAAATAAATAAGTTTCTGTATTCAAAATATACATGGTTGGTGGTTGGAATTATTGGTGCCTTGGCCGGCTTAGGGGTTGCGTGCTGGGTTCATTAATGTTGGTAGCAATGGCAGGGGCCCTAGAAGCGGCTTGCTATTAGCCGTTGACGGACGGCCCTTGCAGTTTGACCATTGTGGGCCGCCCTCCTGCCTTGGTGCTGCTGATGATCATCGTCCTCGTCCTCTTCCTCCTCTTCCTCCTCCTCCTCTGGTGGTGCTCCAAGGCCTGGTGGCATTGGCTGGGTCCTGAGGATTGCCATGTTATGCAACGTGCAGCACACGACTACGAAGTTCGATACTCGCTCAGGCGAGTACTGCAGGGCTCCTCCGGAATGGTCCAGACAGCGGAACCGTTGCTTCAGCACGCCGATTGTGCGCTCAATAATGTTCCTGGTAGCTTGATGGCTCTCATTGTACCGCAGCTCAGCAGGGGTGTTGGGCGTACGGAGCGGTGTCATCAGCCAGGTGCTCAATGCATACCCCTTGTCCCCGAGAAGCCAACCAACTGGCTGATGCGGTGCCTCGAAAAGTTCTGCCACAGTAGTCTGGCGCAGGATAAAAGCATCGTGGCAGCTGCCAGGATACTGGGCATTGACAGCGAGTATCAGCTGTCTGTGGTCACAGACCAACTGGACATTCAAGGAATGGAACCCCTTTCTGTTCCTGAATTCCTCGGCATTCTCATGCGGAGCACGCAAAGCCACATGCGTGCAGTCAATGGCGCCCTGCACCATGGGGAAGCCCGCTACCCTCGCAAAGCCCAGAGCGCGGTCACGCTGCTTGTCTGGGGTCATGGGGAAAGAGATGAACTCTCGTCTCCTTTTGAAGAGGGCATTTGTGACCTGCCGGATGCAGCAATGCACCGCGAACTGGGAGATATTGGCGAGGTCCCCAGCAGCAGCTTGAAATGAGCCAGTAGTGTAAAAGTTCAAAGCCACTGTGACCTTCACTGCCACCGACAGAGACGTCCTGGACCTCAGTTGAGGCTGCAGATCTGGCTGCAGCAGGTGGCAGAGCTCAGTGACCACCTCCTTGCTGAATCGCAGCCTTCGCAAACACAGCTCCTCGGACATATGGATGTAGGAGAGCTGTTCACGATATACCCTGGGAGGGTAAGCTCTCCTGTACATACGCCTGATGGCCCTCCTCCGTCTGGCCATCATTGCCACTCTCTCTCTGCGTCTCTGTATCCTCCGATTCAGCTGGAGCAGGACGACGCCCCCAATCAGTGCAGCCCCCATATTCTCTTTGCAAGCAAAGTAATGAAGGACAGCAACTAAAGTAGCAGCAAAGTTAGGATCAATAGGCAAAACTACCTCACAAAGCGTTGAGTCAATGTAGAAGTCTCTCTTTCTCTCTCTCCGAATCTCTCTCTCTCTCTCAGAATGAGTGGTGCAAAAATGTCGACCACAGAAAAAGACAGGAAGAAGCCCCCTTTAAATAGCGCCCCCCCCAGCCCCACAGCGATTGATAGCGTTCCAGTCTTCCGGTCGTTGGAAGCGCCAGGCGGTAAGGCAGGGGGCGCCACTCAATTTCCGCTCCGGGGCGCCACAAGGGCGTTGCACCATGGAATGACGTCACAATCTGCGCGCGCAGGTGGTCGCAGCGGTAAGTTTTAGCGCCGCCGCACAATCTCAAGTTAAGTTCCCGAGCGGCGCAAACATCGCTGCGCTCGGGCGTTAGCGGCTTTGCGCCCCATTAGCGCCCTCTTAAGGCGCTAACGGGAGGCGCAACCAACTGAATTTTTACCCCATTGTGTCACCACAAGTGCGCCCCACTACCAGCCTGGACAGCATTTCTGGTGTCCGGTGAGTGACAGCAGTTTCTGCTTTAAACCCGAGGCAGAAGTTCAAGTAGCCCAGGAACGGATTGTCCCCATTCCTGAACCCTCAACTGTTCACCTCACTGTAAGGGAAAACATTACCAACCTGCAAAACTATGTCACCTTCTTCAGCTATAAAATTTCTCCTCTCCCTGAACACCTTACCATCTTACTAAAAGCTGTACAGGTATCACAAAAGCATTTCTACACCTTAGAGCAAAAGACACTCGAGATAGGGGCTGAGATTTCGGCCATCACGGTTCCACACTGGTGGGACATTTTTGAAAGTATAGAGGTTCCTTCTTGGATTAGGATGGCCTCCCACATCTTAGTGGTTTGCCAGCTCGGGATAGTCTTGTATTTGCTGTGTACAAAGTGCAAGGGGAAGGACAGAATGCTCCATTCCCGGCATGAGAAAGCCTGGGAAAAACATTGCAATAAAGTTGACCAAGTATAAAACAAGCCTGAATCGATTCTAAAAATAAAGAAGTTTCGTGATCGTGTGTTATTGGGGTAAAAATTCACTTGGTTGCGCCACCCGTTAGCGCCTTAAGAGGGCGCTAATGGGGCGCAAAGCCGCTAACGCCCGGGCGCAGCGATGTTTGCGCCGCTCGAGAACTTAACTTGAGATTGTGCGGCGGCGCTAAAACTTACCGCTGCGACCACCTGCGCGCGCAGATTGTGACGTCATTCCATGGTGCAACGCCCTTGGGGCGCCCCGTAGCAGAAATTGAGTGGCGCCCCCTGCCTTACCGCCTGGCGCTTCCAACGACCAGAAGACTGGAACGCTATCAATCGCTGTGGGGCTGGGGGGGGCGCTATTTAAAGGGGGCCTCTTCCTGTCTTTTATTGTTGGTGGCATTTTTGAACTACGTATTCTGAGAGAGAGAGGGAGAGACTTCTGGAGAGATTCAACATTGTGTGAAGGAGTTATGGGTACTGAGCAGCACTTTGCAGGTTCATTTTGATTTGCCATTCCTTGTATCGATTTAGCAGAGACCGTGGGAGCTGCACTCTGAGCTCTTTGCCTGGTGCTCTCCATTGTTCTTTCCAGCACATTTGATGTGCAAGTCTCTCCAGGCCGAGATTCAAGGCAGCAATGAACAGGATGTGGATGGAAAGCAAGATTAACCATCCCCTTTAAGAACTGGCCCGTGCCATTGTGTGTGTGTTCCATTGCTGACTGACATTACATGAGCTTCGCCAGCGCTCCGAGTTAGCGCCTCACTGCTCGGCCTTTGCGCCTTAAGAGAGGTGTGCAGCGCCTGCTTTAGCGCTCCACTCACCTCCCGGGGCGGTAAAAGTGAAGTTTCCCATCAGTGCCGATAATTAGCGCCAGGCGCTAATATTTGCGTCCGGACGATATTTGCGCCCCAAATGGGGCGCGACCTAATTTCTACCCCGCTGTCTTTCTATGTATGTATTTTGGTTTTTTTCCAAGTAGTGTAGGGGTGTTGGACCCCCTCCGTGCTTGGATGTGTATGTATTATTGATTCTTACATGTATATATTGGAACACTACACCAAAAAGGGGAATGTATGTTTTTAGGTTTTAGTCTAGGTAATACAGGGGAAGGTTGGTTTTCGAGGATCAGGAATTTTGTCCACCCACAGGAGGGACTGTAAGGTTTCCAAAATTTACAGATCCCCAAAACCTAAGGAAAAAGGACTTTGGAACTACCTCAGAGTGATAATATAGTATTTGGGCCTAACCTAAGAGATTGTAAGACCAAAAACCAAGTTTTGGCATTTTAAAACTATGTCTGGGCCTGTAAAGGAACAAGAGGTGGGTTCAACCTCTGTAAAAGCAGTTTTGGGTATTGCAGTGAATTGCAATGTCTGGGGAACCGGGATGACCTCACTCAAAACCCCAGCAAGCATTAACATTTTGACAATAGACCCTAGGAGAAGACAGTCCCACCCAAAACAAAAGGCCCATCAAACCGATTACATGGCCCATCAGGAAACATGCATAATACAGAGCACCCAGGACTAGGCTATAGATCAGCCTAGAAACCCAAAACACAAAACCAATCACCAGCAATCAGCCAAGGAGATCGACAGGATACAAACCATCCCAAAATCCCATTTGAAACTTACAGAGCAGTGGCATACCCCCGAAAGCCCCTGCCCACGACCACGACATCATGGACAGTGATAGAGAGGTGTCCTACCACCACCAAGGGACCAGAGAATGGGCTAGTGCTAGTGCCGACCGAACAGGTAGTATACCAGGGGGTACACTATGCAGTAACTTCAGTTATCTTAAACCTTACCGAGGTACACTTACCTGAATGGTGTCCTAAGGAGACAGAACAGTTATATCAGGCCCTGGAATGATATTTTCACTACCTACAATACAGGATCCTCTGTAATAAATAGCCTGGAAAATATAGAACTACAAACACAGATAAATGGTCTAAAAACCCAACTACGAAAGATCCTAACGGAAGGAAACAAAGTGGTAGGCTCAGAGCTACACGAGGACCAAGCTATGACGGTCCATTTAAAGGAGATTATTGCTGAGCTAGAAAGACACGCAAAAACAGTAAATGCACTCATACGGAAGGATAGGAATGCTTCGGATCAGGCTGCACAGAATGAGGTGTGTGTGCTATACGGGGCATGGCTGCTGGGCGAGGGCCGCAGCAACCTGGAGGATTTAAAACAAGGTTTAGTCCCCTCCTGGATTAGCAGCAAACACCTCGCAGCCCTCCACCCGTTTAGCAATTCGCTGAGCCCGTGTCAGCTCTGCCTAGCCTCTGAAGCCTACCCAGTCCCAGTAGATTGTGGGCGTTCCAATCACTCTATCATGGGGATAGTAGTGAGGGTGCTGGTGATGGGTGGGACAGCCTGACCCGCACCGGTATACAGGGTGGAGAACATTGGGATCATTCAAGGGGTGCCGGAGCCGGGGTGCACACATAGTACTGTGTCCCCAGCACTTGAATGCCTATTCTAGACCACAGTGCGGGTTTAAAGTTGCTGGCGCACGACCTATCAACTGTACCATGGAGGTAATGGCACAAGGCCATGTTCCCCCACAGATAGCATTCATAGGGGGTGGGACATATTGTGTCACCACAAGTGCACCCCACTACCAGCATGGACAGCACATCTGGTGTCCAGTAAGTGACAGCAGTTTCTGCTTTAAACCCGAGGCAGAAGTTCAAGTGGCCCAGGAACGGATTGTCCCCATTCCTGAACCCTCAACTGTTCACCTCACTGTCAGGGAAAACATTACCAACCTGCAAAACTATGTCACATTCTTCGGCTATAAGATTCCTCCTCTACCCAAACATCTTACTACCCTACTCAAAGCAGTACAAGTATCATAAAAACATTTCTACACTCTGGAACAAAAGACAGTCGAGATAGGGGCCGAGATTTTGGGCATCATAATTCCACCCTGGTGGGATATTTTTGAAAATATAGAGGTCCCTTCCTGGATCAGAATGGCTTCCCACATTTTAGTGGTCTGCCAGCTTGGCATAGTTCTCTACTTACTGTGCACAAAATGCAAGGGAAAGGACAGAGTGCTCCGATCCCGACATGAGAAAGCATGGGACCAGCATTACAATAAAGCCTATGGCCAGGTTTAGGGCGAGCCTTAATTGTTTTTATTAAAATGAATAAAGTTTATGATCGTGTATTATTTTTACTATGTATGTATTGTACTTTTCAAGTGGTGCAAGGGTGTTGGACCCCCTCCGTGCTTGGATGTGAATGTAACTGGATTCTTACCTGTGTCTGCATCTGAACACTACACCTAAAGGGGAATGTATGTTTTGGGTCTTAGATAGGTAAACTACAGGGGAAGGTTGGTTCTCGAGGATCAGGAATTTTGCTCACCCAGTATGATACTCTAGCTGGTAAAGTATCACAGGGGGGACTGTAAGATTCTCAAAATTCACAGATCCCCCTAACTCTAAAAAAAAGCCCTAAGGAAAAAGACTTTGGACTCTTTTCTAGCTATTACAGGGTGGTGAAGTACATTGGGCCTAACCGAAGAACTTTTTGAGCAAAAACCAAGATTTGGTACTTTTAAAACATGTCTGGGCTTGTAAGGGAGGTGGGGTCAACCTCTGTAAAAACAGTTTGGGTATTGGAGCTAATGGGAACTGTCTGGGGAACTGCATGATCTCGCTGGGAGTATAAATCGGCCCCTATCAGACATTAGCATCCTAACAATAAACCCGAGGAAAACGATCTCCACCCCAAGCTACAGAGCCCATTAAGACATGCATAAAACAGATTACTTCAACTTACTCTATAGAAATTACAGGCCCAGCCAAGAAAACCCAAAACATAAGAACAATCAAACTCCAGTTAAGTGGCAAATCGACAGGATGGGGACCATCCCAGAACCACTTCACACCTTAACAAACCAGTTACCGTTAACGAGCCCGCCAAAACTAACAAAGACCGAGACCTGATTTGGCACGCAGATAAGGAACCTTCAATAGGTATAATTGAAGGCCCGTTCTCAACCTGAAAAAAAAGAAGAGGAAGGAAGAACAAGAAGACATTGATGGAGGTATTCTCCGCAACACAGTTCTAAAACCACCACCGTTCAGCGTTCCGTGTCCAGCCAGGAGGTCGACAGCTCGAAGGCCAGACCATCCAACAAAGTAGGCTGACACGAGAAGAAACCAGAACGACCACCTCAGTGACCATCGGACACCTCACGGCAACAAGGCCCTCACGAAACAACCAACTAAACATCAAGTATCAGTATTTGGGCCACCGCGACCAAAGAAAACCAACTTGAAGAAAAACCGAAGATCCGCAAAGTTTCCACTCTACAATCTACTCCTGACTTACCCCTGGGTAAGATTTTCCCTTAAAAAACTCTAAACCCTACTTCTAAACCAAAGAAAAGTGGGTACTCACCTGATAAATCCAATACGCACCCTACCGCATCAGCGGACTCGCGAAGACTGACCAGATACGCAGTTGAAGTCCTCTACTGCGTACGGGGTACGGCAGACACCAACCGACATATAGAGTGAATCCCAAAACCGCGAACTAACCTAACTGTCAAGGATTCTGGTGAGTATCATCCCTGGTCCTCTGGAGTCCAACTTAGCTAGTAAAGTGGGATTGGGAGGAGTGAAGTATTCTCCTAATGTTATTTCCCTCGCTTGTACCGAAGTGTTGCCCATTTTTAGAGTGTTAAGAGTGTTTGTGTTGTGTTTTATTCTCTTGAATAAAGATCAAAGTTCTTGCATCAAAACCAGTTGTCTGCTGCACTTTTTGTCACAACCCCCAAATAAGTCCACGGTCTAGAACCAAGGGAGTGGGCGCGATTCGAACCACTCAGAAGTCAGAGGTGAAGCTGACACAAACTACCACCCGCTACAATGTCCTAATGTCATGAAAGGCACTATATAAATACAAATCTTTATTTTGTTCTATTATGCTCTTCTCCACTGGAACTCCCTGCCTAATTACATGTTCCTTGCCACCTCCTTCCCTGCTTTAAAAAACCTCTTCAAAAACTTTTTTTCAAAACATTTAACCCTGCCTTCAGCCCTCCTCAGCTTAACCATTTTCATTTTCCCCTTTTCTTCCTGTTTAGCATCCACTGTGTTTTCTTTCCTTAATGTAAAGTGCTTTGAGACATGTTCCTTCATATGAAGAGTGCTACTGAAATACTGTACAATATTTTGTTGTTCCTGGTTTCCACCATTCATATTTCTACTTCTGCCTCCCATGGTCACTGCAACATATCCCCAATTTTCTACCCCATCTGCCACTAATCCTCAGCTGAATTCTTATCTCTCCTGGTCACGCTCAAGCCCTTTCCTGTGATATTTACATGCCCTGCACTTTACCCAGCATGGCATATGCTGCTGGCACTTCCCAAGCAGCCATCTGAGCTGGGTTATTTCCTTTGCCCAGAATCTTCATGGATCAACATATCCACCGTCCTCCCCACCCTCCCTTTGATCCCAGCAGAGAATCTCCCTGTACTCCTTCTATTGCTGCAGCAGGTATAAGCAGCCCATCCCTTGCATAAAGAAAAGAAAGACTTGCATTTATATAGCGCCTTTCATGACCACCGGACATCCCAAAGCGCTTTACAACCAATGAAGTACTTTTGAAGTGTAGTCACTGTTGTAATGTAGGAAACGTGGCAGCCAATTTGCACACAGCAAGCTCCTACAAACAGCAATGTGATAATGACCAGGTAACCTGTTTTTGTTATGTTGATTGAGGGATAAATATTGGCTAAGACAGCAGGGATAACTCCCCTGCTCTTCTTCGAAAGAGTGCCATGGGATCTTTTACATCCACCTGAGAGAGCAGACGGGACCTCGGTTTAACATCTCATCCGAAAGACGGCAGCTCCAACAGTGCAGCACTCCCTCAGTACTGCACTGGAGTGTCAGCCTAGATTTTTTTTGTGCTCATGTCCCTGGAGTGGGGCTTAAACTCACAACCTTCTGACTCAGAGGTGAGGGTGCTACCAACTGAGTCACAACTGACACTATGGGCCAGAAATTCGGCTGTTGTTGGGTGAGTATGCGCTGTGTACTCACCCGTAAGGCCACCTGAAGTGTCGGTTTCCTGCATGCACTGCGCATGCGCGGGAAACCGGAACTTCCGTTCCCCTGAAGGGAGGGGTTCAGAAGTCGAATGCGTGCGCGGGAGAGGCTGCGCGCACACAGCGAACTTCAGGTTTTTTTTCAGGTTTCTCCGGGAAGGTAAGTATGAAGAAGCTGCACTTTTAAAAAGGAGGTGCAAGGCCTGTTTTTAACAAGGTAAGTGGTTAATTAATTACAATTTAAAAAAAATTTCAACAGGTTTATCGTTTTTAGATACTTTAAAGAAAGGTAAGTTTATTTTTAGCACCGCTAAAAAGTCTAATTAATTTTTTCAAAAATTTAAATTTTTGTTTAAAGTAGTTAATTTATTTAACTTATAGTTATTTTAAAAATGTGATTTTTTTTTAATGTATTTGAAGTTTAAGTGTGGTTTTGGGGCCGATCTCTATTCATAGATTTGACAGGTCTTCCTGTCAAATCTATGAATGAAAATGCCCTGCTAGGATTGGCTCTC
Organism: Squalus acanthias; assembly: GCA_030390025.1. Lineage (NCBI taxonomy): Eukaryota > Metazoa > Chordata > Chondrichthyes > Squaliformes > Squalidae > Squalus > Squalus acanthias. Next base: position 143,750,757 of record CM059426.1, on the reverse strand, counting down.
CATGGCCCACATGATCCCAGGGGACGCTTCGAACTAACTGTGCCCCTGGGATACACAAGCACTGCGCGCCGGCAGCTGCAGGAGGCCCAGGACCCCAAGTCCTCGTGGGCCCAAAGCACAACTGCAGGCGTGGTAGGCAAGTACGCGGGCGATGCTTGCACCCGCAGGAAGCCGGAAAGCGGAATTTCTGGCCCTATATCCCTCTGCAAAATGTCTGTTGTCTTGTGAACAAAGACCTCCATCAACCTAGTGAATCAGTGTTATTTACTCCAATTTTACCACCACCTATCCTTGTCTGGCCTCATTAAGAGAGGTTGGTAACTTGATGCCAGGGTAGGGTAGTTCTGTTCTGTGGGACCACACATACTAGGAACTAGATTGAGACTGCATGAATTAATTTCACATAGAATGCTTTCATCCATCAGTCTGAACGGAATTTGAATTCAAATCTCAAAGCAGAAAGCCAAGTGTCTAAAATTGCTTTGGTATTGGCCATCAGCTTTTGGCTCATAGAGCCAGTGGCCACACCAAGATAACTTACTCTGAGATAGGTCAGGAAGAGCTATCTTTTGCTGGATCCTTCTAATTGCCGCTGGTCTTCCTGGGGTCAGTAAATGTGCTGCTCTGGCGGCAACCGTGTTCTTTGGTGGTGACAACGTGGCACTATGTCATGACTTCATTATGCATGTGCGCTGCGAGTCTCTCTATAGTGACATTGTGATGCAATGCCATAATGTCACAGCCAGTCTGTACACATGTGGAATGGCGGGCAACCACAATGCTGGCCATTTACATGAAGTCTGGCAGCTCATTACAAAGATAAATGTGGGAGAGAGGCACAGCTTGCTTGATGTCCCACGACCTGGGCTGGACAGGATCTGGGCTGCAGTATAAAGGAAACTTGATCCACTGCATCAGACTGTCCCCAACTAATCTGTAGAATTACAATCTTATTCTAGTTATCCTTACACTACAGTGAGAAGTCATGTAAAAATTAAAAGCCAGGTCCAATTTCATTGCTGTATCTGAGTGTGGCACGCTGGTCAACAGAAATCTTTCTCCTGGTGTGTCATGGGGATAGGCTGAACACAATGACAATGATGCAGCCATTACAGAGTATTATAACAAATCCTGAAAGCTTGTGTGACTGGCAACCCAGACGCATATGGAGACTGAAATTTGTATTGGTTCCAGGAACTGAGCAGAGAATGCTGATCAGCCCCAAGTCAGTAATCCTCCTTGAGACAATCTGCTCTTTAGTTCAAAGCTACAGTCACTCATTTGGCTCCTCTTCTCTTCCTTGTAAAAGATCTAAGCAATAATAAGAGCATTTTAACTGATAACCAATTGTGAGCAGTGTCCTGATAGCAATCAAATTTTTGTAGTTGATCATAGTAAAAGGACAGGCTGCCTGAAGGGAACTGTTTCGAAGTCAAACTGTGAAAGCAATTGATTTCACAATGGCTGTGTGTTTCATTTTGAAACCAACGCTGGCACTTACTTGGCCCTGGCCATCATTTTGTTTGCATGTACATTGCTGATACATGTAGCTCTTCTTGGGAGAGGAGTGAGTTATAATCAATTATATATAACAAATAACTACTCCAGTACTTTATTTCTGGCTCTGGGTTCAATGGAGTGGATTTGAATTGAATTCAGACCTTGCAATTAAATCCAAACCAGTGCTTTCAAACTTGTTTCATATTAAAGGAGCATTGTCTTCCTGAAAACGTTGTTGGTGAACTTTTTATATTCGGGGTTAGAAAAGGTACATGCTTCACACGAGTGACCCAGTGACGAATTTCAATACATCATCCCTGATTTTCTTTACCTCACCACTGGCGGCTGTGCCTTCAGCTGCCTAGGCCCTAAGTGCTGGAATTCCCTCCCTAGACCTCTCTACCTCTCTAACTCCTTCTCCTTAAAACCTACGGGGGAAAAATTCAGTTGGTTTGCACCTCCCGTTAGCGCCTTAAGAGGGCGCTAATGGGGAAAAAGCAACGAGCGCCCGGGCGCGGCGATGTTTGTACCGCTCGCGAAATTGACCAGACATTTTGCAGCAGCACTAAACACTACCGCCACGATCTCCTGCGCTGGCAGATCGTGACATCAGTCGAGCGTGCAACGCCCCGGTAGCGCCCCAGACCGGATATTGAGTGGCGCCCCCTGCCTTACCGCCAGCCGCTAGCAACGACAGGTTGAGGGGAGCGTTTTGTAGTCAGGAAGGGACTGGGGGAGCGCTATTTAAAGGCGACAGCTTCCTGCCTTTTTTTGTCAGTGACATTTTTGCACCACGCATTCTGAGTGAGAGAGAGAGACTTCTGGATATATTCAACGCTGTGTTGAGGAGTTTTGGGTACTGAGCAGCACTTTGCAGGTTCATTTTGATTTGATCTTCCTTGTATCGATTTAGAAGAGACTATGGGGGCCGCGCCCTTTGCTCTTTCCCTGGGCCTCTCCATTGTTCTTTCCAGCAGATTTGATGTACAGGTCTCTCCAGGCCGAGATTCAAGGCTGCAATGAGCAGGGTGCGGATGGAGAGCAAGATCGACCCTACCCTTTAAGAACTGGCTGGCGCCAGTGTGTCTGTGTTTCATTGCTGACTGGCATCACATGAGCTTCGCCAGCGCTCTGAGATAGCGCCTCGCTCCTCGGCGTTAGCACCTTAAGAGAGGTGTGTAGCGCCTGATTTAGTGCTCCAATCACCTCCAGGGGCGATAGAAGCCAAGTTTGCAGTCGGAGGCAATAATTAGCGCCAGGCGCTAAACTTTGCGCCCGGCCGATAATTGCGCCCCAAACGGGGCGATACCGACTTTCTCCCCCTACGTCTTTGACCAAGCTTTTAAAAACCCGTCCTAGTATTGCCTCGGTGTCAAATTTTGTCTGATAACGCTCCTGTGAACTATCTTGGGACATTTTACTATGTTAAAGGCGCTATATAAATATATATATCTTCTTCTTCACATTGAGTGATTTACTGAACGCTTGATTCATCCTGGAGTTCCGTGGGTTCACTCCACTGGCACACGTACGATGGAGCAGGATGCCCTCCAGCCAATGGAAAGAGAAATCGGGCAGGGTGTTCAACGGCAGATCGATCCACTACTGTCCCTTATCGTCCACACTGAAGTTGAATTTTACCTCCAATGTTCTTCAAAACTGATGGTGCAAATAGAAAATACACAGGTAAGTAACAATTTAGTTGTACCTAGTAGTATTTGTAGCAAATTGACTATGTCACATCAGCAGAGTAAGCAATGTATGTAGGCTTATATACAATTATACTGAGAGCAGTACGAGCTGTGTTGGTGATGAAGGAGCTAGTATTTCTCTGCCATTTTAACTGGGAACGGCAGTGATATAAATGGCATACATTTTCAGTTTAAACGGTGTACAGCTCCCACATGATACTTTTATCAGTGTCACCTTTGACTTTGTTTGTACTGTGCTAGAGTGTAGGTGCCTTTATAGCACTCTAAATGCAACCCCTGGGCCATAATAACAGTGCCTCACAGCATCAAAGCCTAATTGGCAGACAAAGCTGTATTTTTTAAAAATTCAGACTATAGTGGATTGCTTGCTATTCTAATATTCTCCACACACTAGCTGGATAAGAACAAATGACAGGTTGTCATTGCCTTCCCTTCTCTTATCATTTGATGATAATCCTGTTCGCCCACTGCAAGAACTGCTTCCCAGCCCAAGTAATGAAACTGCAGTGCTTGCTATTGCTTTTAAAACTGCATCACCTCACAATAGTCATCACAAAATAAATAACTCCAGTAATAACACAATCAATTTCAATTTCTGTGCTACTTATAGTCACCCACAGTGCCATTCACTGCATTGCATCTGTGGATAATAGGAACTCTTTGTACATATTTTCACATATTTGTATTTTAAAAGGGCCGATTTTCCTCTTCATTGCTCAGTTCCCAGGCATCATGAAGAGGAAATATGGGTGGAGAACCATTGCAACAGATCTCCACCCCTGCTATGCTTCCATGGGATTTCCAAGGATCCCTCCATTAGGTAGGACTGGCCCTGCACCTACACTCGGAACCACTGGGAAGCAGATGAGGTAGGAGGGGACGTTCACAGCCCGCCCACCTCACTTTCCTCTGAGTGAACCTGTTGGTTGCCCAAACAGAGGGCACCCCATAAAAGCTGGCAGAAAGAGAGGAGCTTGCACTGGGATCTTACATGGACCAGAGGGTTAATGGGGGTCCTTGAGACATCCCAAAGCTAGAACATTTACGAAGGTAAGTCCTCCTCTTTGTTTTGCAGGATGATTTTTAACCTTGAAGCCTTCTGCAGACTGTCCCTCCCAGCATAGATTTAGATGAAGCACCTATGTGACGTATCCCAATCTCATTGAGTTATATTTAGCCCCTACCTGGAACTGGAGGAATATCAAGTGATCTGGAGCCTATTCCTGACTGCTCACTCAGTAGAAATCCTTCCCCTCCAACCTACAAAACTCAAAATAGCTGACAAGCAGCTTCAAAAAAGCTGATGGCCCCAAAAAATTGAGAACTCAAAAAACAATGTTTCCTCACCACCCAAGAAAATTTGAACTGGATTTTCCTCATCTATACCACCCAAAATTAGGTCCACTGTCACACCCTGCCCTACCAGAGCCATCCTTGATTTTCCTTCCTTTGCCCCAGCAGGAAAGTTGGTTGGCCACCACTTCATCTCCCCACAACTATGTAAATGACAATGAGGAGGCGGGAAACTTGGCCAATTTCCATGATTTCCGCATTACTACTGCCAATCCCAATGACCGTTGGGAGAGGGTTATTGGTAGCCCTGAGTGGCAGATGGTTGGCCAAGATCTCCTTTCAGAGGGAGAGGGCTCAGTAGTGGGTATCTCTTCATTCCTTCAGACACAAACCACTGACCTTTGTTAACTCTTGGCTCAGTCTGAGGCCTAACAGTAAAGTTTGCAGCAGATCTTTGGGGGGCTTCTGTCCATTTCATGTTGGGCTTCTCTCCTCTTCTGCTGTTGCAACAAGTGTCCTGCTGCAGTAGCACTGGATTTTGTAGGTGGTGGGCTCCCTCTTCATTCTGGAGATCCCGCTAGGAGCTATCATTATCACTAATGACTCCTCCCCTGACCCAAGGATATAGTGTAGTATCACAGCGGGGCTGGGGTGTTGGGCTGAAGTCCCAGCCTGACTCTTCACCCAGCAGTGAACCCACCCTGGAGCAAAAGTTAGGCCTTGATTTTTGAAACTTTTTGATACATTCTCCAGCATTTTGAAGCCAAATTGATGCTACATAGAGCATGCTAGACCCCAGGTGAGTCTGGCAACAACATAATATCATCTGTGAAAAGAAACACATTTCAGAAATGCCAAGAACAGACATTCTGAGCCATCATCTATGATACTATGCAACACATTGAAGACATTGAACAAGATTAGTGACAGTGGACAACTTTGCCTCACTCTCTTTAGGAGAAATAGGTTCTGTGAGTCTCCCATCTACAAGGGTCTGGGAGCTGGAGTTCGCATCTTGATGAAATACAACAATTGGATTTATACAACATCGTCATGAGGGCCATATGAGGCACTAGGACAAAAGCCTTATGAAAATCGCTGAAAGCAATATAAGTGGGGTTCCCCAGAGCCTTCTGACATTTGGAGATATTGTATAAAGCGACTACCAGTTCTACACATTGGTCACAATTTCAAAATGCTGCCCATTCCTTTCTGATTACTTGTGTGAGCCTCCAAAGCATCTGGAACACGTGCCACAAAAACTCAAAGAACCACTTTAAAAGCCACAGATATTCACACAAACAAATTTTGGGACACATCTTCAGTGACTTAAGCCGGAATTCCCCAAAACAAAACGGGTGGGTTTGTAGCGTGGGGGCAGTTAAATTGTTAAAAATGGGATTCCCAACCTGATCCCGCCTCCAACCCGCCCACTTCTGGTTTTCCCAGAGGAAGGACGGGGGACGGGCGACCAACCCGCTCCCAGGGGGGCGTTACCTCAATTTAAATATTGTAATGAGGCTGGCGGCCTCTATTTTACCCGTCCATTTTGGATTTAATGGCCTGTGAACGGCTTTCACACAATTCATGAAGCCCAGCAGTTAAACAGAGGCAGGGACTGCTGCATCCAGGAGGTAAGTAGTTTTATACCTACCTACTGGATCTAGGGTCCCTACCTAACCCACCCCCCGCGATCGGAGACCCCCCTCACGAGGCCTCCAATAGCATTCCAAGGCTTCCCCCCCCCCCCCCCAACAATGATGATGAGGCCAGTCACGATCCTCCAGTGACCAGCCCCAAATCTCCGGCCCCAATCCTCCAGCCCCCCTGCCGATCCTCGGCACCCCCCTCCCAATCCCTGGCCACCTCCCCCACCCCCCGCATTCCCCGATCCCGTCTCGATCCCTGATCCCCGGAGATCCCCGATCACCCCCCACGATCCCTGACCACACCCCCTCCCCGATCCTGGCCACCCCCACGGCGTTCTTCGATCCCTGAGCCCTGGGAGATCCCCAATCATCCCCCACGATCCCCACTTGCCTGCCGATCCCTGACTATCCCCCATCGCCTGCCGATCCCCTGCCGATCCTGCAACCCCCCCCCGATCCTCTCTCCCCCCACCCGATTGCCAACCCCCCCTTCCGCCGATCCCTGATCCCCTTCCCCCTTCGATTGCCGAACACTCCCGATGATCCCGCAACACCCTCCCGCGATCCCTAACCCCCTCCCGCCGATCCCGACCCCCCCTCCCACGATCTCTCCCCCGGACCGACCCCTCGGATCTGAGGCCTAACCGCCCGCAGCCAGTTAGCCTCTACGGGCGGAAACCGAGGCCTCACATTCACATTAGGCCCTGCCGGGTTTCCCGCCCGCCTCAGAACCGCCCCCCGAACAAAATTCCGGCCTTAATGAAAGTGCCAGAGTAAATAAAAGTATTGATGTCCATCAGCAAATAGTGACCTTGTTGGCAGAACTTGGAAAACACTGAATGTGAATTGTTGAATAATAGCCACTTGGGTGAGGTCCTGAAGGATGACCAGAGTCTGTGAAACCATAAAGCAGCAAGGAATCAGCATTATCAGGAAAAGGAGAAAACTGGTGAACTCTTCGAATGCAGAATTCAAAATAAAGTTTGTAAATATTTAGAAATGCATGAGTTCAATCAGGTCATCACAGATTTGTTAAAGGCAAATTGTGAGACAATTTTAAAAGAGTTTTTGAAGAAATGACCTAAAGAGGATGCAGTAGATGCGGTATATATGGATTTTCAGGTGTTTGATAAGGTGTCTCATAAGAGACTTGTTAAAAAAAATTCAAGCATGAGGTAAAGAGGAAATGTAGCAACAACAACTTGCATTTATATAGTGCCTTTAACATAGTAAAACATAACCCAAGGTACTGCACATGGCGGTGTTTCTTCTTCTCCTTCTTCTTCTTCATTCTCCTCTCCCTCTTCTTGGCCAACCACTGGCTGGGCAGGCTGCATTTCTTGGGTATGTGAAATGAGGAAGGCACAAGAGTGGAGTTGTAGTGAGGGGAGGGCTGGAAAAGCAAGAGTTGCATGTCAGAAGAAGGATAATGCACGAGGATACCAGCATCTTGTATCCTTTCTGCCCCGCCGCTGGCAAAGTGCTCAGCCATGTCCCTGCCAAGAATGGCCTGCACCGTCTCCTCCAAGGGGGTGAGGTGAAGCTAGGATGTGGCAGCCAGGGTGTACAGCATCAAGTGAAGTAAATCTGGTCATGGTGAGGCCATCCCTGGCCTCCCAGGCAGCAATGTGGTTGGGTGCTGATGCACTGTGTCCTGTGCAGCATCAGTTGATTGCGGAGAAAGTTGGTGTTGTTGTTGGTGCTGCTGGTGTGCTTGTCATGCTGGTGATGGGGCTGATCATGGTGGGATTGTGAGGACCAAGCTGAGAGAGCTTCAAGGGCACCCATGCTGATGGAATAGATGGCAGGTGAAGTAGAGATGACAGAAGCGATCTGTCAATGGTGGGAGAGGTAATGAGGTCAGACTTGTGTAAAGAATTGCAGCATCTTGAATCTGTAGTGGAAATGCAGTTTAGAGAAGCTAGTGGTTAAGGGAACATTTCTCAATCGGCTGGGAGCTTTGACTTGACATTTGAAGCTGTCAACTCATCAGCTGATTCAATGGCCACTGACCTCCCGCCTTAGCTTCACAGACGATGTCTAGGCACAGCGGGAAACCGGTGGGCGACCTGTCAAATCCAAAAAGCTGGGAAAAAAACATTGATAAGTGGCTGTAAACAAGCCACTAATGATTTTAATTGCCTCCCCTGCCGCTGCGTGTCGGTTCTGCTCAGCGCTCACAGACCCGACATTTAGGAAAGGCGTTTGGCGGAGGGTTCACAGCGGGGTCCCGACCTGCTGGAGAAAAAACCCCACTTCCCCAGCTGACCCGCTACCGATCGCGCCCACTGACCCCCCGCAAAATCCAACCCATTGACTTTCTGCTTGCAAACAGATATGTGGCTTATAGGCTCATTCACTATTTTTCTTTTGCCAATATTGCTAGGTAGTTGGTTGTAAGTATAAGGTAAATATAATATATATATAAATATAAGCTATAAATATAAGATAGTTAATAATAAATCCGATAGTGAATTCAGGAGAACCTTATTTACCCAGAGAGTGGTTAGAATGTGGAATGTCCACATGGAGTAGTTGAGGCGAAAAGCATAGATGCATTTAAAGGGAAGCTGGATAAACACATGAGGGAGAAATGAATAGAAGGTTATGCTGCTAGGGTTAGATGAAGAGGGGTGGGAGGACGCTCCAGTGGAGCATAAACACCACATGGACCACTTGGGCCGAATTGCCTGTTTCTGTGCTGTAAATTCTATGTAATTCTATGTCTGTAAAATGTAAGGAGTGGTGATTCTATGGTGTAGGACAGACTGATTTGAGTGTTTGCTGAAGTGGAATAGAATTGTTCAGGGACCAAGCTGAGTTCTGATAAAACAAACCATTCATCATATAGTTGGCAAGTTGGTCTGTCAGACACCGTCAAGACTCAATCTTAAGATCTTTGAGAATATAAAACAAATACTTTAATCCTTACGCTTTTAAGAATATAAAACAAATACCATACCCTTTCCGCTTCATACTTATAAATCAGAAGTTGTATTGTTCATGCTATACTTTTCATATACGAAGGCTTTTGCGAGTTGGAGATGACACCAATAAATGGAAATATAAGTTGTTTTCCATGATTTTTTTTTTGTTTGCTTCCTTGCCTCTCTCTTGCTCTCCTTGTGCAACATATCATGTGGAACTTCGAGGACAGGCAGGTTTTGTGCTCTTAGGCCTTTGCTAATGCTGCTGTACCTTGTCATCAAAATTGCTCTTCCTCCCTCTCTGTGGAAAAACTGCTGCCTTTATGGGATATATCCCCACAGATGGTTGATTGAAAATTTATCATGTGGATGTGATCTCACGACAGAATGCCACAGTGCATTGGTCATCCAAAATTGGCACATAATCCCATTCGAGCTGTACCCATTCAGATATTATCCAAAAGGTGCAATAGGGAACGTTAGTTCGGTAAAATCTATGCTTTATTTTTTTTAACAGAGGAAACTTAATGGTAGGTTTTATCAATTTGCACTCCCAGAGCCAAGAGTGCATAATTCAGCCATGAGGGTACGTGCACCTCACAGGATTTTAATTTTGACTTCTGTTCACTACTGCTGTGTCAACTAATTTCAGTGCTACATTCTGAACTGCAGTAAAATAAATCTGTTCTCTGCACACTCAGAGCTGTCCATTTTGTCATTTAGTACAGCCAGACTACGAAGTAGTGATTATTCACACAAAAAATTACTTTGGTGTTTTTTCATTATTGCAAATAATGGCCTGGAAATTACTTGGGTGTCTTCCCAGTATCCTGTCATAACCTCAGTGGGAGACCAGCAGCCCCCCACCACAGAGAAATGGTGTAAACTGCCCATGGCGGTTCCTCTGGTCTCCCATCAAAGTTATGGGGGGAGACTTGGAGAACCCCTGTGAAACCTCCAGCCCAATTACTTTATTTCACTTTGGAAAATACTTCTGGATGATTCTAAGTGCATAGGAAGAAAGAAAAAGAAAGACTTGCATTTATATAGCGCTTTTCACAACCTCAGGATGTTCCAAAGCGCTTTACAGCCAATGAAGTATTTTGAAGTATAGTCACTGTTGTAATATGGGAATTGTGGCAGCCAATTTGCACACAGCAAGGCCACAAACAGCAATGTGATAATGACCAGATAATCTGTTTTAATGATGTTGGTTGAGAGATAAATATTGGCCAGGACACCGGGGATAACTCCTCTGCTCTTCTTCAAATAATGCCATGGGATCTTTTAAATCTACCTGAGAGAGCAGTTTAACATCTCATCTGAAAGACAGCACCTCCAACAGTGCAGCACTCCCTCAGTATTGCATTTGGTGTGTCAGTCTGGATAATGTGCTCAAGTCCCTGGAGTAGGACTTTAACCCACAACCTTCTGACTCAGGCGCGAGAGCCACAACTGACACCTAGAGAGAATAAAAAAAATTTCTGGTGAGAGCCATACTGGTAATGACATTAGTGTATGTATTTCCATTAGTATAGTAGCATACGTGTGGTTTTATTAGATGATTATGGGGGGAATTTTGCCAGCGCTCAGGGGGTGGGTTTGGAGGCGGGACATCTGGTAAAATTGCAAAGATTGACAGCGGGTCCCGAACCCGCTGTCGACCCGCCTCCATACAATCTTCCTGGGTGTCGGGTCTCCGATTTGTGCATGAACCCGACACCTAGCGGCGGGAAGAGGATTATAGGCACTTAACTGCTTCTTAATAGGTAGTTAACAGGTAGTTAAGAGGCTTTTTTCAATTTTGACAGGTCTACTGCGGGCTTCCCGATGTCCGGACACCACGCCAGGGTAAGTGTGGGGTGCTGTGGGTCTACTGTAATGTTTCTTCATTGATGACAGCTACAGAAGTGGTGTGAAAGATCCAATGGTACACTGGTGAGTTTCAGAGGTAAGAAAATGTTGGGGAAATAATTTTTAATGTATTTAGACTTTTCTGTAGGTAACAAGTTTTGAAGTCTTTGTGTAGTCCCACCTCATTGGGAGAACCTCTCTCACCAGTGACAGATTGCTTCTGTAACCTCACCTGCAGCTGCCATCTGTTCTAGCCTAAGGAGGGAGTCACTGGAGAGCCTGGGTGAAAGGGCTCACCTTTGTACAGTGATTGTCAGTGTTTGCAGCACCTCAAAGCTGTCAAATAATGAAAAATCACCTGTCAACAAAAATTGTGCATGGCCCCTTTAAGAAAACCTGCAGATGACGTGTCATCAACTGACATCATCTGACACCGGCTTTCTCCTAATTGGCTGGCAAGCCCGCAGGGTGGGCTTAACAAGGCCAATTGACGCAAAATAGCGTCTGTGCGTCGGACGTCGTTGGGGGCGGGATCGGAACCTGGAAGGAAGCTGTCCCGCCTCTAGGCAGCACCGAAAGGTAAAATCCAGCCCTATGTGTTTATTCTCTAGCTCTGTTACAATGTCCAAGGATACATACCAATATGTCTACACAAATGTGCACGTCAGCAAGTGACAACAGCATTAATGGGTTGAACATGAAATGCAACATTCATAGTAAATAAACTAATGTGTTTGCATGACATTTCTCTTCTATTTTAATGAATATGTTAATCTATAGCGGAGAGAAGAATTTGATATGAGTATGTTGAGTATTCGTACGATAACATCACCAACTAATTTCTACCCTAAAGTAACTTGGGACTGAGACAAGTTTTCAATATAGGCCTTTGTTAATGCTGCCTTTGGTGTTTGAAAGCTTATTGTTTTGGCTATGGGTTTGAGCTTAAGTGAAACTGATTCCAAAATCTGAGCCAAGGCTTTGTCAGCTGTCCCCAGTAGTCACTTTGGAAATTAGGTCTCAGGAACGATGTATCATTTTATCAGGTATTCCAGATGGCACTCTATTTGCCCTCTGGCTTTAACAGTACATAGTATTGCCAGGACTGCTAGATATCCAATGTGTATGTGGTTGGTTCTTAGTTTGACTTTTAGATGCTGTCTGCACGGAGCTTGCAACAGGAGATTGAATTCTGAGTGCACAAATTACCTCTCTCTCCCAGGGGCATAAAAGTGTTATTCATTATCTAACTTCAGTTCCCACTCCTGCAGCAATGTACACAATTTCAGTCCCAGCCCTGATGTAGGGCAGAAAAATGTTATTTATTAGCGAAATGAACCTACCGCCACCACTATTATGGATATGATCTCAGTATCGAATTTGAAGGTAAAACTGCAGACACTACTGCTCACACAATTTTCAGGACTGAAGTTTAACACAAGCACAGAAGAAGACTACTATGCAGACTTACTGTAAGCTCCAATATGTTCAGGGAAAGCTTTGCAGGTGACCTTGAGATACAATAGCTTAAACATCTTATGGGCCAAAAATTCATCCCGCGACGCGAGAGTACGCACTGCGTACTCTCGCGTATTCTCTCTCCAATTGTCGGTTTTCTGCATGCCCTGCGCATGCGCTGAAAACCGGCACTTGGTCTTTTGAAAAGGGGGCGGTTCCTCGGTGCATCGCGTGCGCGCTACAGGCTGCGCGCACGCTGTGCACTTCATGCTTTGGATGCGCAGGTAAGTACGGAAGATTTTAGAAATGGAAAAAGGAGGAGTAAGACCCACTTTTAACAAGGTAAGTAGTGAATTAAGTATTTTTTTGATTTTTTTTTAACAGGTATATCTTTTTTAGAGACTTTAAAGACAGGTAAGTTTATTTTTATAACTTTTTAAAAGATTTTAAATTTTTTCAAAAATTTAATTTTTTATTTAAAATGGTTAATTTATTTAACTATACTTATTTTATTAATGTGATGGTTTTTTTTTAATTTAATTGAGGTTTAGCTGTTATTTTGGGGGGGTGTAAGATTCATAGATTTCACAGCACGTATGTGAAACTTATGAATGGAAGATGGTGTGCTGCCATTGGCTCTAACTGAGTCACGTGATCCCACAGCTCGCACGAATTCACTACGCCGGTGGGATACGCAAGCACTGCCCAGCTGATGTCTGGAACATCAAGTTCGTGCGAGCTGGATCTGAAAAAGCACAAGCGGAGTGAGAGATCGCGGGGAAGCCTTACCCCCGCGGGAACAGAGCGAGATCAATTTCTGGGCCTATAAATTTTCGACCATATTTTAGCTAGACACAGAATTCCACAAATCTCTTTGCAGTAAGCTGTTCAGATTTCTAAATTGAGATATCTCCTGTGAAAAATAAACAAGCATCAATATTATTCACTTAATGAAGATCATTTTTGATATCCACTGTTGTGATTCTGTGCGATTCATAAAAGAACATAAGAATTAGGAGCAGGAATAGGCCATATGGCCCCTCAAGCCTGCTCCGCAATTCAATAAGATCATGGCTGATCTTCGAATTCAACTCCACTTTCCCACCTGATCCCCATATCCCTTAATTTCCCTAGATTTAAAAAATCTATCCATCTCAGCGTTGAATGTACTCAATGATTCAGTATCCACAGCCCTTTGGGGTAGAGAATTCCAAATATTCACAAATACCCTCTGAGTGAAGAAATTCCTCCTCATCTCAGTCTTAAATGGCCGACCCCTTATCCTGAGACTATGCCCCCTAGTTCTGGACTCTTCAGTCAGGGGAAACAATCTCTCAGCATCAACCCTGTCACTCCACCTCAGAATCTTGTATGTTTCAATGAGATCACCTCTCATTCATCTAAACTCAAAAGAGTACAGGCCCAATCTACTCAATCTCTCCTCATAGGACAACCCTCTCATCCCAGGAATCAATCTAGTGAACCTTCGTTGCACTGCCTCCAAAGCAAGTATATCCTTCCTTAGATAAGGAGACCAAAACTGTACAGAGTACTCCAGGTGTGGTCTCACCAAAGCCCTGTACAATTGTAGCAAGACTTCCTTACTCTTGTACTCCAACCCCCTTGCAATAAAGGCCAACATGTCATTTGCCTTTCTAATTGCTTGCTGTACCTGCATGCTAACTCTCTGTGTTTCCTGTATGAGGACACCTAAATCTTTTTGAACACTAGCATTTAATAGTTTCTCACCATTTAAAAAATATTCTGTTTTTCTATTCTTCCTACCAATAGGACGCGACTGCTGCCAACGAAGTTGAAGTATTTGCGCATGCACAGTCTAAGTGTTTTTTTGGTTGTTCGCTTCACCGGGAAGGTTCGTTTGAAAAAAAGCCAGGAAAGGAGCGGGCTCATTAAAAAAGCCGGGAAGGGAGCGGGCTCGTTAAAAAAGCCGGGAAGGGAGCGGGCTCGTTAAAAAAGCCAGGAAAGGAGCTGGCCACTTACAAAGAAGCCGGGAACGGAACGGGCTCATTTAAAAAAATGCCGGGAACATCATGCTTCCGGTCGTTGGAGCTTCCAGATTAATGCGCAGTACGCTTCTGCGCAGCTTCCACTCGTTGGCAGCAGTCACTCCGTTCCCAATATTGTACTCCATCTGCCACCTTATTGCCCACTCACTTAACCTGTCTATATCCCTTTGCAGGCTCTTTGTGCCCTCCTCACTGCTTACTTTCCCACCTAGCTTTCTATCGTCAGCAATCTTGGATATATTGCATTCGGTCCCTTCATCTAAGTCATTAATATAGATTGTAAATAGCTGAGGCCCAAGCACTGATCCTTGCGGGATCCAATTAGTTACGACCTGCCAACCTGAAAATGACCCGTTTAGCCCTACTGTCAGCCATGACTCAGTTGGCAGCACCCTCACCTCTGGGTCAGAAAGTTGTGCTTTCATGTCCCACTCCAGAGACTTGAGCATAAAAATCTAGGCTGACACTCCAATACAGTACTGAGGGAGTGCTGCACTGTTGGAGGTGCCGTCTTTTGGATGAGATGTTAAACTGAGGCCCCGTCTACTCTCACAGGTGAACATAAAATATCCCATGGCAATACTTCGAAGAAGAGCATGGGAGTGATCCCCGGTGTCCTGGCCAATATTTACCCTCAACCAACATCACCAACAGATTATCTGGTCATTATCACATTGCTGTTTGTGGAAGCTTGCTGTGCTCAAATTGGCTGCCATGTGTCCTACATTACAACAGTAAACCACACTTCAAAAAGTACTTCATTGACTGTAAAACGCTTTGGAATGTCCAGTGGTGCTATATAAATGCAAGTCTTTTTTTATTTACTCTCTGTTTTCTGTCTATTAACCAATCTTCTATCCATGCTAATATATTACCCCAACCCCATGAGCCCCTATCTTGCTTAGCGAACTTTTATGTGGCACCTTATTGAATGCCTTTTGGAAATCGAAAAATACTACATCCACTGGTTTCCCCTTTATCTACCCTGCTATTTACATCCTCAAAAAACTCATAAATTTGTTATACACGATTTCCCTTTCATAAAACCATGTTGACTCTGCCCAATCATATTATGGTTTTCTAAGTGCTCTGTTACCACTTCTTTAATATGGATTCTAGGATTTTTCTGATGACAGATGTCAGGCTAACTGGCCTATGGTTCCCTGTTTTCTCTCTCCCTCCTTTCTTGAATAGCGGGGTTACATTTGCTAACTCCCAATCTGCTGGGACCGTTCTATAATCTAGGGAATTTTGGAAGATCACAACCAATGCATCCACTATCTCTGCAGCCACCTCTTTTCAAAACCTAGGATGTAGGCCATCAGGCCCAGGGAATTTGGCGGCTTTTAGTCCCATTAGTTTATCAAATACTTTTTCTCTACTGATATTAATTACTTTAAGTTCCTCACTCTCATTAGCCCCTTGGTTCCCCATAATTTTTGGTATGATTTTTGCATCTTCTACTATGAAGACAGATACAAAATATTTGTTTAAAGTCACTGCCATTTCCTTATTTCCCATTATAATTTCTCCTGTCTCAGCCTCTCAGGAACCAGTGTTTACTTTTGCTACTCTCTTCCTTTTTACATATTTGAAGAAGCTCTTACAATCTGTTTTTATATTTCTTGCGAGTTTACTCTCATATTCTATTTTCACCCTTTTAATCAATTTTTTGGTCATCCTTTGCTAGTTTCTAAAGCTCTCCCAATCCTCAGGCTTACTACTATTCTTCGCAACATTATAAACCTCTTCTTTTAATCTAATACTATCCTTAACTTCTTTAGTTAGCTACGGATAGATCACTTTTTGAAATATTTCTTTAAGTGTGTGCCACTGCTTATCTACTGTCATACCTTTTATTCTATTTTCCCAATCTACCTTAGCCAACTCGCTCTTCATACCTATGTAATTGGATTTATTTAAGATTAAGAGCTAGAAATTTATTGTAGCCCAGGAATGGGCGGTATCTTTAGAAAAGTTTGAGAACTAGCGCCAGGGGCTAATGCTTTAGACTGCACGCAAAATTCATTCTCACTGCTCAAAGAAATTATTGGGCGCTAAATCAAGTCTTAAAGGCGAGCTCAGTAGCATTAAACACAAAGGGGGAAAAATTAGGTCGCGCCCCATTTGGGGCGCAAATATCGTCTGGACGCAAATATTAGCGCCTGGCGCTAATTATCGGCACTGACTGGAAACTTCACTTTTACCGCCCCGGGAGGTGAGTGGAGCGCTAAATCAGGCGCTGCACACCTGTCTTAAGACGCAAAGGCCGAGCAGTGAGGCGCTAACTCAGAGCGCTGGCGAAGCTCATGTAATGTCAGTCAGCAATGGAACACACACACAATGGCACGGGCCAGTTCTTAAAGGGGATGGTTAATCTTGCTTTCCATCCACATCCTGTTCATTGCAGCCTTGAATCTCGGCCTGGAGAGACTTACACATCAAATGTGCTGGAAAGAACAATGGAGAGTACCAGGCAAAGAGCTCAGAGTGCAGCTCCCACAGTCTCTGCTAAATCGATACAAGGAATGGCAAATCAAAATGAACCTGCAAAGTGCTGCTCAGTACCCAAAACTCCTTCACACAACGTTGAATCTCTCCAGAAGTCTCTCCCTCTCTCTCTCAGAATGCGTAGTTCAAAAATGCCACCAACAATAAAAGACAGGAAGAGGCCCCCTTTAAATAGCGCCCCCCCCCAGCCCCACAGCGATTGATAGCGTTCCAGTCTTCTGGTCGTTGGATGCGCCAGGCGGTAAGGCAGGGGGCGCCACTCAATTTCCGCTCCGGGGCGCCACAAGGGCGTTGCACCATGGAATGACGTCACAATCTGCGCGCGCAGGTGGACGCAGCGGTAAAGTTTAGCACCGCCGCACAATCTCTAGTTAAGTTCCCGAGCGGCGCAAACATCGCTGCGCCCGGGCGTTAGCGGCTTTGCGCCCCATTAGCGCCCTCTTAAGGCGCTAACGGGAGGCGCAACCAACTGAATTTTTACCCCAAAGGGTGGACCAATATCGGGTGCAGTCTCATCTCAACTCATCATTGCCACAGGCTCTTCCCAGTACTTAAAGGGGAGGTTCATTGATACTGCAGCACCTCATTCTCAGCATTGCTGGCTGTACAGCTGCCTCAGCAAGGAGAAGCACAACAAGGAGAAGGAGCTGGAGGACTGAAGCAGGTGTGCTCATGGCAGATCCACCTCAGTCACGTGGTCAGGGTGATTGAATGCTTCAACAAATGCTACATACCACCATCTGTACCATAAGCTTCACACACTGCCCAAAGCACCAGAACTCCAGCACTCACCCACCAACAATCGCTATCTACCAACACTCAAACCCACATCTCACGCCTTGCACACCATGACAGCTATTCAATTATGGCAGGCACAAGGGTCATTAGTTATTAGAATGAATGTGATATGTGTGATATGTGTATGCATAAATTTATTAATGGAGTTTGCAATATTTTGTGGTCTCTCTCATTTCACCTTTGCGCCCAGGAGGACACTCTGATATGGCACGACACAGGCATGGTATGATGGGCATGTGGTGAGCGAAAGGGATCTGGAGTTTAAGTGACACTGCTCTGAGGCTGGAGGTCTGTTTGGAGGAGGTGGAAGAGTTCTGTGACCAACACCTTGGTGATGCAGAGCCATCTAATCCACTGCTCCTTGCTTAATTGAAGGTAGGAGAAGTGTTGTCGGAATGCCCTCGGAGGGTATGGCTTCCTGGTGAGAGCCCTGATGTCCCTCCTCATAGCTCTGCGCACGTGTTCCCGTATTTCTGGATGCCTACGCTCCCTCCATCATAGATCCTGGAGGGCGAGGTGGCGCCAGTACAGCCCCCATTAATGTTGCCAAGTGTAGCAGTTTGAATCTCTGAACAATAAATGTAGCCACTTTGCACTTGCCAAAAGACTGCTGATAAAAAGAAGCTTGAAATTACTCATACAAACTGCTCCACTGGCTGAAACTGACAAGAAGCCACTGAAACTAACCTGCCCTGATAGCTGCGAGTGATTAATGCTGACACCTTTAAATAATGTCGCTGAAGCCAGCTTCCATTAGTTGTGCACCTGCTCTCCCTGTTGCTGTCTGGTTGAGGCGCAAAGATAAGTGGCGACAATGAATTTTGCAGATCGGGTGCCCCCACGCTCACTGACATCTGCCTGGTGTTGAAGTCCCTGACGGTACCTCATACTGGCGGCGCAACGGGGGGGGGGGGGGTCAGATTTGCCATGTGGCACTGGAATTGCCTCACCCCGGTGCTATTGCATCAATACCCCATTATCATTCTCTGAAGGCGCTAACAGGAGCTGCTAACCTACTGAATTTTACCCCTAAGTCTCTAGTTTCGAAATTAAGATTTTATGGGGGAGAAATTCGGTATTGCCCCATTTGGGGCGCAATTATCGGCTGGGCGCAAAGTTTAGCACCTGGCACTAATTATCGCCTCCAACTGCAAACTTGGCTTCTATTGCCCCTGGAGGTGATTGGAGCACTAAATCAGGTGCTACACGCCTCTCTTAAGGTACTAACGCCGAGGAGCGAGGCGCTACCTCAGAACGCTGGTGATACTCATGTGATGTCAGTCTCTTAAACGGGAGGGTGAATCTTGCTCTCCATCCACACCCTACTCATTGCAGCCTTGAATCTTGGCCTGGAGAGACCTGTACATTAAATCTGCTGGAAAGAACAATGGAGAGGCCCAGGGAAAGAGCTCAGAGTGCAGCCCCCATAGTCTCTTCTAAAGCGATGCAAGGAAGGTCAAATCAAAATGAACCTGCAAGGTGCTGCTCAGTTCCCAAAACTCCTTCACACAGCGTTGAATCTCTCCAGAAGTCTCTCTCTCTCTCTCAGAATGCGTGGTGCAAAAATGTTGTAATGGAATAAGCAATATTCCAAGAAATTCATCATCCGATGAACAGATTTTGATATTATTAATACAAGACATACTGGGTTTAAACGTCTGGAAAGCCTCGGTGACACAGGCTGCAAACACAATACAGGCTTCTGAGATAAGGTGAAGTGTTAACAAAAGCTGTAAAACACCACAAGCTTTGAAATGGGAGATGGTTGTAAACATAAAAACAATGCCCCTATTGAAGCAAACCATTGGCACTTCCAGAAGGTCTGGAGTTTGGGAGAAACACAATGGAATGACCCAAGTAAAGTGTTATAAGCTAACACTCAGGGAAACAGAAACTTAGAACATTAAACAACCATATGCCTTCATAAAGTAACATCAAATAAGACAGGAAACACGATTAAATATGCAACCAATTGAGATAGCAAGAAAACAAATAAACACCCTAAGAGAAGTGGTTTTGATTTACATATTATAAAAGATACCTACAGAGAGGCTTTGAAAATATAATATCAATAGATAACAGCAAGCAATCACATTGTTTATGTGTTAAACTTGGAACACCATGGAGTCACAACGTCTGGCTTACAAGCAGTTAAGTGATATTAATAATTCAATAGAAAGACTTCATAAGAATGGCATCAAATAGATAAATCGATAATAACCATAAAAATGATAAGTTTTTGAAACACCTAAAGGTAAAGACAGAATTCTAAAAGTTGGCAGCTGAAATGACAGTAAGAATAGAAAAGAATTCAATAGAATATCACTAGAGACAATTAGCTTACATCAGCAGGAAACTTCAAAAAAAATACCATTAAAAAAAGGTATAAAAATAAAGCTTTTCAAATGAGAAAACAGAAGTCGCTGGGAAGGGGCAGAGCGATTCTTACCTTCAGAACCACTCTGTAGGCCTACAACTCTGAGTCTCGGGTAATCAAGGTATTTGATATTGGTGGATATTCTGGATTAAGAACTAAGTAGAAGTGTGGAAATGTAACGAAGTTAAGATTTGCGAATAAGGATCTCTGATAAGAAATGTAAGCTATTTGTATTTTGAACGGTTAAAGTTGCGATTGCCATACCAGCTGTTAACTAAATGTCGGTTCTTTAATAAATCTATATATTTTTAAAATTGTCTCAAAGAGTATTTCTGTATCAATCTCGCAAACTCAATTTCTGTACACTCTTCAGAGAGGAGTTGCAGAATTCTGGGGCGTTTTCCGGACCCTCATAATCTCCGGAAGGTTACAGTCTAGTTCAACTTGTTAGAAGTGCTATCCGGAGGATGGTAACATCTTCAGGCCATTCCTTTCCTTTAGGGAGAGATAGTCTGAACCTTTAGACCCAATTAAGCGTCTCTAGGATTCGGCTACCGCTAACTTTAGTTGAAGGTGAACGTCTGGGGAATACGCCTGATCTGGGGTAGCCCGAAAAGGGCTAGGACTTGTACCTTCAGTTGGTGCCCAACGTGTGTGTTAACGAGTTGATACAGAACCTTTACTTATATTTATATCTATATCCATCTTGTAGATTGTTAAGTATAGAAGGAGTGTTTACTGACAGTGGTACTAAGAACCAGATTTAAGTTTCTAGAGACGACAAGTCCCTGATCAGGCCTTGTACAACTTAAATCAGAATTCCCTTAACATACCATTGAGGTCTAGAAATTTCTTATAAAGTTCATATTAAACCCTAACCAAGGTTAGATCCTGACGAAATTAAATCCTAACCGAGGTTAGGTCCTGAAGTAATGGCAAACCCTGTCGGAATTGGCCAAGTCTTTTTATTAGAAAATGTAAACAATTGCTTTATTAGGGGGAAATAATTCCATCCCTGTACCTCCACAAAACCAAGTGATAATTTTTGAAATAGAATTCTTTGATGCCGAAGGAGCTGTTAGAACTCATGGCACGATTAATGTTGATCCCCAGAACCAGGGGATACAGAATATCCAGTGGGATAATCAAACAAATACTCCAAATCCAATAACTTCCTTAATGATAAGGTGCACATCTGCACAATTGGGAGGCCTAATGAACGGTGCCCAACAAAGTAGTGGCAACCATGGCCGAATAGCAGGACCCGGTGCAGCCTATGCTCCTGGGGGGCATGGATTCCGGTTAAGGTGGCAAACTCCTGAAGAAATAAATGCCAGCAATCTTCGAGAAAACTATAGACAGCTTAGCATCCATTAAAGTAAACGATCCGACAAACCCCCTAAGGGATCTGGAAAACATAATACCCTCAAGAGGGAGGAACAAAAATCAGTTAAAATAATTAAAGACAACGCAGCAAATGAAATTCAGGATTCTGAGGATGAACAATCCCAGGATTGAAGGCCTGGCACCCAGCCAGGGCCTTTTGAATTCCCCTATGCCTAGGCAACCTTGCCCACAAACACACAAGTGAAAGCCCAATTTGTAAAAGACCATTAGGGGGATTCACACAAGACAAAACCAAAATAATTAAATTTTTACAAAATGTCTATTACTATATATGGAATCACAGTGACCCTAGATGTAGGACTGGTACCACAATTGGCCTGTTCCCTCATTATAGGACATCCAAACAGCAACATTACCTTAAAATCTCAATCAGACCTGTACAAGCATCCACATGGATGACAGGGAAAAACATGTTCGATTACAGCTTGATCGAACTTGCCTAGAGGGGGGAGGCAAAGACCTCCTCGAGCAATACATTAATAGATAAAATCCTTATCTAAAATACTATCCAAATCAATGTGGAAAGATAGAGCATCTCCCCATCATGGAGGATGATGATATGGAGGAGGGAATCAGACAAATACCTGTGAGACTGCTTATAGAATACCATCAAGTTATTTACTGTGATGAAACGTCAATGACGATTAAAAAAGAGACATCCCAACAATCCTCAGCTGGGATGGGGATAGTAGTAGGGACTTTTCGAGATTCCTATTCTTTTTATACAGAAGAATTTCTGTCTAAAACCCTTAGCCATAAGACAGCGCAATATGCTGAAGCCGCAGCATTACGGTATGCTTTAGAGAAAGCAGACTTTATTAAACCCACATTGTGGGAAGAAATTCTCCATTCGAGGATGGAGAAACAAAATTGTCAGATGATTCATGTAAACGGGCATACGACTGGGATAGTATACTCAAAAGGAAACAGCCTTGCTGACGAACAAGCGAAACGTTCAGTCTGCATGATACCCCCTTGAGAGGTTGCCTGCCAATGTTAGTGTAATCACTAAGGCAGAACGGGCAGCTAATCAGGATGAGGAACTGATTCAGCTATTAGACACGATAACAGAGAATCCACCAGAATATCCACCAAAGTACTTTTACTTGGAAACCCCTATGGGTATTGTACTAGTTAAGTTGCCCAAGGGAAACCGAGAAGTACCCCCGAGCCACAAACGAGAACAGCTTGTAAAAGAAGCTCATGAGGGCGTAAGTTAAGTACATTGTGGTGCTAGAACAGCATTCTGCAAATTGACCCTCTTATATTGGTGGCCAGGCATGCTTAGAGCCTGTAGAACATACGTGGCAAATTGTGAGCCATGCTATT
Source organism: Squalus acanthias (assembly GCA_030390025.1). Classification (NCBI taxonomy): domain Eukaryota; kingdom Metazoa; phylum Chordata; class Chondrichthyes; order Squaliformes; family Squalidae; genus Squalus; species Squalus acanthias. The sequence goes on along the minus strand of CM059426.1, from coordinate 143,727,915 downwards.
TAACCAATAAGTCATCACTAAATTAAGCCACCACCATTGGCTCCTGTGAAAGCTGATGAGCCAATGGGAAAATTCTTTATTGACTTTATTGGACCACTTTCCCCATCTTTGGGATATAGACATGTTCTCGTTTGTGTGGATGGATGCACTTCCTTTTGCTGGCTGGTCCCCACAAAAACTGTTTCGGAAAACGCACTCGCCAGGGCTATTTCTGATATAATTACTGTAGCTGCTGCACCCAAAATCTTACACTCCGATAAAGGCGGAGCCTTTGTATCCAAGGTCTTCAAAGTCTACTGTGAACAAAGGGGGATTGGGTTAGAGCACAGCACGCCACGTCATCCGCAATCAGCGGGGCTGGGGGAATGTAAAAATTGGGGAGTAATAAAGCTATTGGTCAAACTGTTGAGAATCAGGGGGAATAAGTGGACCGCCATCATTCCGGAAGTACAGCTATCACTCAATAATGTGCCCACATCTGCATCAGGGACAGTGCCCCTAAAACTCCATATTATCTGATGTATGGGATTGAGATGCATACACCACTTACCCATAGTTCTTTTATTGCCTCTACACACTTTGAGTCCTTGACCCGACAGCGACAGTTAAAAAAAAAAGTTTTAAAAAAGTAACAGAGGAGATTCATCGAATTGATCAGAGGATAAGGGAAGCAAATAGGTAGAAATATTGACAAAAAAAGCATGGCAACCCATAGTAGGAGAATGGGTACAGGAAAGGAAGTTCGAGCAAAAACCTGGTTTAAGACTGAAGTGGAAAAAACCTGTTCAAATAAATTCTGTTATTAACAAAAGAACAGTTCAAATACATATTAACCAGCAGATCAATGAGTTACTTTAGTGAAGGAGGAAGACACCGCGGATGAAGAAGGAATCAACTAAGTGCCTGACAAGGCCTTTATGAATACAAGCATCTGCACACATGCCGGATCGAAGGAACAGCGTGTCAAGCTTCAACTAGTTTCAAATGACGTCTCCTTGACTCGTATGAATAACTCACCTCTACGGAATGTACATCTGCCGATTGGACATGTTGTTTTGCTCATTGCATGACTATGTACTTATCATCCTTTTAAATTGTGTTCAATTTAAAATAAAGCAAAACATTGTCCTAGGATGATTTAAAAGGAATTTTCATGTAGCACATGATTGTGCATCTCGTGAACTTAATATGCTATTGTAACCTTATGAGTATCATTGACCAAACTCTGCCCTGATGTTTTAAGCTCATCTTTTGATCAAGAGGGGGGTGTAATGGAATAAGCCATATTCCAAGAAATAAATCATCCCATGAACAGATTTTGATATTATTAATACAAGACATACTGGGTTTAAAAGTCTGGAAAGCCTCGGTGACACAGGCTGCAAACACAATACAGGCTTCTGAGATAAGGTGAAGTGTTAACAAAAGCTGTAAAACACCACAAGCTTTGAAATGGGAGATGGTTGTAAACACAAAAACAATGCCCCTATTGAAGCAAACCATTGGCGCTTCCAGAAAGTCTAGAGTTTGGGAGAAACACAATGGAATGACCCAAGTAAAGTGTTATAAGCTAACACTCAGGGAAACAGAAACTTAGAACATTAAACAACCATATGCCTTCATAAAGTAACATCAAATAAGACAGGAAACATGATTAAATATGCAACCAATTGAGATAGCAAGAAAACAAGTAAACACCCTAAGAGAAGTGGTTTTGATTCACATGTTATAAAAGATACCTACAGAGAGGCTTTGAAAATATAATATCAATAGATGACACCAAGCAATCACATTGTTTATGTGTTAAACTTGGAACACCACGGAGTCACGACATCTGGCTTACAAGCAGTTAAGTGATATTAATAATTCAATAGAAAGACTTCCTAAGAATGGCATCAAATAGATAAATCGATAATAACCATAAAAATGATAAGTTTATGAAACACCTAAAGGTAAAGACAGAATTCTAAAAGTTGGCAGCTGAAATGACAGTAAGAATAGAAAAGAATTCAATAGAATATCACTAGAGACAATTAGCTTACATCAGCAGGAAACTTCAAAGAAAATACCACTAAAAAAAGGTATAAAAAAAGAGCTTTTCAAATGAGAAAACAGAAGTCGCTGGGAAGGGGCAGAGCGATTCTTGCTTTCAGAACCACTCTGTAAGGCCTACAACTCTGAGTCTCGGGTAATGAAGGTATTTGATTTTGGTGGATATTCTGGATTAAGAAATAAGTAGAAGTGTGGAAATGTAACGAAGTTAAGATTTGCGAATAAGGATCTGTGATAAGAAATGTAAGCTATTTGTATTTTGAACGGTTAAAGTTGTGATTGCCATACCAGCTGTTAACTAAATGTCGGTTCTTTAATAAATCTATATATTTTTAAAATTGTCTCAAAGAGTATTTCTGTATCAATCTCGCAAACTCAATTTCTGTACACTCTTCAGAGAGGAGTTGCAGAATTCTGGGGCGTTTTCCGGACCCTCATAATCTCCGGAAGGTTACAGTCTAGTTCAACTTGTTAAAAGTGCTATCCGGAGAATGGTAACATCTTCAGGCCATTACTTTCCTTTAGGGGGAGATAGTCTGAACCTTTAGACCCAATTAAGCGTCTCTAGGATTCGGCTACCGCTAACTTTAGTTGAAGGTGAACGTCTGGGAATATGCCTGATCTGGGGTAGCCTGAAAAGGGCTAGGACTTGTAATTATCCCTTCAATGTCACCGACAAAAAAAGGCAGGAAGCGGTCGCCTTTAAATAGTGCTCCCCCAGTCCCTTCCCGACTGCAAAACGCTCCCCTCAACCTGTCGTTGCTAGCGGCAGGCAGTAAGGCAGGGGGCGCCACTCAATATCCAGTCTAGGGTGCTACCAGGGCATTGCACACTCAACTGATGTCACGATCTGCGGGCACAGGAGATCATGGCGGTAGTGTTTAGTGCCGCCACAAAATGTCTGGTCAATTTTGCGAGCGGCGCAAACATCGCCACGCCCGGGCGCTAGTTGCTTTGCACCCCATTAACGCCCTCTTAGGGCACTAATGGGAGGCACAAAGCAACCAAATTTTTCCCCCTAACTCTCAAACTCAGTTTGAAATTCTATCATATTATGATCACTCTTCCCCAGAGGATCCATTCCTATGATATTATTAATTAACCTTGTCTCATTACATGTATAAGATCTAAAATAGCCCATTCCCTGGTTGGTTCCTTGACATTTTGTTCTAGGAAACTGTCTTGAGTTCATTCCATGCACTCGTCCTCCAGACTACCTTTGCCAATTTGATTTGCCCAGTCCATATGAAGATTAAAGTCCCCCATGATTATTACATTACCTTTGTTACAAGATCCATTCTCACTACTGTGCTTATAACATCCTTTATTATCAGGGCTACCCTGCCTCCTTTTCCATTCTGGCTGTCTTTTCGAACCGTCAAGTATCCTGGAATATTTTGTTCCCAACCTTGGTCACCGTGCAACCACATCTCTGTAATAACTATTATATCAAACCCATTTATCTATATTTGTGCCACTAAATCATCTATCTTGTTATGAATGCTTCATGCATTCAGGTAAAGAGCCTTTAATATTAAATTTTTACAATTATTCCCTGCCTTCACCTTATTCTCTGATGCACTATTACTGTTAAACATTCTGGGGAAAAATTGGTGTGCACCAAGAGAATTGCCAGTGTCACTGGCAACTCGAGTTAACAGCCGCTGAAAATAGCTGCAGTGCTACCGTTGAAAAATACGTGCTGTGGGTTGTCGATGTGTAGTGCAGCACTAACTTACCATGCAACACCTGGTGGTGCTAATGAGGTCTCTGGCCCAAAGTTCGCGTCCACCGTCAGCGTTGTTGCTTCTTACAGCCTGTGGGAGCGAGGCTGTGGTGTTCGCAAGGCATTGTGGGCAATTAAAGGGGCTATGAATTAAAGGGGCAATGCATTCAAAGCTAATAAAAATTAAAATCAAGTAAAAAAATGCATTTTTCAGCATTACTGCCTTTCAAAAAAAAAATAAACATTAAAAAGAATTCCGAAATGGGAGTCTTCAGCTCTTAAAGCTGAATTCCCTTCCGCACATAAAAAAATTGGAAAAGTGCTTCAGCACTAACACAAATGGCTCAGCAAGCCAGAGAAGGAGCACCCAGGGTCTCGCACGCAACACTCCAACTTGTGCAGGGGGCCAACACTGCAAGAGAGGTCCTCTACCCACAGGGGCCAGGAGGCCCTCCAAAAAGAATGACGTGGGACCACATCACCGAGGCCGTCACTGCCAGCAATGTCACCCCCATGACCTGGCTCCAGTGTCCAAGGAAGCTTCATGACCTCAGACCAGTGGTTAATGTCAGTGAATGCATCTTCAAGAGCCGTCTTCTACCAAGTGAACCACTGGTCTCACACACTTCTCAATGCATGACCCACCCCCCAATCGCTCACCTACCAATAATCTCTACCAATCACGAGGCACACCTCCCATTGCTAACCTCATCTGACCCCTTTGGAGGAGATAGTGCAGGCCATTCTTGGCAGGGGCCTGGCTGAGCCCTTGGCCAGCGATGGGGCAGAAAGGATATAAGATGCTGGCATCCTCCTCATATGTTACCCTCCTTCCCACATGCACCTCTTGCTTTCCCGCCCTCCCCTCACCACAACTCCACCCTTGTGCCTTCCTCATTTCACAAACCCAAGAAATGCAGCCTGCCCAGCCAATGGTTGGCAAGAAGAGGGAGAGGAGAGTGAAGAAGAAGAAGAAGAAGATTGATTTGACACTCCCAGCCACCAGCTCCTCAAGGTCAACCAGCAAGGCCATTTGCAGTGTCCCCCACTGAAAGTCAGCAGCCTTCCACCAGCCATGCTGCAGCCACTGGGGTAGCACTGCACGATATCAGTACGATGGGCAAAGGCACACACAAGACAGTCACAAAGAGAATGCATAAGGGTGATAAGTTGAATTCTTGGGGGGAAAAATTTGGTATTGCCCATTTTGGGGCGCTAATATCGGCTGGGCGCAAAGTTTAGCGCCCAGTGCTAATTATCGCCTCCGACTGCTAAAATCGCCTCTATTGCCCCTGGAGGTGATTTGAGCGCTAAATCAGGTGCTACACACCTCTCTCAGGGAACGAGGTGCTACCTCAGAATGCTACCGAAGCTCAGGCGATGCCAATTACCATGGAAGCCAGACAGACTGGCGCCGTCCAGTTCTTAAAGGGGAGGGGACATCTTGCTGGCCAGCCACACCCTGCTCATTACAGCCTTGAATCTCAGCCTGGAGAGTCCTCAAAAGCAATTGTGTTGGAAGCACTAATGGATAGGCCCAGGGAAAGAGCTCGGCGCTTAGGAACCTCAAAAGTGGTGCTGAGGGCCAAAACTCCTTAGGACAGCATTAAAACCAAAAATTTTGTCGAAAAGAAAAGGCAGGAAGCGCCCTCCTTTAAATAGTGCTCCTCCAGCCCCTTCCCGACTTGAAAACGTTCCCCTCTACCTGTCGTTCCTAGCGGCAGGGGGTGTGACTCAATATCTGGTCTGGGGCAATACCGGGGCGTTGCACGCTTGACTGACGTCACAATCTGCGGGCGCAGGAGATCGTGGTGTTAGTGTTTAGCGCCAACACAAAATGTCTGGTCAATTTTGCGAGCAGCGCTAACGGGAGGCGCTAACCAACCGAATTTTCCCCCCTTGACGTCATATTGGATGGATAGATGCATGAAGTTGGGTTGGAAATTTGCTTTGTAGTGGCATTTATTTCAGCATTGTGGTCAAGAGGATGCTGTGATGGTCAGTAACAGAGGGAAGGTAAGGTGTGGGACAAATGTTGAAAGGAGAATTGGGGTTGTGGTCACTGGGACCACAGGCGGATGCTTCCATCCTGATATCCCGGCCAGAAAGGGGCTGTCTGGGTTGCATCCTTCCTTCTGCTTCCTCCTCTTCTGCTTCCTCCTCCTTGGCTTCTTCCTCTTCTATTTCTTCCTCTTCTGTGTCTTCCTCGTTCCTCTGCTGTAAATCTGAAATGACAGCATAAAATGCTGGAAATACTCAGCAGGGCAGGCAGCATCTCGACCTGAGACATGAACTCTGTTTCTCTCTCCATGGATGTTGCCTGTCCTGCTGAGTATTTCCAGCATTTTCTGTCTTCTCAGAGGTCTTCCGTTACCATCCAAGGCCTTGTAAGCATCCAGCAGCATTCCCTACTCTCTTAAAATACTTTTAACATCAGCTGCAGCAAGCCACTACTTCAATAAAACCAAAAAAAAACAGTCCCAAAGCTTAAATGCAAACTTACCTGAAAGATTTGTGTGTCCCTTTAAGAGGTGCTGACAGCGCCTCTGTCAGTCTGCTTGCAAACTAGGTTTACCTGCTGTGCTAAGGACCCACGCTGAACTCAACGCTAGGGTCGAAGTTCGCAGCTGTGACGTTAAGTCGGTGTTGTACACCGACTTGACGTCACCACTCCGTCATTTATTTTCAGAGGCAACTTCAGAAATCCAGCGCTACCGAGATGTCCAAATGGTGGACGCCGCAGGGCATGCCACCAGCTGGCAGAAGAGCAGCCACCGCCACACTCTTCACTTAACGCTGCGCTAATGGGTGGCGCAATGGTAAGGAATTTCTACTCCACTGTCGCTTCCTGTCACACTCTGCTTATCTTTACCCAAATCACTCCAATGCTCCAGGAAAGAAGGAGGCAACCCAGACAGCCCCTTTCTGGCCGGGATATCATAGAATCATAGAAATTTACAGCACGGAAGGAGGCCATTTCGGCCCATCGTGTCTGTGCTGGACCAAAAAGAGCTATTCAGCCTAATCCCACTTTCCAGCTCTTGGTCCGTAGCCCTGTAGTTTACGGCACTTCAAGTGCATATCCAAGCACTTTTTAAAAGTGTTGAATGTTTCTGCCTCTACCACCCTTTCAGGCAGTGAGTTCCAGACCCCAACCACCCTCTGGATGAAGAAATTTCCCCTCAAATCCCCTCTAAATCTCCTACCAATTACTTTAAATCTATGCCCCCTGGTTGTTGACCCCCTCTGCTAAGGGAAATAGATACTTCCTGTCCCGTAGTGCCCGGTTTTTCAGTGCTACGGGTGCTGTTTTGTGTCCAAAATGGCATCTGATCAGCGTGCTCACACTTCTGGTGTGGGCCCCGCTGGACGCCATTTTGGTGAGGGCGTTAGCATTGGTCCTGGGCATGTGCGCCATTAGAATAATAGAATCATAGAAATTTACGGCACAGAAGGAGGCCATTCGGCCCATCGTGTCTGTGCCGGCCACAATAGAGCTATCCAGTCTAATCCCACTTTCCAACTCTTGGTCCGTAGCCCTGTAGGTTACAGTAGTTCAAGTGCATAACCAAGTACTTTTTAAATGTGATGAGGGTTTCTGCCTCTACCACCCTTTCAGGCAGTGAGTCCCAGACCCCCCACCACCCTCTGGGTGAGAAAACTTCTCCTCAACTCCCCTCTAATCCTTCTACCAATTACTTTAAATCTATGCCCCCCTGGTTATTGACCTCTCTGCTAGGGGAAATAGGTCCTTCCTATCCACTCTATCTAGGCCCTTCATAATTTTATACACCTCAATAAGGTCTCCCCTGTTCCAAAGAAAACAAACCCAGCCTATCCAATCTTTCCTCATAGCTAAAATTCTCCAGTCCAGGCAACATCCTCGTAAATCTCCTCTGTACCCTCTCTAGTGCAATCACATCTTTCCTGTAATGTGGTGACCAAAACTGCATGCAGTACTCTAGCTGTGACCTAACTAGTGTTTTATACAGTTCAAGGATAACCTCCCTGCTCTTGTATTCTATGCCTCGGCTAATAAAGGCAAGTATTCCGTATGCCTTCTTAACCACCTTATCTACTTGGCCTGCTACCTTCAGGGATCTGTGGACCTGCACTCCAAGGTCCCTTTGTTCCTCTACACTTCTCAGTGTCCTACCATTTAATGTGTATTCCCTTGCCCTGTTAGCCCTCCTCAAATGCATTACCTCACACTTCTCCGAATTGAATTCTATTTTCCACTGTTCTGCCCACCTGACCAGTTCATTGATATCTTCCTGCAGTCTACAGCTTTCTTCTTCATTATTACAAAGCCGATTTTAGTATCATCTGCAAACTGGGATGGAATCATCCGCCTGTGGTACAAATGACCATAACCCCAATTCCCCTTTCAACATTTGTCCCACACCTTACCTGCCCTCTGTTACTGACCATCACAGCGTCCTCTTGGCCACAATGCTGAAATAAAAGCTACCACAAAGCAAACATTCCAATCCAACTTTATATATCTATCCATCCAATATGACATCAAGAAATCAGCTAATCACCCTTGTGCATTCCCTTAGTGACTGTCTTGTGTATGCCTTTGCCTTTCCTAGTGATGTTACGCAGTGCTACCCCAGTGGCTGCAGCATGGCTGGTGGAAGGCTGCTGACTTTCAGTGGGGGGCAAAGCAGTTGGCCTTGCAGGACGACCTCAAGGAGCTGGTGGCTGGGAGTGTCACATCGAGCGACAGTGTTTCTTCTTCCTCTTCATTCTCCTCTCCCTCTTCTTGGTCACTCACTGACTGGGCAGGCTGCATTTCTTGTGTGTGTGCAATGAGGAAGGCACAAGGTTGGAGTTGTGGTGAGGGGAGGGCGGGAATGCAAGAGGTGCATGCGAGAAGGAGGATAATGTATGAGGACACCAGCATCTTGTATGCTTTCTGCCCCACCGCTGGCCAAGGGCTCAGCCATGCCCCTGCCAAGAATGGCCTGCACCGTCTCCTCCAAGGGGGTGAGGTGAAGCTAGGAATGGGAGGTGTGCCTCGTGATTGGTAGAGATTGTTGGTAGGTGAGTGATAGGGTGGGGGGGGGGGCGGTGGTGCATTGAGAAGTTTGTGAGGCTAGTGATGTAGTTGGTAGGAGACGGCTTTTGAAGATGCATTCACTGACCTTGACCAGTGGCCTGAGGTCTTGCAACTTTTTTGGCTACTGGAACCAGGTGGTGGGGGTGACACTGCTGGCAGTGACAGCCTTGGTGATCTGGTAACACATTGTTCTTTCTGAGGGGCCTCCTGGCCCCTGTGGGTAGAGGACCTCTCTTGCAATGTTGACCCCCTGCACAAAGCTGCAGTGCTGTGTGCGAGACCCTGGGTGCTCTTCCCTGGCTTGTTGAGCCAGTTGTGTTAGTGCTGAAGCACTTTTATCATTTTTTTATGTGTAGACGTCAGTTCAGCTTCAAGAGCTGAAGACTGCTATTTGGGAATTATTTTTAATGGCTTTTTTTTTTGGAAGGCAGTTGAGCTCTAAGGGCTAAAGACTATACACGTTGAGCGCCCCGAATCCGGCAACCTCGGGACCGAGACCGAGCCGGTTTTCTGGTTTTTCCGGACTTCCCAACGTGTTTCTGATGTCCGAAGTCTGGAAACGCCCAAGCCCAGGTTGCAATATTTCCGGACTTCGGACATCAGAAATACGTGCCGAGTCCGGAAATGCCTGGGCCCAGGTTGCGCTATTTCCGGTTTTTGGTAAGCCTCCCTCAGGGTGTCTGGATTCCGGAACATTTTACGGATTCAGGACCCCTGCCACCAATTGTCCCGAAGTCTGGATTCCGGAACATCTCGCATAACCTGTATGTATTTTTTAATGTTTTTTTATTTTTTTCATTTTAGAAGGCAGTTCCCCTTTAAGGGGTCGACACTGCTTTCTAAAATGACAGGCTAGCTTTAACAGAATGCTGCTCTTGCTCCAGGGATGCTACGGCCACGTTACACTGGGCCTCTTGCTGAGACTACTGCCGAAAAACTAGTGTCGCACTCCAGGTTTTCCGCTGCGCTAATTTAAATTAGCAGGCTGCACCAAAATACTGGTGCTGCCTGTGTTATTATTTCAGGTGTCCGTTAACTTCACCCACAGTGGCACTGGCAGGTTTCCGGCCTACTCCAATTCTAGGCCTGAGTATTTACAACAAAGCAGGAGGGAAGTTGGCCCATCATATCTGTGCCAGTCCTTTGCTAAGGCAATCTAAAACAAATCTACTGTCCTGCTGTGTCCCATTAGTCCTGTATCTTCCTCTGCTACAAATGTATATCCATTTGTCCCTTACAGTTTAGGAAAGATGTCAAGGCCTTGGAGAGGGTGCAGAGGAGATTTACTAGAATGGTACCAGGGATGAGGGACTTCAGTTATGTGGAGAGACTGGAGAAGCTGGGGTTGTTCTCCTCAAAATCATGAATAATTTTGATGGAGTAAATAAGGAGAAACTGTTTCCAGTAGCAAAGGTGTCAGTAATCAGAAAAGACAGATTTAAGATGATTTGCAAAAGAACTGAGGCGAATTGAGGATTTTTTTTAACGCAGTGAGTTGTTGTTTTCTGGAATGTACTGCCTAAAGGGTGGTGCAAGCAGATTTAATAGTAACTTTCAAAAGGGAATTCGATAAATACTTGAAAGGAAAACATTTACAGGACTATGGGGAAAGAGCAGGGGTGTGAGACTGACTGGATAGATCTACCAAAGAGATGGCACAGTCGTGATGGGCTGAATGGCCTTCTTTTGTGCAGTATCAATCTATGATTCTACTGGGCCCACCGATGTCTGTGATAAAGCATTGCATGCTCTAACAAATCTTTGCGTCAAGAAAATTCTCCTAATCACTCTGCTCATTATATTGACAGTTTCAAATTGATGAGCCCTCTTCTTTTCCAATTCACCCTATGAAAACCCTTCATAATTTTAAAATGTTTCAAGTCTCTTTTAGCCTTCTCTGCTGTAGTGGAAGTAGTCTCAGTATTTCAAATCTCTTCTTGTAACTATAGCTTTATGCATTCCTGGTGAAAGTCTTGGGAAATTGTGCCTGTGGTCATAAGCATCTAATTATAGTGCATTACAATACTAAAATGAAGTTTTTGCCTCTTTTTGGAGATAGTTCCGAAGACTCACCTTAAGACCCAACTGAAAGTTTGCAAGAGGCATAGAATAGATGGAGATCAAGTGAGCTTGGTCTTTGTCTGATTTTTTTCTACCACATCCCCCTAATCCTAGTTCTGATCCTTTACAAGTAGCAAAGAAAAGCAGAAAAAATCTCTTCACGCACCACTTTCAAACTAGACTATGTGGAAATGGGTAACACATAGTGGCCGATTTCCCTCGGCTCCAATGTCGCTCCAATGATGGAAGTCAGGTGCAAGAGGCCCAACAGAGGTGGGATTTCTGATGGTGCCCAGGGTCTCTGTTCTGAATACTGCTGGCTTCCAATTGGTACAGGGATCAGGGCCAGGTAGAACTTCTGACACCACACACAAGGCCCCTGACATCAGAGTAGGTGGGGCTGAGGGGAGGAAATTCCCACACTGGGAATTTCCTCACCCGCAGTCTCCTTCCCCCAAGCTACCTGGACACTGGGATGAACACTTCCTACAGGTCGTTTGAGAAGCAGAAGTGGGGCTCAGTTCAGGGCCCAGGGGTTGGTCCTCACCTGAACTGGCCCCGCCACCCGAGCTGAAGAAAGCCAGTAGCTTGAGTTATACCAGCCCCTTATAAAAGCGGCCAAATTAACAACAATAAAAATGTCCCAAAGGCTCTCCTGTGAGCAGCTTACGAGTGCCACATTTACGTCCCGGAGGGTACACAGGATACACCCTCAGAATCATAGAATCATAGAATGGTTACAGCATGGAATAAGGCCATTCGGCTCGTCGAGCCCGTGTTGACTCTCAGCTAGTCCCACTCCCCTGCCCTTGCCCCGTAGCCCTGCAATTTTCTTTTCCTTCAGATACTTATCCAACTCCCTTTTGAAAGATAAGATTGACTCTGCCTCCACCACCTTTCAGGCAGTGCATTCCAGATCTTAACCACTCGCTGCGCAAAAAAGTTTTTTCTTACGTCGCCTTTGGTTCTTTTGCCAATCACCTTAAATCTGTGTCGTCTGGTTCTCGGCCCTTCTGCCAATGGGAACAGTTTCTCTCTATCTACTCTGTCCAGACCCCTCATGATTTTGAACACCTCTATCAAATCTCCTCTCAATCTTCTCTGCTTCAAGGAGAACAACCCCAGCTTCTCCAGTCTATCAACGCAACTGAAGTCCCTCATTCCTGGAATCATTCTCGTAAATCTTTTCTGCACCTTCTCTAAGGCCTTCACATCCTTCCTAAAGTATGGTGCCCAGAATTGGACACAGTACTCCAGTTGGGGCCGAACCAGTGTTTTATACAGGTTCATCATAATTTCCAAACTTTTGTACTCTATACCTCTATTTATGAAGCTCAGGATTCTGCATGCTTTTTTAACTGCTTTCTCAAGGCGTTTCACAGCCAATTAATTAATTACTTTTGAAGTGTAGCCATTGTTGTTTTGTAGGTCAACACGGTAGCCAATTAACACAGAGGAAGGACCCACAGATAGCAATTAGATGAATGGCCAATTAATCTATTTTGACCGTATTTCTCATTAACATGTTGCCCCTTGGTGACATCATCTGAAAACACAGCGTTAGTTTCCACATGTACGCTGCGACACCCAGCTCCACCTCACTACCACTTCTCTCGACCCCTCCACGGTGTCTCTAAATTGTCAGACTGCTTGTCCGACATACAGTTCTGGATGAGCAAAAATTTTCTCCAATTAAATATTGGGAAATCCGAAGCCATTGTTTTCGGTCCCCGCCACAAACTCCGTTCCCTAGCTATTGACTCCATCCCTCTCCCGAACATCTGTCTGAGGCTGAACCACATTGTTTGCAATCTTGGTGTCATATTTGACCCTGAAATGAGCTTCCAACCGTATATCGGCAGCATAACAAAGACCGCCTATTTCTACCTCCGTAACATCGCCCGTCTCCGCTCTTGCCTCAGCTCATCTGCTGCTGAAACCCTCATCCGTGCCTTTGTTCCCCTCTAGACTTGACTATTCCAATACACTCCTGGCTGGCCTCCCACATTCTACCCTACGTAAACTTGAGGTTATCTAAAACTTGGTTGCCCATGTCCTAACTCGCACCAAGTACCGTTCGCCCATCACCCCTGCGCTCACTGACCTACATTGGCTCCCGGTTAAGCAGCGCCTCGATTTCAAAATTCTCATCCTTGTTTTCAAATCCCTCCATGGCCTCGCTCCTCCCTATCTCTGTAATCTCCTTCAGTCCCACAACCCCCTGAGATATCTGCGCTCCTCTAATTCTGCCCTCTTGAGCATCCCTGATTATAATCGCTCAACCATTGGTGGCCGTGCTGTATGTTGCCTCGGCCCTAAGCTCTGGAATTCCCTGCCTAAACCTCTCCGCCTCACTACCTCTCTTTCCTCCTTTAGTTTAGTACCCCCGTACTCCTATTTACAATGTTTTATTCTAGTAACCGCGTACTCCTATTTACTATGTTTTATTCTAGTAACCCCGTACTCCTATTTACTATATTTTAGTTTAGTACCTCTGTATTCCTATTTACAATGTTTTATTCTAGTAACCCCGTACTCCTTAAAACCTACCTCTTTGACCAAACTTTTGGTCACCTGCCCTAATTTATCCTTAAGTGGCTCGGTGTCAAATTTTTTGACTTATAATACTCCTGAGCAGCGCCTTGGGACGTTTTACTACGTTAAAGGCGCTATATAAATACAAGTTGTTGTTGTTGTTGTTGTTGTATTCATTGAAGGGTGAATGTTGGTCAGGACACCAGGACAACTCCCTATTCTTTGAAAATGTGTCATCTTTTACATCCACCTGAACAGGCAGTTGTAGCTTTAGTTTAACATCTCTTCTGAAAAGTGGCACCTTTGATGAAAGATGCAGCACTCCCTCAGTACTACAGTGAAGTGTCAGCCTAGATGTTGTGCTCAAATTCTGGAGGGGGGACTGTGTTTACAATCTTCTGCCGCAGAGACGAGAGTTTCTATCACTGATCCAGGTTGGCACCCAAAGGCACTAGATAGGCATTAGACAGCTCCAATTCCCATCACAAGGTTGTGAATTTATGATATACATTGGATCCTGGGATTTAGTAGCAACTCCAGTTGTTACACTGGAGTGAAAGAACATTACTTCAATACCTTGGGTAGTGTGGGAAATGAGAAAGTATCACACTGATGCCTTGGGGATTATCTTTAGAGGTTGATGTGAAAGCATATTGTTGTTGCAGAGTAAATGGAGTTTTATTTTTCAACTGATCCATGCTATACTCAGAGTGGAAACACTTGATGCTGATACTGAGTGCCAAATGTTGTGAAGTGTTCCAGTTGTCTACCGCTTTAGCTCCCTCAGCTTGCTAAGCAAGAAATTAATACATAGTACCAGGTAGGAAGTATCCAAACTGGGGGCAAAACATTCAATCTGGAGTTTACACAATAAATATACTTTGACCTCTGGCACAGTAGCTAAGAGAATATTAGTATTCACCCACAGTAGAATCAGCGTTAGTGCTGTATGTTTCTGCTACGCAATGGAATAGGGTGAACAAAAGGTAAAAGGTCCATATAACGAGAGGTTCTGAATTCTCCTTTAAAATATAAGACGAGGTTACTTGGGCCAGTGTAATTTTTTTTAAAAAGAGCTGAGAGTTGTGCCAGCATACTTCTGAATGAAAAAGCAAATAAAGATCTTAATTCGCAGATTCATGCCTGGTACTACAGGGCTCCAGTTTACTTTATACATTGCATTTAAATTACTTATTTCCACTATGGAAAACGTGAAAATACTCACCATAGTAGAGAAAATAGTTGTGTAGCCATATGAGCCCCAATTTTAACCTAAACCACCTGGCTGAAATTGGGTGGGTTTGTCTTGGATACCTGTTTTACACCCCGCCCTATTTTGTGCTCCACTGACTTCAATGGAGCGTAAAATTGAGCGAGGTGTTAAGCGGGCCTCCGAACCGAACCCGTTCCGTTCCCACTGGGTGAGATTAAAATCAGGTCTATTGTTTAAATAAATTTGAATATGGCTTAAAGATTTCCAGCATTTTCTGTTTTTATTTCAGATTTCCAGCATCCGCTGTATTTTGCCTTTGTATTAGTGTTTAATTCACTGCTACTTCTCTTCTAAGAATGCCCACCTTGAAGAAGTTCTGCTCTTCTCTCCGATGGGATTTCCGTTTGTCTCTTTTACCTTGTTCATCTTCATTGCTTTCTGTCTCCCTTCTCGTGTTTGCTCTCTTAATGTCTCTTAATCTCTCCTGCCTTCCATCGTATCACAGACCTTCCCTTTTGTTCTTTCCTCCCCTTCCCCCTTTCCCTGCCCCTACACTTGCTTAAAAACCTGTTCCATCTCCAACCTTTACCGGTTCTGACGAAGGGTCATCGACCTGAAACGTTGGGCTGGATTTTGTCTTGGGGTCGGGTTGGGGTCGTGTAATCCGCATTTCATGTTTCCCCCCCCCGACTCCAGATTAATGTGGATGCCTGATGTAATTTTCACTTAATTGGGCAATTGAGTTGGAGCATGTGGGAACCCATGAACTAATTAGTGTTTTCAGTCTGAAAGTCGCCTCTGATGATGTCATCATTGCTGACTGCCTAGTCTCAGAAACGGTTGATGAGAGAGGACATGCCTGGCTTTTGATGTGAGTGGCCCTGGATGCAAAAAATGGGTGTGTGTACGTACAGAGGGGAACATAAGAACATAAGAACATAAGAAATAGGAGCAGGAGTAGACCAATCGGCCCCTCGAGCCTGCTCCGCCATTCAATGAGATCATGGCTGATCTGATCCAACCTCAACTCTAAAGAACACAAGAAGTAGGAGCAGGACCAGGCCACTCGGCCCCTGGGCCCGCTTCGCCACCCACAGGGCCTTGACCGATCCGAACTCAAACTCATGTCCAATTTCCAGCCCGCTCCCCGTAACCCCTGATTCCCTTTACTTCTAGGAAACGGTCTATTTCTGTTTTAAATTTATTTAATGATGTAGCTTCCACAGCTTCCTGGGGTAGCAAATTCCACAGACCCACTACCCTCTGAGTGAAAAAGTTTCTCCTCATCTCAGTTTTGAAAGAGGAGCCCCTTATTCTAAGATTATGTCCCCTAGTTCTAGTTTCACCCATCATTGGGAACATCCTCACCGCGTCCACCCGATCAAGCCCCTTCACAATCTTATATGTTTCAATAAGATCGCCTCTCATTCTTCTGAACTCCAATGAGTAGAGTCCCAATCTACTCAACCTCTCCTCGTATGTCCACCCACTCATCCCCGGAATTAACCGAGTGAACCTTCTTTGTACTGCCTCGAGAGCAAGTATGTCTTTTCTTAAGTATGGACACCAAAACTGTATGCAGTACTCCAGGTGCGGTCTCACCAATACCCTATACAACTGCAGCAATACCTCCCTGTTTTTATATTCTATCCCCCTAGCAATAAAAGCCAACATTCCATTGGTTTTCTTGATCACCTGCTGCACCTGCATACTAACTTTTTGATTTTCTTGCACCAAGACCCCCAGATCCCTTTATACTGCAGTACTTTCCAGTTTCTCGCCATTAAGATAATAACTTGCTCTCCGATTTTTCCTGCCAAAGTGCATAACCTCACATTTTCCAATATTGTATTGCATCTGCCAAATCTCTGTCCACTCACCCGGCCTGTCTATATCCCCTTGTAGGTTTTTTATGTCCTCCTCACTCTCTACTTTCCCTCCCATCTTTGTATCATCTGCAAACTTTGATATGTTACACTCGGTTCCCTCCTCCAAATCGTTAATATAGATTGTAAAGAGTTGGGGACCCAGCACCGACCCCTGCGGAACACCACTGGCTACTGGTTGCCAGTCCGAGAATGAACCATTTATCCCAACTCTCTGCTTCCTGTTAGATAACCAATCCTCCACCCATGCCAGAATATTACCCCCAATCCAGTGATTTTTTATCTTGAGTAATAATCTTTTATGTGGCACCTTGTCGAATGCCTTCTGGAAGTCTAAATACACTACATCCACTGGTTCCCCTTTATCCACCCTGTACATTATATCCTCAAAGAACTCGAGCAAATTTGTCAGACATGACTTCCCCTTCATAAAGCCATGCTGACTTTGTCCTATTAAATTATGTTTATCTAAATGTTCCGTTACTGTCTCCTTAATAATAGACTCCAAAATTTTACCCACCACAGATGTTAGGCTAAGTGGAGAGAGAGAGAGAGAGAGAGAGAGAGAGAGAGAATTTTTTTGGCCAAGCATCAGTCTCTGAAGACATTATCACAGGCGACGTTCAGACCTAATACTACGACCTTCATCACATCTCCGTTGTAATAGTGGACCCTGCAGCTGATAGTCAGCTATCCACTTGTGCTCCCGCCAGGTTTCACTGGAGTGTTTCACACCAGGCGTACTTCACGTCAGAAGAGGGTTAAACTAGCTACAGCGTTTCAAAATGGCATTACAGAGCCAATTTAGAGCTTGTTAAGGGCTTTAATGGCCTCTCCCGCCTCTTGAAGGCGGGACGGAGTCGGGAACCCCGCGACTGATTATGTCAAAATTGCGTGGAGGCGGGATGGAGTCGGGATGGGGTCGGAAACCCCGACCCCGCTAATTTAACCCCCCACACGCCTCCAAACCCGACTCCATGGGTCATTCAAAATCCAGCCCGTTGACTCTGTTTCTCTCTCCACAGATGCTGCCTGACCTGCTGAGTATTTCCAGCATTTTCTGTTTTTATTTTAGTGTAGAAGTACCTGTTCAGCAGTAAAGTTAGTTCTCACTGAGCAGCTGGGCTCGAAGCAGTAAGAAAGATCTGCAACTGGAGACATGCAGGGCAGACCTAAGGCCTGGCCGACCCAAAACAGAGTTAAGCCAGTATCCAACCATTGGATTGATCCAAGGTAAGAATGTACAGTCTGAAATAGCTCCCCTATCAGACCCAGCATTAGGGATTAAGATTAGAAAGTGGACCACAGGATCAAACAGAGGGGAGGCAGCAAGATTGCTAAATTCCACCAAAACCACTGCAGTTTGAGCCTTGCCCCGTGAGTTCAATTAGAAATTTGATAAGTCATGGGCATAAAGCCAATAGCCAATGATAAATTTGGAAGGAACAAATGATTGTAATTTAGGACAGGATTTCTGGAAAGGTGTTTATAATGATCTCCGATCACTAAGTCAGTGATCTTCTGCAATCATAGGTTTGCAATTTTGACTGACCTTATTTTATTGCAGCCAATATTCAAAATGAAAATGTGTAGGCTTGGACTACTTGACAGCGCAAAGAATTCTGAATTTAGAAAAGACATATGGAGGGACAAGAAACCTAAGGGATTGAGTAGAAAGCCGGTTCTGCACCACGCGCAGTATTCAATGGAGAGTAAAATCGGGCAGGGTATAAAACCAGCGTTTCACCTGATCCCGTCAGTTTTATGATGGGTGGGTTAAGTTAAAATTGCCCCCCAAGTCTTCACAGCGATTATGAAGTGGAGCGTGTAAGTGGAATACACAATGGGGTGAACTACCTTGGGGCTGCTCCTGCTCCGCCGCCGTAAGGTCAGCGGATAATCCATTTATGTTCACGAACAGGGTTTCTGCTGAATTTTCGCCAAAGTTACGGCAGCAAAGTGGGAGAAGCCGCAAGAAAATTCACCCCCCAATGTTAGACAACGGTGTTCAGACTCTAGAAGAGTTACTGGGAGTGGTATAAAAATTGCATTGGGTCAATTATTGCCCTCTTGGCATATGCGACTCACTGGATCTATGGCCTCAAAATAGTTCAGTCTTCACAGCAGCAATAACGGGTAGGTGGCGGGCTCACTCTGTCGGCTGACCACCTGGTTTACACCGAAAGTTGAAATCAGCCGACTGTTTCATAAAACTTTGGGATCTTTTTATGTCTCATATGCAACTCAAACACACAGCCAGATATGACTTAGGTCCTGTATTTTGTTGGACTTTCTGCTGCCGCACCACTGTGACTTAATTGGAAGTGCAGCGGAACTCCCTTTTACAGGCATAAACGGGGCAACCGCCGAACTTCCACCTTAGTTACGGTAGCGCAGTGGTGGAAGGTCCGTTGTAATTCATAGGCCTAAATGCGCTCAACCATGCTTTTGTTGCCTCCAGACTCGACTATTCCAATGCTCTCCTGGCCGGCATCCAACCTTCCACCCTTCATAAACTTGAGCTCATCCAAAACTCTGCTGCCCATATCCTAACTCACACCAAGTCCCGTTCACCCATCACCCCTGTGTTCGCTGACCTACATTGGCTCCCGTTCTGGCAATACCTCGATTTTAAAATTCTCATCTGTGTGTTCAATTCCCTCCATGGCCTCACCCCTCCCTATCTCTGTAAAACCTCCTCCAGCCATATAACCATCCAAGATCTCAGCTCTCTTCCAATTCTGGCCACTTGCGCATCCCCAATTTTCTTCGCTCCACCATTGACGGTCATGCCTTCAGCTGCCTCATCCCTAAGCTCTGGATTTCCTTGCCGAAAGCTCTCCGCGTCGCTCTCTTCCTTTAAGATGCTCCTTAAAACCTACCTCCTTGACCAAGTTTTCCTGTCCTAATATCTCTTTATGTGGCTCGGTGTCAAATGTTGTCTTATAATACTCCTGTGAAGCACCTTGGGACGTTTTTACTACTTTAAAGGCAACCATATAAATGCAAGCTGTTGTTGTTGTTTGATAGATGAATAAAATGGGAGTGGTAAGTGTGCCTCCCTTTCTATTATCATCTTATTGGCTATCAAAATAAATATATCTTCACTCAGTTGTGACCTCCCTGTCTTGATTGGCAGTTGATTTTGGGATAATTAATATCACTCACTATCTAGTGCCTGGCATTGAAATGTAGTTTAATTTACCTTTCCTGCTCTTGTGTGAGAGAACGGAGGGTATAGTAAACTCTTTCTATGAAGGCACTTGTTTGTATACTACTTTAAAACCAATTAATGTTTTGATATTAAAACAGATTCTATGAACTGTGGATCAGAGGCACAGTTAGTAGGGCTACTTTGTGCAGATGGACCTAAAATACTATTGGTTTGAACTGGTGTATGCAACTAAATCGTGCGTCAGAATTATTATTAGCCTAAGCAACTTGTATATCTGTATATATCTTTTGAAGTACTGTCTGTGATATTAAAAACATTTTAGCCAATGCTATCACATCTTTTACTCTATCTTAGAGTGTTTTAGTTTCTGCTGAAACTTATAACATGCCCAAGCACATAGGATTCCGCGGCAGACGTCATTTTTGGGTGGCCGGCAGCGCTGCCAATGTTGGCACGCTCCAGAATTATGCTGATGATGCAGATCGTGACGTCAGTGAGTGTACGACGCTCACTTGACACCAGATCTGCGAATTTTGACTCCGTCGCTTAAGTGCGTGCCTGAAGTGCGACCAGCTGAGCAAGTGGTGAGAAGCAGGAAGGAGGCTCCAGCAGCGATATTTAAAGGGATCATCAGCAACTATTTGCACCTGACATGTTTCTGCAGTGTGACTGGCTCTGTGCAACTTTCTGCAACTCCAGCAGCTTTATTAACTTCTTTCAAGGTTCTAAAGTAACACTGAGTGTTGTTGCAAGTGGAGAACGCCTTCATTCTTATTTAAAGGCTTCTGCTCACAACTCTTGCTCACAGTCATGGGGGCTCTACTGGCAGCCCACTCGCTGCTCGAGTATCTTTGGGAGAGGGAGCGGAGGCGACGAAGAAGACAAGGAGATGCGTGCAGAGGAAGGAGGAGGAGGGCAAGGAGGGCACTCAACAGGAAGCCTTACCCACCTAAGGTTTTCCGAGAGCACTTCTCTTATATCCACTTGCGCGAGGAGCAGTGTATTAAGAGGCTATGCTTCACCAAGGAGGTGGTCACATAACGCTGCCACCTCCAGCAACCAGACCTGCAGCCTCAGAGCAAGGCGACCATGGCTCTCCCAGTAGCCCTAAAGGTCATCGTGGCCCTCAATTCCTTCTCCAGTGGATCCTTCCAGTCAGCAGCAAGAGATATAGCTAACATCTCCCTGTTTGCCGTCAATCGCTGCATCCGGGAGATTACTGAGGCTCTCTACACCAGGAGAAGGGATTACATTTTCTTCTCTCTGAGCAGAGGGAAGCAGGATGAGCACGCATGTGGCTTTGCCAGGATAGCAGGCTTGCCCATGGTGCAGGGTGCCATCGACTGCACCTACGTGGCTTTGTGGCATAACAATCCTAAGATCTTCTGTAACCATAAAGGTTACCACTCACTTAATGTGGAGTTGGTGTGTGACCACGCCCAGCAATTCCTGATGGTCAATGCCCACTATCCTGGCAGCAGCCATGATACCTTGATCCTGCGTCAGTCCAGTGTGCCAGCAATCATCCAGATACCACATGAAACTCGAGGGTGGCTGCTCGGAGACAAGGGCTATCCGCTCTCCACCTGCCTCATGACTCCCCTCCACAACCCCATCACTCATGCCCAGCATTCATATAATGAGAGCCCTGCTTCCACCAGGACAACATCGAGCAGACCATCGGGCAACTGAAGCAATGGTTTGCTGTTTTGACCACTTGGGAGGAGCCCACCAGTACTCGGCGGAATGGGTGTCCCATTTCATGGTGATCTGCTGCATGCTTCACAACTTGGCCATCGTGAGGGCGCAGCCCTTGCCAGCAGGGATAGCGGGACCACCTCAGGAGAAGGAAGAGGCAGATGAGCAGGAGGAAGAGGAAGATGAGCAAGAGGAAGAGGAACAGGAGGAAGGGAGGAGGCAGGCAGACATTCATCCTTCCGGACGGGCTGTGCGTGAATGCCTCATCAGACTCTGATTCCAATGATTGAAACCCCAGGTCCCTCTTGCTCACCGCATTCCAATTGTACCATCCCTCTGTCACGGAATATCACAGTGTCCTCCTGGGCACAAAGCTGAAATGAGAGACACGACAAAAGATTCCAAACAAAATTAATAAATTTATCAAAAATCAATGTACACATACGATATGAACTAATCACCCTTGTGCAAACCCTTAGTGCCTGTCGTTCGGGTGCCCTTTTCTGATCTAGTGCTCCTACGAAGTGCTCCCCCAGTGGCTGCAGCATGGCTGGTGGAAAGCTACTGAGTTTCCATGGGGGAGACTTCAGATGGCCTTGCAGGATAACCTCGAGCAGCTCTGGCCCTTGAAGGCCCGGCTGTAGACTGCACCACCTTGGCATGGGCGGCAGCAGTCTGGGCTGGCTGGTTGACAGCGGCAAGGGCAATGGCAGACTGGCAGTGATGGGAACAGGAATGCTGTCATCCTGAGAGAGGACACAGGGTCCTGCTCCACTGACCCACTGCCACTCCCCCGGGGCAGTGCCTCATCATTCCTAGTAATCTGTTGGAGCACAGACTGCTGGGCGTCTGTGACACCCTGCAACCCCAGTCGACACTGGTAAACCCAGCCACGATGGCAGCAGTCTGAGCTTGAGTGGCAGAGACTGCATAGGAGCGGTCTGCACTTCTGCTGCAGCACTAAGACATTGTGTCACTTCCGCCTGTGCTGCAGTGGCAGCCGTGAATCGCCCATCACATGCAGCATCATGTCTGGGTCAACACAGTCTCTTTCGGAGTTTTCCATCATTTCCAGCCTGGAAATCCTGGGCTCCAAGCTCTGCGCAGAGCCCTGTGCAATGTTGGAAGTGGACTCCTCCATGCTCCTTGACATTGCCAAGAGGCTCTCTGGCAGGCTTGCCATTGCACCTAGCAATTCGGTGTGCATGTCCATCGCCCTTCTTCTGAAGGCCACCCTTTCGAGGTCCTCATCTGAGTCCTGTGCAGCAGAACTCGCGCATGAACTCACCCTCCGGGGAGCTGGCCCCCAAGCTATCCTTTCCACCTAGCCTTGCTGAGCCCACTTGTGCCCAGTGCCTCACCCTGTGTAGATCCCGCTACTACACTAGCCTTTAAAGAACGCGGATTGCCAGTTTCTGAGCTGGTGTCTGCGAGTGACAGATGTAGTGACGCTGTGTCTTCTTCTTCTTCTTCTCCCCCTCGCTCTCCTGCATCGCCTCGGGGATGGGCTGGTCTGGTGCTTGGACTTGATTAGCTGAAAGCAGAAAGGCACAAGAGTCGGGTTATGGTGAAGGGAGGGGGCGGGAAGCAAGATATGCATGCATACAGCATTAGGAGCTTGTAAGTGAGTAGAGATTGTGGGATGAATGGTAAGTGGGATGTGAGAAGAAGGATTAGGAATGAGCATACCGTTGTTGTCCCCAAAGGCTTCCACCTCGCCAGTTGCCACAGCCTCCATGACCTGCTGCCCAATGACGTCCAGCACTCGCTCCTCCAGTTGGTTGAGGTCCTGGATGGCAGCTGTCCCCCATCTGCTGCTGCTCCCTCCTGTTATGCGCAATCTTGGCCTGCAAGAGAAAGGGAAGTCTGTGAGTGAGTGTGGTGCAATGTGTTTGGGTGATGTGCCTGCCGTAGTTGAATAGCTGCCAGTGTGTGCAAGGTGTGAGAGGTGGGTATGAGTGTTGGGTGTGAGTGTTGCAGCAGTGATAAGGTTGTGAATGTGACGTGAAGCTATGATTGTGAGGTGTGAGTGGTGATAGGTACAGATTATTGGTAGGGCAGTGCTGGGGGTGTGGTGCATTGAGCAGTGTGTGAGGCTTGTGCTGCAGATGGTGGGATATGGCATTTGCTGAAGCCTTCACTCACCTTGACCTGCCGTGTGAGGTCAGTAAACTTCTTGCGGCTCTGGATCGCCGACCTGAGGACCACAGTGCTGGCCGTCACATAGGCAGCTATCTCCTGCCAGAGCCTTTGAGATGTATGTGGCAAGGGCTTCCTGCCAATCTGTGAGAAGAGGACAGCCTGCCTCCATTCCTCGGCCACAACCAGTGCCTCAAGAGCTGCGTCTGAGAATTTGCGGGCTCTCTCCCTGTGCTGATGCTCAGCCATCTGACTTCACTACCATCTGCTTCCAGGTGAAGTTGGAACTGGATTGACAATGAGGTGCTGTAGCATCAATGCGCCTCCCCTTTAAGTACTGAATAAAGCCTGTGCTAATCATGATTGGGAATTAGACTGGACCTGATATTGGCCCACCTGTTGAGCGGTAAGCCAATGAGCAGCGGTTTTAGCGCTGAGATCAATACTATAATCATGTTAATGAGGACTGAGTACGAATTTTGCGTGTTACCTAGACCGTTTTGACCCGGCGCAGCTTAACATCGTTGGGCCATGATACTGCCCGTTTTGTGGCTATATCCAATTTTGAGCCCATAGGATCTACATGGAATTAACAGTTAAAGGAAGAATACAGATGCTGCTGCACTTATCTTTTATTTTACACAAAAGATCTTGCGACTGGCCCAAATTCTTTATTATGCCAGTATGAATCATCTTCCACTTTGTAGATGCACACTTATTATCTGTATTATACAAATGTCTGAGTTATACTAAGTAAGATGAGCTGTGAAGTGAATAAATAACATACAGCCTAAGGGAGATCATTAGAAGACATCAGGCTGAATTCAGCTTAACCAGATGTGACATTTTCAGCTTTGTTTCACTAGTAAAAGCAAAGCACAGACAGACTCTCCTTCTAATTGATATAGATGCCATGATGATTTTCATGACATCATAATGTTCCAATTATGTGGCCGTTGTGTGGGAGGCTTCCATTAAATTTAATGTAGTAGCGAATTGCATAGACATTTTAAATGGGTTCATCAAGATTTCCTCTCGTCAGTGTTTCTAATGAAAGATTAAATACGTTCCAAGTGTATTTACAATTTCATTAGAAAGAGCAGCCAGAGCAAATCTTTCCCAAGATTTTGTAGTTTCAAAAAAAGAGGTTCCGAGGGGGATGCTATATAAGCACCTTGGGGAATCAGTTATATCCGCTCTTAGGCCATCACCTGTATGTACCTAGACATTGCTTGTGGAGAGTATGCCAGTTTTTCAAGTTTGCTCCCCACTGGCAACATGAACTTGGGAAAAATATGCCATATAAATCCCAAAGACGGCCATCGCAAAACTGTGGACACTCCTGAAATCAGATCCGAAAGCAAATCCAGGACAGGGACAGCTCTGTCAGTGGCTGTCAAGGTAATGGTTGTCGTGAACTTGTACACCACTGGGTCCTTCAAAGAACAACTGACAATATGTGCTTAATCTCCCAGCCAGTACTGCACAATTACCTCATGCAGGTCTCAGATGGTGTGTTTGCCCATGCCACTCAATTAATTTATTACCCCAAGGAAAGCACTTTGCAGCAGGAGAGAGCCATACCCCAGGTCCCATGACTATCGTTGATATGGCTGTCTGGACTTGTATTTTGTGTAACATATCTGGGAGGTAATTTTCAACTTCACTGCCTGGGCAGTAACATGACAGAATGGATTTCCCACCCTTTATCGAACACAAAAAACACCAGAAAATGCTGGAAATACTCAGCAGGTCATGTAGCATCTGTGGAGAGAGAAACAGAGTTACCGTTTCAGATTTCCAGCATCAGTAGTATTTTGCTTTTGCTTTTACTTTATAGAACTCACCCGATTTTCATTCCATTGATTTCAATACAGCGAGTTCTATAAAGGGCAGACATTCCACTCCAACACATTACCACCCAAGTGGCGAAGTTGAAAATAATCCCCCTATAGTCACTTGCGTGGGGTAGCTGAGTATTACAAATGGGGAATCACACTGAAGGACAACCCTATCATCTGTGCCAGCTCCTTCCATTTTCCTACTGCTGGACATTCCTTCAGCAAGGCTATAGATTCAGCAGTGGGAACTCCCGGACGAGGGAATTCCTGCCCTCGGCACATTATTTGTCTTGTAAGCGCTGGACAGAAGTTCCGCCACTTACAAAGCAATGTGGAGACTGCAGAAACGGGGGAGACCCCGTGATGTAACTGGGTATTTTCCCATTTCATTAGTAGTTTCACTGGTCTACCACCAAAGTTACAGTGAGAGAACAGTTATCATATTTATCATAATGAACTGAGCACACATTATAGCGCAAGTTAGCAGGCGCCTCTCTATACCTCTCTTTCCTCCTTTAAGACATTTCTTAAAACCTACCTCTTTGACCAAGCTTTTTGTCATCTTCCATAATATGTGGCTCGGTGTCAAATTTTGATTGATATCGCTCCTGTGAAGCACATTGGAATGTTTTACTATTTTACTATTTTAAAGGCGCTATATAAATGGCTGCTGCCATGCTAAGTTGGGCCTCCTGCCGATGCAACGCCAGAAAAAGAGGATTGCACAGTAAGTTTAGCGCTGCGGTAATTTAAATTAGCAGGCATATTGGATGTATAGATGTATAAAGTTGGCTTTTATTTCAGCATTGTGGCCAAGGACGCTGTGATGGTCAGTAACAGAGGGAAGGTAAGGCGTGGGTCAAAAGTTGAAAGGGGAATTGGGGTTGTGATCACTGGTACCGCTGGTGAACGATTCCATCCCGGATAATCCAGCCAGAAAGGGGATGTCAGGCTTGCATCCTTCCTTCCACTTCCTCTTCTTCTGCATCTTCCTCTTCTGCGTCTTCCTCTTATGCGTCTTCCTCTTCCCTCTGCTAGAGGATGCTGGAAATCTGAAATAAAAGCAGAAAATCCTGGAAATACTCAGCAGGTCAAGCAGCATTTTGACCTGAGACGTGAACTCTGTTTCTCTCTCCATGGATGCTGCCTGACCTGCTGAATATTTCCAGAATTTTCTGTCTTCTCAGAGGCCTTCCTTTACCATCCAAGGCCTTGCAAGCATCCAGCAGCACTCCCTGCAGACTTTTAAAACTTTTAACATCTATTGCACCAAGCCACTTCTTCAATAAAATATTTTAAAAAGTCCAAAAGCTTAAATGCAAACTTACCTGAAGGATGTGTGTGTCGCTTTAAGAAGTGCTGACAGCGTCTCTGTAGGTCTGCTGCATGCACACTTTTCTGAGCGTGCTTAGGACCCTGCATTAAAGTCAGCAAAATGGTCGAAGTTTGCAGACGTGGTGTCAAGTCAGCATTGCATGCCGACTGACGTCATGCTCTGCTGATTTGCATTTCATAGAATCATAGAAATTTATGGCACAGAAGGAGTCCATTCGACCCATCATGTCTGTGCCAGCAGCTAACGGCAGCGCTATGGCCCTTACCAAAATAGCAGCCGCCGAGTCCTGCGCCGGAGGCGGCCTCCATTTTTTTTCTCGAAACGGGCCTTAACGGCCAGCGGAAAGTCTGCCAATTTCTAAGCCATAGAATCTTACAGCACAGAAGGAGGCCATTCGGCCCATCACACCTGTTCTGGCTCTTTGAGAGGGCTGTCCAATTTAGGCCAACACTCCAGTTTTTTTCTCATAACCCTGCAAATTAGTCCTCTTTAACTACATGTCTAATTGCCTTTGAAAGTTCCTATGGAATACGATTCCATCATCCTTTCAGAGAGTGCACTCCAGATCTTAACCCGCTGTTTGAGGAAGTTTCTCCTCATTTCCCGCTAGTTCTTTTGCCAATTATTGTTAATCTATGAACTCTGGTTACCGACCCACTTGCCAGGGTTAATCGTTTCTCTCTACTTGCTCTACCAAAACTCCTCATAATTTTGAATAACTCTATTTGGTCTCCCCTTAAACTTCTCTGCTCTAAGGAGAACATTCCCAGCTTCTCCAATCTCTCCACATACCTGAAGTCCCTCATCCCTGATATCATCCTGGTAAACCTCCTCTGTACCCTCTCCAGGGCCTTGACATCCTTCCTAATGTGTGGTGCCCAGAACTGTACACAATACTCCAGCTGAGGTCTACCCAGAGATTTGTTAAGGTTTAGCATGATTTCCTTGTTTTTGTATTCAGTGCCCCTATTTACAAAGCCAAGTATCCCATACGCTTTCTTAACCGTCTTATCAACTTGCCCTGGCACCTTCAAAGATTTGTGAATATGCACCCCCAGGTCCTTCAGAATAATACCATTTAGATTATATTGCCTTTCCATGTTGTTTCTCCTAAAGTACATCACTTTACATTTATCTGCATTAAATTGCATCTGCCATGTATCTGCCCATTTCGCCAGTCTGTCTATGTCTTCATGAAATCTGCTACTATCATGCTCACTATTTACTATATTGCCAAGTTTTGTATCATCTACAAACTTCAAAATTGTACTCCCTATAACCACGTCTAGGTCATTTATATATAACAAGAATAGCAATGGTCCTAATATTGACCCCTGGGGGACCCCACTCCATACTTCTCTCCAGTAAGAAAAACATCCCTTCACTACTACTCTCTGCCTCCTATCCCTCAGCCAATTTCGTACCCAAATTACCACTGTCCCCTTAATACCATGTGCTTCCATTTTCCAAATGAGTCTGTTCTGAGATACTTTATCAAATGCCTTTTAGAAGTCCATATATACATCTACTACACTATCTTTATCAACCCGCTCTGTTACTTCATCAAAGAACTCAGTCAGATTAGTCAGACATGATTTGCAACCTCCAGTCCTCTGACACCACTCCAATATCCAAAGAGGATTGAAAGATTGTGGTCAGAGCTTCTGCTACCTCCATCCTAGCTTCCCTCAGCAACCTCGGATGCATCCCATCTGGACCGGGTGACTTATTAAATTTGAGTGATGCCAACCTACTTAACACCTCCTTTCTATCTATTTTTATCATATCCAATATCTCTACTACCCCCTCCTCTACTTCGACATTAATTTCATCCTCTTCTTTTGTGAAGACAGATGCAAAGTAGTCATGCAGTACCTCAGTCATGCCTTCTAGCTCCAGAAAGAGATTTCCCATTTTGTCCCTAATCGGCCCCACCATTCCTTTAACTATCCTTTTACTCTTTATATGTTTATAAAAGATTTCTGTGTTCCTTTTATGTTACCCGCTAATCTTTTCTCATACTCTCTCTATGCCCTCCTTATATCCTTTTTTAATTTCCCCCTGCACTCTCTGTATTCTGCTTGGTTTGCGATTGTATTCTATACCTGACATTTGTCGTAAACCTCCATTTTCTCTTTTATTTTATCCTCTATTTCCTTTGTCATCCAGGGAGCTCTAGCTTTGGATGCATTATCTTTCCTCCTTATGGGAATTTGCTTGGTTTGTACCCAAACTATCTCTGCCTTAAAGGTCTGCCATTGTTCATTGACTGTTTTCTTGGCCAATCTTTTTTTTGCAATCCACCTGTGCTAGATCCCTTTTCAAATCACTGAATTTGGCTCTCTTCAGTTGGGTATTTTCAGCGTTGACTTTTCTTTGTCATTTCCATAACTACTTGAGACCTATTTATATTATTATCACTATTACCCAGATGTTGTCCCAATGAAACACACTTCACTTGCGCTACTTCATTCCTCAGAACTAGATCCAGCACTGCTTCCTTCCTCGTTGGGCTAGAAACATACTGATTAAGAAAGTTAAGAACGTTTGTGCCACCATTGTGCTGCTCCTCTGGAATCATCACCGAAACCCTATAAAATGAATTATGCAAACTTTGCCCCCCCACCCCATTCAAAACAGTGGCGATCGGGAATTTACTGGATTCATAAACTTTATTCGCTGCTTGCAGGAACGTTGTTACAGAGAGTCGCTAGTGAGTCACTGCCAGTATCGCCCAGGGAGTACCTTTCACCAATGTTATGGTTTTGATTAGACAGCTCAGCAGACAGCTCAGATGACTGCACAGGTTAGTTCTGGGCATGTGGTTTAAAGGTTGGAAGGGTATTAAAAACATAATTTGCTTTGTGATATTGTAAAACAAATATGCCATGAAACAAAAGTAATTAAAAAATATTATAGACAGCAAATTGCCACAATAAGTGAGGAAGTGATTATTACAAATATATATGAGAAACTGATCTTTCCCTATTAAACAGCTGCCTGACATTTCTCGTCTGTTCAGCAGAGCCATTAATGAAATCTCAAAGTGAAGTGTATTTAAGCCGGATTATGCTACATATAAATTGGTTCACCTCCCCGTGAGAAGTTTAAAACTCACAAGTGAAGCATTGTCTGTAAAGTTTCTTTTTAAATTGTGGATGTAACCTTCAAAAGGCTTTCTTCTAGACGGGCCTTGCGATTAAAAATTGAGTAAACAACGCTTCTGAGCAGTAGTGCCACTTCAAAGCTCATTGGATCACCACTATCATGACTGTGGCATATGGTAATGAGTTTCTCAGCAAATTTTGGCTTTAGATTGGTGCTGGAGGACTGGGCAGACTACGGTCTTACTTATGGCGATTATCGCCAATGCCCCATTGCGGCAAATTCCTGGCCAATGTTCCTCAGGCTGGTGCCTTTATACTCTACACTCACATATTTCTGGATGTACTTTCCAGGTTACTCCTCAAATAGATACTGTAAAGAACTCAGTAGTCAATTTGAATGGACCCTACCTTAATGAAAGCAATGTGTAAGATGAGAAGATGAGAAGATAAAAGAAGTAACAAAATGACTAGATCTATTTTCTCCTGTGATCAGTGTTCATATTACATTGTAATTTCCATTTCTCCTTGATACCTACAATTTACTTCAAATAAATCAAGCATTAGTTAGCTGTGGCCTCCTGTTTCAGAAAAGCCCGAAAAGGTTTTCGAGCAATGTTGAAAATAATGATGAACACTGTTGGCAAGGCAGCATATACCTTTAAAGGAGTCTGTGAAAAGATAAGTGAGTGTTCTCTCAGAACACATCCTCTGACTCAATAATTCCTCACTCACCAAAGAGGAAGATCAAAGATTTTGCCATTTACTTGGTTTGAGATGTTCCTCTTGAGTGTGATAACTAAGGTTGTCATTGCACAAGAGTGCACGGTCTCAGCTGTTCAGTTAAAGATGTCCCTCGAGTATCTACAGTATATGGCATTCTTTGATGATATCTAATCATTTTTCCATATGGAGAGTGTAGCAGGACAAATTAAAAAGCAGAAAAGGCTGAGCCCGTGGAATTCTGTCTCATACTCCACAAGTCTGACCTAAAATGGTAGCACAAACAAAATGTTGATTCTAGTCTTTTTCAGCATCACTGTTAGAAACTATGGGATGGATGATGTAATCCTGGCACCTCAATCCTGGGGCCAAGTGAACTGACCTTGCACAATAATGTAAAGTCAGTTCATTTAAAAATTGGTGTGTCATCTCTGGCACTTAATACGTGATATGCTGGGAGAGGTCCTGCCTGCTGGTGCTTATGCTGGTTGGGGTCATTGTATTTGCCTGCCTATGGGTGATTTATTACTGCTAGTCTGCTTTCTGCTTCTGAAAGGTGATATGTGTGTTTCATGGTGGTTGTGCTGAGTGAGATTCCAAGAGCACTTGATTTTTCTCCACTTCTGGGCAGAAGGTGAATATCATTCATTTGGATTAACATATATCGTACAGGTGCTTCATGTTTGTTGTGGGAGGGCTGCACATCTCTACAGGTGTGATGTATCTTATTGCAGCTAATAGGGAGAGTTGAGCTCATCTGTATTAAGAGCCTTCCCCCTCTAATGAATAGGTCCAGAAGACACTAGGCTGGATCCTATGGGAGAGTTAAACCTGTCATGGTCCTTGTGGGAGCATAAATAAAATATGTGTGGATGGGTTCCCTTTTTGCCATAGCCCCTAGAACCGCCAATCAATATGGAAGGGTGAAATTTGTGGAGCTTGTGTGAGGTATGGTACATGCAGTGTATGATCTTGAGTTGGCCCTCATGCATGTTGCTGCCAGCATTGGTGCTGAGGGTCTGTTTCCAGACCTCTTGCCATTCTTGTTAGCTAACAGCCTCCGGTTTATTCCTAGGACACAATTAGCTTTTCTGTGCTGTCTTTTATCATGGAAGTGAGCACGGTGCATGTAAGAGTTAAATAAATTAATTGTAATAATGTAAGGGCAAATCAGTTGTAATGCTTAAGATTAGTTGAACTGCTTAAAGGACTATAGTAAAGGTCAAAGTATCTCCCGAAGGCATGGAGACAGGGGTATAATTAGATAAAAGACCAACTTGCTTAGGCTGCAGTATAAATAATGCAGACACTGCAGAACAAAAATGTGAATCATTGGTTTTCTATAGACTAACCTCAAATATTTGTAAGAATGAAACCTCGCAGCGCAGATGGTTAATAAAAAGCAGAAGTAAAAGATGAGTTTCGCTAACATTGTAAGATTCTAAAACAAGTTGTTTTAGAGACCATAAGAGTCGCTTATGATGTAATGACTGTGCTGATGTTTGTATTTTCTGGCTTTTGGAAGTGTATAAAGAAGCTTGGCTGCCATTGTTAAGTTGAGAAGCGGGTCATGAGACCGTAGGCTATGATCCTTCTCCCAGAGCGCTCTGAATTCTCCCGGAGTGCTCTGAATAATAAACTGTGATCTTTTGCTTTACGACAGACTCGAATGAATTAATTTTTCACCAACAATTGGCGTAGTCGGCAGGATGCTCTGGGATTAAAAGACTGCCCGTACCAGTGAAGCCGGACGAGAAGTCAAATTTTGACCGTCCAGAAATTGAATCGCTTGGGACAGCGGAGAGGCAGTTCCATAGCATCACGAATCAAGTGAAAGTCTGTTAGAGGTAAGAGAATACAGTTGTGTGAGTGTGGATCGCGTGTACTAAGGGAACACTGTGTAGCGATAAATGTTGCGAAGGTATGAGTAATTGACTGATCGACATGGACAAGGAGGGCACCTGTCTCACACACCTAGCCTGAGCCGGAATTAAGAGGGCAATTGGGCCCCACGTAATGGCCAGGATCAAGTAGGCGTAGAGAGTAAAAGTACCCTGGGATCGTGAAGGCAATTAATATATGTGTGTGTAATGTGACTATGTAACCGCTTGAAAGTCTTTAAAGTATCAACAAAAGTCCGGGTAGAGGAACTCAGCATTTGATAAGACTGTAAGTTGGACTATATTTGGCCTCGGGGAAAGAAATAGAATAGGGATGAATGGTGCCCTTACTATGTTCTATGCAGACGACCGGAAGGGTTTAGTTGATAAGATGATGAAGGAGGGGTGGGACCCGTTCCAGAATCCAAAGGTAAGAGAGAGTGGTAGAGGGTCAAAAACAGAAAAAGACGAAAAAGGCGAGGGTAATACTAGTAAACCAATTAGTCGCATTAACTAACAAGGTACAGCGACTCCACACTAAACTTGCAAGTAAAAATGAAAGAATTCTTGAATTAGAACAAGAGCTATTATTATAAAGGGTATGAGTCAGGAAACAAACCGACATGGAAGTTATTAATATCTGTGCCGAGACAAATAAAACTCAAGATTTGCTAAGTGACAGGAAACTTAAAAAAATAAAAAAATGCTGGGATCTCAGTTTTAGTAACAGCGTGAGTTAAAGTGTTGAAGTTTTCCTGACTGTGAATGTTAAGAAGTTATAGTATTTCTTTTGTTTGAAAGTCTGTTTTAAAAAAAAAGGAAGTCATTTTTGTTTTAGCTCCACCCACTCTTTTGTACAGAGAGCTAAAAGCTGTTTAACCCTTTGAAGACCTGTCTTGAATGACAGACAAGTGTGTGTTGTTTTAAGTTTGTTAATTGTTTTACAAAAGATAAGCTTCAGCCTTGAAGTCATAGTTGCCAATGTGCCTGGAAGAAAATGAATTTGAATGTTTACAAGGCATGAGTAATTGTTTCTTTGTTAGTGTGGTTTCTTTCTTTTCCAAGTGATACTGGTTAGTTTAAAAAAAAACTGATCTGGATTGAATTGGAGTTAGAGGTGAATTGACCTATTAAAACCAGACTTTCATTGTGGCCACGGTGAAATTCTGGTTGGTGTAAATTTGTGTAGACCGCATTGAATAAGATTGTGCACCCTGAATTGAAACAAAACTTCAAACTACAATTTAAGTTAAGCTGGTGTGTAAAAATGAGAAGAAAAACAAAAAGTTTGTTTAACAAAAGATTAAGTTTCAGTCTAAGATTTAACCTTGGAGTCACGGTTGCTATGGTGGAATCCTCCGAAGCAATTTGTTTAAATGTGAAAAAACTAATTTTTCTCCAGTTGTAAGCAACAACTTTAGTATGGCTGAACGAAATTTAAAGATATTGGACATTATTAAATTTAAGTGTCTTAATTTTAAGTTAGTATTTCCCCACAGTGATGGAAGGAAAATTAAGATTTGATAAATTAACCCCTTGGGATCTTAAACAGAACTATATCAGATTGCCGGAAAGCAAAGTGGGAAACCATCCTCTGACCAAGAGATGGATCAGTATTAATACAAAACATACTGAAATAAACCCAGCATCCGGAATATTAACAGAAGGAGTTATATGACCTCCACTGGAAAGGTAGTAAAACATGGAAAGCTAATAGAAAGGTTAGTTAAGGCGACATAGGCACCTTTAGAAACCGCGGTAATTAAAATAAAGGCCCACACGAAGATTGACATGGACTCATAGGAGCCCCAGGATCAGGCTCCCATAGGAAATCGGTATGCAGATTTGGCCGCAAAACTAGCCGCGGAGGAACTTAAACCAGAAGCCGCGTTTAAACACAAGATAAATATGGTCATGACAGCCAGTGGGGTACAGGAAGTGAATATAGTGGAGGTACAAGAAAATACTAGTAAAGAGGAAAAGGAGAGATGGAAACAAGCTGGCGCACAGTTACGAGATAGAATTCGGAGATGGGGCCCACAAAACCAGGTGGTGGCACCGGAATGTTGTAGACAACAACTGATGGGGCTGTACCATGGTGTAACACATACCGGCAGAAGTAACATGTTGCACCTACTGACACAGTACTGGTAGTGGCCAAAGATGGGTCGAGAGGTGGCGAAGTAATGTCACCGTTGTATAATATGCGCTAAGAATAATGTAGGACAGAGATGCAGAGTTAGAGTAGCAAACCAACTGTGATGACAGGGGATATCGTCTTACACACTCGGCATACACTGGTAGAGATGTTAAATACCGGGAAACTACGGTCAGTTTTCAATATGCGGCGAGCTTGATGGGAAGCAGTCCTACTGCCGATAGACCAGACAGTTAAGATAATTCGGGATACAGGGGAAAACCCCGCGGAAGGCATCCTGAGTGAGGGAAGCCCCCATCAGTGCTCAGAGACGGAGAGGGACTAGACGAAACCCTCGTGCAGGACGAACCGCTAGAGGAAGCTCAGATGACACTGTACGTAGACGGGTCAAGGAAATATGTAGAGGGATCTCCCCGGACAGGATTGGCAGTAGTAAATGATCAGTTGGAAACAGAAATGTCGGGAAGGTTAGACGGAGGCTTGTCGGCACAAGTAGCCGAGATAGTAACGTTAACAAAGGCTTCAAGTCCCACTCCATGAGACTTGAACACAAAAATCTAGGCTGACACTCCAATGCAGTACTGACAGAGTGCTGCACTGTCGGAGGTGCTGTCTTTCAGATGAGATGCTAAACCGAGGCCCCGTTTGCTCTCTCAAGTGGATGTAAAAGATCTCATGGCATTCTTCGAAGAAGAGCAGGAGGGGTATCCCTTGTGTCCTGGCTAATATTTATCCCTCAACCGACATCACTGAAACAGGTTATCTGGTCATTATCTCATTGCAGTTTGTGAGAACTTGCTGTGTGTAAATTGGCTGCCAAGTTTCCTACATTACAACAGTGACTACACTTCATTGGCTGTAAAGCACTTTGGAATGTCTGGTGGTCGTGAAAGGTGCAATGTAAATTCTAGCTTTTCTTTCAGAACATTCACAAGTGTTTCACATCCAATGAAGTACATTTGAAGTGCAGTCACTATTGTAAAGTAGGAAAACGGAGCAGCCAATTTACGCACAGCAAGATCTCACAAACAGCAATGCACGAAATGATCAGATAATCTGTTTTAGTGGTGTTGTTTGAGGGAAAATGTTGGCCAGAATACTGGGAGAAGTCCCCTGCACTTCTTCAAATAGTATCATGGAATTTTTTACGTCCACTTGAGAGGGGAGACATCCCGAACCACAGAGCATCCTGGTAGAAAAAGAACACCAGAATCAAACATCCTAGCCTGCGCCCAGAGGACTCCCATCGCACCCTCAGAGGACCATATTGCCAGATGCTAGATAGTACAGTTGGGGAGTAGTGCCCCTTTTCCAAGTTCATCCACCCTCCAATGCACTACACCAGAACTAATGACTTGCTGCAAGCACATTGACAACATGAACAGGTTTGCAGCTGCAGACAAGAGCTCACGGCCACAATTCAGTGATAGTGGCCAAGGCTCTGCTTATCCCACCAATGCTTAACCTCTCAAGGTATTTCTAACAGTGATCTCCCCCACAAGACAGACAAACCATAACTCACTACCCAGACCTGGTGGCAGCAATTAGAAAGTTCAATGAGAACTTTCGAGTGATCATTCAGAACATGAAGGTGGAGATCAGAAAAAGTCAAGTGCAAAAACCTGGATGGAACACTGATGAGCAAGCTGGAAACCCATGTGCATGACAATGAGGCTGAGATACCACACTACAAGTTGAGATAAACCATCTACTAAAGGGGATAAGAGATGATGCTACAATGTGTAACCTAGACAACTGGAAATATCACAATAGCATATGTATTTTCATACAATATTATGGTGTTTCTGGTTGTCTGAAGGCCTGAAGGAAAACAGGCCTTTCAACCAAAACATTTTCAGATCTCTCCTCACCCTAGACACTGAACACAGCCAGTATAACACTAGCTGCCACACAAAAAGGCACCTGCATAACTTCCAGACTAAGGAGATGTGAATGTCTCAAGGAAGAGCCAAAGGTGATCTATAACTCCAAGGTGATCCATAACTCCAAGGTGACCTATATATCCAATGTTTGTATATGTTTTGGAGCTCGCAGATGCTGGGCTACAACAATTGTCAAAAAGTAGATTTGACGAATTTGCGTTGCTGGATTCCAATGGATGAAAATTCATGTGGCGGCACTGACCTTCGCACCTGAATTCCCAAAGTTCATGCCCAATGTGTGAAGCTCTGTATCTGGAGCAGAAGTTTATAAAATCTACCCTAGCCAGTGTGGCATTGGCAGGAATTTATCCTGTATGTTATGTATGTCGGATTTTAAGCATTCCTGCCCTTTAACATATGTACAGACTCGTTTGCAGAGTTGATTTAAACGACTGTGGCATAACCTGATTGCAATATTGGCATCACACAATCAAGACTAAACTGGAGGTGACGTCATCTACGGTATATTGGTGCCACAATAAACTGGGAAATCCCATTCAGCTGCAAAGGCAATGTTTGAACCCAGACTTTTTTTGGGTAATTTTCAGTTTTCAATTACACCAGCCGTGATTTTCTACTTGGAGGCGGGTTCCGGTCCCGCTCCCGGCTCCAGCCGGCCTGCTGACACAATTTTCTGTTAATTGGGCTCGTTAAGCCCGCCGTGTGCGTTACCTGCCCTGATCACAAGGTGCGGGTCTGCTGAGCTGCTCTGCTGACGCGTTAGAAGCCGGTGTATTTAAGGGGGTCATGTCCCCATTAGATCTCACGTTGTTTCTGATGCTCCTGACTGCTGCTGTTCTCCACGATGTCTGCAGAGAGACAAAAGCCAGCTCCCCGCTTCAGTGATGACTCCCTCCATATTCTTGTGGAGGGAATCAGAGGACGTCGGGAGGTCCTATACCCATCTGAAGGAAGAAGGAAACCTCCTCAGCAGACAAAGATAGCCTGGCTGCAAATAGCTGAGGAGGTCAATGCCAGGTCCATGGTCAGACGCACCTGGGTCCAATGCAGGAAAAGGTTCAATGATCTCCTGCGCTCTGGAAAAGTAAGTATAAAAGCTCACTTACCTTATTTCTGCTTTCATCACATTCCCATTACTCTGCATTGCCACCCCTACTCCTGCACATCCTAACTCACCCCAACATCCCTTGCACATTTATCCATCTCTCTCTAGCTATGTACAGATTCACTTCCCCATCTTACTATGCACCCCTCACACCCACCCTCAAGGTTATGCAATGACAAGTAACAACTCAAAAGGAGAGAACTTGGTAATGGGAACCCACTCCATCACAGTCTCCCTCTAAACACCTATCCTATCCATTCTTTACACTCATTCCATCACTCTCACTGAAACTCCACTTCTTTCCCTCATTGCAGGAAAAGAGAACCCACAATAAGGGGGAGAGGGAGAGAGGGAGAGAACAGGAGGAGGACCACCATCCTTCTCACAGCTCACCCACGCTGAGGAGGCCGCTCTTGACATTGCGGGATCAGTGGAACAGCTCGAAGTGGGGGACGGAGAGACGGGCTCAGTAGAACAACCTGGTGACAGAATGCTTCTCCATCCATCTTATTTGGCTTTCATGAGTGATAGATATGGGATCTGATGTCAATAGAAATTGAATGCTCATCATGTGCACAATGGGATGTGTCTGCAATCTACATACCACATGTCTAACTCATGTCTTTACTCTCCCACAGGACCATCAAGAGCCCCCCTCCCTACTGTCTAGGAGGAAGAGCAGGACGACTCCTCAGAGGATGCTGCATCCTCTGAGGGAGCAGCGTCAGCAGAAATGAGCGCACCCAACACCAGCGCAGAGATGCACACCACGGTGGGTCGTTTGCGAGATAGAGTAGTGTTGTCACCTGGTGTATCACAATGCACAAGTGAGCAAGAGCAGATGGTGGAGACAGGGACAGCAGTAGAGAGTCCTCGTCGGAGGTCACAGGATGCTCCTAGCTCTGCTTAGCTGCATGTAGACGCTGAGCCTCGGGGGCCATCCAGAAAGAGAGTTTCAGGACCCAGTGCAGGAGGCTCTGACTGAGTTTGCAACCACGGTGACTGTGAATGTGCAGAAAATGGAGGAGTCCATCTCAAACATGAGCAATATGTGGTGCATGCAATGGCGAATGTAGGTCCCACCATGGAAAGGATGGCAACCTCCATGGAGGACATAAATCGCCAGACTCAAAACAACATGGTAACTCTTCTAAATAGATGGTCAGCTGTGGAGGATAGATGGGCATCTATTGTGGAGAGGAACCAGAGGTCCATGGACGTCCCTGTTATGAGGACTGTCAGTACAGAGATGGGTCCTCATGGCCCCACTGATGTGTAGCAAGGTGCTCTCCAGCTACTTGCTAACAGAGAAGTGCGGGTGACCCATGAGAGGGATGATGGTGGGAGGCGACATGCAAGTAGAGGCTCCTCTCCAAACGCTCAAAGTTCCATCTCCTTGCCAGCCCCTCGGTCAGAGCCCCAGATGACTGCCAGAGCAGTGATGGCTGAATCTGCCCCTGTGCAGCTGCAGGTGGAGCAGACTTTGGTGGGGCCTTCACAGGCTCCAAAACCGAGAGGACAACCACCAAAGGCATCTAAGCAGACGCAGCAGGGAAGTGAGCAGGCTGTCTCTATATCTGCTGAAGCCACAGGGGTGGCACAACATAGAAGCACGCGTAAGAGAAAGCTGACACATAAATAATCACAAGGGTACTCACTTGGGTGTTCTGCTAGAATTCAATGTAAGTTTCTGTTCTTTTACTCTGTTGGAATAAATTAACGTTGTACGAATGTTTGACATCATTGCCATATGTGTGCTCACAATTTGAGGTGGCACAGTGAAGGGTGAGGGTGCATGTTATGTCCAGCAATGCAGATAACAGTGGATATAAAGTTAACACCACACACTTACAGCCTCAAGACAAAATGGGCTGGATTTTCATTGACCCGTGGAGGCGGGTTTGGAGGCATGTGGGGGCTTAAAATTGTGAAAACTGGTAAAAACAAGTCCGCCTCCATCCCGCCTCCACGCAATTTTCATTAAATCGTGTCTGCTGGTCCCGACTCCGTCACGCCTCTAAGAGGCGGGATAGGGTGTTAAGGCCCTTAACAAGCACTAAATTGCCTCTATAATGCCATTTTGAAAGGCCTTTGTGATTTTAACCCTTTTTCTACATGAAGCACGTCTGTTCTGAACCACGAATGTGAAACCTGGCGGGAGCACATTTGGATATGGATAGTTGAGGCAGGCAGGCAGGCTGGCTGGCTATGGGGATGCATATATGGATAGTTATGTGGATGGATGGATGGATGGATGGAGAGGAGACATATCTGGGAGTGGTTGTGTAAAAATATCCGGGAGCAGACTTAGGACTGCTGCTGCTCATTTTGCATCCAGGTCCTCTCACAGCAAAGGCCAGGCAGTGTTTGAAGACCTTCAATGCAGCAGCAATGATGACATCATCAGAGGTGACTTTCAGACTGAAAACACTAATTGGGTCATGGGTTCCCACATGCTGGAACTCAATTGCCCAATTAGGTGAAAATTGCATCAATCTCCCACATCCAATTGCAGTCAGGTGGTTAACATGAAAAGTGGATGACACGACCCCAACCTGCCCCAGTATCAAAATCCAGCCCAATGTGTCTGCCAAATCGTGAAATCAGCAACCTTTGACATTTGAAATTGAGCAGATTTGACAGTGCAGCTTTTAGACTGCAGTTGCAGCTGTGAAGTATCCAGCTCGTTGGTCCTCCCAACACACTTACCTGGCGTGATCTCCAAATGTTGTGAAACCCGTTGAAAATGTTGGAAAATAGGAAAAGGCTGTCAAAATAGCAGTTAACAAGCACTTAACAAGGCGTTAAGTGATTCGGTCTGTTTTGAAATCGCAGACCCGACACTCTTGAAACTCACGCAGAGGCGGGTTCGCGGCGTGTTTCCAACCCGTCGTCAATCATTGCAATTTTAACAGCTGACCCACCTCCGAACCCGCCCACTGAGCTCCAGCAAAATTGCGGCCAAGAAATTTGGAAATTTTAGGGTAACCCAGTATGGCCTCTACTTGTTAGAGGCCCCAAACTGTTTAACATTTTTGGCATAATACAAGAGACCAATGTTACAATTTTCTGTTAAAATAGCACTTCATAAGTCCATTAAAATATTCTTTTTGCCTTTATTTTAATGGCCCGGATTTTGCAGTAGGAATAATGGTGAAGCTATCAGCGCTCACTGTTATTAAGCAATAAATCAGATAAGTTGCTGTTACATTTGCCCTGCTCCTCCACAAGCTTCGCTACGTTGGTACCTCACCGAGAGATTCGGCATTAAAACAAATGAAGGGTGTGAAGTTGTGGTACTTACCCACCAGTTACCCACTAAACCCGACAGAAAAAGTTAGGAATACTCAGCAGGCCAGGCAGCATCCGTGGAGAGAGAAACAGAGTTAACGTTTCAGGACTGGGATCCTTCTTCTGAACTGAAACCAGACCTGAAACATTAACTCTGTTTCTCTCTCCACGGATGCTGCCTGGCCTGCTGAGTATTTCCAGCATTTTCTGTTGTTATTTCAGATTTCCAGCATCCGCAGTATTTTGCTATTGCATTAGAAAAAAGTTAGGGCTTGTCCATTCGAGTGTAAATGAATTTTTAATGACATGGTAAGTCTTAATTATTACCAAACAACCTCTTTGGCACTGAAAATTTACTTTTACAAATGTGGAGTCTCATTCCTTCAGATTTTAATCAATGTTGGAGATTTTTTTTTTAAATGTAAAATTTTTTTTTTACTTTTTCTTTCTGTCTCTTTTATCGTTTCTTTCCCTCTCTTTATTTCGCTTTCTGTACATGATTTTACATTGAATTAAATATTCTAACTTACACTTCCTGGTTTGGACACTGCATGCCTCAGTAAGGATTCTTAAATCTGATTGGTTGAAGAGACATGTTGTTGCACAGGTCCCAGATCACCTCTAGAGAGCGCCGCACTGAAATGGCTCTCTAATTACTGGAAGTTGTTGCGCAAAAGCCCCACTAAAAGTCTGTGGACAGCTGTAAGCGTAATGAACGGCGAGCGGCGTTCGTTCGCCACTGACCGCAAAATCCGGACCCATGTGTTATCTAAATTACTGTACCTAACTGCCTCTGAGCAGTTCCAACTGCCTTGACCTTCAACAGAAACCTATATATTGATTGCTCTCAACAATGAAACTGTCAACATTTTTTTAATAAAAATGTAACTGACTAGTAATAATGGATGTGTGGGAGTACAGAAGCTATAATTGAGAATAGACAGTTTGATTGAAGGACTTGACCAAGTAGCTTTTTCCTTTAGTCAAGCTGCCTTTTCTCAATTATACCCAATGGTACTCCTACATGTATGTTATTTAAATAAATAACTTAATAAGAATATACATTTAGCTATGAGCACTGGTGTTTATTACAGACAATGTCACCGTCACCATCATTTATCTTAGGAAAGAAAATGATGGCCCCAAAAATCCATGTCTGTTCCAGCAGACTCCCTCTGTGGAGTTTTTTCGGAGTTGCTTTGTACAACCAGAAACTAAGCCAGGTCAAGGACATGCTGGTTCCCAGCCTTGCTTCCAGAATGCCCTTGTGGGACTGGAGCCTCTGCCCAGCCTCTACAAGAAAACTAACATGGGACAGGACGTGGAGAATGGGACAAGGCCGAGTGGCAGGAACTGCAAACGCTAGATTTCTTGCAACTCAAACCTTCTTCTGTGACCCGGTACATGACCAGTGCAGGTAATGCTGGTGAGACCACCAGTATCGGCTGACCAAGGGGCAGATGTGGGGCCCACCCACAGGCCCAGACCAGTATTCAGGCCTGAACCCCATAGGATTTGGCCAGCTGCTTTTATCTTTTTACAGGTTTTAGAATGGGGGCCGCAGGGGCACCTATATCTTTCTCCTGGGAAGCTCCCGCAAGCCCAGGTCAGATTTTTCAGACTCTTCATGAAGAGGACGCCCCAGATACGCCTGCTGAAGTAATGTAAATCATGAGATTTCACTTGACACCGTCAACAGCAGAGGTGTGGGCAAGCACTCCTCAGCACTTACGCCAAGGTGCACTGCCGATGGATTTTTGGGGCCTATATATATTCAGACCAAATAAAATCAGAGACCAGGAACCAGTAGCAATGGCAATGAAGAATAACCAAGAAAGTAAATAAGTAAATCTGTAGGGAATAAAATAAATTAAATATGGATAATAATATGAATCTGAAGCCAAATTTTAAATTATTTGGCAAGGACCAATGGTAATTTTTCATGTTTACTCATTTAAGTAGATGTTTTAATGAGAAATTTCATTAAATATTTAAGTCTATTTTTGTTTGTTTATACTTCAAGGACTAGTATAATATCAATGCTTTTATTACAGAAAGAAACAGATAAAAAAGACACACTTTTCAGTCAACTTGTTTCATGAAGTTTATTTTCTAGCATAAATCTAAGAGTTGGACCCTAGTGATTCAATTTCAGATCTGCACGCAATAAATATACTACTATTACAACTTGTATTTATATAGCGCCTTTAACGTAGTAAAAAATAAATATAACAACACTTAGGGGGAAAAGTTCAGGTGGGTTAGCGCCTCCGGAGCTGCTAACGGGGCGTTAGGAACTTAGCGCCCGAGTGTGGCGATTTTAGCGCCACTCGCAAAATTGACCAGTCGTTTTGCGCTGCCGCTAAACACTACCTGCCACGATCTCCTGTGCCCGCAGATCGTGACGTCAG
The DNA here is from genome assembly GCA_030390025.1 of Squalus acanthias. NCBI lineage: Eukaryota > Metazoa > Chordata > Chondrichthyes > Squaliformes > Squalidae > Squalus > Squalus acanthias. The sequence goes on along the minus strand of CM059426.1, from coordinate 143,684,612 downwards.
TCGAGCGTGCAAAGCCCAGGTAGTGCCCCAGACCGGAAATTGAGTCCCGCCCCCTGCTTTATCTCCTGCCGCTAAGAACGACAGGTAGAGGGGAACGTTTTCAAGTCGGGAAGGGGCTGGAGGAGCGCTATTTAAAGGCGGGCGCTTCTTGCCTTTTCTTGTCGACAAACGTTTTGGAACACGCAGGTTGAGAGGGAGAGAGACGTCGGGAGAGATTGGACGCTGTCCACTTTGGTGGCAAAAACAGAAAGACAGATTATTATCTGAACAGCAATAGATTGGGAAAAGGGGAAGTGCAACGAGATCTGGGAGTCCTTGTGCACTAGTCGCTGAAGGTAAGCATGCAGGTGCAGCAGGCGGTTAAGAAGGCAAATGGTATGTTGGCCTTCATAGCGAGAGGATTCGACTGCAGGAGTAAGGATGTCTTGCTGCAGTTCTACAAGGCCTTGGTGAGACCACACTTTGAGTATTGTGTGCAGTTTTGGTCACCTTATCTGAGGAAGGATGTTCTTGCCATGGAGGGAGTGCAGCGAAGATTTACCAGACTGATACCTGGGATGGCAGGAATGATGTATGAAGAGAGATTGGGTCGATTAGGCTTATATTCGCTAGAGTTTAGAAGAATGAGAGGGGATCTCATTGAAACTTATAAAATTCTAACAGGACTGGACAGACTAGATGCAGGAAGGATGTTCCCGATGGCAGGGGAGTCCAGAACCAGAGGTCACAGTCTAAGGATAAGGGGTAAGCCATTTAGGACTGAGATGAGGAGGAATTTCTTCACCCAGAGAGTGGTGAACCTGTGGAATTCTCTACCACAGAAGGCAGTTGAGGCCAATTCATTAAATATATTCAAGAAGGAGATAGATATATTTCTTAAGGCTAAAGGGATCAAGGGATATGGGGAGAAAGCAGGGACAGGGTACTGAATGTGGATGATCATCCATGATCTCATTAAATGGCGGAGCAGGCTCGAGGGGCCGAATGGCCTACTCCTGCTCCTATCTTCTATGATTCTATGCTTCTATGCTAAGGAGTTTTGGGTCCTGAGCACCCCTTTTGAGGTTAATATTTATTTCACCTTCATATTTACCATATTTAGAAGCTTCTATGGGGGCTGCACTAACTCGGGGCTTCGTCATCCAGCTTCACATTCAGAGGCAGCAGAGGCGCAGAGAGAGAGTGGCAAACATGGCCAAAGGGAGGAGGGTCAACATACCTCTGCACAGGAGAGAGACAGTGGCAAATGTGGCCAGAGGGAGGAGGGCTAACAGGGCTCTGCACAGGAGACCTTACCCTCCCAGGGTATTGCAGGAGCAATTCTCCTACATTCATTTGTCTGAGGAGCAGTGTTTCCGAAGGCTGCGCTTCAGCAAGGAGGTGGTCACAGAGCTCTGCCACCTCCTGCAACCAGATCTGCAGCCTCAGCTCAGGACCAGGACGTCTCTGTCGCTGGCAGTGGCTCTGAATTTTTATGCCAGCGGCTCCTTTCAGGCTTCTACTGGGCACATAGCGAATATCTCCCAGTTCGCTCTTCATTGTTGCATCTGGGCGGTCACAAATGCTTTGTATAAAAGGAGACGCCAGTACATTTCTTTCCCCATGACCCGGGACAAACAGCGTGAACGCGCATGTGGCTTCGCTAGGATAGCGGGCTTCCTCATGGTTCAGGGTGCATTGACTGCACGCATATGGTATTGCGGGCACCTCATGAAAATGCAGAGGTGTTCCAAAACTGCAAGGCCTTCCACTCTTTGAATGTACAGTTGGTCTGTGACCACAGACAGCTCATTCTCGCCATCAATGCCCGCTATCCTGGCAGCAGCCACGATGTTTTTATCCTGCGCCGGACTGGTGTCGCAGATGGCTCCTCAGGGACAAAGGTTATCCACTCTGCACCTGGCTGATGACACCGCTCCGTAACCCCAACACCCCTGCCGAGCTGCGGTATAATGAGAGCCATAGCGCCAGCAGCAACCTCATTGAGCAGACGATCGGTGTCTTGAAGCAACGGTTCCAGTGTCTGGACCAATCAGGAGGAGCCCTGCAGTACTCTCCCGAGCGAGTCTCCCTTTTCATTGTTGTGTGCTTCATGCTTCACAACATAAGAACATAAGAACATAAGAAATAGGAGCAGGAATAGGCCACTTGGCCCCTCGAGCCTGCTCTGCCATTCAATAAGATCATGGCTGATCTTGGGCTCAAAGCCACTTCCCCGCCTGCTCCCCATAACCCTTCACTCCCTTATCTTGCAAAAATCTGTCTAGCTCCACCTTAAATGTATTTAACGACCCAGCCTCCACGGCTCTCTGGGGCAGAGAATTCCACAGATTTACGACCCTCTGAGAGAAGAAATTCCTCCTCATCTCAGTTCTAAAAGGGCGACCCTTTATTCTGAAACTATGACCCCGAGTTCTAGATTTCCCCACGAGGGGAAACATCCTCTCTGCATCTACCTTGTCGAGCCCCCTCAGTATCTTATAGGTTTCAATATGATCACCTCTCATTCTTCTAAATTCCAATGAGTATAGGCCCAACCTGCTCAACCTTTCTTCATAAGTCAACCCCCTCATCTCTGGAATTAACCTAGTGAATCGTCTCTGAACTGCCTCCAATGCAAGTATATCCTTCCTTAAATAAGGAGACCAAAACTGTACGCAGTACTCAAGGTGTGTTCTCACCAATACCCTGTACAGTTGTAGCAGGACTTCCCTACTTTTATACTCCAACCCCCTTGCAATAAAGGCCAACATTGTATTTGCTTTTTTGACTACTTGCTGTACCTGCATGCTAACTTTTTGTGTTTCATGCACAAGGACCCCCAGGTCCCTCTGAACTGTAGCATTTTGTAATCTCTCTCTATTTAAATAATAATTGGCTTTTTTATTTTTCCTGCCAAAGTGGATAATCTCACACTCTCCTACATTATACTCCATCTGCCAAATGTTTGCCCACTCACTTAGTCTGTCTATATCCCTTTGCCGATTCTTTGAGTCCTCTGCACAACTTGCTTTCCCACCCATCTTTGTAACATTCGCAAACTTGGCTACATTACACTCGGTCCCTTCATCCAAGTCATTAATGTAGATTGTAAATAGTTGAGGCCCCAGCACCGATCCCTGTGGCACCCCACTAGTTACCATTTGCCAACCGGAAAATGACCCATTTATCCCGACTCTCTGCTTTCTGTTAGTTAGCCAATTCTCTATCCATGCTAATAGATTACCCCTAGCTCCGTGAGCTCTTATCTTATGCAGTAACCTTTTATGTGGCACCTTATCGAATGCCTTCTGGAAATCCAAATACACCACATCCACTGGCTCACCCTTGTCCACCCTACTCGTTACATCTTCAAAGAACTCCAGCAAATTTGTTAAACATGATTTCCCTTTCATAAAACCATGCTGACTCTGCTTGACTGCATTATGGTTTTCCAAATGCCCTGCTACTGCTTCCTTAATGAAGGACTCCAGCATTTTCTCAACGACAGATGTTAGGCTAACTGGTCTATAGTTTCCTGCTTTCTGTCTCCCTCCTTTCTTAAATAGGGGTGTTACATTTGCCGTTTTCCAATCCGCTGGGACCTCTCCAGAGTCCAGGGAATTTTGGTAAATTGCAACCAATGCATCCACTATCTCTGCAGCCACTTCTTTTAAGACCCTGGGATGCAGGCCATCTGGTCCAGGGGACTTGTCATCTTTTAGTCCCATTATTTTACCAAGTACTTTTTCCTTAGTGATCGTGATTGTCTTTAGTTCCCCCCTTGATTATCCATTATTGGGATGTTGTTAGTGTCTAAAACCGTGAAGACAGATACAAAATATTTGTTCAGAGTCTCTGCCATTTCCCCGTTCCCCATTATTAATTCCCCAGTCTCATCCTCTAAGGGACCAACGTTTACTTTAGATACTCTCTTCCTTTATATATACCTGTAGAAGCTCTTACTATCTGTTTTAATGGCCCAAAAATTCGGCCGTTCTCGGGTGAGTACTCAGTGCGTACTCACCCGTATTCATTCCCGAAGTGCCGGTTTCCTGCATGCACTGCGCATGCGCAGGAAACCGGCACTTCCGGTATGGCGAAGGGGGCGGTTCCTAGGTGAACCGCGTGCACACTAAAGCTGCGCGCACGCAGCACACTTAGGTTTTTTTTCAGGTTTCAACGCGAGGGTAAGTATTGAAGATTGTAGAAAAGTAAAAAGGAGGCGTAAGACCCCTTTTGAATAAGGTAAGTAGTTAATTTAGTATAATTTAAAAAATATTTCAACAGGTTTATCTTTTTTAGAGACTTTAAAGAAAGGTAAGTTAATTTTATAACTTTTAAAAAGTATTTTAATTTTTTCAAAAATTTAAAATTTTTTTTAAAGTGGTTAATTTATTTAACTATAGTTATTTTATTAATGTGATGGTTTTTAAAAAAAATTATTTAAGGTTTAGCTGTTCTTTTGGGGCTGATTTCAATTCACAGATTTTACAGGTCTCCTGTCAAATCTATGAATGAAAGATGGTCTGCTGCCATTGGCTCTCCATGGCCCACGTGATCCCAGGGGTCGCATCGCACTAACTGCACCCCTGGAACACGCAAGCACTGCGCGCCGGCACTAGGGAGAGGCCCAGGACCCAAAGTTCCTGTGGGCCCGAAACACAACGGCAGGCGCGGTGGGTAAGAGCGCGCGCGATCCTTACCCCCGCGGCAAGCCGGCCACCCGAATTTCTAGGCCAATATTTCTTGCCAATTTACTCTCATAATTCATCTTCTCTCCCTTTATTATTGTTTTAGTCATCCTTTGCAGGTTTTTAAAAATTTCCCAATCCTCTGGCCTCCCACCAATCTTGGCAACATTGTATGCTTTCGTTTTCAATTTGATACCATCCTTTACTTCCTTAGTTAGCCACGAATGGTGCTCCCTTCTCTTAAAATCTTTCTTTTTCACTGGAATATATTTTTGATGAGAATTATGAAATATCTCCTTAAATGTCCGCCACTGCATTTCAACTGTCTTACCCTTTAATTTATTTTTCCAGTCCACTTTAGCCAGTTCTGCCCTCATGCTATTGTAATTGCCTTTGTTTAAGATCAGGACACTGGTTTGAGATACAACTTTCTCACCCTCCAACTGAATTTGAAATTCAACCATGCTATGATCACTCTTTCCTAGAGGATCCTTTACTATGAGATCATTTATTAATTCTGTGTCATTACACGGTACCAGATCCAAGATAACCTGCTCCCTGGTTGGTTCCATTACATACTGTTCTAGGAAACCATCCCGGATACACTCTATGCACTCCTCCTCAAGGCTACCATGGCCAATTTGATTTGTCAAATCAATATGGAGATTAAAATCACCCATGATTATTGCTGTACCTTTTTTACAGGCCTCCATTATTTGTTGATTTACACTCTGTCCAACAGTATTGCTACTGTTCGGGGGCCTGTAGACTACGCCCACCAGAGACTTTTCCCCTTATTATTTTTTATCTCCACCCAAACCAATTCTACATCTTGATCTTCTGAGCCAATATCACTTTTCACCACTGCACTGATCCCATCCTTTACCAACAAAGCCACCCCACCTCCCTTTCCTTTCTGTCTATCCTTCTGAATTGTCAAATACCCTGGAGTATTCAGTTCCCAGCCCTGGTCACCTTGCAACCACGTCTCTGTAATGGCGATCAGATCATACCCATTTGTATCTATTTGTGCCGTTAACTCATCTATTTTGTTACGAATGCTGCGTGCATTCAGATATAGAGCTTTTAACTTTGTCTTTTTACCATTTCTCCTTGTTTTGGCCCCATTTTCTGTTGCACTCTTATTTTTAAACATTCTGTCCCTTCCTGTCACACTCTGGTTATTGGCCCAGAAATTAAACATCGATGGTTCCCGCGGGGGTAAGGATTCCCCGCGATATTGCACTCCGCGCCTACCTTTTTGTTTGGGGCCCACACGAACTTTAGTTTCAGAGCCTCTCCCTATTGCAACCATGCAGTGCTTGCGTATCCCAGAGGCGCAATTAGTTTGTGCGAGCTCTGGGATCACGTAATTCAGTTAGAGCCAATGGCAGCACACCATCTTTCATTCATAGTTTTGACCCAAGGCGCTGTCAAAGCTATGAATACTACAAACCCCCAAAAGAACAGCTAAACCTCAATTAAATTTTTTAAAAAGCCATCACATTAATAAAATAAGTATAGTTAAATAAATTAACCACTTTAAACAAAAAATTAAATTTTTGAAAAAATTTAAAATCTTTTTAAAAGTTATAAAAATAAACTTACCTTTCTTTAAAGTCTCTAAAAAAGATAAACCTGTTGAAAAAAATTTAAAATAACACTTAATTAACTACTTACCTTGTTAAAAGGGGGTCCTACGCCTGCTTTCTTTATGTGTAAAATCTTCACCACTTACCTGCGCGTTCAAACCTGAAAAAAAAACTAAGTGCACTGCGTGCGCACAACCTGTAGCGCGCACGCGGTTCACTTAGGAACCGCCCCCTTTGCAATTCACGAAGTGCCGGTTTCCCGCGCATGCGCAGTGCATGCAGGAAACCGGCAATTCGGGACCTAATACGCGAGAGTACACAGTGCGTACTCTCGCGTATTAGGTTTAATTTTCGGGCCATTATTTCCCCCATCTCTATCCTGCTCTATTGCTTTCTCATTTCTCATTGATTTTTTATTTTCCCGCTCACCTGGATCCTCCCCCCGCACTATTTAGTTTAAAGCCCTCTCTACAGCCCTAGTTATTCGATTCGCCAGGACTCTAGCCCCAGCGTGGTTCAAGTGAAGCCCGTCCAAACGGAACAGCTCCCTTTTATCCCAGTACTGGTGCCAGTGCCCCACAAATCAAAACCCATTTCCCCCACACCAGTCTTTGAGCCACTCATTCATTTCTCTGATCTTATTTACCCTATGCAAATTCGCTCGTGGCTCAGGTAGTAATCCAGAGATTATTACCTTTGTGGTTCTGCTTTTTAATTTAGCCCCTAGCTGCTCATACTCTCTCAGCAGAACCTCTTTCTTTGTCGTACCTATGTCATTGGTACCTACGTGGACCATGACAACCGGATCTTCCCCCTCCCACTCCAAGTTCCTCTTCAGCCCAGAGGAGATGTCCTTAACCCTGGCACCGGGCAGGCAACACAGCCTTCGGGACTCACGCTCTCGGCTGCAGAGAACAGTATCTATCCCCTAACTATACTGTCCCCTATTACTACAACATTTCTACAACCTCGCATTCCTGAGGACCCAGCCATTGCCACCGGGGATTGGTGCACCACCTGAGGAGGAGGAGTAAGAGGGAGAGGAGGAGGAGGAGGAGGAAGAAGAGGAGGATCAGCAGCACCAACGTGGGAGGGAGGCAATGTTGCCACTGCAAGGGCCTTGCATGAATGGCTCATAAGACACCGCTTTTAACCCTTTACAAAGAAGATGGCTTCTGGGATGAAGAAGCATATCATCGAAAGCATCCCGCAGCCCCTATTGCTGGGCAAAGCTGCAATGAGTCAAATCATAAACTCTGTGTCATTTATTCAGGACAAACAATTAGAAACAAACCCAACAAATCATGAACTAACAAAACTCGCTCTCACAACATGGAGAAAAACGGCAAAACAGTAAACAAGTATAATAACAACAACCTCGAACTATCCCACAAACATACAGATTCTACTGTTGGGCCTTCAAGGGTGATCTCCATCCCCTGCACACTTCCCCCCTTCCCACCCTACTGCTCCTCCGTAATGTGGCCCCAGTGGCTGCAGCAAGGCTGGTGGAAGGCTGCTGAATGTTGGATCCAGAGACTGGAGATGCCCTTGAAGGATGCATTGCTGGTCATCTTCCAAAATTCTATAGACTCTGGAACAGTTCCCATGGATTGGAGGGTAGCTAATGTAACTCCACTATTTAAAAAAGGTGGTAGAGAGAAAACGGGGAATTATAAACCGGTTAGCCTGACATCGGTAGTGGGGAAAATGCTAGAGTCATTATAAAAGATGTAATAGCAGAGCACTTGGAAAACAGTGACAGGATCGGACAAAGTCAACATGGATTTATAAAAAGTAAATCATGCTTGACTAATCTACTGGAGTTTTTTGAGGATGTAACTGGTAGGATAGATAAGGGAGAACCAGTGGATGTGGTGTATTTGGACTTTCAGAAGGCTTTCGACAAGGTCCCGCATAAGAGATTAGCACGCAAAGTTAAAGCACATGGGATTGGGGGTAAGGTACTGACTTGGATAGAGAACTAGTTGGCAGACAGGAAGCAAACAGTTGGAATAAACGGGTCTTTTTCCGAGTGGCAGGCAGTGACTAGTGGGGTACCGCAGGGATCGGTGCTAGGACCCCAGCTATTCGCAATATATATTAATGATTTAGACGAGGGTACTAGATGTAATATCTCCAAGTTTGCAGACGACACAAAGCTGGGTGGGCGAGTGTGCTGTCAGGAGGATGCAGAGAAACTCCAGTATGATTTGGACAGGTTGGGTGAGTGGGCAAATGCATGGCAGATGCAGTATAATGTGGATAAATGTGAGGTCATCCACTTTGGTGGCAATAACAGGAAGGCAGATTATTATCTGAACGGCAATAGATTGGGAAAAGGGGAGGTGCAACGAGACCTGGGTGTCCTTGTGCACCAGTCGCTGAAGGTAAGCATGCAGGTGCTGCAGGACGGTTAAGAAGGCAAATGGTATGTTGGCCTTCATAGTGAGAGGATTCGAGTGCAATAGCAGGTATGTCTTGCTGCAGTTGTACAGGGCCTTTGTGAGACCACACCTTGAGTATTGTGTGCAGTTTTGGTCGCCTTATCTGAGGAAGGATGTTCTTGCCATGGAGGGAGTGCAGTGAAGATTTACCAGACTGATACCTGGGATGGCAGGGATGACGTATGAAGAGAGATTGGGTCGATTAGGCTTATATTCGCTAGAGTTTAGAAGAATGAGAGGGGATCTCATTGAAACTTCTAGGGGGAAAAATTCAGTTGGTTGCACCTCCTGTTAGCGCCTTAAGAGGGCGCTGATGGGGCGCAAAGCAACTAGCGCCCGGGCGCGGCGATGTTTGCGGCGCTCGCGAAATTAACTAGACATTTTGCGGCGGCGTTAAACAGTACCGCCACGACCTCCTGCGCCGGCAGACTGTGACGTCAGTCGAGTGCGCAACGCCCCGGTAGCGCCCCGGAGTGGATATTGAGTGGCGCCCCCTGCCTTACCGCCTGCCACTAGCAACGACAGGTTGAGGGGAGCGTTTTGCAGTCAGGAAGGGACTGAGGGAGCGCTATTTAAAGGCAACCGCTTCCTGCCTTTTTTTGTTGCCGACATTTTTGAACCACGCATTCTGAGAGAGAGAGAGACTTCTGGTGAGATTCAACGCTGTGTGAAGGAGTTTTGGGTACTGAGCAGCACTTTGCAGGTTCATTTTGAGTCGCCCTTCCTTGTATCGATTTAGAAGAGACTGTGGGGGCTGCACTCTGAGCTCTTTCCCTGGGCCTCTCCATTGTTCTTTCCAGCAGATTTGATGTACAGGTCTATCCAGGCCGAGATTCAAGGCTGCAATGAGAAGGATTTGGATGGAAAGCAAGATCAACCCTCCCCTTTAAGAACTGGTCGGGGCCATTGTGTCTGTGTTCCATTGCTGACTGACATCACATGAGCGTCGCCAGCGCTCTGAGTTAGCGCCTCGCTCCTCGGCCTTTGCGCCTTAAGACAGATGTGAAGCGCCTGATTTAGCGCTCCAATCACCTCCAGGGGCGATAAAAGTCAAGTTTGCAGTCGGAGGCGATAATTAGCGCCCGGCAGATAATTGCGCCCCAAACGGGGCGATACTGAATTTTTCCCCCATAAAATTCTAACAGGACTAGACAGACTAGATGCAGGAAGGATGTTCCCGATGGCGGGTGAGTCCAGAACCAGGGGTCACAGTCTAAGGATAAGGGGTAAGCCATTTAGGACTGAGATGAGGAGGAATTTCTTCACCCAGAGAGTGGTGAACCTGTGGAATTCTCTACCACAGAAGGCAGTTGAGGCCAAATCATTAAATATATTCAAGAAGGAGTTAGATATAGTTCTTAAGGCTGAAGGGATCAAGGGATATGGGGAGAAAGCAGGGACAGGGTACTGAATTTGGATGATCAGCCATGATCTCATTGAATGGCGGAGGAGGCTTGAAGGGCCGAATGGCCTACTCCTGCTCCTATCTTCTTTGTTTCTATGTTTCTGTGCCCTCGACCAGCTTTGGGCCTGGAGGACCCGGCTGCAGACTGCACCAACTCTGGATGGCACCAGCCAAAGTCTCGATGGCAGCACTAAGCTATTGCGTTGCCTTGGCCTGTGCTGCAATGGATCCTGCCACCTCACCCATTACACGTGGCATGGGCTCTGGTTCACCACGGTCTCCCTGCAATTCAACCATCCTCTGCAACGAGGCAAGGATGGGTTCGAGGGTTTGCGCACAGATGACAGCTGTGCTAGCGGCGGACTCCTCCACACTCCTAGCCAGTGCACCCATGCTGTTGGGCACCCTTGCCATTGCATCCATGAGCTCAGTGTGCATGCTCAAGGCCGCGATGTCGATGTCCTCATCCGAGTCCTGTGCAGCAGAACTCGCGCACCTACTCAGCCTCCGGGGAGCTGGCCCCCCAGCTTCCCTACCCCCATGGCATTGCTGCAGCCCACTGGATCCAGGAGCTACGCCCTCATCAGACCCTAACCCCTTTCTCCCCTCCAGAGAAGGCGTGGCCCCAGTATCTGATGTGTCATCCTCAGGACAGGCAGGCGGTGAGGCTCCGGCTTGCTCTTCCTCCTTATCTGGCGCGTCGCTGTCACCTGGCAGGCTGAGGGACAGCCTGGTCAGCTGATGGTTCGCTATCTGAAAGCAGGAAGGTACAAGACTGGCTTTAGTGTGAGGGCAGGGGGGCAGGAAGGGGGTCAAGGACTGGAGACAGTTAGTTGGATTGAAAGTGTAAAAGGCTGGTGTTGTGAGGGGCAAGCGATATGAGAGAGGAGAGAAAGCTGATGAACATACCATTGCTGTCTCCAAGGGGATCAACCTCTCCAGCGGCCACGGCACCAATGACCTGGCTGGCAATGATCCTGTGCACTCTGTCCTCCAACTCAGTCAGGGAGTGTACATCCGCCGGTCCTCCTCCTGTGCGTTGCTGCTCCAGTTTGTTATGAGAGAGCTTGGCCTGCAAGAAAAAGGACAGCGTCTGAGTGAGTGTGCAGCCGTGTGTTTGGTTTATGTGCCTCCCATAGTTGAATAGCCATTCATGTGTGCAATCATGTGTTTGGCTGATGTGCCTCCCATAGTTGAATAGCCCTTAATGAGTGCAGCCATTTGTTTGGTTGACGTGCCTCCCACAGTTGAATAGCCCTTAATCTGTGCAGCCATGTGTTCAGAGTTCAGGCCTCAGCTTATGCAGACAAAATGGTGGAATTTCTCCTATCTCAGTTGAGAGCACTGACCAACAAATGAGAGTAGGAACACTCACTCTACTAAAGCACCTCATCATATTGGTCTCATCGCACTTGGAGAGGAAGAAGGCTCAGATTGTGGCTGCAATAAAACCAGTACTTCCAGACAAGCGCAGTAATCAGGAGAAGAAGCTCATTGCCCAGGTAATATGTGTCATGGCCCAGCAAGGTTACCTTGAGCCCGAGGGAGGAAAGTGCAATTCCTCATCCAACAGTGTGCCGCACCCGTTGGTTCAGGGACCCTGGTACCACCCAATAATCAGCCAGACACAGTAACAGATGAAGAATTAGTCACACTGTGTGAAAGAGTGATGTGTTTGATCACAACTGCAGTGAAGATGGAGGATGTCCTTTGGTTATCCTTACTGGAGTTTGTCACTATGACCCAGTACGCCAAGGCATTAACAATAATCTGCATTGTTCCGCATATATTGGGAAAAAGAAACTGCGAGCTGGTAGTGAAAGCTTTTCCTTTACTTACAATGAAGATGCCAATCTCCCTAAAGCCCAGGCGCTGATGACCCGGCTCCTCATTATGTCTTGTTGCCCATATCAGGGAGGAGGCCGAGGAGCTGCGGCACTGAGTCTACTGAAAGTCCTGAGCCTCAATGTCCACTCAGAATCAGTGAGGTGGTGGGAAGGCAAGCTGGCACCATTAGTTGACCATTTACTGGAAAATTCAGAGGAGTCTCTGTCCCAATCAGAATGGGAGAATAAATTATTGGCTGTCTTGTGCCTAGCTTTAAATACGATTGATGACGAGGAATGGACATGTCAGCTCACTGACAAAATATCAAAACAACTCAACACCAACCATCATTCCCCACAAGAGAAGGGCTTTCTATATAAATCTCTTGCATCAGTGCTCCGCCAGACATGCACTAAGGACGTAAGGGAGGAGCTTCACCAAATGCTACTGAGTGTGCAGCACAGTGAGAGTGCGGAGAGAGAAGGAGCAGCCTTCGCCATTGGTTTCTGTGCCATGGCACATTTTGATGATATGCTCAGTAGCCTGGAGCAGTTTGCTAATGCCAACAGATTTAGGGTCAAGGTTGATGAGGAATCGGATAAAATCAAGAGCATACTGGTTCTGTGCTATGGGAACGTGGCAGTCTGCACACCTGAGGAACTGCTGTTCACAATCGAGAGCCACATTCTGCCAGCTGTTAGTCATTTAATTACAAGTGGGCAGGGGATAAAGACTGAATCCAGCGATCTCACACTAAAGCTCAGATAGCCAGATCCCAATATATAAATCGCTGGAGACATCCCATCAACTTTCTTAGAAACAGGGTGCTGCTCACATACATGCAGGATCTTATCGAGGCTGAGTCACCAGAGCTGCTGCAGAGCCCTGTCCGACCATTAGCCATGGACGCCTGCACGCATCTCGTGAAACTACACAGTGAATCAATCCAAGCTGACACCTGCCAATTGATTCAAAGCTGCCTGATCAGTACTTTTGGCTTGGTACCTCCAGAACTGAACAATGACGAGGACACAAATGATAATACAAAGGAGACAGCCACGCTTTATACCCAAACCACAGATTCTCTGCAAAATCTGCTGAAGCAAGTATTACTTCAGGACCTGTCCCCTCAAGGACTTGAGGCCATTTTCAAACATGTAGAAGCCTGGATCAGTTCAACAAAAGACTATGAACGAGAGAGAGCCATGGAAATGACCTTGGAGCTTCTGAAACTTTACTGGAGGAAGCTCAATGTTAGTAATGTAGTGCCTGTAATAACACGGGGACTCTGATTGGGCGACTGATGCCACACTGTGCAGACCCATCGCTTCCCATTCAACAGATGGCCCTGGACTCTTTATATATAATCCTGGCCATTCATTTGTCGTGTGAAGGCACCAATCTGGTTCAGCAAACGGAGCAGTTGGAGAGACTGAAAAGTGTCAGAGAACAGTTGGTTAACCCTGACAATTCAGTCCTCTTAAAATCCTGCTCTCAAATCACAGAGGTCATTTCCAAATGTTTGCCCCATGACCAGCTGGGCAACTTAGTCTTCATAGGACTGTCCGACCAACATCCCAGCTGTTCCAATGCAGCCGCTGTTCTCATGCAAACCACGATTAAACTACGAGGCAGTGAACTTGGGGACCGGGTCTCGGAGATAATTGATGTGCTGAGACTTCAATTGCAATCAATTCCTCCTTACGAGCAGGTGAAACTTTCAGTTCTGCGCAGTGTAGCCATTCTGGCCTCACAACACAGCAACAGTTGTGTCCTGTCTCCTCACCTACCCCGTTCCTTTGGACAAGTACATCAGTGATATGTGGCGATCACTGGCTGAGGACACAGAATGTGCCATGAGAACAATCGGAGAGCTGCTGGACACACTGAAAAAGCAGTTGCCATTCGGGATGAGCAGAACCTGTCCCGTCAGTGAGAACGCGCCAGAGTATTCAACCCTTGAATCCCTGGCTGCCGTCTGTGAGCTGCGACGGATGATCACCAAGCCCGAGTTGGTAAAGGCGGTGACTGCATTATTCCCGCAGTTATTCAGCGCCCTGCTCATTCATTGCAACTCTTCCATTCATGTTTCTCTGCTCAATAGTTTTGCTCCTGGTGATAAATTCAACCAGAGACAATTCTCAGCTGCGTTTGAAACACCTAAATGTAGAGATCTGTGTGTGAACTGTGTGAGGGCACTAAAGGACCTGCTAGCTCGGACAAACAATAAAGAAGTAGCTACTTACATGGTGAACAGTGGAGGATGGGACCAGATGAAGAACCTCCGCATATTTGACAAGGGGGTTGTCTTGCTGGCCAGAGCAATGGTGCAATTTGCTGGCATCAGCCTGCCTGGCATTGTGGAAGAGCTGGCAGCTCAGATCCATACCATCCAAGACTATCAGGCAGTCACCGTGGTTTCCTTCTTTGGAGAGCTATTAAAATCTCCACTGATTTCACAGCTGCAGCTCACAGACACTCTGGTGAGTACATTGCTAAGGTGTTTGCATGATGCTTGTCCAGTTGCCCAGTTGCTGTGTGTCAGGGGCCTAGGCAACATTACATTTGGAGCCCATTACTGGTCTCATCAAGTGATGGGCACAATGCTGAGTCTGCTGGGGACCAAGGAGAACCAAGAGGAAGTGCTAACATTTGAGGTGCTGTCGTGCCTCTCCAAGAACATAACTAAATTGAGAGGGAGCGCCATCCAACGCTTCGTAAAGAAAATTCTCACCAGCATTCAACCACACTTTGATGTCGAGTGTGATCTAGTGTGGGCTGAAGTGATCAGCATGTTGGGGAACTTGACCAAATGTGAAATCGGAGGTTCCAGATCCTTCTTCTACCGACTGATCCATTCCAACCTTGTGCGTTTGTTGCTGCACCTGGATGGAAAGAGTGAGGAGGTCACCAGGTCTTGCAGTTCAACACTGCAACTGGTTGTCCTCCTTATTGGATCGGCGAGGCTTCCTCATTAATCAAGAACTATCTAGGGGAGCCTAAGGGTAACTACATGGATCTCCCAAGGGACCTTTCACAACAGTTGGTTGAAGATTTCCCCAACAGAATCATTTCCTACGCCATGGATTGCCAGTCCTTCCTCCACAACCACCAGGAGCAGCTCCGAGCACATGCAGCGGCCTTTTCAACTTTACTTCTCCAGCAGTCAGAACGTGTCCAATCCGCCCGGAGGCTCACCTGGTGGAACAGCTGCCTAAGGAACTGCTGCTGTCGCCATCAGAATGAAGCCTAAACACACAGGCCCCGATCGTCCTCCACCTCCTCGTCTTTGCATCAAACTGATCAATTTTCCAACATGACTTGTAAATATGTAAATTCATGAATTGTAAATAAATAGATATCCTATTGTTGCAACTATCGGTCAATCTTCAAACAGTACAGGTTCCACGGCTGTGTGACTGGAAGAGTGTAAACATACACACACACACACACACCCTCACACACACACACTCACACACACACACACCCTCAAACACACACCCTCAAACACACACACACTCACACACACACACACCACACTCACACACACACACACACACACCCTCACTCACATACACACACACACACTCATCCTCACACACACACACACACATTTACCCTCACTCACACATACCCACACACACCCTCACACACACTTACCCTCACTCTCACATACCCACACACACCCTCACACTCCCTCACTCACCCACACACACACACACCCTCACCCTCACACGCACACACCCTCACTCACACACACACACACACTCATCCTCACACACACACACATTTACCCTCACTCACACATACCCACACACACCCTCAGACTCACTCACTCACCCACACACACACACACCCTCACCCTCACACACACTTACCCTCACTCACACTTACCCACACACACCCTCACACTCACTCACACACACACACACACACACACGTACTGAAACCGTCTTAGCAAAATCACAAATGACATCCTATGTGACTGTGACAAAGGTAAACTATCCCTCCTCGTTCACCTGGACCTGTCTGCAGCCTTTGACACGATTGACCACCCCCTCCTCCTCCAACGCTTCTCCACCGTCATCCAGCTGGGTGGGACTGCACTCGCCTGGTTCCGTTCGCTTCTATCTAATCGTAGCCAGAGAATCACCTGCAATGGCTTCTCTTCCCGCTCCCGCATCGTTACCTCTGGTGTCCCCCAGGGATCTATCCTGGGCCCCTCCTATTTCTCCTCTACATGCTTCCCCTCGGCGACATCATCTGAAAACACAGCATCAGTTTGCACATGTACGCTGATGACACCCAGCTCTACCTCACCACCACTTCTCTCGACCCTCCACTGGCTTGAGATTGTCAGACCGCTTGTCTGACGAGCAGAAATTTCCTCCAACTAAATATTGGGAAGACCGAAGCCATTGGGCTGGATTTAGCGGGTGGTCAGCGGGCGATCGGTGGGGGTTCGGGTGGGAAAGTGTTTTTTTCCCAGTGGGTCGGGACCCCGCTGTGAACCCGCCGCCACGCGCCTTTCCCCGATGTCGGGTCTGTCAGTGCTGACCAGACCCGACATGCAGCGGCGGGTTCATAGCAGGGGGACCCAATTCAAGAAATTCGTGGCTTGTTTAGAGCCACTTAAGAATGAATTTCAGCTCACCTTCTGCATTTGACAGATGGCCCACTGGGTCCACGCTGGTCATGGACCACGACTGTCAAGCTGAGGCGGGAGTTCAGTGGCCATTGAATCAGCTGTTGAGTTGACAGCTTCAAATGTACAGTAACAGCTCCCACCTTACAGAGATATCTTCCCTCAGCCACAAACTCTTCCTCACTTCATTTCCACAACAGATTCAACATACTGCAAGTCTTTACACAAGTCTCCATCCAGTCTGCTCTCATTACCAATGTTCCTCTAATTTTTATTTGTACTGAGTGCGCCACAAACTCCTCTGAGCGACTTTTTTGTCCCTGGGCAAATTTTACAACAACAACTTTCATTCACCTGAGCCAAATGGACAGCCAAGGGATGGAGTCTGGGATTGTTTAAGGTGTGTCCTAGCAATCGTGTGCACCCTGAGCAAGCTTGTGAGTGCTAGGGAAGGGTTCAAAGAGATTGACAGACATTGCTGCACACTGCCACTCTGCCTCGATACAACTGCCCCTCGAGTCTTTGGCTCAATTCTCTCTGAACTACACCACAAAGCAACCTATTGAATCACAGAGAATAGCACAGCACAGAAGGAAGCCGATCGGCCCATCGAGTCTGCACCTGCTCTCTCTCGCAGAGCAATCCAGTTTGTCCCACTGCCCCGCTTTTTCCCCATATCCCTCCAATTTCTTCTCCTTTAAGTATTTATCCAATTCCCTTTTGAATTCCCTCAAGCAGTGCATTCCAAATCCTAACCACTCGTTGCGTAAAAAAGTTTTTCCTCCTGTTGCCTCTTGTTCCTTTGCCAATCGCGTTAAGCCTGTGGCCTCTGGTTATCGAGCCTTCAGCCATTGGAAACAGTTTCTCTTTATTTACTCTATCTGAACCCGTCATGATTTGAAACACCTCGATCAAATCTCCTCTTGGCCTTCTCTGCTCCAAGGAGAACAACCCCAGCTTCTCCAGTCTGTCCACTTATTATTCCGTATGCAACTTAAAATATAATAATTGTCATTAGACCTGTCAGTGCCCTGTTAATTTTTCTCCTTTAATACGTAATGTTCACTCACTCTTTTTAGTTTTGTTGAGCAGAAAGACCCTTTCATTCCAGCTGGCCAGCCCTAAAGTTCCAAAAATACAATCCTGTCCTGTTATGTGCGGATGATTCAAGCCTCAGGATTTCTAACAAGCGATTTTTGGTCAGGGTTGGGAGGGAGGAGAAGCTGCATGGAGCGATCCCAAAGACTGGGGATGGAAAACCGTGCCATCGGGGGGCGGGGGTGCTCCCTGACAGGGGAAGGAATTATTACAAAGGCAAAGGGTGTTGTTTTCAACTAGGATTTGGGATATGTGACCTTCAGACTGTTTGCCACAAGGTCCTAAGATAGAGAAGCTCTGCTGGAAATTACATCCCAAAATGAGCAGAGAAACTCAAATTCAAGTAACAAACCCAGCACAAGATGTCAGAAAGACCAACACCCAAAATGAAGAGCTTTACTTGATTTTCTACCCAAGACCATCAGACCTCAAAACCCTTTCCCATAAATAGAGGCAAAATCTCAACTTCAATGTTACAAACGCAAACATTAGCAAGTTTGTTTTATGGAGGAGGCACTGAAGATATGAAGCCGATAGAACTTGTTCGCAGCTCCAGGGGACTTTGCTGCACGACTCAGCTAGTTTGGAGCAGGATTAACTTCGAGACCAAAGAGTTGACAAATTCTCCCGTGCTACCTGCAAGTGTTCAATGCTGCAATCCCTGCTTGTCAATGAATGTTCTACAAAAAAGCAGTTTCTAAAACTCATGGGGAGCATCACGGTCGTGACAAACACTTTACACAAGCCACACAAAGCCTGGCAGCATTAACATTGATTTTACAACATTAATAGAAAACTATAAGCTGCACATTTATAAAATGATTTGTGAAGGCAATGCCCGCTATCCTGGCAGCAGCCACGATGCTTTCATCCTGCACCAGACTGGTGTCCCAGACCTCTTCCAACCACCATGTCAACCTCGTGGCTGGCTCCTCGGGGGCAAGGGTTATCCACTCTGCACCTGGCTGATGACACCGCTCCGTAACCCCAACACTCCTGCTGAGCTCGCATACAATGAGAGCCATAGCGCCACCAAGAACCTTTTGAGCAAATGATCGGCGTCTTGAAGCAATGGTTCCGGTGTCTTGACCACTCTGGAGGAGCCCTGCAGTACTCTCCCGAGCGAGTATTGGTTTTCATTGTTGTGTGCGGCATGCTTCACAACCTTGCAATTATGAGGAACCAGCCATTGCCACCAGGGATTGGTGCACCACCTCAGGAGGAGGAAGAGGGAGAGGAGGAGGAGGAGGAGGAGGCGGAGGAGGAAGAGGAGAATCAGCAGCACCAACGTGGGAGGGAGGCGCACAATGTTGCCTCTGCAAAGGCCGTCTGTGACCGCCTGATAAGATACCGCTTCTGATGAATGACAGAGAAGATGGCTTCTGGGATAAAGAAGCACATCATCGCGAGCATCCCGCAGCCCCGATTGCCGGGCAAAGCTCCAATGAGTCAAATCAGCAAAGTTGCAAAGTTCCAATAATTTTTTTTATTTATATGACAAACTGTATCTTATTTATTCAGGACAAACAATTCAAAACAAACACAATTCATACACTAACAAAACTCGTTCTTACCACATCGAGATAAGCATCAACACAGTAAACAAATATATTATGATCATCAAACTTTCCCACAAACATTCCCCCCATTTAGTGCATAATTTTTACTGTTGGGCCTTCGAGGGTGATCTCCATCCCCTGCACACTTCCCCCCTTCCCACCCTACTGCTCCTCCGTAATGTGGCCCCAGTGGCTGCAGCAAGGCTGGCGGAAGGCTGCTGAATGTCGGATCCAGAGACTGCAGATGGCCTTGAAGGATGCACTCGACCAGCTCTGGGCCTGGAGGGCCCGGCTGCAGACTGCACCAACTCTGCATGGGCGGCAGCAGTCTGGGATGGCTGTGTTACAGGCTGTGGCAAGTGCAATGGTGGAGGGGCAGTGGTGGGAGCAGGAATGCTGTCATCCTGAGAGAGGACAGCACCTTCCTGCTCGACCGACACACTGCCACTCCCCCGGGGCAGTACCTCAGCATCTGGAGCAATCTGCTCGAGCACAGATCACTGGCTTGCTGCGGCACCATGAGATCCCCGGTGGACTGTGGGCGACCCAGCGACGATGGCAGCAGTCAGCGCTTGCATGACATCAATCTGAGACTGTATGAGAGCAGTCTGAGACTGGATGGCACCAGCCAATGACTCGATTGCAGCACTAAGCTGTTGCGTTGCATCGGCCTGTGCTGCAATAGATCCTGCCACCTCATCCATTACACGTGGCATGGGCTCTGGTTCCATACGGTCTCCCTGCAATTCAACCATTCTCTGCAACGAGGCAAGGATGAGTTCAAGGGTTTGTGCACAGCTGACAGCTGTGCTGGCGGCGGACTCCTCCACGCTCCTAGCCAGTACATCCATGCTGTTGGGCACCCTTGCCATTGCACCCATGAGCTCAGTGTGCATGCTCATCGCCTGGGTATTCATGGCCGCTATATCGAGGTCCTCATCCGAGTCCTGTGCAGCAGAACTCGTGCGCGTACTCACCCTCCAGGGAGATGGCCCCCGAGCTTCCCTTCCCCCATGGCGTTGCTGCAGCCCGCTGGGTCCCGGAGCTTCACCCATGTCAGATGCGAACCCCCTGCTCCCCTCCAGGGAACACGTGGCCCCAGTGTCGGAAGTGTCACCCTCGGGAGACGCAGGCGGTGAGGCTCCGGCTTCCTCTTCCTCCTCCTCTGGCGCGTCGCTGCCACTGGCAGGCTGAGGGACAGGCTGGTCAGCTGGTGGTTCACTATCTGAAAGAAGGAAGGTACAAGAGTGGCTTTAACATGGGGGCAAGAAGGGAGCAAGGACTGGAGACAGTTAGTTAGATTGAAAGTGTAAAAGGCTGATCTTGTGAGGGGGAAGTGGTATGAGAGAGGGGGGGAAGTGGTATGAGAGAGGAGATAAACCTGATGAACATACCATTGTTGTCCCCAAGGGAGTCGACCTCTCCACCGGCCATGGCACCTACTACCTGGCTGGCAATGAGTCTGTGGACTCTTTTCTACAAGTCTGTGAGGGGGTGTAGCTCCACCTGTCCTTCGCCGGTCCGCTGGGTCTCTCGGCGAATATGTGAAAGTTTGGCCTGCAAGAAAAAGGACAGCGTGTGAGTGAGTGTGCAGCCATGTGTTTGGCAGATGTGCCTACCATAGTTGAATAGCCATTAATGTGTGCAAGGTGGGATGTGCATGTTAGTTTTATGAGATGGCCATAGTTGTTGGATGAGTGTTGAGCATTTGGGTATTTACACCATCTGGGCACAGAGTGAAGTTGAGATGGTGGGATGTAGAGGTATTGAAAAGCAGGTACTCACCCTGACCACCCGAGTGAGGTCGTTCAACTTTTTACGACACTGTGTATGTGTCCTCTGCACCAGGCTCCGCGATGACACATGCTGGGCCACCTCCCTCCAGACTCTTCTAAACTCGCGGGGCAATGGCCTCCTGCCACTCTCTGGAAAGAGCACTGCCCGTCGCCGTTCAACAGCGCCAACCAGAGCCACCAATGCCTGGTCGCTAAAGCACCGAGCTCTCTCCCTGGACCTCTGAGTATCCATCACAATTGTTTGAGCAATCTCAATGAGTAGGCACTTGCAGGCCGAGGTCAAACGCTGCAATAAGCAGGGTGAGGCTGTGCAGCAAGATGGACCTGCCCCTTTAAGAACTGGACGACACCAGTCTGTCTGAGTTCCAGGGTAATTGACATCGCCTGTGCTTCACCAGCGTTCTGAGGTAGCGCCTCGCTCCCAACGTTAGCGTCCTAAGAGAGGTATGCAGCACTTGATTTAGCGCTCCAATCACCTCCGGGGGCGATGGAGACGAATTTCGCGGTCGGCAGCGATAATTAGCGCCGGGCGCTAAACTTTATGCCCGACCGATATTAGTGCCCCAAAATGGGCGATACCCAATTTTTCCCACTTAGGCTTTAATTACGCTCAGGAATTACTAAAATGCTTCTATGTTATAACTCTAGTCTGGGCCACGTCATGCTACCTAAACACAACCTTTTTCAATTTCCCTCATCCTCTCCTTACAAATACTGCTACCAAAAAAAAAACCCCTAAAAAGCTACAATCCTCATCACTAACCCAAACACGACATTTATCAGACCAATTTTACTAATGTGCACAGAGCCTGATGCACCACCATGTCAGGAAATTATGGGTGTACTCCCCATGATTTTCCATCCATTAAAATGAATGGAAGCAAAATGGTGAAGAGTGTTCCCACGATTTCCCACTTAGGCTTTAATTACGCTCAGGAATGATTAAAGTGCTTCGGTGGCCGAGGCTCCACACTGAGAGACTTCAAGGCACATTCTGGACTTGCTAATTCAAAGCATAAATCATCTAAAATAACAGTTGGCTGCATTATTTTACGAGGCTGTAACATGACCGTAGGATTTTAATGATGACATAAACTATGGGAGTAATCCCCAAATATTTCAGTTATCATACCTGAGACAGCATTACAGGTTTTAAAATAGGCCCAACCAGTATGACAGTGTATAATTAGTACACACAGTTTCCGTTGTCGATGGGAAGATTCAGACATTAATTGATTTGCTGCTGTATTCCGAGGGCTCTGGAATCCACCGCTGTAAAAATTGTGTTATGTGAAGTAATCTATTCTGGCATGCCACATCGGTTAAGGGTCATTTGAAGATTGTAACAGTTTTTATGTGTGATAGGAAGGGAAAAGAGTGCGACGTGTATTGTGGCAAATGCCCTCAACTGTATCAATATCATATATCTAGCACATTGATAGAGGTTTTTGTTTGGGCCATGTGTCACTGGATTTTTATATGTCGAGAGAGAGAGACAGAGCGATAGAATAACAGGATTTAAATCAAATTTGAACATCATGGGGATGCTAATATAGAATGACTATGCTTGATGCACCTTAGCACTTTTTTAGTTTGGTGGAACATATATAGGTAAATTCAGTGATCCCACCTTCCCAGCAGGGAGCCATGCTTGAAGGCAGAGTGAGTCAAAGATAGGGCTGCAGCGCCGATTTACTGACTTGCATTCCCTTTGAGCATGGCTCCCTGCTGACATCACAAGATCACTGAATTTACCCTATATTGTACTGAGGTGAAATTGCGCTGTGCAATATTAGCCGACAAAGTTTTATCATATGCTAATATGGCAATTGTGTGATTTCATCTCTCTCCTCCAGCTGCCATCCAGGACTTCAGCCAGCTGGAGGAGAGAGTGCTGGAGGTCATTGGGCGACAACAAATAGAGACTGTGCCAACCGGCGAGGTTGAAGCCCATGGGGATAGCAGCGGTATATTCATTCCTAAACCTTCTCACATCTCACTTCCCCCTCATCCCACAATCTCTTCTCACTTTCAAGCTGCTGATGCTGTATGCATGCATATCTTGCTTTCCCGCCTCCCCTCACCATAACCCGACTCTTGTGCCTTTCTGTTTTCAGATAATCAAGACCAAGCACCCGAGCAGCCTGTCCCTGAGGCGATGCAGGAGAGCGAGGGGGGAGGAGAAGAAGACACTGCGTCACTGCATCTGTCACTTGGACACACCAGCTCAGAAACTGGCATTGCGCGTACTTTAAAGGCTAGTGTAGAAGCTGGATCTGCACAGGGTGAGGCACTGGGCACGAGTGGGTTGCAGCAAGGCAAGGGGGAAAGGGTAGCTCAGGGCCATCTCCCCGGAGGGCGAGTTTGTGCGCGAGTTCTGCTGCACATGAGGACCTCGATGGGGTGACCTTCAGAAGAAGGGCGAATGGCATGCAGACCGAATTGTTAGGTGCAATGACAAGCCTGCCAGAAAGCCTCTTAACAATGTCAAGGAGCATGGAGGAGTCCGTCTCCAACATTGCACGGGGCTTTGCACAGAGCTTGGAGCCCAGGATTTCCAGGCTGGAAATGATGGAAAACTCCCGAAGAGACCGTGTTGACCCAGACATGATGGTGCGTGTGATGGGCGATGTCACAGCTGCCATTGCAGCACAGGCAGAAGCGACCCAAAGTCTTAGTGCTGCAGCGGAAGAGCAGCCCGCTCTCATGCAGTCTCAGCTTGATGCCACCCATGCTCAGACCGCGGTCATGCAGTCTCTGCTTGCTGTCACCTAGCCTCAGGCTGTTGCCATCATGGCTGGAGTCTGTAGAGTGTTGCAGACGCCCATCGATCTGTGCTCCAACAGATTGCTAGGGATGCTGAGGCACCACCCCGGGGGAGTGGCAGTGAGTCAGTGGAGCAGGACCATGCTGTCCTCTCTCAGGATGACAGCATTCCTGTTCCTAACACTGCCACTCTGCCATTGCCCTTGCTGCTGCCTGTCAGCCAGCCAGCCCAGACTGCTGCCACCCATTCTGAGGTGGTGCAGTCTAAGCCGGGCTTTCTAGGGCCAGAGCTGCTCAAGGCCATCTAAAGTCTCCCCCACGGAAACTCAGCAGCCTTCCATCAGCCATGCTGCAGCCACTGGAGGAGAACTTCGTAGGAGCACTAGATCATTATAAAAGATGTAATAGCAGAGCACTTGGAAAACAGTGACAGGATCGGACAAAGTCAACATGGATTTACAAAAGGTAAATCATGCTTGGCTAATCTACTGGGAATTTTTTGAGGATGTAACTGGTAGAATAGATAAGGGAGAACCAGTGGATATGGTGCATTTGGACTTTCAGAAGGCTTTCGATAAGGTCCCGCATAAGAGATTAGTGTGCAAAGTTAAAGCACATGGGATTGCGGGTAAGGTACTGACTTGGATAGAGAACTGGTTGGCAGACAGGAAGCAAAGAGTTGGAATAAATGCGTCTTTTTCCGAGTGGCAGGCAGTGACTAGTGGGGTACCGCAGGGATCGGTGCTAGGACCCCAGCTATTCACAATATATATTAATGATCTAGACGAGGGAACTAGATGTAATATCTCCAAGTTTGCAAGCTGGGTGGGCGTGTGTGCTGTGAAGAGGATGCAGAGAAACTCCAGTATGATTTGGACAGGTTGGGTGATTGGGCAGATGCATGGCAGATGCAGTATAATGTGGATAAATGCGAGGTTATCCACTTTGGTGGCAAAAACAGGAAGACAGATTATTATCTGAACGGCAATAGATTGGGAAAAGGGGAAGTGCAACGAGACCTGGGTGTCCTTGTGCACCAGTCGCTGAAGGTAAGCATGCAGGTGCAGCAGGCGGTTAAGAAGGCAAATGATATGTTGGCTTTCATAGCGAGAGGATTCGAATACAGGAGCAAGGATGTCTTGCTGCAGTTGTACAGGGCCTTGGTGAGACCACATTTTGAGTATTGTGTGCAGTTTTGGTCACCTTATCTGAGGAAGGATGTTCTTGCCATGGAGGGAGTGCAGCGAAGATTCACCAGACTGATACCTGGGATGGTAGGAATGACGTATAAAGAGAGATTGGGTCGATTAGGCTTATATTCGCTAGAGTTTAGAAGAATGAGAGGGGATCTCATTGAAACTTATAAAATTCTAACAGGACTAGACAGACTAGATGCAGGAAGGATGTTCCCGATGGCGGGGGAGTCCAGAACCAGAGGTCACTGTCTAAGGATAAGGAGTAAGCCATTTCGGACTGAGATGAGGAGGAATTTCTTCACCCAGAGAGTGGTGAACCTGTGGAATTCTCTACCACAGAAGGCAGTTCAGGCCAATTCATTAAATATATTCAAGAAGGAGTTAGATATATTTGGATATGGGGAGAAAGCAGGGACAGGGTACTGAATTTGGATGATCAGCCATGATCTCATTAAATGGCGGAACAGGCTCGAGGGGCCGAATGGCCTACACCTGCTCCTATCTTCGATGTTTCTATGGGGGAAAAATTCAGCATCGCCCCATTTGGGGTGCAATTATCGGCTGGGCGCAAAGATTAGCGCCTGGCGCTAATTATCGCCTCTGACTGCTAACTTGGCATTTATCGCCCCTGGAGGTGATTGGGGCGCTAAATCAGGCGCTTCACACCGGTCTTAAGGCGCAAAGGCTGAGGAGCGAGGTGCTACCTCAGAGCGCTGGCGAAGCTCATGTGATGTCAGTCAGCAATGGAACAGAGACACAATGGCCCCGGCCAGTTCTTAAAGGGGTGGGTTGATCTTGCTCTCCATCCACATCCTGCTTATTGCAGCCTTGAATCTCGGCCTGGAGAGACCTGTACATCAAATCTGCTGGAAAGAACAATGGAGAGAAACAGGGAAAGAGCTCAGAGTGCAGCCCCCACAGTCTCTTCTAAATCGATACAAGGAAGGGCAAATCAAAATGAACCTGCAAAGTGCTGCTCAGTACCCAAAACTCCTTCACACAGCGTTGAATCTCACCAGAAGTCTCTCTCTCTCTCTCTCAGAATGCGTGGTGCAAAAATGTCAGCAACAAAATAAGGCAGGACACGTTCGCCTTTAAATAGCGCTCGCCCAGTCCCTTCCTGACTGCAAAACGCTCCCCTCAACCTGTCGTTGCTAGCGGCAGGCGGTAAGGCAGGGGGCGCCACTCAAAATGCGGTCCGGGGCGCTACCAGGGCGTTGCGCACTCGACTGACGTCACGATCTGCCGGCGCAGCAGATCGTGGAGGTATTTTTTAGCGCCGCCGCAAAATGTCTTGTTAATTTCGTGAGCGGCGCAAACATCGCCGCGCACAGGTGCTAGTTGCTTTGCGCCCCATTAGCGCCCTTTTAAGGCGCTAACGGGAGGCGCAAACCAACTGAATTTTTCCCCCTATGTTTCTATCACGAAAGGGCACTCAATCGACAGGTGCTAAGGGATTGCACAAGAGTGGTTAGTTCATATCATAAGTGTAAATTTGTGTCAATAAACAACTAACGGGAGGAGGAGGTTCCATGAATATCCCCATCTTCAATGATGGTGGAGCCCAGCACATGAGTGCAAAAGACAAGGCTGAAGCGTTTGCAAACATCTTCAGCCAGAAGTGCCGAGTGGATGATCCATATCGGCCTACTCCTGAGGTCTCCACCATCACAGAAGCCAATCTTCAGCTAATTCGATTCACTCCACGTGATATCAAGAAACGGCTGAGTGCACTGGATACAGGAAAGGCTATGGGTCCCAACAACATCCCGGCTATCGTGCTGAAGACTTGTGCTCCAGAACTAGCCGCGCCTCTAGCCAAGCTGTTCCAGTACAGCTACAACACTGGCATCCACCTGACAATGTGGAAAACTGCCCAGGTATGTCCTGTGCACAAAAATCAGGACAAATCCAATCCAGCCAATTACCGCCCCATCAGTCTACTCTCAATCTTCAGCAAAGTGATGGAAAGTGTCATCGACAGTGCTATCAAGCAGCACTTACTCACCTGCTCACTGATGCCCAGTTTGGGTTCCGCCAAGACCACTTGGCTCCTGACCTCATTACAGCCTTGGTCCAAACATAGACAAAGGAGCTGAATTCCAGAGGTGAGGTGAGAGTGACTGCCCTTGACATCAAGGCAGCATTTGATCGAGTCTGGCATCAAGGAGCCCTAGTAAAACTGAAGTCAATGGGAATCAGGGGGATAACTCTCCACTGGCTGGAGTCATACCTAGCACAAAGGAAGAGGTTGAGGTGGTTGAAGGTCAATCATCACAGCCCCAGGACATCGCGGCAGGCGTTCCTCAGGGCAGTGTCCTAGGCCCAACCATCTTCAGCTGCTTCATCAATGACCATCCCTCCAACATAAGGTCAGCAATGGGGATGTTCGCTGATGACTGCACAGTGTTCAGCGCCATTCGCAACTCCACAGATAATGAACCAGTCCATGCCCGCATACAACAAGACCTGGACGACGTTCAGGCTTGGGCTGCTAAGTGGCAGGTAACATTCGCACCACAGAAGTGCCAGGCAATGACTATCTCCAACAAGCGAGAGTCTAACCACCGCCCCTTGACATTCAATGGCATTACCATCGCCGAATCCACCACCATCAACAGCCTGGGGGACACCATTGACCAGAAACTTAACTGGACCAGCCACATAAATACTGTGGCAACAAGAGCAGGTCAGAGGCTAGGTATTCTGCGCTGAGTGTCTCACCTCCTGATTCCCCAAAGTCTTTCCATCATCTACAAGGCACAAGTAAGGAGTGTGATGGAATACTCTCCACTAGCCTGGATGAGTGCAGCTCCAACAACACTCAAGAAGCTTGACACCATCCAGGACAAAGCAGCCCACTTGATTGGCACCCCATCCACCACCTTAGACATTCACTCCCTCCACCACCGGCGTACAATGGCTGCAGTGTGTACCATCAACAAGATGCACTGCAGCAACTCACCAAGGCTTCTTCAGCTGCACCTCCCAAACCCGCGACCTCTTCCACCTAGAAGGACAAGGGCAGCAGGCGCATGGGAACACCACCACCTCCAAGTTCCCCTCCAAGTCACACACCATCCTGACTTAGAAGTATATCGCTGATCCTTCATCATTGCTGGGTCAAAATACTGGAACTCCCTACCTAACAGCACTGTGGGAGTACCTTCACCACACGGACAGCAGCGGTTCAAGGCGGCGGTTCACCACCACCTTCTCAAGTGCAATTAGGGATGGGCAATAAATGCTGGCCTTGCCAGCGACGCTCACACCTCATAAACAAATTTTAAAAAATTGATTTTGGATAAATGTATTAACTTTGTTTGGAATCTTTTGTGGTGGCTCTCATTTCAGCTTCATGCCCAGGAGGACGCTGTGATATTCTGTGACAGAGGGATGGCATAAAAATACATAAGAAATAAGAGCAGTAGTAGGCCATACGGCCCCTGGAGCCTGCTCCACCATTCAATAAGATCATGGCTGATCATCGACCTCAACTACACTTTCCTGCCCGATCTCCATAACCCTTGATTCCCCTAGAGTCCAAAAATCTATCTATCTCAGCTGTGAATATACTCAAAGACTCAGCATTCACAGCCCTCTGGGACAGAGAATTCCAAAGATTCACAACCCTCTGAGTGAAGAAATTCCTCCTCATCTCAGTCTTAAATGGACTACCCCTTATCCTGAGACTATGCCCCCTAGTTCTAGACACTCCAGCCAGGGCAAACAACCTCTCAGCATCTACCCTGTCAATCCCCTTCAGTATCTTATATGTTTCAATGAGATCACCTCTCATTCTTCTGAACTCCAGAGAGTATAGACCCATTCTACACAATCTCTCATCATAGGACAGCCCTCTCATCCCAGGAATCAATCTAGTGAACCTTCATTGCACTGCCTCCAAAGCATGTGTATCCTTCCTTGGATAAGGAGACCAGAACTGTGCACAGTACTCCAGGTGTGGTCTTACCAAGGCCCTGTACAATTGTAGCAAGACTTCCTTACTCTTATACTCCAACCCCCTTGCAATAAAGGCCAACATGCCATCCGCCTTCCTTATTGCTTGCTGTACCTGCATGCTAGCTTTCTGTGTTTCTTGCATGAGGACACCCAATCTCTCTGAACACCAACACTTGAAAGTTTCTCACCATTTAAGATATATTCTGTTTTTCTATTCTTCCTACCATAGTGAATAACCTCACATTTCCCTGCATTATACTACATCTGCCACCTTACTGCCCACTCACTTAGTCTATCTAGATCCCTTTGGAGATTCTTTGTGTTCTCCTCACAGCTTACTGTCCCACCTAGCTTTGTATCATCAGCAAACTTGGATACATTACAGTCGGTCCCTTCATCTATATCATTAATATAGATTGTAAATAACTGAGGCCCCAACATTGATCCTCGCGGCACCCTACTAGTTACAGCCTGCCAACCTGAAAAAGATCTGTTTATCTCTGTTTTCTGTCCGTTAACCAATCCTCTATTCATGCTATATTACCCCCAACCCCATGAGCCCTAATCTTGTGTAATAACCTTTTATGTGGCACCTTATCGAATGCCTTTTGGAAATCCAAATATACTACATCCACTGGTTCCCCTTTATGATGGGAATGTGGTGAGCAATGAGGATCTGGAGTTTCATTCGTTGGAATCAGAGTCTGATGAGGCGTTCACGGACAGCCCGTCTGGAAGGGGAATTGTCTGCATGCCTCCTCCCTTCCTCCTCACCCTCTTCCTCTTGCTCATCTTCCTCGTCATCCTCTTCTTCCTTTTCTCCCTCTTCCTCCTCCTGGGGTGGTCCCACAATCCCTGGTGGCAAGGGCTGTGTCCTCATGATGGCCAAGTGTGAAGCATGCAGTAGACCAACACGAAATGGGACACCTGCTGTGGCGTGTACTGGAGGGCTCCTCTCGAGTAGTCAAGGCAGCAGAGGCTTTGCTTCAGTACCCCGATGGTCTGCTCGATGATGTTCCTGGTGGAAGCATGGGTCTCATTATATGAGTGCTGGGCACGAGTGGTGGGGTTGTGGAGGGCAGTCATGAGCCAGGTGCAGAGCGGATAGCCCTTGCCTCCGAGCACCCACCCTCGACTTTCATGTGGTGGCTGGAAGATTGCTGGCACACCGGTCTGATGCAGGATCAAGACATCATGGCTGCTGCCAGGATAGCGGGCAGTGCTGGGTGTGGTTGCACACCAACTGCACATTAAGTGAGTGGTAACCTTTGCAGTTATGTAAGATCTCAGGATTGTTAGACAGTGCCTGCAAAACCACGTGGGTGCAGCCGATGGCGCCCTGCACCATGGGGAAGCTCACTAACCTGGCAAAGCCACATGTGCACTGGTCCTGCTTCTCTCTGCTCAGAGAGAAGAAAATATAGTCCCTTCTCCTGGTGTAGAGAGCCTCAGTGACCTCCCGGATGCAGCGATGGATGGCGAACTGTAAGATTTTAGCTATGTCTCCTGCTGCAGACTGGAAGAATCCACTGGAGAAGAAATTGAGGGCCATGGTGGCCTTGACTGCCACTGAAGAGCCGTGGTGGCCCTGCTCTCAAGCTGCAAGTCTGGTTGCAGGAGATGGTGGAGTTCTGTGAATGCATCCTTGGTGAAGTGTAGCCGCTTAATGCACTGCTCCTCACTTAAGTGGATATAAGAGAAGTGCTCTTGGAAGACTCCAGGTGGGTAAAGCCTCCTGTTGAGAGCCCTCCTGGCCCTCCTCCTCCTCCTCCCTCTGCAGAAACATGTCAGGTGCAAGTAGTTCCTGATGATCCCTTTAAATACTGCTGCTGGACCCTCCTTCCTGCTTGTCAATGCTTGCTCAGATCATCGCACTTAAGGCATGCTGGTAAGTGGAGTGGCGTAGTTGGAACTTGCAGATCGGGCGTCAAGTGAGCGTTGCACACTCACTGATGTCACGATCTGCATAATCTACATATCCTAAGCGAGTGCGGACATCGGCAGCACTGCTGGTCATCCGAAAATGGTGGGCCCCGCGAGATCTGCCGGCAGTGGGCGGAATAGCGGCAGCCGCCATTTTTTTGCCCGAATCTGATAACTGGTGGCACTGAACCCCCAAATTTCTAGGCTTTTGTTTTATTAGAATAAGATATTTATTGAAGGACCTGATGTTTCTCATGGTATTTTTCAATATTTTGATGTTTCTAGTTGATTGTGTAGATGAAGTAAATTTTCCCAGTAGAATTTGAAAGATAAAGGTTGAGCAAAATGAGATAGGAATGCAAGTAAAACAGCAATTGAAGGCATTTAGTCTAAATAATAACAGAAATATTTGACAGCTGTTGCAATATATCAGCACTGGGGAACATTTCCTCTGTGCAGTATGTTTAACAATATCATAAATGTATTTAAACAATGGGTTTACAATTAATTTACTCATCATGCACAGAGGAAGTCAATCTCCATTGTATTTTTAGGGAATAAAACATATAATAAATACTATATATATATGATGTATAGATAACAACCAGAGGTCAACAAATATGACCTCAAGGATTTATTTCTCAAATATTTTCCTCACAAGGTTCTCTACCTCCAGATTTTACAAAATACAGCTAATCTCATAGAATCATACAGCATAGGAGGCCATTCAGCCCATCGTGCTTGTGCCAACTTTTTGAAAAAGCTAGTCCCACTCCCCTGCTCTTTCCCCATAGCTCTGCAATTTTTTCCCCTTCAAGTATATATCCAATTCACTTTTGAAAGTTACTATTGAATCTGCTTCCACCACCCTTTCAGGTGGTGCATTCCAGATCGTAACAACTCGCATTCAAAAAAATTCTCCTCATCTCCCCTCTCGTTCTTTTCCCAATTACCTTAAATTTGTGTCCTCTAGTTACCAACCCTCCTGCCAGTGGAAACAGTTTCTCTATATTTACTCTATCAAAACCCCTCATTATTTTGAACACCTCTATTAAGTCACCCCTTAACCTTCTCTGCGCTAAGGAGAACAATCCCAGCTTCTCTACTCTCTCCATATATCTGAAGTCCCTCATTCCTCATATAATTCTGGTAAATCTCATCTGCACCCGCTCCAAAGCCTTGACATTCTTCTTAAAGTGTGGTGCCCAGAATTGGACATAATAGCCGGAATTTTAATCTGGAGGCAGGTAGGGAGCGGGGGTTTTAGAAAGCGGTCAGAAACCCAGATGGAGAAGCTGGCTGGTTGCAATGGGTAGGCTGCAAAGAGGAGGGGGGATGTGAATTGGGGCTGGAGGAAGGTTGGACAGCATGAATCAGAGCTGAAGGATGATTGGGGGGTGAATCGGGGCTGGAGGATGATTGGGGGGTGACTTGGGGCCGAAGGATGATCGGGGTGGCGGGTTGGGGGGGGTGTGGTGTGGTCGGACAAGAGGATGATCAGGGTGGAGGGGGGAGGCTGGGAAAGCAATCGAGGACAGGAGGGGGGGATTCGGAAGCCAGATGGGGATCAAAGGCCTTGGGGGTTGTCGAGGGGACATCAGAGGCCTCGTGAGGGGGAGGATCAGAGGTATCGGTGGGGGGGGACATCGGATGCCTCGGGGGGAGGTCAGGGGGGTGATTGGAGACCCCATTGGGGGGGTTCAGAGGCCTTGGGGAGGAACAGAAGCCTCGGGGAGGGGGGTGGGGGGCGGGAGATTGGGGTGTGATCAGAGGCCTCAGGGGTGGGAGGCGGTCGGGGGCAGATTGAAGGCCTCGGGAGGTGTCCCATTGCGGGAGTTTGGCGAGGCAGAGACACTGGATCCAGCAGGTAAGTGAAAAGGCACTTACCTCCTGGAACCAGCAGTCCTCGCCTCTCTTTAGCTGGCGGGTTCCCCGAGGCCCGGGAAACCCGACCAGCCAGAGTTAAATTTATAATGGTGGATCACCATGAGGCACGCCAGCCTCATTATAATATGTAAATGTGGGACCCGTCTCCTGGGAATGGGTTGGCTGCCCGCCCCCCCATCCCACCTATGTTAAACCCGAAAGTGGGCGGTTGGAGGCGGGTCGGTGTTGGGATTCAGTTTTTAAACTCTTTAACCTCCCACCCGACCCCAACCCATCAGTATTTTGGGGTTAAAATTCCCCCCAATAATCCAGCTGAAGGCTGACCAGTGATTTATAAAGTCTGTGCTTTTTGTTTTTTTCCCTCTCACACTGTAGTTAAAGATACTCAATATAAGCTTGACATTAATAAACATTTTGAAACTCTTTGTTCTGAGTCTTTGCTTGCATGAAGCTCTGCAATCCTATTATTTCCTCTGTTGTAATCCCCACTGCCTCCCTGTCCCACACTGTAACTAATTCAAGGTCATGGTTCTGGTCTCACTTTGTCATATCTAAGTGATCTTCTCCCACAATGGCCACGATTTTGTCAGCGGTGTCGGGATGGGTGTGGGACAGCTGGTTTCCGGCTTCCAGTCCCACCCCCCAACTGCCTCCGCTCCACAGACGTGATTTTCCCTTGATTGACCTTGTTAAGCCCGCCCTCCAGCCAATTAACAGGAAGCAGGTCTGATGACATCATTTGATGACGCGTCATCTGCCGGTTTCCTTAAAGGGACTATGCACAATTTTATTTTGACAGTTGATTTCTCAGTGTTTGACAGCATTGAGGTGCTGAAAACACTGACAATCACTGCACAAAGGTGAACTCTTGCACCCAGGCTCTCCAATGACTCCCTCCATATGCTGGACTAGATGGCAGCTGCAGGTGAGATGGCAGAAGCGATCTGTCACTGGTGGGAGAGGTTCTCCCAATGAGGTGGCACTGGACATATAGTTGGATTTAAAAACTTGTAAACTAAAGAAATCTGTAAATGTTTTAAAAATGCAGTAACCAAGATTTTCTTTGCTCTGAAACTCACCATGTGCAACATTGGATTCTTCACACCACTTCTGCAGCTGTCATCTTTTCACAAACATTACACCAGACTCACAACACGCCACACTTACCTGGCGTGGTGTCCAGACGTCGGGAAACCTGACCCAGAAGTGGGAAAATCCAAAAACAGGCTGAAAACTACTGACAATTACCTGTTAATAGGAAGGTAATTGCCTTTCATCCGTTTCCCGCCGCTAGGTGTCGGGTCCATTCGCAAATCAGGGACTCGATACTTGGGAAAGCTGTTTGGAGGCGGGTTGACGGCGGGATACCACTTTAACCTCAGACCCGCCTCTCTGAGCGCCGGCAATATCACGGCCTATATGTCCCAGGCCTGCAACCTCTGCTGTTCTAACACTGGATTACTGCTCATCCTCTGCTCCCCCACCCCACCATCAAATATTACATCACCACACTTTGGAAAACTCAACCAAAACTACTTTGCCTTAAAATCCACTCACCCTTCATTTCTTCAAAAGCCTCTTAAAAGCCTAACACTTTCACAGTGCTTTCAATTCCTTCCCCCTTACCTTTTATTCCAGCCTGGAGCTCAGGTCCTCTGCTCTGAGATGTCCTTTTACATTAGGGGCACTATATAAACACAGTTTGATGCTGTAGCAGTTCTCACTTCAATTTATTTTCACGTCATCCAGTACTTTTTCATCAAATTTAGCTGAACTGTGATTTTGAATGTAGAATAAATAGTAAACAAAGTGGTGTAAGCATAAGCTGAAATGCGACAGCTAACCTTAATTCAGTAGTTTCCATTTTTAATAGAATAATGAACTATGTCTTTAGTTATTTGAATTATAGGCTAATAATTTATAATCAACTGAATTTCCTTATACAAGTGCAATTTGGGTGTAATTATTAAGAACAAACACAATACTGCACACCTTCCATCGCTTAGACTCACAAGCCTTATACAAATTCATCACCACTGTAAGGTTTTAAATTCCACGTCTACATCAGAGATCAATTCCATCAATCGCTCCCTGACCACATTATTAGGGATTGAGTGGATGTTTATCAATCACTGCAGATCTCTTCTTCGCAACACTAACATAGATGGTGTAAAAAGCACTTATACATTTATCTCTGTGGCTCCAGTTCACTCAACAGCAGCCACAGTGAAGGAAAATTTAGAGCAGGGTATACAGAGAGACATATTTTCCTGTTCTTGAGCCTGTGCATATTGGATCAGCTGGGCGCAGGGCACAAAAGAAAATTAGGTGGAGAGAAGCAAATGCCGATACACCGATCGTAAAATCTAGACTTGGGTAATCAAAATAGAAATCGGTTCCATTCTCCTGTGCTCCGACTCCTCAACTTAATGACCATAAAAATTCACCAAAAAAGATCCATTACTTTTAAGGAGAGGGAAGGCAGTGTTCCTAGCATGCTTATCATATTCTTTACTTGATGGCTCCTATCACATGTTGAATAATGCCTTATTATTAATCATAATGACTTCAGCACAATGTTCAGAAGAAGAGAGTGAGTGAGTGTTTTGCACCGAAGCCTCAAGGAAGCAGTACTTTAATGGAGAGTTTTCCTGTGCTGTCATGGGATTATTCTCACATTTTAGTAGGTTGATGAATTGTTAAACCAGACAGTAATCCAATATCCCGCTCCTTACTTTGATTTGAATAAAGGGATTTGAGTCTTTAGCACATCAGGGTTTTTGCCAGTTTGGTGCAAACTGTTAAAATGAATGCATTTTGCATTAGTTTTCTCATAATTTTCACAATACAGGGAGTGAAAATGGCTTATTGAAACTTGGTACTCTGATCACATGCTAAGAAGGAGATGCAAAACCCCGTTTATGAATTTAAAAGGACTGGATGATAAATGTAATAATCTTCTTTTGTGTTCTTAGTAATCTAATAATAAATATCTCTATATGGCAGAAATAAACGCTGGTGCCGGGGTATGTTGTATCCATGTTGATTTAATAGTCTTCTTCAGTTAGTTAAACTGGAGATAATGGCCCGTAATTTGCAATCAGCGACGAACCAAAGGCATTCGCCACTGGCCACGTAAAAAGCTTCCAACAGCGATCTCGCGATCTGTGTTGAGAAGTTTGCCTTTTTCTGCGGGTAAGTGAGTTCAGCAATCGTTCGTGGAGATTCCAGGCGAAGAGCTGCTCTGATGTCACCAAGCTGTCTAAGCAGCCAATCACATTATAGAATTCACACAGACAGGGAATCAGGAAATAGAAAGCACTAATAATCAAACACTTTTTAAAAAAATTACAGAGAGCGAAATAAAGATTGGGACATACATGTTGGGTTAAGGTAGAGGCTGAAATATCCTGAACAAACTTTAAAAAAAATTTAATATTTTTAAAATCTTGTAATTTTTATCTTAATGAAGAAATTTGACATTCCACCACTATAAAATTAGTTTTTCAGGGTCAGAATGGTTGTTTATCAGTAGTTATTACTCAGATCGCCATTAAAAACCCAGTGACACCTCATTTGAATGGGTTGAAATTTTTATGGGTTTCTAACAGCGAAATTAGTTCGGAAAAGGGGAAGTTTTCGTCAGATCAGTGATTTCACTGATTGCTGGCTCTGGGGGCGGGGGCGGGGGCGGGGGCGGTCCACAGCGCAGCCTGTGGAGGAGCAGTGAATGACAGACCGCAACTTCAGGATTTCTGTGTTAGGCTGCGCATGCGCTAAATCCTGAAGTTGCCGTCAGTCTCAAAGACATAATGATAGTGAACGCTGCCACTTCGCTGTCATCAAGACTACAAGTTCCGGGCCGTGGTAAATTAAGCTAATTTTTGGGTCTATTTCTCTTAAACAATTATTTACTTCTAATAGGCCTATTGGTATATATTTGCAGCGAGAATGAATGAAAACCGCATGAAGATTTCAGTATTTAAGTAGCAAAATTAAGTCACCACTTTACACCTTGCTACAACTTTACCTCGGCAACTCAAATCCAGCACCTGCACGGCAAACTCTGCCCCCCCCCCCCCACCCCAGAGCGCTGCCGCTACGAGTT
Organism: Squalus acanthias; assembly: GCA_030390025.1. NCBI lineage: Eukaryota > Metazoa > Chordata > Chondrichthyes > Squaliformes > Squalidae > Squalus > Squalus acanthias. The sequence continues at coordinate 143,647,727 of CM059426.1, read as the reverse complement.
AGCGCCGGGGACTTCAGCGTCAGGCAGATTGTGACATCAGTGAGCGTGCTGCTCTGCCAAATTGAGTATCACCCCCTGCCTTAGCGCCTCGCCCCAACAGCGACAGGGAGAGGAGGCGTCAAGCAGGTGGATGCTGGCTCCAGGGGCGCTACTTAAAGGGATCATGAGTAATGAGTCACAGCTGTCAGGTTTGTGCTGTTTCACTGCTTCCTTGTCGGTTTGACATTGAATTAAACTGTTGCACAGTGATTTATAGGTTATTTAGTATCAGGAGTGTTGTGGCTACTAAAAATTAGTTACATTTATTCTCACAAAATATCAAAGAGCTGCACTTCCTTACATTAATGGGGGCTGTACTGGCAGTCGACCTCGCCCTCCAGGATCTATTGCGGAGGGAGCGCAGGCAGCGAGAAAGATTGGAACATGTGGCCAGAGAGAGGAGGAGGGCCATCAGGACTCTCAACAGGAGGCCTTACCCTCCGAGGGTCTTCCAACAGCAATTCTCCTACCTCCAATTAAGCGAGGAGCAGTGTATTAGAAGGCTCCGCTTCAGCAAGGAGGTGGTCACATAACTCTGCCACCTCCTGCAGATCAGGACAAGGACGGCTCTCTCAGTGGTAGTCAAGGTCACCGTTGCCCTCAATTGCTTCGTCAGCGGATCCTTCCAGTCTGCAACAGGAGATATAGGTAACATCTTGCAGTTCACCAGCCATTGCTGCATGCGGGAGGTCACAGTAGGAGAAGGGACTACATTTCCTTCCCCATCACCAGAGAGAAGCAGGACGAGCGTGTATGTGGCTTTGCCAGGATAGCGGGATTCCCCATGGTGCAGGGCGCCTTTGACTGCACCCACGTGGCTTTGCGGGCACCACATAACAATCCTGAGATCTTCTGTAACTGCAAAGGCTACCACTCACTTAATGTCCAGTTGGTGTGTGACCACAGACAGCAAATCCTAAATGTGAATGCCTGCTATCCTGGCAGCAGCCATGATGCCTTCATCTGCGCCAGACCGGTGTTCCAGCACTCTTCCAGCCACAACATCAAGCTCGCGGCTGGCTGGTCAGAGACAAGAGGTATCCGCTCTCCATCTGGCTCATGACTCCCCTCTGCAACCCCAACACTCCTGCACAGCACTCATCATTGAGCAGACCATCGGGGTGCTCAAGCAATGGTTCCGCTGCCTTGACCACTCGGGAGGAGCCCTCCAGTACTCGCTGGAGTGGGTGTCCCATTTCATTGTGGTGTGCTGCATGCTCCACAATCTGGCTATCATGAGGGGCCATCCCTTGCCACCAGGGATTGTGGGACCATCTCATGAGGAGGAAGAAGCAGAGGAGGAGGAGGAGGAGGATGTGGAGGAGGATGAGGATGAGGAAGATGAGGAGGAGGAGGAACAGGAGCGAGGGAGGAGGCAGCTATTCAATCCGCCTTCCGGAAGCGCAGTCCGTGACCGCCTCATCAGACTGCGGTTACTGTAAATTCAACCCCAGATCCCCGTTGCCAGAGGGAGGAGGCCATATCACAGCTGAAATGAGTGACAGTACAAAATTATCCGAAGTGAATTAATAAATTTATCAATAATCAGTGAACACATATTTACAGCAACAATATTTAATATTCACCCATGCGCAATCCATTAGTGCCTCGCGTTACTATGCCTTTGCCTACTCTAGTGCTCCTATGAAGTGTTGGCCCAGTGGCTGCAGCAGGGTGGGTGGAAGGCTGCTGAGTGTCCATGTGGGAGAGTTCAGATGGCCTTGCAGGACGCCCTCAACTTTCTCTGGGCCTGGAAGGCCCAGCTGTAGACTGCACCACCTCAGCATGGGCGGCAGCAGTCTGGGCTGGCTGGATGACAGGCAGCGACAAGGGCAATGGCGGAGTGGCAGTGGTGGGAGCAGGAATGCTGTCATCCTGAGAGAGGACAGCAGGTTCCTGCTTCACTGACCCACTGCCAGTCCCCCAGGGCAGCACCTCAGCATCCATAGCAATCCGTTGCAGCACAGATTGCTGGCCTGCTGCGACACCGTGAAAGCCCTGGTCGATGATGGTAGACCCAGCCACGATGGCAGCAGTCAGAGCTTGCGTTGCATCAAGCTGAGACTACATGAGAGCAGTCTGAGATTGAATGCCACCAAGCATAGATTGCATTACAGCACTAAGAAATTGCGTCGCTTCTGCCTGTGCTGCAATGGAAGCTGCCAGATCGCCCATCACACGTGGCATCAGGTCTGGGTCGCCCTGGTCTCTCTGGGAGTCTACCATCCTTTTCAGACTGGAAATGATGGGCTCCATGGTGTGCGCAGAGCTTTGTGCAATGTTGGAGGTGGACTCCTCCACACTCCTTACCATTGCCAAGAGGCTCTCAGGTACCCTTGCCATTGCACCTGTCATCTCCGTGTGCATGCCCATCACCCTTCTTCTAAAGGCCTCCCCATCGAGGTCCTCATCGAGTCCTGTGCAGCAGAACTTGCGCGCGCACTCGCCCTCCGGGGAGCTGGCCCCTGAGCTACCCTTTCCCCCAGCTTTGCTGCAGCCCGCTTGTTCCCAGTGCATCACCCTGTGCAGATCCCGCTGCTATACTAGCCTCTAAAGAACACGTAGTGCCAGTATCTGAGCTGGTGCCTGCGGGTGAGACTCGAAGTGACGTGGTGTGTTCCACCTCCTCCTCTTCTCCCACATCGCTGTCAATGGTGCTCTCAGGGACAGGTTGCTCAGGTGCTTGCTCATTATCTGAAAGCATAAAGGCACAAGAGATGGGTTAAGGTGAGGGGAGGTGGGCAGGAAGGGATAAATTCATGCATTCAGCATGATTAGCTGGAAAGTGCGAAAGGCTTGTGGGGTGAGGGAGAAGTGGGATGTGAGAAGGAGTAGGGATGAACAAACAATTGTTGTCCCCAAGGAGGTCATTGTCGCCAGTGGCCACGGCGTTCACCACCTGGCGCCCAATGATCTCCAGCACTCTATTTCCCAGTGCAGACAGTGTTTGGGTGTCGGCTTGTCCCCCGCCTGTGCACTCCTGCTCCCTCCAGTTGTGAGTCACCTTGGTCTGCAAGAGTGTGAGTAAGTGTGGAGCAATGTGTTTGGGTGATGTGCCTGTCATAGTTGAATAGCTGTCATTGTGTGCAAGGTGTGAGATGTGGGAGTGAGTGTTGGTAGGTAGAGATTGTTGGTGGGTGAGTGCTGGGGGTGTGGTGCTCTGGGCAGTGTGTGAAGACTGAGGTTCAGACGGTGGTATGTAGCATTTGTTCAGGCATTGACTCACCCTGACCACCCGAGTGAGGTTGTTAAATTTCTTCCTGCACTGTGTGTGGGTCCTGGGGACCACAGTGCTACCCGAGACATGCTGCGCTACCTCCTTCCACATGGCACGGAAGACTTGCAGCGAGGGCCTCCTGCCACTTGCCGGTTAGAGCACCGCCCACCGTCTTTCCACAATGGACACCAACTCTTCCAATGCTTGGTCTGAAAATCTGCGGACTGTCACCTGGGGCTTGGATCTGCCATCATGAAACATGCTCGAGTCGTCCGGCTCCTTGGGCTTGGCTTGCTCCTGCTTGTTGACATAGGTTCACAGCCAGCAATGCTGAGAATTAGGTTCTGCAGCATGAATGAACCTCCCCTTTAAGAACTGGAAAGAGCCTGTGGCAATGATGACTTGTGATTAGACTGCACCTGATATTGGTTAGCGCTTTGAGTGTACTCTTTTGATGCACACTAAACCAAATAAACTGTAACTAAACTTAAAACATTAAAGGAAACTTAATAAATTAAATTAAACTTTGGTTCCATGGGGTGATGCTGCACTCCAGTCCCTGCGGTGTCCACCGGTCGTGGAAGGCCTCGAGCGTGCCGGAAGACACCACGTGCTCCATCTCCAGGGCCACCCGGGCGTGAACGTGGCCACGGAAGAGAGGCAGGCAGTCGGGCCGAATGACCCCCTCGACCGCCCGCTGCCTGGACCAGTTGATGGCTACTTTGGCCAGGCCCAGGAGCAGTCCTACGAGGAGGTCCCCCGATCTGCCCGCTCCTCTTCACACCGGGTGACCGTAGATCAGGAGTGCAGGACTGAAGTGCAGCCAGAAATCGAGGAGCAGTCCCTTCAAATAATGGAAGAGGGACTGCAACCTCTCACATTCCATGTACACGTGGAACACGGACTCCTCCAGGCCGCAGAAAAGGCAGGTGGCCTGGGAGTCCAGGAAACCTACTTTAAACTTTATTGTATGGGACTGCTCCGTGCAACACCCTCCAGGCCAAGTCCCCAATAGATAAAGGGAGAACTCCTGCATAGAGAGCCAGCGCTTTGAGTGTAATGCCACTGAGCTAAGCTGTTAACGCTTGATTTAGTGCTCCCATCCTTTGTTCGAGCGATGACACTGAATTTTGTGTGCAGCAAGTTTCATTAACGCCTGGCGCTAAATCTCAAACTTTTCTGAAGTTAGCGCCCATTCCTGGGCGATAATGAATTTCGCCCCCTGCGTGTCTTCATTTAAACCAGGTTTCTATTTTTAAATCACGTTGACCGGGTTTCCCAGGCTTTAGACAACCTGGCAGGTAAAAGGAGGTGAGAAGGGTTGGATCCGTAAGGTAAGTGCCTCTCCAGCACGGATTGTGGACCAGGAGGAGCAGGACTGTTTCCTCCAGACCCAACAAGCAAACATGTAAACCACCCGCCACCCCCCAACTTCCATGATCTCCCACCTAACACCTGTGATCACCGACCCTGTCTGCTTCCCCATACGTTCACCTCCAACATCCTTTAACCACACTCGACCCACCCCCTCCCCTGCGATCTCTCCCCCACCACCGCCACTAAACTTACCAGCTCCTCGGCTGCGGTCTTTTCACGAGCCTTCCTTACCCAACTGGCCTGCCAATCAGGCTGGCTTTTGGGTGAGGATATAATTGGCCCAGAATTTCCTGGAGCCTTGCTTCATTGTAATGGCCATAATGTTGAAGGGCACAAAAGTCCCAGGAAATTATGGCGTTTGATGCTTCACCGTTATCCTTGCTGAAACAGCGAGCAGTTAATTATCATAGCTCCGCCCCATTAATATCAACGGCGATCACAAATTTGCTGAATGAATGCTACTTTTATCGCCACTGCCATTTAGACCATTAAAACATGGCGCTGGTGGGTTTTCTAACTTTAGTTACCACTGCTGCAATTCATTCAAACTCATGCAACCATCTTTTATTTTGGAGTTTAGATTTTCTAAGTTGTATAAATTGTGTGAAACTTGCAATACCACCAATATTCAACTCATTTAAAGACAAACCATTACGTTGGAGAATCTGGAGATCACCCGATCATTGCATACAATACTGTTATTCATTCTTTTCCCTCTCTGCGTGAAATTCTTCTGATTATTCTTATTTTAAACACTTATATTTAATGCCAGTAACACTAGCCAGGCAACAGGAGAAACATCAAAAACGCACAAATATTCCCACTCACAAAATTGCCGGCTTCTTTTAAAGATTAATCTTAATACTTTATTTAACGCGATGACTGGTTTAAAGCTCCATAAGAATAATGTACTATTGCAAATATATCCAACCCCTTCATTTCTGGTTTGTCAGAAAAGGATTAAAAAACATTCAAGCAAATGACTGCAAAATAAGGAAGGCAGGCATAGGATAAAACGCTAGAAATTTCCCGTCACCTTCAGAAATTCATCCTTTGCCTTAACACACCGGCAGTGTAAGGGCTCTCCAAATGATCAGCTTTAAGCAATTTGTTTGAAATTGACTTATTGAAGTCTGTCAGTACCCGCTGAGTGGAACTTGCTTTTTGCATTATCATAAAGAAGTCAGCGAGGAGATGGCATTTTCTCCCCCACAGAGAATAACTTAAAAAGAAAACTTGCAGAAAATGTATTCATGGTTCAATGCGTGAATTGTAAAACTGGCGGTGAGGTGCCAATGTCCCAGCATGATTTCAAGGTACCTGTTAATTCTAACTGAGCAAGGAGAAGCAACATCTGTCTTTCAAGAACGCACTCAGAGTGATGAGGATCAAAGAACAAGCTTTAAACCACTTAAATGTGGGAGAAGAGCAGCCATTGTTAAGCGAAGTTTGGTAAGATTACCGAGTGAAAGATGAAAGGAAGAAACAAATCTCACTAAAATAAGAGCAGAAGTTTTAAATATGATAGCCTCATTAACATGCTGATGCTTTACATTCAGTGCTGAGATAGCTGCCAGTTTAATCATATGACACGGTGGATTGCTGATTACGTGCTTGCAATCTCTGGTCACATGAACCAATTATTCCTAACTGTGCTCGTCATCATGGGGGAATTTTAACCCCCAGATGGGGTGGGGCGGAGACAGGGGATGGTTAACAATTCAAAAATGGGAAACTCCACCCCAGCCGCCTCCAGCACATCCACATCCGGTTTTAATAGAGGCGGCTTGGGGGGCGTGTGACTAACCTGCTCTCCAGAGGTGGGTCCAGAATTTAAATATTTTAATATGCCTGCGTGCCTCAAACTTTAGCTCTGTTTTAAATTTAACGGCTGCGGGCCAGGTTTCCCAGGGCTTGGGAAACCCGGCAGCTTAAGGGAGGCGAGAATGGCCTGATCCAACAGATAAATGCCTGCTTGTGGATCAAGAGGAGCAGGAGTGCTTCCACCGCCCCCCTAAGCAAACCTGTTTCCTATTCCACGAGATCGGACCCCAGTGACCACCACCACCACCACCCCAGCGATCAGACCCCCGCGATCTATCCATGGCCAACCCCCGATATCTCCGGCCCGCCCACCAATCTATCCAGCCCACGATCGATCCATGCCCCCCTCCACCCCCCCGATCTATCCAACCCATGATCTCTTGCTCACTCCCTCCCTCTCTGCTCCTTGGCTGTGGCCTGGTGCCGCAGGACCTCCCAGTTGACAGCCAGCCAGTCTCTCAATTTGGCTGGGAAATGGCATCCAAAAATTTAAATCAGGTTCTGCCGTTCAATTTGGCAGGAACTCTGGGAAACCCGTACTTCTGGGTTTCTCGGCAGCTACACCTCCCCACCCACGCGCCCACCCCCTACACCCCCCCGTAAATATCGGGGCCCATATCCCTTTGTCTATCAGAAGAGCATCAGCTATATGGCAATGGGGTTCTACATTGGCTGCGCCGCTCCTGATTCGCCACTATGGTCCCTTTGGTGTATATTCATTACTTTCTCAGGAAATTTTGGAGCAGGTGAGCAACGGCAAGATCGTTACGGAAAACAGCAAAATTTATGGCGTACATCGCTGATCTCACTGTTGCAGGGAATTTCTGGGCCAATGATCACATAAATTGGGGCGAAGTCTGTCTTAGGCGGTAGCGTGAAACAGGCGATAGCGGTTCACCAGCCTGTTTGATACTCTGCCCGATATTCATTTCCAGTGTAGTCGAACGGGCTGCCGATTCGTAATCGCCAATTTTGCACCACCGCCCAAGATGAATTTATACACCAAATATGTTTAATGTGTACTTGGTGGAAATAGAAAAGGCAAGGAGAAGCTAAAGCCTGTTACTTAACTCAGAAACCTTCTTCGGAGGCAAGAGGTTAAGGTTATAAATAAGTAGTGGAGACAGAATGGATGGGAGAGATGGTATGGAACAGATATGTGTACTTGCCATTTATGGTGTCTGCAAATGTCAGGCTGCAGCAATGAAATGAAAATTTAATGTACACTTACATGCCACAAAATGTTGAGCAGATATTATTACCTCCTCTTGTGGGTTTGGAAATGATTATTTCTACTTACTATTAATATTTTAGTTATCAGCTCTGCTACTTGGTTAATTTATGAAGAAATGCATCTTGTAACATCAAGTTGAATCAATCCCTTAACTGTACTTTTTAAGAGTATTAGCCCTTTAATGAGTATTAATCCATAAACAAATAAACTCATTTTGCAGTCCGTTCCTGGCTTAACATGCAAATCAAGTTGGTGGTTGATCAGGTTCAATCTATTGTGTGACCAAGTCAATCTTTCTACTCTAAGCTTTTGATTAACTGAAAAATTGCTTTTTAAAGTTGGTTGCCAACCAATGAAAATTCAGCTTTTACAAACTTCCTCCCGCCCAAAAGTAGATGGCCTGAGTCAGGAGAAAGAAAGAACAAATAAAATGTTTAAAACATATTTATTTCAGGGAAAGGTTAGGAAAGAGAAGATAGATTGCATTTAAAATAAATTCAAAAAAATAAAATAGGACAAATAGAGAAATTAGCGAAGAGAGAATGAGGATGAGAATAGTGACAGCAGGACACACAGACTTAGAGGGGGTGAATTCCCTTGGAGATTCTCCCTCTTTGGCAGAAGTTTGGCGGGAACCCCATTTACAAGCATAAAGGAGGCTTCTGCCAAAGAAGCAGAGTGGTCGATTAAAATAATGCTTAATTGTATAACAACAACAACTTGCATTATATGGCACCTTTGACGTAGTAAAACGTCCCAAGGTGCTTCACAGGAACATTATCAACCAAAATTTGACACTGAGCCACATAAGGAGATATTAGGACAGGTGACCAAAACCTTGGACAAAGATGTAGGTTTTAATGCATAAAGAGAGGTAGAGAGGCAGAAAGCTATAGCGAGGGATCTGTGTTAGATCTTTATATTTATGTTACTGTAATAGAGATACTACTGATCCTTGAGTAGCTTTGCTACTGTAATATTAGTGTTATTTTCAGCACTACAGATCATGGGCTTTCATAGCATTGTGATGTCTTTGTACTTTATGCTATACTTTTAGTTCCATGGTGAACTTTGAATGAGTCTGGCTTTGACAACAGCACTGGAAGTGATATTTATTACCAATCTCTGGAATCAATTTCAAACCAGGCCTACACAGTTAGTCACACCACCATCAAACTTTCTTCACTTTTTATAGCCTAGTCAGCACTGGGTAATCCGAAAATATTAATGGTTTCAATCAATGTGTTTGCTTTCAAGCCTTTTCCCACACATGGACAAAAATTGGCCATTTATAGCCTTCACAGTGAATCAATATGTGACTTGGCAATTTCAGGTACTACTCTGATTGCTGTAAGGAAATGTGCCCTAAACTCAGATATTTAAATACTTGGCACAGTGGCTTTTCCTGCCAGTTAATAATTTGTTGCAAATGACTGGCATGTGCAAATGTGGGAAATACATGAAAAATGAGATAAGGAATGTATTGCAATTTGAAATAGTTTATATCTTACCTGGCAGAGTTTTTTTTGGGAGGTTTTTAAAATACTTTTTCTACCTATCAGTTTTGATAAAGTGGATTCTATTATACATGCAGTCTTGTGATGATTTGGATGCCACTTTCCTGTCACTTTAATATGCCACATACAGTCTCTTTGAATTACAGACACGCTGCTTTCCTTTCCTTCATAACCTGTAAATCGCACTAGGTCAACACAATTGGAATTGAACTAGATTGCCAAATTATTTTGCGTGCGTTCTATATTACTAGTCCTTGTAATCTGGCTATTAAACATCAAAATCTTTGGATTTCTAAATGCTGTAGCAGGACCTGATTAAAAGAAACCATTTTGGGAAATGAGCCTTCAAAGGCTTCTCTGAGAAGTAAAAGATAGGTTGCAATACATGTACTTTGTAATTCTCATAAGACTTTAACACCAGCTGTGCATTCAGCTAAGAGATGCCTGCAGCTAAAAGTGTAAAAAAACACATTAAAGACTTGTATGAGAATCTCTTTTCCAGTCATATGTCTATTAGAGTTTGATTTCTTAATTTACAGACCATTTGACTAGATTGAAACACTATTACTACATTGCAGTGTTTATACACAAGGCTAATGAAGCATTCAACATTCACTTATTTTTCTTTGTGTTCTGCTACCCACTATTATCTTCTCAAATGTTTAATGCTGCTCTCAGGTTAAGTGTATAAAAATAGTATGGTTTTATACAGTTCAGCATCAAACAGATGTATACCTGTATTGATAGACTGTTAAATGGATTTGACAAAAGTGATAGGGCCGATTTTAACCCTGCCTGCCCATTGGGAACGGGGTGGGCGGGTGGTTAAAATGGCAGTCAGCGCCTCCCACCACATTCTTGACACGTTTGTGCCTGCCGTCACTTTAACTGTCGAATTTTCGGCAGAGTCGAGGCTGGCCGCTGTAGGCAGACGGTGACCTCATTAATATTTAAATGGCATAGTCCAATGATGTCATTTATACCCCGACACAAGCTTAACTGCCGATCGCGGCAGGAACACCTAGTGCTGGAGCCACTAGTGAAAGCTGGCAGCAAGCAGGACCATTGGCCAGAAGAGGTCTCGGTAAGTTTACATTTTTCATTTTTTTCCTCATGGGCCAGGAGGACCGTGAGTGCTCCTCTAGGCCCCACAGGGAAACCTTGGGCCTCGTCTGCCTCAGGCTTCCCTCCCCCCTTCCCCTTCCCTGACCGCGATCACCTCCAGAAAACCCCCCCCCCCCCCCCCCCCCTGCCACCCGATCACTTACCAAATGCTGGGGACCATTCCCTCGGGTCCCTGGCGGCCTGCTGCTGCCCGAAATTCTGCTCCAGCCCACCGGCCAGGTAGCGAATCAGGCCAGATTCTCTGTGTAAAGACATTTCTCTTGCTGTCTGTTCTAAATCTCCTACGTATAATCTGGTATGTATGGCCCTTTATTCTAGACCTCTCAACTACTGGAAAGAGTCTGCTTCTATCTACCCTGTCCCATCCTCTCATAGTTTTAAACACCTGTATCAGACCGCCCTGTGATCTGAAGAAAAAAGTTCCAATGTTTCAAGTCTTTTTTATATTTATCATTTCTCGAGGCAGCAATTTGATAAGGGACAATTTTAACCTGGCCCCTAAGGCAGAAACAGAGTGGGGGGTAGGGGGGGGGGGTGGTGGTGGCAGGCAGTTAAAAACCACCCATGGGACATAACCACTCAGGTCTCACTGTCTTCTCACAGATTTTGAATTTAGAATCATAAAATCATAGAATGGTTACAGCACGGAAGAAGGCCTTTCAGCCCATCAAGCCCGTGCCGACTCTCAGCTAGTCCCACTCCCCTCCCCTTTCCCTGTAGCCCTGTAAAAAAAAATTATTTCAGATACTTATCCAACTCCCTTTTGAAAGATTGACTATGCCTCCACCACCCTTTCAGGCAGTGCATTCCAGATCTTAACCACTCACTACGTAAAAAAGTTTTTTCTTACGTCGCCTTTGGTTCTTTTGGTTCTTTTGCCAATCACCATAAATCTGTCTCCTCTGGTTTTCGACCCTTCTGCCAATGGGAACAGTTTCTCTCTATCTACACTGTCCAGACCCCTCATGATTTTGAACACCTCTATCAAATCTCCTCTCAATCTTCTCTGCTCCAAGCAGAACAACCCCAGCTTCTCCAGTTTATCAACGTAACTGAAGTCCCTCATTCCTCGAATCATTCTTGTAAATCTTTTCTGCACCTTCTCTAAGGCCTTCACATCCTTCCTAAAGTATGGTGCCCAGAATTGGACACAGTACTCCAGTTGGGGCCGAACCAGTGTTTTATACAGGTTCATCATAATTTCCATACTTTTGTACTCTATGGGCTCGATTTTGTCATTGGGGCGGGCTGGGGTCGTGTCATCGCTTTTCGTGTTAGCCACCCGACTCCAATTGGATGTGGGAGAATTATTCGATTTTCCCCTAATTGGGCAATTGAGTTCCAGCATGTGGGAACCCAATGACCCAATTAGTTTTTTCAGTCTGAAAGTCACCTCTGATGATGTCATCATTGCTGCTGCATTTAGGGTCTGCAAAGACTGGGAAGCTTTTGGCCTTTGCTGTGAGAGGTACCTGGAGGCAAAATGAGCAGCAGGAGACCTAAGTCTGCTCCCAGAATTTTCTTGTACCACCACCACCCCTACTCCAGGCTCCAAACTTCCACAACAATGGTTATGACTGCTAAAACTTCCCCCACAACGATGATTGATCAAATCTCCTTCTTAATGGTGGACCTGCGGCTGATAGTCAGCAATCCAAGTGTGCTACCGCCAGGTTTCACTGTCGTGTTTCAGAGGAGGCGTGCATCACGTCGGAAAAGTCTTAAAATCAGAAAGGCCTCTCAAAATGGGTTTATAGAGGCAATTAAGTGGTTGTTAAGGGCCTTAAGGGCTTATCCCGCCTTTTGGAGGCGGGACGGAGATGGGATCAGAAACCACGCATTTGTGAAAATTGCTCGGAGGTGGGATGGAGGCGGGGTTGGGCCCGCCCGCCATTTTTTGCAATTTTAACACCCCACACGCCTCCATTCCCGCCTCCTTGGGCCTGGCAAAATCGAGCCCTATACCTCTATTTATAAATCCCTGCATCCCGTAAGCTTTCTCAGCCTGCCCTGCCACCTTCAACGATTTGTGCACATATACCCCTACGTCTCTCTGTTTGTGTACCCCCTTTAGGATTGTATCATTTAGTTTATATGTCCTCTCCTTATTCTTTCTACCAAAATGTATCACTTCACACTTTTCTGCATTAAATTTCATCTGCCATGTGTCCGCCCATTTCACTAGCCTGTTTATGTCTTCCTGAAGTCTAGCACTCTCCTCCTCACTGTTCACTATACTTCCACGTTTTATGTCATCTGCAAATTTTGAAATTGTGCCCTGTACACCCACATCTAAATCATTAATATATATCAAGAAAAGCAGTGGTCCTAGAACCGACCCCTGGGGAACACCACTGTATACGTTCCTCCAGTCCAAAAAACAACCATTCACCACTACTCTCTGTTTCCTGTCACTTAGCCAATTCCGTATCCATGCTGCCACTGTCCCTTTTATTCCATGGGCTTCAACTTTGCTGGCGAGCCTATTATGTGGCACTTTGTCGAACGCCTTTTGGAAATCCATGTACACGATATCAACAGCATTACCCTCATCAACCCTCTCTGTTACCTCACTAAAATACTCGATCAAGTTAGTTAAACATGATTTGCCTTTAACAAATCCGTGCGGGCTTTCCTTAATTAATCCACACTTATCCAAGTGACTGTTAATTTTGTCCCTGATTACTGTTTCTAAAAGCTTCCCCACTACTGAGGTTAAACTGACTAGTTGCTGGGTTTATCTTTATACCCTTTTTTGAACAATGGTGTAACATTTGCAATTCTCTAGTCCTCTGGCACCACTCCCGTATCTATGGAGGATTGGAATATTATGGCCAGTACCTCCGCGATTTCCGACCTCATTTCCCTCAGCATCCTGGTGACTTACCTACTTTAAGTACAACCAGCCTTTCTACTACCTCTTTATCAATTTTTATGCTATCAAGTGTCTCCACTACCTCCTCCTTCACTACGTCTATGGCAGCATCTTCATCCTTGGTGAAGACAGATGCAAAGTACTCATTTAGTACCTCAGCCATACCCTCTGCCTCCATGCATAGGTCTCCTTTTTGGTCCCTAATCGGTCCCACGCCTCCTCTTACTACCCTTTTACTATTTATATGCCTATAGAAGATGTTTGGATTACCTTTTATGTTGGCTGCCATTCTATTCTCATAGCCTCTCTTTGCCCCTCTTATTTTCATTTTCACTTCTCCTCTGACCTTTCTGTATGTAGCCTGATTCTCAGATGTATTTGCAACCTGACACCTGTCATACGCGCTCTTTTTCTGCTTCATCATATTCTCTATCTGTTTCGTCATCCAGGGAGCTCTGACTTTAGTTGCCCTACCTTTCCCCCTCGTGGGAATGTACCTCGACTGTACCCAAACTATTTCCTCTTTAAAGGCAGCCCATTGTTCCATTACAGTTTTGCCTGCCAATCTTTGATTCCAGTTTACCCGGGCCAGATCCGCTCTCATCCTACTGAAACTGACCTTCCCCAGTTAAACATTCTTACTCTAGATTGTTCCCTGTCCTTTTCCAAAGCTAATCTAAAACTTATGATACTATGATCACTGTTCCCTAGCTGTTGACATACTGACACTTACTCCACTTGACCTACCTCATTCCCCAGAACCAGATCCAGCAATGCCTCCTCCTTCGTTGGGCCGGAAACATACTGATCAAGAAAGTTCTCCTGAACACACTTCAAAAATTCTTCCCCTTCTCTGCCCTTTACACTATTACAATCCCAGTAATGGCACCTTCATTATTTCTTAACTCTAGCCATATAGATTCTGTCCTTGACCCCTCCAGGATCTCCTCCCTCTCCAGCACTGTAACATTCTCCTTGACCAATACTGCCTCACCACCTCCTAATTTAACCTGCTCTTCTCATTAGGTTGGAAGGATACCCGTCAGAAACCAGCAGGGTATGTCTTTAAATATGCAGATCGGGTTCCGATTATGTAATTGGGGCCCAACTTCTATTTTAACCAGAGGCCTGCGCGACAAAACTGTTGTGGATTTCCTGCCAGGCCAACCTAGTGGGAAGAGGAGTTGGGACCAGAATGGTAAGTGGTTTTACTTTTTTGATTTTCCCTGAGGGGCCAGGAGGAGAAGGTGTGCTCCTCTGGGCCCCATAAGGAAAGTTTAGGCCTCCGCTTCCTTGGGCTTCCCAACCTCCCTTGATCACGAGGCACTCCCGAACCCCCTCCTGGTGACTTACCTGAGTGTTGGGGATCATTCCTTCAGTCCCCAGTGGTGGCCTCCTGCCCGACATTCCGCTCTCAGCCAGCTGCCGCTACCTGCTGGTTTCGGGTGGGAGACTGACGGGCTTCTACAGATGAGGGCCAGGAGTTAAAATCTCCTGGGCCTCACGCCGCCAAGGTCAGGATGGTTTACCATCCACCATGGCCCCCCTGCAAGACTGCCGCCCCAAGTTAAAATCAGGGCACGAGTACCTGACAGGATCTAAAGCTTAGCAGACGTGCAAGTCAGTGGGAACATTTTCATGAAGCAGATTCTAAGCAGGTACGAAAGAAATGTTCTTTGTCCTTCATTGCTGAAACATTCAACTAAATTATTGAAAAACATAATTGTTTAGAATAGGAATTCACAGCGTGACATTGCCATTAAGCTGAATGATACGTGCACATAAACATGTGCTGATTGATTCATTAAGACCGCTGTAATCCTATTTTTCTTTTACATGTTCCCCCTATTTCTTCTCTCCTGAAGATAATGATTTATGACAAGGAGTTTAAGGTACACTTCCTTTCACTGCGTTTTTCCGAAAATGTACAAATTCAAATTTCTCTTCATTAAACTGCACCAGTCACCAATCTGTCCACTCTATTAACCTGATCAGGTCTTCCTCCCATTTCTAGAATTCTTCCTGCAGTTTGACTTGCTCCCAAATTTATCACCAGCAAACTTTATATCCATTCCTACCGTTCTTTCGGCCACCTAGCTATACACGCAGTTATATTCCCTTTAATACCGTGGGGGGCATTTTCACTTTGGGCACAGGTGGTAAACTGATGGTTGTAGATTGGCTCCTCGTTATACATCCCGCCTGATTTTCCTTTCCACAATGGGGCAGGTGGAAATCCAAATTGATGGGGAGTCAGGTTGTCACCGGGGACCCACAGAAACAGTCCCCAGCAAGGTAAGTAAGGATTTAGGTGGGTTGGGTGTGGTGTGGTTAGCAAGTCTGCGATTGGTGGAGGGAGTGAAGGGAGGACCAAGGTATCCTTGTGGGCCCAGAAGGGGCAATGCTTCTAGTCCTGGCTCACAAAGAAGCTTAGAAAAAAATGTTTTAAATTATTTAAATTCAGTTAATTAAATAAATCTGGAATATAAAAGCTAGTATTAGTACTGGTGACCATGAAACTACCGGATTGTCATAAAAACCCATCTGGTTCACTAATGTCCTTTAGGGAAGGAAATCTGCTGTCCTTACCTGGTCTGGCCCATGTGTGACTCCAGACCCACAGCAATGTGGTTGACTCTTAACTGCCCTCTGAAATGGCCTAGCAATTCACTCAGTTGTACCAAACCACTACGAAAAACAATAATAAGAATAAAACTGGACAGACCACCCGGCATCGATGTAGGCACCGGCTTTGGACACAACAAGCCCAGTCGACCCTGCAAAGTCCTCCTCACTAACACCTGGAGACTCATGCCAAAATTGTGAGAGCTGTCTCACAAACTAGCTAAGCGACAGCCTGACATAGTCATACTCACAGAATCATACCTTTCAGCCAATGTCCCAGACTCCTCCATCACCATCCCTGGGTATGTCCTGTCCCACCGGCAGGACAGACCCACCAGAGATGGCGGCACAGTGGTATACAGTCGGGAGGGTGTGGCCCTGGGAGTACTCAACATTGACTCCGGACTCCATGAAGTCTCATGGCTTCAGGTCAAGCATGAGCAAGGAAACCTCCTGCTGAATGCACCTACCGCCCTCCCTCAGCAGTTGAATGAGTACTCCTCCATGTTTAACATCACTTGGAAGAAGCAGTGGCTTGGTAGCACCACTACTGACCGAGTTGACTGAGTCCTGAAGGACATAGCTGACAGATGTGGCCTGCGACAGGTGGTGAGAGAACCAACACGAGAGAAAAACCTACTTGAACTCGTCCTCACCAATCTACCTGCCCCAGGTGCATCTTTCCATGACAGTATTGGTAGCAGTGACCACCACGCAGTCCTTGTGGAGACGAAGTCCTGTCTTCACACTGAGGACACCCTCCATTGTATTGTATGGCACTACCACCATGCTAAATGGGATAGATTCAGAACAGATCTAGCAGCTCAAAACTGGGCATCCATGAGGCACTGTGGGCCATCAGCAGCAGCAGAATTGTATTCCACCACAATCTGTAACATCATGGACCAGCATATCCCACACTCTACTATTACCATCAAGCCAGGAGTCCAACCCTGGTTCAATGAGGAGTGCAGAAGAGCATGCCAGGAGCAGCACAAGGCATACCTAAAAATGAGGTGCCAACCTGGGGAAGCTGCAACACAGGACTACATGCACACTAAACAACAGAAGCAGCAAGCTATAGACAGAGCTAAGCGATCCCACAACCAACGGATCAGATCAAAGCTCTGCAGTCCTGCCACATCCAGTCGTGAATGGAGATGGACAATTAAACAACTAACAGGAGGAGGAGGCTCCATGAACATCCCCATCCTCAATGATGGCGGAGCCCAGCACACAAGTGCAAAAGACAGGGCTGAAGCGTTTGCACCATCTTCAGCCAGAAGTGCCGAGTGGATGATCCATCTTGGCCTCCTCCCGAGGTCCCCACCATCACAGAAGCCAGTCTTCAGCCAATTCAATTCACTCCACATGGTATCAAGAAACGGCTGAGTGCACTGGATACAGCAAAAGCTATGGTCCCTGACAACATCCCGGCTATCGTGCTGAAGACTTGTGCTCCAGAACTAGCCGCGCCTCTAGCAAAGCTGTTCCAGTACAGCTACAACATTGGCATCTACCCGACAATGTGGAAAACTGCTCAGATATGTCCTGTCCACAAAAAGCAGGACAAATCCAATCTGGCCAATTACCACCCCATCAGTCTACTCTCAATCTTCAGCAAAGTGATGGAAGGTGCGGTCAAAGTGCTATCAAGTGGAACTTACTCACCAATAACCTGCTCACAGATGCTCAGTTTGGGTTCCACCAGGACCACTCAGCTCCAGATCTCATTGCAGCCTTGGTCCAAACATGGACAAAAGAGCTAAATTCCAGAGGTGAGGTGAGAGTGCTTTAAAGGGAGTAAGTGAACACATTGCAGATGCCCTAACTATAATCTTCCAAAGTTCTCTCAATTCAGGAACCGTCCCATTAGATTGGAAAATTGTGCATGTCACTCCGCTATTTAAGAATGGCGAGAGAGGGAAAGCAGGGATTTATAGACCAGTTAGTTTAACATCTGTTGTCGGGAAATTACTAGAGTCTCTAATTAAGGATAGGGTGACTGAACACCTTGAAAATTTTCAGTTGATCAGAGAGAGCCAGCACGGATTTGTGAAAGGTCGGTCGTGCCTGACAAACCTGATTGAATTTTTTGAGGAGGTGACTAAAGTAGTGGACAGGGGAATGTCTATGGATGTTATTTATATGGACTTCCAGAAGGCATTCGATATAGTCCCACATAAGAGACTGTTAACTAAGGTAGAAGCCCATGGAATTGAAGGCAACTTATTGACCTGGTTAGGAAATTGGCTGAGCGGCAGGAGACAGCGAGTAAGGATAATGGGCAGGTACTCTAATTGGCAGGATGTGACTAGTGGTGTCCCGCAGGGGTTTGTGTTGGGGCCTCAACTGTTCACAGTATTTATTAATGATGGCATAGAAAGCCACATATCCAAATTTGCCGATGACACAAAGATAGGCAGCATTGTAGGCTGTGTAGATGAAAGCATAAAATTACAAAGGGATATCGATAGATTAAGTGGGAAAAGCGGTGGCAAATGGATTTCAATGTAGGCAAATGTGAGTTCATCGACTTTGGACCTTAAAAAGATAGAACAGGGTACTGCACATGGTGAGACACCAGGCACGAGTGGCCTGCAGCCAGGGCAGGGGGAAAGGGTAGTGCAGGTGCCAGCTGTTGCCCATGCTGAGTTGGTGGTGTCTGCAGCCGGGCCTTCCATGTCCAGAGGTGCTCGAGGTTGTCCTGCAAGGCCATGTACAGTCTTCCCCACTGAATGACAGCAGCCTTCCACTAGCCATGCTGCAGCCACTGAGGTAGCACTTCATCGGAGCACTAGGACAGGCAAAGGCACACTGAAGACAGGCACTAAGGGAATGCACAAGGGTGATTAGTTCACTTTTTAATGCTATATTAGGTGGATTGATGGATAAAGTTGGATTGAAATGTTTCTTTTGTGGTGGCTTTTATTTCAGCATTGTGACCAAGAGGGTGCTGTGATGGTCAGTAACAGAGGGAAGGTAAGGTGTGGGACTATTGTTGAATGGGGAATTGGGGTTGCGTTCACTGGTACCGCAGTCGGATGAGTCGTTCGCGGACAGCCCAGGTAGAAAGGGACTGTCTGGGTTGCTCCCTCCCTTCCGCTTTCTCCTCTTCTGCTTCCTCCTCTTCCTCCTCCTCTTCCTCAGCTGGTTGCCGTATACCTGGTGGCAAGGGCTGTGCCCTCATGATGGCGAGGTTGTGGAGCATGCAGCAGGCCACGACAAATCTTGAGACGCATTCTGGTGAGTACTGCAGGGCTCCTCCAGAGCGGTCCAGGCAGTGGAAGAGTTATTTAAGGAAGCCAATGATCTGCTCTATCAGATTCCGTGTGGCAGCATGGCTCTCATTGTTTGCATGCTGCCCACGTGTGGTTGGGTTACAGAGTGGTGCCATGAGCCAGGTGGTCAGTGGATAGCCCTTGTCGCACAGTAGCCAGCCTCTGGTTTGTCTTGGTGGCTCAAAGACTGTGGGAACAGCAGTGTGACACATAATAAAAGCATCATGACTGCTGCCATAATACTGAGCATTCACCATCATGATGTGCTGAGCATGGTCACAAACCAACTGCACATTCAGCGAGTGATAACCTTTGTGGTTGAGGTACATCTTAGCATTTAGATGCGAGGCCCGCAAAGCCACTTGCGTGCAGTCGATGATGCCCTGCACCAAGGGAAAGCCCGCTATCCTGGCAAAGCCACGTGCACACACCGCCTGCTTCTCTCTTGTCAGAAAAAAGACAATGAAGTCCCCTCTCCTGGCATAAAGAACGTCTGTCACCTCTCTTATGCAGCAGTGGACGGCGAACTGGGAGATGTTACAGATGTTGCCTGCTCCAGCCTGGAATGATCCTGACACGAGGAATTTCAGGGCCTCGGTCACCTTCACAGCCACTGGCAGCGCTGTCCTTGCCCTGGTGTGCGGCTGCAAGTCTGGTTGCAAGAGGTGGCAGAGTTCTGTGAGCACCTCCTTCGTAAAGCGCAGACGCCTCACACATTGCTCCTCGCTCAGGCTGAGGTAAGAGAATTGCTCTCGGAAGACCCTAGGTGGGTAAGGCCTTCTGCTGAGATCCCTTCTCCCCCTCCTCCTTCTCCCTCTGTGAGCAGCTTGTCCTCTTCTTCGCTGCCTCTGCTCCATCTCCCTGTCATGCTGCAGGCCAAGGGGGTGACAACTGGAGCACCCATAACTGGGAGCAAGTGGTCTGACCAGAACCCTTGAAGCAAGGCCTTCTCCACTTGCAGCACCACTCCCTGTCACCTCATCAACTTTAAACAATTCTGGAAAGCTCCAAACACTTCCACAAACTTACACAGAGCCAGTAGAATTTCATTAGCAACTCACCTGAGATTGGTTGATAATTCATTTAAATATCGCTGGTTGGGGAGCCTTACAGCTGTTGAATACATGTTCAGCTGTGCGAGGTTAACACAGGGCGCTAGTTCCAGCGTTGAGGACGAAAGTGGCAGCGCTGGCGTCAAATCAGCGTTGCACGCTGATTGCCATTACAATCTGCCTACTCTACATACTTCTGGCGCATGCTCCCAGCGCCAACGCTAACACCCTCACCAAGATGGCGTCTGGCGTGGTCCACACCAGAAGTGTGCACGAGCGGCTTGGATGCCATTTTTGACCCAAAATGGCATCCATAGAGCCCAAACAACGGGTGCTACGCAATCGAATTTTTAGCCCATTGTCTTTTTTTTCTTTGGGAGAATAGTGTTAGCCTTCTGTGACATCAATGTAATGAACCTTCATCTGTAGAGGTGTTACCCATTCCTCTTGGAACCTGTGTAAATTCACCTTCCACGCTAGTAGCTGTCTCTGAACTAGCTTAAATCTCACGCACCCTTGATCTCATGGAAACTTGTACAGTTAAGTGGCACACTTACATTTGTCCATATCAGACTGGTATAATTGTACAATCTTAACTTCTGTAACCTTCTTTCTCTCTGTCAGACACACTTACTGAGTTTAGAGACATACCATTCCACATATACTAGATAAAATACTACTAATAGAACCAGAACTAAACTAAGAACTGAGGGCTGAAAACTGAAGACTGACAACAGAGACTGAAGTATAGGGCTCGATTTTAATAGCCTTGAGGAGGAGGGTTTGGAGGCCGGTCTGTTGGGAAAAATCGGGAAAAATGGCTTCAGACACCCAACCCGCCTCCATCCCGCCCCCACCCGATTTTCCTGAGTGTCTGTTTAGCCGCTCCCAAACTGACCCGTCTCCAACCGGTGGGACAGGTAGTTAAGGCAGTTAACAGCCTGTTAACTGCCTTGCTAATCCTATTTTCATCGTGGTTTCCCATTTTCCTGCTTCTGGCTCCTGTTTCCCGACTTGTCAGAAACAGGCCAGGTTCAAGGAGACGAGTTGCTGGAGGACATGATTTGTATGAATTGGTGGAGCGCTTTAAAAGTGCCCCTGAAACATGGCTGACATTCAAATGCAACAACTTTGCTGTTGTAGGTATGGGATAACATTTTGCACATCTACTGACCTTCTGACTGTTCAAGCTGACACCCATCTGCAGTGTGTCATGAATGGAATTATTTCAGACCACTTCAACTGTGCGCTTGCAAGATTGTTACCTCAATTGAAATGTATAGCAAGGGGATGGGAAACATTTATGCCCTCTCATCCTGGTCCTCATAATCGGGGGAGTAGCAGCCACTCGCTCACCACATATCTTCCTGGGAAGAGAAGTCGGAGGAGGACGAGAGGAGCCTTGCATGCCTTGTTGTGACTAATGCAGCATCCCTCCAATTTACTGCTGCCCATCAACCAGGGTATGCACACTGCCATGCCACACTACCATAAGCTTACTCTTTGACCATAGGTGGCCAACCATATGGCTCTGTAATTGCAGGTGACACTTGTCCAATGTCATACTTCATCTCTGCTGGACCCTCTTATTTCCTATCACTTTTACCATCAGCATTACAAATGTAAGTCGCCCTGAGCCCTCAATGCGCTTTTGCCATTTCCCAGAACACATAGGCCACACAATCAACTGTTTGACATAATTTATCTTTAACACATGACAAAATATACCAACAACAGTCAGAAAAAAAAGAAACATCACCCAAGTGACTCCCCTTGTGACTATAGGTGCTAAATCTTTCTCTTAGGCGTGCTTCTACATGGTGCTTCCCCTGTGGCTTCAGCAGATGTAGAGGCACCTTGCTGACTAGGATGCTGCACCTGCTTAGATGCCTTTGGCGGGCGTCCTCTGGGTTTGGGAGCCTGGGAGGGCTCTTCAACAGTCTGCTCTTCCTGTGGCTGTGCAGGGGCTGCAACGGCCATCTCAGCAAAGTGGGTCTTTGACCGAGGGCTCTGTAGTGGCATGGTCGTGTAGCCAGGCAAGTGGTAGAAGTGTTAGTGGGAGAGCATTTTGGTGACGGTGACCATAATTCGGTGAGATTTAAGGTAGTCATGGAAAAGGACAAAGATGGACCGGAAATAAAGGTTCTAAAATGGGGGAAGGCCGATTTTAATATGATAAGGCAGGATCTGGCCAAAGTGGACTGGGATCAGCTACTTGTAGGAAAATCCACATCAGAGCAGTGGGAGTCTTTCAGAAAGGAAATAGAGAGAGTACAATGCCAACATGTTCCCATAAAGGTCAAGGGTGGGACCAACAAGCCCAGGGGACCCTGGATGTTGAGGGATATACAAGAATGGATTAGGGTGGAAAAAAAGGAAGGCTTTTGGCAGATACAAAGGACTAAAAACAGTGGAAGCCCTGGAGGAGTATAGAAAGTGCAGGGGGTATTTAAAAAAGAAATTAGGAGAGTGAAGCGGGGCATGAAAAAACACCGGTGGGCAAAATAAAGGAAAATCTGCACTGTGGGGATTCTGTGATTCTGTGAAGGTCACCCCTCAGCCTTTGCCTTTCAAGAGAAAAGAGACCCAGCTATAACCTCGCATTTCTGGTATCATCCTTGTAAATCTTTTTTGCACCCTCTCCAGTGCCTCTATATAATTTTAATAATTTGGCGACCAGAATTGTACACAGTACTCCAAGTGTGGTCTAACCAAGGTTCAATACAAGTTTAGCATAACTCCCCTACTTTTCAATTCTTTCCCTCTAGAAATAAACCCTAGTGCTTTGTTTGCTTTTTTATGGCCTTATTAACCCTTATTTAGTGATTTGTGTATTTGTACTCCGAGATCCCTTTGCTCTTCTACACCATTTAGATTCTTATTTTCCAAGTAATATGTGATCTTATTATTTTTCTTACCAAAATGTAATTCCTCACATTTATCTGTGTTGAAATTCATTTGTAAATTATCTGCTCATTCTGCAAGTTTATTAATGTTTTTTTATTGTAATTTGTTGCAGTCCTCCTCAGTATTGACTATCCCCCCCAATTTGGTGTCATCTGCAAATTTTGAAATTGTGTTTTTGATTCCAAAGTCTAAATTGTTAATATAAATTGTGAACAACATTGGTCCCAGCACTGATCCTTGTGGAACACCACTTCCCACCTTCTGCCACTCTGAATAGCTATCCTTTACCCATACTCTCTGCTTTCTGTCTTGAAGCCAGCTATCTATCCATTCTGCTATTGTCCCCTGACTCCGCATTCTCTGACCTTATTCATTAATCTATTATGTGATACCTTATTTTAGGCCTTTTTGAAATCTAGATTAATTACATCTACTGCATTACCCTTGTCTACTCTCTCTGTTACCTCCTCAAAGAATTCAATGAGGTTGGTGAAGCAAGACTTTCCCGTTTGAAATCCATGCTGACTGTTCATTATTTTATTTTTGGTTTCTAGATGTTCTATTTTTTCCTTTAATAGGGATTCCATTACTTTTCCTACCACCGCTGTTAAGCTGACTGGTCTATAGTTCCCTGGACATGTTCTGTCTCTTTTCTTAAATATAGGTATTACATTAGCTATCCATCAGTCCTCTGGCACTACACCTTTTTCTAACGAATTATTAAATATGTGTAATAGTGCCTCTGCTATCTCTTCCCAGGCTCTTCCCTGCAGTGCTGGAGGAGTTTAGGCCTTTGTCCTTATCCAACAGGTATGAGGTTCTTGCTGTCTGTATGGATAAGGGCAAAGTCTGCAGGGTGGATGAGCAAACTGACCATGGCACCGTGGAATATGAGGCCATTCAAGTGGGGGGGAGTGAAACAGAATGTTGTAGTGGTAGGGGACAGTACAGTCAGGGGGATTGATATTGTTCTCTGCAGCTGCAACCGGGAGTTGCGAAGGCAGTGTTGCCTGCCCGGTGCCAGGGTTAAGGAGAATTTGGAGTGGGAGGGGAGGATCCAATTGTCGTGATCCATGTAGGAACCAATGATGGGTAGAACTAGGAATAAGGTTCTGCTGAGAGTTTGAGGAGCTAGGGTCCAAATTAAAATGCAGAACTTCAAAGGTAATAATCTCTTGATTGTTACCTGAGCAATGCATAAATTGGCATAGGGACAAGCAGATCAGAGTTAAATGCACATAGCTCAAAGAGTAGTGTGGGAGGAAGGGGGTTTTGATTCATAGGGCACTGGCACCAGTACTGGGGAAAGAGGGAGCTGTTCCGTTGGGATAGGCTCCACTTAAAAGGGGCTGGGACCAGTGTCTCGGCAAATCACAAAACTAGGGCCATAGATAGGGCTTTAAACTACAAGGGGGTGGGGGGTGGATCGGGGGATCAGGTGAGGGGAAATTTAGAAATCTAAAGAGAAAAGTCAAGGCAATGGAGCAGTTTAGCGATTTGCGTAAACCAGACCAGGGGCTTTATCCTTTTTGACTTTGATTAGTTTATTTAATATTTCTCAATTTTATTTGAAATGTGGTGATATCATTTCTAATCTTGTAATGGAATAGCCATATTTCAGAAAAATACACCATCCTCTGAACAGATTTCTGATATTAATACATGACATACTGAGTTTAAAAGTCTGGAAAGCCTCAGCAACACAGGCTCCAAACAGAACACAGGCTACTGAGATAAGATGAAGTGTTAAAACAAAAGTTGTAAACACCACAAGCTTTTGAAATGGGAATTGGTTTGTAAATACAAACACAACGGCCTCATTGAAGAAGCAGAGTTGGTCCCAAGAAGTCAACAGTTTGGAACAACACAATACCATTACCCAGTTTAAAGTGTCAAAATCTAACACATCGAACAGGTGCACAGAGCATTAAAAAAACAAGTGCCTTTGGAAAAAATGACATAGTAAAAGAAATACCTGCCGTAAAATAGTTTTGTTAAACTTAGAACAAGGAGACATAATTCTTAATACAACCAATTGAAATAGCTAAGAAATGCAAAGAACACCCTAGATGAAGCGTTTTTAATTTACAAATTGTAAAAGATACAAACAGAACACTTTGCAGATATAATATCAATAGATGACACCAAGCAATCACATTGTGTTTGTATTGAAAATGAAATAGTTAGGAGACACGACGTCTGCTAACAAGCGGCTAAAGGGAGTAAAGAATTCAATAGAGAATGACTGGAGATAATTAGCTTACATCAGCAGAAAACTTCAAAGGATAAACCACTAAAAAAAAGTATAAAAAATAGAGCTTTTCAGATAGTCAGAAGTCGCTGGGAAGGGGCAGAGCGATTCTCGCCTTCAGAACCACTCTGTAGGCCTACAACTTTGAGTCTCAGGTAATCAAGGTATTTGATTTTGGTGGATATTCTGGATTAAGAAATAAGTAGAAGTGTGGAAATGTAACGAAGTTAAGATTTGAGAATAAGGATCTCGATAAGAAATGTAAACTATTTGTATTTTGAACGGTTAAAGTTGCGATTGCCATACCAGCTGTTAACTAAATGTCGGTTCTTTAATAAATCTATATATTTTTAGAATTGTCTGAGTATTTCTGTATAAACTCACTAACTCAATTTCTGTACACTCTTCAGAGAGGAGTTGCAGAATTCTGGGGGGTTTTCTGGACCCTCATAATCTCCGGAAAGTTACAGTCTAGTTCAACTTGTTAAAAGTGCTATCCGGAGGATGGTAACATCTTCAGGCCGTTCCTTTCCTTTAGGGAGAGATAGTCTGAAATTTTAGACCCAATTAAGCGTCTCTAGGATTCGGCTACTGCTAACTTTAGTTGAAGGTGAACGTCTGGGGAATACGCCTGATCTGGGGTAGCCCAAAAAGGGCTAGGACTTGTAATTATCCCTTCAATCTCATCTTCCGATGTCATGTCCACCTGATCTGTTTCCCTAGAAAATACTGAAGCAAAGTAATTATTTAATATTTCTGCCATCTCTCTGTCGCTGCCTGTGATTTTTATCCTGACCATCCCGAATTCCTTTTTTTTATTTATGTGCCAGTAGAATATTTTACTATTTTGTGTTATGTCCCTTGATAATTTATTTTCATAGTTCCTCTTTGCCTTCCTAATATTTTTTGACTTCTCTCCTAATGTCTTTATATTCTCCCTTGGCATGCTTTTCCCTGCTGTCCATGTACTTAGCGTATGCCTCTTTCCTTACCCTAAATTTTTCCTTTATGTCTTTATTATCCATGGTGTCTCATTAGTGTTTAGTTTGTTCTTGTTTTTTAGTGGAATATATTTTTCCTGAACTCTGTTGAACACCATTTTAAATGTTTCCCATTGCTGTTCTACATCATTGTTTGCCAATAGTGTTGTCCATTTTATTTTCCCAAGTTCTAATCTCAGCTCCTCCAAAATTGGCTTTTCTCCAATCTATTAATCTGGTCTTTGTCATACCCATGTCCTTCTCAATAAAACATATTTTATTATGGTCACTATTGCCTAGATGTTCACTTGCATCTTGTAACTCCGCCTCCCACCCGGCAGCCAGCCAACTGGACAGCCTGACCAGTGGGCTGGAGGGAACACTAACAGCAGGAGGCCACAGCTGGGGATGGATGGCAGCAATCAGGAGGAAGGTAAAGATTGGCAATCAGGAGAAGAGGAGGAAACTCCAGACAGCAATCGGGAGGAGAGGAAGATCGGCAATCAGGAGTGGGGTAAGGTTGGTGAGCGGAAGGGATTGGGGAGGGGGGGAGAAGGCTGGAGATTGAGGCCGAGGGAGGCCAAAAGCTTCCTTGAGGGGCCGGGGGGAGCACAGCTGCTCCTCCTGGCCCACAATGAGTGCTGAATGAGCCACTTACCTTAGTTCGTCAGTAGTTTCCATTCCGTTTTACTGCCGGTTTTCCCGACCCCTGGGAAACCCGCACTGCACCAGTTCATTTCAAATTGGGCACCCAACTGCACTGTGGGAGCCCGATTTAAATATGTTAATAAGCCTCCCACCTCTCCACGGTGGGACACGCGGACGCCCCAATATCCAACGCTGACAAAATGGCGACGGGCGCATGTGCATGCACAGCATGTTGGGGTTGGGTTCCAAGAATTTCACTTTTTCTGGCCCATCATGGGGAGGCTCAGTCGAGGCATGATTTCCAAAAGGTTATGCATTTTGGGAATTCAGAAGTTGTTGTTTTCTTGTTAATGCAATTCTAAATCATGCAGGAGCCTAAGATGTTTAATTCTAATGTTGATTTTTCTAGTGTTTTCTTTATAAAGCCATGGTTTGTGTCTGAAGTTTCTTTCGGTTAAAAAAAGCTCATTAAGTTAAATATAAAATTAAACCTTGTGGAGATAAACAGGCATTTCCCCAAATTAAAGTGTAAAATTACTTTGCTTCTACACCGAAGATCAACCACTTCCTAGGTACAGGTCATGTAATATTTCCATTTGCAGAGAATCTCTATTTCAATCACATTGCAGAACTTTTGAAATAACACAGCATAGGAATTAATTTCACTTAAAATTGATAGTGTATTGAATTGTCATAAGGATCAGTCTTGCAAGGCAACAAAGTAGAGATTTGCAAGTGTTAAGTTGTGATTTGCAGTATACTTGGGAATCAAAGTGGTTACTTAAGATAAAGTTAAAGGCTTATTAATGCTGCACAAAGTACAATGGGAAATCTGCTGTGAAAGTACAGATTGCATTGCAACAGGGCTTAGTAACAGAACCTTAAAGAAAAACACGTGAGAAAACTTCTTAAAATAAAATCTGCATGTTAGTCATAAGAAGGAATGCACAAAAGTTATCAATTCGTGCAGTTTTTGTACTATACAAGAAGATTGAGTTGTAAATTGCTTAGTATAGCTGCATCATATTAATATCCCAAAATAGCAACAGGCTATTAAAAGAACCAGATCCATACAGTGCTGAGATAACAATCCTTTCCTACTTGCTCGTTTGATAAAAATAGTAAAAATATATTTCAGCTGGTGTATTAAGAGTGCATCAAACGATGAATAACAATATATATACTAGGTAGCCATTTTTATCTGAAACAGCATGTTCAAGTTTCACAGGGCACAGAAAACAAAACAATCTGTGTATCAGTCGTAAATATTGTGAAGAAATGTTCAGCTCCTCATAACCATTTATGAAATTAAAAAACAATTTTTCAGTTTGAGTGGTAGTACTAAATCGCAACTGTTCTTTTGCAACAGTACTACACACATAGTTATGATGACATCAATCCTGGACTTGACCTCCCTATACTTTCTGCCATTAGTACCGTAGAGAGCTATTGATCTGTAAAATGGTGTATTGTGCTATAAAAGAAAGTCACTTGAACATTCATGGCCTTCACAGAAATGTTCCCTGTAACAGAGTTTAAACACTGACAGGTCCTTCATAGAGGAACATAATTGTCCTTAAATTCTCAAGGGTTCTGTTGGAGTTTGCTGGGTCAGTGGAAAGGCACCACATTTGCATGGGGCACTGAGCAAAGGGGGCGATTCAGGATTTTAAAATATCTATATCTATATCTCTTCCTCTTTGAGGGTCCAGGCTGCTTTCCTGCTATGGACCTTACCAGTGGAGCAAAAATGTACCTCCCCTCACTGGTCATACCGGCCACTACTCCTCCACTGGGTTCCTTCTGTAGACCAACAGGAAATTCCTGCCCCAGCACCCCTGCCCCTAGCATGTCACTTACCTTGTAAAGAGCAGATGGAAATCCTGCCCCTTACAAATCAATACATAGACTCCTCAACAGTGGAGATCTGGCATTTCCTTTTGCCATTTTCCTGGAGCATCCACCAGTTTCCTGCCGGAGTTATAGCAGAACCCCAGGGGAATTTCAGAGCCCATGCCCTCGATATTAACCCCACCATGATGGGCAGGAGAGGGTCAGGGGGGGTTAATATGTGAATTTGGGGAACCCGACCCCAACACATCGCGCATACGCTCGCCGGCATCGTTACAGTGCCGGATATCAGGGTGTCCTGCTGTGGAGAGGCGGAACACTTATTAACATATTTAATTCTGGCTCCTATAAAGCAATTGGGAGCTTGATTTGAAATTAACTGATGCAGCACAGGTTTTGCAGTAGTCGGAAAAGTTGCCAGGGAAACGGAGGTGAGGTTGTGCAGCACTTTATCAGGTGGTTAAATGCCAGGAGGCCCAATGTAAATAAAGGTTCAGTACTGACAGCTACTATCTCAGTTCCCTGTGGGACACAGTTTGGTGAGAGTACCTGGTAAGAGACTTATTTGGAGGTGTTCAGAGAGAGAAGATCATGGTGGGTGGCGCCATGGCTGTTATCGATTAGACTGAGGAAGAGGAGGACAATGAGGATCATCAGCAGCAAGGGCGTGCTGTGGAGGGAGCTGCAGATGGTCTGCAGAGAGGGGAGCAGCAGAGGGGATGAGCTCGCAGAAGGCCCCACCCACCTAACAGGGTCTACAGACAAAGGCTCAGCTTCCTTGACCTGTCAGAGGCACAGTGCTTCCAAAGGCTGAGGTTGTCATGTCAAGTCGTCCTAGAAGAAGATCTGCTACCTGACGGCCAGCTGTGAAAGTCACCACTGCCCTCAATTTCTTTGTCTCCGGCTCCTTCCAGGCCACTAGCGGAGACAGTCTGCTGTACATAAATTCAAAAGGCAGGTGATGGAAGGATTGTTTGCCAGGGCTGGGAGATACATAAGCTTCCCCTGTGATGTCATTAGCCAGAATGAGCAGGCACTCAGATTTGCATCTCTGGCTGGCTTCCCACTTATGCAAGGTGCCATTGACTGCACACATGTGGCAATCCAAGCAACCCCTGACCAACCAGAAGAATTCATCAACTGCAAGGAATTTCATTCCATCAATGTGCAGCTGATGTGCGACCACAAGAAAAGGTTTATGCAGGTCTTCCCCAGATTCCCTGCGAGCTGTCGCAATGCTTTCATACTGCGACAGTCCAAAATCCCCAACAAGTTCAGACCTGGAACCAAACTCATAGGAGGGCTGCTTAGCGACAAAGTGATACGCCCTTCAAACCTGTCTGATGACACCTCTGAGGAACCTACCAATTAATTCCAGGAGCAATACAACTCGAGCCATATGACAACCAGATGTGTAAGCGAGTAATCCATCGGCATGCTCAAGTTGTGCTTCAGGTGCCTGGACAGGTCTGGAGGCGCTCTTCAGTACTCACCAGTGAGGGTCTCCAGGATAATCGTGGTCTGCTGTGTTCTGTACAACATAGTGCAGCAGTGAGGACTAGAGGTGCAAGAAGAAGGAGCTGCTCAGGACTCCTCGTGTGCTAAGGATTCCAATGACAAGGAATAGATGCCAGGGATGCCCTAATAGCTTGAAGGTTCAGTTAATCATTCACACTGAACCAAAGTCTCTAACATCCCCCTCACAAAAGCAGTCCTGTAACCATCCAGTCACTGGTTCCACACCAACCAATTGGTGTCAGTCAATTCATCTCTCCACCTTCAGCACCAAACAAATGAAAAGCAGAATTGGCACTCGCCTTTCAAAAATGGGGAACACGGGAAAGTGGCACAATGTAATTAATTTAATGTGATGTGACAAATTAACAGTATTAACAAATATCAAAAAACACCCATGTGCGTACCCTTGGTGAGCTAGAAAGCTTTTCTTTTCCTATCTCTGGCCATTCTATGTGATGCAATCCCTATGGCTTCAGCAGAGGCAGTGGTAGGCTGCTCTGATCCTTGCTATGACTTCTGAGGTGCTCGCGGCCAACCTCTGGGTGTTGGAGCCCATGAGGGCCCTGCCATAGACTGCTCCACCTGCACCTGTGCAGCGGCAGACTGGGCCAGCGGGAGAGGAGACAGCATGTCAGCCATTGGTTAAGGAGGAACAATGGGTGAGACGTGGAAGCACTAAGACAAGTTCCCACTTTCATCTCCCTTATCCCCATCCTCCCTTTCCTGAGCCAGCGCCACAGCACTCCTGCCTCTCTGGAGGAGAGCAGCTTGGAGGAGATCAGTGACGCCTTGGAAGCCCACGTCAAATCTATCTGCCAGCATGTGGAAGCGGGTAGACATGTCGGCAGACGAAGCTTGCAAGGCCGCCATCTGGGCCTGCAGGGACACATTTGTGCGCCGTGATTCAGGCGGCCAGTCTCTCAATGGAAGATTATATGGTTGAAAAGCCCTGTGCCATCACTCCACAAATGTTTGATCTGGACTTCTCCATCCTCTGTGAAACTGTGGTCAGTGTGCCTGGCAGGACTGCCTGTACCTTGCACAGTTGCTGCTGAGCCTCTTTCATTCTCTTAATTGATGGACCCTCGGGTTCAGCATCTCTGTCCAGCTGAGCAGAGCTTGGAGAGGACGGCACCCTCCAACACAGACTCTCCACAGCTGTCCCTGCCACCTCTCTCTGCTCGTGCTCACTTGTACTGTGCGATTCATCGGGTGACATTCCATCTAATTGTCTAAGAGGTCCCACCAATGTGCTCGTATCTGTGCTAGTGCCTGAAACACATGTGTCCTGTGATGGTGTAACCTCAGTGAGCTCCTCTAAAGAGTCTTCATCCTCTCCGGGCAGGGCCTTGTTTTCTTCGTGTGATGTCCCTGGAGGAGAGAACAAATGGATATGATTTAGTCATGGAACTTTACAAATGTTGAAATGTGCATGTTTACGGTGATCATATTTGATAAAATGATTAAGTCAACTCAAGATGACTTTGTCTTGGAGGAGATGTGGGTCTGAGAGATTAATGCTATCAATCAATCTCACCATTTCCGATGCTCAGGGCGGCAGATATCCCGCTAATCTCCAATGCTTCCTTCTCTGCCGGGTAAAGCTGCATGATCTGTGGCGATCCACCTCTGGTTCTCGCCCCATCCCGGGTGTTCTGTGCTCTCTTCTCCTGCAAGGTTGGTACAACAGACCTAGGAGTGGTTCTAAGGCATGTGTACATCCAATGGCTGCATTGCATTTGGTGAGGGTGACAATCAGGCTATTGTCGAGTGGCATTGGTATGCATTTGAGGAATGTGTTCACAGTGCCATTTGAGAACATGTGCTGAGAATCGGGACAGCTGACTGAGATGTTATCAGCTTACATGAGGATTGGAGTGAGTGGCAGTGGTGGAAGGGGGAGAAGAGGATGTGCATTGAAACGGAAGGATGGGTTCTCTGGAAAATGAAGTAGGTGTGAAGAGCGATGTGAATGGAGTACGCTTGACAAGACAGAGTGAGAGCGGTGCACTACAGGATGTAGGGTAATCTGTGACTTTGCTCATCTTTCCTGACCTGGTTTGGTCATTGAAACACTTCCTGCACTGGATCCAGGTCCTCGTTGTCACACGCCTGCTGATCACTTAGTGGGCCAACTCCAGCCATGCCTTAATGGTGACAGCAAGTTTCTTTTCCCATTGCTGGGAAAGAGGACCTCCCTCCTAGCCCTTACTGCACCCACAGAACATCCACAGATGACTCTGTGAACCTGGGTGCAGCCTCTGCTCTCTTTGCAGACTTTTCCCTTAGTTTTCTACTTCAAACACCTCACCATCGATCTCCAGACATCCTCCTCCATTGCATCTGTGAACTGGGCCTTTAAATAGTCGAGGTAAAATCGCATCACGTGCACTGGAGGCATGAAACCCGGAAGTAAAATGATAATGAGACATCCACATTGAAATTGGGCATTCCCAAACGTCCCATGATGTTGTGCGTTCGCCGCCTGCTAAAGCCCGCCTGCTCCATTCCCTTCCCCACGTTAATATTGGAGCCTATGTATTTTTAACTGTAAGAAGATCGATAGCTTGTCCAAAATAAATTTTATTAAGCTGCAGGATTTGTTTTTGGTCACACCATTAGTCACGGGGAAACAAAAAGCAAACCCTGGTTGGTTAGTTGGTCAGTTTGATTACTCAATCAATCAGCAATTGCATATATTGTTAACAGGAACTACATGTGATCTAGATTTTATCTATTTTGTCCTTGATAGGATTATGACAGTGTAAAATTGGGAAGGCCTAATTAAAGATCTGTGAAGTGCCCTTACTGGAAACATAGATAGAAACATAGAATCTAGGAGCAGGAGTAGGCCATTCAGCCCGTCGAGCCTGCTCCACCATTCAATACGATCATGGCTGATCATCCAAATCCAGTACCCTGTCCCTGCTGTAATCCCCACAGTACACATATCCCACCCTACCCCCGTAACCCCACGTATTTAATTCCCCCTAACATATCCCATCACCCCACATATTTAATCCCCCCCTAACACTAAGGGTCAATTTATCATAGCCAAATCAACCTCACCCACACATTTTTGGACTGTGGGAGGAAACCGGAGCACCCGGAGGAAACCCACGCAGACACGGGGAGAATGTGCAAACTCCACACAGACAGTCACCCGAGGTCAGATTCGAACCCGGGTCCCTGGCGCTGTGAGACACCAGTGCTAACCACTATGCCACCGTGTTGCCCTTTGTGTATACTTTGTGTATTTGGTTTATTCAGAAGAGGTCTAAATGCATCAAACCACAGCATGCTCCACAGAACTTGTTGGGCCTATATTTTCTCTGCAATTGCATTAACAATTGTGCGTATATCAGTATGTATGTATGTATGTGTAGCTTTCACACATGGACAATTCTGGTGATTTCATCCCATGAAATGCAGCTGGGAAATTATGTTCCCATAAAGTAAGGAGATTACCATGTTGATTATATTCTGGGCTCTATTAAAGACCGAACTCCATATGCACTTAGACATGCACCTTCAAATATTGGTTGGAATGGCAGGCCTGAAGAAAGGCAACCAAGAAAAATATATTTACAGAAAGTAAAGTGGACATCTTGATAGCGGTAATCCTCAAGAAGAACAAAACATGGGTGGGACAGAGATGCTCGATCCAAACAAATTGCTGAAAATTTGAACAAAATCTCCCAGCTAAATAAGTCTTGAAAGATCGCGGGAGGGAAAAAGTGCAATGATGTGAAATGCTCCACAAAAGACACAGCAGTTACAATAAGGAGCTCAATGTTACCATGCTAGTAAAGTATTCACACTGGTGGAAAAGTGCTGAATACAGAGTCTGTCCACTGTGAAGACTTTTGTCCATGAAGGATTAGTCTTCTTTGTTTTCTTTGTAGCATTTGCAGGGTTAAAATAGGTTCTTTTAAAAATAACTCAGCTTGGGCAACTGCACAATTTATTCAGCCAGGGTATTCACTCAGAGAACCAAACTTGTAATGAAATGGCGTTCTTCAGCATACTAATGAATTAATTACAGCTTTATTTCCCTGCTTGCTCTGTTCTCAAAATAGTCAAGGTAATTGTTTTATAGATAAGGGAAAGTCTTAGGCGATAATTTTAACCTAACCATCGCAGTGGGAAACTGATGGGAGCAGATCGGCTGGCCATTTTACACCCTGCCCGATTTTACTTTCCTTTGACTTCAGCTGTATTTATATAATGCCCTTGTGTGTGCAATATGTCTCAGAGCACTTGAAACCAGCATAGCTGCTAACTAATGCAAATATGCAGCCATTAAAAATGTGAAAAATGGCTTCCACTGGGGAGTCAAACTGTAACATTGGTCATAGCTAGTTATCAAAAGTTCCAATTTGAAGAAGAATAGCAACAGGTTTCACAATAGCACCGCACAAGTCATCGTTGCAGCTGCCGGCTAATAAAAATGCACAATCAATAAGCCAGCACCACATTGTACATTCCATCAATATAATTATTCTGTCTTTGGCCACTCAAAGAAGCAAATGTCACTGTGAAGGCCTAAAGGTCTACAGTGAAAGTGCTTTGAACACTTGAAGTCAATCTGTTGGAATGCAAGTTTAATAGAACTGGAACACTCTAGTAAGAGAGCTGTAGTACTTGTAATAGGTTACAATTTGAAGCCTAAAGTTTCAGCAGTTTTAAATGGCAAAACATTTTTCAAGGGGAAAAAAAGTGAATTTGTACAAAAGAGAAGAATATTTTTCAAATGAAAATGGTAAGCAAAGTTCTCACTCCCAAAAGTTCTTCAGGGAGTCGACATAGTTCAAATGGTCCCCAATTTCTTTTTATCTCAACAGTTTATTTACAACATTCTTTAGCAAATGTTTTGAGAATGATGTTTCTGTTTTGTTAGAAGTTCTAGCTTGCAACATTGATTTTTGTACCTCACTGCCTCATTGAATACCATTGTTTGTTCTTCATGGAATTAATCAGAGGAAGATAAGAACGTAAGAAAAAAATCAAGCCTGCATCCTCCATAGAACATATAGATAGTTACACAGTAGCACCCCTGTTTTAGGTGCTACACGGCCACCTGATGCTTGAAAATGGGGTCCGAGATGCGCGTGCACACTTCTGATGGGATGTGCACAAAACGCCGTCTTAGTAAAGGGGTTTGCGTGTGCCCACGTGACGACCACCGGCAGGATGCAGAGCAGGCAGATAATGACTCGAATTAGTGTGTAACGCTGATTTAACACCAGCGCCGCCATTTTCCAACTGCACACTCCAGCCCAGTGCCCTGTCTTAACCTCACACAGCTGAACACGACATTAAACGGAATGAAGGATCCCCCACCAGTGCTATTTAAAGGGATGATGAACTACTTACAAGTTAGTTGCTGGATTATTTATTTTGGCTGCTGGTGCAATTGTGTGTGTTTTTGGAGCTTTCCTATACTTAAGGTTGCAATAGTCTACAGGCAGTGGTCTGACTGGTGCTGAAGTATTTTTTGTTGATTTATAAGCCTGTGCTGAAACAAGTTGCTTCCAGACATGGGTGGCCTGGTAGCGCTTCCTCGGGGAATTGCGGATGACTGGGAGAATGAAGAGAGGCTATGCAGAGCAGGACAAGCTGCTAGAAGAGTGAGGAGAAGGAGGAGGAAAAGGGCTCTCAGCAGGAGGCCATATCCACCGAGAGTCTTTAGGGAACAATTCTCTTACCTCAACTTCAGCGAGGACCAATGCATGAGACATCTTCACTTCACAAAAGAGGTTGTGACTGAAATCTGCCAACTGCTGCAGCCACAACAGCAGGATGTTACTGAGACTCTCTATACACAAAGAAACAGTTTAATTTCATTCATCTTGCCAGAGACAAACAGGCGAAGCGAGCACGAGGGCTTGAATGGATTGCAGGCTTCCCCATGGTGCAGGGTGCCATTGACTGCATGCATATTACCTTCCGTACGCCTCATGTGAACTCGGTCATTTTCATGAACTGAAACGGATTTAATTCCCTCAATGTGCAGTGGGTGTGTGACCATAAGCAGCACATCATGCAGGTGAATGCCCTTTATCCCGGCAGTAGTCATGATTCATTCATTCTGCGGCAGTCCGCTATGCCACCTGTATTTGACACACCACGGCAAGTCAAAGGCTGGCGACAAGGGTTATCCACTCAATACATGGCTCGTGACTCCGGTCCAGAACACATGCACATGTGCACCGCGGACCTAAAATGAAAGCCATGCTGCCACAAGGAATATGGGTGGTGGAAGGCTGCTGAGCTTCAGTGCCATGAGCAGTCTGAGCTTCCACTACAGCACTCAGACCTTTGATGGAAGCTGTTTGTGCAGCAATGGAAGTTGTTTGTGCGGCAATGAAAGCTGTGACATCGGCCATCAGACGCTGCATCATGATGGGTTCCACAGGTTTGCTGATGGAGATGACTACCCGTTCCATGTTAGAAAGGTTGGGCTCCAAGCTCTGCACAAAGTCCTGTGCCAAGTTGGTGCTGGACTCCTTCATGTTCCTTGACATTGTGTACAAGCTTTCTGGCAGGCTTTCCAGTGCACCAAGCATTTGGTTGTGTACACACATCAGCCTTCTCCTGTAGCCTGGCCCATTGAAGTTCTCAACTGACGCCTCTGCAGCAGAACTAGTGTGCAACCTCACCCTCCAGTGAGCTGGCACCTGAGCTATTCTTTCCCCCCCGCCCTGGCTACTGCGCACTTGTGCCCGGTGTCTCACCACATACAGATCCCTCCTCCTATCCTAGCCTCTAAAATATGCACAGTTTTAGTCTCTGAGCTGGTGGCTGCAAGTGTAAGATTGAGTGACGATGTCTCTTCATCTTTACTGTCGTCTTCTTCTTCCTCCACTGATTGGGAAGGTTCCAGGTCTTGGGTAACTGAAATGAAAAAGGGATAATGCGATTGATAGATTTTTGAATATTAAGGGAATCAAGGGATATGGGGATAGTTCATGAAAGTGGAGATGGGGTAGAAGATCAGCCATGATCTTATTGAATGGCGGAGCAGGCTAGAAGGGCCAAATGGCCTACTCTTGCTCCTATTTCTTATGTTATGTTCTTATAAGGTTTGAGTTGTGGTGAGGGGAGAGGAGAAAGTAAGAAGTATCTGCTTACACTATCTGCAGCTTGAGTCAGAAGAGATTGTGGGATGAGGGAGAAATAGGATGAGAGGAGGCGGATAAGGTATGCAGACAACCACATCATCGATCCCTCTAGCCCCACCAGTGGTCATGACCTCAGCAATGTCTCTTCCCATAATGGCCAGCACTGTCTTCTCCATGGGGGTTAAAACATGCAGGCGTGATGTCCTCCTCCAGTTCTTTCCTGCTACCTCCTGTTATGAGCCGCCTTCTCATGCAAGAACGAGGTAAGTGTGTCAGTGAGTGTCCTGCAATCTGTTTGGGTAATGTGGCTGTCATGGTTGAATAGCTGCCAGTGTGTGTGAGCTGTGGGTGCAAGGCTTGCAATAATGCTAAGTGTGTGAGGCTGAGGTAAAGGATATGGGCTAAAAATTTGGCGCTTCAGCGCCACACATTATCGCCGTGAAATGGTGCTAAAACACCATCTGCCGCTCTTTCACCAGCTGGTGGCGGGTCCCGCACCGGCCGCCATTTTCCTCCTTACCTTTGCGCTGTCGTTAACTGGCAGTGCCCTGGAGAAAAAAATAGTAGTGTGGTAACGTCAATCGGCGTGCAACGCTGACATAACATCACCAGTCTGAACTTCGACCCGAGCGCTGAATTCAGCGCTAGGTCCTAAGCTCGCCATGTAAACCTGGTGTGCAAGCAGGTTGACAGTGGCAATGTCAGCACTTCTTAAAGGGACACACACATCTTTCAGGTAAGTTTGGATTTAAGCTTTTGGACTGTTTTTTTTATTTTATTGAAAGTAGCTTGCTGCAATAGATGTTAAAAGTTTTTTAAGTGTGTAGGGAGTGCTGCTGGATGCTTGCAAGGCCTTGGATGGTAAAGGAAGGCCTCTGATAAGACAGAAAATGCTGCACTCAGCAGGTCAGGCAACATCTGTGGAGAGAGAAACAGAGTTCACATATCGGGTCGAGATGTTGCCTGACCAGCTGAGTATTTTCAGTATTTTATGCTGTCATTTCAGATTTAAAGCATCCGCTCGCAGAGGGAAGAGAAAGACACTGAAGAGGAAGAAGCTGAAGAGGAGGAAGCAGAAGGAAGGATGCAACCGAGACAGTCCCATTCTGGCCGGGATATCCGGGATGGAATCATTGGCTTGCGGTACCAGTGACCACAACCCCAATTCCCCTTTCCACATTTCTCCCACAACTTACCTTCATCTGTTACTGACCATCACAGCCTCCTCTTGGCCATGATGCTGAAATACAAGCCACCACAAAGCAAACTTTCCAATCCAACTTTATACATCTATCCATCTAATAGGACATCAAGAAATCAACTCATCACCCTTATGCATTCTCCTTGTGACTGTCTTGTGTGTCCCTTTGCCTATCCTACTGATGTCACGCAGTGCTATCCCAATGGCTGCAGCATGGCTGGTGGAAGGTTGCTGACTTTCAGTGAAGGACACTGCAAATGGCCTTGCTGTTCGACCTTGAGGAGCTGATGGAGTGTCAAATCAAGTAATGGTGTTACTTCTTCTTCTTCACTCTCCTCTCCCTCTTCTTGGTCAACCACTGGCTGGGCAGGCTGCATTTCTTGGGTGTGTGAAATGAGGAAGGCACAAGGGTGGAGTTGTGGTGACGGGAGGGCAGGAAAGCAAGAGGTGCATGCCATAAGAAGGATAACGTATGAGGATACCAGTATCTTTCATCCTTTCAGCCCCGCTGCTGGCCAAGGGCTCAGCCATGCCCCTGCCAAGAATGGCCTGCACTGTCTCCTCCAAGAGGGTGAGGTGGGCTAGGAATGGGAGATGTGCCTTGTGATTGGTAGAGATTGTTGGTAGGTGAGTGATTGGGTGTTGGGGAGTTGTGCATTGAGCAGTGTGTGAGGCTAGTGGTGCAGTTGGTAGGAGACAGCTTTTGAAGATGCATTCACTGACCTTGACCAGTGGTCTGAGGTCATGAAACTTCTTTGGGCACTGGAGCAGTGACGGCCTTGGTGATGTGGTCCCACATCATTCTTTCTGGAGAGCCTCCTGGCCCCTGTGGGTAGAGGACCGCTCTTGCAGTGTTGACCCCGGCACAAAGCTGGAGTGCTGCGTGCAAGACCCTGGGTGCCCCTTCCCTGGCTTGCTGAGCCATTTGTGTTATTGCTGAAGCTGTTTTCCCATTTTTTGAGGTTCGGAAGGGAATTTGGCTTTAAGAGCTGAATAATCATATTTGGGGCTTCTATTTAATGTTACATTTTTTTTGAAAGGCAGTAAGGGCTGAAAACTGCATTTTTTCCACTGCATTTTAATTTGTATTAGTTCCGAGTGCATTGCCCCTTTAATTCATAGCCCTTTTAATTGCCCTCAATTCCTTGAACGCCACTTCAGAACAGGAACTTCGCCTCAGAGGTCTCCACTAATGCCACCAGGATGGCGTTGCACTAAAGTTTGTGCAACGCCACCAATATCCAGCCCCCCGGACAAATTTATTCTTCTTAGCATTGCAGCCATTTCGGTGGCCGTTAACTCCCAGCAACTTTCGTGGTGAACACAAATTTCTAGCCCTATGAATTTTAGGGTTGAGTGCTGATTGATAGAGATTGTCGGTAGGTGGGTGATGTGGATGTAGTGAATTGAGCAGTGGATGAGGCTAATGGTGCAGTTAGTAGGATAGGCCATTTGAAGATGAACTCACTCATCTTGACAACTCCTGTCAGATCGTTAAACCTCTTCCTGCACTGCATCCAGGTTCTTGGAGTAGCACTCCTGGCATTGACCTCCGCCATTACTTCTTCCCACTGACTCCTGTGCATATGGTTGGTGGGCCTCGTGCCCCGCTGTGGATACAGGACATCTCTCCTTCTTTCCACGTCTTGCACCAAGACCTCCATTGCATTGTCTGAATACCTTGGTGCTCGCTCTCTCGCATGTTCAGCCATTGCTCAAAGTATCACAGCCCAGATTCACTTTTCAAAAAACTCCCACCCCTTCCTGCAGCTGCAATGCACCTTCCCTTTAAGAAGTGCAGGCTGCCTTTAAGTAGCGCTAGCCACTCATGATATTGGGCCCCCTGCTGATGCATGCAGCCAATGAATAGCATGGATAGTGCTGACTGCACGCAGCAATCATTTAAAACAGCAGGCAGCTCCAATTTAACGTGCTGTCTGCAGCGCAATGAATGTGTGCAGGTTAATTGCGTGCCACGCTCCCCTCTCCCGTTTTCGGGGTTAGCCAATTTAACCCACATAGAATCTAGCCTGTCTTGAACCCTAACACACCTATTTAATTAATGACTGTTCTGCATAAATGCTGCCTGATCCTCAAAAATAATCACGCAAAACTCCAGACTATTTATCCATCCTCACATCTCTACTATTCAACCATCCATAGACAACACTCCTCTCCCAACTCCTGCTGCACAGGAATGATTATGTCCCATGGGTATTTGATCAATTGAACAATATATCTATAACTATTTTGACATTTTTCGATACAGTTCCCAACCAAATATTTATTGAGGGAGTTAATTGACAGAGCATTAACTGCTTATTCTGTTCCACATAGCCACGACCTGATGGGAGAAACAGATTTATAGCTTGAATAAACGGGGGGTTATTTTGGGGTA
Source organism: Squalus acanthias (assembly GCA_030390025.1). Taxonomy (NCBI): domain Eukaryota; kingdom Metazoa; phylum Chordata; class Chondrichthyes; order Squaliformes; family Squalidae; genus Squalus; species Squalus acanthias. Next base: position 143,606,683 of record CM059426.1, on the reverse strand, counting down.
AGGGTGAAAACAGGCGTTAAGTGGGTGCTGTGCTAATAAGATGTGCCTGCTTAAAAATCTGGTTTTAGCCCACAATTTTGGGGCTTATTGCAACTTGAACTTGCCTCGAGGTGCTAAAATGGACACCTGCAGGTATAGCACTCAAGCACTGATTAGGAGCAATTTTCCTGGGGCAGTATATGTGGCCTCCACGGACCCACTTCCACTGAAGTTGTGAAGTGCACTGGCAGACAGACAATGGCAGGTATCAGGATGGCTCGGGGACTGAGGGAAAGGGCACACAGGTACTCAGAGGCGGCACTGGAGATCCTGATGGAGGAGGTACAGTGGAAGAGAGATGTCCTTTACCTGCAGGGGGGGACGGAGGCCACAGAGGCAAATGATGCGGCAGATGTGGGAGGAGATCGCCCAGGAGGTCACAGCCAGGAGCATTGCCCCCAGGACATGATAACAGTGCCGCAAAAAAATTAACACTTTGACATGGGCGCACAAGGTAAGATCCCATCTCACAAACACACTTCTCAATAACTGCACCACCACCAGCATCACAACCTCAACACACGGCATCCACCAGCTAACTATACACTGGCATACACACAATCCACACTATTGCATCCTTCACAGGCACTAATCACACCTCAGACACATCTCAAAGCTCTTCAACCACGTGAGGAATCACACAAACACAACAGTCAATACACTTAGTCACAATCACCATTCTTTTGCTTCCACGACAAGATATCACATAACAGACACCAGCAGCACCTGACTGGAGGAAGGGAAACACAATCCATGAGATCGCTCCGCTTGAGGAGACAGTGCTGGTGGTGATCAGGAGGGGAGTGGCAGATGCCGTGGCCACAGGCAGAGCAGGGGTCTTCGTGCCGAGAGGTATGTGGCAACTCCAGCTATCTGACATATCCACAACTATTCCTGATCCCTAATTCCCCCAAGACTATCCTCAGTCACAAGCTCCATATGGTCTCATTACACACATCCTCCTATAGTGACGACACACGCTGCACCCTAACCCTTCTAGCTTTATCATTGCAGGCTCCCAGGAGCAAGATCCACCTCCCGCCCTGGAGGAACTGGAAGAGAAAGAGCCACCTCACCCATTAGAGGAAGAGGAGGAAGAGGAGGAGAGCAAGGGAGAAGGCACTGTGTCAATCACTACCACTGTCGCAGGCACCAGCTCAGACATGGCACCACACGTAACTTAAAGGCATTGGTAGAACACGGATCATTAGAGTGGTGCACACCGGGCACTAGTGAGCAACAGCCACGCCGCGTGGAAGGAACACCGCAGCTGCCACCTTGCCATAAGGCATGGTCGCATACTAGTTCTACTGTAGAGCAATCAGATGAGGACCTCACAGGGCCAAGCTTCAGAAAAGGCTGATGGGTTTGACAAACCAAATGCTTGGTGCAATGGAAAGACTTTTTTTTAATTTGTTTTTATGGGATGTGGGCGTCGCTGGCAAGGCCAGCATTTATTGCCCATCCCTAGTTGCCCTTGAGAAGGTGGCGGTGAGCCGCCTTCTTGAACCGCTGCAGTCCATGTGATGAAGGTACTCCCACAGTGCTGTTAGGTAGGGAGTTCCAGGATTTTGACCCAGCGATGATGAAGGATCGGCGATATAATTCTGCCCTTGTCCTTCTAGGTGGAAGAGGTCACGGGTTTGGGAGGTGCTGCCGAAGAAGTCTTGGCGAGTTGTTGCAGCGCATCTTGTAGCTGGTACACACTGCAGCCATGGTACGCCGGTGGTGGAGGGAGTGAATGTTTAAGGTGGTGGATGGGGTGCCAATCAAATGGGTTGCTTTGTCCTGGATGGTGTCGAGTATCTTGAGTGTTGTTGCAGCTGCACTCATCCAAGCAAGTGGAGAGTATTCCATCACACTCCTTGCTTGTGCCTTGTAGATGGTGGAAAGGCTTTGGGGAGTCAGGAGGTGAGACACTCGCCGCAGAATACCTAGCCTCTGACCTGCTCTTGTTGCCACAGTATTTATGTGGCTGGTCCAGTTAAGTTTCTGGTCAATGGTGACCCCCAGGATGTTGATGGTAGGGGATTTGGCGATGGTAACGCCATTGAGTGTCATGGGGAGGTGGATAGATGCTCGCTTATTGGAGATAGTCATTGCCTGGCACTTCTATGACACGAATGCTACTTGCCACTTAGCAGCCCAAGCCTGAACGTCGTCCAGGTCTTGTTGCATGCGGGCATGCACTACTTCATTATCTGAGGAGTTATGAATGGCGCTGAACACAGTGCAGTCTTCAGCGAACATCCCCATTTCTGACCTTATGTTGGAAGGAAGGTCATTGATGAAGCAGCTGAAGATGGTTGGGCCTAGGACACTGCCCTGAAGAATGCCTGCAGTGATGTCCTGGGGCTGTGATAATTAACCTTCAATCACCACAACCATCTTCCTTTGTGCTAGGTATGACTCCAGCCAGTGGAGAGTTATCCCCCTGATTCCCATTGACTTCAGTTTTACTAGGGCTCCTTGATGCCACACTCGGTCAAATGCTGCCTTGATGTCAAGGGCAGTCACTCTCACCTCACCTCTGGAATTCAGCTCTTTTCTCCATGTTTGGACCAAGGCTGTAATGAGGTCAGGAGCTGAGTGGTCCTGGCAGAACCCAAACTGGGCATCTGTGAGCAGGTTATTGGTGAGTAAGTGCCGCTTGATAGCACTGTCGATGACACCTTCCAACACTTTGCTGATGATTGAGAGTAGACTGATGGGGCGGTAATTGGCCGGATTGGATTTGTCCAGCTTTTTGTGGACTGTAGGATGTGGCCGGTGCCAACATCAGTGGGTGCATGTGCCTGAAGGATTTTTGGACATTTAAAATGGATATGTACCTTTTTAAAATGGAGACGCACTTGGGCTGCGTTTCAAAATGGAGTTTGGACTTTGAAAAGGACTGACTGTTGGTTTAGAAACATAGAATCTAGGAGCAGGAGTAGGCCATTCGGCCCGTCGAGCCTGCTCCACCATTCAATACGATCATGGCTGATCATCCAAATCCAGTACCCTGTCCCTGCTTTAATCCCCACAGTACACATATCCCACCCTACCCCCGTAACCCCACGTATTTAATTCCCCCTAACATATCCCATCCTATCCCCATAACCCCACATATTTAATCCCCCCTAACACTAAGGGTCAATTTATCATAGCCAAATCAACCTAACCCACACATTTTTGGACTGTGGGAGGAAACCGGAGCACCCGGAGGAAACCCACGCAGACACGGGGAGAATGTGCAAACTCCACACAGACAGTCACCCGAGGTCAGATTCGAACCCGGGTCTCTGGCGCTGTGAGGCACCAGTGCTAACCACTATGCCACCGTGTTGCCCCGTTTCTGTGAAGATAGCAGGAACTGTCTGTCTTTTGGGTTGCCATGGAACCAGTTTCAACGCTGACGTCATGAAAGGCAGGGGCCTTTTCATATTCGAACTTGTGTGATTTGTGGAAAAACAACTTTTGTCCATGGAGCCGGGATGTCTGGATGGACAATGAGGTTTGCAGGTCAAAAGTAACACCTCTGGACTCTTTCAATGAAGGAGCAGTCAAGAACTTAACAAACAGTTAGCAATTCGAGAACTGCTCATCTACAGTAATGGCCTACCATTGTTTTCATCAAGATGACCAATCCAGGACAGAGGTGTCACCAGGAAGACCTACTAGCGTCTCTGCGACCATGGTAACCAGGAATCGCCCAGCCAGTTTTGTGTATTATACAGGGTATAAACATGCTGAACTTTGGGGATTTAGTGCTTGCTTTTCTCTACCATCTGGGATGGGGTTCTCCGCATAACTACGCGTCTGTCAACTCTCCAGGAATGCCCAAAGTGAGTGCCTCGCCGTACCGCCTGAACGTAACTCTCTAGGCCTCATCGCATGCCTCTGATAGGCACGGTTTTGCCTCTGGAGTCGAACGGACCCGGGACCGCGTGAATCAACGACAAGGGCTGGTAATTATATCCAGCATACACCTCTAGAAATCCCCAGGACCGCCCACGTGTTTGGCTGCTGAGGAACTGCAAGTGTCCAAGATGCAGGCTAACACGTGTGTGTGTGTGAGGAGGCTTCCAAGTGTGGGTTCTGACCAAACCTGGAGAGGGGTTTAGTTAGAAGGGTTTTTCCATTATCTAGGCTTAGATTCTGGGAAGGGGTTGGTTCGGCGTAACCGACAGGGTGGGTATCTTAGTCTAAGGTTATAAGCTAGTATCCACAGTCACCTACTCGTTATGTCGTAAGCGAGAGGGGTAGGGGTTGTCGTTTTGTAATAAAGGAATCGATCTTTGACCAACCTGAACCATTTCGTTTTGTCTGAGTCAATTATAATCTATCCATAGTAACTCCTTGGGTCCGAACTTGGGGGCTATGGGGCTTGTGGTTCGCGGTATAATTCGGAAGACCAACCGGGTGGCATCTGGTCATGGCCGGGTTACACAGTAATCCCGCTGGGGACGCTGCGCATCGGGCATAGGAGAAGACCTATTTGGCCTTGGTCTCTCTCTCTCTCTGTGGGATTACCCGCTAATCGACGGGCTAGGCAGGGACTATTGGCAAAAGCTCCTGCCGTCCAAAGGAAACAACCCAAACTGGGAGTTTTTAATGCACGGGTCAACTCAACGGAGAGTCATAGAGACACGGGGGCATGCAAAAACACCCTACAGAAATGGTGACTGCGGCAGGACCTGAGGGCGTGGGTAGTCCAAATGACTCTAAGGTTGAAACGGTTCGGTCAGGTTTGGAAGATAGGATCGCGTCCTATGTGTTCACCAAAATTAATGTGTCCCAGCAGTGGGTGCTGGATATGTTACACTCAGACATTCCTCAGATAGGGCAGCTGAGTGGACAGGGGGAAAGGAGCATAAAAAGTCCAAAGAAAAGGCAATTTGGCTCATATGCTTGCAAAAACAGGTTCAGCTGTTAAGGAAGCAGGTAAACAGGCTTCAGGGGCAGTTGGAGGAGTCTGAAAGGGAATCAGATGCACGGGGTATAGTGGGTCAGCAGTTGGTGGGGGAATTAGCTCTAGAAAAGCAGGAAAGGCGGACTGTATTAGAGTCTTCCTGGACGGCCGGGGAGTATCTACATTGCCAAGTAACAGAGGCCAAGCTCAACGAGCAAATTCTCCGGGAGGAAAACTCCCGTTTAGCAGCGACAGCTGAAGGGCTAGAGAGCCAGTGTAATGATATCAAAACCATCTACAGGGTAGCAAGAAAAAGGGGTTTTGAGGATTGTAGTCACAATCAGTATGAGGAAAAGATCAGGAAGCTACAAAGGGCTTTCGCTGGGGCTAGAGGCATGGCGTGCTTAATGGCGCCAGGTTGAATCCCAGTTAGACTGGGAAGAGGATAGGCCCCCAGCAGAAGTGCCGGTAGCAGTACAGGAGGAAGTAGCTCCAGCAGTGGGCAGGGAGCAACCGGGACCCATGTGTCCATTGCGGCAGCGGAGGTATGGTCCGCCGGCACCCAACGGTGACGAGGGCCCGCTCCAAAATGACTACGTGGTCCCGTTCATGACTCCTCAGCTCCAAACTATGGTGGAGGGGCTGAATAAACTTAGCATCAAAGGGCACCCCACAGTCCATTTCACTAAGGTAGAACAGATAGGGGGCTTAAACGAGTGTAACGATGCGGAAATGCATAAGTTACTTTTATTCTCCCTAGAAGGGACACTATACCAAAGCCTGTCCGCTGCCTCTAAGGCGGGACGAGGCACTATAGTGGGGTTCAAGGAGGAAATCCTGCGAGCCATGGGCCATACACAGGGGAGTCCATTTTCCCTAGTTGAGAATACCCTGCAGATGCCCGGAGAAGCACCGATTGCATTTGCCGACAGGCTCTGACCCATGTACGCTAAGGTCACGGTGGGCACACCGGACCAAGCGCAACTGCTAGGGGAGGCCCATAATCACTGGCTAAAGACCCTGGTTGCGAAAAGCCTCCCAGGTATTCGAGCCAAGGCCGACGCCTGGTTCAATGCCAAGGACCTCACTAACACCGAGGCCGGGGTGCTTAGAAAGCTCACCATGGCTTTCAAGTCCCTGGGTGGGGAGGAGGCGAAGCAATGGGGTAGGGTCAGTGAGATGAAGGCCGGTGAGGGGGAAAGGAAGGAATGGAGTCAGGAAGGGCCCTACACTAGCTAGTCAAAAGCTTGTTTTCAGTGTGGACAGATGGGGCATTGGAGGCGGGAGTGTCCAACCCAGAAAGGGGTACCCGGCCGAGGAAGGCCTCCCGGGAAGAAATCCCAAAACACCGACTCGAGGGAGACTAGCCAGCAGTCAGGATACGAGGTCCTAGTGGCTGCCCTCCGTACGGTGATGGGCAAGGACACCGGTAGACTTGATGCTGCAGTCAGTGAGGTCATACTGAGCACTCCAGTGGGTCCCCCGTCATCCTGACTAGAGCGCACTCAGCCTGAGTACCTGTGCCCGCTCATCTACGATGAGTGGGGCAGGCCCTGTATGCAGATGGGGGTGGAAATGGTCATGGGGAAGTACCTGGTGGACACCGGAGCCTCGAGCACGGTGATCCATTCTAAGGACCCGGCCAATTCACCCTGGTCCGGTAAAGTCCCCTTCAGTTTGATGGGGTTCAATGGGGATGAGCAGGCGGGAGCAAGGTCTACTCCGTTACCATTAAGCTAGGTTCCCTCACCACTAAATGGGAGTGCGTTCTCATGAAATGGGATCAGCCCGGGTGGGGAGTCCTTGGGTCCGACTTCATGTTGGCCCACAGGATCATTGTAGATTTTAGGAACCATTGCTTGTGGGGAGCGGTGGGTTCCGATAAGGTGGATGAGGTAGTGGTAATACCCAGAGACAAGGGGGGACGAGGGAGCGTCTGCAGCATGAAGCCCCGGGGTAGTTACGACCGAGAGGTTTTGGTCAGTAACACCCCGCTCCAGTACCAGGCAGAGGTGAGGAGCAATTTAGATGCTTTCGCCACCCACAAGCACGACTGCGGACGGGTGACTGGGGTAGAGGTTAGAATAGACGGGGATCCCATGTCTAGGCCCCAAAAACAGTATAGTTTTCCCAGGGAAGCGGAGGCAGACTTGGAGACGGCACTGGGTTCCCTGGTAAAGCAGGGTGTGTTGAGGCCGATTGCCACCCATGTGAACTCTCCCCTTTGGCCGGTCAAGAAACCTGACGGGTCATGGAGAGCCACGGTGGACTATCAGGACCTCAACAATAATATTCCAGCCTGCGCGCCCACAGTCGCGGCTGTAGCGGACCTAATTCAAAATATTCCAGCCACCGCGACCATGTTTTCGGTGCTGGATGTTTCAAATGGGTCCTGGTTGATTCCCCTTCGACGGGAAGACCAGTATAAGTTCGCCTTTACAATTAAGGGCCAACAGTATACTTGGACGTGTCTTCCCAGGGGTTTCATAACAGCTCCTCCATCTTCCACCAGAGCATGGCTAATGCTCTGAAGAATTTTAGCCAGCCCCAGCAGGTCGTTCAGTATGTGGACGACATTCTCCTCTTTAGTGATAGAGAGGAGCAGCACGGGCCACTGCTGAGCGAACTACTAAAGTTACTCAGGGATGCAGGTTTCAAAATCAACCCAAAGAAGGCTCAGGTCGGTCAGAAGGAAGTAAAATTTCTCGGGCTGACCGTCCGAGCAGGTGAAAGGGCGATCGATGATGCCCGACGAAAGGCAGTACAGGAGCTCTCAGCCCCCAAGACGGTGTCAGGGGTGAGGTCTTTTCTGGGGCTCACAGGGTACTGCCGGGATTTCATCAAGGGATATGCAGCCACAGCAGCCCCTTTACTTCGGCTCCTCTGCAAGGGAGTTGGATTCCAACTGCCAGGCCGCATTCACCCAGCTAAAAAGGGACCTCCAAACGGCACCTGCGTTGGGTGCGATTAACCAGGGGGAAGAGTTCTCTCTAGAGGTAGCAACCAGCGGGGACAGCTTGAGCTCGGTGTTGCTCCATGAGCGACACGGCAAGCTGAGACCCGTGGTGTACTCCTCCAGGGTGCTCACAGATGTGGTGAGAGGATACTCCAATTGCGAAAGGCACCTTTAGCCATGCATTGGGCCGTGAAGCGCTCGCAGCTCTTCACTGGATCCTCCCCGCTAGTCCTCCTAATGCATCACACACCAACCCAGATGCTTTTGGATGGGCGGATTAAGGACGGGACAGTGAGCAGTGCCTGCATTGCTCACTGGACCCTACTGCTCTCGCAGCTTAATCTCAGAGTGCAGGGGTTGACTGAGCCGAAACTTGCAGGAAACATGGTGTACCCCGGGACGGCGCACACATGCACAGTGGAAGGGGTATGGGACGTGGAGGAGGGACTCAGGGTCGGGATACACCCGATGGGCCGGGACATCTACGTGGATGGTTACAGTACCGTGTCCAACGGGGAGCGGCTCACAGGTTGCGGGATTTATGACCCGACTGCTCAGGTAGAGAAGGTCATAAAACTCCCCAGCACCATGAGCGCTCAGAATGCCGAACTGGCGGCCGTGGCCTAGGTGGTGACCCACCCCGAAGAGTTCCCCCCTCCATACACCATTTGCTCGGATTCAATGTTCACGTGCAACTCTTGCACTGAATATTTGGCAATCTGGGCAAGACGAGGGTTTAAATCCGCCGACGGGAGACCCCTGGCCACATCATGGTTGCTCCACAAAATCTTAGAGGCCACTAAGAATAGAGGGGATTATTACATCCACAAGGTAAAGGCCCATTCTAAGACAGAACCCCGTGGGGAGGGGAACCAGAGGGCAGACGAATTAGCAAAGAAGGGAGCTAGAGAGGGAACCCTGTGGGATCCGGGGAAAGCGGCCCCGGTAGCAGCCATCCGGGACAGGGGAGGCACACCAGGGATCGCTCTAGCCCCGGACCTTAAACAGGCACAGGCACAGGACCCCATTCTCAAGGCCGTCCTACTAGGTAGGGAGAAGGGGGAGGTAATAGAAGGTCCCTTTGGCGCTGCTGACATCAGCGTTAAGGACGGGATGTTGTTTAAGGGGGGCCGGTGGGTGGTCCCAGTACAGCATCGGGAGGACTTTCTCCAGCTAGCTCATGGGGGCCCCAGGGTGGGACACCCGGGACCAGAGACCACTTGGCAGCAGGTAGAAGAGGCAGGGTGGTGGTCGCAGCTAAGGAAGGATGTAAGGGGTTTCTGCACACATTGTTTAGTGTGCGCAGCTAACAATCCCGACCCTCAGCGCAGAAAGGCTCCTTTGGGACACACCAGGAGGGTAGAGGGACCATGGCGATCGGTGCAGATCGATTTTATTGGGCCCCTACCCACCACAAAATCCAGGAATAAGTACTGCTTAGTCCTGGTGGATGTGTTCTCCAAGTGGGTGGAAGCTTTTCCTTGCCGGGCAGCTACAGCCCTGGCCACTGCTCGCAGACTGGTCCAGGAAGTGTTCTCAAGGTGGGGGCTGCCCCAGGTAGTGGAATCCGACCAGGGGAGCCATTTTACGGGGCAGGTCATGCAGATGACCCTCAAGCCCTTGGGGATAGAAGGGAAGTGGCATGTGGCTCACAACCCCCAGTCATCGGGGATTGTGGAGCGCATGAACCGGACCCTGAAGTAACGGTTGAGGAAGGAGGTGGGCCAGTTCCCAAAGTCATGGGACGAGGTCCTGCCTCTGATCCTCATGGGGGTCCGGGCCAGCCCTTCCAGGAGCACAGGGTATTCCCCATACGAGGTAATGACCGGGAGGACCATGTATACCCCAACCCACGTGTTGGCGCCGGTCCTCACCGAGTCTCAGCTCCAGGAGGTCGACCGGGATAGGTTCGTTCAGAACTTGTACATGACCTTAAAACAGGTCTATGGGCGGGCAGCCCACAACGTGGGGATACAACATCGCCAGAACAAATTGTTGTTAGAGCCTCAGCACACACACGAATGGGAGGTAGGGGATCAGGTCATGGTCCGTAACTATGCTCGGGTAGGGGTGTTTGAGCCTTTATACATGGGACCATACGCGATTGTGGACAAAGCCAGTCCTATGGTCTATGCCATAAAACTGCCTAGGCGCACGAAGTGGTTCACATCAATCAGTTCAAGCTGTTTAAGCCTGAGGAGGGAACCACGCGGGCCATGCGCCACAAGGGTACAATTATGAGCATGATTGAGACAAGTTTCCCTCCCTGGATGTGGAATGAGGGTGACCCGCTACCGGACGATCCAGTAGCAGGGGTAGTAAGAAGGGGCAGTCGAGTCCGGTGGCCGAGGGCGCCGTGGACGCCACCTTACTCACCCCCAGTCAGCCGCAAGAGGCCCCGGACATAGGTCGTGGGGCTCTCTAGGGCTGGGGCCAGCAGGCCCAGCTTTGCACATTTTCCGTTCTTTAAGGTTGCGTTTGCGGGTGTTTTGTTTGTTGTATGTTTTGTTTTGTGACCTGCAGGCAACGAGGGGAGGCAGTTCGAGATCGGTGGCTGAGACTGCTGCATTATCAGCCCCGGACTTCACAAGCTGTTTCACCGTTGCTATAAATGAGTTGTGCGATGTACTGTCGGATGTATGCGTTCTCGGGTGGACCGGCGGGGCCGACCCAGTCTGTTCAATTATGTTCCTCTTGGCAGCATGGCTGTCATTATATGATTGCTGGTTACGAGTGGTGGGGTTGCGGAGGGGAGTCATCAGCCAGGTGTAGAGCGGATAGCCCTTGTCTGAGCAGCAACCCTCGGGTTCGACGTGGTGGCTGGAAGATTGCTGGCACAGCGGACTGGTGCAGGATGGAGGCATCATGACTGCTGCCAGGGTACCGAGCATTCAACATCATGATGTGCTGGGCATGGTCGCACAGCAACTCCACATTAAGAGAGTGGTAGCCTTTGCACCATGGGGAAGCCCGATATCCTGGCAAAGCCCCATGCGCAGTCATCCCGCTTTTCTCCTTTGACAGATAAGACAATGAAGTCCCCTCTCCTGGAGTACAGAGCCTCTGTGACTTCCCGGATGCAGCGATGGGCTGCAAACTGGAAGATGTTAGATATGTCGCCTGCTCCAGCTTGGAAGGATATGCTGGCGAAAAATTTCAGAGCCCCGGTCACCTTGAAGGTCACTGGCAGCTCCGTCATCGCCCTGCTCTGAAGCTGCAGATCTGGTTCCAAGAGGTGGCAGAGTTCTGTGACCACCACCTTGGTGAAGCGGAGCCTCTGAATACACTGTTCCTGGCTTAAGTGCAGGTAGGAGAAGTGCTCCCTGAAGACCCTAGGTGGGTAAGGCTGCTGAGAGTCCTCCTCCCCCACTCCTCCCCCCTCTGTGAGCAGCTTGCCTCTGCTGCCTCTGCTCCATCTCCCTGTCATGCTGCAGCATGAGGGGACTGCAAGTAGAGCAAGTGGTGTAGTCAAAGGCCTTCCAGTTGCAGCCAACATCTTCCTAACGTCCAGCAGCACTCCCTGCACACTTTAACAACATTAGAAATGTTGTCCAGCAAGCCAGTATCGATATAAACTCTGCAAGAGCCAGTACAAGAGAAAAAATCAACATACCTGCAAGTTGGATGTATCCCTTTAAATAGTGCTGGTGGGGGGTCCCTTGTGCAGCTGAACGCATGTTCATCTGTGCATGTTTAGGAGAAGGCATTGATTAGAACGACGATGTCCAAAATGGCAGGTCATGTGTCAAATCAGCGTTGCATGCTGATTAACGTAACGATCTGCCCCATTTGTATTCTTCGGCCGCATGCAGGCAACGGCCGTTCCACCAACCTGCCCAAAATGGCGGCCCCCGTGGCCTGCGCCGGAAGTGGCCGGAAACGAGGCTGCTGCCATTTTTTTGCTAAGTGGGGACATTTCGTGGTCACTCTCTTTAGGTGAAGTCCTCAGAGAATTTCCAGAATAAATGTTGATAGAGTATTGGTGAAGTCTTGACAAAGTGTCCCAGAAAGTCTCCCGATATGTCTCAAAAGCCCTCTTCAAACACGGTGTAATCAAACAATCTCAATCAGCAAGTGAACAGTGAAAGTTAAGCATGGCTTTAAGTAGCACTCGCAATTCCCATTAATGACTTCTTTACTCCTGTTCAGCTGGTCACTGTTAGTAGAGGTCGGTAATTGCAGTGTTAGCCAGCAAAATGGCATGTAGCCTCTTCAATGAATGTTAAGAGCCAATTTAGCTGCTGATCAGAGGCTTAATCATTTTCGGGGCGGCCGTTCCTAGCCTGCGCTTAAACCCCTTTACCAAGATGGCGTCTTGCGCTAAATGCGGGCAAACCATGCGTTGCAGCTCAAGACCCCATCTTGGTCACCTCGGAGACTCTTTGGTGCCTAAACTACCGGTGCTACAGCGGGGAAAGTAGCCCCCATGAAGCTTAAGCCTATGTCCTCTAATTCTGTGCTTGCACTCTAAGTCATTAGATTGTTTACCTCTTCAAAGACTTTCAACATTTTAAAGTCCTGGAACATGTCACCCAACAATCTTCTTTTCTTCAATACATTGTGTGATCCTTTCAGCATACCTTAGAGACATGGAATCATCTGTATCAGTCTTCTTCAAACCTATTCTGAATATTTCCATGCCCCCTGAAAGTAGGAGGCCACAAATTATTTCTGATTATCTTCATTGCATTTGTTATCTGGTCACATAGTTTTGTATCATCTTATACCAATTGATTTCCTATGTCATTGCTTGCAGACAAAAATAAAAATAAAAAATGGTCTTTGTTCCTGTAATTGAGCCTTTGCTTCTTTACTGCTCTCTCGTTCTTTCTGTTTCTCTCTCTTTCCTTGTGTTTGCCTTATGTTCTTTCTCTATGGCTCTCACACACTTTTTCTTAATGTCATCTCTGTATCTCTATTAGTCTCCAACTCATTGGGGGCGATTTTCCCAATGGAGGCGGGTTGGAGGTGGGTTTCGGTTTGGGTGGGTTCCAAACCGAAGAGGTGGGAAAAATTTGCGATTTTCCCCTAATTGGCCAGTTGATTTCAAAGGTGAGGGTTCCCCTGGGCCAATTAGTGTTTTGGGACTGAAACTCACCTCTGCTGACGTCACTTATCCAGCTTCATTTAAGGGCTGCTTGCTGCCTTGGCTCATTCCACTGGTTTTTGGTCGATGCTGCACCACCTCCAAGCTGTTATCTCCTTGAAGAATGGCCAGCTCCAAGGCAAGGGCCTCCCCGAGGTTCTTGGATGAGGCGCTGGGTATGCTGGTTGAGGGGGCGAGAGCTAGCAGGGAGGTGCTCTTCCCCTCATCTGGGAGGAAGAGGCCTCCCAAAGAAACCAAGGCTGTGTGGGTCCAGCTGGCAAGGGATATAACCTTCAGATCTGTGTGCAGATTGGGTGATTGTTTCTGTTTATTGATGAAATGCCATCCCTGTGGGAATGTATTAAAATTAGGTGATGGCAAACTGTTGGCGTGATGGCATCTGTTATTTCGGCTTAGGCAGCTCCACATTGCGGCTCCACTTGCGTGGTCAGGTTGGTGGTCAGAGTGAAAGGAGGCCAGAGAGTCAAGTCCATTGTCTATCATGTGTTAAGAAGGAGCCAAGCACATGTGCCACAATGGGCAACCTATGCAAATCTGGCCAAGATGAGTGCATTCCTTGCACGACGTGCTTCCATGCGCTGGCGCCTTCTGCCCTGTGCAGGATCCGGTGGGTGAGCCTGCTAAAAGTGCTGAAAGACCTTTGGAACAAAAGTTCTGCCACCTGTAACTGCTCCCTGATGAAAGCTCCGTTTTAATGGTGGAGCTGCAGCTGTGAGGAGGCCACCCACTTGTCAACCCGCCAGGATTAGCTGGCGTGGTTTAGGAGGGTCGTGCAACACGCTGAAAATGTGGTAAAATAACGAAGGCCTGTCAAAATTAGATTATAGAGGCCCTTAACTACTATTTAAGGGTCTTAACTACCTCTCCTGACTGATGGAGGCAGGACCGAATCGCACCCATCAAAACTGCCTCCGGCAAAATTGCACAGAGGCGGGTTGGAGGCGGGTTCCGAACCCGCCCTCAGTTTTTGCCATTTTGACAACTGTCCCGCCTCCAAACCCGCCTCCTCGGGGCTGGGAAAATCGCCCCCATTGTTTTTGGGATTTGTAGCCCAGTTGCTTGGTTCAGTTGCATCATTCTTGCAATACCATTGCACCTTTTGTGATTGCATACAGGAAAAATAAATGAAGGAAAATGGGTTAGAAATGGCTACAATACACATCAGAACATCATCCAGAGCAGTTGTTTTGTAGATAGGAAGCAGAATGTTTTTAGCATTAATCTGTGGAAACCACATTTGGCACTGGGAAGTATAAATGTACCCTAAGCAAAACAAGTGTGTTTGTAAATTTGACACAGGAGTTTCAGCTGAGGCAACAGTGAGAGGCTATATTCGACATTTTAAGTCATTTTAAAGTTGTTAGGATCTGAGCAAAGACAGATTAGCTGAATGAATTGAATAACTTCATACTCAAAAGGGATTAATAATATAGTCAACTTCAAGATGAAAATTTTCCTTTTATTTCACAAGCACCACTGACATTAAAAATGTATGAACCACTGCAGGATTTAGGACTGGAGGGTTTTAGATGCTGTGCTGTGTATGCGTTAAAATGCTTCTCTCAATCAGAAGTAGAATGGGATAAATAATACTGATGATAAAACAGACTGCATGCAATTAGCTCCCAACAGTTCCCCTTTGAAAGAATTCTGACTTTCCCTCTATCTGCAAGTTTACACTTATGCACCTAAAAGTGGATTGAAGTAATCAGTGATAACAGTTTTATTTTAAATAAAAGATCTGATGACAATGAGATTGTAGCCAATGGGCCAGAAATTCGGTTTTCCAGCTTCCTGCGGGTGCAAGCATCGCACGCGTACTTGCCCACCGCGTCTGCCGTTGTGTTTTGGGCCCACGAGAACTTCGGGTCCTGGGCCTCCTGCAGCTGCCAGCGCGCAGTGCTTGCATGTCCCAGGGGCGCAGTTAGTTCGAAACGTCCCCTGGGATCACGTGGGCCATGGAGAGCCAATCCTAGCAGGGCATTTTCATTCATAGATTTGACAGGAAGACCTGTCAAATCTATGAATTGAAATCGGCCCCAAAACCACACTTAAACTTCAAATAATTTTTTTTTTAAAGAATCACATTTTTAAAATAACTATAAGTTAAATAAATTAACTACTTTAAACAAAAATTTAAATTTTTGAAAAAATTTAAATACTTTTTAACGGTGCTAAAAATAAACTTACCTTTCTTTAAAGTATCTAAAAAAGATAAACCTGTTGAAAAAATTTTTAAATTGTCATTAATTAACCACTTACCTTGTTAAAAACGGGTCCTGCACCTCCTTTTTAAAAGCGCAGCTTCTTCCATATTTACCTTCCCGGAGAAACCTGAAAAAAAAACTGAAGTTCGCTGCGTGCGCGCAGCCTCTCCCGCGCACGTGGTTCACCTCTGAACCCCTCCCTTCACGAGACCGGAAGTTCCGGTTTCCCGCGCATGCGCAGTGCATGCAGGAAACCGACACTTCAAGTGGCCTTACGGGTGAGTACACAGCGCATACTCATCCGACAAGCGCCGAATTTCTGGGCCAATATGTTTTGCTATAAAGTTTTTATTGTGGCACTAATAGCCTGCAAGAAAACTTGAATTGCGAGCTCACTGCGGAATATCGGTACAAGAATTTATTTCTTATTTTGCTACCACTGTCACTTGATTTCAGACGATTTATTATACTGAGTTATTTGGAATGCTCTTACTCATTTTCTAACACACAATGCAATTTCTAAATATATTGATGGCACGTTTAAAGACAAATATGATTTTCGGCATCCTCGCCTGAGGTGAACTACTTGCATCGGTGTGATCATGGATTAGAAAATCGCAGAGGCTGTGTTGGAAATATCAGCCTTTATAAGAAAACTTTAATTTGTGGTTACCAGTGTTTCCTTTATTACAGATCTATGAATCTCACTGTGAAGATAATTATACAATGCTGTCAACATCCATTTTGTTTCTCCTGAGTGAAAATAAGAGTGTTGTTTCAGAGATATGACAAGAAGATATAATCATATATTGCAGAAGCCATAAATAGGCTGCTGCAGATTTTGCCATCATCCAAAGCAGTTACAGGTATGGTGGTGCAATAGTTTATGGTTCTGGACTAGCAACCCAGTAGTCACGAGTTCAAATTCCACCGTGGCAAGTTCTGAAACTGAATTCAATAAATCTGGCAATTCGTGGGCTAATACCAGAAACATTACCACTGGATTGGCATAAATTTCCAAAGGGGGAGAAATTCGGTATCGCCCCGTTTGGGGCGCAATTATCGGCCGGGCGCAAAGATTAGCGCCTGGAGCTAATTATCGCCTCCGACTGCAAACTTGGCTTCTATCGCCCCTGGAGGTGATTGGAGCGCTAAATCAGGCGCTACACACCTCTCTTAAGGCGCTAACGCCGAGGAGCGAGGCGCTACCTCAGAGCGCTGGCGAAGCTCATGTGATGTCAGTCAGCAATGGAACACAGACACACTGGTGCCGGCCAGTTCTTAAAGGGGAGGGTCGATCTTGCTCTCCATCCGCACCCTGCTCATTGCAGCCTTGAATCTCGGCCTGGAGAGACCTGTACATCAAATCTGCTGCAAAGAACAATGGAGAGCCTCAGGGAAAGATCTCAGAGTGCAGCCCCCCTAGTCTCTTCTAAATCGATGCAAGGAAGATCAAATCAAAATGAACCTGCAAAGTGCTGCTCAGTACCCAAAACTCCTCAACACAGCGTTGAATATCTCCAGAAGTCTCTCTCTCTCTCACTCAGAATGCGTGGTGCAAAAATGTCGCCGACAAAAAAAGGCAGGAAGTGGTTGCCTTTAAATAGTGCTCCCCCAGTCCCTTCCCGACTGCAAAATGCTCCCCTCAATCTGTCGTTGCTAGCGGCAGGCGGTAAGGCAGGGGGCACCACTCAATATCCGGTCCGGGGCGCTACCGGGGCGTTGCACGCTCGACTGACATCACGATCTGCAGGCGCAGGAGATTGTGGCGGTAGTGCTGCTGCAAAATGTTTGGTCAATTTCGCGAGCGGCGCAAACACCGCCGCGCCCGGGCGCCAGTTGCTTTGCGCCCCATTAGCGCCCTCTTAAGGCACTAACGGGAGGCGCAAACCAACCAAATTTTTCCCCCAAAGTAATTTATGTGATTCATAACAGAACTAACATGGCGCTCTTCTATGGTGAAGTCTTTAGTGTGCAGGCCACACTTTTACACTTGTGTGTGCATGGAGGTCTAAATGTTTGGGGATTAGATATATAGTGGGCCATTTCCATTATACTACTCTGAATGAACTGTATGAGAAATAGGCAGTTAAATGGGTCTGCCAAGTGCAATTTAATGCAAAACATAAAAGCAAAATAAAATAACTTAAAAATTATAACATTGGTAAGCAACGTGGGTGAGAATGTAACGTGTTATCTGACCGTACTTATATAAAGCTGCCCAATGGAAAAGAAATAAAAGGCTAAAATACTGGAAATACAAAGCAGGTTAGTCAGCAGCCAGGCTGTTCTGCTTCCGTTCTCTCCAGCCTGCAATTTTCCACCCATTAAAATGATTAGAAAGAAAATCACAAGCTGGCAACTGGAGAAACATAAAACCCTGGCCAACATTGGTAAAGGGAAAGTATGAATTAAGGTTTTGGGTTCATGCCCTACTTCAGAATTTATTAGACATTATTACAACCACTCAGTATTGCTCTTAATTGTAGTCAAAGTTATAAAGGAGATACAGCACAATTGTATGCCCATTTTGGCATAGGTAATTGAATGTTGTCCATCTAGGTAATTTATTAGTCAGTGTTAATGGCAAATGTGAGGGGGGTTATTCACAGCTGGTAATTCGGGTGGTGTCAGATTTTCTGCCAAGAACTGAGTGGTAAATAAAATAATATTTGGATTGTAATGCAATACAGATAGTGCTGCACAGGTGGAAATTATATTACAGGAATCCAAGAGAAACCACACAATGATTCTAAATTCATTAGTAGGGTTGGTACATTCCCCAATCTGCACTGCAGCTAATTTTCCCCTAGCCTTTAACTAATGCTTCAAATTTGCAATGTTTTACAATAATTTCTGGCAAAAATATGAAAGAAGGTTTTAGTTTATTATGTAAAGAGGAGAGTAGTGAGAACAGGAACATCAAATATGGAAAATGTCTTTGAACAGCATTCATTTAGCAGAAATTTACAAATGGTGGGCTATTTGTGGGGTGGTAAAAGAATCAAGGCTGATTTTCCTCTGCTGTGTGTCCCAAGTGTGCCTTTTTCCCCCCATTGTCCTGGGATTTCCAGGGCTTTCCCAGAGAAAGGGAGGAGGGAGCGATATTTGAATGTGGAGCATGCATTAGCTTGGGGCAGCCAAGGAAAGAGGTGGGAGGAGTTCTATGGGGCTTTCTGCCTAATTTTCCTTCAGGTATGCTGGGTGATCATCCATTTGGAGGGATGGCCAAAGAAGCAATGCTTGTCCTCGGATCTGTATCCCGTCTTCTGATCAGAGAGTGGAGGTCAGTGAGGCCAGGGAGACCTTAAAAGATAAGGCAAAGCATTTTGTCACAGGTCCCCAAGGATCATTGGGTTGTAAGCTTTCTGGCTGCTGTTTGTGGACAACAGCTAGAAGGCCCACGGCTTATGGCTATTACCGCCACTGTAGGCTTCTCGGGCTTGGAGCAGTGGCTGGATTTCCACCCGCAATTCGGGGCACCGTCCCTGCCAAGGGGCAGGCCTATACCTGTGAAAAATTGGGCCATGCAAATAACCTGAACCCAGAAATCCAGACAAGTTCAGATCATTTCAGGTGGAGCACACTTCAGGCACAGTCCATTTGGCCTGTGCTTAGGCAGAGAGGGAGAGAATCACCTGCTCAAACCCTTATCCCCTGCTCCTTGCACCTTCACTTCCAATACCAAATGCAAGGAATTATTGGATTTTTTTTTGTCACTAATATTGAAACCATCCACACATCTGCCTCTGCTGCCTCCTGCTATTTCTCTCCTCTTCGGTCCAGATCTAACCCCAGTCTCCCAGCCACTCCATCCCTGATCCTTTGTCATTTTGTGGTTTCTCCCTATCTCACCCATGCTCTCTTCAAATTCATATTTTCCATGAGTCCCACCTCCTGCTTCCTGATCTTCAACTTCTAATTGCTCAATAACCAATTTAACTGATATTGTTAACGGTTTCCTTTCCTCAGGCATTTTTACCTCTCCTCTTCAAAATTTCTGTCATAATTCCCCCTACTCAAAAGACACACCTTGTCCATCTATAATCTCCCCGTTCCCCCTAAAATCCTGCGTCTGTGGTCGTCTTCCATTTTTGTGCCCATCTATCCCAAAATTCCCTATTCAAATCCTTCCTGTCTGGCTTCCACCCATGTCACAACACTGGGACCACCGTGGCCAAAGACTCAGACCAGAGTACATTACTCCCCTTGTTGTCCTTGATCATTCCGCTACATTTTACATGGTTGATCATGATGTCCTCCCCCACCACTTGTTCTCCATTATCCAGCTGTACAAGACTACTTTTCCAAGGTCCCACTTTGACCTGTTTGAGCTGGCCAAGACTTGAATGACATAGCTGTCAGACTGGGCTTACAGCAGGTGGTGAGAGAACCAACATGAGGAAATAATTTACTTGACCTCGTCCTGACCAATCTACCTGTCACAGATGCATCTGCCCATGACAGTATTGGCAAGAGTGAGTACCGCACAGTCCTTGTGGAGACTATGTCTCATCCTCACACTGAGGAGACCCTCCATTGCATAATGCAGCACTACCACCGTGTTACGTGGGATAGATTAAGAACAGATCTCGCAGCTCAAAACTGGGCATCCATAAGGCGCTGTGGGCTATCAGCAACAGTAGAATTGTATATCACCACAATCTGTAACATTATGGCCCGGCATATCCCTCACTCCTCAATCAATATCAAACCAGATGACCAACACTCAATGAGTATGCCTGCAAATGGTGAAGCTACAACATAAGACTACATGAATGCTAAACATCGGAAGCAGCATGCTATAGATAGAGCTGAGCGATCACACAACCAAGGGTTCAGGTCACAGCTCGACAGTCCTGCAACATCCAGTTGTGAATGGTGGTGGACAATTAAGCAACTAACGGAAGGAGGAGGCTTCATGAACATCCCCATCCTCATGGGAGCCTGCCACTTGAGTGCCAAAGGCAAGACTGAAGTGTGTGCAACCATCTTCAGCCAGAAGTGCCAAGTAGATGAAACATCTCAGCCTCCTCCTGAGGTCCCCACCATCACAGATGCCAGTCTTCAGCCAATTAGATTCACTCCATGGGACATCAAGAAATGGTGGGTGAGTGCACTGGACACAGCAAACCTTATGGGCATTGACAACATCCCAGCTGTACTGCTCAAGAACTGTGCTCCAGAACTAGCTGCACCTCTAACAAAGCTGTTCCAGTACAGCTACAACACTGGCATCTACCCAACAATGTGGAAAATTGTTCAGATACATCCTGCCTACAAAAAGCAGGACAAATCCAACTCGGCAAACTACCGCCCTATCAGCCTACTTTCAATTCGCAATTCCTCAGATAATGAAGCAGTCGATGCCCACATGCAGGAAGACTTGGGCTAATAAGTGGCAAGTAACTGTTGAACCACACAAGTGTTAGGCAATGACCATCTCCAACAAGACAGAGCCAAATCAACTCCACTTGACACTCAATGGCATTATCATTGCCAAGTCCCCTACCATCAGCATCCTGGGGGTCACCATTGACCAGAACCTGAACAGAACCAGCCATGTAAATGCTGTGGCTACTAGTGTGGGTCAAAGGCTGGGTATTCTTCCATGAGTGGCTCACCTCTTGACTCCCCAAAGCCTCTCTATCACCTACAAGGCAAAAGTAAGGATTGTAATGGAATACTCTCCACTTGACTGGATGGGTGCAACTCCAACAACACTCAAGAAGCTCAACATTATCCAGGCCAAAGCAATCCCCTTGATCGGTACCCCAACCATTGGCTTAAACATCCACTCCCTCCATCATCGGTGTACCGTGGCTGCAGTGTTTACTATCTGCAGGATACCCTGTAGCAACTCGGCAAGGCTTCTTCGGCAGCTCATCCAAACCCGCGACCTCCACCACCTAGAAGGCCAAGGGCAGCAGGTTCACAGGAACACAATCACTTTCAAGTTCCCCTCCAAGTCACACAGCATCCTGACTTGGAAATATATCAACGTTCCTTCATGGTCACTGCGTCAATATCCCGGAACTCCCTACCTAACAGCATTGTGAAAATACCTTCACCACATGGACTGCAGCAGTTCACAAAGAAGGCCCATCACCATCTTCTCAAGGGCAGCTAGGAATGGGCAATAAATGCTGGACTTGCCAGTGATGCCCATATCCCGAAGAATTTGCAATATGGCAATCTGGTAATTTGTTTGCTAGAACCAGGAAAATAACGAGTAAAGTTTCCAGATTGTCATAAAAACCCAATTGGTTCACTTAAGTCCTTCTGGGAAAGAGAGCCTGTCATCCCTATACATGACTTCCCTCCCACACTAAAGCCTTGCCAGTGACACCCATAGCCTGAGAATGAATAAAAAATATAATTCCATGCATCCAGCACATCATGATTTGACTTCTCTAACTTTCTCTTTTCTGGATTCCCACATCAACCGTCCACAAGCTTCAGCTCATTAAGATGCCATGGTCCATGTACTCACCCCCATGGCGTCGATTCTGAGTGCCCTCGCCTTGCATTACGGGGCGGTAACAGCCTCAAAATGAGGTCGTTAACCATATCGCCCCGTTAACAATGGCATTGCGGTTGGCTCTATTTTGAAAGGAGCATATCACCGACTGTTTAAAGCGCTCGCCTGATACAGGCAATTGGCCTCTTTTATATTGGTAATTGGGATCCTGTGAGGTAAATAAGACCCTGCTTGCCATTTTAGGTATGAACTGGTCAGAGCCTACGCAGTGCACACTCCAGCCAATTCCATGGGCGATGGAAGAGAAAAAGTTTTTGAAAGGTAAGTGTTCAATTATTTTTGCGGGCCCTGGAAGAGCAGCTACTCTGGGGCCCACAAAAATAATCTGGGCTGCTGTCGCCCCGGGAGCCCCACCCTCCACAATCGCAACCACCCCTCCACCTTAACTTACCTTGCTGGTGGCAGCTCCGGTCCGATTTACACTCTTCAACTGGGGAGTTGCATGGGAACACCTGTTTGACTCCCTGCAGCTCACCTGGAAAATTTAATTGAGGCCAAAGCCTCAAAATCGCGGGGAGCACTTTACTGCCGGAATTGGTGGCTGAGCAGCGTGCTCTGCCAAGCGGCCGGTCAAAGGTCAAAATCTACCCTGTTCTGTCCACAGTCCCATCCTCTCCAAGCTCCACTGTCTCCTCACGCTTGAGTGTAGTGATTTCAAAATTTCTCATCCTTGTTTTCAAACCACTCTGTGCCCTCGTCCAACTCTACATTAATAATCTTATGTCCCTGCTTGCGTTCTGCATTACTTTAACACCTGATTTCTCCGCACCACTCACTTCCTCTGCTCTACTATTGGCAGCCATTAACTCTCCTGCCCTCTTGAATTTTCTATCGATTCCATTCTTCCTTGCCACCTCCCTCCCTGATTTTAAAAAATTCCTCAAAACTCTCCTCAACTGTGACTTCAGTTCCCTATCCAGCCTCTCAATTTCTCTCCCTATTCCCCATGTTTGATGTCCACGCTATCCTTTTCCTTCTTATGAGATGTCTTTTGTGTGTAAGGAACACTAGATCAAGCATATTGTTGTTGTTCCTTGCCCGTCATTGCAAAAGATGACTGCTGGAGAGTCATTGCAAAAAGGAAAATCAAAGTAAATAGCGGAACGCACGTACAAAAATGCTGACCGGAATGATTGAGTAATAGATAGGATTGTTAAAACAAATGTCTGCTGGCTGGCTTGCTAAACTGAGACTGCCGAATGCCAAAGACCAAAAAAGAGATGCTGCAAATAGTTTTATAAATTCTGATGGCTTTAAAAATCTATTTATATGATGTTCTCGTTGAAGTGTTGCAAAAAGACGCCAGAGATTATTTTATTGTGACATTGTAAATGCCTGCTTTTACTGGTTTTATGAGTGCGTGAGTGACTGAGTGATTGAATGCACAATGGGACAAAAACATGAAAATGCTAGCAATAGTGTCAAGCACTTTTGTTGATTTGAGTTGCTCTTCCCGAGGTACCTGATTAGATTAAAGAAGTGGTAT
Source organism: Squalus acanthias (assembly GCA_030390025.1). Lineage (NCBI taxonomy): Eukaryota > Metazoa > Chordata > Chondrichthyes > Squaliformes > Squalidae > Squalus > Squalus acanthias. The sequence goes on along the minus strand of CM059426.1, from coordinate 143,583,453 downwards.
TTTTGGAGTGGAAACTCAAACTAGACAATTGTTGTCAACTTGCCATTAAGTGATACTAGTTGATGTGGAATTGACTGCTGATGCAGACTTAAAACAAATGAAGAAAAAATATGAAGTTGGCAGCGGTGGATAGATCTTTTTATAGTTACTTCGCTTTCTGCCTCCCGTCCCACTCATTTTCCAATGGATCTAGAGCAGACGGGGTCAGAAATGTCCTCGGGGTGCACTTCCCCGCCCCTTTTATGGAGGGCAGGCCCAGTGGCCTAAAACACACCAGTTATTTGCCCTGATGGAACACTGGACACTAGGGTTGCCTGTTGGGCCCTGTTATCCAGCATTCAATGCAAGTGAAGGGGCCTTGAAAGGTATAATCTTGAGGGGCCTGTACAGTAACTTTCAGAGTGTTGCCATCCAAAGGCCCCAGGAGCAGCATAACTAATTTTGAAGAAAAAACATTGGCCCAAAAATTAGTGCCGCTACGCGAGAGTACGCACTGTGTACTCTCGCGTATTCTGTCTCCAATTGCCGGTTTTCTGCATGCACTGCGCATGCGCTGAAAACCGGCACTTGGTGATTTCAAAAGGGGGCGGTTCCTAGGTGAACCGCATGCGCGCTACAGGCTGCGCGCACGCAGTGCACTTAGTGCTTTGAACGCGCAGGTAAGCATGGAACATTTTACACATAAAGAAAGGAGGCGTAAGACCCTCTTTTAACAAGGTAAGTAGTTAATTAAGTATTATTTTGAATTTTTTTCAACAGGTATATCTTTTTTAGAGACTTTAAAGAAAGGTAAGTTTATTTTTATAACTTTTTAAAAGATTTTAAATTTTTTCAAAAATTTAATTTTTTGTTTAAAGTGGTTAATTTATTTAACTATACTTATTTTATTAATGTGATGGGTTTTTTAAAAAATTTAATTGAGGTTTAGCTGTTCTTTTGGGGGGGTATAGTATTCATAGCTTTCACAGCCCTTGCTATGAAAGCTATGAATGAAAGATGGTGTGCTGCCATTGGCTCTAACTGAGTCACGTGATCCCACAGCTCGCACGAATTAACTGCGCCTGTGGGATACGAAAGCCCTGCACAGCTGCTGTCTAGAAAATCAAGTTCGTGCGAGCTGGGAATAAAAAAGCCAACGCGCAGTGAGAGATCACGGGGAAGCCTTACCCTCGCACGAAGGCTCACTCACTAATTTTTGGGCCATTAGCATCCTCTTGCTCTCTCTGCCACAGGCCTGCCACAGTAAGTTTCCAGCCATGGCTTCCCGCAGACACTGGGGAATCCACCTCCAGCATAAAACTGACCCCCAGGCCTCAGTCAGAAAGCCTAAGCCTATTACATTCTTCTGAACTGATCAAAATTAGCTTTTCAATGATCACAAACTGATTCTTCAACATTGAGTACAGAAAATAAGTTCTAAAAGGGCTTAATTGCACATTTGGTGTAAAAGAGGACCTAGACAGGTGACTCAGAAAGAGCTAGAGGAGGACATAGAGAACCACAAGCAGCAAGAAAACATAGAAAGGAAGAAAGCAATACTGAAAATGGAGGAATAAGCACACATTTGTAATTTTATAAATTGGTAAGTTGATATCTTCCGACCACGGTTGCTGATGTAATAATTCTGCATGACTAGTTTAACGGGGACACTTGGGTTTGGAGTTTTCTCCAATTTATTACATGATTTTGGGTGGCTTTAGTGTGAGCAGAAGAAGTAAGTGAATGAGAGAGGCTGAATCCCTGCCAGTCAAAAAAACTTGATTTCAATGGAATGAAAATCAGGTTGGTTCTATAATGTGCAAGTGATCCGATCTGCTAGATTACCACTCAGGCGGTGAAGATGAAAATATACCCCAATAAATACATTCCCTTTTGAATGACCTCATGTTCCTCCAGCTGCCTTTTCACAATGTATCTAAATCTCTTCTTTATCCAGAAACATATCTGGTTCCTTTTGAACCCATCTATATTATTCACATTGCATCAATGGCTTTCCTTGATAACTTATTCCATAAGCCTGTTGCAATTTGTGTAGAAATGTTTTACCTGATGTCCCTTCTTGCTCCTCACTTTCTACTATTTAACTTGCATCCACTTGTATTTGAACCCTTCACAACTGTGAACAATTTGCCTGATCAACAGTGCAAACACCCTTCACAATGTTTAAACTTCAATTCGGTCAAAATGAGGAAGCCCAACTTTCTAAACCTTTCCTCATAACTTAGATTTCTGATACCTGAAAATTGTATTGGCTGCTTACTAATGTGTCCTTTCATGGGCAATAATAACCTTTGTATGATTAGGTCTCCAGACTGCAAAAAGTGCTCCAGAAGGAGTCTGACCAACATCTTATGTAGTAACAATGCAACTTCTTTTCATTTGCATTCTTTCCCTCTGCAATGCAGCCCACTACCCTATTTGCCTTTTTACTGCAAAGGATTTAAACACTCATCCCTAGTGGTTCGTCACATTTAATTTTCAGTGAACATTTACTTATTAAAATTGGCAACTGTACTTTGCAGAATTCTGTGCTACTGGAGTGGAAGCTTGAAACCTTTACTTGATTGTTGTTAATCTGATTTTCAGTAATGAGACTATTTACTGCTGAAAATAAGATTAGTGACTTGGAGCAAAGTTAATTTGCATACTGCGTGAAACAAAGAACATGTGCTGTTTGGTACTGAGAGTCCATGAAATACTGTTGGTTTTATTTGTTGGAATTTTTCATGCTGCTTTAGCTAATAATTTTATTGTTGATCCGTTTCAAAATTGATCCTACATTTGCTATTAAACTCTTTGTCAGATGTGTTCCATTGCCTAGCATTGGCCTTCATAAAAACAGCTGCAACACTTCAAAAGCAATTCATAGGTTGTGAAGTGCAATCAGGCATCCTGAGGGTGTGCTGAGGTGTTATATAAATGCAAGTTCATTTTTTTGTGTTGACATGAATCTAATTTTGGAATTTAATGGTTAAAATTATGAATTCTTATAGAATCATAGAATAGAATCATAGAATCTTACAGCACAGAAGGAGGCCATTCGGCCCATCATGCCTGCTCTCCTGTGCCGGCTCTTTGAAAGAGCAGTCCAATTTAGACCCACACCCCAGCTTTTTCCCCATAACCCTGCAAATTAGTGCTCTTCAAGTACATGTCCAATTGCCTTTTAAAAATTCCTATGGAATCTGATCACCCTTTCAGGTAGTGCGTTCCAGATCTTAACAACCCTCTGTGTGAAGACATTTCTCCTAATTTCTCCTCTAGTTATTTTGCTAATTATTTTAAATCTATGACCTCTGGTTGCCGACCCACTTGCCAGAGGGAATAGTTTATTTCTTCTTGCTCGATCAAAACACCTCATAATTTTAAATACCTCTATTAGGCCTCCCCTTAACCTTGTCTGCTTCAAGGAGAACAATCCCAGCTTCTCCAATCTCTCCACATAACTGAACTCTCTCATCCATGGTATCATCCTGGTAAACCTCCTCTGTACCCTCTCCAGGGCCTTGACATCCTTCATAAAATGTGGTGCCTGGTATTGTACACAATACCCCAGCTGAGGCCTAACCAGAGATTTGTAAAGGTTTAACATGACGTCCTTGTTCTTACTCCCAACTGGAACATATTATGAATTTGGGCATGCGCTTCCCAGAATTTTCCAAACATTTGTGTATGCATTCCCAGCAGGTCCGAATCCAACACTAGGAGCATGTATTCATAAAATTATTCCTTGCATTTTTATTTCACTGAAAATTTGATACTTTGGGAACAACACTAAATAAAGGATGCAATAAAATAATTTATAATCATGAATTTGATTGTGTTCAGGACTTTGCTTATAGTTTGTTAAAGGATTACATTTGTTGGTGACCCACTCATGGATGGCATCACTGAATGAACATTCAAACTTCACTTTTACCCAATTTGATCTATAACTGGTAGTAATCATTTAGACAAGAGCACTTCCTCTCTGAATAGAGTTTTAGGAACATTGAAAGTTCAACATTTTTTGAATCAGGCTGAACCCCTGGGTTCCCCACCACCCCACCCACTCCCTTATAATAAAGCAACTACATTATGCTTGGTTAACAGACTGTAAATATTGAATAAGCAAATCAATGCTCCACTTCAAGAATCTGGTTGCAGCTGTGGCAGACTTTAGAGAAATTATCAAATTCCTATACTTCACTTGGTCAGGCTAACATGATGATAAGGTTTATTTATTGTGTTATTTGGGAGAAATGAGAGTCCAAAGCCTGCACTTCACATGGTCAGAAAAATTCACAACTGCTACTTTACAGGCAGTCTGCCCAACCCCAATAAGTACCAACATGCATGTTTGATAATCAAGGCTATCCAGCTGTCACTCCGTTCAATACAATAATTAAGTTCATAGCTTCAGCTCAGAACTCAACAGCAGTTTACATTTATATATAACACTTTTCATGTAAAAGAATGCTTCAGAGCATCTTACAAGGTGGACACTCAGCAGGAAGTGAAAACACTCAGGTGGGAGATTGAATAAATCAAAGAAACAAGTCAGCAGGCTTTGAAGGCAGGGAAAGAGGTAGCAACTCACAGAATACATATGGATTAAAGAAAGAAAGACTTGCATTTTTAGAGTACCTTGCACAACCTCAGGACATGCCAGAGCACTTTACAGACAATAAAGTACTTTATGGTGTAGTCACTGTTGTAATGTAGGAAACGCGGCAGCCAATTTGTGCTCGGCAAGGTCCCACAAACAGCAATGAAATAAATAACCAGATTATCTATTTAAAGTGTTGGCTGAGGGATAAATGTTATCCAGGACACCAGGAGAACTCGCCTGCTCTTCTTCAAATAGTGCCATGGACTCTATTACATCCACCTGAGCGGGCCAAGTTTAATATTTCACCTGAAAGACGTCACCTCTGACAGTGCAGCACTGAAGTGCCAGCCTAGATTATGTGCATAAATTTATGGGGTGGGGTTTGAACCCATGACCTCTGACTCAGAGGCGAGAGTGCTACCAGTGATACTTGTTCCTTTGACTTTGTAATTGCTTTGACTCCGTTTGTAATTGCTTTGTCCACCACAGACCCAATTCACATACGGACCGGGGTCAAGCAAGGCTGTGTCATTGCACCAATGTTCTCCTCGATCTTCCTTGCTGCAATGCTCCATCTCACCCTCAGTAAACCCCCCGCTGGAGTGGAGCTAATTTACAGAACAAACAGGAAACTGTTCAACCTCCATCGCCTCCAGTCCAGATCCAAGGTCGTCCCACCCTCTGTCGTCGAATTACAGTGTGCAGACGACGCTTGCATCTGCGCTCACTCGGGGGTCGAACTCCAAAGCATCATCAACACCATCACCGAAGCATACGAGAGCATGGGCCTTACACTAAACATCCGTAAGACAAAGGTCCTCTACCAACCTGCTCCCGCCACACAGTACTGCCCCCCGATTATCAAAATCCACGACAAGGCCTTGGACAACGTGGACCACTTTCCATACCTCGGGAGCCTACTGTCAACAAGGGCAGACGTCGATGATGAAGTCCAACACCGCCTTCAGTGTGCCAGTGCAGCCTTCAGTTGCCTGAAGAAGAGAGTGTTTGAAAACCAGGACCTCAAACCCGGCACTAAGCTCATGGTCTACAGAGCAGCAGTGATACCCGCCCTGCTGTATGCCTCAGAGACATGGACAATGTACAGCAGGCACTTCAAAGCACTGGAGAGGTACCACCAACGCTGCCTCCGCAAGATCCTGCAAATCCATTGGCAGGATAGGCGCACCAACGTCAGTGTTCTCGCTCAGGCCAACATCCCCAGCATCGAAGCTTTGACCACGCTCGATCAGCTCCGATGGAGGGGTCACATGGTCCGCATGCCCGATACGAGACTCTCAAAACAAGCGCTCTACTCGGAGCTCCGACATGGCAAGAGAGCCCCAGGTGGGCAGAGGAAATGCTTCAAGGACACTCTCAAAGCCTCCTTGAAAAAGTGCAACATCCCCACTGACACCTGGGAATCCCTGGCCCAGGACTGCACAAAGTGGAGGAGAAGCATCCGGGAAGGCGCCGAACACCTCGAGTCTCTTCGCCGGGAGTAAGCAGAAGCCAAGCGCAAGCAGCGCAAGTCAACCCAAGCACCCCACCCACCCACCCCTTCAACCACCGTCTGCCCCACCTGTGACAGAGACTGTAGGTCCCGCATTGGACTCATCAGTCACCTGAGAACTTATTTTTAATGTGGAAGCAAGTCATCCTCGGTTCTGAGGGACTGCCTAAGAAGAAGAATTGCTTTGACTGTTAGGCTGATACTATTCTATAATACTGCTTTGAAAAAAAACTTGTTTAATACTATGTTTGGTGCCTGTTATTAGATTGGGAGTAATCTAAAGGTTATGAAAATGAGAGATTGGAGTGTTCAGTGATCTGCTGACAGATCAGAGTGTTCACTCAGAAGTGGGTGAATTACACTTTCACAAGAAAATAATAAGATACTAATTCATCTGGCTGTGCTCCTCATGGGTGCGGTAGAACGGTAGTAGGCGAGTGTACAAGTGTGAAGGTTACCTCAGATCAGACTCAGTCGCACATATGTAATCAGACCTGACTGTAAGACAAAGGGTGGGGAAGAAATCAAACCGCAAACAGTGAGGAAGAGTTTCAGGCTCCGAGACACAAACAGGCTTCTAGTTAGTGCAGGAACGCTGAATAGCATGAAGGGGAATGTTGATGATTCATGAGGGAATTGGCTTGCTTGTTATTTTATAAATGCTATTTAGATAGTTGAGTCAGAAATAAAAATGGTAGCTGGAGCCACTTTGAAAAAATGCATGCAACAATGTGGTTGGTTGAAAACACCACCTCTCAGATGGTTCCTTTCTATGGGAACTTTGCTGATGTATATTTTGATGAGGCAGTATGGTTTAGATGCTTACTAAAGCCAATAAAAAGAGCATGACATTGATTTTATATCTGCCACTGACAGTTTTAAAGGTCGGCTTTCTAAATGTGCACTCCGACTGCAAGAGCCTTGCCCACTGGGAGTGCACATTGGGAAACTGCAGACATGGTCCCCATGATTTCCCAATACATGCTCCCAGCAGGTTAAGATCCTCTCCAGAAGCCAGAATTCAAGAAAATGATCTTTTCAAGTGTGATGTGTAATAGACAAAACTTTTAATTATATAACTCTCTCATTTTCACAAATTTGAATTACTTCCAGTCTAATAGCAGGTGCCAAAAATAGTTTATAAAAAATCACTCTTTAATGCAGCAGAACGGAAAAGTGTCTGTTGGGCTCAACTGATATCACTCTTGTCTCTGAGTCAGAAAGTCATGGGTTCAAGTCTGACTGCAGGACTTGAGCAGACTGCCGAACCTCCTATAACCCTACAACCCTCCGAGATCTCCTGTGCACCTCCAATTCTGGCCTCTTGCGCATCCGTAATTTCTTTCCCTCCATCATTGTGTCAGCTGTGGCTCAGTTGGTAGCACACTTAGCTCTGCGTCAGAAGGTTGTGGGTTCAAGTCCCACTCCAGGGACTTGAGCACATAAAGCTAGGCTGACAATGCAGAAGTGCTGCACTGTCGGAGGTGCTGTCTTTCGGATGAGACGTTAAACCGAGGCCCCGTCTGCTCTCTCAAGTGGACATAAAAGATCCCATGGCACTATTTTGAAGAAGAGCAGGGGAGTTATCCCCGGTGTCCTGGCCAATATTTATCTCTCAACTAACATAACAAAAACAGATTATCTGTTCATTATTACATTGCTGTTTGTGGGACCTTGCTGTGTGCAAATTGGCTGCCACATTTCCCACATTACAACAGTGACTACACTCCAAAAGTACTTAATTGGCTGTAAAGTGCTTTGAGACATCCGGTGGTCATGAAAGGAGCTATATAAATGCAAGTCTTTCTTTCTTTCTATTGGTGGCCGTGCCTTCAGCTGCCTCACTCCTAAGCTCTGAAACTCCCTCTCTAAACCTCTCTACCTCTCTTTCTTCCTTTAAGTCGCTCCTTAAAACCTACCTCTTTGACCAAGCTAGGTAGATGACATGGGGAGGTAGATGTTCTGAGGGAAGATGTTTTAGCAATTTTGAACTGAGGTCGATAAGTCCCCTGGGCCAGATGGGATATATCCTAGGATTCTTTGGGAGGCAAGGGAGGAGATTGCAGAGCCTTTGACTTTGATCTTTGGGTCCTCACTGTCCACGGGGATGGTGCCAGAGGACTGGAGAGTGGCGAATGTTGTTCCTCTCTTCAAGAAAGGAAATAGGAATGACCCTGGTAATTATAGCCCGGTTAGTCTTACTTCGGTGGTTGGTAAGATAATGGAAAAGGTCCTGAGGGATAGGATTTATGACCATTTGGAAAGATGCAACTTAATCCGGGATAGTCAACACGGATTCGTGAAGGGTAAGTCTTGCCTAACAAATTTGATTGAATTCTTTGAGGAGGTAACTAAGTGTGTAGATGAAGGTAGAGCAGTTGATGTCGTATACATGGATTTTAGTAAGGCGTTTGATAAGGTTCCCCATGGTCGGCTCATGAAGAATGTAAGGAGTTGTGGGATAGAGGGAAATTTGGCCGATTGGATAAGTAACTGGCTATCTCATAGAAGTCATGATGCGGAGATGCCGGTGTTGGACTGGGGTGGACAAAATTGAGAGGTCGCACAACACCAGGTTATAGTCCAACAGTTTTATTTGAAATCACAAGCTTTCGGAACTATCGCTCCTTCCTCAGGTGAAGTAAATTGGATACAGAATCGTCAGAGCATATATAGATGGAAAAAAAAGCATGTGTACTTTACAATTGCAGACCAATAAATTAAATCATCCTGACTATCTGCCGAGGTGTGATAAAGTTAATTAAGTCAGCCAGGAAGGTACCACATCAAAAGACATAGCAAGATACAACTGAGACAATGAGGTGAAGTCGCAGGGGTTCTAACGTGTCAAAAGCTGCCGTATGTATGTAAAACGAAAAGCTTTAAAAAAAAAATTACTTTTTTACTGGGAAAATTTTTACTTTTTTACTGGGAATCACATCTGTGAACAAGCTAACGACGACTCGAGTCCGGATCACGTCATGTATCGTGACATAAACCCAAGATCCCGATTGAGACCGTCTTCATGAGTGCAGAACTTGGCTATCAGTTTCTGCTCGATGATTTTGCGTTGTCGTGTGTTTCTAAGGTTGCCTTGGAGAACGCTTACCCGCAGATCCGAGGCTGAATGTCCTTGACTGCTGAAGTGTTCCCCGACTGGGAGGGAACAATCCTGCCTGGCGATTGTTGCGCGGTGCTCGTTCATACGTTGTCTCAGTGTCTGCATGGTCTCGCCGATGTACCATGCCGCGGTGCATTCTTTCCTGCAACGTATGAGGTAGACAACGTTGGCCGAGTCACATGAGTATGTACCATGTACCTGGTGGGTAGTGTCCTCACGTGTGATGGTGGTATCTGTGTTGATGATCTGGCATGTCTTGCAGAGTTTGCCATGGCAGGGTTGTGTGGTGTCGTGGTCGCTGTTATCCTGAAAGCTGGGTAATTTGCTGCGAACGATGGTACTTCTGAGGTTAGGCGGCTGTTTGAAGGCAAGTAGTGGAGGCGTGGGGATGGCCTTAGCGAGGTGTTTGTCGTCATCGATGACATGTTGAAGGCTGCGAAGAACATGAGAAACTACGACATGTTCTTCGCAGCCTTCAACATGTCATCGATGACGACAAACACCTCGCTAAGGCCATCCCCACGCCTCCACTACTTGCCTTCAAACAGCCGCCTAACCTCAGAAGTACCATCGTTCGCAGCAAATTACCCAGCTTTCAGGATAACAGCGACCACGACACCACACAACCCTGCCATGGCAAACTCTGCAAGACATGCCAGATCATCAACACAGATACCACCATCACACGTGAGGACACTACCCACCAGGTACATGGTACATACTCATGTGACTCGGCCAACGTTGTCTACCTCATACGTTGCAGGAAAGAATGCACCGCGGCATGGTACATCGGCGAGACCATGCAGACACTGAGACAACGTATGAACGAGCACCGCGCAACAATCGCCAGGCAGGATTGTTCCCTCCCAGTCGGGGAACACTTCAGCAGTCAAGGACATTCAGCCTCGGATCTGCGGGTAAGCGTTCTCCAAGGCAACCTTAGAAACACACGACAACGCAAAATCATCGAGCAGAAACTGATAGCCAAGTTCTGCACTCATGAAGACGGTCTCAATCGGGATCTTGGGTTTATGTCACGATACATGACGTGATCCGGACTCGAGTCGTCGTTAGCTTGTTCACAGATGTGATTCCCAGTAAAAAAGTAAAAATTTTCCCAGTAAAAAAGTAATTTTTTTTTTAAAGCTTTTCGTTTTACATACATACGGCAGCTTTTGACACGTTAGAACCCCTGCGACTTCACCTCATTGTCTCAGTTGTATCTTGCTATGTCTTTTGATGTGGTACCTTCCTGGCTGACTTAATTAACTTTATCACACCTCGGCAGATAGTCAGGATGATTTAATTTATTGGTCTGCAATTGTAAAGTACACATGCTTTTTTTTCCATCTATATATGCTCTGACGATTCTGTATCCAATTTACTTCACCTGAGGAAGGAGCGATAGTTCCGAAAGCTTGTGATTTCAAATAAAACTGTTGGACTATAACCTGGTGTTGTGCGACCTCTCAATTTTATCTCATAGAAGGCAGAGGGTGGTGGTGGATGGAAAATTTTCGGACTGGAGACCAGTTACCAGCGGTGTGCCACAGGGGTCGGTGCTGGGTCCTCTGCTGTTTGTGATTTTTATCAATGACTTGGAGGAGGGGACTGAAGGGTGGATCAGTAAATTTGCTGATGACACTAAGATTGGTGGAGCAGTGGATGAGGTGGAGGGCTGTTGTAGGCTGCAAAGAGACATTGATAGGATGCAGAGCTGGGCCGAAAAATGGCAGATGGAATTTAACCCTGATAAGTGCGAGGTGATTCATTTTGGTAGGGCAAATTTGAATAAGGATTACAGGGTCAACGGCAGGGTTCTGAGGAATGTGGAGGAACAGAGGGATCTGGGGGTTCATATCCACAGATCTCTGAAGATTGCCACTCAAGTGGATAGAGCAGTAAAGAAGGCCTATAGTGTGTTAGCGTTTATTAACAAGGGGTTTGAGTTTAAGAACCGTGAGGTTATGCTGCAACTGTACAGGACCTTGGTGAGACCACATTTGGAATATTGTGTGCAGTTCTGGTCACCTCACTATAGGAAGGACGTGGAAGCATTGGAAAGAGTGCAAAGGAGATTTACCAGGATGCTGCCTGGTTTGGGGGGGGAGGTCTTATGAGGAAAGATTGAGGGAGCTAGGGCTTTTCTCTTTAGAGCGGAGGAGGATGAGAGGCGACTTAAAAGAGGTTTATAAGATGATGAGGGGGATAGATAGAGTGGATGTTCAGAGACTATTTGCTCGGGTGGATGTAGCTGTTACAAGGGGGCATAACTATAAGGTGCATGGGGGAAGATATAGAAGGGATGTCCGAGGTAGATTCTTTACTCAGAGAGTGGTTGGGGTGTGGAATGGACTGCCTGCTGTGATAGTGGAGTCGGACACTTTAGGAACTTTCAAGCGGTTATTGGATAAGCACATGGAGCACACCAGAATGATAGGGAGTGGGATAGCTTGATCTTGGTTTCGGACAATGCTCGGCACAACATCAAGGGCCGAAGGGCCTGTACTGTGCTGTACTGTTCTATTTTCTATGTTCTATTGGCCACCTGTCCTAATATATCTTTATGTGACTCAGTGTGGAATTTTGTCTGATAATGAAGCATTAGTGAGAGGCCCAAACAATTTTCATGCTTAAGCCTTACTAAAATATTATCGGCAAGCTGCCAGCACTGAGTGCTGACAGGCAACGCAATGATCTTGAGGGTGGAACAAGGGGACCTGGGGGATTGCCTTCCCCCTCTTTAATGACTCGCTTTCATGGAACCAAGCCGGACATGGGTCATTGAGGGGGGCGGGCTGGCAATGCAGAGGAAGCCATTGAGGGACTGGCAATGAGATGGAAGATCTTTGCTGGTCAGAAGGAGATCCTCCTGGTCCCACAAATATCAATGGCACTGCATTATTTTTGTGGTTTTTTGAGCGGCCTGCAGCATCCATTTATGGACTGCTGGTTTGGGCACTCTGTGCTCAGTTCTCCTCAACGCTCTGCGCATTGGAAGACAAAAATTACATTGGGTTCATAAATATGGTGTCGGATCCAGATTGTCATATTCTAACTATACATCCATCTGTTTCAGTTGGGAGCACTGCTCACCTGTTTCGTAGCCTGCTCCAAAAATGGTGGCAGAAACAGGGTGGTAAGTGCTGCGCCACAATATTTGGCCTACTATCTCCCCATTTCTGCTCAAAAACGGAAACTAAGATTGACCCCGTTATTTTCCTCCCTATCTCTGTAATCTCCTCCAACCCAATAACCGCCCCCCCCCCCCACCAACCCCCGAGATATCTGGACTCCTCCAATTCTGGCCTCCTGCGCATGCCTAATTTATTGCGCTTCATCGTTGGTGGCCGTGCCTTCAGTTGCCTAGGCCCTAAGCTTGGAATTCCCTCCCTAAACCTCTCTGCCTCTCTTTCTTCCTTTAAGATGCTCCTTAAAACCTTTCGCTTTGTCATCTGCCCGAATATCTCTATGTGGCTCGGTGTCAAATTTTGTTTTATGACATTCCTGTGAAGCGCCTTGGGACATTTTACGATGTTAAAGGTGCTATATAATTACAAGTTGTTGTAGTTGTGTTGTTCAGAGGAGACATTCAACTAAGTGGATAATCTTAGAAACAATCATAGAATGATACAGCATGAAAGGAGGCCATTCGATCCATTATGCCTGTGCTGGCTCTGTGAAAGAGCTATCCAATTAGTCTCACTCCCCTGCTCATTTCCCATAGCCCTGAAAATTTTACCCCTTCAAGTATTTATCCAGTTCTCTTTTGAAAGTAATTATTGAATCTGCTTCCACCAGTGCAGGTAAACAGTGAGGAGAACAGTAACAGACTTCAGGAGGACATAAACAAACTGGTGAAATAGGCAGACACATGGCAGATGCAGTGTCTTTCAGGCAGTGCATTCCAGCTCGCTGTGTAAAATAAAAGGCTCCTCATCTCGTCTCTGGTTCTTTTGCCAATTACCTTAAAGCTGTGTCCTCTGGTTACCGACCCTTCTGCCACGGGAAACAGTTACTTCTTATGCCTCAATGAAATCTCTCCTTAACCTTCTCTGCTCTAAAGAGAACAACCCCAGCTTCTCCAGTCTCTCCACATAACTGAAGTCCCTCATCCCTGGTACCATTCTAATAAAACTCCTCTGCATCCTCTCCAGGGCCTTGCCATCCTTCCTAAAGTATGATACCCAGAATTGGACACAATACTCCAGCTGGAGTCTAACCAGTAATTTATAGAGGTTTAGCATAATGTCTTTGCTTTTGTACCCTATGGGCTCGATTTTGCCAGGCCCGAGGAGGCGGGAATGGAGGCGTGTGGGGTGTTAAAATAGCAAAAAATGGCGGGCGGGCCCGACCCCGACTCCATCCCGCCTCCGAGCAACTTTTCCCAATGCGTGGTTTCTGATCCCATCTCCATCCCGCCTCCAAGAGGCGGGATAGGCCTTTAAGGCCCTTAACAACCACTTAATTGCCTCTATAATCCCATTTTGAGAGGCCTTTCCGATTTTAACACTTTTCCCACATGATGCACGCCTCCTCTGAAACACGACGGTGAAACCTGGTGGTTGCAGAATTGGATTGCTGACTATCAGCTGCAGCTCCACCATTAAAAAGGAGATTTGATCAATCATCATTTGCAGGTGGCAGAACTTTGTTGTCTCAGGTCTGGGGGATCTTTTAACAGGCATAACCATTGCTGTGGAAGTTTGGAGCCTGACACCCATCTCCAGTGTGACCTCCTGGGAAACCCCTCTCCCCACCTTGAATAAGCGCTTCCTCAACTGAGGCATATACCAGAAGCATGGGAACCATTTATTTCCTTTCCTCTTGGTCATCAGATGAGGACGAACACCAGCCGCGGCAGCAGCAGAACCCTGAACACCAGCAGCACCAACTGCAGGAGCAACAGCAGCAGCTCCAAGCTGCTGCTCACCCACCTGAAGCTGCACAGGCCAGAGGGCGCCAGCGCATGGAAGCACGTCAGCGCAGGAGATACCCCCCAAACAGGGTCTACAGACAGAGGATCAGCTACCTCAGCATGACTGAGCAGCAGTGCCAAAGGCGGCTACGACTTTTGCGAGAGATAGTGGGTGACATCTGCGCAATGGTGCAGCAAGACCTGGAGCCCAGAGGAGCAGGTGGACACCCCTTACCAGTGCCCGTCAAAGTCACCACCACACTCAACTTTTTTGCCTCAGGCTCATTCCAGGGATCAGCAGCAGACAGCAGCGGCATCTCCCAGGCGGCCGCACATACTTGCATCACGCAGGTAACCGATGCCCTCTTTGCCATCGCGCACAATCACATCCATTTCTCCAAGGATCAAGCCAGTGTAACTGCGCGGACGGTTGGATTTGACAATCTGGCAGGCTTTCCAAGGGTGCAGGGCATCGTTGACTGCACACATGTGGCCCTTAAGTCACCCCATCACAATCCAGGTATTTTTGTCAACCGCAAGGGCTTCCACTCCCTCAACGTACAGCTTGTGTGTGACCACAAGAAAGAAATTTTGCATGTTTGCGCCAAGTACCCTGGCAGTTGCCATGACTCCTTCATCCTGCACTAGTCTAGTGTGCCTCTGCTCTTCAGTCCGCCAGACCAACTTCACAGATGGCTACTTGGAGACAAGGGCTATCCCCTGAAGACGTGGCTAATGACGCCATTTAGGAGCCCATCCAACGAAGCTGCGGAGAGCTACAACTACAGCCACATTTCCACCAGATCCATAATCGAGCAAACCATCGGCTTGCTGAAGATGCTCTTCAGATGCCTGGATAGATCAGGTGGAGCCCTGCAGTACTCAGCAGCCAGGGTCTCCAGAATCGTCGTGGCTTGCTGTGCACTTCACAACATGGCACAGCGTCGTGGCTTGCAGATTCCTGAGGACCAAGTGGCTCCTCACATATCCTCCTCAGATGAGGAGGAGGAGGAGGAGGAGGAGGCCAAAAACGCTCATCTTGCAGAGGCGCATCAACCAGTGGCAGCAGTACGCGAGAACATTGCTGTCCGGGATGCAAGGGACGCATTCATCTTAGCCAGATTTGCTTAGCCTAGCCAATCAAGCACTTTTGCCTCGCAGCTTCTTACCAGAGCATCGACAATGGCCAAGAACCAGCGGAATCCTAGCACTCTGACCACCATACTGACAATTGCAAGTCATCCTAAGCCCTCAATGTGGAAGTCCCATTAGCGATATGACGCATGCCACAACTGCACCAATTGCCATCAGAATTTTTATTCACAATCACCAACTGATGGCTTTTCAACATTAAACATCACATTTCACCCAAGTGACTACCCTTGTGACTATTTGTGCAGTATCTTTCTCTTACGCGTGCTCCTACATGGTGCTTCCCCTGTGGCTTCAGCAGATGTGGAGGCCCCTTGCTCACTTTCTTGCTGCTCGTGTCTCGACACCTTTGGCGGGCGTCCTCTGAGGTTGCGAACCTGTGAGGGCTCGGCAACAGTCTGCTGCTCCTGCGGCTGTGCAGGGGTTGAGACGCTGATCTCAGTTGGGTGGGGACTCTGGTGGGGCTCTGACCGAGGGCTTTGCAGTGGCATGGTCATGTGAGCGCTTGGAGAGGAGCCCCCACTTCCTTGTTCTCTGCCACCAACATCCCTCTCATGGGTCAGCCCCACCTCAGAGCTAGCAAGTGGCTTGACAGCACCTTGCAGCACTTCAGGGAGGCCATGAGGACCTGGTTCTGTACTGGAAGTCCTACTCCCGAGGACTTGCATGAAGGTCTGGTTTGTATGCTCAATAGCTGACCATCGCTCCTCAAGAGATGTCATTCTATTCTGAACAATTACCATGTTTTCCATACCCTGGTGACTAAGCTCCTCCATGGACGTAGCCATCCTCTCCTCTACCGTAGCCAACCTCTCCTCTATGGTAGTCAGCCTCACCATGGAGGTAGCCATCCCTTCCACGGAGGTTGCCATCCTTTCCGTGGTGATGCGTTCATGCGCCAATGCCTCCACAAAGGCTCTGCTCATGTTCGCGATGGACTCCTCCATTCGCTCCACACTCGCAGCGACCCTGGAGACAAAACCTGCCAGAGACTCCTGTACCTGTTCCTGGAGTTCTAGCACCGCTGTTCTTCTGGATGGACCCAGAGGCAGAGGGTCGACATGCAGCTGAGCCAAGCTGGGAGAGTCCTGCGCCTTCCGACTAGGACTCTCCACTGCTGTCCCTGTCTCCACCATCTGCTGATGCTCACTTGTGAGCTGTGATACACCAGGTGACAACACTATTCTATCTTGCAATGGTCCCACCGAGGTGTGAGTGTCTGCGCTGGTGCTGTGTTGGCTGAATTCTGCTGACGCTGCGCCCTCAGAGGTTGCAGCTTCCTCTGAGGAGTCTGGAGGTTCAGGCTGGTCCTGCTGGATAGTGGGGACGGGTGCTTGCGATGGTCCTATGGGGGAGTAAAGGAAAGAGTCAGAGATGTGAGGCCAAGGTTACATGCACAGTGCATATTGCAGATGGTCAGAAGTCCATCTGTTAGAGCTTCAGAATCATTATCAGCGACTCATGCAATGTCAATGAGAGAGATGAAAAACTCTTCTGTCACCAGCTTGCTCTGATGCGCCCGTCTGTCCGTCCCCCACTTGCGCATCGTCCTCGACTCCCACGATCTCCAGGGCCGCCTCCTCCCAAGGGGTGAGGTGGGCTACTGAGGGTGGCCCTCCTCCTGTCCTCGCTCTTTCCCTCTTATTGTGAGCTCTCTTTTCCTGCAATGAGGGAGACAAGTGGAGTTTGAGTGAGAATGAAGGAGTGAGTGTAGAGAATCCATAGCATAGATGCTTAGAAGGAGTCAAAGATGGAGTGAGGTGGCAGGACCAAGGGCCCTCCCTGTGTGTTGTAAGTTGTTTTCATAGCATCACAGTGATTGGGAGGGCTGCATAGTTGAATAGTTAGGTGAATGTGAACATACAGAGAGAGGGATTGGGTAAGGGTGCAGGGATGTCAGTGTCAAGTGGGATGTGGAGGAAGAGGTTGCTAAAGCTGAGTGCTGGTGAGGAGAGGCAATGGGGATCAGATTGAGGGTGATGGGAAAGTCATACTCACTTTTCCAGTGCGCAGAAGGTCATGAAACCTCTTCCTGCACTGAAGCCAGGTTCTGAGGATCAGCAACAACGAGTTGACCTCCTGTACCACCTGGACCCACACAGCCTTCGTCTGCTGGGGAGGCTTCTTCCTCCCTGAAGAAGGGAAGAGCACCTCCTTATTAACTCTTGCTCCCTCCACCAAAGCTTGCAGGGCGACGTCATCAAATCTGGAAGCAGACTTAGGTCTCCTGCTGCTCATTTTGCCTCCAGGTCCCTCTCACAGCAAAGGACAAAAGGTTGGCAGTCTGCAGAAGAAGCAAGGCTTCTTGCAGACCTTAAATGCAGCAGCAATGATGTCGTCATCGGAGGCGACTTTCAGACTGAAAAAACTAATTGGGCCATGGGTTCCCACACGCTGGAACTCAAGTGCCCAATTAGGGGAAAATCGAATAATTCTCCCACCTCGACTTGGAGTCGGGTGGCTAACACGAAAAGCGGATTACCCGACCCCAGCCCGCCCCAATGACAAAATCGAGCCCTATACCTCTGTTTATAAAGCCAAGGATCCTGTATGCATTCTTAACAGCCTTCTGAACTTGTCCTACCACCTTTCAAAGATTTGTGTACATACACCCCCAGGTCTCTCTGTTCCTGCCCCCTTTTAAATTTGTACCATTTCGTTGAAATTGCCTCTCCTCATTCTTCCTACCAAAATGAATCACTTTACACTTCTCTGCGTTAAATTGCATCTGCCATGTTTTTGCCTATTTCACCAGATTGTTTATGTCCTCCTGAAGTCTGTTACTATCCTCCTCACTGTTTATTACATTTCTGAGTTTCATGTCATCTGCAAACTTTGAAATTATGCCCTGTATACCCAAGTCCAGGTCATTAATTTATATTAAAAAGTGCTGTGGTCCTAATACCGACCCCTGGGGAACACCACTGCATTCTTCTCTCCAGTCTGGAAAACAACCATTCACCACTACTCTCTGCTTTCTGACTCTTAGCTAATTTTGTATCCACGCTGCCACTGTCCCTTTAATCCCATGGGTTTTAATTAAGCTGATAGGTCTATTATGTGGTAATGTTCACCTTCACCGCTTGGGTGGTAAACCAGTGGAGCAGATCAACCGTCTGTATACAACCTGCCCGATTTTTATTTCCATTGATTTCAACTGAAATGTAAATTGTGCATGTGATCTAATTCGCCAGTTTACCGCCCAAATAATGAAAGTAAAAATTAAACCCCGAAGGCCATGTCCACCTGTTCAGGCACCTTCCAATGTCTTAATCAACATTTATCCCACAACCAAAACCACCAAAAACAGATTACCTAGTTATTTATCTTGTTGTTTTTGGGACCTTGCCATGCACAAATTGACTGCTGCCTTTGCTAACAAACAACTGCGCTTCGAAAATCATTCATTTTCTGTGAAGTATTTTGGGACGTCCTGAGGCTGTGCTAAGCTGTTATATAAATACAAGGGGGGTTATTTTGGGGAAAGGGTGAAAACAGGCGCTAAGTGGTTGCTGTGCTAATAAGACACACCTGTTTGAAAGTTTTGTTTTAGTCTGCAATTTTGGGGCTAATTACCATGATTTAAATGTGCCTGGAGGCGCTGAAACAGACACCTGCAGGTTTAGCACTCAAGCGCTGATTAGAAACAATTTTTGTGGAGCGGTAAATATAGCCTCCACACACACACTTCCAATGAAGGTGCGGAGTGCGCTGGCTGACCCACAACTGAACATTTGAGGAAGGCTCAGGGACCAAGGGAGAGGGCTCACAGGTACTCAGAGGTGGCACTGAAGGTCCTGGTGGAGGAGGTACAGCGGAGGAGGGATGTCCTGTACCCGCAGTGGGGAAGGAAGCCACAGAGGCAGGTAATGCGGCCGATGTGGTGGGAGATCGCCCAGGGGTCCTGCCTCCAGGACATGGCTCCAGTGCCACAAGAAATTTAACGACTTGACACGAGTGGCCAAGATAAGATCCCATCTCATAAATACACTTCTCAGTAATTGCACTAACACCAGCATCACAACCTCACCACACTGAATCCACCATCTAACTATAAACTGACATTCACACAGCTCACACTATTGCATCTTTCACAAGGCAGACATATCTCACAGCTCTTCAACCATGTGAGGCATCACACACACACACACACACACACACACACACACACCTGCCAATACACTCATTCACAACCACCATTCTTTCTCTTCCAGGACAAGATATCACATAACAGGCACCAGCAGGGGAACGGTAGCATCGTGGTTATGTTCCTAGACTAACAATCCAGAGGTCTGGCCTAATTATTGAGGGACATGAGTTCAAATCCCACCATAGCAGCTGGGGAATTTAAATTCAGTTAATTAATTAACTCTCAAATCAAAAGCTAGTATCAGTAATGATGACCATGAAACTACCAGATTGTCATAAAAACCCATCTGGTTCACTCATGTCAAACAGCTTCCATTGCACTTCTTGCATCTTCCATGGAACGCCAAAGTGCTGCAATAGAAGCTTAGGTTGCTGCCATAGTGGCTCTGGGCTCCTTGGTTGAAAGGGGCTTGCAGAGTGTCCTTCAGTAGATCACTGGGCTGGCTGAACTGACGCCCCGAGGTAGTTGCGTGGGAATCATGGAGAAGGAACCTGCTGGCCTCTCTCCGGATGGCAGTATTCCTGCTCCCACTCCTCAGTTGCCGGTCAGCCAGGTGGCCCAGACTGCTCAAACCCATGCTGAGATTGTGCAGTCTGAGGCAGGGCCATCAGGGTCCACAGCCTCTCGAAGGTGTCCCAGGAGGTCATGTGAAACTGCCATCTTCAGAAACTCAGCAGCCATCCACCTCACGTGCTGCTGCCACTTTGGTTGCACTTCATAGAAGCACTAGAGCAGGCAAGGACACTTATAGGATAGTCACTAAGGGTAAGCACCAGGGTGAATAGTTTGTAAGTGCTGTTGGTTATGTCATGTTTGTATTGCTTGAGATAAAGTTTGATGATGGTAATTGGGCAGTGGTGCAATTGGTGGTCTTTTTTTATCATGATCTTCATGGGAAAGGATTGAGTGAAGCTGGTGGACTTCCTGATGGATCCTCAGTCGTGGAAACTAAGGCATGTGGCAACAGTGCTCCGAAGTCTGATGGTATGTGATGTCTCTCAAAAGTGGTCTTCAATTAGATGGCGGCAAGCGTCCCTCCCAGGTGCATGCCATCTACCTGGAACCCTCTGGTGCTCCCCCAGGGTCCCCCTCATCTTCTTCCGTCTCCTCAACCTCTTCCTCCTCCTCTTCTTGTGGCTCCTGAACATGACCCTCTGACACAATTGCTGGTGATAATGGCCAGTCTCTCATGATCACCAGATTGTGGAGCATGCAACAAGTCACCATGAATCTGGAGCGGTTCTCGTCCTCCTGTCCCTCCTCTCCCTCTCTCCTCCAGCAACTGGTGCTGCTCTGTCTGGCCTCATCTCCACCTCCCATTCTTCCTCCAGACCAAGGGGGATCCCTAGCAAGATCCCCATGACCAAGTGCTCCCTTTCTCCTGGTGACTCCTATAAAGTCTCCAATAAGGTAGATAACCTTAAAAATAATACTTAGCTCAATCAATACAAAAGCATTTGTCAGATCTCTGTTAGCACAGCACTCACTCTCTATAGGTGAAGTCCTCAAAGAATTTGCAAAATAAATGTTGATAGAGTGTTGGTGAAGTCTTAACAAAGTGTCCCAGAAAGTCTCCCAGTATTAAAAGTCCTCTTCAAATGCAGTCTATCTCCAGCAACAAATGAACAGTGAAAGCTGAACATGGCTTTAAGTAGCGCTAGAAATCTTCAGCAACAACTTGTTTACTCCTGTTCAGCTGGTTGCTGTTAGGAGAGGCCGTTAATTGAAGTGCTAGCCACCAAAATGGCGTGCAGCCTTTTTAATTAACGCTAGCAGTAAATTTAATTGTCAATGAGCCTCGGGACAGTCATTCCTAGCGCACATTTCAACTCCTTTACCAATATGGCGTCTTGCGCTAAAGGCGGGCTAAACCGGCGCAGCAGCTCAAAACCTGATCTTGGCCACCTCGGAGGCTCTTTAGTGCCTAAATATACGGGAAAATCACCCACAGTTCTTTCTTTCTTAGGTTTGCCATTACAGAATAATTGAAAGGTAAACAGTAATCTCCACAGAAAGTAAGAATATACAGTGAGCTATGCATTTAAAATCTTTACGTCCTCATACGTAGAAGTTAAAAATAATACTGAGCTCAATCAATACAAAAGCATTTGTCAGATCTCAGTTGGGCAACTGATAAAGGGGTACTGCTAACATAGGACAGGTGTAGGCCATTCAGCCCCTTGAGCCTATTCCACCATTCAATTAGATCATGGCTGATCTGTATTTTAACTCCATTTACCTGCCTTGGTTCTATGGGGGAGAAATTCAGTATCGCCCCGTTTGGGGTGCAATTATCGTCCGGGCACAAAGTTTAGCGCCTGGCGCTAATTATCGCCTCCGACTGCAAACTTGGCTTCTATCGCCCCTGGAGGTGATTGGAGCGCTAAATCAGGCACTACACACCTCTCTTAAGGCGCTAACGCTGAGGAGTGAGGCGCTAACACAGAGCGCTGGCGAAGCTCAGGTGATGTCAGTCAGCAATGGAACACAGACACACTGGCGCCGGCCAGTTCTTAAAGGGAAGGGTCGATCTTGCTCTCCATCCACATCCTGCTCGTTGCAGCCTTGAATCTCGGCCTGGAGAGACCTGTACATCAATTCTGCTGGAAAGAATAATGGAGAGGCCCAGGGAAACAGCTCAGACTGCAGCCCCCATAGCCTCTTCTAAATCGATGCAGGGAAGGACAAATCAAAATGAACCTGCAAAGTGCAACTCAGTACCCAAAACTCCTTCACAGAGCATTGAATCTCTCCAGAAGTCTCTCTCTCTCTCAGAATGCGTGGTGCAAAAATGTCACTGACAAAAAAAGTCAGGAAGTGGTTGCCTTTAAATAGCGCTCCCCCAGCCCCTTCCCGACTGCAAAACGTTCCCCTCTATCTGTCGTTGCTAGCGGCAGGCGGTAAGGTGGGGGTGCCACTCAATATCCAGTCCGGGGCACTACTGGGGCGTTGCACGCTTGACTGACGTCACGATCTGCGGGCGCAGGAGATCGTGGCGGTAGTGTTTAGCGCCGCCGCAAAATGTCTGGTCAATTTCGCGAGCGCCGCAAACATCGCCCTGCCCGGGTGCCAGTTACTTTGCGCCCCATTAGCGCCCTCTTAGGGCGCTAACGGGAGGCGCAAAGCAACCAAATTTTCCCCCCCATATCCCTTAATGCCGATACCTAACAAAAACTATTAATCACAGTTTTGAAATTTTCTATTGATCGAGCCTCAACAGCTTTTTGGGGGCGAGAGTTCCAGATTTCCACTACCCTTTGTGTGAAGAAGTGTTTCCTATCATCATCCCTGAACGGCCTAGCTCTAATTTTAAGGTTATGCTCCCTTGTTCTGGACTTCCACACAAGAGGAAATAGTTTCCCTCTGTCTACGCTATCATATTCTTTAATCATCTTAAACACCTTAATCTGCTATACTCGAGGGAATACAAGCCAAGTCTATGCAACCTGACCTCATAATTTAACCCTTTTAGCCCTGGTATCATTCTGGTCAATCTGCGCTGCACCCTCTCCAAGGCCAATATATCCTCCCTGATGTCTGGTGCCCAGAACTAAACGCAGTGCTCTGAATGCAAACGAACCATGCTTTTTATTGCCAGCTCCAATGAGAGCCAACTTTATAAGCACAAGCTGGCGGAGGGTTACCTCCTAGCTGACAGTCTGTACTCAAAATATTGCGCACTTCAATCCACCATTAAGCGGAATAAACAGCTGGATGATAACAACATCTTTAACGTAGGAAAATGTCCCAAAGGGATGAATAATGCACTGGAGGTGGAATAGAAAGGCTAAATAAGAATTTAAGCAATGCTCATTTTTGGAAATTTATCCAATGGCATTTTAAAAAAATGAATAAAATAAAATTTGCTATATTTCTAAAAGCTATACCATTGAACTGCATGCAAATAATACCACAGGAAGTAGTGAATACGCAAATTCTGCATAAGAAGAAAATACAGGTTTCAGTGTGTAGCTGATGATTCCTGGATTCTGCTGTGTGTTCCAATCTAGAAGAAATTGTAAAGCTGTATTAATTCAGTGTTTTGCAGACTGCATGATTTTCTGCTTACTCAGAGCTACTTTAAAAGAAAAGTGGAAATAGCATGACAGCAATAATTTTATTGCCAAATTCCCACATAGAAACATTTGTAGAAATGTTTTAATTATTCTACCTTTGGCATTATCCCGTGCTTGTGAATGTCATTATCTTATATCTATCCGTCCATTGTGTTTTGCCCTAGGGCAAGTCCTAAATCAAATCTTACACATGAGATTTTTGTGCCACAGAACAGTAGTTGAGGTGGTGTCCCATTGCTTTCCTCAGTGTCTTTATCTTCGGAGTACCTTCTCTATTTTGGGCTGCAACCAAGACTAAAGAGCCCCACCTACCCTTTATAATGGAGGAAGGGCACCCACATCCATTGGGCGCAAGGACACCCACTGCACGTCAATCCAGTATTCAGAGCTGGTCTCCGCTTGCTGGAGCTGTTTGGAGTGGGGCCTGAACCCAACCCTTCTGACTCAGAGGCAAGAATACTGCCATCGAGCCAGTGGTCACTCCATCCAGATGTGAGTACCCCAACCCAGCCCAGCCTTTAGAAACCATATTCTAGTCACCATTCGCTGGGGCTGTCTGGAATGGGCCTTGAGCCCTTTACCTTCTGTCTCAGAGGGAGGAATACTGCCATTAAGCCAAAGGCTCACTCCATTATCATATGGAGTAACCCGTGAACAAACATTATTACTTATCTAAAAATAAAGATACTCACAATGTAAGATCCCATTATAATGAACTTTAATGAGATTCCCAGTCAGTCAGCTAGCTCCTGAAATAGCAAAACTTCTCCAATAAACAAATGTGGGTGTCAGTATTAACTCTACCTGCCAACAGAAACCGGGTGGGTAGGCAGTTAAAATTGATCAGGTGCCTTACCCGCCAATGTCCTGCTAGATCTCCATGTTTTTGATCTTAACCTGCTCCTGAGCAGGCAGCAAAGACACCCGCCTAAAGCTGCTGGTGTCCTTCTTTAAATGCGCAGGTCAGGGTCTGATGATGACATCAGGCCATAAATGCTATTTTTACTCTGTTCTGAGCAGGGAAGCTGCCATTGTGGTTAAACTCGTGGCCTCATTCTGCCTCGGGCAGGTGGGAATCTAATTGAAACCAGCGGACTCCCACTGGGAGTTAAAATTCCGACCCCCCTGCTCTTTCAATTACCATCAATCAATTTTAGTGTTAAGGATAATAGTTTGGGGGCAATTTTCGTCTCCGATTAACAATCTGGCGGGAGGTGGTGGGGCGACAGCAGCAGCAGCCTGGAGGATCCGGCAATGGAGCCATCCCAGTTTTTGTGGCGCCCCTCATTTGCATGGTTGAGGTGAGCTGCCAGCGTGAAATGAACTCCCCTTAACCAGCTTGGCCGATTAGGAGGCAGGAAATCAGGCACTGCTGTAGATTCTTAAGGGTCTTCAGCAGCTTAGAGAGGTGCGGAAGGCCCCTTGAAATAAGACTTTTAATGGCCGCCTCAGGATTTGTAATTAGTGGGTGTGAGCAGGAAGTTAGGCGGTAGGCTCGGAAAATGGCCTCAGCGTCATAATGACCTCACCTGACCCCAATTTAGACAGGTGCTCTGGTGGTTAGGATTGATGTTTCCTGGAAAATCAAGCAGTTGTAAAAGTATCGGTAAGCGTCAAGGAGGAACTCATGTTTAATTTTCTGCCTGCTACCACCCAGTTTATGGGCTAGAAATTTGCCTCCTTTGCGCCTCCTGTTAGCGCCTCCGGGGGGCAATAACAGGGCGCTACCAGCTTTGCGACCGGGCGCAGCGAGAGTACCGACGCCCGTGAAATTCCTGTCGAGGTTTGCGGCAGTGGTAGCCCCTAGCGTCACAATCTCCTGCACCCGGAGATCGTGGCATCATCGTGCTGCGCATCGCCCCGGTAGCGCCCCGGACCAAGCTTCGGTTCCGCCCCCTGCAGCATCACCGGGCGACAACACCGACAGCTGCAGGAGACGTTGTTAAGGAGGCCGGCCGCTTGGAGCGCTATTTCAAGAGGATGATGGTTGCATCAATGAAAAAACTTTATTAATGCGTTACTTCAATTTTTCAGCGTTTTCCTCAGCCGCGATCGATCAGCCCTGCACTCTGCTAGAGTGCTTGGGGATGATCGTTGTGGATCGCGGCTGCCGTCAGCGATGAGGGTCCTCCTTTCCATGCAGGACCTGCAGCGATGGCCCTCCCCTTTAAGGGAGGGAAGGAGCCTTCATTCCCAGCAGCACTGCCCTCGACATTGGGCAGCGCTGCACCGCTACCGCCCCACTTGCCAGCTTTAGCGCTCCAAGGGAAGTGGTAGCGTTTGATTTAGCGCTCCACTTCCTTCCTGGAGCGCTAAACTGGAAGTTCGCGTCAGAGTCCCTCCCGTAGCATCTGGTGATACTTTCGCAAAAGTTATCGCTTCAAACGGGCGCTACGCAATTCTTACCCCTATGAGCGCAAATAGGGAGGTAAAGTGATGAAAATCATCTCCTTTGGGTTTGTTTGTGCTACAGCTTCACCTCTTAGCCCTGATTTTCCAATTTGGTTTGCCCAATTCACGGGTATAAATTATTTGGCCCAATCAAAAAAACTGAGTGGATTTCCGTCACACTAGTCCTTTTCCCAGTTTGTGTTTTAGGCAGAGTTTCCACTGGGCAGGGAAACGCCCACCTCTAACAAGTGCGAGCTTACTTTTAATATTAATTGGAGGGTGGCGACATCTGGGCGCCGTTTCCTGATGTTCTGACGTGCAGGATGGTGGCTCAAAATGACGTCAAGGGTTGCTAGAAAATCAGCTGTGAGCAGTTGTTGATTTAAAAGACACTGTAAGAAAATTAATTCAAGAGTTTTAAAACCACTCTTGAATGTTTTTCTTTTTTAGTTGTTCTTTGTTTTCTGCTGGCACTTAGGTTTCAGTTGGAGATAAATGTTCTCATTTATTTTAGCTCCCACCAACATTACCCCCATCAATGGGTTTCCCAGGTGGCATCCCCCCTACCTGATATGTTTGGAAGAGCAGAGGAGGACCAACAGAGGGATGCCAAGCAGGTCAGGCCTCACACGAGGTTTTAGTACCTGCAGGCCGAGAAGTGACATGCAAAAATAAAAGGAAAAGAAATCCAAGTTGCAGCTGTTATGTTCGAATAAACACTCATATTGGTGTAGTAATAGCTAGCTTCTTTTATTTACAGACTGTCTAGAACATTCCGTCAAAGGATAATAAAGCAATACAGGAGAAGACATTGGATTGTAATTGCTACAATGTGCTTACGCTCATCAGGGGGCCATTTAGTTTTTCAGTTAACAATATGCAAGTACCATACATATCAGCAGCCATGAATCTACAGGCAAGTGAAGATGCAGCCTGGCATCTGTTTGGTGACTGTTGAAGTGCAGGTAGTGCTGCATGAGATGGTTGCCAGGAGAGTGGCCCTCTTTGCCACTCTATTGTACCTTCCTCATAGGTTGACTTTGCAGCATGCCTACAAGGTAGTGGAGGCAGTTTGGAGGTCACAGCTGACTGATACCACTTTCACAGATGGTTAGTGCAAGTGGAGTCTCCTATTCCCAAAGCAAGCTGGGACAGCAAGTCCAAAGAAATTTCTAAGTCAAGTGATTGCTGGGCTAGCCACATTGATGGAGCATTCCTCAGAAGCACCCCTTTCAAAGAATGTCATGCAGTCTGTGGGATTGCGTCAAACAAGGTATGCCAGAGTGATTGATCAGCAGTATACCTGATTGGCCACATCCACCGAGATGACACTAACCGTATATGCAGGCATTGTTACACCTATCTGGCATTGATCATGGGAGACTGTATTTACAGGTTCTAGGTTACCAGAGAGGCAGGTCCAGAGCTGTGCTATCTGCGACAAGGACATCTGCAGCTATCATGCAGCATAGGACTGATGCAGCCAAACATGGTCTCAGTCAGCTGTGACCTCCAAACTGCCTCCACTACCTTGTAAGCATGCTGCAAAGTCAACCTATGAGGAAGCTACAATAGAGTGGCAAAGAGGGCCATTCTCCTGGCAACCATCTCATGCAGCACTACCTGCACTTCAACAGTCACCAAACAGATGCCAGGCTGCATCTTCACTTGCCTGTAGCTTCATGACTGCTGATATGTATGGTACTTGTATATTGTTAACTGAAAAACTAGATGGCCCCCTGGTGAGAGTAAGCACATTGTAGCAATTACAATCCCATGTCTTCTCCTGTATTGCTTTGTTATCCTTTGACGGAATGTTCTCGACAGTCTGTAAATAAAAGAAGCTAGCTATTACTACACCAATATGAGTGTTTATTCGAACATAACTTGGATTTCTTTTCCTTTTATTTTTGCATGTCACTTCTTGGCACTCAGGACCCCAGAATGCAAATTGACTCCCATTCAAATCATGATCATGCTCTGGCCTTGTCTGCAGGTTTGCCATCTCCTCCTCCATGGATAAACCTCTTTGCATTGAAAAGTATAAAGAGGCCTAACCATGTAGCAGACAAAGATAATCTTAGAGACCCTGGTAATCTGTCAAGACATCTGAGGACATATATTCTGGATCTTTATCCCCATGGAACAACCAGTCCCCCAGGTGCAAAGGTCAGGAAAAAGTAGCAGAGACCTGAATTGCTAAGTCTCTGTCCCTTTCACTTTGCCCAAGGATTCCTGAGGCTTTCCTGGGGGGTAGAGTTTGGCCTGCACCTGTAGTAGGCATGCTAATGAGGCAGGGCCCTTGTTGAGCAGGACACTTGGGGTACACAAGGGTGCCCAAATAACATGGTTATAACTATAGCCTGTTCCAGGAGTCTTCATGGGGGCCCAAGGTAGCTGAAGACTGGATTCAAGCTTTACAGCAATTCTCAAGATCTTCCAATAGAATTGGGACCTACTGACTGCCAGTGGAGATCAGATGTCAGAAGGTTCTAAATGTCAGGCCTGACACACAGCTGCAGGCCTGAGATGCACTTCAGGGGCACTGCTCCTGTCTAATACTGAGGCAGGAGTGGGGGTGGAAGGAAATTCCACCTGCTGAATTGGTGCTTCAAGATGCCATTTGTATTCCCTAAAGTAATCCTGTACCTTGTTGTATCCATACACTGTTTTTGTCTGTGTCTGCCACAAGGGTGCCATTTTAACCAGGCCAGAAGGCTTTTCTTTGTGGAACGATCCTTCTAGTCTATCTTTGCCTTCACATAAGGTTGACAAAGACAATTTTCTTAAAATGAAAGCATTTGTGACTACTGTCTGAGGAGCAGATATTGGCCTGCTCCTAATCACTGCACACTGACAGAATCAAATCTCTTTCTGTTCATGTAGATCTTGGCAACATGCCTAGGCCACATGGGTGTCATCAATCATCCCTATATTTTGGGGAATACATCAGTGCAGTGAATTATCATGTTATTCTGCTGTTTACTAGAAAAAAAAATGAAGCTTTTGGTCCTGCTAAACAATACATCAGTTGCTTGTCTGATAGATATATGAACAGCAACTTGGCTGCTATTGAAGACATTGCCTGGAAGGAGCTGGAGGCATAAACATTGAGGAGCATGGCCCCTCTGACCAAAACTGGAAGTGTTCTCCCTACACTGGAGATTAACTGTAGGTCTCCACGAAGCAGATGGTACAACTCTAAGTGCCCCCAAGCTGAACAGAGCCTGCAAAGGCTGTTCTCTTCCATCATTGCCTGGTAGCTGTGCACAGGCCTGTAGATACGATTGGTAGTATGGTAAATGGATGCAGTCAGTCTGACTCTGGTGCCACCTGATGTCCCTGACATCCCCTCTTTGCTCTTTTTCATCCTTTTGCATTGAATCTAGTGACAGGAACACTGAAAGAAATCAAGGGGGGACAATTCGTGGCAACCACTGCGGGGCCTGGGAAAATTGAGGATGCCACCACCAGCTGGTGAAAGAGCAGCGGCTGCCCATTTTTTGCGATTTCTAGATTGTAATGGGTGGCGTAAAGCCCCCAAATTTTTCACCCAAAGCTTGCAATTGTATGGCAGCAAAAATAAATGATCAATGAAGCTTTAAGGATCCCATTCCAGCGAACAAGAACCTGGCTAGCCTTTAACGTCCATTTGAAATGGGTGAACTGAGCAAACCGCTCTTGTTATGTGAGAGAACAGGACATGAGCAGTTGATTTGCATGGTACTTGAATTTAAAGTAAATCTTTTGCACAGGAAGGCAACTAGGGTAACAAAATCCATGTGATGCATCGAGCAGGCAAGAAGCTGGCCAGTTCTCAATCTCATGACTTTCTGTCCCTCATTTACCTGTTGGAATTTCCAGAGTTATACCGGTCAGTTTTCTCAATGTGCACTCCTGGCAGGTGAGACTCTGTGCCAGGAGCACAAATTCATAGAAGCAGCCTTATCATT
Organism: Squalus acanthias; assembly: GCA_030390025.1. Classification (NCBI taxonomy): domain Eukaryota; kingdom Metazoa; phylum Chordata; class Chondrichthyes; order Squaliformes; family Squalidae; genus Squalus; species Squalus acanthias. The sequence goes on along the minus strand of CM059426.1, from coordinate 143,553,588 downwards.
CCTTTGCTAAGCAGTTTCAATAAGGATTGGGCTGATATATCTACTCTTCAAGATCCAAACTTTGTCTGTCCCCAGTAGAATAACAGAGAATCGATGGATTCATTACCACAAATCACCACATAAAGTCAATTAAGCTTATTTGCCCAATGTCTATATTTGTCTCAGAAACTTTAGTGTAGGTTAGCCTGCTGTTTTAAAAGAAATTATGATCTCCACATACAAATGCAAAAATAGTTTTTCCAGACATGCATCTAGTACCTTTCCTCTCTCATTACAAGTTTCTGCTGGCATGGCAAATGTTATAGGAACAAGTGTTAACTATGGCTAAATCACAATGACAGTTTCACAATTTTCTTCTAGGCTGACACTGCAGTGCAAGTTCCCCTCCAAGTCACACACCATCCTGACATGGAAATATATCACCGTTCCTTCATTGTTGCTGTGTCAAAATCCTGGAACTCCCTCCCTAACAGCACTGTGGGAGTACCTTCACCACACGGACTGCAGCGGTTTAAGAAGGCGGCTCACCACCACCTTCTCAAGGGCAATTAGGGATGGGCAATAAATGCTGGCCTTGCCAGCGACACCCACATCCCAGGAACAAATTAAAAAAATACTGAGGGAGTACTGCACTGTCAAAGGTGCCCTCTTTCGAATGAGACGTTAATGCGAGGCCCCGTCTGGCCTCTCCAATGGATACAAGAGATCCCATGGCACTATTCGAAGAAGAGCAGGGGAGTTCTCCTGGTGTCTTGGCTAACATTTATCCCTCAACCAAGATTACTAAAACAGTTTATCTGGTCATTTTTCTCATTGCTGTTGTGAGATCTTGCTATGTGCAGATTGGCTGTCGCGTTTTCTGCATTACAACAGTGACTACATTTCAAAAGTACTTAATTGGCTGCAAAGCACCTTAGGACATCCTGAGGTTGTGAAAGGCGCTATATAAATGGAACTATTTTTTTCTTTTAGTTATATCCTGTAACTTTACATTCTAACAGTGGTGTTGGAAATGAATCTGATTCCTTGTGAACACTCCATCCCCACTGCACTGCCAAGATCACATACTCTTTATAAAGCTAAATGTGCTTTCACCACTCGACTACTGGAGATTAGACCAAAATTAAATATAAGTAAATGTCACTGACCCTTTGTTGATATAGCTTCAGTCATAGATGAAAACTTCCATGCCATCAGGGAAATTGATGGCAGAATAGAGAAAATGCCAATGCTGTTGTAATTCCACAAAATATCTGCTACTTAGTATTCATTAGTTCCAAGCACAAGTGGCAAGGATGCTGTCTGTATTTACAAATGACGGCCCTGCTTAATCTTTTTATTTACTAATCTGTCACTGTCTACAAGCTTATGTATCACTGTGTCTGTAATTGTATTGAATAATTTATATATCAAGTAACGAATTGGCTTGAAAACTTAACTCAGACTAGATAATGCAACATAAAGACGGTTATTTATTTCAGCATTTATGAGGCATTTTAAAGCATATTTAAAAGGAAGACTACAAGGTGCTATGTAAAGTAGTATTGTACATGCTGGCAGTGGCACAGGAACAGCTGCAATGACAACATTTGAATTATTGTGAAAGTGTCTATATGGGTTAATACATGCAAGATAGATGGTTTATTTGGTCGAGGGAGAAATGGTGCAATTAAAGTTACATGTGCAAAGAACTGAAAATGCAGAGCTGCAGCCATATAGATTTACAGAGAGAGAAGAGAAAATATGGGAAGGAGAAACAGAACCCATGGAGAGAGGGTTCATTCGGGGTTGGTGCTAATCCAGTTTAGTATGCTATTTCTACAACAACAACTTGCATTTATATAGCGCCTTTAACATAGTAAAACGTCCCAAGGTGCTTCACAGGAGCGTTATCAAATGAAATTTGACACCGAGCCACATAAGGAGATATTAGGACAGGTGACCAAAAACATGATCAAAGAGGTAGGTTTTAAGGAGCATCTTAAAGGAGCAGAGAGATGTAGAGAGGCGGAGAGGTTTAGGGAAGAAATTCCAGAGCTTAGGGCCTAGACAGCTGAATACTGCATTGTTTTTATGCAATTTTACTAAAGTAGGCATGAGTGTAGAATAGATCCATATGTTGAAAATATACTCCATGGGGCTGGATTTTACCAGCCCTGAGGAGGCGGGTTTGGAGGCGGGACTGCTGGCAAAATGGGAAAAATTGGGAACCAGTCCCAACCCCGCTCCCAACCCGCCTCCGAACCATCTTCCCGGGAGGTGGGTCCCCGACTCGCGCAGGGACCCGTCTCCTCGAGGCGGGAAGGGGATTAGAGCCAATTAACTGCCTGTTAACAGGCAGTTTTGAGGCTTTTCCCCATTTTACGCCTGCAATTGCGGGATTCCCGACGGCTGTGAACCTCGCCAGGGTCAGTGAGGCGAGCAGTAGGTCAGTGGGGGCGAGAGGGATCGAAATGTCCGCTGTAGAGGTGAGTGATGGATGCAAGTGTGGACAGGTAAGTATGAGAGGTGAGTGTAAGGTGTTGGAAAAAGTTTCCTTACCTTTGCTTCTTTCTGCAGGCTTCAACCCTTGGGGATCCGGAGGTGCCTCATCTCAACGGCAGAGAGTGGCTCGACAGCACCACTACTGACCGAGCTGGCCGAGTCCTGAAGGACATAACTGCCAGTCTGGGCCTGCGACAGGTAGTAAGAGAACCAACACGAGGGAAAAACCTACTTGACCTCGTCCGCACTAATCTACTTGTCGCAGATGCATCTGTCCATGACAGTATTGATAGCAGTGACCACCGCACAGTCATTGTGGAGACGAAGTCCCGTCTTCACACTGAGGACACCCGCCATCGTGTTGTGTGGCACTACCACCGTGTTAAGTGGGATAGATTCAGAACAGATCTAGCATCTCAAAACTGGGCATCCATGAGGCACTGTGGGCCATCAGCAGCAGCAGAATTGTATTCCACCACAATCTATAACATCATGGCCGGGCATATCCCTCACTCTACCATTACCATCAAGCCAGGGGACCAACCCTGGTTCAATAAGGAGTGTAGAAGAGCATGCCAGGAGCAGCACCAGGTGTACCTAAAAATGAAGTGCCAACCTGGGGAAGCTGCGACACAGGACTACATGCATGCTAAAAAGCGGAATCAGCATGCTATAGACAGGGCTAAGAGATCCCACAATCAACGGATCAGATCAAAGCTCTGCAGTCCTGCCACATCCAGTCGTGAATGGTGGTGGACCATTAAACAACGAACAGGAGGAGGAGGCTCCATGAATATCCCCATCCTCAATGATGGTGGAGCCCAGCACGTGAGTGCAAAAGACAAAGCTGAAGCATTTGCAACCATCTTCAGCCAGAAGTGCCGAGTGGATGATCCATATCGACCTACTCCTGAGGTCCCCACCATCACAGAAGCCGGCCTTCAGCCAATTCGATTCACTCCACATGATATCAAGAAACGGCTGAGCGCACAGGATACAGCAAAGGCTATGGGCCCCGACAACATCCCGGCTATCGTGCTGAAGACTTGTGCTCCAGAACTAGCCGCGCCTCTAGCCAAGCTGTTCCAGTACAGCTACAACACTGGCATCTATCCGACAATGTGGAAAACTACCCAGGTATGTCCTGTCCACAAAAAGCAGGACAAATCCAACCCGGCCAATTACCACCCCATCAGTCTACTCTCAATCATCAGCAAAGTGATGGAAGGTGTCATCGACAGTGCTATCAAGCGGCACTTACTCACCAATAACCTGCTCACAGATGCCCAGTTTGGGTTCCGCCAAGACCACTCGGCTGCCGACCGCATTACAGCCTTGGTCCAAACATAGACAAAGGAGCTGAATTCCAGAGGTGAGGTGAGAGTGACTGCCCTTGACATCAAGGCAGCATTTGACCGAGTGTGGCATCAAGGAGCCCTAGTAAAACTGAAGTCAATGGGAATCAGGGGGAAAACGCTCCACTGGCTGGAGTCATACCTAGCACAAAGGAAGATGGTTGTGGTGGTTGAAGATCAATCATCACAGCCCCAGGACATCGCTGCAGGAGTTCCTCAGGGCAGTGTCCTAGGCCCAACCATCTTCAGCTGCTTCATCAATGACCTTCCCTCCAACATAAGGTCAGAAATGGGGATGTTCGCTGATGACTGCACTGTGTTCAGCGCCATTCACAACTCCTCAGATAATGAAGTAGTCCATGCCCGCATGCAACAAGACCTGGACGACATTCAGGCTTGGGCTGATAAGTGGCAGGTAACATTTGCGCCACAGAAGTGCCAGGCAATGACTATCTCCAACAAGCGAGAGTCTAACTACCTTCCCTTGACATTCAATGGTATTATCATCACCGAATCCCCCACCATCAACATCCTGGGAATCACCATTGACCAGAAACTTAACTGGACCAGCCACATAAATACTGTGGAAACAAGAGCAGGTCAGAGGCTAGGTATTCTGCAGCGAGTGTCTCACCTCCTGACTCCCCAAAGCCTTTCCACCATCTACAAGGCACAAGTCAGGAGTGTGATGGAATACTCTCCACTTGCCTGGATGAGTGCAGCTCCAACAACACTGAAGAAGCTCGACACCATCCAGGACAAAGCAGCCCGCTTGATTGGCACCCCATCCACCACCTTAAACATTCACTCCCTCCACCACCGGCGTACCGTGTCTGCAGTGTGTAACATCTACAAGATGCACTGCAGCAACTCGCCATGCTTCTTCGGCAGCACCTCCCAAACCCGCAACCTCTACCACCTAGAAGGACAAGGGCAGAAGGCGCATGGGAACACCACCACCTCCAAGTTCCCCTCCAAGTCACACACCATCCTGACTTAGAAGTATATCGCCGATCCTTCATCGTCACTGGGTCAAAATCCTGGAACTCCCTCCCTAACAGCACCGTGGGAGTACCTTCACCACATGGACTGCAGCGGTTCAAGAAGGCTGCTCAATGGCAATAAATGCTGGCCTTGCCAGCGACGCCCACATCCCATATACGAATTTTTTTTAAATGACAGAATGGCTGCTGCTTTCTCAGATGCAGCAGCTATCTGCTTTCTGCTGAGGAGAGCGGTCTTGATGAGTCTTCTGTGCAAGGGCTCACCTTAGAACAGAGATTGTCAGTGTTTGACAGCTTCTCAAAGCTGACAGCATCTGTCACCGGCTTTCCCTTAATTGGCCAGCTAAGCCTGCAGGGCGGGCTTAACAAGGCCAATCAAGGGAAAATAGCATGGGTTCATCAGACGTCGCTGGGGGCGGAACTGAAACCCGGAAACCAGAAGTCCCGCCTCCATCACGTCTCTAGAGGTAAGATCACGGCCGATAGGGCTAATTTTACAAGATCTGTCAGTAGGAGCCCAACTTGAAAATTCAGGACGTGAGCCCCACTATATTCTGTCGATTTATTTTTTTAATTATCCCTCATAATTAAGGGAATCATTACATTTTATGATGCCTTTAATTCTAGGTCTCACATAGAGGATGAAAAGAGCCGTAACTATTAATATAACACATGATTTATGTACAAATTTCTAACAGTACTTTTAATTTATGGGAGGGTAATGTCTGCTTAACATTTGCCGAACAACTGCAGTATCATTATTGATTCATATATTGAAAGATCAGACTGAATTAATGTCTAAATCATAAAAAAGATTTTATAGCTTGAATTAAATTGAATATGTGTGATTGTTATGAATTCAGGTCTTCTGTAGTTATTGTCTAGAGTTCAGTGGTATTAGCTGCTCTCAAAATTGGTCTAAGCATCTTACTTTTAAGGGAATTTTTTCACGTTGATTCGCACTGCCCTTTATCTACCTGTATGATGGCATAACTTGTGGATGTAACAGTAGCATTCCCTTGTGATCTGGATAGGGTACTTGCGTCTTTCACATGTGTATTTCTTCAATCTTGCCAATGATGGATTGAGTTGCCATAAGTTGAGGCTGTAGGCTTCGCAAAATTCCCCAGAAACTTGAACAGAACCCTAAAGGGGGTGATTTTTGGATTTTTATACGAATTTGGAATGATGGGACCTAAATGAAGGAATTTGAGGTCAAAACCTCAGTTTCGGACATTTTTTAAAGATCAGGGAAGAAAAACCCTGAGGAAAATGACTTTGGAAAAATACTTTGGGGGAAAAATTAGGTCGCGCCCCATTTGGGGCGCAAATATCGTCTGGACGCAAATATTAGGGCCTGGCGCTAATTATCGGCACTGACTGGAAACTTCACTTTTACCGCCCCGGGAGGTGAGTGGAGCGCTAAATCAGGCGCTGCACACCTGTCTTAAGGCGCAAAGGCCAAGGAGTGAGGCGCTAACTCAGAGCGCTGGCGAAGCTCATGTAATGTCAGTCAGCAATGGAACACACACACAATGGCACGGGCCAGTTCTTAAAGGGGATGGTTAATCTTGCTTTCCATCCACATCCTACTCATTGCAGCCTTGAATCTCGGCCTGGAGAGACTTGCACATCAAATGTGCTGGAAAGAACAATGGAGAGTACCAGGCAAAGAGCTCAGAGTGCAGCTCCCACAGTCTCTGCTAAATCGATACAAGGAATGGCAAATCAAAATGAACCTGCAAAGTGCTGCTCAGTACCCAAAACTCCTTCACACAACGTTGAATCTCTCCAGAAGTCTCTCCCTCTCTCTCTCAGAATGTGTAGTTCAAAAATGCCACCAACAATAAAAGACAGGAAGAGGCCCCCTTTAAATAGCGCCCCACCCAGCCCCACAGCGATTGATAGCGTTCCAGTCTTCTGGTCGTTGGATGCGCCAGGCGGTAAGGCAGGGGGCGCCACTCAATTTCCGCTCCGGGGCGCCACAAGGGCGTTGCACCATGGAATGACGTCACAATCTGCGCGCGCAGGTGGTCGCAGCGGTAAAGTTTAGCGCCGCCGCACAATCTCTAGTTAAGTTCCCGAGCGGCGCAAACATCGCTGCGCCCGGGCGTTAGCGGCTTTGCGCCCCATTAGCGCCCTCTTAAGGCGCTAATGGGAGGCGCAACCAACTGAATTTTTACCCCTTTAAAAGGGCCATTGGGAAAACCTGTAGTCACAGAAACTCCACAGGCTGCAGGAAAGGGTGTGGTGAGGCAGTGGACAGCTTTAGGCTATTGGGGCCCAGTCAAGCTCTCTGGGAAATGTTTGCACTGCAATCCAACCAGGGAGGAAGAGCCTCACCCAAAACCTCACATACACATCCAAATATGAATAATCCAAGACCCCTTTTGAAATCCCCAGGCCCAAACAGGATGCTAGAAGCCTGAAAACAATTAAAACATCCAGTACACCCATTACCCCATCAAAAAACAATTAGCCAAGTATCTACAGGGACAGATTAACAAGCCCGCCAAAAACCTAAGACAAAAGGGGCGAGATTTGGCACATAGATAAAGGCTCTGCCTAAACGGAAGACATCGGAAGCCATCAGGACAAATTAACACCAAGTTAAAATCATCAAACTTAACGAGCCCGTCAAAACCTAAGACAATGGAATGAACAGGCCTCAACTGAAAACTAAATCACTTCAACGAGAAACCTATTTAGTAAATGGGTTTTGGCATGAAAAATACAATAGGCCTGGACAGTATAATTGAGGGCCTATTCCCCCAAGAAAGTTAGTTACAGCAAGTTACTCACCATTACAGGAGCCACACGACACGAGCAGGAGGAGGAGAGAAGCAGCAAGGAGTTCCACAGTTCTGCAAGAAGGCAGTTCCACAGCTCGGAAGAAGACAGTTTAAACAGAGGCAGAGTTCAACAGAAAGAAGTACAACAAAGAAGGCCAGCAGTTCAAGAGACCAGAGCGACCGCCTCAGTGACCATCGGACACCTCGCGGCAACAAGGGCCTTACAAAACCTTTTACTCAAAAGACTCTAAACCCTAACTCTCAACTGCCAGGGAGTCGTTTGGTGAGCATTATCCCTGGTTCTCCAGAGTCCAACCTAGCTAGTGAAGTGGGATTGGGAGGGATAAGGGTTTTTGTATATTGTAATTCTCCCTCGCCTGTACCGTGTGTTCCCCAACCTGTGTTTAAGCATTAATAGTGTTTTAAGTTTGTTACCTTTTTCATTTAATTAAGTCAAAATTCTTTCATCAAAACCTGTTGTCTACTGCATCTTTGTTCACAACCCCTAAATAAGTCCAAGGTCTAGAACCAGGGGCATGGGAGCGATTCGAACCGCTCACTGAGCCAGAGGTGAGGCTGACCCTACCACACCACCCCCTACAGACTAGGCTAGAAATTCATCATTAAGCTGCTTTATTCCACAGTGAGGTGAAGATACAGAACAACAGTTACAATCTGTTTCACTTACTTCAACAATAAAACTCATCTTCACAGAATAATATAAAAATAGTGAAGACAGTACACCACGCCACTTCATTGAGTCATCTTGCTTGACTTAAAATTAATTTCCTAACTTCCCTCTCCAGTGTTCCATCCTCCCCTCAGCCTTTTGCTGTTTTACTGTTTCAGTGAAGACCCTCACAGTTTTTCCTTTAACCAAGCTGACTGCCCTTAAAACCTCTTGTCTCAAAAGAGTGCATCTGTTGACATCAGTGTGTCTCTTTATTTCTTTATTTCGGGCTGTACATACTCAGAGAGAGATCAAAAACCTTCCAACACAATGGGCCGGACCTTGTTGGAAAAATAACACGTGTTAATGATGCAAGCCATTATTAATGGGAAAATCTGCTGGCAAGTTCAGGGGATTAAGAGATATGCTGTGAGTGGCGAATCTCCAGAACTTGATGATCGATTTATGTTGCTTCATCGATTGCTTTGCAGAAACGGCATCTCGCCCTTAGCCTCCCGATTATTTTTAAGAACTTGCTGGAATTGCCCATTAAACTTGCCACAGAAAATTATATCTGGTAATTAATAGCGTAAGTACCATTTTAACAACGTGATCATTGTTAATGCTATGCCAATCAACCTTTCTGGCCCAGAAAGATAACAATTTATATGGTTCAATCTCATTCCTGCATGTAGTCGATTCTTGTTAGAGAATTACAAAAAGTAAAATTTAACATTTTTATTTTTACTTTTCCTTCTGTCTCTTTTTTCTCTCTCTCTTAATCCAATTTTTCTTTCCCTCTCTTTATTTCTCTTTCTGTGCATGATTTGACTCCAATTCACCCTCCTTCTCAGTGTTAAGGGCAAGGATGGTGAAGAATTCCTAAAATGTGTACAGGAGAACTTTCTTAATCAGTATGTTTCTAGCCCAACAAGGAGGGAAGCAGTGCTGGATGTAATACTAGTAAATGAAATAGGGCAAGTGGAGCTTGTTTCAGGGGGAGAACATCTGGATAATAGTGATCACGGTGGCATAGTGGTTAGCACTGGTACCTCACAGCGCCAGGGACCCGGGTTCGAATCTGGCCTCGGGTGACTGTCTGTGTGGAGTTTGCACATTCTCCCCGTGTCTGCGTGGGTTTCCTCCGGGTGCTCCGGTTTCCTCCCACAGTCCAAAAATGTGCGGGTTAGGTTGATTTGGCTATGATAAATTGACCCTTAGTGTTAGGGGGGGATTAAATATGTGGGGATAGGATGGGATATGTTAGGGGGAATTAAATACGCGGGGATAGGGTGGGATATGTGTCGGTGCAGGCTCGATGGGGATTCTGTGTGAGAAAGCAGGGACAGGGTACTGGATTTGGATGATCAGCCATGACCGTATTGAATGGTGGAGCAGGCTCGATGGGCCGAATGGCCTACTCCTGCTCCTAGTTTCTATGTTTCTATTATATAATTAGGTTTAAAGCAGTTATGGAAAGAGACAAAGTAAAATCAAAGGTGAAAATACCTAACTAAAAAAAGAGCCAATTTCAGTGATTTGAGAAGGTGGACTGGAAACAAAGGTTGGCCAAAAAAGCAGTCAATGTGCAATGGCAGACCTTCAAGGCAGAGATAGTTTGGGTACAAAACAAGCATATTCCCATAAGGAGGAAAGATAGGACATCCAAAGCTAGAGCTCCCTGGATAACAAAGGAAATGGAGGTTAAAATAAAACAGCAAAAGGAGGTTCATGGCAAATATCAGGTACAGAATGCAGCAGAAAACCAGGCAGAATATAGAGAGTGAAGGGGGAACTTGAAAAAGGATATAAGAAGGGTAAAGAGAGAGTATGAGAAAAGATTAACAGGTAACATAAAAGGGAACCCAAAAATATTTATCAACATATAAAAAGTTCAAGGATACTTAAAGGAATGGTGGGGCTGATTAGGGACAAAAAAGGGAATCTTCTGGTGGAGGCAGAGGGCATGATTGAGGTACTGAATGAGTACTTTGCATCTGTGTTCACAAAAGAAGAGGATGAAGTTAATGTTGCAGTAGAGGATGAAGGAGTAGAGGTATTGGATAGAGTAAAAATAGATAGAAAGGAAGTGCTAAATAGGTTGACATCACTCAAAGTTAACAAGTCACCCAGTCCAGCTGGGATGCATCTTAGGTTGCTGAGGAAAGCTAGGATGGAGATAGCAGAAGCTCGGACCACAATCTTTCAATCCTCCTTGGATATGGGAATGGTTCCAGAGGATTGGAAGATTGCAAATGTTACACCCCTGTTCAAAAAAGGGGAGAGGGTTAAACCTGGTAACTACAGGCAAGTCAGTCTAACGTCGGTGGTGGGAAAAGTACTAGAGACCATTGTCAAAGACAAAATTAATTCTCACTTGGAGAAGCATGCCTTAATAAGACATATTTGTTAAAGGCAAATCGTATCTGACTAATCTGATTGAGTTCTTTGATGAAGTAACAGAGTGGATTGATGAAGGTAGTGTAGTAGATGTATATATGGTGTAGGGGATGGTGTGGTAAGGATCGGCCTCACCTCTGACTCAGTGAGCGGTTCGAATCGCTCCCACACCCCTGGTTCTAGACCTTGGACTTATTTAGGGGTTGTGAACAAAGATGCAGTAGACAACAGGTTTTGATGAAAGAATTTTGACTTTATTAACAAGAAAAAGGTAACAAACTTAAAACACACTTAACACTTAAACACAGGTTGGGGGACACGTGGTACAGGCGAGGGAAATAACATTAGAAGAATACTTCACCCCTCCCAATCCCACTTCACTAGCTAGGTTGGACTCTGGAGAACCAGGGATAATGCTCACCAAACGAATCCTTGACAGTTTAGAGTTAGGGTTTAGAGTCTTTTGAGTAAAAGGTTTCGTAAGGCCCTTGTTGCCGCGAGGTGTCCGATGGTCACTGAGGCAGTCGCTCTGGTTTCTTCTTGCGTGTCGGTCTGCTTGTGAAGCTGTTGGCCTTCTTTGTTTAACTTCTTGCTGTAACTCTGCCTCTGTTTAAACTGTCTTCTTCTGAGCTGTGGAACTGCCTTCTTGCAGAACTGTGGAAACTGCCTTCTGCCTGCTTGTCCTGAACTCTGTTCCTCCAGCCCTGACTTCTGTTCAACACAGGCTTTCAATTCTGTTGAACTTGAACTGTAACTGTTTGATGGGCCTTCAATTATACTAAATTGAAGTGGCCTTGTCAAAACCAAATCAAATCCTGGTCATTGTAAGACCTTGTTAACAGTAACGACTTTACTAGCATGTTAACTGGTTTTGTAAATGTGTGAAGTGGTTCTCCATCCTGTCGATCTGTTGTTTAATCGGAGTTTGCATTGTCCTCATGTTTTGGGTTTCTTGCTGGGCCTAGGACTCCTATCTTTATGCATGTCTTTAATGGGTTCTGTAAGTGTCAAATGTTTTTTTTTGGGATGGTTTGCATCCTGTCGATCTTCTTGGCTGATTGGTTTTGATGGGATGAGACTGTCTTCTCCTAGGGTCTATTGTCAAAATGTTAATGCTTGCTGGGGCTTGAATGAGGTCATCCCAATTCCCCAGACAATGCAATTTAACTGCAATACCCAAAACTGCTATTACAGAGGTCGATGCCACCTCCTGTGCAGCCTTTTCTCCCTTACAGGTCCAGACATGTCTTGTAAAAATGCCAAAACTTGGTTTTTGGTCTTAAATTCCTTATGTTAGGCCCAAATGCATTTTTATCACTCTGGGGTAGTTCCAAAGTCAATTTTCCATAGGTTTTGGGGATCTGCAAATTTTGGAAACCTTACAATGGACATCCAAAAGGTATTTGATAAAGTACCATATAACAGTCTTATTCAGAAAATAGAAGCACATGATATTAAAGGGACAGTGGTAGCTTGGGTACGTAATTGGCTAAGGGATAGGAGGCAGAGAGTAATGGTTAACCAATGTTTTTTTGACTGGAGAGAAGTATGCAGTGGGGTCCCCCCAGGGGTCAGGATTAGGACCATTGCTTTTCGTATATATAAATGACCTGTACCTGGGTATAGGGAGTAAAATTTCAAAGTTTGCAGATGATACAAAACTTGGCAACATAGTAAATAGTGAGCAGGATAGCAGCAGACTTCAGGAGGACATAGACAGACTGGTGTGAAGTGATGAACTTTGGGAGGAACAACATGGTGAGACCGTATAATCTAAATGGTAATATTTGGAGGGACTGTAGGGCAGAGGACCCTGGGGGTGCATATTTACAAATCTTTGAAGGTTGCAGAGCAAGTTGCTAAGGTGGTTAAGAAAGCGTATGGGATACTTGGCTTTGTAAATAGGGGCACTGAATACAAAAACAAGGAAGTCATGCTAAACCATTTCAAATCACTGGTTAGGCCTCTGCTGAAGTATTGTGTACAATTCTGGGCACCACATTTTAGGAACAATAGCAAGGCCTTGGAAGGGGTACAGAGGAGGTTTTACAGGATGATATCAAGGATAAGAGACTTCAGTTATGTGGAGAGATCAGAGAAGCTGGGAAGCAGTGAAGGTTAAGTGTTAGGATTAGGGTTAGAATTAATAGAGACCTAATAGAGGTATTCAAAATTATGAGGGGTTTTGATAGAGCAAATAGGGAGAAACTGTTTCCTCTGGCAAGTGGGTCAGTAACCAGAGATCACAGATTTAAAATAATTGGCAAAAGAACTAAAAGGGAAATAAGGAGATATTTTCTCATCAGAGGGTTGTTAAGGTCTGGAATGCACTACCTCAAAGAGTGGTGGAAGCAGATTCCATAGGAACTTTCAAAAAGCAATTGGATATGTACTTGAAGAGGACTAATTTGCAGGGTAATGGGGATAAAGCTGGGGTGTGGGACTAAATTGAACAGCTCTTTCAAGGAGTTAGCACAGGCATGACGGGCTGAATGGCCTCCTTCTGTGTTGTAAGATTCTTAGGGGGAAAAATTTGGTTGATTAGCGCCTCCCGTTTGCGCCCTAAGAAGGCGCTAACGGGGCGCAAAGCAACTAGTGCACGGGCGTGGCGATGTTTGCGGCGCTCGCGACATTGACCAGACATTTTGCGGCGGCGCTAAACACTACCGCCATGATCTCCCGCGCCCGCCGATCGTGACGTCAGTCGAGCGTGCAACGCCCCAGTAGCACCCCAGACCGGATATTGAGTGGCGCCCCCTTCCTTTCCGCCTGCCGCTAGCAATGACAAGTAGAGGGGAATGTTTTGCAGTCGGGAAGGGGCTGGGGGAGCACTATTTAAAGGCGGCCTCTTCCTGCCTTTTTTTGTCAGAGACATTTTTGCACCACGCATTCTGAGAGAGAGAGAGAGATTCTGTGAGAGAGAGAGACTTCTGGAGAGCTTCAACACTGTGTGAAGGAGTTTTGGGTACTGAGCAGCAGGTTCTTTTTGATTTGACCTTCCTTGCATCAATTTAGAAGAGACTGTGGTGGCTGCACTGATTCGGGGCATCGTCCTGCACCTGCAGAGTCGGAAGCATCAGAGACGCAGAGAGAGAGTGGCAAACATGGCCAGAGGGAGGAGGGCCAACAGGCCTCTGCACAGGAGACCTTACCCTCCCAGGGTATTCCAGGAACAATTCTCCGACATTCATTTGTCTGAGGAGCAGTGTTTGCGCAGGCTGCGCTTCAGCAAGGAGGTTGTCACTGAGCTCTGCCACCAGATCTGCAGCCTCAACTGAGGACCAGGACGTCTCTGTCAGTGGCAGTGAAGGTGACAGTGGCTCTGAATTTTTATGCCACCGGCTCCTTTCAAGCATCTACTAGGGACATTGCCACTATCTCCCAATTCGCTGTCCATTGCTGTATCCGGGAGGTGACAAATGCCCTCTATAAAAAGAGATGCCAATACATCTCTTTCCCCATGACCCGGGCCAAACAGCATGAACACGTATGTGGCTTTGCTAGGATAGCGGGCTTCCCCATGGTGCAAGGCACCATTGACTACACGCATGTGGCATTGCAGGCACCGCATGAAAATGCAGAAGTTTTCCGAAACCGCAAGGGCTACCACTCCTTAAGTGTCCAGTTGGTCTGTGACCACAGACAGCTGATACTCACCGTTAATGCCCGCTATCCTGGCAGCAGCCATGATGCTTTCATCCTGCGCCAGACTGGTGTGCCGGACCATTTCCAGGCACCACATCAGCCAAGTGGTTGGCTCCTCGGGGACAAGGGTTATCCACTCTGCACCTGGCTGATGACACCGCCCCGTAACCCCAACACCCCTGCTGAGCTGCGGTACAATGAGAGCCATCTCGCCACCAGGAACATAATTGAGCAGACAATCGATGTGCACAAGCAACGGTTCCGCTGTCTGGACCACTCAGGAGGAGCCCTGCAGTACTCTCCTGAGCAAGTCTCCCTCTTCATAGTTGTATACTGCATTCTTCATAACCTTGTAATCCTTAGGACCCAGCCAATGCCACCAGGGATTGGTGCACCACAGGAGGAGGAGGAGAGGAGGAGGAGGAGGAGGAGGAGGAGGAGGATGATCAGCAGCAGCACCAAGGTGGAGGGAGGCGCACAATGTTGAAACTGCAAGGGCCGTCCGTCAACGGCTGATAACAAGCCGCTTCACGGCCCCTACTCAGAAGATGGCTTCTGGCATGGAGAACAACATCATGGAAAGCAACCCGCACCCCCTATAGCTGACCAAGGCAGCAATGATTCCAAAGGCCAAACATGTACATTTTGAATACAACAACTTTTTTATTTAACAAACTCTGTGTGTGTCATTTATTCAGGACAAACAAATAGAAACAAACACAACAAATCATTAATTAACATAACTGGTTCTCACAAGCTGGAGAAAAACGGCAAAACAGTAAACAAATGTAATCACATGAACCTCGACCCTTATTACAAACATTCTCACCATTTATTTAGACCTCCTACTGTTTGCCCTTCGAGGGTGATCTCCATCCCCTGCGCACTTCCCCCCTTCCCACTATACTGCTCCTCCGTAATGGGGCCCCAGTGGCTGCAGCAAGGCTGGTGGAAGGCTGCTGAATGTCAGATCCAGAGACTGCAGATGCCCTTGAAGGACGCCCTTGACCAGCTCTGAGCCTGGAGGCCCCGGCTGCAGACTGCACCAACTCTGCATGGGTGGCAGCAGTCTGGGCTGGCTGTGTTCCAGGCGGTGGCAAGTGCAATGGGGAAGTGCCAGTGGTGGGAGCAGGAATGCTGTCATCCTGAGAAAGGACAGCACCTTCCTGCTTGAACGACACACTGGCACTCCCACTGGGCAGCACCTCAGCATCCGGAGCAATCTGCTCGAGCACAGATTGCTGGCCTGCTGCGGCACCGTGAGAGCCCCGGGACAATGTGGCCGAACCAGCAACGATGGCAGCAGTCAGTGCTTGTGTTACATCAATCTGAGACTGCATGAGAGCAGTCTGAGAATGGATCGCTGCAGCCAGTGACTGAATTGCAGCACTAAGCCATTGCGTTGCGTCGGCCTGTGCTGCAGCGGAGTGCTCCACACTCCTTGCCAGCCCATCAATGCTTTCGAGCACCCTTCCCATTGCACCCATGAGCTGAGTGTGCATGTCCACCGCCTGGGTATTCATTTCCGCGATGAGGCGCTGCTCCTCTGCGTCCAGTGCAGCAGGACTCGCTTGCCTACTCTCCCTCTGGGGAGAAGGCCCCTGAGCTTCCCTACTCCCATGGCGTTGCTGCAGCCCGCTGGGTCTCGGAGCTTCATCCTCATCAGACCCATCCCCCCTGCTCCCCTTCAGTGTGGCCATGGGCTCCCTCGGGAGACGCAGGCGCTGAGGCTCCGGCTTCCTCTTCCTCCTCGCCTGGGCCGTCGCTCCCACTGCTTGGTTGAGGGACAGGCTGGTCAGCTGGTGGTTCACTATCTGAAAGCAGGGAGGTACAAGAGTGGCTTTCGCGTCAGGACAGGGGGGCAGTAATGGAGCAAGAACTGGAGAGTTTTAGTAAGTTGGATTGAAAGTGTAAAAGGCTGGTGTTGTGAGGGGCAAGTGGCATGAGAGAGGAGAGAAAGCTGATGAACTTACCATTGCTGTCCCCAAGGGGGTCGACCTCTCCAGCGGCCACGGCACCTATCACCTGGCTGGCAATGATCCTGTGGACGCACGCCCCCAAATCACTGAGGATCTACAGCTCAGCCGGCCCTCCACCCGTCCGTTGTGGCTGGCGCCTGTTGTGAGATAGCTTGGCCTGCAAGAAAAAGGACGGCGTCTGAGTGAATGTGCAGCCATGTGCTTGCCTGATGTGCCTCCCATAGTTGAATAGCCCTTAATGTATGCAAGGTGTGGAATGTGCGTGTGTGTTTTATGAGATGGCCATAGGTCTTGGATGAGTGTTGGGCATTTGGGGTTTTTAAACCCTCTGGGCACAGAGTGAGGTTGAGATGGAGGGATGTAGAGGTATTGAAAAGCAGCTACTCAGCCTGACCACCCGAGTGAGGTCGTTGAACTTCTTCCGACATTGGGTTTGGGTCCTGGGCACCATGCTCCTGGAGGAGACGTGCTGAGCCACCTCCCTCCACACTCTTCTATAATCGCGTGGCAATGGCCTCCTGCCACTCTGTGGGTAGAGTACTGACCTTTCGCGCTCCACTGCGCCAACCAGAGCCACCAAGGCCCAGTCGCTGAAGCGCTGAGCTTGTTCCCTGGGCCTCTCCATTCTTCTTTGCAGCAGAATTCAAGTTGAGGTCTGTCCAGGCCGAGATTCAAGGCTGCAATGAACAGGGTGTGGCTGGAGAGCAAGATCAACCCTCCCCTTTAAGAACTGGCCGGCGCCAGTGTGTCTGTGTTCCATTGCTGACTGACATCACCTGAGCTTCGCCAGCGCTCTGAGTTAGCGCCTCACTCCTCGGCGTTAGCACCTTAAGAGAGGTGTGTAGCGCCTGATTTAGTGCTTCAATCACCTCCAGGGGCGATAGAAGCCAAGTTTGCAGTCGGAGGCGATAATTAGCGCCAGGCGCTAAACTTTGTGCCCGGCCGATAATTGCGCCCCAAACGGGGCGATACCGAATTTCTCCCCCTAAGATTCTCCCTGTTTCTATCTCAATCCTTAAATCTCATTGGTTAAGAAAATATACTGTTAGTCCCAGGTGCCCCATTGCCCTTGCCACACCGTCATCAACTCACACTTCCAGCAACTTAACAATTGGGTGTGAGAAATTTACTGATGATTCAGACAAGCTAATGACTTGATTATGATTTGCAGTCTATGAGGAAACCCCTCTGGCTCAATAGTGGTATTGGCTTGTATAACTGTACTTAGGCCTACACAAAATATGTATATATGAAATAACTGGAGGCTATGCTTGGAGTTTAGACAATTTTGTAATGCATCCCAATTTTCTTTCCCCTTGAGAGGGTTTGCGTAAGTAACATGAATCCCTCCGGCATCCGGGAATGGCAGGATTCGGAACCATGGCACAACTAGCGGTTCAACCCTGCTCCTTGGATGTCTCAGCATAAATTTATAAATGGGGATGATTAAAAAGAAACTGTTACAATTCTGAGATATCGGGGTGAAATTCAACTTTGGCGGTAATGCAAAATGGGCAAGGTCTAATACCGGCTGCAGACTCACTAGCCACCGAAGTTGAATTTCACGCACGTCACCTGTTCTCAAATTATATGGATGTTCACAATCGTGTAGGCAAACTTGTATTTGCTATTGACAAGTTTCAGCAGTGGCTCAGAGGGTAGCACTCTTGTCTCTGAGTTCATGAAGGTTGTGGGTTCAAGTCCCACTCCTGAGACTTGAGTACAAAAATCTAAGTTGACACTCCAGTGGAGTGCTGCACTGTCAGAGGTGCCGTCTTTTGGATGAGATGTTAAAATGAGGCCCTGTCTACTCTCTCAAGTGGACGTAAAAGATCCCATGGCACTATTTCGAAGAAGAGCAGGGGAGTTATCCCTGTTGTCCTGGCCAAGATTTATTCCTGAATCAACATAAGAAAAAAAAAATTACCTGGTCATTATCACATTGCTGTTTGTGGGAGTTTGCTATGTGCAAATTGGCTGCCACGTTCCCTACATTACAACAGTAACTACACTGTAAAGCGCTTTGGGACATCCTGAGGTCGTGAAAGGCGCTATTTAAATGCAAGTCTTTGTTTCTTTTTTTGTATGTTCCTTGTCCCAGTGAATCACCAGTTGCGATATATGTTGTGCTAAGTGAACCATTTTAATTTGCAAGGTTAGGAACAAAAAATGGAATTTCAACTCGGTGTGGGTGAAATTCAACCCCAGCGGTAGCAGAAAATGGGCGATAGTGAATCAGTGGCCCGTTTTACACCCCACTCGGTTTTCTTTTCCATCGCCTGTTTTTGCACTACCGCCAAAGTCGAATTTCACCTCATCTTCCTTCTATGAATTTTTCTAGAATAAGAAATAAATTAGGATTTAATGCTTTTATTTATTCCAACCGATTTTCACACCTTTGCTACACAAAGCTGTCAGTGCAAGCTATCTCTCAATCAGGATGATATTTTGGGACTGACTTACTTCAGGGGGGATATTTTCCTGTTGTGTACCCAGCTCTCCTTTTATCTTCTATTTGAAACTAGCAGCTACTTTACTTAAACCTTGCCTTCCTTCTTTATGCTTATTCATGTTTCTCATAACTCCTACTCATTTTCAGATCTCTCATGGAGTTCAAGATTCAGAGCTACAATTCCCACTTCATTTATTTTAAATTAAATTTACAAATAGTAATTGGATCGGGATAGAAGATTTACGACCAATCCGTGCTCCTTTTTCTCAGTGTTAGTCACATTCTATTCCCTCAATAACTTTGTGGATCATTTCTGGTTATTTGATCTCCCACCACTTGTCTCTCATTTAATTAGGTTATGACTGGCAGATAGGGATGTGTTCTGAACCTCATTTTGAGTCTGAATAAATTGAAAATGAAAAATTCAGCCTGATTCGTTTTAGCAGACAGGTCTGCCTTGCTAAAAAAAAATGCAGCGGCATCATTTGCTGATTTTTATCCAGTCAGTGATTGTGTAATACCATATTGCCAGTTGCAGGGCAAGCATTAACATAACTCCATGTTTCATAGATTTGTTGAAAGCTGGGAGACAATGAGGTAGAGATTGGCATGCGTTGCACATGTTTTGCAGGTGTAAAATGGGAGCATAACATCCCATTTTAGTAGTGGACAGCCTGCGTTCAATCTGTGCAAGCATTGGTCCCACTGCTAAATTCGTGGAGTCCATTTTTAGATGTCCCGGGCATTAGGCCCCTTGAATATGTTACTTATGGGCCTAATGCGCATTCAAGGACCTTTACGTAAAACTTGTACCCAATTCTGGCACTGCACTTTAGGAAGGATGTGAAGGCCTCAGAGAGGGTACAGAAAAGATTTACAAGAATGGTTCCAGGGATGAGGGACTTCAGTTACGTGGATAGACTGGAGAAGCTGGGGTTGTTCTCCTGAGAGCACAGAAGGTTGAGAGGAGATTTGATAGAGGTGTTCAAAATCATGAGGGGTCTGGACAGGTAGATACAGAGAAACGGTTCCCACTGCCAGAAGGGTCGAGAACCAGAGGACATAGATTTAAGGTGATTGGCAGAAGAATCAAAGGCGACATGAGGAAAAACTTTTTTACATAGCGAGTGGTTAGGATCTGGAATGCACTGCCTGAAAGGGTAGTGGAGGCAGATTCAATTGTGGCTTTCAAAAGGGAATTGGATAAGTTCCTGAAGGAAAAAAAATTGCAGGGCTACGGGGAAAGGGAAGGGGAGTGGGACTAGCTGAAGTGCTCTTACACAGAGCCGGCACCGGCTCGATGGGCCGAATGGCCTCCTTCTGTGCTGTAACCATTCTATGATTTTTTGATTCAATGGGCAGGTGTCAGGCTTGTGCCTAGTTAGATAATCTCAGCTGGAGCAATAATGTTGGCTATAGCTGGTCTTTGTACTCCTGAGTAAGAGAGAGGAAAATCAGCTAGAGTTCCTATTCCTTATCACTATCCCGTAATTCCCATTGGAATTGTACATGTGTGGATGACAGGTGAGTACAGGACTTGGGTCAGCTGTGATATTCCTCCATGGTCAAGTAGCTTGCTGACTCAGTGCCATGCCCACACTTGACAATGGCCTCTTAGGCAAGGTACCAGTAAGTGAAACCATACTTGAGCAAGGAGTCAAGGTTTTCGTTTCACAAGAGGAGAAGAGGGAAGAATATAGGCAAGAGGGAAAATAAGCTAATTTGTCTTATATCCCTTTGATGTTGCTAGGATATGGGAGATTGACTGCTTGCAAGATACCTTTGTTTTCTGAGAATGTTTAGCGGAGTCATACATGTCGCCTTGATAGCTCTATTGCACTTTTTTGTCCTGATAAAGACTGAAGTCTTGGGAAGTATCTGAAATCTATTTTTCTCCCTCAGGTCACGTTATTTTTGTGTGCAGATTGAAGTTGATGAAGTTACCAATTTATCAACAAAATGCTGCAGAACAATACATTTTTTGCAATAATACTGAATGATCGACATTTTTTTTTGAAATTCAAGGTGGTACATCAGTTTTGCATAAAATATGGAGTAATAACGTAGGAAACCCATTTTATTAATATAACTCCAACAGTGTATCAAAGAGAAGCTAAATTTATGTGATCTTCATAATAGGCGGCATGCTCTTTCCGAAAATCTGTTCCATGAACTCATTCACTTTATTTGAATAAAGGGATAGATGTGGCAAAATAAGCCATAAAATATGTGAAATCATTTTGACTCCCTCACGTATATGAACTCTGAAGGCCACAGCTACAGCGAATGATCTGTGTTGTATTATAATATATTGTCAAGTCAAGAGGGTAGGTGCTATTAATTGTTACCTTCACTTGTATCTAGAATGTTGACAAGGAGAACCAGGGTAAATTAATTGTTTGTATCACTATAGTCAAGGTCATTACAAGAAGAAATTCATTCTCCTAGCTGATCTGTATTAGAAGGCTGATGTACAACTAAGACTTATGCTACAAAGAGTGCATTAATCTTCCCTTGTTTCAAATTGATGAAGCCAAGTGTGGTAAGTACTGAACAAAGCAAAAGGTTGGCTGCTTCATGTAGCAATGCCTATGATATCATTTCAGGAACTCTATTAGGTTATATGTGCTATTGATTGTACTGTATGTGACCCATCCCCATTTCTAAGTAAAACGTTAATCATCGGCCTGCTGTTAAGAACATTGTTCAGTTTTTATAACAGCTAAATATGAATCACCATGGAAATTCTCAACTGCAATTTTTAGTAAGTGTTCAGATACATCCATGATTTCTGTTTGCTACAGCAGTGCATTTTAATAATTTTAATTAATAATGATAGAATAAACTTGAAATGTCATTACATTAAAACTATACACAGTTGCACAATATTTTGTAGAAACACATAGAGTCATAGAATGATACAGCACAGAAGGAGGCCATTCAGCCCATCGTGCCTGTGCCGGCCTTTTGGAAGAGCTATCCTATTAGTCCCACACCCTTGCGCTTTCCCCATAGCTCTGCAAATTTTTCTCCTTCAAGTATTTATCTAATTCCCTTTTGAAAGTTGCTATTAAATCTGCTTCCACCAATCTTTCAGGCAGTGCATTTCTGATCATAGCCACTCACTGCATAAAAAATGTTTTCCTCATGTCGTCTCTGGTTCTTTTGCCAATAACCTTAATTCTGTGCCCTCTGGTTACTGGCCCTTCTGCCACTGGAATCAGTTTCTCCTTATTTACTCCATCAAAACCTCTTCATGACTTGGAACACCTCTCTCAAATCTCCTCTTAACCTTCTCTGCTCTAAGGGGAACAACCCCAGGTACTCCAGTCTCTCCACGTAACTGAAGTCCCTCATTCTTGGTACCATTCCTGTAAATCTCTTCTGCGCCCTCTCCAAGGCCTTGATGTCCTTCCTAAATTGTGCTGCCTAGAATTGGACGCAATACTCCAGCTGGGGCCTAACCAGTGTTATATAACGGTTTAGCATAACTTCCTTGCTTTTTTATTCTATGGGGGGATTTTTCCGGGGGGTCAGCGGGCAGGATTGTGGTGGGTTGGGTGGGAAAGTATTTTCCTTTTTAACAGTGGGAAGGGACCCTGCTGTCAACCCGCCGCCACGTGCCTTTACCAAATGTCGGGTCTGTCAGCGCTGAGCAGTCCCGACACGCAGTGGTGGGGGAGGCAATTCAGGTCATTATGACCTTGTTAACAGAGGATTAACAACAATTTTGAGCTCACTTTTAGAATTTACCAGCTCACCAACGGGGCCCACGCTGCTCGGGGATCACGTCTGTTAAGTTGGGCGGGAGTTGAATGGCCATGGAATCATCTCATTACTTGACAGTTTGAAATGTGCTATAAAAGCTCCCACCTCACAGCTGTTCACTTTCCAAGCTTAGAAGCTGTTGTTTACTGCATTTAGAAGACAGATTGAGCTTTATGCAGGTTGCAAGTGTTTGGAGCAAACTCCCTGTCCAGTGTCACCTCATTGGAACAACCTCACTCACCATTGACAGATTGCTTCTGTCATCTCAAGTTCACCTGCCATCCATTCCATCAGCATGGGTGCCCTTTATACTCTCATCTTGGTCCTCAGAATCGGACCACGATCAGCAGTAACAACAGCATCACCAGGCACACCAGCAGCACCAACAACAACACTAACTTTCTCCGCAATCACCTGATGCTGCACAGGACAGAGGGCATCAGCACCCAACTACATTGCGGCCCAGGAGGCCAGGGATGGCCTCACCATAGCCAGATTTACTTCACTTGATGCTGCACACCCTGGCTGCCACATGATGCGCCAGGTTGGCACCACCCCACACCAACACCATAAAGCTTCCCTACAATGCCCAAGCCATTCCTTTCACACTCATCACCATTGTGAGGGTTACCGTTATGTCTCACCATTCACTGAAACTCACTAAGCCACTTCCAAAGTTGCACACAGATCTGTCCAAGAATGCTAAGTGTTGAAAATAAGGATTTCAATGTTTGACAGCACATTAACAGAAACTTCACATGAACATTGGCTAAAACACACAAGTGCCTATCCTTGTGTGTTGTTAGTTGGTATGATTGGACTAGGATGAGGGTGAGTGTGAGGGGTGGCTAGTGAGATGAGGAAGTGATAATGTAGATAGAGAGGGATGGGTGGAGGTGGAAGGTAAGTTGGTGTGAGTAAGGATGTGCAAGAGTAGGGAAACAAAGGCAGAGTGATGGGGATGTGATGAGTGGCACAGCAGGATGAGGTTGAGTGTGGTTTTGCAGTTACTTTTCGTGATCTATTGAGACCATTGAAAGGTTTGTGCCACTACAGCCAGGTCCTCCTGACGACATTGCCCTCCTGTGCAATGTGCAACCAGGCTGCGTTGGCTCTCCTGGGGAGGTCTCTTCTGCCCATGGGAAGGGAAGAGAACCTCCCTGTGTGCTGTGACTCCCTCCATAAGCATATGGAGGGCATCATGGGAGAGCCTGGGTGCAGCCGTGCACCTCTGTGCAGTGCTTGTCAGTGTTTGCAGCACCTCAATGCTGTAGAACACTGACAGCACAAATGTCAAAGTAAATTTGCGCATGGTCCCTTTAAGGAAACCAGCTGATGACACATCATCAAATGATATCATCAGACCTGCTTCCTTCAATCGGCCGGGAATCTCGCTGGGTGGGCTTAACAAGCCTAATCAGGGGAAAGTCATGTCGGAGGCCGGGATGGAGCCAGCAGCGAGGCCGCGACCTGCCACTGTCCTCGCCCGCCACGGACCCACCCAGGTAGGGAAAATCACAGCCAAAGCCTCTATTTATAAAGCCAAGGATCCCATATGCTTTTCTAACAACCTTCTCAATTTGTCCTACCACCTTCAAAGATTTGTGTTCATACACCCCCTAATCGCTCTGTTCCTGCACGCCCTTTAAAATTCTACCATTTGGCTTATATTTCCTTTCCTCATTTTTTCTACCAAAATGTATCATTCACAGTTCTCTGCTTTAAATTTCACCTGACATGTGTCTATAATTTCACCAATCTGTCTGAAGTCTTTTACTATCCTCCTTATTGTTTACTACATTTACTACATTTCCGAGTTTTGCGTCATCTGAAAATTTTGAAATTATGCCCTGTATACCCAAGTCCAGGTCATTAATATATATCAAAATGAGCAGTGATCCTAAGAATGACCCCAGGGGAACGCCACTGTATACTTCCCTGCAATCTGAAAAACAACCGTTCATCATTACTCTGCTTTCTGCCCCTTAGCCAATTCCGTATCCACACTGCCACATATGTGAAGTAAGTTGAAGATATTTTTCTCAGTTGCTATGGCTGATGGTGCAGGAGCAGGACAGGCACAGGGGAACAAGAAAGCAAGACTCAGAGCTATAGAGTTGAATCTGTGCCACTTTAGCGCTGTATGTAATCTTTCAGTAGGCTTTGAGATTGGTCTCACTAAAAATGAGCCGTAACTTCACTGAAATATTACAGTGCATTTAATCCATTGGCTTTGTATGGAATTCTGCTGAGTACTTCCGTCGCTCATCAGAACATTTTATAAGGGAAGCTGCAGGAGTGGGGGAGCTTTAAAGGGTCAGAGGCGTTTTCATTTTTATTTATTTTCCTGTTTTACGTATGTTTCTAGTACTGATTTTTATTCATTCTTGTTATGCATGTCCTGAGGAAGTGAAAGGTGCTATATGAATGCAAATTGTTTCTTTCTCTGATTTTTGTTACATTTTACATCCTATTATTCTTTTTTTTAATTCTCCTAACAGTGTGCATTGTTTCAATAGAACCTAAAATGGCCCAATTGTCTGCGAGGTCAGCAGAAAGCTGGCTGGAAGACTGCAATTAAAGCATTTACGAAACTTTAGTATAACAGGATCAGCTAAAAAAGGATCTTGGTAAAAGGAGCTCTTAGAATACAAACTTTAATGAGAGCTCAAGGAGACAAGGGCCGGACTTTTGCCTACCTTGGTGAGTCCGGTGCGGGCGGTGTCCGTGGCGGGTCCTGACCCCGCTGCTGGCTCCTTCATGCTGCTGAAAATGAACTTACCTTAATGGGGTCTATTAAGCCCGCCCAGCACATTACCTGGCAAATTAGATGGAGCAGGTCTGGTGACGTCATTCATAGCACGTTTTCAGCCGGCATCCTTAAAGTGACTCTGGCAACATTACATTTGACGTTTAATCTAACAAAGGGGGTGTTGAATCTTTACAATAATATAAGTTATATATGAGTGACAAACAAATATTTAAATAATATTATCATTAAGTAATATGACGCCACCTACAAATACAATCAAGAACATAATTAAAGAAGTACATTAATTGCGAAGTTATTGGTGCTTTAGTCACAAATCTATAGACTTTTGTATCAGTAACTGGTATAAATAAAAGAAGTGTGTGTATAGGCAATACATAAAATTAAGCAGATTTTAAATGTAATTGTGAAGGGGTGGATTTACAATCTTATGCAAGTTCAGCGGAAGAGCTGCGGATACCCTGGCAAACAGTGTAAGTGGTGCTTACAATGTGTTTCTGGGATTTCTGCAGCTCTTCTGTTGAAGTTAACAATGGACAAGTGAGAGGCCTCCGCAGAAATTCATCCCCAAAGTCTTAGACTAAAAAATTAAATTAGTTATATTCAGGGACTGAAAGCAAATTGAACCCATGGATTGAGCGATGAGAATTAAACTGTTATGACTTGATTTAATGTGTAACTGGACAATCACAGTATACTGTGAGAAAAACCTGACCAGAAACAACACAAAAATGTATTTAAATGGTATGTGTCATTTTTTATAGTGCAGATCAATTCACTGCAATTGAGTTAGAAGGCAACAGCCGAGAATGACCAGTGAAAAATCTATTTCCCTCACCATCCATGGGAGACTTCAGCACTCACATCCCTTCAGGAATTTCTGAATTAACAGTTACCAGTAGCTTTTCAAGTAGAACAGAATCTCCATCAATCTGTTAGCTGATGTAATCAACATGTTTTTATTTTGGTTTGTTTTTCATGCTGTCAAGTAATCAGCTGGAGCAATGGCCACGGAACTCACGCCTCAGGTTGACAGATGTGGTTCCCGAGCTGTGTGAATCCCGTGGCCATGCAGGGAAATTTAAAAAGTAAGTGAAAAAAGGCTCTTAAGTGCCTGTAAACTACCTGATAATCATCTCAATTGGGTCGCCCGCCACTGCCGGTCGGGTCGGCTCCACGATGACAGACGCACCTGTTGGAAAGGCGCGTGGGAGCGAGAAGACAGCTGGTACCCGACCCGCTGACAAAACTAACGACTATCCCACCCGACCACCCCACCGAGCTCGCCCGCTACCACCCCGGGAAATTCAGCCCGAGGTATCCAAGTGATTAATCCAGTGGTCGGCCACAAATCCAGCTCTTGTTCCGAACTGGAAAATGTCATCAACTTTGCTTCATATTTCTACCCCTCCCTCGCCTTCACAAGGTCCATCTCCGATTTTTCCCTTCCCTTCCTCAACTTCTCTATCTACATTTCTGGGGATAGGCAGCCCACCAATATATACTACATCATTATTTTACAAAATTTTCCTACATTACAACAGTGACTACACTTCAAAAGTACTTAATTGGCTGTAAAGCGCTTTGGGACGTCCGGTGGTCATAAAAGGAGGTGCCGTATAAATGCAAGTCTTTATTTTTTTTTCTATTTATAAGCCCACCTTCTCCCACAGATACCTTGATTACATTTCTTCCCACCCCCGCTTCCTGTAAGGACTCTATTACATTCTCCCAGTTTCTCCGTCTCTGTTGCATTTGATCTCACAATGCCACCTTCCACACCAGTGCTTCCAGTATGCCTTTCCTTTTTACTCAACCGAGGATTCCCCACCACTGTGATTGGCAGGGGCCTCAACCATGTCGTTTCCTATTTTCCGCACTTCTGCCCTCACTCCTTCCACTCCCTCCCAGAACCACGATAACTTCTCCCTTGTCCTCAACTTTCACTCCACCAGCCTCCACAATCAATTGATCATCCTCCGCCATTTCTGACACCTTCAGCGCGATGCCACCATTAAAAACATCTTCCCCTCCCTTCCCCTTTCAGCATTCCGAAGGGACCATCCCCTCTCCAACACCCTGGTCCACTCTTTCATCACCCCCAACACCCACTCCCCTCCCCACGGCACCTTCCCGTGCAAGCACAGGAGATGCTGCACCTGCCCTTTCACCTCCTCCCTGCCCATCATCCAAGGCCCCAAACATTCCTTCCAGGTGAAAAAGCGATTTATTTGTATTTCTTCCAACTTCGTATACTGTACTTGCAGTCTCCTCTACATTGGGAAGACCTAATGCAGACTGGGTGATTGCTTTGATGAGCACCTCCATTCAGTCCGCAAGCATGACCGTGAGCTTCCGGTCGCCTGTCATTTTAATTCTCCATCCCACTCCCACTCTGACCTCCCTGTCCTTGGCCTCCTACATTGTTCCAATGAAGCTCACACAAGCTCGAGGAACAGCACCTCATCCTTTGATTAGGCACTTTACAATCTTCTGGACTCAACATGGAGTTCAACAATTTCAGACCATAACCACCGGTCCCATTTTTTCGGACAGCAGCTGCTGGTAGAAATGATTCTGCTGTTGCCATTTACACCTCCTTGGACCTATCTTTTGTTTCTTTACTTGTCCCATTACCGCTCCCGTTTGCTTTGCACCATCATCCCTTTTGTCTTTTAATCACTCCTGCCTTCAACCCTATCACAGACCTTCCCTTTTGTTCTTTCATCCCACCCTCCCCACCTCCCCCCTCCCACACCCGACTCTGCACTAAACTGTTAAATCTCTAACTGCTTCCAGTTCTGATGAAAGGTCATCGACCTGAAACTTTCTTTCTCCACAGATGCTGCCTACTGAGTGTTTCCAGTAGTTTCTGTTTTTATTTTAGATTTTCAGCATCCGCAGTATTTTGCTTTTGTTTTCGAAGATAAAATTAGTCATGCGGAATCAGTTTTGAAACACTACAAGCAAAACCCTCATGGTTGAACTGGTACAAGATTAAAAAAAGGCATGCCAGGGTGATCAGTAGACACCAGAGGCAGACTGACCATACTGGCCTTTCTTACAACCATCATTTCTGCAGACCCTGGCACACCTAAATGACCATGAGGAACTGACTCAAATTTGGTGCCATCAGCTGTAAGTATGCCTGCAGCCAGTCTGGACTATAGGAGCAGTATGCTAGTGGCAGTCAAGGTCGTGTTCTCTCACAAATGCCTATGGCCCCTCCCAGTCTAGCAGAAGGATCATCTACGGTGTCCACCAATATGATGCCAACACATGCATCAAACAGGGATGCATAGCTCACTTTCATCTCCTTTCCCATTCAATAGCAACAGCAGAATAGGATGGCTGTTTAACGTTCCCGCACTGCTACGTTTTCCAAAGTAGAGTGCTGGCAGTCATGTGGCCATCCTGGAGCCTGCCCTTTGTGGCATTATGTAACCAGGTTTCCAGAAGGTGGATTTTGTTGCAATTATCTTATGTGTAAAAACCTTTGAAGGTATGAGTGTGCCAAGAGCATAAGCTGTCCCCTCTACCTGGCCAGATCCCTATATATTTTGGCTGTAGCCCTCTAAGGGCAGGTCATGTGCACAATTTCTGTCTCCTTCCTTTGTTGCTTCCAGTGGCAGATCCAATGGGGGAAAAATTCGGTTGGTTTGCGCCTCCCATTAGCGTCTTAAGAGGGCGCTAATGGGGTGCAAAGCAACTAGCGCCTGTGCGCAGCGATGTTTGCACCGCTCATGAAATTGACTAGACATTTTACGGCGGCGCTAAACACTATCGCCACGATCTCCTGCGCCTGCAGATCGTGACGTCAGTCGAGTGTGCAACGCCCCGGTAGCGCCCCGGACCGGATATTGAGTGGCGCCCCCTGTCTTACCGCCTGCCGCTAGCAACGACAGGTTGAGGGGAGCGTTTTGCAGTCGGGAAGGGACTGGGGAAGCGCTATTTAAAGGTGACCGCTTCCTGCCTTTTTTTGTCGGCGAAATTTTTGCACCACGCATTCTGAGTGAGAGAGAGAGACTGCAGGAGATATTCAATGCTGTGTTGAGGAGTTTTGGGTACTGAGCAGCACTTTGCAGGTTCTTTCTGATTTGATCTTCCTTGCATCGATTTAGAAGAGACCATGGGGGCTGCACTCTGAGCTCTTTCTCTGGGACTCTCCATTGTTCTTTCCAACAGATTTGATGTACAGGTCTCTCCAGGCCGAGATTCAAGGCTGCAATGAGCAGGGTGTGGATGGAGAGCAATATCGACCCTCCCCTTTAAGAACTGGCCGGCGCCATTGTGTCTGTGTTCCATTGCTGACTGACATCACCTGAGCTTCGCCAGAGCTCTGAGGTAGCGCCTCGCTCCTCGGCCTTTGTGCCTTAAGACAGGTGTGCAGTGCCTGATTTAGCGCTCCAATCACTTCCAGGGGCGATAAAAGCCAAGTTTGCAGTCGGAGGCGATAATTAGCGCCAGGCGCTAAACTTTGTGCCCGGCCGATAATCGCGCCCCAAACGGGGCGATACCGAATTTCTCCCCCAAATATTTGCTATGAATAAGCAATTGGGACTGACCTCAGAAAATCCCATGTAAAGTTATTGAGGCTTTCATTTTTTTAATTCTTTTCTGTTCATTTGGGCAGTGTCTGGCTGCAAATCATTGGATCACTTTAATTGCTCAGGTTATCGCTCACATACACATGAAACAATAGCCTAGATGTTCCAAAATTGATGTTAAAATTAGCATTGGAATCTTGTAGCCGAACTCAAATGGAAGTAAGCTGTTTGCATCCAAATTTCTGAGGTCAGTTCAAATGCAGATTTGGACTGATGCAGGGAGCGCATGAGTAGTGGGAACAAAAAGTTGCATGTAAGTTAAAGAATTGAGTCACCACCTCCAGCCTCACTACTCACAATACTCCCCTCCCCTGCTTCTTTTCACATGGTGGTGATAAGGATTGCGGGACTGATGATGTACTGGGCATGGAATGGATCGTTTAGGTGAAGCTGCTCGGAGAGATCCTGATTCTCGGAGCACTGGTGGTCGATGCTGCTCATTCTCTTCCTCATCTTCCTGCTGCTGCTCCTGTCTGTTCAATTACATTTCTGTTGGCAGCATGGCTCCTATTGTAGGCCAGCTCGGCAGCTGTGCATGGGTTTCTGAAAGGAGTCATGAGCCAAGCCTGAAGGAGATAGCCCTTGTTGCCCAATAATTAGCCTGTAACCTGATGGCCTGGTTGGAACAAAAGTGGCACAGAGGACTGGCACAGGATGAATGCATCATGACTGCTGCCAGGAAAAGGGGCACAGACCTGAATGATGTGCAGCCTATGGTCGCAAACAAGCTGGACATTGAGAGAGTGGAATCCATTTTTATTTAGAAAGATACCAAGCTGGTTTTGGTGAGCACACAAAGCAATATGGGTGCAGTCTATGGCATCTTCCACCCTGTGGAATCCTGCAACGCGGGCAAAGCCCAGCTCTCTCTTCGCTCTGCCCATGGGGAAAGAAATGTAGGTGCTCCTCTTGGTGTAGAGAGCCTTGGTGACCTACAACAGTGAACAACAAACTGGGAGATGCTGCTGATGTCATCTACTGCAGCCTGGAAGGAACCTGTTGCATAAAAATTAAAGGCCATGGTGACCTTAACAGCCACAGGCAGTGCGGTCCATGTCCTGGTTTGAAGCTTAAGCAGCTCGGTGACAGCCTCCTTTGTGAAGTGGAGGCGTTTAAGACATTGCTCCTCAAAGATGTTCAGGTAGGAGAAGTACTTCATGAAGATCAGCTAAGGGTATGGCCTCCTGCGCACTGCCCACACTTTTTCCTTCTTCTCCCAGCTCCTCCTGCTCTCTCTTTGCTGATCCCCCTCGTCCTGCAGCCCCAAAGGCAGCTCTGCCAGACCACCCATGATTGCAGTCAAACTGTTGAAGGCAGACAAAAATAGTGCAGCACCAGCAAAAACTTCTTTTGCAAAAGTCACAATTAAGTTTTAGGCCAGGAAAGAGGCCAACAAATGCCCAGAGGTTAACCAACAACCTAAAAGGACAAACCAGCAACTAACCTGTATGCAGTGGATGAGCCCTTTAAATAGCGCTGCTGAATAGTCCTTCCTGCCTGTTAGCGCCACAGGTTACTCTGCCAGTTTATCACATGGCGAGTCAGGTGCTGGGGCAGACTAATATCACAAAAGGGTCCTTCAACAAGCGTAAGACCCTGACTTAAATATTTTAATCAGTGTTTAACATACATCCGGCACGTGCCTATGGCATCTAAGGAGCAGCCCCATCCAATATGGAAGGCGTCACAGTTCTGATGTAGATTAAGTGCGCACACACCGCCCGCAATATTGGACACGTAGGCGCTCATTTTGTGCCTGAAAATGGGCATGGCACCATCAAATTTCTAGGCCATGTAGCTTTAAGTTTCAGATCCAGTAGGTGCGAGCCATGCTAAATTGTTAACTTTTTATTCAGCCCATTATTATTCAAACCTTGTTTAAAATACCAGTTTATCAAGGGCATGTAGATGGAGAAAATTTTTAAACAAGAATGGTGCCACAACTTTATATCAATTATAACTTTTTTGTAAATGTAAATAAAAAAGGAACTCAAATTTATATAGTGCCTTTCACATCCTCATGATACCCAAAGCATTGACATGGGCAATGAATTATTCTCAAAGTGTAGTCACTGTTGTTATGTAGGCAAATGTAGCTGCCAATTTGCAAGTAACAAGGTCCCACAAATAGCAACATTTTGTTCCTGTTGTTTGAGGAAGGAATGTTGGACAGGAAGAAGTCTGTACTCTTTTTCCAAAAAGTATCATACAATTATTTTTTATGTCCACCTGAACAGGGAGTTGAGGCCTCAGTTTAATATCCCATCTGAAAAATGTACATCTATTTATTATTTTCAAATACATTTAAAGGCACAATTTTAATTTGTGGTTTATTTGTTTGTTTTTAGTAATTGTGTCCTATTAGTTTCTGTTTTCATCATATATTCTGTTTTAACTATTAAGTTCAATAGCAAACTTCAGCTAGTTCCCGAGCTGTTTATATTATGAATTTGCTCTGTTGATGTTAATTCTTGTGATGGATTGTTTTACTTTACAGGTTTTTGGCTGGTTCAGAACATGTTAATGGTGCAAATTAAACCATACAGCATAGATATTTGTATTTTATTGCCTCGTTACCACAATGTGAAAATTGCACAGTAAGAGTACACCAGAGGTAGCACCAGTCTGCATATTTGACATGTTTAATGGCAGTAAATGTTGATCACCAAAAAACACTGATTTAGTCAGTTATTGGGGGTGGATTCAATTAAGGTAAGTGACTGCATATTCTGATAATTAAAACCCTTTACATCACCAGCGCCGCATTTTCAGCAAGTTTTAATAGCATTAACAGACTTAAGCCAAAAGAGACCATTTCCAACTTAGCACAGCTGCTAGGGAGCCTCTGTGTGTGAATGTATATCTGAAATAATTTCTGACCATTTAAATTAATGGTTGGAAAACCAGGTTCAATGCACTCCCAAATTTCCAATATGCTCTCGCGATGGGTGAAGCTTTTCACTGGGAGCAGAAAATTACTCATAAAATATTTTTCTTTTCATTAATGTATTGAGGAATATATAATTACAAAATGAATACTTAAGCCTTACTAGTGGATTACAAGTGCTGCTTCAACCAAAAGCTGCAACTTTCTTATATTTAGATTACACCACATTACAACAGTGTTACGAAGGGAGGAATAAAAGATAAAAGAGTCAGACAATGTGAAAGAAAATTCCAAAAATTGTAAGATCTAGGTCAAGAAATGTGAACATGGAGCTTGCTGCAAGTTTTCAATCTCTTACAATCCTTGGAGAGGGAGGGAGAACTGGCATAGTTTTAGGACAGTCACTAAAGACAGTGAAATTATGCAAATAAATCTTTTTATCCAACAATCGTATAACATTTTTCAGGTAAGTAAAAGCGTTCCTTGTTTTTCAAACAGAAGTATATAAGCATAACGGTTTTATATGCACACTAATTGTTTTCACTTGCTTTAGCAAATGGAGGAAAGTGTACAGTAAACTAGCTGCTGAGATTTGATAAAACCCATCACTTGAGGTATTAGCTACTTGGAGCTAGCTGATGAGCACACAATCCTCAGAGAACGGTCTTGAGAGGGCCAAAAGAAGCTCTGAATGGAGTTGCAAGCAGAAACATTGCTGGTTTTTGAGGGTGTAGAGAACAGGTTTATTCCAAAGCCAACCTGTACTGTTCCAAACCAAATTGAGTTATTCAGTATTGTTATGTGACTGTGGATGTGAATGAAACCAGCCTGCATTATGTCATGAAGGTTTTGAATGTTTTGATATATTTGGCGAATGCTGTATTCTAGTGGATTCTGGGTGTCTGGTGCAGAACTGTTTTTTAGGATGTTATGCAGAAGTCACACTGCAGAGTGATCACAAGTATAAACTTCTACCATGGCTACATAGCAGTGTCTCTGCTGCTCCTTTACCTCCTGTTTAGTCCATCTGAATGCGTGGGGGGTGGGTGGGTGGGGGCGCGAACAATTTCAGATGCCCTGAGACTGACAGCACTTTGGTTAAGTATAGTGCAAGTAACAATTTTTTTTAAAAGAAAGTGAAGAAAATATCTATCAAACTCCAGAAATCTCAGTTACACCAACAACAGGCGACTTCAGGTCACGCTGCGGCTAAATCTATAGCTGTAAATCTATGCCAGCACATTACGGACATAAGTGCAGGACATTCTCGTGAGCTGGGGATGCAGCAATGTTAATGAGTGGTGGAGGGTTTTGTCGGACGTATCACAGAAGCGGTGCAAACGATCGAGGAAACTCACGCACAGCGATATTTCAGCATAAAACTGGTGTAAGCCAGTCCTGCGCAAGTTTCCTGGCTAAAACATCATCACCACGCCGCACTTACACAGTAGTTACACAAAGAATTAAAAGGAAATTTCAGGTGATAGCTGCAGAACATTGTGGGGGGGGGGGATGGGGGGGAGATTTTAACTCCCCCGTCTGAAGGCTGTCTGTCCGTCCTGGACCCAAAAAGAGGAATGGCATCATGGGTGCAACTGGTAAGCAGAGAGATATTTTGCACGTCTCACATCTGGCCCCAAAAGGCTTCCTGAAGAAATTCAGCCATTATGGCACACCTGGGGCGCACACCTCAGGTGGGGAGAAGTTACTCTCAGCATTGTTAGTGGGCTGTCCACAAGATGTTAAAAAAAATTTGCCCATTGATTTGATTGGCAGGTTTCCATACTGCAATCGATCACTCTGACCTTTTCATTTTTAAATGCCTCTGAGGTTGTAGCAGCACTGGACGCCATGGACACACAGGCACTCCTGATGCTCAGTGTTACTATCCTGGGCTTCCTGAACCTTGCCAGTGAAAGCAAGGCGAGACCAGAGTGGCAATTGAGGGAGCTGAACAAATGACAGTCAAAAAATCCCAGATACTGAGACCTCACACCTGCTTCCTTGCCTAAGGGAAAGGCTTTTGCTCACAGCACTTGTTCTGAGAGGTTGCTCTCAGAAGTTTGCAGGTGATTTCTACAATTTTGGAGGTCACTCTCACGACATTGGAGGTCACTTTCACTACATTGGAGGATTGTGCATCTGATCTCCACTTTACAGCTGTCATATATCGGAAAAACTACGCCATGTTCTTCGCAGCCTTCAACATGTCATCGATGACGACGAACACCTTGCTAAGGCCATCCCCACGCCTCCACTACTCGCCTTCAAGCAGCCGCCTAACCTCAAAAGTACCATCGTTCGCAGCAGATTACCCATCTTTCAGGAGAACAGCAACCAAGACACCACACAACCCTGCCACGGCAACCTCTGCAAGACATGCCAAATCATGGACACAGATACCATCATCACACGTGAGGACACTACCCACCAGGTACACGGTACATACTCATGTGACTCGGCCAACGTTGTCTACCTGATACGTTGCAGTAAAGGATGCTCCAGAGCATGGTACATCGGCGAGACCATGCAGACACTGAGACAACGTATGAACGGACACCACGCAACAATCGCCAGGCAGGAGGGTTGCCTCCCAGTCGGGGAACACTTCAGCAGCCAGGGGCATTCAGCCTCGGATCTGCGGGTAAGCGTTCTCCAGGGCGGCCTTCGGGATACACGACAGCGCAAAATCATAGAGCAGAAACTGATAGCCAAGTTCGCACTCATGAGGATGGCCTCAATCGCGATATCGGGTTCATGTCACGATACAGAACGTGACTTGACATCATGGCCGGTCTTCCCAGGTGGGTTTTTTTTAAAAAGACTAGCACAAGAACCAACACAAATTGACAGGATATGCAGCCAGCAGGTGGTTTGACACGTTGGACCCCCTGGGACACATCTCATTGTCTTGGCTGTGCTCTTAGTGTGTCTTTGATGTAGGGAAATATTTGAATAGATTTTGTCTGTGTTTAAATTGTGAATTCTGGGAGATTCTCTCACTGCTAACTTACCTGAGGAAGGAGCGACAGCTCCGAAAGCTTGTAAAATTAAATAAATCTGTTGGACTATAACCTGGTGTTGTGCGACTTCTCATTTTTGTCCACCCCAGTCCAACGCCGGCATCTCCACATCATATATCAGATTAGCATGGGAGCCGCTTACGCTGTTTCACCTTGGACCTCAGATGAGGACCAAGATGAGCACCAGCAGCAACAACACCAGCAACAACAGCAGGAGCAGCAGCAGCCTTCTTCTCACAGACCTGCCGCTCCACAGGAGAGTGGGGATGAGCACAAGGGTGCAGATCGCAGAAGGCGATACCTCCAACACAGGGTATAAAGGCAGAGGATTAGCATCCTGGACATGACTGAGCAGCAGTGCTTCAGGAGGCTCAGGCTATCATGTCAGGTCATCGCAGACATAGCTTGCTGGAAGAAGATCTGCTGCCAACTGGACCTGGTGGACACGCCTTACCAGTGGCTGTCAAAGTCATCACTGCTCTCAACCTCTTGACCTTCCAGGGATCTGCAGGAGATATTTGTAGGATTTCGCAGTCGGCCGCCCACAAATGCACCACCCAGGTGACCAATGCCATGTTTGCCAGGGCAGGCAGCTATGCATACTTTGTGAAGTGGGGAAAGAGTTAAAATAACATCACTGGCAGCTCACAGAATGGTGTAAGAGAGACAGTTGCTAACATAAGATGTGGTCAAGATAATTGACCTTTGAGACTAAAAACAACTCAGTTGAGACATGATGTCTAGCACTTCAGCTGCCCTTAGGGTTTTGTTATCTGGGTCACAATACTTCCAAGTTATCTTTTAATCAGCGTTCAGCAGTTTGGGCTAATAATTGAGTATGCAGCTTACACATGTTTACCTTAGGACATGTAACCCAATCCGTGAAGGTGCATGTGGGCCAAGATCCAATCAGGTTGCGGGAATGAATTGTGCATGAGGTCGCCATGCTTATTTGAATGTATAAAAATGTAGGGCTTGCTGTAACAATTTGGAGAAGTCTGGCTAAAGACAGAGCAGATTGTCTCCCCACCGGTGTAATAAAGACAACTTGACTATCGATCTGAAAACCTTGTGTCGAGTGTTGGTTTAAAATACTCCACATCACTTTGCCACCAATGAAGCCAGTCATATTAAGCAGGCACTCAGCTTTGCGGCTCTGGGTGGCTTTCCACAGGTGCAGGGCTTCATCAACTGCACACATGTGACCATCAAGGCACCCCCAGATCACCCTGGAGTGTTCATGAACTCTAAGGCCTTCCACTCTATCAATGTGCAGCTCGTCTGCAACCACAAAAAGATCATCATGCATGTGTGTGTCAGATTCCCAGGGAGCTGTCATGACTCTTTCGTCCTGCGCCAGTCCACCCTCCCTCAGCTCTTCGCACCTCCGACAGACTTACAGGCTGGCTGCTTGGAGACAAGGGGTATCCACTGAAGATGTGGCTGATGATACCCTTGAGGAGGCCAAGCAATGAGGCTGAAGAGTGCTACTATCAAAGCAAAATGATGACGAGATGTGTAATAGAGCAAGTAATCGTTATGCTGAAGATACGCTTCAGATGCCTGGAGAGATCTGGAGGAGCCCTTCAATACTCACCAGCCACGGCCTCCAGAATGATCGTGGTATGCTGCGCTCTGCACAACTTAGCACAGCAGCAAGGATTGGATTTGCAGGAGGAGCAAGGCGCAGAGTCTCTTCAGGGGAGGAACAGGAGGATGAGGTGGAACAGGAGGAGGAGGAGGAGGAACTTGATGTGGACATGGCGCGAACAATGGCGCGCATTGCTGCCCGGGATCCCCGGAATGGCCTCATAATGGCACGATTTAGTTTGGTTGCACTGGTGCAACCTATCTGCCACCCTAATGCTGAATCAACTTTCCCCCACCCCGCCCCCCATCCCGCCAACCACAAAGCAGTCCTAATATGACCAAACCATTCCTGTCACACATACCCATTGCACGCACTTAAATCATGTCTTAACATTCATTACAAATGATAAGGCTACTTGCCAGGCAGCAGGCAAAAATGGGCAAGACCGTTAAGTGGTGCAAAGAATTTTATGTGCCTCCAAATAACATAACCTTAACAGCAATGTTCCCTGTAATCTTTTTTGGCCCTTTAAGGCCCCTTTAAGGCCCCATGCACAGTTTTTACATTGAAAAGCCGGCAAGCCTGCTGCGCGGGTTCCTTGTAGCGCTGTGTGGTATTGCACTCACCTCTCCTGACCTCATGAGGTCATTAAATCTCTTCCTGCACTGCATCCAGGACCTTGCCACCACACTTCTGCTGCTATCTCCAGCCATGCCTTCTTGGTGTCAGTGGCTGGCCTCTTCCTCCCATCAGCAGGGAATAGGACCTCCCTGCGGGCACTAACTCCTTGCAGCAGGAGTTCCAGAGAGGCATCACTAAATCTAGGGGCAGAATTTGGGCGCTGACACTGCATTTTTTCTTCTGCAACAAAACAAATCTCTATACAAACAAACCACTCTCTTTACAAACAAACCACTCTCTCCCGCACCAATGTCTCTTCAACCTCCAACTTTGCATTGCTCCTTTAAATACCTGAGCTGAATTGGACCCCTGCGTGACGTCATCACACCCGCTCCCTTTAATTGGTCGGGAAACCCGGAGGTCAGATGCAAATGCAGTGGCTTCGTTAAAAAGCCACTGCAAAACGCACCGCTTCAACTTCCGGGTTCCCCTCCTGATCCAGGGCTCCCCCGCTGCCAGCACATCGAAAAGGTACAAATTCTGGCCATAGTGTCAGCCTTGACTCAGTGGTAGCACTCTCACCTCTGTGTGAGAAGGTTGTGGGATTTGAGCACATAATCTGGGCTGACACTTCAGTGTGGTACTGAGGGAGTGCCGCACAGTTGGAGATGCCGTATTGCAGAAGGTACGTCTGCCCTCTCAGGTGGACTTAAATGATTCAATGGCACTATTCGAAGAAGAGCAGGGGAGTTCTCCTGGCCAAAATGTAACCCTCAACCAACATCA
The DNA here is from genome assembly GCA_030390025.1 of Squalus acanthias. Classification (NCBI taxonomy): domain Eukaryota; kingdom Metazoa; phylum Chordata; class Chondrichthyes; order Squaliformes; family Squalidae; genus Squalus; species Squalus acanthias. The sequence continues at coordinate 143,514,754 of CM059426.1, read as the reverse complement.
CAAAAATAGAATATCTGGTTATGTGTCTCATTGCTGTTTGTGGGACCTTGCTATGTGCAAATTGGCTGCCACGTATCCCTAGATTACAACAATGACTACACTTCAAAAGTACCTCATTGGCTGTAAAGTGCTTTGGGACATTCTGAGGTCATGAAAGGCGCTATATAAATGCAAGTCTTTATTTCTTTTCTTTCTACATTACAACAGTGACTACACTTCAAAAGTATTTAATTGGCTGTAAAGCATTTTCAGATGTCCCGTGGTCATGAAAGTCGCTATATAAACGTGAGTAATTTTCCTTTCCACACACACATATATATATATATTAAATCAGTACTATCTCTGACCATTTGATGGCTCTATACATTTTTTACAAAGGTTGCTGAATGATACAGTTCAGGCTGACCTTATCTGAGCAGTCAGTCTGTAATGTGCTGTAATATTTCTTGTATACTCATGTTCTAGTGGAAGTTTTTTTCACCCAAATACAGCAACTACAAATTCTTTCTCTATTTGAGCATGCTTGCATTGAGTTGGTGTAAATACTCGTGAAGCACATGCTCTGGGTTGTTCCTCTGGATCCAATATCACAATCGTTTCTGAACTGGAAGCAACAACTCTAATTCCTCATCAGTATTGCCATGTCATAGTATTTCAACACTGGTGTTTTTGTCACTAGGCATTGCAGCTCTTGAAAATGCCTCTCATTCTCATCAGTCTAATGCCATGCTATGTCTTTTTCAAATAGTTTATATAGGGGCTTTGTGATATCTGACAAATTAGGTAGGAACATGCTAAGTAGATCACCATGGCAACAAACTACTACAGATTTTTTTTTTTAATTTCATGTGTTTGATCAATTCCACCTTCTAACATCAGTTTCAGCTTGGCTCAGTGGAGGTATGCTTGTCGCTGAGTCTGAATGTTGGTTCAAGCCTCACTCCATGAGCACATGATCTAGGCTAACACTTCAATAACAACAACAACAGCAATTTACAATTTTATAGCACCTTTCTTTATTACACCAAGTTTCTCCATTCTGTCTAGCTTAGTACTTGCAACAGGCACTCTCCTTGGTGGATGTATGGTTGACTTTAGTCATGCACTCTGCTTTCCTGCTATTCATCCCAAGTCTTTCAATACATCAACATACTTCTGTCACTTTTAGGTATTCATTGTTAGTGGCTGCATCAATTTTTTTGATTAATCCTAGCTGTTGACATCCTTGAAGCCCAAGGACTGATTGTACTCACTGTTCTAGAACTTGAAATTTTAGACTTGTGGGACATAAAACTGAGTTCATCCTCTCCCGCCATAAGTGCAGTAGAGTGGGAATCACACTGCATTGCTGACCTCTGCTCTTGAATTCGTTGAAGTATGCAAGGCCAGGATGAGGTCAGATAATTAAGATATTGCCAGCCAGTGCCAATTTCAGTATGGGTGCAACTTGGGTGCCTGCTGGAGGGACTCGGAGGATGGTGCGGCACTGGCAAGTCACTTGGAGGCGAGCCATTCATGGCAGCTTAAAATTTTGTAAATATTGCCAATTAAAAGAGCGCCGATTTGCCTGAACTTGCCATCAGTCTTCTGGAGTGTCCAGCCCAAGAACCAGCCCTGCACACCCCAGTGGGCTCCGCTTGTGCCTTTCAGTGGACTAGGCCACCAATATCCTTTGGGCCTCCAGATTGTTGGGGACATAGAAGGCAAAAGCAATAGGAATTCTGGTGGGAGAAGCCATCCCACTGGCCTCACCTTCTTCTAATGTTAGGAGTTACAGGGCAGACAGAGCTTCCATCCAACACAGGTGGAGACCTGGAGCTTCTGCATCCTGCCTGATTTTCTGCTCCCTCCGCTGCACTTTTGGTTGTTTTACAGCAGGTGCACATCTCAGACCCCAAAGAAATTCAGGGCTTTTTTCTTTACATTTGTAAAGTTTCCAAAATTTGCAGATCCCCAAAATCTAAGGAAGAAGGACTTTGGAACTACCCCAGAGTGATAAAAATAAGGAATTTAAGACCAAAACCAAGTTTTGGCATTTTAAAAGAACATGTCTGGACACGTAAGGGAGAGGGGGCTGCACAGCACATGGGCTCAACCTTTGTAAATAGCAGTTTTGGGTATTGCATTGTCTGGGAATTCAAGCCCCAGCAAACATTAACATTTGGACAATAGGCCCTGGGAGAAGGCAGCCCCACCCAAAACACAGGAACTATTAAAACCTATCACAGAACCCATTAAAGAGATGCATAAAGATAGGAGTGCTAGGCCCAGCAAGAAACCCAAAACATGAGGACAATGCAAACTCCGATTAAACAACAGATCGACAGGACGCAAGCCATTTGACACTCAGTAAAGTCGCTACTGTTGACGAGGTTTTACAATGACCAGGATTTGATTTGGTTCTGACAAGGCCACTTCAATTTAGCATAATTGAAGGCCTATACAAGCAGTTACAACAGTTCAGTAAGAAGAGAGTTCAGGACAATTTAACAGCACGTTAAACCCATCAAAACTTAACAAGCCCGCAAAACTAAAACAATGGAATGAACAGGCCTCCACTGAAACCTAAATCACTTCAACACAAAACCGTTTTAGTAAGGGGTTTTGGCGCGAAAAAGACAAAGTGGTCTGAACAGTATAATTGAGGGCCCTTACCCCCAAGAAGCTCTCTCTCGGCTCTGTTCCAGAAGCAGCACGTTCCAGCAGGACACAGATGGGTCTACCAGCCACACGACACGAGCAGGAGGTGGAGAGAAGCAGCAAGTTCCAGCAAGACACTCGACGACCAGACCACCATCGCAATCAACTTACCTGGCTGGATTTCGCACTGTTAAAACTCCTGTTTGGTGAGCATTATCCCTGATCTCCTGAAACTGAAACCTAGCTAGATAGTGGGATTTTTGGGAGGGATAAGGGTTTTTGTATATTGTCATTGTCCCTCACCTGTACCGTGTGTTCCCCAACCTGTTTAAGTGTTAAGTGTGTTTTAAGTTTGTTACCTTTTTCTTTTAATAAAAGTCAAAATTCTTTCATCGGAACCTGTTGTCTACTGCATCTTTATTCACAACCCCTAAATAAGTCCAAGGTCTGAACCTGGGGCGTGGGAGTAATTCAAACCGCTCACTGAGTCAGGGGTAAGGCTGACCCCTACCACGCCACCCCCTACACATTCACACTCCATGTTACATTTTCTTATTGACGAGATGCTTGACCAAAGTACATCACCAACTTTGCATTAGACTAGCTCAATGGCCAGTGGCATAACATTACATTGAGTTCCAGTGCTTAGCTTGAAACAAACAGTTCTAGTTCATCCGAAAGTCGAATGGCCATTCAACAACATCTCCTGTCTGAATCGCAACCATAAAAAATGTATTCTCGCTTTATCGCTACTCTTCCACTCTATGAGCTTTCTTTTTTCATTCTTCGTTTGTCTGACACGGATGGTTTGGTTTTGGTTTTGCATACTTTAGCAAAATGGTATTTTTACACAGCATACATATTTATCCATATACAAGTTAGCACAGTACTTACATGATCTATTGTTCAGCAGCTTGATCTGATTTTTTTTCACTCTATAAAGTGACATCTCTGCTCCATTCACATTATATGCAGCACTGCTGATATTACATAGGTGTCCTAACTGTGTGTCGCTGGCTGGTGCTGTTCTGAAAATATCAATTTCTTTCTGCAGATCAGGCCTGATTTTATGTTCAGGAAACCTGACCATTGCAGCACCTGTGAGGAGGTAGGAGCAAACAATTTTCTTGCCCAAGGCTATTTCCATAGCCCGGGTGCACTCCAGACACAGGCCCACCCTCTGGCTAACACTTGTGACTCAACATCGGGGAGGAAATTGAAGCATTTATGGCATCGACATTAAAGCATTTAGATCATTATGGAGATAAGGTCTATAAACATTGAAATAGTGCTGTACCTGCTTCAGCCTGTTCCTGGGACCTCTATAGACAACAACAAAAACTTGCATTTTTGTAGCACCTTTAACATAGTAAAATGTCCCAAGGTGCTTCACACGAGTGTTATCAAATGAAATTTGGCACAGAGCCACATAAGGAGATATTAGGAGAGGTGACCAAAAGCTTGGTCAAAGAAGTAGGTTTTAAGGAGCGTCTTAAAGGAGGAGATATAAGTTTGGAGTTGGAAAGGTTTATGGAAGAATTCCAGTGTTTAGGGCCAAGGCAGCTAAATTCTGCATTGTATTATGTATTTTTACTAAAGAGGCATGAGTATAGAATAGATCCATGTTTTGAAAATATACTCCATAGCGGTAATTTTTCAAGATCTGTCAGTAGGAGCCCAACTTGAAAATTCAGGACGTGAGCCCCACAATGTTCTGTCGATTATTTTTAAAATTATCCCTCATAATTAAGAGAATCATTACATTTTATGATGCCTTCAGTTCCTGGTCTCACATAGAGGCTGAAAAGAGCCGTAACTATTAATATAACACATGATTTATGGATAAATTTTAATCAGTACTTTTAATTATTGGGAAGGTAATGTCTGCTTAACATTTGCCGAACAACTTGCATTTATATAGCGCCTTTAACATACTAATGCCTACTGATCCTAACTTCGCTAGTACTTTGGTTGCTGTCCTTCATTACTTTGCTTGCAAAGAGACTATGGGGGCTGCACTGATTGGGGGCGTCATCCTGCTCCAGCTGAATCGGAGGACACAGAGACGCAGAGAGAGAGTGGCAATGATGGCCAGACGGAGGAGGGCCAACAGGCGTCTGTACAGGAGAGCTTACCCTCCCAGGGTATATCGTGAACAGCTCTCCTACCTTCATATATCTGAGGAGCTGTGTTTGCGAAGGCTGCGATTCAGCAAGGAGGTGGTCACTGAGCTCTGCCACCTGCTGCAGCCAGATCTGCAGCCTCAACTGAGGTCCAGGACGTCTCTGTCGGTGGCAGTGAAGGTCACAGTGGCTCTCAACTTCTATGTTACTGGCTCATTTCAAGCTGCTGCTGGGGACCTCGCCAATATCTCCCAGTTCGCGGTGCATTGCTGCATCCGGCAGGTCACAAATGCCCTCTTTAAAAGGAGACGAGAGTTCATCTCTTTCCCCATGACCCCAGACAAGCAGCGTGACCGCGCTCTGGGCTTTGCGAGGATAGCGGGCTTCCCCATGGTGCAGGGCGCCATTGACTGCACGCATGTGGCTTTGCGTGCTCCACATGAGAATGCCGAGGAATTCCGGAACAGAAAGGGGTTCCATTCCTTGAATGTTCAGTTGGTCTGTGACCACAGACAGCTGATACTCGCTGTCAATGCCCACTATCCTGGCAGCTGCCACGATGCTTTTATCCTGCGCCAGACTACTGTGGCAGAACTTTTCGAGGCACCGCATCAGCCAGTTGGTTGGCTTCTCGGGGACAAGGGGTATCCATTGAGCACCTGGCTGATGACACCGCTCCGTACGCCCAACACCCCTGCTGAGCTGCGGTACAATGAGAGCCATCAAGCTACCAGGAACATCATTGAGCGCACAATCGGTGTGCTGAAGCAACGGTTCCGCTGTCTCGACCATTCTGGAGGAGCCCTGCAGTACTCGCCTGAGCGAGTATCCAACTTCGTAGTTGTGTGCTGCATGTTGCATAACATGGCAATCGTCAGGACCCAGCCAATGCCACCAGGCCTTGGAGCACCACCAGAGGAGGAGGAGGAAGAGGAGGAAGAGGACGAGGAGGATGATCATCAGCAGCACCAAGGTGGGAGGGCGGCCCACAATGGTGAAACTGCAAGGGCCGTCCGTCAACGGCTAATAGCAAGCCGCTTCTAGGGCCCCTGCTGTGGAAATGGCTTCTGCCATTGCTAACAACATCAATGAACCCAGCACGCAACCCCTAAGCCGGCCAAGGCACCAATAATTCCAAACACCAACCATGTATATTTTGAATACAGAAACTTATTTATTTTACAAACTCTGTGTGTGTCAATTCCTCATGACAAACTCATAGAAATAAACACAAAAAAACAGTCAATAACATAACTGGTTCTCACAACCTGGAGATAATGTCCAAAACACTAAACAAAAGTTGGACCATGAACCTCGGCCTTTAATAAAAAAATGACCAGCATTTTGTCACACCTCCTACTTTTTGCCCTTCGAGGGTGATCTCCTTCCCTTGCGCACTTCCCCCCTTCTAACCCTACTGCTCCTCCGTAATGGGACCTCAGTGGCTGCAGCAAGGCTGGTGGAAGGCTGCTGATCGTCAGATCCTGACACTGCAGATGCCCCTGAAGGACGGCCTCGACCAGTTCTGGGCCTGGAGGGCCCGGCTGCAGACTGCACCAACTCTGCATGGGCGGCAGCAGTCTGTCCTACAGGCGGTGGCAAGTGCAGTGGAGAAGTCACAGTGTTGGCAGCAGGAATGCTGTCATCATGAGAGAGGACAGCAACTCCCTGCTCGCCCGACACACTGGCACTCCCACGGGGCAGCACTTCAGCATCCGGAGCAATCTGCTGGAGAACAGATTGCTGGCCTGCTGCGGCGCGGTGAGAGCCCCGGGGACATGTGAACGAACCATCGAGGTTGGCAGCAGTCTGTGCTCGCGTGGCCTCAATCTGAGTCTGCATGAGAGCAGTCAGAGATGGGATCACGGCAGCCAGTGACTGAATTGCAGCACTAAGCGTTAGTGTGGCATCCGCCTGTGCTACAGCGAAGTGCTCCACACTCCTTGCCAGTGACTCAATGCATTCGGGCACCCTTCCCACTGCACCCATGAGCTCAGTGTGCATGCCCACCGCCTGGGTGTTCATTTCTGCAATCAGCCGCTCCTCCTCTGCGTCCATTGCAGTAGGAGTCTCTGGCATACTCTCCCTCTGGGGAGAAGGCCCCCGTTCTTCCCTACCCCCATGGCGTTGCTGCAGCCCGCTGGGTCCTGGAGCTTCACCCTCATCAGACCCTTCCCCCCTGCTCCCCTCCAGGGAAGACGTGTTCCCAGTGTGGGCATGGGCTTCCTCGGGAGAGGGTGGCACTGATGCTCCGGCTTCCTCTTCCTCCTCGGCTGCAGCTTCACTCCCAGTGGCAGATTCAGGGCCCGTCTCCTCAGCTGGTGAATCACCATCTGAAAGCAGGGAGGTACAAGAGTGGCTTTAGCGTGAGGACAGGGTGGCAGTAAGGGAGGAATAAGTGCAGCGAGTTAGCAAGTTGGATTGAAAGTGTCAAAGGCTGGTGTTGTGAGGGACAAGTGGAAGGACAGAGGACAAAAAGGTGATGACCTTACCATTGCTGTCCAGAACGGGGTCGGCGTCTCCAGTGGCGATGGGACCGATCACCCGGCTTGCCACAATCCTGTGGACGCGCTCCTCAAGATCGCTGAGGGGTTGCAGCTGAGGCCACCCTCCACCTGTCCGTTGCTGCTGTCTCCGATTATGCGCCAGCTTGGCCTGTAAGAAAAAGGACAGCATCTGAGTAAATATACAGCCATGGTCTTGCCTGATGTGCCTCCCATAGGTGAATAGCCCTTACTGTATACAGCCATGGTCTTGCCTGATGTGCCTCCCATAGGTAAATAGCCCTTACTGTATGCAAAGTGTGGAATGTGTGTGTGTGTTTCATGAAAGGGCCATAGGTGTTGCATGAGTGTTGTGCATTGGGGTTTTAAGACCCTCTGGCCATAGAGTGAGGTTGAGATGGAGGGATGGAGAGGTATTGAGAAAAAGCCACTCACCCTGACGACCCGAGTGAGGTCGTTGAACTTTTTGCGGCATTGAACATGGGTCCTGGGCACCATGCTCCTGGAGGAGACGCTCTGAGCCACCTCCCTCCACACTCTTCTGTACTCACGTGGCAAAGGCCTCCTGCCACTCTCAGGGAAGAGTATACATCTTCTGCGCTCCACCGCGCCAACCAGAGCATCCAAGGCCCGCTCGGTGAAGCGATGAGCTCGTTCTCTCACCCTCTCCATCCTTGGCAGCAAAATGGATTCACAGGTCTCTCCAGGCCGAGATTCAAGGCTGCAATGAGCAGGGTGTGGCTGGGGAGCAAGTTGGCCCCCCCCCCGCTTTAAGAACTGGCCGGCGCCAGTGTGTCTGTGTTCCCTCGCTAAGTCCCAAGGCACTTCACAAGATCGTTATCAGTCAAAATTTGACACTGAGCCACATAAGTAGATATTAGGACAGGCGGCGGATGTAAGTTTTAAGGAGCATCTTAAAGGAGGAGAGTGAGGTAGAGAGGCGGAGAAGTTTAGGGAGGGAATTCCAGAGCTTAGGGCTTAGATAGCTGAAGGCACAGCCGCCAATGGTGGCACAGTGAAAATCGGGATGCACAAGAGGCCAGATTTGGAGGAACACAGAGTTCTTGGAGGGTTGTGGGGCTGCAAAAGGTTACAGAGATAGGGAGGGCTAGACCATGGAGGGATCTGAATACAAGGATGAGAATTTTAAAATTGTGGTGTTGCTGGACTTGGAGTCAATGTAGGTCAGCGAGCACAGGGGTGATGGGTGAACAGGACATGGTGTGAGTTCAGATACGGGCAGCAGAGTTTGGATGAGCTGAAGTTTATGGTATGAAATATAGACCCTCCAGTCTGTGAGGGTCCCAGGGCAGGCACTTTCACCAGATTTCTTCCAGAAAGCAAGATGATGCAGAGGTTTTGAGTGCTGGGTTTGTGCCTACAATAAGTGCGGGCCCAGTTATGATTGCTGGGAATGACCCAGAATTCCCAGGGCAGGCAGTGGCCAGCAACCTCATGTAACAGATCTCCATTTCTTTTTGCCCTTCACTGCATCTGGGGACTGGCAAAGAGAAAAATCTACACTCTAGACCCTTTTCTCTTAGTAATTTAGCTCTGAACAGAGCATCAATTACTCTGGCTACAACTCTTTTGTTTAATGACGCTGTCTGTGAGAGATCCATATGCACAAGCCTTGACTGTTTTTCACAAATCTATTCTCTATTGATCAATATTTTATCCTGAGCTTGAAAGCTGCTATTGAACACATGTCTTTCATATCTGAATGCCTTCTGAGGTGTGAAATATTCCTCAAACATGTCCAATAATACCTTTAGTTTCCATTTATCCTCTCCGTCATTATACATAATGCATTATAATCTCAACTGCTTCTTTACCTATTGCATACAGTAACAGACGAGCATCTAGTTTTTTTCTCTTAAGTCTATGTTGCATATACTTCAAAACATGATTTCCATTTTCTCCGTGCATCCATATTTCTTCTCATCTCAATTGGCCTGGGAGCTTTAAACCTTTCTATTTCCATTCCAGATCTGACACCATATAAAGGGCTGTAGTCACTTTGAGCAACTCTCAGGAGGCTGTCTGCAGCACGTCTCAAACTTTATTCAAGATGTCGGCTTCCTTCTCCAAGCACCTGCGCCATTAATTTCCGCGGGGGTTCACCTGATCATCAGCTGTAACTTCATGGAAACCCTTGAGAAACAATGAAGTTATAGCGGCTGATCGGGAGACCACCCACCCTCCACCACCACCCCCCCCCAAAAAAAAATCTACCCAATGGTGTTTATCAGTCCCATCTTTGACTACTAGATGGCTCTATACAAATTTTATATATCATTATAAATGCTGGCCTCAATATTCCTCGGGACACGATCCCAGTGGTTATACCAGTATCACACCCACTGGTGTCCATCGCAGTTTGCAGAATCAGTGGGAGGATACCTAATTTGTATGGTCCAGGTGGATGTAAGTGTCACTACGGGCACATCTCCAGTGTCCATTTGACGCATGCGGATTTCCCTCCTGTCCACCTCACTTACTGCCACTTCCCGGGGCCGACATGTGGAAGGTGGCAGTAGGCCCCAGAAAGCAATAGCGGTGTCCCCATAGAGGATGAGGGTTTATAAGCGAGCGCCTTTCCTCTGATCTGCCCCCAAGTGAATCACCTGTGAACGCCTCAGTCTCTGCGGCTCCATCAGTCTTCAGGTACTTTATTAACTGCCCAGCTGTACCAAGTGCCACTCATTCATCACCCTCATCCTCACTGACCTACATTGGCTTCTGGTCCCCCTTTGCCTCAAATTTTAAATCTCTATCCTTGTCTTTAAATACATCCATGGCCTCAATCCTCCCCACCTTTACAATGCCCTCCAGCCCCACAACACCACAAACTCTTTGTAATTCTGATGCCAAATTTTTGCACAGCCCCTCTCCTTAAGGTCCCACCAGTGGTGACCCTGCCTTCAGCCACCTAGGTCCCACTTTCTGGAATTCCTGCTTTAAACCCCACCACCTCTTCATCTTCCTCACCTCCTTTGAGACCCTTCGAAAAACACTTTTCTTTGTCAAAGCTTTTTGGTCACCCTTATTACTCTCTCCTTCTTTGGCTCAGTAACTGTTTTCCTTATGTCTCCGTGAAGGACCTTGGAGCATTTCTCCAAGTTGAAGGTCCTGTGTAAATGAAAGGTGTTTACGTTAGCCTAGAGTGCATTTGAGGGTTTCTCTTCCTAATTTAGAAGAAAGAAAGAACTAACTAACTAACTAACTAACTTACATACATTTATATAGCACCTTTTATGACCTCAGGATGGCCCAAAGCACTTTACAACCAATGAAGTATTTTTGAAGTATAGTCAGTGTTGTAATGTAGGAAAATATATCATAGTACAGGATTATTAGAAAAGTAGGGACCATGCATTTCTATTGAATTATTTAAATATTTTTGGTGCAAATATTAACATTTCCAATGATGATCACAAAACAGAAGCTGGATATAAAGTTAAATTGAACTGCTTTGAAACAATAGATGGTTTCGGTTTTTAAGTCTGCTACAGCAGCTCTATTCTCTTTATGGTCTGCCCTTTGATTACGCATCAACCTCTATCTGCTCTTCCTCTGTCATTGTCCCCAGGCAACTCCAAACTTATCTCTCTCAGGAGAATGTAGCAGATTATGTCAACTTCTGCCTCCAAGAATAGTCTGGGTTCAGTTGGTTTTGTGATCCAATGTCCCTCTACACTTGACTGCACATTACTGCTCAGTTTTGCAAACCCTGGGGTTTTATTTCATTTAGGTACAGACTCCACCGTAACTGTCCTTAACTATCTGATGAAGGGCTTACCAGCTGAAGTTAGCTAACTGAACAAAAGCTTTTGTTTCAACATGTTTGCCATGTGACTAAGCTTGGCGTACATTCAAACCTCAGAAAGATAATACTGTACTTTTGTGTTGAATGTTTTTGCCAGTTTAAGGAAGGGCTTTAGCCAAAGCTTATCAGAAGAACTAAGCTTTGCAACGGCATCATTTGTATTCTGAGTCCAGCATTGTTAACATTGGAAATATACTAATTACGGCAATTTTACAAAAAAAAATCTAGGCTTGAAGTGTAATTGCAAATTGTAAAATTGCAAAGTTATTAACACTTTGGTATAAACCATGTTGAGAAACAGAATCTTCATGCTTTCACTTGTTTATGCTACTGGTTTATGAACATTCACGAAAATAAATATTTATTTGTAGAATGAGGCAAATTATAAATCATTTACATTTTTAAAACATTTTCTTTCAAACTTGCTTTCAATGTGGTAAAATTGGCTGTAGCTTGGCCTATGAAAATAAAAGTGGAGAAATATGTTTCAAGATTGTACTGCACCAAAATCCTTTGTAATTATAGCTTCAGTATTAATTGTAAGGCAATTTTCTTGTAAGAACCCTAAGTAATGTTTACGTAAAACATTTTAAATACAGCTATTAATTTTTTTTTTATTTTGAAGTGAATTTTCCAATCCCAGTTTCAAGCAAACTATAGGCCATTCTGTTTGGCGTCATGATCATTACAATCATGTATATCATAATACTTTGCATGTACATGACTGTACAAGAAATTGGTATTTAATTAAATGGTAACAGACCATTATTTGTTTCAAACCAGGCTTGGAACATTTAAAGGGTCCATAATGTGTCCAATTTATCTGTATCACATGCAGATAATATCATCAATTTTATGTCTCATGATCCTATCCAGACAATGCAGAATTGTGGTTCAAAATTATTTCTAAAGATACTTTTCCAACACTTCTCAGGCTCCACTCCAACCTTAACAAGGCAGGCAGTATCAACCATGAAAAGAAAACAGAAAACCCTTTTTCCTCATTTGTTTACACATACTCTGCAGTGATAGAGATCACATCAAAATGCATAATTGGAGCCTCATTTTGAGATAAACATTGCATGGCTCTTTTTGATGTTCTCCCCCCCAACTTAAAAGTAGAATTTGCTAAACACTTTCTTGTGCAGAGAGTAGGAGAGAAACTCTGCTGTTGATATTAACTGATGAATGCTTAACACATATGACATCCCTATCCAATTTTGACAGAGACATTAACCTGTTTTAAATTAAGTGGGTTAGTAAACCTTCATTGACTAATATCGATTATTGCCTCTGCTAAAATAATGGACAGCAGAATGTCAGACGCATGGGTTAAGCATTCATATGCTAGTATCTTCGGCAGTCATTTTTCATCTGGTAGCACACTGATTTATATTGAAACCTGATCCATTCTCCTCTGAAATCAAACAGTACAAGAAAAAGAGAGCTCCAAGGGGTAAATTTCCTCAGGGCTTTTCTCCTGCTATGCCATCGCAACTTTGGTGGAAGTTTGGTAGAAGCCCCATTTATCCCATGGCGATACAGCAGGAGAAGTCCCGAGAAAATTCATCCCCCTTATTACCTGCAGACCTCTATGTATTGTTCTTGTATGGATTCATGGCATTGAAGCAATTATATTTCTTATCTACCTCTGCAGTTCAGCCCTTATAACTGTGTCTTGATTTCCTACCTAAAGTATTAGGAACGAGTTAATATAAGGACTGATTCCATGTTTACCCGCTCCCAGCACAGAAAGGAGAGCCATAAAGGTGAGAAAACTGCAAAAAACCTTGTTTGTTATGTTTGTACATTGGAATGACTTCTATTATTTAACTGCCAGACAAAGCCATTCTTTGTGAAGATGAAAAAAGCCTATGAAATCTTATATATACTCAGGTGGTATTATGTGACTGCATATATTGTTTTACTGCAGGTGTAAAGGAGAAAAAAGAAGAAATCAATTAACACTTCATTGACTTTCCTAGGTAAGGCTCAGCTAGATGTATACAAAGGCTTATTTCCCAATATATCTCTAAGCTTCTCTTTATATTTTGCAATTTTTCCAGATGTGTGAAGCCCACTGGTTTTGTCATTAAATGTAATTCAAGCTTTACTGGATATAATACGGTTTATTACATATCCGCTTCTCAAAACTGACATTTACGTCAGAGAAGCCATGGCTTTTTAACTTCACTCTGGAATCAAGAATGAATACAATTGTACTTCCCTTGCATGTCTAATGCTTCTATAATCATATTTTAATTTAATTAATTTAAAATGGGCAAATGGGAAGGACTACTTCAAGCAGCATTGCTAGGACTTACAATGTCGTTCCAGTAATAGATGCCACCCAGACATTGGCCCAGATTTTCCTTGGGACTTACACCCTTGTAATGGTGCATCTACATCATAGGACCCTTGCATTACACAAAAGAAAGAGGAAATTATGGAGTAAGCGACTTACACCATTAATTCTGCCACTCCATAGTTTCCTGGGACTTTTACGCAGCACTGCCATTAGCCTAGCTGGAAAAAAGTTCCGTCTCCATTAAAATCAATGGTGATTGAGAGTTTCTTGTATTTAAGCCAGTTTTCATGCCACTGCCACTGAGTCTGAAAAATAATGCTGCTGGTGACCTGGTAGTTGTGTTTTTTAGACCATGTTTTCCAGTTGGCCTGAGCTTGTTTGCTTAGTTCCCTTAGTAACTTACAAAGAGTCTGATTTATTTCCAAGCATCCATTCGACACATCTATTACAAAACCCTTACCAATCTAAGATTTAAATAACCAGTCAATGCAGGTTATCTAGCATTGAAGTGTTTTGCAACTAGCACACTATTTGATACTTCCCACAAATATTTAGTTTTCAACCAAACCAATCAGAGGTACAGATGCATTGGAATTCCATTATCATCCCCACATGTTCCTTCAACAATCCCTAAACAATAAAAAAATCCATTACCTTCCAAACTCAATGAATGTAATGGCATACTCCAGGGGTTAATGTGAGGAGCCTGGAGATCCTTTAACTACAGTTAACATATCTGCATCAAGATACCAGGGCTGGCGCCGTGTCTGTCAGAGTCGCTCCGATCCATCATCGTCATCAATGAAGGAGCTCAGATGGGAATCAATGAGTTTCTCAGGTTACTAAAAGCTGATTAACATTGGTCATTGGCTGTGCTGCTTCCAATTCACCGCTGGGCCCATTGCAGTGTATTCTAATTAGAAATGCAGGAAAATAAGGAGTAAGTTATCTATAGCAAGATCGGCGCGCTAAATGACAAACTTTACGGTGTACATCACTGTTGCCAGAAAATCTGGCCCACCATAATTCACAAGATCATAAGAAATTTACAGATAATGATGACCATTCAGCCCATCTCAGTTCATCCAGTCACTGTGTCGGCTGCGTTCGGGGCAACCCACATTTGCACAGGGGGCCTCAACCGGGCATTAGGCCCCGTATATACATATACAAAGGGATGAATACCTGTTTCAAGCACAGGACCTGAATGGCTACTCTTTTAGCTATACCAATATAGCAGGCACGTACTTTTGTCTCGTAATGAACACATGCTTTTTGCCCACCATATTGGAAACATAGGCGTCCATTTAGCGCCTAAAAAAAGGAGCAGTGCCATCAAATTTATAGGCCATTGTCTCTTGTGTTTTAGTAACCAGAACTGGACACATTACTCAAGGTGTGGTCTGATCAGAGTGCTATACAGTTTAAGCATAATTTCCTCTGGTTTGCACTCTACTGTTTTGAGTAAATAATTAAGTTTTTTGCTTTGTTGATTGCTGCTTTAAATTGGTTGGACATGTTGAGCATCAAGTCTACTAAGATTCCTAGAACGCCTTGAACTTCATCCTTATCTATTTCAACCCCATTCATGGATTATGTGGGTTGCTCATTTTTCCTTCCCATGTAAGTACATGTGTCCACATTAAATTTAATCTGCCAGTTCTGGTAGTGAAGCCTCCACTATAGATCCAAAATGTTAAAGAATATTAAGTATATCTCACTATCTCAAGCCTCCTCTACTTTCTGATTAACAGCTTAGCTCAGTTGGTGGCACTTTCACCTCTGAGGTTGTGGGTTCAAGCCTCATCTCAGGATTTATGCACATAATCTAGGCTGACACTTCAATGTGGTACTGATGTGCTTTCCTTTGAATGAGACATTAAGCTGAGGCCAGATGTGCTGTTTCTGGCTGACATTAAAGTCTCCCATGGCACAACTCAAAGAAAAGGAAGCAGTTTTACCAACAAACACAAAGACAAAAATGATCATTCATATCATTGTCATTTATTAGACCTTGTGCAAATTGCCTGCTGTGTTTACCTGTATAGCAGCAATGACGGCACTTCGAAAAATAATTCAATGTACGTGAAGTACTTTGGGATGTTTCAAAGAGATGTGGTAAGGTACTCTACAACTGCAAGTTCTTTCTTTACACCCTGTCCCAAAAAAAGCAGTGCTCCCAGTACTGCCAAATCATCTTTTGCAAACCTCTTTATCAGCATGCAGCAACATCCAGGTACCTTAAGAATTAACTTCCCTACTGGTTTTAAATTGTGGATTGTAAACATGCTGAGAAAGAAGATAGCCAGCATAATCTGTGCAGCACAGACTGCTGCTACAACCCTTCCTGCCTCTTCTATTCAGAGATACTGGTATCTCTCCAGCACCTTTTCTTCCCGGCTCTAATGTCACAGCCTCCTCTTGCTGATAAAAAAAACTACCCACAGAATATTCCTCCAGAACAGCCATCATTCTCTGTGTTGGAACTGCATGTTGTATTATTACCATGTCTATCACCGTTACTCAGATTTAAAGGCCCTACAAGTCCGCAGTCGCTCTGGCATACTCCCATCATAACATCAGTGGGAGCACATCAGAACAGGCAGAAACAAGGCGAGGATAAGGATATGCCAGGTCCATATATAATGCCGAAGAATCAGAAATAACTTGTGGAGGCAGAGCCTCCATCCGCCCCAAACACAGCCATCGATGTAAGGCAGGGCAGAGCTGGGGGCAGGAATTTTGAACATCCGAGAATCTGCACCTGCGGCCTTTACTGGTACCCAACATATGGTTAGCACCAAGGATACTGGCCAATTCAGGAACGGATGCGGGACTGCCTGGGTTCTTGGCTAATATCATGGCCTGCACTCCTTAAGCTTTGTCAGTAATTTTAAATTTTTATTTAAAATAGCCCCCTTACAAAGAGGACAGCAAAGGGATGCTTCTGCGGGGGAGGAGCCCAAAAGCCATATCTGGCTGGGCCCCCTCCACCAGACTTTCTGGCATTTTTGCAATGGCATGTACCCCAGATGCATCCCTAGTGCAGGAGGCATCTGCCAATGATAGTCAAATGAAGGAACCTCCCAATGAACCTGTGAACTTTAGTTGGGCCAGCGGCAGAGGTCTGGGGTAGGCACATCTTGGCACTTAACACCGAGATGTGCCACCCTGTGGATTTTCATGGCCAAAGTGCCAGAAATGCCATTATTCCACTACCAGTAAAGTTCAGACCACCATAATTGTATTCACCGTGGAGAACATAAACACTTTGTTGTGGGAATAGTTGTATGGGTGCTGGGTGCCCCCAGTAACTTGTCCAAGTGGTGATACTTCATGTGTTAGCCTATCAGCTGATTATCAGCAGGCTTCCTCCAAGTAGCACACGTACAATTGGATTCTGAATGAGACAATGGCATACTTCAAAATTTTTCTCACCTCAGTGCCTTTGAATCGAAGTTGGCAACTGTCTTTATAAGCTATGCAACATCACTAATCAGAACACTCAGGTTATATGGGCATGGCTGGCGATCAGCAGATATGGAGGAAATCTAGAGTAGGCCTGGGTGAAGTCACTTGCAACTGTTTCATTCCAATAATAATGCCTGTTTCAGATGCAATGACTCCACCTGTGCCAACCAGTGACCAGAAATGTGCGCGTAGCACAAACAGGACAGATACCAGATACAGGAACTCCTTGCCATTTCTTCCTTGAATTATGTTCCAGAAAAAGGTGCACACGGCATAATGCAGAGAAAAATCAGCCCCACGGACTTTGAGCAGAGGACTCTGAATAACAATTAGGAGTGGGAATCCTAGCTGATTTTTCTCTCTAACTTAGGGTGGTGAGCAAATTGTAGCCCCCAGGCTGATTTCTGTTAACACAATACAGATTGGAATTTTCTTTGTTTATATGACTTACTTACTGGCTTATCCAGGTGAGCCATTGGAGAAGCACTCTTATCAAATTCAAATGCCAAAAAAAAATCCTTAATTCACATGAGACTAGTTGTGGAAGAACAAGTGAAAGAAAGACAGAAGTGATATTACCAGTGCTGCTACTGGTACATGAATAGTGTTAATCATATTTCGGCAGGTGAGGCAACAGCAACGGTTATTCTTAGGAGAAGAAGCAGTAAAATAGGCAGCTGAGAGTATATTTGAATTTTGAATTTTCTTACTGGACTTATCTACCAGTACTAGACCTAGAGATTTACAGTGGAATGTAATGTGACATCATTTAATTAATCTCTGCTGAAGAGACTCACAATATACTGCTAGTATGGAGACTGATGGTGCACTAGAAGGCCTTCATGTGTAGAAGGCCAGATAAATGCCACTAGCACTCAAAGCAAGAATTTATAAGCATGAAAAAGGCCTGCTTAATTGTGTTTTCTAACATTCAGCATCTCCCCATAAATTTGATCATCTAAATGTCAGAAGAGTAGAGGTTTTATCCAAATGGATCTATTCAGAACTAAACAGAATTTATTAAAGAAAGATGTCTGCAGATAATGTGTGGAGGTTCTTCAAAAATTACATAGGATTACACAGGATATACGGCGCAAAAACAGGTCATTCGGCCCAACCAGTCTG
This sequence comes from Squalus acanthias, assembly GCA_030390025.1. Lineage (NCBI taxonomy): Eukaryota > Metazoa > Chordata > Chondrichthyes > Squaliformes > Squalidae > Squalus > Squalus acanthias. Next base: position 143,496,754 of record CM059426.1, on the reverse strand, counting down.
CAGTCAACTCAAGGTAGCACACTCCAGTGTTCTTTCAGAATAACAGACGGCATTCGCTCACAAATTTTGTTTGCCACGTTACAAAAACAGCAACAACTTGCATTTATATAGTGCCTTTGATGTAGAAAAATGACCCAATGTGCTTCACATGGATGCTGGGCCAAAGGAGACATTAGTGGGTTTTAAGGAGAGTCTTAGAGGGGGAGAAGCGGAGGGGTTTAGGGAGGGAATTATAGAGCATGGGGCCTAGACGGTGGAAGGCATGGTTGCCAATGGTGGGCCGAAGATAAAGGAGGATGTTTAAAAGGCCAGAGTTAGAGCAACAGAGAGTTTGCGAGAGGGTGGGTTGCAGGGATAGAGGTGGTTACAAAGATAGGTAGGGGCGAGGTCATGAAGGGATTTAAACAAGAGAGTGAGAATTTTGCATTTGAAGCGTTGGGGACTGGGAACCAATGTAAGTCAGCAAGGACAGGGGTGAAGGGTGGGTGGGACTTGGTGTGGGATAGAAAACTGGCAGCAGAGTTTTGGATGAGCTGAATGTTATGGAGAGTGAAGGATGAGAAGGCTGGCTAAGATAGCATGGGAATAGTTGAGGCTGGAGATGACAAAGGCATGGATGAAGTTTCAGCAATAGATTAGCTGAGGCAGAAGCAGGCAATGTTATGAAGGTGGAAGTAGACAATATTTATGATGGAGAAGATATGGGGGAAAAATTCAGTCGCGCCCCGTTTGGGGCGCAAATATCGTCCGGGCGCAAAAATTAGCGCCTGGCGCTAATTATCGCCACTGACTGGAAACTTCACTTTTAACGCCCCTGGAGCTAATTGGAGCGCTAAATCAGGCGCTGCACACCTGTCTTAAGGCGCAAAGGGCGAGGAGTGAGGTGCTAACTCAAAGCGCTGGCGAAGCTCATGTAATGTCAGTCAGCAATGGAACACACACACAATGGCACGGGCCAGTTCTTAAAGGGGATGGTTAATCTTGCTTTCCATCCACATTCTACTCATTGCAGCCTTGAATCTCGGCCTGGAGAGACTTGCACATCAAATGTGCTGGAAAGAACAATGGAGAGTACCAGGCAAAGAGCTCAGAGTGCAGCCCCCACAGTCTCTGCTAAATCAATATAAGGAATGGAAAATCAAAATGAACCTGCAAAGTGCTGCTCAGTACCCAAAACTCCTTCACACAACGTTGAATCTCTCCAGAAGTCGCTCCCTCTCTCTCTCAGAATGCATAGTTCAAAAATGGCACCAACAATAAAAGGCAGGAAGCGGTCACCTTTAAATAGCGCTCCCCCTTTCCCTTCATGACTGCAGAACACTCCCCTCAACCTGTCGTTGCTAGCGTCAGGCGGTAAGGCAGGGGGCGCCACTCAATATCCGCTCCGGGGCGATACCGGGGCGTTGCACACTCGAGTGATGTCATGATCTGCCGGCGCAGGAGATCGTGGCGGTTGTGTTTAGCGCCGCCGCAAAATGTCTAGTTAATTTCTCGAGCGGCGCAAACTTCGCCGTGCCTGGGCGCTAGCTGCTTTGCGCCCCATTAGCGCCCTCTTAAGGCGCTAATGGGAGGCGCAACCAACTGAATTTTTCCCCCATGAGGTCAAAAACTGAGCTTGGGGTTGAATAGGATGGCGAGGCAGTGAACAGTCTAGTTCAGCTTGAGACAGTGGCCAGGGAGGGGGATAGAATCAATGACAATGGTACAGTCCAACTAAGTTTGTGGTGAGAGCCAAAGACAATAGCTTTGGTCTTCCCTATGCTTAGCTACAGAAAATTGCAGCTCGGCCAAGGTTATCAGATTCAGTTTGACAACACAGATGTAGTGGAGAGGTAGTGTATAGATGGGTGTCATTAGCACACATGTGGGAGCTGACGCAATGTCTGTGGATGATATCACTAAAGGGAAGCAGGTAGATGAGAAAGAGCAGGGTGGCCAAGGGTAGATTGTTGGGTGACTCTGGAGCTCTGGAGGTAAAAGTGTGAGGGTGGGAAGGGAAGCCATTGCTGGTGATACTCTGGCTATAATCAGATAGGTAACATTAGAATCAACTGAGAGCTTGAGGATGTTGAAGGAGAATCATGTGATCAACCATGTCAAAGGCTATAGAGGTCAAGGTGGACAAAGATGGATAATGCACCATGGTCACATAGATCTTAATTTATTGAGACCCGAAGACGAATTTACTTCGGTTCTTGGGTCTCTCCATTAGGGTGCACTGTTACTGCGCACTATTGGAACCACGCCCGGTTTGGGGAATTTAGGCCCCATTGAACCTTTTCCTGCTACGTGTGGCAATTCTTGGGGTGGTGGAGGTTGCTATGACCACTTCAGCAATCTCCCTCTATATGTCTTGGAGCACTATCTTATGGGGCTCTCTGGCCTCTGTGATCAACAGTTGATCCCTTTTAGCCCTTACTTCAGTCAACAGGAACTCCATGGATGCATCTAAGAATCTGAAAGCCCTTCAGTTAGAAAGAAAGACTTGCATTTATATAGCACCTTTCATGACCTCAGGATGTCCCAAAGCACGTTTCAAACAATGAAGTACTTTTGAAGTGTAGTTACTGTTGTAATGTAGGAAACATCAGTTGAGAAACTAATGTTCCCTTTAACTAGCTGCTGCCTTTTAAAGGCTGCAACAGCACTCAATTGCCCTTGCTCCTAGCAGTGGTAAACCAATAAGGAGTATTATCACTACTCCTGATCTGCCCTGTACTGATAACGAGGGCCCTGGGATGAAAGTTAGTGTCAGAATCATTTGGGTGGGTGGAAGTCCCACTCTGCCACTAACCTGCAAGTGGGAGAAGAATCCAGCCCTATAATTCCTGGGTCCACAGCATAAAACTACCCATGATTCAATGCAGTAGGCACCAAATTCTCAGTAGTACTTGAAGAGGTCACAAGGATGGTTGATGTTGGAAATTATAATATCACAATCATGTTGAGAGAGTGTGTGGAGTTGGGATTAAGGCATATTGCTGGGGCAGCATAAAGGGAGTTTTACTGTGCATCAGGCCTGAACTATATCTGAGCTGAAAGCATCAGATGCTGACTGGGTACAAAAACAGGAAAATTCTGCACAGGTCTTATAAAAAATTATACGGAGAAGAATCCGCTTAATTCTTCTTTACCTAATCTTTCATCATGATGAGTAAAACAAAATTTAAAAAATACAGACACATCCTAAATATTATCATACAGTCATCTCCATATTATTTAATCCAACCTTCTCACTGGGTCAGTTAAAATCTTTCAACCAGCCCTGAGAAGAATGTTATTTGGATAAAGGTGATTAATTTAATAACTTCCAGGTATTTCACTTCATAATGACCACTTCAAAACCACTCAGAGTAACATGTTGAACCAGAATCAAACCTACAGCAATAAATTTTGAAATGATTTAAAAAAGAGATAAAAATAAAAATGGCAAATGCTGATAATTTGAAATTAAATATAGCAAATGATGGAACTACATAGAGGATGTGTCAGCATCTGACAGGTTAGCTTTTTGGGTAGAGACCCACCATCAAACGATTATTAAAATTATTCAAAACCCAGCTAGAGTGGAGGAAGGACCCTGTGTGAAGAGGAATAGGCATTGTCCTAGTCAACCTTAGTCTACAACATTGACAAATGTATTCAGTTAAAATTCTGCACAGGTCTTATTGAACAACCTATATAAACCATAAGGAATATAATCCCTTTAATTTGCAGCTTGCTGGAGGGAATATAATAGCATTGAGATAGACAACCATGTCTTCTGATATTGTGAAGGGAGTAGTTATTTTTTATGAGTTCTGACTATCCATAGAAAGGCTATCTGAACTTCTGCATTTTCTCTCGGGAATCCCAACACCTCACACTGATAGCTTGTTAACACAATATTATACACAGTCTGGAAACGCATCAATGAATCGTAGCTCCAGAAAGATCCAGCCTCAATCAACTCATGGTTTAACATTTTATGGAAATGATTATAGTGGACAGGATCACGTATGTTCTCACGTTATAGAATTACTTTGTCCAAAAATTGTTTAGAAACATTGCTAAAAAAGAAATTTGACACTCTGGCTCCAAGGTTGCATTTATACTATAACTACTGGTCTCAGTCTGGTAATTCCACAATCGATCCCAACCTGATAGAACCTGATTTATGTTGCCTGGCTCTGAATTGGCTTCTTTGAAGCAGGAGAGGGCTCATTGCATGTGTGCTTATGCATACGTGAGGATTTTTTTTAACAAATCTTCAAGTTTATAATAAACTTGCAGCAAACCTGGTTTTAAAACTTTTCGCAATCTCAACATGAGTTTAAAAGGGTCATTTGCTGACTCCACGTTCCTAGCAGGAGTCTCACCCACTGGAAACGCATATAACTGAGGATGTGTTGTGTGTGATCTTTATGGCCATTTAAATTAGTGATTGGAAAATTGTATGCAGTGCACACCTGAATTCCTGATTATGTGTCCCCAGCACGGATGCTCCTCGCCAGGAGGGCAACGTCGAAACATTACCCCTTAGAACTCAAACCCCTTTGCAGGCTCTCAACAAATTAGTTGCATGCCCATTTGCAGCTTATTGGTAGAAATTAATCAAAAGGATAAATACTAATAAGTTCTTAGTGCGGAACCAGAAGAATCAGGGGATGTGCAATGCCATGGGGAGGTTGACTAGTGGGTGGAAAATCTGAAATTCTGTTATGCAATCCTGTCAGAGAAAGGCTCTGGGTTGTAAAGAATGTATTCACTTTATAGGACTGTCATTGTGCCTTTCTCAGCATATTTTGACATTGTCAAAAACTGTCAAATATGATTTCATATGGGAGCCAGTAGCAGGGTTCAAATGCATGTTTACTACCTACTGCAACACATTCACATCACATTTCTAGTGAGATTTCCACGTTGAAACATTGACCAGTAAAGCAATTATGTTACGTGGATCTTTACCATACATGCAAAAATTAATCAACAATATAAAAATTAAAATCAGGCAGAGTAACTCAACATAGCCAAATAATTGCAGTGCATCCCAATCTCGGGTAAATTATTCTCTGTTTGTTACTTAACATTCTTTATTTTATAGCATCTTTTATGTTATGCTATTTTCCTAACAAAGTACAAGTACATTGTAATGGGAGGGACATGGGTGCCACCATCATAATTTAGTAGATGGCTGACAACGTGCCACATTTTGGCCTGGATTTTCCTCCACACATTTGCGGGTAATCTCAGAGTGGTCAACTGAGGAAACATAGAAACATAGAAGATAGGAGCAGGAGTAGGCCACTCGGCCCCTCGAGCCCGCTCCGCCATTTAATGAGATCATGGCTGATCATCCAAATTCAGTACCCTGTCCCTGCTTTCTCCCCATATCCCTTGATCCCTTTAGCCTTAAGAAATATATTTAACTCCTTCTTGAATATATTTAATGAATTGGCCTCAACTGCCTTGTGTGGTAGAGAATTCCACAGGTTCACCACTCTCTGGGTGAAGAAATTCCTCCTCATCTCGGTCCTAAATGGCTTACCCCTTATCCTTAGACTGTGACCCCTGGTCTGGACTCCCCCGCCATCGGGAACATCCTTCCTGTATCTAGTCTGTCTAGTCCTGTTAGAATTTTATAAGTTTCAATGAGATCCCCTCTCATTCTTCTAAACTCTAGCGAATATAAGCCTAATCGACCCAATCTCTCTTCATACGTCATTCCTGCCATCCCAGGTATCAGTCTGGTGAATCTTCGCTGCACTCCCTCCATGACAAGAACATCCTTCCTCAGATAAGGTGACCAAAACTGCACACAATACTCAAGGTGTGGTCTCACCAAGGCCCTGTACAACTGCAGCAAGACATCCTTGCTCCTGTACTCAAATCCTCTCGCTATGAAGGCCAACATACCATTTGCCTTCTTAACCGCCTGCTGCACCTGCATGCTTACCTTCAGCGACTGGTGCACAAGGACACCCAGGTCTCGTTGCACTTCCCCTTTTCCCAATCTATTGCCGTTCAGATAATAATCTGTCTTCCTGTTTTTGCCACCAAAGTGGATAACCTCGCATTTATCCACATGATACTGCATCTGCCATGCATCTGCCCACTCACCCAACCTGTCCAAATCATACTGGAGTTTCTCTGCATCCTCCTCACAGCACACACGCCCACCCAGCTTTGTGTCATCTGCAAACTTGGAGATATTACATCTAGTTCCCTCGTCTTAGATCATTAATATATATTGTGAATAGCTGGGGTCCTAGCACCGATCCCTGTGGTACCCCACTAGTCACTGCCTGCCACTCGGAAAAATAGGGTGGGGAGGCCAAATCTCTGCCCCAAAAGCTGCCATAAGAATTATCCTCTCCTTCTACCCAGTGGCTACAGGCAGTACAGGATGCCTCTACAAAACGGGCACTGAGGCCCAGTTGTGGCTGTCAATGGGGCAGCATGGTTGAAGGTTGCAGAGTGCTGCAGACACAACTCCAGCAGATTCATCATGAAGTTATGCTGTTCGGTCCCTTTAACAGAGAATCTGGAAATACATAGAAATACATTGAAGTTACAACACAGAATGAGGCCATTCAGCCCAACCAGTCCGTGTTGGCGTTTACCCTCCACACGAGCGAACAGTTCTAATCACATTTACCTACCCATTCCCATGGAGCTGGAGGTAAGTAAAAATTCAAAGTTCCATCTTGCAACTTTCTGGGCCTCAAATAATGGAGTTTCCCTTAGACCTCCTCTTATTCTCTGCTATGTGAAGGAAGAGGAAGACCAGGAAGACAACTACCGAGAGGCCAGTTACTGTGGGGTGCCTCTGCTCCCTAGTTGCAGGTACCTACACCTCCCTGACATGGTTACATCATTGTGACCACTCAGCAATGCTGTGAAGACTGTGCTTCCTTCATGAGGGGCTGAGTTGTGTCAGTTGCTAAACAGTTGCATGCACAGCTCATAAGGGAGACCATCAACTAAATTGGATGCAAGGCTACTGTCAAATGTGGCCTGTCAATGTGAACCCCTTAGGCAACAAATTCAATTCATTCTCTTGTGGATATGTAACTCTCCTCCACAACTACCAAAGCTCTCATTTGGGAAACATTCTGCTACTTATACCCTGAGCCTGGCTCAAATTATTCCACATGTATCCTGTGAGAGACAAAAACATATCCCTGAAAAAAGTCTGACAACATTTCTACTGTTTGTGACCACTGTGCCTCTTTTTGTTACCTATTACTGTGTACCCTTAATCTTCCTACTAGTCTCCTACTTCTCCTACAGTGGCAGGCGGTTTACATAAAATAGAATTTACAGCACAGAAACAGGCCATTCGGCCCAACTGGTCTATACCAGTGTTTACACTCCACACGAGCCTCCTCCTACCCTACTTCATCTCACCACATCAAAGGGAAAGACCCACTGATCCATCTAGCCGGTCGAACGGAGTTGTAATGCCTTATGCATCACGATACAGACACGCCCTACCCACCAGGAAAAAGAAAAAAAGAAATACTTGCATTTATATAGCGCCTTTCACAACCTCAGGACGTCGCAAAGTGCTTTACAGCCAATTAAGTACTTTTGCAGTGTAGTCACTGTTGTAATGGAGGAAACGCGGCAGCCAATGTGCGCACAGCAAGCTCCAACAAACAGCAAGGAGCTGTGTAATCTCCTGGGAGAGGTGAAAAAACAGATACCCTCATCAATCCTCTCCGTTACTTCATCAAAGAACTCAATCAAGTTAGTCAAACATGACTTGCCTTTAACAAATCCGTGCTGGTTTTCAATTATTAACCCATATTTTTCCAAGTGCCAATTAATTTTGTCCAGGATTGATGTCTCTAAAAGTATCCTCACCACCAACGTTAGGCTGACTAGCATGTAGTTGCCAGGTTTATCCCTCTCCCCTTTTGTGAACAGGGGTGTACCATTTGCAGTCCTCCAGTCCTCTGGTGGATTGGAAGATTGTGGCCAAAGCCTCCATAATTTCCACCCTTACTTCCCTCAGCAACCTAGGATGCATCCAATCCGGACCGGGTGACTTTTCTACTTTGAGGACTGTCAACCTTTTTAGTACCTCCTCTTTATCTACTTTTAAGCTATCCAATTTCTCTACTACCTCCGCCTTTACTGTGACATTGGCAGCATCCTCTTTAGTGAAGACTGATGCAAAGTATTCATTAATATCTCAGTCATGCCCTCTGCCTCCACAAGAAGATCTCCTATGATTACCCTTTTACTATTTATATGTTTACAAAAAACTTATATCTTTAGTCATCCAGAGAGTTCTAGTTTTGGATGCCCATCCTTTCTCCCTTGTGGGAATGTGCCTAGACTGTACCCGATCAATCTCCTCTTTGAAGGCCTCCCATTGCTCATTTACTGTTTTACCTGCCAATATTTGTTTCCAAATCCCTTTTCAACTCACTGAAATTAGCCCTCCTCCAGTTGAGTATTTTCACATTTGATTTTTCCTTGTCCTTTTCCATAACTACTCTAAACCTAATGATATTGTGATCATTGTTTCCCAAATGATCCCCCACTGAAACATGCTCCACTTAGAATCATTGAATCATAGAATGGTTACAGCACAGAAGGAGACCATTCGGCTCGTCAAGCCCGTGCCAGGTCTCTGCAAGAGCACTTCAGCTAATCCCACTCCCCCGCCCTTTCCCCGTAACCCTGCAATTATTTTTCATTCAGGTACTTATCCAATTCCCTTTTGAAAGCAAACAGGTGAATCTGACTCCACCATTCCAGATCCTAACCACTCGCTGCGTAAAAAGTTTCTCCTCATGTCGCCTTTGGTTCTTCTGCCAATCACCTTAAATCTGTGTCCTCTGGTTCTCGACCCTTCCGCCAATGGGAACAGTTTCTCTCTATCTACTCTGTCTAGACTCCTCATGATTTTGAACACGTCTATCAAATCTCCTCTCAACCTTCTCTGCTCTAAGGAGAACAACCCCAGCTTCTCCAGTCTATCCACATAACTGAAGTTCCTCACCCCTGGAACCATTCTTGTAAATCTTTTCTGCACCTTCTCTAAGGCCTTCACATCCTTCCTAAAGTGCGGTGCCCAGAATTGGACACAATGGGCCAGAAATTCAGCTCCCTGGCTTCCCGCGGGTACAAGAATTGCGCGCGCACCGACCTACCGCACCTGCCGTTGACCCCTGGGCCCGCGGGGGATTCCGGTCCTGGGCCTCCTCCAACTGCCGGCGCGCAGTGCTTGCGTACCCCAGGGGCGTAGTTAGTGCGATGCGTCCCCTGGGATCACGTGGGCCATGGAGAGCCAATGGCAGCAGACCATCTTTCATTCATAGATTTGACAGGACCTGTCAAATCTATGAATACAGATCGGCCCCAAAACATCCCTAAAACTACAACTAAATTTTTAAAAAACATCACATTTTTAAAATAACTATAAATTACATTAATTAACTATTTTAAACAAAAATTTAAATTTTGAAAAAATTAATTACACTTTTTAACGGGGCTGAAACTAAACTTACCTTTCTTTAAAGTAATTAAAAAAGATAAATCTGTGAAAAAAATGTTAAAATTTTAATAAAATCAACACTTACCTTGTTAAAAGAAGGCCTTGCGCCTCCTTTTTCAATGTGCATCTTCTCCGTGTTTACCCTCACGGAGGAACCTGTAAAAAAACCCGAAGTGCGAGGCGAACGCGCTGGCCCTCCGGCGTGCGCGTTCAACCTCTGAACCCCTTCCTTCAGGGGAACGGAAGTGCCGGTTTCCTGCGCATGCACAGTGCATGCAAGAAACCGGCACTTTTGTTCCATCCACGGGTGAGTACACAGCGCGTACTCACCCGTGGCGAGCCTAATTTCAGCCCCAAAACTCCAGTTGAAGTCAGACCAGTGTTTTATAAAGGTTCATCAACCGTGGATAACAGGGGAAATTAGAGACAGCATAAAATCCAAAGATAGGGCGTATAAATTAGCCAAAAAAAGCGCCAGAGTGGAAGATTGGGAACAGTTTAAGATAGAGCAAAGGAGGACAAAGGGCTTAATCAAGAGGGGCAAAATAGCTTACGAAAGCAAGCTGGCGGAAAATATAAAAACTAACTCCAAAAGCTTTTATAAGTATATCAAGAGGAAAAGACTGGTGAAAACCAAAGTTGGCCCATTGCAGTCAGATACGGGGGAATATATAACGGGAAATAAAGAAATGGCAGACCAACTAAATGCATACTTTGGGTCAGTCTTTACGAAGGAAGACACAAAAAACCTCCCTGGGATATCGGGGAAAATAGGGACATTTGCAAAGGAGGAACTGACGCAAGTCAATATCTCTAAGGATATGGTGTTAAGGAAGCTAAAGGGATTGAAGGCGGACAAATCCCCAGGGCCTGATAACATGCATCCTAGGGTGCTGAAGGAGGTGGCCCTAGAGATAGCGGATGCACTAAGTATGATTTTTCAGAATTCATTAGACTCGGGAACAGTGCCCATGGATTGGAGGGTAGCTAACGTTACCCCACTATTCAAAAAGGGGGGTAGGGAAAAAGCAGGTAATTACAGACCTGTAAGCCTTACATCAGTTGTGGGCAAAATGCTGGAGTCCATCATTAAGGATGAAATAGCGGAGCACTTAGCAAATGGGGACAGGATAGGACAGAGTCAACATGGATTTACAAAGGGTAAATCGTGCTTGACTAATCTATTGGAATTTTTTGAGGGAGTAACTGGTAAAATAGATGGGGGAGAGCCAGTAGATGTGGTGTACCTGGACTTCCAAAAGGCCTTCGATAAGGTCCCACATAAAAGATTAGCAGGGAAAATTGAAGCTCATGGGATAAAGGGGAAAGTATTGACGTGGATAGAGAACTGGCTGTCAGATAGAAAACAGAGAGTTGGAATAAACGGCTCATTTTCTGAATGGCTGGCAGTAACAAGTGGGGTACCACAGGGATCTGTCCTGGGTCCCCAGCTGTTCACAATTTACATTAATGACCTGGATCAGGGAGTCGGATGCAGCATTTCCAAATTTGCAGACGACACTAAACTAGGAGGAGGGGTGGGCTCAGAGGAGGAGACCAGGAAGCTCCAGAGCGATTTGGACAGACTGGGTGATTGGGCGGATAAATGGCAGATGCACTATAATGTGGACAAGTGCGAAGTTATCCACCTTGGGTGCAGGAACGGGAGGGCAAATTATTATTTAAATGGCAATAAATTGGGAGAGGGGGAAGTACAGAGAGACCTGGGTGTTCTTGTACACCAGTCACTGAAGGCGAGCATGCAGGTGCAACAGGCGATCAAGAAGGCAAACGGTATGCTGGCCTTCATAGCAAAAGGGTTGGAATACAGGAACAGGGATACCTTGCTGCAGCTGTACAGGGCACTGGTGAGACCACACCTCGAGTACTGTGTACAGTTTTGGTCGCCTCATCTGAGGAAAGATGTTCTTGCCATGGAGGGGGTGCAGCGGCGATTCACCAGGCTGATACCAGGAATGGCGGGATTGATCTATGAGGAGAGACTATGTAGTTTAGGGATGTACACACTGGAGTTTAGAAGATTGAGAGGGGACCTCATAGAAGTGTATAAAATTCTGACAGGTCTAGACAGACTAGATGCAGAAGGAATGTTTCCCTTGGCGGGTGAGAACAGAACTAGAGGACATAATTTAAGGATAAGGGCTAAACCATTTAGGACAGAAATGAGGGGGAATTTCTTCACTCAGAGGGTGGTGAACCTGTGGAACTCATTGCCACAGAGGGCAGTGTACGCCAGCTCATTAAATATATTTAAGAGGGAATTAGATATATTTCTACAGGCAAAAGGGGTTAAGGGTTACGGAGAGAAGGCGGGGACGGGATACTGAATTGGAGGATCAGCCATGATCTCATTAAATGGCGGAGCAGGCTCGAAGGGCCGGATGGCCTACTCCTGCTCCTATCTTCTATGTATCTATGTATCTATGTATCTTAACTTCCTTGCTTTTGTACTCTATTCCTCTATTCATTTGCCCCACTTGATTTCCCACAACTAAATCCAACACTGCCTCCTTCCTCTTTGAGCTGCAAACATACTGATCAAGAAAATTCTCGTGTATACATTTCAGGAATTCCTCCCCCTCTTTGTCCTTTACACTGTTAATTTCCCAGTCTATATTAGGATAATTGAAGTTCCCCATTATCACTAAAGTTCTTGCAACTTTCTGCAAATTTGCTCCTTTATCTTCTTCCCATTATTTGATGACCTACAGTATGCATCCAGCAGCATAATAGCTCCTCTATTGTTCTTTAATTCTAACCAAATAGATTCTGGGGGTGAAATTAGATAAAGCTGAAAAATGGGTGCAGGCACCGTGATGCACGATCCTCCCATTGAAAGGAGCTCAGGCACCACATCGAATTCGTGCTGCCTGCTACTTTACATGATTGTAGCGCACAGCCCAGTGCTGAACACATTGCTGACAGACTGTGCGCTCAGCAGGGGGCTGAAGTTCTCGATGCTCGTGCGAGGCTAGCTTTACTTAAAGCTAGCCTGCGCCTCTTAAAGGCAGTCTGCACCTCTTAAAGGTAAGCTGCCTTCTGGTGATGAAAATTGTTAAAATGCTTCAGCGCTAACCCACATGGGTCAACAGGCCAGGGAAAGGGCACCCAGGGTCTCGGACGCAGCACTCGAGGCCTTTGTGCGGGCGGTGAGCACTGGAAGAGAGGTCCTCTACCCATAGGGGGCCAGGAGGCCCTCAAAAAAGAAGGATGTGGGACCAGATCGGCAAGACATTCACTGCCAGCAATGTCGCCCCCAGGACATGGCTCCAGTGCCCAAAGACATTTCATGACCTCAGACGAGTGGTCCACAACTTCTGGCTGTTCCTGTTCCTCCCGCAAGACATTCTACACCCGTTCAGTGATGTCCTTCACTCTGTCACTAGGGATGCTACACACCATGCGAGACTCACGTCGGCAGTTGCATAACACCTGTCTAACCCCCTGACTATCGAATCCTATGTGTAGGCATTTGGTCTTGGTATAGAGAGGTAGAACCTTTGAGGAGATTCTCCCAATCTCCCACTGTAACTTTGGTGGAAGATCGATGGATACCCTAGAGAGGTGGCGTCAACGGCCATTTTTAGCCATTTCTGCCATTTTTCTGGGGGTTCTGGTAAGTTTCAGTGGGAGATTGGGAGAATCCCATGGAAATACCAGGCACATATTATGCAATTGCACATGTAACGATTACAGAGAGCTGGTCCTGGAGGTAATAATAGTGTTGTCCGTTTGGTAAGCTCCAGACTAAGATGTATGCGGTCAGCAAGGTAGGAAATGTGTTGTTGAGAAAGGAATAAAAATAGTGACAGTGATCATGCAAATGTAGTGATGCACAACCCAATTTCATACAAAACACCTGATGCACCAACAATTTATAAATACATGTTACATAAAGGAAACATTATGACTGTAACATAATGGTTGTACAATAATGCCTACAACATTGTTCTTGCTGATTTGGGCTTTGTTAATGAAATGTAACCTTATGTTTGTGCTGTGACCCTTTGTTAAAATAATAAACATTCTTTAAAGTAAGGAGGAAGTTAAAATGTATGTTTTGCTTTCAAGTTGTGCCGACATTGACCCTGAAAAGCTAGTGGTGCTAAAGGTGCAGGATATATGGCAGCTCAATTTCTAAATTTGTCATGTGCTCGTGATCCCAACGAGAGAATGAGAAAATCTAATATTTGGCAACAGCTATTTGATAAGTCAGTTCTGTCGATAGAAATCCTGCACAAAATAGACCAGGGGGAGAATATATGCCAGAGGCTTTGCTCAGTTGACACAGCATTGACGCCACCTTAATGAAGACGAGCATTCTCAGAATTGTCAGTAACTGTAGACTTTCCAGGTTTATGAAATTGCGTCAAACAGACAGAAAAAACATGTTCTGTTGCCAGACTCGACAGACATGCTTCTTTACTTCTTAAAAAAAAAGTTGCACCCTTACACAATGCTTTCTCTTTTCTATCACAGAAATGCTTGCAGTTTAACTCTACACTGTTCTGAAAGGTTGAAGGATTGAAAATGAAATCTTTTAAATGAAATTCTTGCTGTTGACAAAGTTCAAAGTCCTTCAAAATCCTGCTGCTTTTTCATACAGCACTGGCATCAATTCACGGTGTTCTTTTTTAAAGGAGAATGTTTTTGTAGGGGAAAAGTATTTAACTGCACTCCTGCAATAAGTTCAAACAAGACTTACCTTAGCATAGTAATAACCAATTGAATGGCTCTTCTACAGAGCCCTATGAGACAGCCACTCAAGTGGAGCAGAAGTAAAGCTCCATTGACATCTTGCAAGTAAATCATCTGCTAGTCAGTATTGAATTTGGTGCAGCTATACTGTATACATGCCAATCAAAAACTGTCACCCCCTGTTAAGTGCTGCCAAGCTACATTATTAGTGAGCAGATTGTGATAGTCCTCTTTATATATGGACATATGAAATGAAAGATGAAAAAAGACCATCAGGCCCATCCATGCTCAGCTAACCTATTGCATAGAAATTACAACATAAAAACAGTCCATTCAGTCCAGCCAGTATGTGTTGGTGTTTATCGTCTACAGAATGTGCCTGCTCTGTTTCATTGTCCCTTTATTCTCTTTTCCTTCAACCATCTATCTAACATATTCTTAAATGTTGACATGATCGCTGCTTTAATCACTAACTCTGGTAGTACATTCCACAGCCTCACAACTTATTGTGTAAAAAAAGTTTTTCCTGCTCTCTGTCCTAATCACTTACATTTAATCTTACCTCTATGTCCTCTTCTTCTAAACCCCTCAACCACTGGCACATTAGTAGCACTGGAACAGCATAGAAAATGTTCCCAGTGAAGAAACTCGCAGGGAAGCCTTTTCCAGTGCTTGTGTTTCCTCACACTTCTGGAGCCATTTTGCAATGTGCCAACCGAGTCGCCAGTGGCCTTATTTACATGTGGCCACCACTCAGCCAGTGCTGATGTGGATGCAAGTTTCCTGGATTTGCCCTGCTACTGCCCTCGGGGTAAGCTACATATGTTTGTATTTGGCGCAGAAGCTGTCAGGATCAGCTGTTAAAGGTGGAAGTGAAAAGTTCCTGACAGAGAAGAGCCTGCAAATCTTGTATTGAAGATTTCTGAAGAACGAAACGGTTTTAATTTAATTTTTTGCATTCTGCCCACAGAAACCTGCACTTGCTTCTAACAGCTTCTCGGAGGGTCGGTGCGCCGGCAAATATTCAAACACCCCCGTAATTCTCCCCACCCAACGTCAGCACATTTAGGAGGAGGCATGAAATTTTCATTGGTCGGACCAGTTTATCAGGAAAAATGAAGGTCGCGCACCCACGATTTTAAGGTAAAATGCAGGCTGCGTCCAAGGCCACACCAGTGATGCGGGTCATGGGAAATTTCGCCCTATAGTTGATATAGATTTTATAATTGTTCAAAGTGTTCTAATTTGAACATTTATTTTCTTTTGAAGAAGGAGATGTATCAATATTGGTGTACATTTCTATCCATAGTGAAGCACAGGAAGTTTCCCAACAGTTGCCTCTTGGAGGTGTTTGTGCGATTGACAGTTGCAAGTAGTTAGTTAAAAATGGCTGAGCAATAAAATGCACAAGCTTTTAAGCTCTGAAGTCTTTACTAATTTATCACCAATGGGATTTTAGTGACAAACGGTACATGAGCAATCACCCTGCCTGCCCCTTTCAGCGACTGCTGGTCCCGAAATCCTGCAGGAGCACCAGATTTCTACCCACCAATGGGCAAGCTCTGATGCTGCCTATGCTGGGAACTCACCCACATTAGGATTATGAAGCTGACTCGGACAATGCACAAAGGGTCAGCGCATTAAAGGTCAGGGAGGTGCTCTTCCTGTGCCAACCAATTTCCAGTCAAGCTAATGTCCGATCGGAAAATCATCCTACGCTTAAGATTATGGGTAAGTGGCAGCATTTTGATTTGTGGACCTGGACATTCCATCGACCTTCAGCACAGACCAGAAGTGAGGTGGATTTCCACCCATCACTTTGGCTTTGCCATGGCCCCATCTCAAGTCGCAGGGACAGGGTCATTTGAATACTCAGGGTGGGCAATCCACATCTCTCGGGGTGCGACAGAGGCACCTTCCCTACTGTACTTCCATAATCTTGCTGGGGCTCCCAGCCACTCTGAAGTGGGGAGCCAAGGCCCTAACTGGGCTCAACAAAAGATAGGCTCACATACTTTTTTTTTAGACTTCAGGCGTGTGACCCCTTTTCTAAAGGCAATCAATCCTTCTGGGATCAGTTGCCATTTGCATTGTGCTCTGTACATCTCAGTATAAGCCCAGAACTGGACGCAATCGTATTGGTTATCTGTCTAAATTCCCGAGGTAGCCTGGGAATGCCCCCGACAAACACAGCTGCAAAATGCCGCTAGGATCTGCGGGGGAGGAGCAGAACATGTTCCCGTTCTTCACCCCCTGCTAGATGATATATTTGCTACTTAAAATAAATGGGGTGAGAAACAAAGATTACACCGCAACCACTACAACGACACCAGGGGGCTGGAATTTTTAGTCTTCAGATTCAGAACGCACCTTCTGATTTTGACTTCAGAGATTCTGTAAAAAGGACATCGAATTATCTTGGATAATCGTTCATAGCAATTCGTGTCAACTGATCGCACAAGTGGGAATTCGAGCCATTAATGAGCACCAGAGAGAAACAGTCACCCATAGAGCGACTACACCTGGTGTTTTGACCCTGATATTGTGTTATTGAAATTTGAGTAAACTAATAAAAAAGATTAATTTTGTTCTCCGGGTTTCCTGTCCCACTGGACATTCTGTAAACATGAAAAATGGTGGTGTGGTGCCCTCGCTGTGGCACACAGGGGCACCTTCCCTGAGCTGTCAGACCAAAGCCAGTGCTATGAAGAATTAGAAACAAAAGTGGCGTCAGCAGTTTCTGACTAATTAATTTGACTATAATCAACCTCTCTACAGCAGATAGGCCCTAAACAACAGTGTAACAAAATACTGTAACAGAACCACATCCCACAGGGATATACTTAATTCAACTACATGAAGCAATATTTGTGTCATCTATCATGGTGCAAAACACATTACTAGAAAAAAAAATCATGCTTCTGTCTTCCTGATGCCAGTGCCATTCTGTAGTGCCTGTTACATATATACATAATGGAAGAGAAGTTCAACCTTGTTTTGCCCGTTTATGGGGCATAAAATGAAGACTTACCAAAATTGGGTCACGGCCTGATCTGCACCTGGCGTTTGGTGGCTGCCATATTGGATCGGGCAAATTTTAGCTGCTGCCAACCGTCCATATTGCACTCCATGACCCAGTTCCCTCTCAGAAATGGATATGCCAGGTCCCAACCGCTTACAAGGCCAGCAGAATAGAACATGGAGGGGCCAGGCAGGTACTCCCAAGCTCAGCGGGCAAAGGTAGGAGCAGTGGCTTGTACCTCTGATGAGCTCAAGCTTACTGGGCCGCTGAATGGCAGATGTGGGCTGTACCTGGGGGCCCAAGCTGAGATTGTGTCCTGCACCACTGAAGATTAATTTTAGAAATTTCTTGTTTTTTTTTTACATTCGTTCACAGGATGTGGGCATCGCTGGCAAGGCCAGCATTTATTGCCCATCCCTAATTGCCCTTGAGAAGGTGGTGGTGAGCCGCCTTCTTGAACCGCTGCAGTATACTTCTTTATAGCGGTTTGGTACAACTTAGTGGCTTGTGAGGCCATTTCAGAGGGCAGTTAAGAGTCAACCACATTGCTGTGGGCCTGGAGTCACATATAGGCAGATTTCCTTCCCTAAAGGACATTAGTGACCCGGATGGGTTTTTACGACAATCCAGTAGTTTCATGATCACCACTACTGACACGAGCTTTTTATTCCAGATTTATTTAACTGAATTTAAATTTCCTAGCTGCTGTGGTGGGATTATGAATTCATGTTTCCGGATCATTAGTCCAGACCTCTGAATTACTCGTCCAGTAACATACCGTAGCCCCAAGGAGGTTATTTAACTCCAACCCCTAAGGTAGCTGCTGGCACCATTTTTACAGGAGGCGTGCTGCACCCCACAGAACTGACAAGTTGTACTGCACACTCTGGCCTGGAGGGGAAGGCGGTGCTCTGGAGATGTGTCTCTAGTGGCGCAGGTGCCACAAGTGTGAAACAAGTGATTGCCCCGACCCTCAGCAGTGGAAGTCCCAGACAGGTACGTCCCATAGACTTACTCTGGGATGTGCCCCCCTCTCTCACCAGCACCGCCCCCCGCCGCACATATTCTGTGCTTTGAGCCAAATGCAGGCCATAGTGAAGCAATTGAAGGATACAAGGGTAGAGTTCATGCGGGTAACAATTGGTGCAATACATAAATATGAGGTGGTACTGCAGTCCCTACCTTGCCACTCCAAATAAGGTCAGTGGACTTTTTACAGCACTGAACCCATGTCCTCTGAACAATGCAGATTGTGGGCAGTGACCTCCTGTCAAGCTCTCAGGAAACAACACTTTCTCCTCGAGTTGCATTTATTTCAGGAACATTCACACTGCCTTGTCACCAAAGTATATATATATAGCCTTGAATGAAGTAAAAACGTCCCAAGGTGCTCCACATGAGCATTATCAGATAAAATTTGACACCGAGCCACATAAGGAGATAATAGGACAGGTGACCAAAAGCTTAGTCAAAGAGGTAGCTTTGAAAGAGTAACTTAAAGGAGGAAAAGGAGGTACTGAGGCAGAGTGGTTTATGGAGGGAATTCCACAGTTTGGGGTCTAGGCAGCTGAAGGCAAGGCTGCCAATGGTGGAGTGATGAAAATCAGGGATGCACAAGAGGCCAGAATTGGAGAAGTACAGAGTTCTTGGATCAACACAAGAAATCTCTCTTGGATTTGCAATGAATGCCAGATGCTTATCCTACCCAGCGCACACTATATGGTGGTGGCTGAATGTGGACTGTCTGATTTATATCAGGGCCTGGGTAGAGGGGTGGAACTTAAGCATGGTGATATTAGCCAATGGAACGTTTGCAGGGTAGAAAGTCCATGATGTGCACAACAGGGATGGAAACAGTGTGCAACTGGGCATCCAGTCACTCCACTGCACATGGCGATGTATACCTGAGCCTCAGGCCCCATCGTGTTATCATAGTGAGCTCCCACTTATACATAAGGCTGTCTCTGGCAGCTCGCATGTTGGAAGGTTGTATTTCCTGCACTGCTGGCCTACTTAAAGGACGGCAGTGGCCATATAAACGGAAGTGGCCATTGGAAGGTGGAACAAAAATTAATCCAGCAAAAGAACTTCCTGTGCAACTGGTGGAATGCCCTCACCCACTTTACAGATGGCAAAATGGAGGTGGGAACTTGACATTCCAGGGCACACTCCCCAAAAGAGATAAGGGTAGCATGCCTGGTAGGAGATGCCACCTAATGTCAATACCATCTCTAGTAAACACAGGAGCTGGAAACAGATGTAGAAAAATATGGCAGACCTTAAGGAAACTGCCACTGTAAGACTACCAAAATAAATGAGGTAGGTATACATGCCACAGTGTGTTGCTTGTCAACCTGCTGCACATTTATCACTGCCCATGCAATGCCCTCAAATAACCTTACAGCTCTTTTAATGTTTATCATGCAAGCCTGCAGCAGGGTAACACGTCCAACCTGAAACTTTCAATTCAAGCTGTTGTCATATTGACATCTTAAGAGGGCTTCACACAAACAATCAGCTTTAAAAGGACTACAGTGTCTGGAATTGCTGTTTTCCTGGATAATAATAAATGTTGGAAAAAGGCAACAACTCACGTCCTACAAATTCCATTTATATCCCAAATGGTTACTGAGATGAGATGGTGCCTTTAAATATTTGTGTTTAATTCTACATAATAAAGGGATGTAATAGCCTTCAGCCATTTTTGTTTGCTTCTTTTTTGTGTCCATGGTTTCGTATAATCTAGTGCAGATAAACCCTGATATACACTGGCAGTAGAGAAGTACCTTGAGGAAACAATTGTGCATGTCACTTTCAGTAAAAATCACAGGCAGTTCTACTTTTCCATTACTCTGCCAATAGCCAGGCATGTGTGCATACTCAGTGACCTTACACTAACAACTAAAGCAGTTATCAGGCTTCACACAGTGATTAGCTGGTGTTATCACTTCATCAAATGCAGCACCATGTGAAGAAGGAAAGAATTTCTGCCTGTATTAGATATGTTTTTAAATGAACTCCTCTTCCATCTGATAGGAGGTTTCTATTGAGCCCTGTTGATCAGGGAAATCCAATTTACGTCTAAAACGTAAAAGCATGCAGATCTGAAACAAAACGGAAAATGCTGTAAACACTGTGGGTCAAGTAGAATTTGTGGAGAGAACAAACAAGAAATTCGGGTCTCCACGGGTGAGTACGTGCTCGGTACTCACCCGTAGACCCAACGAAAGTGCCGGTTTCGCGCATGCACTGCGCATGCGCTGGAAACCGGAACTTCCGTTCCCTTGAAGGAAGGGGTTCAGAGGTCGAACGCGTGCGCCGGAGAGGCAGCGTGCACGCAGCGAACTTCGTTTTTTTTTCAGGTTTCTCCGTGAGGGTAAGTATGGAGAAGCTGCGCGGGGGAAAAAGAGGCGCAAGGCCTGCTTTTAACAAGGTAAGTGGTGAATTAAGTACAATTTAAACATTTTTTCAACAGGTTTTTTACATACTTTAAAGAAAGGTAAGTTTATTTTTAGCACCGTTAAAAAGTGTAATTAATTTTTTCAAAAATTTAAATTTTTGTTTAAGGTAGTTAATTTACGTAATTTATAGTTATTTTAAAAATGTGATTTTTTTTTATTTATTTGAAGTTTTAGTGAGATTTTGCGGCCGATCTCTATTCATAGATTTGACAGGTCTTCCTGTCAAAATCTATGAATGAAGATTCCCTGCTCCGATTGGCTCTCCATGGCCCACGTGATCCCAGGGGACGCTTCGAACTAACTGCGCCCCTGGGATACGCAAGCACTGCGCGCCGGCAGCTACAGGAGGCCCAGGAGCCGAATTCCACGCAGGCCCGAAGCACAAGTATGCGCGCGATTCTTGCACCCGCGGGAAGCCGGAGAGCCGAATTTCTGGCCCATGGTTTCAAGAATGCAAACTCTGTCAAAACGTTAACTTGTTTGTCCTCTCCACAGATGCTGACTGACCTGCTGAATGTTTCCAATTTATGTCTACATGATAAGCCTTTATTTTACTGAGCTTAATAATCCATTGATCTGCTGTAAAGAACATTCAGATCATGCAATATTGACTATATAATGGCTATTATGTTATTGATACTGCAGAGGATCATGGCTGATCTGTACCTCAACTCCATTTACCCGCCTTTATTCCATATCCCTTTGATACCCTTACCCAACAAAAATCTATTTATCTCAGTCTTTAAATTGATCCAGCATCCACGGCTTTTTGGGGGAGCAAGTTCCAGATTTTCACCCTTTGTATGAAAAAGTGCTTCCTGATTTCACTCCTAAATGGCCCAGCTCTTATTTGAAGATTGTGGTAACACTTTTCAGCTTCCTGTATTACATCACTTCCTGTAATCAGTCCAGGATAAATACTGGACTGATCAGTTAGATCTGGAAGAGGCATAGGGTAAGACCTCTTTTGTATGCAGCACCGTTTTAAGTTGATTAAAGCTTACATTAAGTTTACCACGCGTAAGGCTCATTCTTACGACAATTTAATCAACTTTGGAAAAACTTCGCACTCAAACTTTTTGGACGAACTCGGAGCTAAGGATCCAGGGAATCACCCATCATGGAAAACATCCTTAAACCATCGCGTCTTGACTTGGACCCAAACACCCCAGCAGCCGGTAAGGTGTGGAAACACTGGTATCGCACGTTTGAGAATTTTCTTGAGTATTGCAAAGCTGATGATAACTCAAAGTTGCGGATACTCATCAACTGTGTCACCCCGAATGTATTTCAGTATGTGGAAGACTGGGACAGTTATGAGGAGGCAATTCAGACGCTTAAGAGACTATATACTAAGACACCGAATGAGGTCTATGCTAGACATCTACTAGCTACAGCCCAACAAGGGCCGGAGGAATCCATTGATAAATTCCTCCAAGAGCTTCGCAGACTTAGTATGGACTGTAACTTTCGGGCAGCCTCAGCTGAGCTATACCGCGAAGAAATGATCCGTGATGCGTTCATCTGCGGGCTTGCCTCCCCATTTATACGCCAGCGTCTACTGGAAAGTAAGACACTTGAGCTGCAGAGAGCTTATGACCTGGCTTGCTCTCTAGATCTGGCAAAAAGAAATGCAGACCTTTTTACAGTGCCCAGACCTCGGTCTGCTGCCTTAACTACAGTCAGGCAATTTAAGAGGCCACAGGTGAACTCTATTAGGGAGGACTTTATCCCTGACGATCGATCTGATGACTTCACTGATGAAGAGGATGATGACCCCACTGTGGCAGCCTCTTGGCAATCTAAGAAATGCTTTTTTTGTGGTGATGAGTTTCACCCTCGGAGATTCTGCCCTGCTCGCAATGCGTTTTGCAGTCATTGCAACAAAAAGGGTCATTTTGTAAAGGTTTGCCTATCAAGAGCCTCTACGAGGGCTTATCAAGCTAAGTCCTACCGAACTGCCCCAGTAAGGGCCTATCAGGATGTTCCAACTAAAAACTATCGTGCTTCCTCTCGGTTTTTTTCTCGAAGAAACACACCTAGAATTTCAGCCACTCTTTGTGCAACGACACCAATTACAGCTGCTTGTCCTCAGAACCTATTCCATGCAGCTACAAAAGCATCAATTAATGGACATACTTTAGATGCCTTAATTGACTCAGGTAGCACTGATAGTTTCATTAGGGAACAGACTGTTGCACAGTTAAAGCTACATGTTTTTCCATCGGACCAGGCAGTTGCGATGGCTCAGTCATCACTTAATACCAGAATTTCTGGCTTCTGTGTAGTTGAAATAATGCTTAATGGTCACAGGTATCCCTCCACCCGGCTTTCGGTGCTCAAGGACTTATGTAGTGATCTTATCTTAGGGCTGGATTTTCAAAAGCAGCATAAGAAGCTTACCATTGAGTTCGGCGGATCCAAACCTGAACTCACTATTTCTAATATACGACCTCGATTACCGTTCTGTGCCTTGTCAGCAGCTTCACTGGATGAACCCTCACTGTTTGCCAGTATCCCTCCTCGATGCAAACCGATTATAACAAAGTCACGCCGTTTCAGTCAGGAAGACCAGTCTTTTATTGCGGCTGAGATTTCTCGGCTTTTAGCAGAGGATATCATCGAGCCTTGTTCGTCGCCATGGCGCGCCCAGGTCGTTATTGTTAAGAACCCTCTACAACCTCACAAGAAACGGCTGTGCATTGACTATTCACAGACCATCAATCAATATACGGACTTGGACGCATACCCATTGCCGCGCATCGATGATATGGTTAATAAATTGGCTGAGTACACGGTGTTCTCGACTTATGATCTGAAAAGCGCCTATCATCAGGTACCCTTGAAGGTCTCAGACAAGCAGTATACAGCCTTTGAAGCCAATGGGCGGCTGTATCAATTTCGTCGCCTCCCCTTTGGGGTCACTAATGGAGTGGCTGTCTTCCAGCGAGCAATGGATGACCTGGTCAAACAGGAAGACTTGAAGGATACGTTTCCTTATCTGGACAATATTACTGTCGCAGGTCGCAATCAGCAGGAACATGACGCCAATCTCCAACGATTTTGGGATGCACTCCAGCACCGTAATTTGACATTGAATGCGGCTAAATCCATTGAGTCACAACCAACCATCAACATCCTTGGCTATTGTGTGGGCAATGGCATCATTAAACCTGACCCTGAAAGGCTTCGCCCACTCCAAGAACTCCCGCCACCTAAGAATCCGGCCTCCTTGCGCCGGGCCCTCGGCCTGTTTGCATACTATGCGAAATGGATTCCTAACTTCTCGGACCGAATCCAACCTCTACTGAAGGCCAGCACATTCCCACTAGACACAACGGCTGTTGCAGCCTTTAACCTCCTGAAAAAGCAGTTGGAGAAAGCGGCTCTTCACTCCATCGATGAGAGTCTTCCTTTCGTGGTTGAGTGTGATGCCTCGGAGGTGGCAATCTCAGCCACTCTGAATCAGGAAGGTCGTCCGGTGGCATTTTTGTCCAGGACTTTTCAAGGGGCTGAGCTACATTATCCTCCAGTCGAGAAAGAAGCTACAGCCATCATAGAGGCAGTACGGAAGTGGAGTCATCTCCTGGCTCGCCAGCACTTTACCTTAATCACGGACCAGCGATCGGTCGCCTTCATGCTCGATAATCGAAAACGGACCAAAATTAAAAATAATAAAATCCAGCTTTGGCGGCTGGAATTGGCCTCTTTTGGTTACACCATCCACTATCGACCTGGCAAGGAGAATGTGGCTCCGGATACCCTCACACGAGCATTCTGCTCCGCCATGGCACCCTCTACGCTCGTAGACATCCATGATGGGTTGTGTCATCCAGGCGTTACTCGCATGCTGCACTTCGTGCGGTCCCGAAATCTCCCATTCTCTACCGGGGATGTAAAGAAGATGTGCTCGGACTGCAGAGTCTGTGCGGAATTGAAACCTCGGTTTTTCCGCCCCTCGGGTGGTATACTCATACATGCGACCCAGCCAATGCAAAGGCTTAGCATCGATTTTAAGGGGCCGTTGCCCTCTTCGACTCGCAACACTTATCTATTAACAATGGTTGATGAGTATTCTCGTTTTCCGTTTGCCTTTCCCTGCCCCAATATGCTGACAACCACGGTTATCAGCTGCCTTGAACAGGTATTTGCTTTCTGTGGCATGGCATCCTATGTTCATTCAGATCGGGGCCCTTCTTTTATGTCGGGAGAACTCAAGGCCTATCTCTCGGAACGGGGTATTGCTGCCAGCAAAACGACGCCTTATCATCCGGTTGGGAATGGGCAAGTCGAGCGTTTTAACGCTATCATCTGGAATGCGGTACGTCTGGCTTTGAGATCTCGGGGCCTACCCAACCAGCATTGGGAAGCAGTACTTCCAGACGCATTACACTCCACACGGTCCCTCCTTTCGACCGCCACAAATACGACGCCTCATGAACGGTTCTTCCGATTTCAGCGTCGCTCATCCTATGGGACATCTCTCCCGTCGTGGCTGACTGCACCGGGACCAGTGCTACTCCGAAGATATGTCCGGGCGTCTAAGAATGACCCCCTGGTAGATGAGGTTGAGCTCACTGACGTCAACCCTACCTACGCCTATATTCGGTATCCTGACGGTCGGGAATCTACCGTGTCATTGCGGGATCTGGCTCCCTGCCCGCCGAAACATAGAGGGACACCAGGGGATGATATTGTACCAGGCACATCTCTGGGCTTGCCAGGTGCCTCTCATCATGATCGGGATCTGACGCCGGCTGGTACCTCACTCCAGCGTGCCGACCTGGGGCAGACTGACTATGAGCCCGTCGGGGCTCGCACGCGCAGCCACGATCAACCCTGTACCGTACGCTCAGAAACGGATCTGCCACAGCCCTGCCCGACACCCATTCGGGTACCAGTACACAGTCAGGATCGTTCTGACCCCTCACAGAGCGGGCTGGAGCACTCGGACTCTGGTCCATGGCCCGCAGCGGGTAAACGGGCTAGGGGCCCTCTACCGCTACGAGAACCCAAACGGGTGCGGCTCTCCCTCATCCAACGGCTACGAAATGGAGGGAGCATCCCGGCCTCCTAATCTTTTGGGGGGGGAGAATGTGGTAACACTTTTCAGCTTCCTGTATTACATCACTTCCTGTAATCAGTCCAGGATAAATACTGGACTGATCAGTTAGATCTGGAAGAGGCATAGGGTAAGACCTCTTTTGTATGCAGCACCGTTTTAAGTTGATTAAAGCTTACATTAAGTTTACCACGCGTAAGGCTCATTCTTACGACAAAGATTATGCCCTTTGTTTCTGGATTCCCCACCAGATGAAATAGTTTCTCAGTATCTACCCTATCAAATCCCTTAATCATTTTAAATACCTCGATTAGATCACCCTTAACCTTCTAAACTAAAGGGAATATAAGCCACGTTTATGCAAACTGTCCTCATAATTTAATTCTTTAAGCCCTAGTATCATTCTGGTCAATCTGTGCTGTACCCCCTCTAAGGCCAATATATCTTTCCTGCAATCTCACCCCCTGCCGCGTTTTCACTATCCCCTCTGACCTTCCCCTCTCTGACTCCAAACGATCAGTCCTCAGCAAAGGCCTGAGCTTCATCCCCTTACGCCCCCACCTCAATGAATTTCGAGCTCGGCACGATGCTGAGCTCTTTTTCCGCCGCCTCCGTCTCCGTGCCCACTTCTTTGGCCAGGAGTCTTCCCCCCGCACGGCTGACCCTTTCTCCCGCTTTCAGAATTCTCGTTCCACCTGGAACCCTCCCTCTGGCCTCTTACCCTCTCTAGATCTTTTCATTGCTAACTGCCGCCGTGACATCGGCCATCTCAATTTCTCTGCTCCCCTCACTCACTCCAACCTACCTCCCTCTGAAGTTGCAGCACTCCATTCTCTCCGATCCAACCCCGACATTGTCATTAAACCTGCTGACAAGGGTGGTGCTGTTGTTGTTTGGCGAACCGACCTCTACCTAGCGGAAGTTGAACGCCAACTCTCCGACACCTCCTCCTACCTCCACCTGGACCATGACCCCACTACAGAACATCAAGCCACCATTTCCAAGACTGTCACTGACCTCATCTCCTCTGGAGATCTTCCCCCCACGGCCGCCAACCTCATAGTTCCCCAACCCCGCACAGCCCGCTTCTACCTCCTTCCCAAGATCCACAAACAGGACTGCCCTGGTAGACCCATCGTTTCAGCCTGCTCTTGCCCCACGGAACTTATCTCTTCCTATCTCGACTCTATTTTTTCTCCCCTTGTCCAGTCTCTTCCCACCTACATCCGCGATTCCTCTGACGCCCTCCGCCACTTTAACAGTTTCCAGTTTCCTGGCCCCAACCGCCTCCTTTTCACCATGGACGTACAATCCCTCTACACCTCCATCCCCCACCAGGATGGCCTGAGGGCGCTCCTCTTCTTCCTTGAACAGAGGCCCAACCAGTCCCCATCCACCGCCACCCTTCTCCGCCTGGCTGAACTTGTTCTCACATTGAACAACTTCTCCTTTGACTCCACTCATTTCCTCCAAATCAAAGGTGTTGCTATGGGTACCCGCATGGGTCCTAGCTATGCCTGCCTTTTCGTGGGATATGTGGAACACTCTTTGTTCCAGTCCTACTCGGGTCCCCTCCCTCGCCTCTTTTTCCGGTACATTGACGACTGTATCGGTGCCGTTTCCTGCTCTCGCCCCGAACTAGACAATTTCATTCACTTTGCCTCCAATTTCCACCCTTCCCTCACCTTCACATGGTCCATCTCCGACTCTTCCCTCCCCTTCCTTGACTTCTCCGTCTCCATCTCTGGGGATAGGTTATTGACCAACATTCACTACAAGCCGACTGACTCCCACAGCTACCTGGACTACACTTCCTCCCACCCCGCCTCCTGTAAGGACTCTATTCCCTTCTCCCAGTTTCTCCGTCTCCGCCGCATCTGCTCCGACGATGTCACCTTCCATACCAGTGCTTCCGACATGTCTTCCTTTTTCCTCAACCGAGGATTCCCCTCTACCGTGGTCGACACGGCCCTCGACCGTGTCCATTCCATCTCCCGCACTTCTGCCCTCACCCCGGCCCCTCCCTCCCGGAACCACGATAGAGTTCCCCTTGTCCTCACCTTTCACCCCACCAGCCTCCACATTCAACGGATCATCCTCCGCCATTTCCGCCACCTCCAACGTGATCCCACCACCAAACGTATCTTCCCCTCACCTCCCCTTTCAGCATTCCGCAGGGACCACTCCCTCCGCGACACCTTAGTCCACTCCTCTACCACCCCCAGCACCCCTTCCCCTTCGCCCGGCACCTTCCCGTGCAAGCGCAGGAGATGCAACACCTGCCCTTATACATTCCCCCTTCCCACTCTCCAGGGCCCCAAACACCCCTTCCAGGTGAAACAGCGATTTACTTGTACTTCTTGCAATCTAGTATACTGTATTCGCTGCTCACGATGTGGTCTCCTCTACATTGGGGAGACCAAACGCAGATTGGGTGACCGCTTTGCGGAACACCTCCGTTCAGTCCGTAAGGGTGACCCCGAGCTTCCGGTCGCTTGTCATTTTAATTCACTCCTCCACTCCCACTCAGACCTCACCGTCCTCGGCCTCGTGCATTGTTCCACGGAAGCTCAGCGTAAGCTCGAGGAACAGCACCTCATCTTTCGTTTAGGCACTTTACAGCCTTCCGGACTCAATATCGAGTTCAACAATTTCAGATCATAACCCCGGCCCCTACCACATATACATTTTATCCACCCTTTTGGTTCGTGCCTTTTTCCTTTTTTCTCTCTCTCTCCCCCTACGGCAGCTGTCTCTCATTCTGCCAGCATTTCACACCTCACCTTTTGTTTCTTATCCTGTCCCATTACCATCTCGTCTTGCCTTGAGCATCCCTTAATGTCTCTACTTACCATAGACCACCCCTTTTGTTCTTTTATTCCTCCCCCCAGCCTCCCCCTTGCATTTTTATCTGTTTAATTTCCTGCTCTTTTCTCAGTTCCGACGAAGGGTTTCGACCTGAAACGTTAACTCTGTTTCTCTCTCCACGGATGTTGCCTGGCCTGCTGAGTTTTTCCAGCGTTTTCTGTTGTTAAATCTTTCCTGCAGTTCAGTGTCCAAAACTGAACACAGTGCCCCAGATATAGTCTGACCAAGGCTCTGTACAACTGAAGCATCACTTCTTCACATTTGAATTCCAATCTCCTTGCGATAAGGCCAACATTCCATTAGCCTTTTTGATTACTTTTTGTACCTGTACACTAGCTTTTAGTGATTTGTGTACATGGAAACCTAAATCCCTTTGCTCCTCCACAGCTCCTAATCTCTCACCATTAAGAAATTATTCTGATTTGTCTTCCTCAGATCCAAAGTAGATGACCTCATACTTCCTCACATTGAACTTCATCTGCCATAGTTTTGCCCACTCGCTTAGTCTGTCTATGTCCCTTTGTAACTTCCTGCCCCCATCCACACAACTTACTGTGCCTCATAACTTAAAGCCATCTGCAAACTTGGATATACAATTCTCTATTCCTTTATCCAAGTCATTAATATATATGGTGAAAAGCTGAGGCCCCAATACAGATCCCTGGGGAACACCACATGTCACATCACCCCAATCAGAAAATGAACCCTTTATCCCTGCTCTCTGTTTCTTACCTCACAACCAATTACCAACCCATGTCACAAAGTTACCTCCAATTCCGTGTGCTCTCAATTTTGCTAATAATTGCTTGTGCAGACCCTTATCAAATATCTTCCGTAAGTCCATATAGACAACATTCATAGACACTTTCCTATCCACCGTGCTGGTGACCTCATCAAAAAATTCAACTAGATTAGTCAGACGTGACCAACCTTTACAAATCCATGCTGACTGTCTTTGATC
The DNA here is from genome assembly GCA_030390025.1 of Squalus acanthias. Lineage (NCBI taxonomy): Eukaryota > Metazoa > Chordata > Chondrichthyes > Squaliformes > Squalidae > Squalus > Squalus acanthias. The sequence continues at coordinate 143,467,171 of CM059426.1, read as the reverse complement.
AACTGTCCAAATGCTCAGTCGCTCTGTCTCCGATGATAGATTCCAATAACATCCTCTCAATTGATGTGAAACTGGGAGGTCTATAGTTATCTGATTTCTCCGTCCCTCTCTTCTTAAATAATGGAGTGATATTTGCAATTTTCCAAATCAAAGACACAATTACTGAATCTACAGAACTTTGGAAAATTATGAACAAATACATACAAATGAAAGTCATAATAATGGTCATTCTCATACTGATTGTATTCCTTCCTCAGATTACATCCTTTCACACACTATAAGAAAGTTAAGAAGGAGACTATGAATAAAACCTTTCTCTGCTGGAGTGTGCAATTACCATTAATTATTTCCGGCTATTTGTAACATTCATCACATGCAGATAAGGCTGGTGTTTCAAAAGGTAAACCAGGAAAATGAGCTAGGTGTGAAAATCAATTCCTTTCTAAAGGAGAGAATATGAATGAAGGCTAATGTTGCAGGTACCAAATTAGCTCAAAATGAGTCCATTTTATAATTCTTTGCATGCTATGCTAGACTCCCGTTCACCTTTGAAAGAAAAATAATTTGCAGACTGCAAGCTGTTCCAAACAAATGTCATCCTTGAGCATATTGTGTGGTAATGACAGGTCTAACTAATTATTGGCACCATGCACATTCATAATGGCCCAGAAATTTGACTCGGAGTCTTGCCGCAGGGGTAAGGATCTTGCGCGATATCACACTCCGCGCCGGCCGTTGTGTTTCAGGCCCACAGGAACTTCGGGTCCTGGGCCTCTCCCTGGTGCCGGCGCACAGTGTGTGCGTGTCCCAGAGGCGCAGTTAGTGCGATGCGACCTCTGGGATCACGTGGGCCATGGAGAGCCAATGGCAGCAGACTATCTTTCATTCATAGATTTGACATGAGACCTGTCAAATCTATGAATACAAATTGCCCCCAAAAGAACAGCTAAACCTCAAATAAATTTAAAAAAAACCATCACATTAATAAAATAACTATAGTTAAATAAATTAACCACTTTGAACAAAAATTTAAATTTTTGAAAATATTTTAATTCTTTTTAAAAGTTATAAAAATAAACTTACCTTTCTTTAAAGTCCCTAAAAAAGATAAAACTGTTGAAAAAAATTTAAAATTATACTTAATTAACTACTTACCTTGTTAAAAGGGGGTCTTACGCCTCCTTTTTTCATGTGTAAATTCTTCCATACTTACCCTCGCGTTGAAACCTGAAAAAAAACCTAACTGCGCTGCGTGCGCACAGCCTATAGTGCGCACGCGGTTCACCTAGGAACCGCCCCCTTCGCCATACCGGAAGTGCCGGTTTCCCGCGCATGCGCAGTGCATGCAGGAAACCGGCACTTCGGGATCTAATACGGGTGAGTACACAGTGTGTACTCTCCCGTATTAGGCCGAATTTTTGGGTCATTGAGTTTGAACCTCATATAGTTGTAGTAGATGATTCTGTGTATAATCTTCTAATTTCAAAAATACAATAAAAATTGTCATTAGCTTTGCTCAATTGGCCAAGAGAGTTATTCTGAGGCTTTGGCTCTCTCCTTACTCTTCTTCAAAGTAAGAGCTGTTTCTATTAGACTTTATTTTGGATGAGTGCTCTGGTTAAGGTTTCATTAGAGACTTGGCTTTGAGACCTGAAAGTGTGAAATTTGAGCCATTTGAATCAAATGCAAAAGCCAAGCCCAAATTTGAATACCAATGTATAAACATCAAAGTACAGGATTTTTTAATCTATGCCCTTTAGTTTAGATCACCTACAATGCCCATTGCCACTTAGACTTCTTACTGTTCTGTCCTCCCATCCCCAAAAGAGCACTAGGGGTAACATTCATGCAGCACCACTGTCATCACCCAACCTCCATTCCAACTGGACCTTCCATAACTGGACAAATAGGTACCTACCACAAGACTACACAGCCCCCTTAATGAAAAATTATTGGTCTGTCAGGGTGGCTTTAAATATGGGTTCCTGCTAGTTGACAGATAAAATATTGGCCCAGAAATTAAACAGTGAGGGTTCCCGCGGGGGTAAGGATTCCCCGCGATATCGCACTCCGCGCCTACCTTTTTGCTCCGGGCCCACACGAACTTTAGTTTGAAAGGCTCTCTCTCTTGGAACCGTGCAGTGCTTGCGTGACCCAGAGACGCAATTAGTTCGTGCGAGCTCTGGGATCACGTGATTCAGTTAGAGCCAATGGCAGCACACCATCTTTCATTCATAGTTTTGACAGGAAGACCTATCAAAGCTATGAATACTACACACCCCCAAAAGAACAGCTAAACCTCAATTAAATTTTAAAAAAGCCATCACATTAATAAAATAAGTATAGTTAAATAAATTAACCACTTTAAACAAAAAATTAAATTTTTGAAAAATTTTTAAATCTTTTTAAAAGTTATAAAAATAAACTTACCTTTCTTTAAAGTCTCTAAAAAAGATAAACCTGTTGAAAATTTTTTTAAATAACACTTAATTAACTACTTACCTTGTTAAAAGGGTGTCCTACGCCTGCTTTCTTTATGTGTAAAATCTTCACCACTTACCTGCGCGTTCAAAGCTGAAAAAATAACTAAGTGCACTGCGTGCGCACAGCCTGTAGCGCGCACGCGGTTCACTTAGGAACCGCCCCCTTTGCAATTCACGAAGTGCCGGTTTCCCGTGCATGCGCAGTGCATGCAGGAAACCGGCAATTCGGGATCTAATACGCGAGAGTACACAGTGCGTACTCTCGCGTATTAGGTTTAATTTTCGGGCCATTATTTCTCAAAAACATAAAAATTCCATCCATGTAATTTCAACATTGGTTATGCCAATTCTACAAAACAAAATTTGTATCAGTGTTGTCATCCACTAGAAGATAGGTGTGAGAACAAATTGTTCTGGGCTTCCCAAAAGAATTTTTAAACAGAAAACGCTGGAGATACTCAGCAGGTCGGGCAGCATCTGTCAGGAGAACGCAAGTCAGTCGACGTTTCGGGTGGTGAACTCTTCATCAGAACTATTCGGCTCAACTGGCATGTCTTCTCCTGAAAGATGCTGGCTAACCTGCTGAGTGTCTCCAGTGTTTTCTACTTTTGTTTCTGATTTCCAGCATCTGCCGTATTTTGCTTTTCGTTCACAATTTTGAAACAGTTTTGATAAGCCCAGGGTAGATCAGGGCCACCGTGAACTCCAGCAAAAGGCTCTTTCTAACACAGAGGTTTTTGAATCGGACGGTGGAAGGTCATGAAGCTGTGGCACTGCAGCCACAAACCCACCAGGCATTGAAGCATTATATCCAAATCTTAGTGCTGCTTGTCAAAACTATCCACCAGGGCTATTCACAAGCCAAATCTGTTATCGCTTCCAGTTTTGGGCACCACAGCGCAGGAGGAATATACTGGAGCGCAGATTCACCCGATACCAGGGCTTAAAGAGTTAAATTATGAGGACAGGTTGCATAAACTTGGCTTGTATTCCCATGAGTTCAAAAGGTTGAAGAGTAATCTAATTGAGATGTTTAAAATGATAAAAGGATTCAATAATGTAAATACAGAGAGGCTATTTCCTCTGGTGAGGGGAATCCAGAACAAGGGATTACAATCTTAAAATTAGAGTGAGGTCATTCAAGAGTGAAATCGGGAAGCACTTTTTCACACAAAGGGTAGTGGATGCTGAAATTGTCAAGACTGAGATTGACAGATTTTTATTAAGTAGGGGTATCAAGGGATATGGATCAAAGGCAGGGAAATAGAGTTCAAGTACAGTATAGTCATGAGCTAATTGAATGGTGGAACAGGCTCAAGGGGCTGAATGGCCTACTCCCATTCCCATATTCCTACATACACTAAACCATTTAATGCATGGAAATAAAGTGTAAATGTATGACAATTCTTCATAAGTAGAACTAAACAACTATTACAATAGACAAGCACATGCCCCTCCTCCACAGGGAAAAATGTTGCATCCCTTCTGTAACACCAAGTCACACAAAATAAATCCAACGCAGAAAGATGTGCCTAACTGACAGAACTGTAAGTCACAAATTAATTTATAGCACTAAAAATTATGGCCGGAATTTTCTGCAGGTAGGCGGGTCGGGAGCGGGATGGCCTCTGAGGCAGGCGGGATCCTGCAGGCCCTGCCGACAGATTGAGAGGCTGGCTGGCTGCAGGCGGGTCGGCCTGCAGCTGCAGAGAGGGAGCGAGGGCTCGGTCCAGGGGAAGGATGGGGGGGCGGGGGTCAGTCGGGGATCACGGGGGCTCGGTTGGGGATCACAGGGGCTCGGTCAGGGAGTCGTGGCGGGGTCAGGGATTGTGGGAGGCTCGGCCGGGGGTCGGAGATCAGGGATCAGCAGGGGGGGAAGGTCGGCCGGAGGATCGGGGATTGGCTAGGGGGCAGGGGTCGGCTGGGGATCGACAAGCGGGGAGAGAGGATCGGGGCCAGACACCGGAGGATTGTGGCCAGCCTCAGCATCATCGGTGGTGTGGGGGGGAGTCCTCATGGTGGGGGGGTGAGGCCTGGGGGAGTGATCAGAGGCCTCGTGGTTGGGTCTCTGATTGTGGGAGGTGGGTTAGGGAGGAACCCTGGATCCAGGAGGTAGGTATAAAGCCACTTACCTCCTGGATGCAGCAGTCCCCGCCTCGGTTTAACTGCCGGGTTTCACGAATTGTGTGAAACCCATCCACAGGCAGTTAAACACAAAATGGAGGTAACCAAAGAGACTTCCAGCCACATTATATTGGGCCAGAAATTTGGCTCCCTGGCTTCTCGCGGGTGCAAGGATTGCGCGCGCACCTACCTACCGCGCCTGCCGTTGACCCCTGGGCCCACGGGGGATTCCGGTCCTGGGCATCCTCCAACTGCCGGTGCGCAGTGCTTGCGTATCCCAGGGGCGTAGTTAGTGCGATGCGTCCCCTGGGATCACGTGGGCCATGGCGAGCCAATGGCAGCAGACCATCTTTCATTCATAGATTTGACAGGAAGACCTGTCAAATCTATCAATACAGATCGACCCCAAAACATCCCTAAAACTACAAATAAATTTTTTTAAAAACATCACATTTTTAAAATAACTATAAATTACATAAATTAACTATTTTAAAAAAAATTTTAATTTTTGAAAAAATTAATTACACTTTTTAACGGGGCTAAAACTAAACTTACCTTTCTTTAAAGTAATTAAAAAAGATAAATCTGTGAAAAAAATGTTTAAATTTTAATAAAATCAACACTTACCTTGCTAAAAGAAGGCCTTGCGCCTCCTTTTTCAATGTGCATCTTCTCCGTGTTTACCCTCACGGAGGAACCTGTAAAAAAAACCCGAAGTGCAAGGCGAACGCGCTGGCCCTCCAGCTTGCGCGTTCGACCTCTGAACCCCTTCCTTCAGGGGAACGGAAGTGCCGGTTTCCCGCGCATGTGCAGTGCATGCAAGAAACCGGCACTTTCTTTGGGCCTACGGGTGAGTACACAGCGCGTACTCACCCGTAGAGACCCGAATTTCAGCCCCAATATTTAAATTGACATTCCACCCCCTTGGGAGCGGTTTTGTTGCCCGCCCCCCGTCCCGCCCCGGAAAGTGGGCGTGTTGTAGGCGGGATCAGGTCGGGAATCCCATTTTTAACATTTTAACTGCCCCCACGCTCCAAACCCACCTGTTTTTTTCGGGGAAAATTCTGGCCATAATTTCCCACCATTGATTTGCACACATATGAATTGCGAATATGTGGTCCAGGTGGGTGAAGCTCTGCATTGAGTGCATTAATTTGTAAAATTATCTCTACGTAGTCTAATCCCATTTCCAAGCACTTTTCCTATATCTTTTTATATTATTGCTTTTCAAATACTTATACTATTCCCTTTTAAATGATATTAAAATAGTCTCTCCATCAATAGCCACTTTAGGTAAAGCATTCAATGTTCTTCTAACTCATTTTTCTAGTGATAATTCACGTCTTTCCTCAGACTTTGTGCTGCTGGAAGTGTGGCGAACACATTGCACTTTCGATGGAGTTATGGTAGTGCAGCTGGAGAAAGTCCAAGAAAATGCAGGACCTATGTGTCCTTGTGACCAATTTGTCAACCACTGGAAACAATCTTTCATAATCTATCCTCTCAAGGCACTTTCTCTATTTGAGCTACATCTGCCACCTCTCTGTTCACTATGCTAACCTGCCTATGAACTCCTGCATTCTTTCTCACAGTTTTCAATGCCCTCTAATTTAGTATGATTAATAAACATTGATATCATTCTCTTCTGCTTGTGTCCTAATTATTTATATAAATGAAAAACAAAATAAGTGCACGCAAGGATTCTTGGGCCACATGTTACCCATGTTCCACCAATCCATTTACTTCTATCTTTGCTTTCTGTCCCCGTCTATCTCTCTATTCACATGGCTGCATTTCTTTTAATACCATGGGGGAAAAATTCGGTAGGTTAGCGCCTCCCATTAGCACCTGCAGAAAGCAGTAACGGGATGCTGATGCAGTAGCGCCAGGGCAAGGCGAATCCAGCGCCGCACGGCAAATCCGGCCCCCTTGTTGCACCGTCGGTATGAGGTACCACCGGGGACTTCAACGCCAGGCAGGTTGTGACGTCAGTGAGCATGCAACGCTCACTGGGCGCCCAATCTTCAAAATTCATTGTCGCCACTTACCTTTGCGCCTCGACCAGACAGTGACAGGGAGAGCAGGCGCACAGCTGACGGAAGCCGGCTCCAGCGACGTTATTTAAAGGCATCGGCATTAATCACTCGCAGCTGTCAGGGCAGGTTAGTGTCAGTGGCTTCTTGTCAGTTTCAGCCAGTAGAGCAGTTTGTATGAGTAATTTCAAGCTTCTTTTTTAATCAGCAGTCTTCTGGCAAGTGCAAAGTGAGTACATTCATTGTTCAAAGATTCAAACTGCTACACTTGGCAACATTAATGGGGGCTGTACTGGCATGCCACCTCGCCCTCCAGGATCCACGGCAGCAAGAAATATGGGAACATGTGCGCAGAGGGATGAGGAGGGACATCAGGGCTCTTACCAGGAGGCCTTACCCTCTGAGGGCATTCCGACAGCACTTCTCCTACCTTCAATTAAGCGAGGAGCAGTGTATTAGACAGCTCTGCATCACCAAGGTGGTGGTCACAGAACTCTGCCATCTCCTCCAAACAGACCTCCAGCCTCACAGCAGGATGACTTAAACCCCAGATCCATTTCGCTCACCACATGCCCATCATACCATGCCTGTGTCATGCCATATCACTGTGTCCTCATGGGCGCAAAGGTGAAATGAGAGCGAGCACAAAATATTGCAAACTCCATTAATAAATTTATGCATAAACATATCACACACATCACAATCATTCTAATAACTAATGACACTTGTGCCTGCTATAGTTGAATAGCTGTCATTGTGTGCAAGGCGTGAGATGTGGTAGGAAGAGATTGTTGGCGGGTGAGTGCTGGGGGTGTGGTGCTTTGGGCAGTGTGTGAAGCTTGTGGTACAGATGGTGGTATGTAGCATTTGTTGAAGCAATCAATCACCCTGAGCACCCGACTGAGGTGGATCTGCCATGAGCACACCTGCTTCAGTCCTCAGCTCCTTCTCCTTCTTGTACTTCTCCTTGCTGAGGCAGCTGCACAGCCAGCAATGCTGAGAATGAGGTGCTGCAGTATTAATAAACCTCCCCTTTAAGTACTGGGAAAAGCCTGTGGCAATCATGATTTGAGAGTAGACTGCACCCTATATTGGTCCACCCTTTGCGTGTAACGCCACTGAGCTAGGCCTTTAAGACTTGATTTAGCGCCCTAATCATTTCTTTGAGTAGTGAGAATGAATTTTGCGTGCAGTCTAACGCATTAGTGCCTGGCGTTAATTCTCAAACTTTTCTAAAGATACCGCCCATTCCGGGCTATAATGAATTTCTAGCCCCATATTCCTTAATTTTCATAACAAGTCTCTTATGTGGAACCTTATCAAATGCCTACTGAAAATCCATATATACAACATCCAACACATTTCCTTTAACTATTCTGTGATTTCCTCAAAAAATGTAATTAAATGAGTTAAGTATGACTTGATCTTTACAAGATGACTGTTCCTGATTAGTCCACGACTTTTCACCTGTTCAATAGTTTCATCTGTATTGTGGACTCCTGGGAATGCATTTTGCGATTTGGGGGCACACCCATCTGTAGTTTTCAATCCATTAAGTATACCGGACAGAAATTCATGAGGACACACATATATGCACTTATGTATCCCAGTAGGCAAAGCTCTGCATTGGGGGTGCAAATTTGCAAAATGACTACTTAGAAGTTTACCCCAACTGAGATAAGACTAATTGGGCTTAATATTCTAGCTCATCCCTTTATCCTTTTTGAATAGGTGTGTAATAATAGTCACCCAACTTTGGCACAATTTGCACTTGATAAGATTGTGGTTAATCATCCACAACCTGATTCAATATTTTGATTTGCATATTCAATATATCCATGTCAACAGGGCCTGTTGATTTTTATACTTTTATTCCTTTAACATTTTGATAGTGCTCATTTGAATATTTATCTCCAGCAGTGGGTGTTCCACATCCTCCTCAGGTCCTCCGACAGCCCCATGTTCACCTACCTCGGTATTTCTACCAAAATTCCTCACTCTTAAGTAAAGACGGTTATCTTTATCTCAGTGTCCCCACTCCTTATTTGACTATTCTTCTTATTTCCTATGTGCTTACAAAAGTCCTCAGTCAGCATGCAAAAGAGAAAGACAGGTTAATGTTTCAGATTGATCCATTCGTCAGAATGATTGTGTTGTCTTTGCATTTTGGAGCACCGGCCATCTTAATATCTGATGGATGTTAGACTTCAATAGAAACAATTAGTGGTAAATGTACATTTTAGCAGAGGAAGGCTCAATTTATGAGCCGGTGAAAGCATAAAAGCTAGAGGTATGCGGACTAGCCAGTTGAATTTGGTGCTACAGATCAATGCAAAAAGCTAAACCAGTATTAGAGCCAATGAAAACACAAATGTAATTTTCCTTGGTTTTTAAGCATGGTATCAATCTAAAACAGTGAGAAATTGGGGAGAATTTTAACCCCCAAAAATGGGTGGGCTGGGGTCAGGTGGAGGCTAAAGAGTTAAAAAACTGAATCCCGACCCCAACCCGCCCACTTCCGGTTTTAACGGAGGCGGGACGGGGGATGGGCAGCCAACCCACTCCGAGGAAGCGGGTCACCTATTTAAATATTATAATGAGGCTGGCGTGCCTCATGGTGATCCACCATTACAAATATAACTGTGGGCGGGCAGGTTTCCCTGGCCTCGGGGAACCCGCCATCTAAAGGGAGGCGAGGACTGCTGGACCCAGGAGGTAAATGTTGTTCCACTTACCTGCTGGATCCAGCTTCCCTGCCTCACCCACCCCCTGCGATCAGATACCACCCCTGACCCTTCCGATCTTGCCCCAACCTCCCCCCCTGAGGCCTCCGACCTACCCTCATGAGGCCTCCAATTACCCCTCCGACCCACCCCTCTCCCCCACCCTCCGGCTCCCGATCCTCCCTCTGGTCTATGATCCTAGGCCCCTGGCCTCCGACCGCCCCCCCCCCCACCCCCCCCGCCCCCCCGCCCCCCCCCCCCCCCATCTCAATTCCAGCCTCTGACCTCCCCCCTCTGGCCCTGCTCCTCCTCTGGCCTCCGACCACCACCCCGCCCCCCCCCTCCCCCCATCCCTCATTTCTGCAGCCTTGCCATCTGGCTGGCTGCGGGCAGGTAACAGAGCTTTGAAATGCTAATCTGCCCTTCTGTTAAATTCGGCAGGGCCTGTGGGAAACCCATCCTCCCAGGCGCCCACCCCCACACCCTATCCACCTCCAAATTAAAATTCTGGCCATAGTAGCCACAAAGGAAAAAAGACCAACAAACAGGACCGACTCTGAACCTCCAGCAGTATGTCAATGATATGCAAATCTGTAGATAGAAACACTGCAGAAGTAACGTAACCATGAACAAAATTACATAGAATTTACAGCATAGAAACAGGCCATTTGGCTCAACTGATCTCTGTTGGTGCTTATGCTCCACACGACCCTCCTCCCACACTGCTTCATCTAACCCTATCTCCATATCCTTCTATTCCTTTCTCCCTCATGTACTCATGTCTAGCTTCCCCTTAAAGCCATCTATGCTATTTACCTCAACTATTTTAAGTGGTAGAAAGTTCCCCATTCTAACCACTCTCTGGGTAAAGAAGTTTCTCCTGAATTCTCTATTGGATTTATTAGTGACTATCTTATATTTATAGCCCTTAGTTTTGGACTCCCCTACAAGTGGAAACATCTTCTCTACATCTATCCTATCAAACCCCTTCATAATTTTAAAGACCTCTATTAGGTCACCCCTCAGCCCTCTCTTTTCTAGAGAAAGGAGTCCCAGCCTATTCAATTTTTCCTGATAGTTATAACCTCTCAGTTCTGACATCATCCTGGTAAATATTTTTTGCACCTTCTCCAGTGCCTCTATATCCTTTCTGTAATATGGTGACCAGAACTGTACACAGTACTCTGAGTGTGGTCCCACCAAGGTTCTATACAAGTTTAACATAACTTCCCTGCTTTTCAATTCTATTCCTCTAGAAATGAACCCCAGTGTTTTGCATTTTTATGGCCTTATTAACTTGCGTTGCTACATTTAGTGATTTGTGAATCTGTACCTCTAGATCCCTTTGCTCCTCTACCCCATTTAGACTCTTATTTTCGAAGGAATATGTGGCCTTCTTATTCCTCCAAATGAAAAGGCTTTAATGTAAAAGTCACTTACAAAAAATAGGCTAGCAGATGTACTTTATCATTTCTATCTTTGCTTTTATCCAGCTTCAGTTGCTTCAGTTTCTAAAACAATTTGCTCAAGTGCACTGTGTGTATTATTTATAATGGGCCAGAAATTTGGCTGTTGTCGGGTGAGTACGCACTGTGTACTCCTGACGAAGGAGCAGAGCTCCGAAAGCTCGTAATTTCAAATAAAACTGTTGGACTATAACCTGGTGTTGTGGGACTTCTCATTTTAAAAAGGAGGCGCAAGGCCTGTTTTTAACAAGGTAAGTGGTTAATTAATTACAATTTAAACATTTTTTCAACAGGTTTATCTTTTTTAGATACTTTAAAGAAAGGTAAGTTTATTTTTAGCACCGTTAAAAAGTATAATTAATTTTTTCAAAAATTAAAATTTTTGCTTAAAGTAGTTAATTTATTTAACTTATAGTTATTTTAAAAAATGTGATTTTTTTTTCCAATTTATTTGAAGTTTAAGTGTGGTTTTGGGGCCGATCTCTATTCATAGATTTGACAGGTCTTCCTGTCAAATCTATGAATGAAAATGCCCTGCTAGGATTGGCTCTCCATGGCCCACGTGATCCCAGGGGACGCTTTGAACTAACTGCGCCCCTGGGATACGCAAGCACTGCGCGCCGGCAGCTGCAGGAGGCCCAGGACCCGAAGTCCTCGTGGGCCCAAAGCACAAATGCAGGCGCGGTAGGCAAATACGCGCGCGATGCTTGCACCCGCAGGAAGCCGGAAAGCCGAATTTCTGGCCCATTATATTTCTCTCTTACCTATTCTCACTCAGTATCTTTCTATTTTTTATATAATTCTATACAGGTGCATGTCTGTATTCATAGTGATTGTGTATGTAACTTCAGTGGTGCTCCTTTGCCATGGTCCTGCTGTGTGCCAGAAATAAGCCATCTAAAATACATCCAAATCTTCAAAACAGATGCATGCGCAAATACATCAGTTACCACTAACACTGTCTATATCAAATCAACAGCTGCTCACACTGTTACAGTCTATTTTATATTAGTGTAAAACAGTACTTATTAAAACATTAAAAAAATATATTGAAAATTAGCATCAACAAATTTAGACCTTATTTTGCATTTCTTGAATTGAAGCACATTAACTAGCTAATTATTTAATATACAATTTACATGACATTATTACAGGCACAGTGATATATATTGACAGATGGGTAAGGCCAGAGTAATAAGCACTCATTAACAAAGAAGAAAGACATTATGGGCTGAATTTTAATCTGCAGGAGCGCGTGGTTTGGGTGCGGGTTGGGGGATAAAACCAACAAAATTGACAGCTGTCGGGAAGCCGGTTCCAAACCGTCGACTTCTGCATTTCACTACAGCGCATTAGGCTGCGTGCACGCAAGCCCATCGGGAAGAGACGGGTTGTCAATTGACATATGTTCATCGTTCAATTAGAGCGATATTGACGTGGGTTTTCTACTTTAACTTTGGGTCCACAGTTTTTCCAGGCTTTCTGAAACTCACCAGTGAAAGCAAGGCGAGAACACAACGGTAATTGAGGGGGTTGCAGCCATGACAGGGAAACATGCCAATAAGTACTCAGTACTCACAGCTGGATTCTTACCTGCTTGTGTGAAAATATTTGTTCACAGTACTTACGCTGAGAGGTTACTTTGCACACTTTGGGGCTACACTTTGGAGGTTTGGAAGTCTGATCTGCACTTTGCAACTCTGATCCATCAAATCAGCATGGGTGCCACTTATGCTGCCTTATATTGGACCTCAGATGAGAATGAAGATGACCAGCAACAGCACCAGCAACAGCAGCAGCAACAGGACCAGCAACAGCCTGCTGCTCACAGACCTGTAGCTCCACAGGAGAGAGGGGAGCAGCAATGAGGTGCAGCTCACAGGAGGCAATACCCAGCACACAGGGTCTACAGGCAGAGGATAAGCTTCCTTGGCATGTCTGAACACCAGTGCCTCAGGATGTTGCGTCAGGTGGTGCCAGACATTTGCGGCCTGCTGGAACAAGACCTGCTGCCAACTGGACCTGGTGGCCACACTTTACCAGTGGCTGTCAAAGTCACCACCACCCTCAACTTTTTTGCCTCTGGATCCTTCCAGGGCTCTGCCGGAGACATTTGTAGGATCTCACAGTGGGCAGCACACAAATGCATAAGACAGGTGACTGATGGCTTCTTTGCCAGGGCTGCCAATTATGTCAACTTTACCTGCGATAACACCAGTCAGAATGTGCGGGCACTTGGGTATGCAGCTCTGGCTGGCATCCCACAGGTGCAGGGCATCATGATATTGTCATCCTGCGGCAGTCCACTCTCACTGATCTCTTTGCATTTAGAAGCAGAGTTTCCGGCTGGCTGTTCGGAGACAAGGGATACCCACTTAAAATGCGGCTGATGATACCTCTCAGAAACCCGAGGAATGAGGCCCAGGAGTGCTACAATGAATGCCATATGACCACCAGATGTGTCATCGAACAAGCCATCAGCATGCTGAAGTTGCGCTTCAGGTGCCTAGACAGATCTGGAAGCGCACTCAGTACGCACCAGCCAGGGTGTCCAGAATGGTTGTGGTGTGCTACGCTCTACATAACATTGCCCATCAGCAAAGTTTGGACCTGCATGAGGAACAAGGCACAGAGCACAGAGCCTCTTTGGAGGAGGAGGAAGATGAGGAGGAGGAGGAGAAGGAAGACAAAGAGGCAGAAGGTGATGAAGGCAATGCACCATCAGCAGCGCACATTGTTGCCGGGGATGCCCTCATTATTGCGAGGTTCATTTAGGTTCCACCAGTGCAGTCACCTCACAACATCAAGCAAAAGCCACTTTTACGCAACCCCCCCACCCCCAATTCCACTAACACAAAGCAATCCTGCAAACAACCAACCATCCCTTTCACATCCTCCCATTGGTCGCCGTCAATTCAGGTCTTCCCATTCATCTTCATAAATCTGAAAAGCCCACTTGCCAACCAACAACCAAGAAAGTGCAACATGGGAAAGTGGTGCAAAATAATAATATTTATGTGCATCAAATGAACAAACGAGACTTAACATTATAAAATGTGTAACACACCCATGTGCATACCCTTGTGCAACTAAAAATCTTTACTCTTCCTTTTCTTATTGCTTCTACGTGGTGTAACCCCTGTGGCTTCAGCAGAGGTTGAGGCAGGCTGCTCAGATCCCTGCTCTGACTGTTGAGTTGCTCTTGGCCGATGATCTCTGGGTTTTGGAGTCCGTGAAGGCCCCGCCAAAGGCTGCTCCACCTGCACCTGTGCAGGGGCAGACTCGGCCATTGGGACTCAAGGCAGCATGTGGGGTACTGACTCACGGTGGGGCAACGGGTGAGAAGTGGAAGCGCTTTGAGCCGAATACCCACTTCGACGGCCCCCGGGGTACAGCATCTGTGTCCAGCTGAACAGAGCTTGGAGAGTCCTGTGTCCTCCAAGCCGGACTCGCCCCTGCTGCCCCTGACTCCACCATCTGTTCTTGCTCACTTGTGAAGTGCGAGCCACCTTGTGAAAACCAAACTATCTCTCTAAATAGTCCCACCAAAGTGCCAGTATCTGAGCTGGTGCTTGATCTGCATAAATCCTCTGATGGTGCACCCTCAGAGGGAGTGAGCTCCTCTGAGGAGTCGCCGTCTTCGTGGCCAAACTCGACCACCTCCTGATGGACGCGTGAATGCCCTGTGGGAGATAAAAGGCATGAATGTGTACTGTCAAGGTAAGAATGCTTAGAGTTATCATTATGCACATGATCATATTTCAGTCGCTGTTGACATCAAGTATGCTATGTGGCTGCCTGATATGTAATTCTGTCACCAGGTAGCTGGCAGGCCCCCATCTCCCTATCTCCCAATCTCTGATGGCCAGGCACGCTAAGACTCCGCTGATCTCCAGCGCCTCCTCCTCTGCAAGTGTTAGTTGCGAGATGGCTGGAGGGCCCCCTCCGGTTCTCTGCCTCTCCCTGGTGTTTTGTGCTCTCTTCTCCTGCAAGGAGGGAAAGAAGAGGCCTATGAGTGAGAGTAATGGCATGTGTTCACCCGATCGATAGATAGCATTTGTTGAAGCTGTCTATGAGGGATAGGCATGAGATTGTATAAGGATGAGTGTGAGTGTCAGTGGTGGATGGATAGATGGGGATGTGAGGAAGTGCATAGACAGAGAGGGATGGGTGCACCTGCAAGGTAAGTGGGTGTGAGGAGCGATGTGCTGGAGTAGGCCTGAGAAGGCAGAGTGAGGGGGTTAGGTTGATACGCACATCAGGATGGTGGGTAATGTGCCATTGCTCTCACCTTTCCTGCCCTGTTTAGGTCATTGAAGTGCTTCCTGCATTGGATCCAGGAGTGTGGCACCACGCTCCTGCTGCTGACCTCCTGGGCAACCTCCAACCCGCCTTCTTTGTGTTAGCAGCAGGCTTCTTCCTCCCGTCACTAGGGAACAGAATCTCCTTCCTGGCCCTTACAGCCCCCAACAGCACATCCAGGGAGGTAGCACTAAAGTGGGGTGCAGCCTTTGCCCGTCTCGCCTCCCTTGCAATAGTGCTTTGTCTCTCCATGACAACTCTGGCTGCTTCAACTTGCATGTTTGGAGTGTCCCTTTAAATACTGCAGTTCAGATCGCGTCATGTAGGTCGTCATCACGCCCGCTGACGCTAATTGGACGGGAAACCTGGAAGTAAAATAATAATGAGGTGGCAGGGTTAAAAAGCCACTGACAAATGCACTGCACTTACTTCCGGGTTTCCCACGCGCTATCGGGCCCCCACCCCCCCACCCCACTCCCAACACGCCTGCAAATTAAAATCCAGCCCTATCTATCTAGCAGATGTGCAGCAACATTAGGCTAAAAATGAATGGAAATCACAGGTATGTGCTTATTTAAAAGTATATTTATACAGAATATAAGTAAAAATGTAGGTTTTGCATAGGGCATTAATTATCGGTTCACCCAACTTAGCACCAAGTGTTAGAGTATGGTGAGTCTATGTACCGGGGAACAATACAAAACTAAAATGAATATTATAGAAGGTTTCTCAACTCTAGTTGTTCCTGGCTTTGCTTCCTATTGGTTGATAATGCCCATTTGGGTTTAGTGTAGATTTTTCTAGCATCTGTCAAGTTACCATCGCTCCCAGGACTGCCCTGAAATCCCCAAATGCAGGGAGAGGGCCTGGTAGAATCTGCATCACCCTTTATTTCACCCTCAGAATTTACCCGCTAATCTTGGCTGAGGTCTTCAGTGGGACAATTCTTCAGAGTGCTTCTGACCCTTTTAACGCCTTTCCCACCTCTTGTGGTGCTACAGCAGCTGTCCCGCTGCAACACTGCTGACATTTCCTTCGGGGCTGCTGGTGGGCTCCCAATTGGTGACAGGAATCCCACTGGGAAGTTACCATGCATGGGAATGACAACACAGGGAAATGGGTTGGGGTGGGGGTAAGTCCCATCCTGCCGCTACTCCACCTCTTATAGGAAAAGACAATCCTAAATTGCCAAGCAGATCACGGAAGACTACCAAAAATGGTTAAAATGACCTTTGCACTCCGTAGGATCCATATTTGTTGCATCTTATACTTAGTAAACTTGCGCAAACTTTTAGGAGTGATCTAGCACTTTAATTCATTGTATTTTACAGAAGCTGGCTGTTGTCATGATGATAATGTTGATTATTTGTCACCTGTTTATGTACTCCAGAGTCAGTTTGAATGACTTGACTCCTTCACTATCCATGCCAGCTAAGGAACTACTTCTCAACATCTTGCTTTCTTAACATTGTACAGCTAATTTATATAAAGCTGTTTAACACTGAGCAAAATCACAACAAAAATTGCTGAAAACAACTTTAGGCAACAACAATAACAATGAAGACTTGCATTTATATAGCACCTTTAACATAGTAAAACATCCCAAGACGCTTCATAGGAGTGTTATCAAACAAAATTTGGCTCCAAGCCACATAAGGAGATATTAGGACAGGTGACCAAAAACTTGGTCAAAGAGGGAGGTTTCAAGGAGCGTCTTAAAGGAGAAGAGAGATGGAGAGGCGGAGAGGCGTAGGGAGGGAATTCCAGAGCTTAGGGCCTAGGCAGCTGAAGGCATGGCTGCCAATGGCGGAGCGATTAAAATCAGGGATGCGCAAGACTAAGACTGTTCTACCAATGGTTTATGTCTTGTGTAATCATGTTGTATTGTGACTTTTTACTTATGAAGTGCTAGCTTTAGGTTTGATTTTGAAACAAAAAAAATTATCAAATAAAATTAGTGGATCATCATATCACAGATCATTTATCAGTATAAAAATGAACGAGGTTTTAATGCAATTACCAGTGACGTGCCCCATCTTTACAGATGTTGACTGACCTGCCGTACATTTGCAGAATTTTCTATTTTTATTTCAGATTTCCAGCATTTATGGGTTTTTTCCTTTTATCTCTATTCAAAGTATGTAACCAAGTCTCGCCTTCCTGTTCAAGTAAGTGCAAAAGATCCCCTGGTGCTATTCAAAGAAAAGCAAGGGGAGCTCTCCCAGTATCCTGGCCAACATTTATCCATCAACCAACACCATCAAAAACAGATCAACTGTTCATTCATCCCATTGATGTTTGAGGGATCTGCCTGCATTTGCATATATAACAACGATCATTTTTCTGCAAAAAGTAATTCGCTGGATTCAAAGTGCTTTTGGGATGTCTTGAGGGTATGTAAATGCACACTCTTTCTTTTAACTACCAGAACCTTATTTTTGAGAGAAAAAGAACTGTGGATGTGTCCAGATGATGAAAGTATTCATTCATGTAAAACAGCAGAATCTGCAGCTACTTCACAATTCTCACAGGGTTTTAGTGGACCATTATGCTGAAATCTATGTTTTTGCTAGAATTTCCTTACCCCATATTAAGCATTGCATTTTTAAATTAAGCACCTCACGACCCAGATCAATGGTATGTTTGTGATGTGCAGTCAGGCTAGATGGGGCCAAGGCTGAGACTGTCAAATCTTATAACATTTATAACCTTTAATCTTTAGTAGGAATCAGTCAGAGGTCCCCTTTCACAACATGAGTGGCCTGTCTACATTCAAAGGAGGTGAGGCAAAGATTCCTGGACCACAGGTTTAGACTCTCCTGAAATAAATTCTATAATAAGAACCTGGATTTAATGAGTACATATTACATAAATCATTAGTTTCTAAACCCATGAATCTTTAATACATTTAACGTCAAGCTAAATGCAAAGAGACAGCAGCATGTTTATTGGCTCTCTCATCTTACACAATATTTAAAGAGACCACACATGCTTTTCGAACAAGATTTTTGGAAAGGGTCCTATACCTTAATTATTTTTTTATTATTATAGTAAAAGAATACTGCAAGATCATGGTCATTATCTGTTTGAAAAATAAACCACATAGAATGTTTTTGAATTGTTCTGGCATAATGATATAGATATTTTCACTTGCATAATTCAGCACACAACATGCAGTCAGTAAATTTTTTTTTATTTGTTCCTGGGATTTATTGCCCATCCCTAATTGTTCTTGAGAAGGTGGTGGTGAGCCGCCTTCTTGAACCACTGCAGTCCGTGTGGTGAAGGTACCACCAATGCGCTGTTAGGAAGGGAGTTCCAGGATTTTGACACAGCGACGATGAAGGAACGGTGATATATTTCCAAGTCAGGATGGTGTGTAACTTGGAGGGGAACTTGAGCTGATGGTGTTCCCATGTGTCTGCTGTCCTTGTCCTTCTAGGTGGTAGAGGTCATGGGTTTGGGAGGTGCTGCCGAAGAAGCCTTGGCGAGTTGCTGCAGTGCATCTTGTAGACGGCAAACACTGCAGCCACGATGCACCGGTGGTGGAGGGAGTGTATGTTTAAGATGGTGGATCGGGTGCCAATCAAGCAGCCTGCTTTGTCCTGGATGGTATCGAGCTTCTTGAGTGTTATTGGAGCTGCACTCATCCAGGCAAGTGGAGAGTATTCCATCACACACTCCTCACTTGTGCCTTGTAGATGGTGGAAAGGCTTTGGGGAGTCAGGAGGTGAAACACTCCATGCAGAATACCCAGTCTCTGACTTGCTCTTGTTGCCACAGTATTTATGTGGCTGGTCCAGTTAAGTTTCTGGTCAATGGTGACCCCCAGGATGTTGATGGTGGGGGATTCAGCGATGGTAATGCCGTTGAATGTCAAGGGGTGGTGGTTACATTCTCGTTGTAGGAGATGGTCATTGCCTGGCACTTGTGTGGCGCGAATGTTACTTGTCACTTAACAGCCCAAGCCTGAATGTCATCCAGGTCTTGCTGCTTGCAGGCATGGACTGCTTCATTATCTGAGGAGTTGTGAATGGAACTGAACATTGTGCAATCATCAGAAAACATCCCCACTTCTGACCTTATGATGGAGGGAAGGTCATTGATGAGGCAGCTGAAGATGGTTGGGCCTAGGACACTGCCCTGAGGAAGACCTGCAGCGATGTCCTGGGGCTGAGAAGATTGACCTCCAACAACCACAACCATCTTCCTTCATGCTAGGTATGACTCCAGATAGTAGAGAGCTTTCCCCCTGACTCCCATTTTACTAGGGCTCCTTGATGCCACACTAAGTCAAATGCTGCTTTGGTTTCAAGGTCAGTAACTCTCACCTCACCTCTGGAATTCAGCTCTTTTGTCCATCTTTGGACCAAGGCTGTAATGGGGTCTGGAGCTGAGTGGTCCTGGCGGAACCCAAACTGAGCATCAGTGAGCAGGTTATTGGTGAGTAAGTGTCACTTGATAGCACTGTCGATGACACCTTCCATCACTTTACCGATGATTGAGAGTAGACTGATTGGGCGGTAATTAGCCGGATTGGATTTGTCTTGATTTTTGTGGACAGGACATACCTGGGCAGTTTTCCACATTGTCGGGTAGATGCCAGTGTTGTAGCTGTACTGGAACAGCTTGGCTGGAGGCGCGACTAGTTCTGGAGCACAAGTCTTCAGCATGACAGTTGGGATGTTGTCGGGGCCCACAGCCTTTGCTGTATCCAGTGCACTCAGCCGTTTCTTGATATCACGTGGAGTGAATCGAATTTCCTGAAGACTGGCTTCTGTAATGATGGTGACCTCAGGAGGAGGCTGATATGGATCATCCACTCGGCACTTCTGGCTGAAGATGGTTGCAAACGTTTCAGCCTTATCTTTTGCACTCATGTGCTGCGCTCCGCCATCATTGAGGATAGGGATATTCATGGAGCCTCCTCCTCCCTTTAGTTGTTTAATTGTCCAACACCATTCATGACTGGATGTGGCAGGACTTTGATCTGATCCATTGATTGTGGGATCACTTAGCTCTGTCTATAGCATGCTGCTTCCACTGTTTAGCATGCATGTAGTGCTGTGTTACAGCTTCCCCAGGTTGGCACCTCATTTTTAAGTACGCCTGGTGCTGCTCCTGGCATGCTCTTCTGCGCTGCTCGCTAAACCAGGGTTGGTCCCCTGGCTTGATGGTAATGGTAGAGTAAGGGATGTGCCGAGCCATGAGGTTACAGATTATGGTGGAATACAATTCTGCTGCTGCGGATGGCCCACAGCGCCTCATGAATGCCCAGTTTTGAGCTGCTTTATCTGTTCTGAATCTATCCCATTTAGCACGGTGGTAGTGCCACACAACACGATGGAGGGTGTCCTCAGTGTGAAGACGGGACTTCGTCTCCACAATGACTGTGCGATGGTCACTGCTACTAATGCTGTCATGGACAGATGCATTTGTGACAGGTAGATTGGTGAGGACGAGGTCAAGTAGGTTTTTCCCTCATGTTGGTTCTCTCACCACCTGCCGCAGGCCCAGCCTGGCAGCTATGTCCTTCAGGATTCGGCCAGCTCGGTCAGTAGTGGTGCTACCAAGCCACTCTTGGTGATGGACATTGAAGTCCCCCACCCAGAGTACATTCTGTCCCCTTGCTACACTCAGTGCTTCTTCCAAGTGGTGTTCAACATGTAGGGCTACTGATTCATCAGCTGAGGGAGGGCGGTAGGTGGTAATCAGCAGGAGGTTTCCTTGCTCATGCTTGACCTGAAGCCATGAGACTTCATGGGGTCCGGAGTCAATGTTGAGGACTCCCAGGGTCCATCCCTCCTGACTGTATACCACAGTGCCGTCACCTCAGGTGGATTTGTCCTGCCAGTGTGACAGGACATATCCAGGGATGTTGTATGACTATATCAGGCTGTTGTTTGACTTGTCTGTGGGACAGCTCTCCCAATTTTGGCACAAGTCCCCAGATGTTACTGAGGAGGACTTTGCAGGGTCAACTGGGCTGGGTGTGCCGTTGTCATTGTCATGTCTGAAGCCGGTGCCTAGGTCGATGCCGGGTGGTCTGTCCAGTTTTATTCTGATTATTGTTGCGATTTGTTACAATTGAGTGGCTTGCTAGCCATTTCCGAGGGCAGTTAAGAGTTAACTACGCTGCTTTGAGTCTGGAGTCACATACAGACCAGGTAAAGGGAATTAGTGAACCAGGTGGGTTTTTATGACAATCCGATAGTTTCATGGTCACCATTACTGATACTAACTTTTTATTCCAGATTTATTTAATTAACTGAATTTAAATTCCCCAACTGCCGTGGAGGGATGTGAACTCAGATCTCCGGATCATTAGTCCTGGCCTCTAGAATTACTAGTCCAGTAACATAACCACTATGCCAACATTCCCATAACCACTATGCTACCATTCCCATGAAATGAACAACGCTGTTTCCATTAAGCAATTCAATACTCAGGTATTTAGTTCATTCACATTTTTAGAAATTCTATATTGATCTAGATTTAAAAAAATATTTTAACCACATAAATTTTCAACATTTTAATCCAACTATTTAAAATTTGATGTTGAATTCAATCCAGAGGTTCACTTATTTAAATGTTTTAAACATAGATTATCATCATATTGGCATAAAAACTTAGAAACAATTTAAGCAAAGCTAATGCCATATTCTAATTCAATTATATCAAACTTTGCTTGCTATTGAATATCAGGTCTTGCTGTAACACGTGATTTTAATAAAACATTTCTTATACTTAGTAATTGTACCTGTAATAGAGCCACCTGGTGGACTACTGATGTATATAATAATAAAGTCATATGCAGTACAGTTCTTACCGCAAGCCATGTTGTGCTGTTGCATATATATGTATGCTGTTTCTCAAGATATCACAGAATTGGCGATGAGGATGCGATTGCAGATTCCCTAGCTGAAATTTTTGTTGGAGGATAATCCTACTAATCAACGGAGGGACTATTAGAGGTTCTTCGTTTTGCAGAAAAACTTAAAAATCCGAGGTAAATTTCGAGCACACATGGCTGAACTGTCGACGTTGCCAGAGTCCAGATGGCTGCACCTATGGTAATAATAGGGCACTTGGATGAGCTCCATCATGACCGAGAGACTTTTGGAGCATATGTGGAGCAGCTAGAAATGTTTTTCACCGCGAATAGTATTGTTGAAGTCCCCGATGATGTAAACTGTAACCGGGCAGTTTTAGAAATGAAATGGGCTTGTTTTTTGACTGAAGCAGGCCCCGAGGTGTACGAAATACTGAAAAGTTTGATTGTTCCCTCCAAGCCATAGGACACGCCACTGAAGGAGATCCTAACCAAGTTAGAACAGCACTACAGTCCTGAGCCCCTGGAAATTGCTGAAAGTTATCGCTTTGGAACACGTGATCAATTAAATGACGAGGGTATCAGTGAGTACATTGTAGCTTTAAAAAAAGCTATCCATTCACTGTCATTTCGGAAACTTTCAGGACCGAGCTTTGCGTGACCGCTTTGTTTTTGGGTTGAAAAATGAACGTATCAGAAGTAAATTGTTGACAACCCCTAATTTGACTTTAGACTTAGCTTGTCAGACAGCTATGTCGATGGATATGGCCGACCAATACTCCTGAGAATTCTGCGCCATTTCCAGTCAACAGGCAACCAAGGTGAATCGGCTGCAGGCTAAAAGTAAAAGGCAGTTGGAACCCAAGGCCTCAGCAACTGGCCAAGTTAACAATGCGTAGAAGTCGTGCTATCAGTGCCTGGGGCAACACATCGCTCAAAGCTGTCCATATGTGAAAGCAGAGTGTTTTTACTGCAAGAAAACTGGGCATCTTGCGAAGGCGTGCCGACAGAAGAGTAAACCGGCTGGCAATGCTAGAAGTAGAAATTGCCAGGCATTACATACCTTTGAGGAGAAGCAACAGCACGATGAGTTTCTGGAGATTCATGTCATCAGGAGCACGAAGGTATCTAATAGCCATTCGCGAGGTATCATCATCCAAGTAGACGTCGAAGGAACCAGGATACCCATGGAAATGGACACTGGTGCATCTGTGACCGTAGGACCGGAATCACTATATCGCGACAAGTTGCGCGATCAACTAGAGAAATCGAAGGTAGAGCTGCGAGTCTACTCAAGAGAGCAAATCCCTGCAGTAGCAAGTGTCACCATACCAGTGAAATAAAATGATCAGTGTTAGAGCTTGCCTCTCATAGTAGTGGCAGGAGACAAGCCTGCCTTGATAGGTAGAAATTGGTTGGGATCACTGAAGCTGGATTGGAATGAGATTTTTCATGTGGAAGCAAAATTTACATTGAAAGATGATGTCATCAAGCAGTATCTGAAGGTGTTCAGCAAAACGGGCAGTCTGATCCAAGACTTCAAGACGAGTGTCAGAATGCAGAAGGACACAAGACCAGTTTACTGCAAGCCACGTCCCGTACCATACGCACTCATGGAGAAAGTTATGCAAGAACTCAAAAGACTAGAAACTGAGAACATTATCTCTAAGGTAGATCTGAGTAATTGGGCTACACCCATTGTTGTTGTACCTAAGTCAGATGGTAAGGTAAGGTTGTGTGGTGATTAGAAGGTAACCGTAAACCAGGTTCTAGAGTGTAATCTACCAATACGTTTCCAAATGTGGAAGATTTGTTCACAATGCTGACAGGTGGCCAGATCTTTTCGAAGTTAGATCTAACAGATGCCTACCTACAACTTGAGTTCGATGAAAAGTCTAAGTCATGCTTGACTATAAATACTCAACGAGGCCTATATCAGTTCAATAGGCTACCATTTGGAGTGTCTTCTGCCCCCGATATATTCCAGGGGGTGATGAACCAAATTTTGCAAGGAATTGAAGGGGTAGTGTGTTATTTGGATGACATACTCATTTCAGCACCAAACAGGCAAAACCATGATGAGGTGTTGAATGAAGTGCTCAAATGGCTAGAGAAGCTCGGAGTACGAGTGACAGCTCATAAGTGTGAGTTGTTTCAAAATTCAGTGGAGTACTTAGGGCACAGAGTAGACAAAGATGGTTTACATCCAACCAAGGGAAAGCTGGATGCAATCAGAAATGCACCCACTCCCAAGAATGTCTCTGAACTTTGATCACTTTTGGGTCTTTTGAATTATTACGGAAAGTTCCTCCCAAACTTGGCTACAATTGTTACATCCACTGAATGAGCTGTTGAGAAAACAGGTCCCTTGGAAGTGGTCAATAGAATGTGACACAGCATTCAATAGTGTAAAAGCCAGTTAGTAGAGAGTACCATGCTAGTTCACTATGATGTATCTAAGGAGATCAAGCTAGCGTGTGACGCCACTCCGTATGGAGTTGGGGCAGTGATCTCTCATGTACTAGATAGTCGGGAGAAGAGACCAATTGCTTTTGCTTCACTCACTCTCAGTGCCAGTGAGCAGAATTATGTGCAGATCGAAAGGGAAGCTTTGTCATTGATTTTTGGGGTCAAGAAGTTTCATAAATACTTGTTTGGCCGTAAGTTTACCATAGTTATTGACCATAAGCAATCCTCCATCCAAAGTCCCCAGTTCCAACCTTAGCTGCAGCTCGAATGCAGAGATGGACTTTGATTTTGTCAGCGTATATGTATGACATTAAGTACAGATGATCAGCTGATCACAGTAATGCTGATGCTATGTCCAGGTTGCCATCCCCATCACAAGTTACACCCAATAAGGAAGAAGTGTTTTATTTCTCATATATTGATGAATTGCCAGTCACAGCTGAAGAGATTGGTAGGGCAACAAAACGTGACCCAATTATGTCAAAGGTGTATGATTACATAGCAAATGGATGGCCAAATCAGGTATCAGAGGAAGATATCCATCCATACTTCGTTCATAGGAATGAATTGTCAGTGGATAAAGATTGTATCATGTGGGGAGCAAGAGTGGTTATCCCAAATAGGTTCAGGTCTAAATTGTTAGGAGATCTTCATGACCAGCACCTGGGAATGCGCTTGACCAAGAGCTTTGCAAGCAGTTACTTATGGTGGCCAGATTTAGATAAAGAGATAGAGTACATAGTCAGTCAGTGTAGAAAATGTCAATCAGTGAGCAAGAAACCACCATCAGTACTATTACAGCCATGGAAATGGCCTCCCAGAGTGTGGCAAAGGTTACATGTAGATTTTGCTGAGCTAGGAGGACAGCAATTGTTCAAAGTGATAGATAGTCACACGAAGTGGGTAGAGGTGTTTCCGATGCGGATAATAACAACAAGCAAAACACTAGACAATTTGCAAAGATTGTTTTCTTCATACGTCCTCCCAGAAGAAATTGTGTCTGATTTTGTTCAGAAGAGTTCACACAGTTCATGAGCAGAAACGGTGTGAAACATACCAAAGTTCCACCATACCACCCTGCTTCAAATGGTGCAACAGAGTGCACAGTAAAAATTGTCAAACGTGCCCTCATCAAACAAATGTTGGATCCAAATCCAAAGAAACATCAGTTGTCGTTGGACCACAAACTGACAAATTTCCTGATTGCCTATCGGAATACTCCTCATACCACTACTGGTAGAAAACCAGCAGAGTTGTTTCTCAAATGACAGCCATGAACCAGGTTCTCATTGTTTAAGCCAAACTTGGCACAGTCTGTAGAAGAGAAACAATCAAGGCAGAAAGAGAATCATGAAAAAGGTAGAGTTAGAGAGAGAAGTGTGAAGCTGAACCAGGAGTTTAGAGTGAAGAATCATCACCATAAATGGTTAAAGTGGTTACCAGGAAGAGTAGTGAAGATATGTGGCCCTCGCACATATTTGGTCAAGATGTTTGATCATGGAAAGGTTGATCATATCTTACCTACAGATGTGGAAAGAGTTGAAAGCTGGGATATTTCAATTTATTCTGATGAGTCAGATAGTCTTGTTACAAGTACCAGTAGCAAATCCTACATCAGACTTACCAGAAACAAGTCCAAGACAAAGTCAGAATTTAAGTCTGAGCCCGAGTCAGGCAGACAAACAGTCTGAAAGCATAAAGAGTCCAAATGTAGATCAAGGTCAGCCCTTGGAAAAAAATTCTCTCCAGGCTCAGCCTAGAATGAGTCAAAGTCCTACAACAACATCTGAAAGTTCTGTTCAAGAAAGAAGGTATCCTCTTCGAAACAGAAAACCAATGGTTAAGTTTAATCTGTAAATATGGAAAATAAGTTCATATCTTTTGTTTGTGTTATAGAATTCTATAGTAGAATTTAGAAACATAAAATGGGTACCATTTGAGAAATGTATACCAAGAGTTGTGTATACCATGCAAGTCATGTACAAGCTTCTTCAATAAGGATGGAGAAGTGTAATAGAACCACCTGGTAGACTACTGATGTATATAATAAAGCCATGTGCAGTACAGTTCTTACCAGAAGCCATGTTGTGCTGTTGTATACATATGCTGTGTTTCAAGATATCACAGTACTAAATAATCGAAGGTTTGAATAAATTTTACTTTTATTGAGTTGGAAACAAACATTTTAAATGGTCCATATTTGCAAGCTAACACCCCTCATTCTTCCTTTTTTACAGTGCAGGTTTAATTATTTGAGTATATGCCAAATGTTAGTACTGCAAATACATGTAAGCCGTAATTGTACAAAGCAGGCAAAATCAGGGCAGCAAGAAGGGCCAGCCTCCTTGAATTTTGTGAGACTGTCCCTTCCTCTTCATTGTAATAGGCTCCTTCTACAAAAGCTGCAGGGAGCCTTTTGCTGAGGATTGAGAAATGTGTTGAGGCAGCAGCTTTTGCCTTTATAGGGGTTGTGAGTTTTTGTCGTATAAAAATTGCTGTTTATTCACAGAAAATTTAAGTGATTGTTGTGCTAATATTTGACTGAATGAATATCTGGAAGAAGAGATGAGGGACAAACTCCCTGTTCTTAATTCAGGTCTGCCGTAGATACCTTTTTGGGTTCAGTGGCATCACTCAGTCCAGTAGGCAGTCTGAGCATCTTACTATTATGGGAGGAAAGAGAGGTTGAGAGGCGGAAAGGCTTAGCCAGGGAATTCCAGAGCTTAGGGCCGAGGCAACAGAAGGCACAGCCACCAATGGTTGAGCGATTATAATCAGGGATGCTCAAGAGGGCAGAATTAGAGGAGCGCAGATATCTCAGGGGGTTGTGGGACTGAAGGAGATTACAGAGATAGGGAGGAACGAGGCCATGGAGGGATTTGAAAATAACGATAAGAATTTTGAAATCGAGGCGTTGCTTAACCGGGAGCCAATGTAGGTCAGCGAGCACAGGGGTGATGGGTGAACGGGACTTGGTGCGAGTTAGGACACGAGCAGCCGAGTTTTGGATGACCTCATGTTTATGTAGGGTAGAATGTGGGAGGCCAGCCATGAGTGCATTGGAAGAGTCAAGTCTAGAGGTAACAAAGGCATGGATGAGGGTTTCAGCAGTGGATGAGCTGAGGCAAGGGCAGAGACGAGTGATGTTACGGAGGTGGAAATAGTTATGCTGCGGATATGTGGTTGGATGCTAATTTCAGGGTCAAATATCATACCAAGGTTGCAAACAATGTGGTTCAGCCTCAGACAGATATTAAGGAGCGGTATGGAGTCAGTGGCTAGGGAACGGAGTTTGTGGCGGGGACTGAAAACAATGGCTTCGGACTTCCCTATATTTAATTGGAGAAAATTTCTGCTCATCCAAAATTGGATGTCGGACAAGCAGTCTGACAATTTAGAGATCGTGGAGGGGTTGAGAGAAGTGGTAGTGAGGTAGAGCTGGGTGTCGTCAGCGTACATATAGAAACTGATGCTCTGTTTTCGGATGATGTAGCCAATGGGCAACATGTAGATGAGAAATAGGAGGGGCCAAGGATAGATCCTTGGGGGATACCAGAGTTAATGATGCGGGAGCGGGAAGAGAAGTCCATTGCAGGTGATTCTCTTGCTACGATTAGATAGATAAGAATGGAACCAGGCAAGTGCCGTCCCACCCAGCTGGACAACGGTGGAGAGGCATTGGAGAAGGATGGAGTGGTCAACCGTGTCAAAGACTGCAGACAAGTCAAGAAGGATGAGGAGGGATAGTTTATCTTTGTCACAGTCACAAAGGATGTCATTTGTGACTTTGATGAGAGCCGTTTCGGTACAGTGGCAAGTGCAGGAACCTGATTGGAGGGATTCAAACATGGAATTGAGGGAAAGATGGGCACGGATTTGGGAGGCAGCAGCACATTCAAGGACTTTGCAGAGGAAAGGGAGGTTGGAGATGGGGCGGTAGTTTGCAAGGACGGATGGGTCAAGGGTTTTTTGAGGAGAGGGGTGATGACGGCAGATTTGAGGGAGAGGGGGACAGTACCTGAGGAGAGAGAACTGTTAACAATGTCAGCTAACATGGGAGCCAGAAAAGGAAGTTGGGTGGTCAGCAGTTTGGTGGGAATAGGGTCGAGGGAGCTGGAAGTGGGTCTCATGGACAAGATGAGCGCGGAGAGGTCATGAGGGGAAATCGGAGAGAAACTGGAGAAAGATGTGAGTTCAGTGCTAGGGCAGGGGGGAACCTTAGAGGAAGTTTGGCCCGGTGGGCTAGGGGAAGGAAGGGAAGTGGCAGAGGCAGCTGAACGGATGGTCTCAATCTAAGAGACAAAGAAGTCCATGAGCTCCTCACACTTGTTGTTGGAGGTGAGGGTGGAGGAGACAGGGGAGAGGGGTTTAAGAAGACGGTTAGCAGTAGAGAATAGGAGCCAGGGTTTATCTTTGCATTCCAGAATGATTCTGGAAATGTGAGCAATTTTGACAGATGAGAGCAGGACTCGATAATGCTTTATGTGGTCCAGCCAGATCTGACAGTGAATGGCTAAACCAGTTGTCCGCCATATCCATTCAAGTCTGCATCCCTTGGACTTAAGGGGGCGAATTTAATAGGGACTAGGGCATCAAAAGTGGTGGCGAGGGTGTGGTTGAGCAGATCAGTAGCTGCAGAAATGTCATGGTGAATGGAGGGCCAAAGGCTGGACAGTTGGGATTTCATAAGTGCAGTTATAAGAGAGATGGGAGAGAGTTTTTCCAGGGGCGGACACAGAAGGAAGTAGGGTTGGGGGGGTGGTTGAAGGGGGATGTGGGTGGAGAGCGATACGAGGAAATGGTCAGAGATGGGCTTATCTGCAATTGACACAATGGGTGTAGTGAGGCCACGAGAGATGGCAAGGTTGAGGGGGTGGCCGTGAATATGGGTTGGGGAGTTTACATGTAGGGAGAGATTAAGGGAGGATAGGAGGCTCGTGAACTCAGAGGAGAGAGAGCATGATGAATTGAGATGGAGGTTGAAATCACCGAGGATGAGAAGTCGTTCGGTGCAGAGGCTGAGGGAGGAGAGCAGTGAAGATATCATAAAATATTTATGGTACTTGGGTGGGTGGTATGAGAGGTGAGAGGGGTGGAATAAGGTGAGATGCTCAAAGGAGGAGAAAGTACCGGAGGAATAGGGGGACAGACCAAGGTGTGATTTGGTGATGAGAGCCACACCGCCACCACGGCGGTCTGAGCGGGGCAAGTGGTTGAAGTTATAGCCAGGCGGGGAGGCTTCATTTAAGGGTAAGGTGTCATCACCCCTCAACCAAGTTTCCGTCAGGGCCATGATGTCGATGCAATCATCAACGATAAGCTCAAGAATGGCAAGGGCCTTGTTCGCAAGTGAACGGACATTCTGGAGGGAAATGCGGAGAAGGTCAGTGATGGCTGCCCCACTGCCAGCATCCACAGGGTCAGCGCTGGGGGTGGGGGATGAGTTGAATGGGGAGGAGATTGGCAAGATTAGCCCCCAGTGAGCGCGCTGGGTGGGAAAGTCGGCGAGAGAGTAGGATTGGACAGTTGGGATTGCTGCTCGTAAGGTGGCAGCAACGAGTGCCTCGATGGGCCCTTTGTAGGATGCCAAGAGAGGCACAGAGGGAGTCTGTAGGCTTATCTAAGAGGGAGTGAAGCCTGGGATGGCGGCAGGAGAGTAGGAAGGTCGAAGAGTAATGAAGGATTGGGGTAGGGATTTGGGAGGGCAGAGTATTCAAGAGAGGAGAGATGAAAAGAGGCATGACGACAGGAGAGAGCGGTCAGGGAGGGATAGAGAGAAAGGAAAAGAGGGGGGAAAAGTGGAAAAGTATTGAATGGCTCGGGTCCAGAGTGGCAGCCAAAGTGCGCATGCGAATGGACGGGAAAAGCTCAGGCTACATAGACCTGTTTAAATGTAATAATAATGGAATACATATTCCCTGGTAGCAGGGAATATGTTGGAGACAATAGTAGGGAGATCAGGGTCATAGTCAGAGGTCCTATGGAAGGACTCTCAGCTCTTAGTCCCTCTTGAATGAATCCATGGCCTCCCTCTATGCCTCCCTTGGTATTCTCTGCCATGCTCAGCACAGTTCCCATTGCTGGCTTTCTCTAAAAAGTAACCTCTTTTGTTCACACCTGGAGTATTGTGCGCAGTTTTGGTCTCCTAACTTAAGGAAGGACATTCTTGCTATTGAGGGAGTGCAGCGAAGGTTCACTAGATTGATTCCTGGGATGGCCGGACTGACATATCAAGAAAGATTGGGTCAACTGAACTTGTATCCTCTGGAGTTCAGAAGAATGAGGGGGGATCTTATAGAGACATTTAAAATCCTGACTGGTTTAGACAAATTAGATGCGGGAAGAATGTTCCCAATGTTAGGGAAAACTAGAACCAGGGGTCACAGTCTAAGGATTAAGGGGAAGCCATTTAAGACTGAGCTGAGGAGGAACTTCTTCACCCAGAGAGTGGTGAACCTATGGAATTCTCTTCCACAGAAGGTTGTTGAGGCCAGTTCGCTAAATATATTCAAAAGGGAGTTAGATATAACACTCACAACTAAGGGGATCAAGGGGTATGGCGAGAAAGCAGGAATGGGGTACTGAGGTAGCATGTTCAGCCATGAACGCATTGAATGGCGGTGCAGGCTCGAAGGACCGAATGGTCTACTCCTGTACCTATTTTCTATGTTTCTATGTTCCACACTCCACCACAGAGGAGCATCCTGCCGGCTTGCTTTTCAGGGTCAATGGGGGAAAAATTAGGCATGCACCAAAAACGGGCAGCAAGACAGCAGAGCATTTGCTGGCCTGAGGCCCGAGTCAAGTTTGACATCGGAATGTTGCACCAGGGTCCTACAACCAGCATCGGACCTTTATTTGCATAGTAAAGGAGTCTCCTGCCTGTTTCAAGTGGATGAGTGTTCACCTATTTAGAGGCCCATCTGAATATGGCATTAGGCATCAATGGAGCAGCCGAGGTACTCATTCCACCGCTCCTGCCCCACCCCCACATCCCCCCACACCCCGTCACGGTTTTCAATTCCTGGCCACCCATTTTTCCATGAGTTGAATTTCTCCCCCAATGACTCTAACCTCCTCCCTCTTCCTCTTGCTTCTTTCACTGCCCCTGAAACTGCCAGTGGATCATCAACTTCTGCCCATCCCATCTTTTCCTCTAGAATATTTGCTCACCATAACCGTTTTAGGATTTAATCTATTGTCATCTTGGCACTGACAGAAACCAGGCTTACAGGCAGCAGCTCTTAACCCCTTTACCGAAGCCTCCCTGCCTGGCAACAAGGACGGCAAGAAAGGAGGGTGGGGGAGTTGGGATTGCTGCATGTAAGGAGGCAGCAATGAGTGCCTCGATGGGCCCTTTGGAGAATTCCAAGAGAGGCACAGACGGTAGCTTTGGGCTTATTTAAGGAAAATCCAAGCCTGGGATGGAGGCAGGGGAGATCAACAAAAATAACTTGCATTTACATATGGCTAAAAATTCAGGTGCTTTATGCCACCCGTTACCGTCAAAATTTAGCGAAAAGATGGCAGCCACCGTTCTTTTGCCAGATGGTGGTGGGTCCTGCAGCGTCCGGCATTTTCCAAGGTTTGGCAGCGCTGCCGGTAAGAGCAATGGCCATGGAAATTTAAATTAGGGAGAGGTGTGCAACGCCAACTTAACGTCACCATGGTGTACTTGGACCTTAGCACTGAGTTCAGCATTGGCTCCTAGGTTCGTCATGAAAACCCAGCGTTCAGCAGACTCATAGGTGTTGTCAGCACCTCTTAAAGGGACACCCACATCTTTCAGGTAAGTTTGCATTTAAGCTTTTGGACTGGATTTCTTTGATTTTGTTGAAGTAGTGGCTTGCTGAAATACAGATTAAAAGTTATTTACATGTGCAGGGCGTGCTGCTGGATGCTTACAAGGCCTCGGATGATAAAGGAAGGCCTCTGAGAAGACAAAAAATGCTGCAAATACTCAGCTGGTCAGGCAACATCCGTGGAGAGAGAAACAGAGTTCGCGTCTCAGTTCAAGAAGCTGCCTGACCTGCTGAGTACTTCCAACATTTTCTGTTATTATTTCAGACTTACAGCATCCACTCGCAGAGGGAAGAGGAAGACACAGAAGAGGAAGACGCAGAAGAGGAAGAAACAGAAGAGGAAGAAGCAGAAGGAAGGATGCAACCCAGACAGCCCCTTTCTGGTCGGGATATCCGGGATGGAATCATCCGCATTCGGTACCAGTGACCACAACCCCAATTCCCCTTTCAACATTTGTCCCACACCTTACCTTCCCTCCGTTATTGACAGTGTCCTCTTGGCCACAACGCTGAAATAAAAGGCACCACAAAGCAAACTTTCCAATCCAACTTTATACATCTATCTTTCCAATATGACATCAAGAAATCAACTAATCACCCTTATGCATTCCCTTAGTGACTGTCTTGTGTGTGCCTTTACCTACCCTACTGATGTCACGCAGTGCTACCCCAGTGGCTTGAGCATGGCTGGTGGAAGGCTGGTGTCTTTCAGTGGGGACACTGCAAATGCCTTGTTGGTCGATCTTGAGGAGCTGATGGCTGGGAGTGTCAAATCGAGTGTCAGTGTTTCTTCTTCTTCTTCTTCTGCTTCACTCTCCTCTTCCTCTTCTTGCTGAACCACTGGCTGGGCAGGCTGCATTTCTCGGGTGTGTGAAATGAGGAAGGCACAAGGGTGGAGTTGTGGTGAGGGGAGGGCGGGAAAGCAAAAGGTGCATGTGAGAAGAAGGATAACATATCAGGATACCAGCATTTGTATCCTTTCTGCCTCATCACTGGCCAAGGGCTTGGCCATGCCCCTGCCAAGAATGGCCTGCACCGTCTCCTCCAAGGTGGTGAGCTGGGAGGTGTGCCTCGTGTTTGGTAGAGATTGTTGGTAGGTGAGTGATTGGGGGGGTGGGGGGAGTCATGCATTGAGCAGTGTGTGAGGCTAGTGATGCAGTTGGTAGGAGATGGCTTTTGAAGATGCATTCACTGACCTTGACCAGTGGTCTGAGATCATGAAGCTACTTTGGAGCCAGGTGGTGGGGCCGACACTGCTGGCAGTGATGGCCTCAATGATGTGTTCCCACATCGTTCTTTCTGGAGGGCCTCCTGGCCCCTGTGGGTAGAGGACCTCTCTTGCAGTGTTATCCCCCTGCACAAAGCGAGACCCTGGGTGCCCCTTACCTGGCTAGCTGAGCCGTTTGTGCTAGTGCTGAAGCACTTTTCCCATTTTTTGAGGGTCGGAAGGGAATTCAGCTTTAAGTGCTGAAAACTCCCATTTGGGAATGTTTTTTCAAATATTATTTTTTTTTAAAGACAGTAGAGGTATAAAAGCTGAAAATTGCATTTTTTAAATTCATTTTTATTTTTATCTGTTCAGAAGGCATCGCCCTTTTAAGCAAAAGACAATGCATTGACCTTTTACTATCCCACAATGGTCCCCTTTAACACAGAAAAACGTCCTAAGGTGCTTCAGAGATAATCAAACAAAAATGGATACTGAGACAAAGAAGGAGATATTAGAAATGGTGAACAAAAGCTTGGTCAAAGAGGTGGGTTCCAAGGAGGGTGTTAAAGCAGGAGTGGGAGGTGGAGAAGAAGAGAGGTTCAAGGAGGGAATTCCAGAATGTGGGCCTAGGTGGTGAGGCATCGTGGCCAATGGGAGCGAAGGGAGCCAGGGTTGCGCGAGACACCAGATTTAGAGGATCAGACAGTTCTCGGAGGGTTGTAGGGCTGGGGAAAATTATAGAGATATTAAAGGGCAAGGTCATGAAGGGATTTAAACACAAGGATGAGAATTTTAAATTAGAGGCATTAGAAGATCAGAAGCACCAGTAGGTCAGCAAAGACAGGGGTGATAGGTGAGTGGGACTCGGTGTCTTATAGGAGACGGGCAGCAGGATTTTTGATGAGCTGAAGTTTACAGTCTGTGGAGGATGCAAAAACCGGCCAGTAGAGCATTGGAATAGTCAAGTCTGGAGGTGTGGATGGAAGAGCAGCAGATGGGCTGAGGCAGGGTAAGCGGTGGACAATATTACAGAGGTGGAGGGCTTTAGGGATGGAAAAGAAAACCGGGGAGCTGGGCGCAAAAGGGGCTGCCAATTCATTATCGTCCATTAGCACCACGACCCAAGACCAATTTTATCCCCAGTGAGCCCAACGGCCTCCTTCTTTACAGTGAACAAGTATGGTTCTAGCGCAGCCTTCACTTGCCAACCAAAGGTGGTGGCTGCAGAGTCCAGACCACAGTGAGGAGCTACAGTGAAGCCTGATAGAATTTAGGATATAAAATGCTTCTTCTTGTTTGTATTGGGTTAAAATCAGCAACTGTGTAGGCTTGTACCTCAATCTATGATACAGTCCACATATCACATTAGTGCTGATTGTATAATGGGATCAGAGAGGAATTTTCCAGACTTTTTCCCCCAATTGGCTTGAGGTTTTTAGCTGGATTTTTGTCTCTCCCAGATTACGTGGCTTTCAGGTGGGGTGGGGAGTGTAAATATTGTGATGCACAAGGCATCACAGTTGTGTGGGACAGGCTGGATGAATCCGTATGTCTTTTCCTGTCCGTCATTGTTTGTATGTTCATATGATCTCCCAACTGGGTGCTCCCAGTGAGGGCTGGTGCTCAAAGAGAACATTGGCCAGGACATTTCAGGCAAACAGACCTTGATTTTCTGTTTATTTTTATTAATAACATGGAAAATCAGGGGCTGTGAGCATGCAGTTTCCCAGCTCACTGTCAGGAACACTTGATAGGGAAACCTTTAATAAATCATGCATAATGTTTGATGTGCAAAATGTCTTTTTGCTTCACTATATTTATGTGTGCATCCTATATCGTTGTTCGTCGTTCATCCTTCGATATCGAAGAAGACAGCCAGAATGTCATCTAAATTTTTGCAGTGAGTTCTTTGATGACTGATGAGACTCGTTTTTGCTCAGAATGAGCGTCCGCAGATTGAACAGTGGATCCTGGATACACCAGGATCGCCTGAGCACGGCGAATGTCGGAAAATCGGACGTGTCAGAGCACACGCCTGTAAAGTAACCTGATTTTCTCCATTAGTTCAATTGGTATATTGCCAGAGATGAGGGGGTCACAGTCATGACGAGAAACTTGAGCGCTTTTCACTGGACTTTTTCACTGCACTGAGAAGATTAAGGAGTGATCATATTGGGGTCCTTAAGATTATGAAAGGTCACAGTAAGGTAGACAGTGATAGTTTACACTGGTAGGCAAGATGGCAATGAAGTGAGTACAGATTTAAGATATCACAAAAAGAATTGAAAAGGAAGTTAGAGAAAAAGGGCTTGAAATTCGGTTCTATAGCGCCTTTTTCAGCATTACGGGTGCTGCTTTGTGTCAAAAATGGTGTCTGCAGCGCGCGCATACACTTCTGGACGCCATCTTGGTGAGGGCGGTAGGGTGGGCGTTAGGAGCGTGTGCCGGAAGTAAGTAGAGTAGGCAGATCGTGACAACAATCAGCATGCAACACTGATTTGAAACCAGTGCTGCCATTTTCAACTTCAATGCTGGAGCTAATGTCCTGGCTTAACCTCGCACAGCTGAACATGTGTTCAGCAGCAGCAAGGCCCCCCCACCAGTGCTATTTAAAGGGATCATCAACCACTCTCAGGTTAGTTGCTGATTCATTTCTACTGGCTCTGTGTAAGTTTGTAGAAGTTTGGAGCTTTCCAGGGTTGTTTAAAGTTGGTGAGGTGACAGGGAGTGGTGCTGCAAGTGGGGAAGGCCCTGCTTCTGACATCAAGGGTTCTGGTCAGACCACTTGCTCCCAGTCATGGGTGCTCAAGTTGTCATCTCCCTTGGCCTGCAGCATGACAGGGAGATGCAGCAGAGGCAGCAAAGGAGAGGAGAAACAGCTCGCAGAGGGAGGAGTTGGAGGAGGAGAAATCCTAGTAATCTGTTGGAGGACGGATTGCTGAACTGCTGTGACACCCTGCAAGCCCCTTTCCACACTGGTAAACACAGCCACGATGGCAGCAGTCTGAGCTTGCATGGCAACAAGCTGAGCTTGCATGACTTCACTCTGAGCTTCCACTGCAGCACTCAGATGTTGGGTGGCTTCTGCTTGTGCTACAATGGAAGCTGAGACATCGGCCATCAGACGCTGCATCATGATTGAGTACACAAGTGCACTAACGGAGTTGCCCATCACTTCCATGCTGGAAATCATGGGCTCCAAGCTCTGCACAAAGCCCTGTGCAAGGCTGGAACTGGATTCCTCCATGCTCCTTCACATTGCACTCAGGCTTTCTGGCAGGCCTGCCGATGCATCAACCATTTCATTGTGCATAGCCATCAGCATTCTTCTGTAAGCCGCCCCATTGAAGTCCTCATCTGAGTCGTCTGCATCAGAACTCGTGTGCGAACTCGGCCTCAAGGAAGTTGGCACCTGCACTACCCTTTCCCCCTGCCCTGGCTGCAGGCCACTCGTGCCTGGCAGATCCCACCTCTAACCTATCCTCTAAAGTACGCAGAGTATCAGTGCCTGAGCTGCTGGCTGTGAGTGTGAAATCGAGTGAGGGCGCTGTGACTTCATCACCAGTGTTCTTGTTACTCTTCAATTTCATGCTCCTCCACCAGTGCCTGGCCAGGTGGCAGTTCTTGACTATCTGAAAGGAGAAAGGCAAAAGAGTAAAGTTGTGGTGAGGGGAGGGGGTGGGGAAGCAAAAGGTGCAGGCTTACACCATGTGCAGCTTATAAATCAGAAGAGATTGTGGGATGAGGGGGGAAGTGGGATGTGAGAAGGAAGAATGCGTATGAGGATACCGTCATCTTGTATTGTTTCATCCCAATAATGGCCAACTGGGCTGAGGTTATGCAAGCGCGCCTGTCCTCCACCGGTTAGGTCCTGCTCCCTCCGGTTGTGAGCCACCTTGTCCTGCAAGAGGAATGGAAGTGTGCAAGTGAGTGTGGTGCAATGTGTACAAGTGATATTTTAACATTTGTTCCTAGGATGTGGGCATCGCTGGCATGGCCAGCATTTGTTGCCCATCTCTAATTGCCCTTGAAAAGGTGGTGGTGATCCGTCCTATTGAACTGCTGCAGTCCATGCGGTGAACGTACACCCATAGTGCTGTTAGGGAGGGAGTTCCACAATTTTGACACAGTGATGATGAAGGAATTATGATAATTTTCCAAGTCAGGATGGTGTGTGACGTGGAGGGGAACTTGCAGGTGATGGTGTTCCCATGCACCTACTGCCCTTGTCCTTCTAGATGGTAGAAGCCGCGGGTGGGGAGGTGTTGTTGAAGAAGCCTTGGCGAGTTGCTGCAGTGCATCTTATAGATGGTACGCACTGCAGCCACGGTGCGCCGGTGGTGGAGGGAGTGAATGTTTAAGGTGGTGGATGAGGTGCCAATTAAGCGGGCTGCTTTATCTTGGATGGTGTCGAGCTTCTTGAGTGTTGTTGGAGCTGCACTCATCCAGGAAAGTGGAGAGTATTCCATCACACTCTTCACTTGTGCCTTGTAGATGGTGGAAAGGCATTGGGGAGTCAGGAGGTGAGACACTCGCCGCAGATTACCAAGCCTCTGACCTGCTCTTGTAGTCACAGTACTTATGTGGCTGGTCCAGTTAAGTTTCTGGTCAACGGTGATCCCCAGGATGTTGATGGTGGGGGATTCTGGCGATGGTAATGCCATTGAATGTCAAGGGGTGGTGGTTAGACTCTCGCTTGTTGGAGATAGTCATTGCCTGGCACTTGTGTGGCGTGAATGTTACCTGCCACTTATCAGACCAAGCCTGAATGTCGTCCTGGTCTTGCTGCATGCTGTAGGGTGTTTTTGCGTGCCCCGTGTTTCTATGACTCTCCCTTGAGTCAACCCATGCATTAAAAACTCCCTGGTTTGGGTTGTTTCCCTTGGACAGCAAGAGCTTTTGCCAATAGTCCCTGCCTAGCCCATCGATTAGCGGGTAATCCCACACAGAGAGAGAGACCAAGGCCAAATAGGTCTTCTCCTATGCCCGATGCGCAGCGTCCCCAGCGGGATTACTGTGTAACCCGGCCATGACCGGATGCCACCCGGTTGGTCTTCCGAATTATACCGCGAACCACAAGCCCTACAGCCCCCAAGTTCGGACCCAAGGAGTTACTATGGATAGATTATAATTGACTCAGACGAAACGAAATGGTTCAGGTTGGTCAAAGATCGATTCCTTTTATTACACTCACAAAATGACAACCCCTATTCCTCTCGCTTACGGCATAACGAGTAGGTGACTGTGGACACTAGCTTATAACCTTAGACTAAAATACCCACCCTGTCGGAACCAACCCCCTTCCCAGATTCTAAGCCTAGATAATGGAAAAAACCCTTCTAACTAAACCCCTCTCCCGGTTTGGTCAGAACCCACACTTGGAAGCCTCCTCACACACACACACGTGTTAGCCTGCGTCTTGGACACTTGCAGTTCCTCAGCAGCCAAACACACGGGCGGTCCTGGGGATTTCTAGAGGTGTATTCTGGATATAATTACCAGCCCTTGTCGTTGATTCACGCGGTCCCGGATCTGTTTGACTCCAGAGACAAAACCGTGCCTAACAGAGGCATGTGATGAGGCCTAGAGAGTTACGTTCAGGCAGTATGGCGAGGCACTCACTTCGGGCATTCCTGGAGAGTTGACGGACGCGTAGCTACGCGGAGAACCCCGTCCAGATGGTAGAGAAAAAAGTAAGCGCGAATCCCCCAAAGTTCAGCATGTTTATACCCCGTATAATACACAAAACTGGCTGGGTGATTCCTGGTTACCATGGTCACAGAGACGCTAGTAGGTCTTCCTGGTGATGTCTCTGTCCTGGATTGGTCATCTTGATGAAAACAATGGTAGGCCATTACTGTAGATGAGCAGTTCTTGAAGTGCTAACTGTTTGTTAAGTTCTTGACTGCTCCTTCATTGAAAGAGTCCAGAGGTGTTACTTTTGGCCTGCAAACCTCATTGTCCATCCAGACATCCCGGCACCATGGACAAAAGGTGTTTTTCCACAAATCACACAAGTTCGAATATGAAAAGACCCCTGCCTTTCATGACGCCCGCGTTGAGACTGGTCCCATGGCAACCCAAAAGACAGACAGTACCTGCTATCTTCACAGAAACCAAAAGTCAGCCTTTTTTTTAAAGTGGAGAAGTCCAAACTCCATTTTGGAACGCAGCCCTTGTGCATCTCCATTTAAAAGGGTACATATCCATTTTAAAAGTCCAAAAATCCTTCAGGCCCATGCACCCACTGATGTTGGCACCGGCCAAACCCTACAATGCGGGCATGGACTGCTTTGTTATCTGAGGAGTTGCGAATGGAACTGAACACTGTGCAATCATCAGCAAACATCCCCACTTCTGACCTTAAGAAGGAGGTAAGGTCATTGATGAAGTAGCTAAAGATGGTTGGGCCTTGGACTCTGCCCTGAGGAACTCTGCAACGATGTCTTGGGGTTGAGAGGATTCACCTCCAACATCCACAACCATCTTCCTTTGTGCTTGGTATGACTTCAGCTAATGGAGATTTTTCCACGATTTCAGTTTGACTAGGGCTCCTTGATGCCACACTTGGTTAAATGCTGCCTTGATGTCAAGGGCAGTCACTCTCACCTCACCTCTGGAATTCAGCTCTTTTGTCCATGTTTGGACCAAGGCTGTAATGAGGTCTGGAGCCGAGTGGTCCTGGTGGAACCCAAATTGAGCATCGGTGAGCAGGTTGTTGGTGAGCAAGTGCTGCTTGATAGCACTGTCGATGACACCTTCCATCACTTTGCTGATGATTGAGAGTAGACTGATGGGGCGGTAATTGGCTGGATTGGATTGGTCCTGCTTTTTGTGGACAGGACATACCTGGGCAGTTTTCCACATTGTCAGGTAGATGCCAGTGTTGTAGCTGTGCTGGAACAGCTTGGCTAGGGGTGCGGTTAGTTCTGGAGCACAAGTCTTCAGCACTACAGCCACAATGTTGTTGGGGCCCATAGTCTTTGCTGTATCTAGTGCGCTCAGCCGTTTTTTGATAGCACGTGGAGAATTAGATAGTTGCTTAAGAAAGAGGGATATTAAAAAATAGGAAGTGTGAACAGGCAACTGTCATCGCAATAGGTGTTTCATGTGGATAAAAACATTGACCTAGACTTGATAGGCCGAATGGCCTCTATCTTTGCTGTAACATTGTATGATTCTAACTTGGTGAAAATGGTGAATATGAGCTTATCTACTTAATGTATCATCAACCTGCCCATTAAGATCTGTTGTGGGAGGCACCTCGTTTCTCCACTCGGCATCTCAGGAGGCCATCGAATGGATAGTCAAACTAGACATCATAAGCTTTTCCCATCATACGAAACAACAACAGCCATCCTGGATGCAGGGCAGGGCAGTGGAGAAACATGTTGGGACACCAACCGGTCACCATGGAACAAAATTCCTGACAACAATGATCTGTAGACATATGACACGCAGAGAATGAGGGTAGAATGGAAGGGTTGAAGAGATGGTGAGGGAAAGAAATGGACCAGGATTTATCCCTGGATTGCTGTTGCAATCTATCTAGCGAATGGCTGAAAAGCAGCATTTGCAGAAACCACCAGCCTGTTCTCTTGGCTGCAAGTAAATACATAGCCCAGGGAGACCTCTGTAGGAGGAGAGGGAGATTTTGAGAGATTTCATACTACCAAAAAAAAGGAAAACATTACTAGCCATCCTGAATTGAAAGGTAGGCTTGTTATTCTACAACAACAACTTGATGTTATATAGTGGTTTTAATGTAGGAATACATCCCAAGCTGCTTCACAGGAGTATAATCAAACAAGCTTTGACACCGAGCCACATAAGGGCCGGAATTTTTACCTTCGAGACGGGTTGCCTGGGTACGGGCCGCATAGCGGGTCAGGAGCCCGAAGATGTGAACAGTGTGTTCTCCACTGCGACTTTCAGTTAATGGCCCCTATTAAACTAGTCATGCGCGTTTGCGGACCCTATTAAATGGTGCGGGTCTGATGACATAATTGATGACTCATTACCAGCGGGGATATTTAAAGCAGCCTTGGCCACATCGCATTTGAAGGTTCATGTAGGAGTGTGGAGGGAGTATTGTAGAGGATTGAGTTATTGCTGCAAGTGATAAAAATGAATTCCCAAAGACAGAGGGCTGCATCCCGCTTTCTGGATGACTCACTACATATTCTGGTGGAGGGAGTCAGAGCATGCAGGGAGGCCCTCTTCCCTGCTGATGGGTGGGAGAGACCTCCCCAAGAGACAAAAAGGGAAAGGCTCCAAATTGCTGAGGAGGTCAGCAGCAGGGAGGTTGTCAGGAGGACATGGGTACAGTGCAGGAAGAGATTTAATGATCTGATGAGATCAGG
Organism: Squalus acanthias; assembly: GCA_030390025.1. Taxonomy (NCBI): domain Eukaryota; kingdom Metazoa; phylum Chordata; class Chondrichthyes; order Squaliformes; family Squalidae; genus Squalus; species Squalus acanthias. The sequence continues at coordinate 143,425,364 of CM059426.1, read as the reverse complement.
GAAAGTGAGTGCAAAGCCACACTCACCTTCATCCTGCTGTGCCTATCACCACATCCTGTAAAGTTTCCAAAATTTGCAGATCCCCAAAAATCTAAGGAAAAAGGACTTTGGAACTACCCCAGAGTGATAAAAATGCATTTGGGCCTAACATAAGGAATTTAAGACCAAAACCAAGCTTTGGCATTTTAAAAGGCTGGAATTGAAGCCCCAGCAAACATTAACATTTGGACAATAGGCCCTGGGAGAAGGCCGCCCCACCCAAAACACAGAACCCATTAAAGAGACGCATAAAGATAGGAATGCTAGGCCCAGCAAGAAACCCAAAACATGAGGACAATGCAAACTCCGATTAAACAACAGATCGACAGGACGCAAGCCATTTGACACTCAGTAAAAAGCCGTTACTGGTAACGAGGTCTTACAATGACCAGGATTTGATTTGGTTTAGCATAACTGAAGGCCCATCAAGCAGTTACAACAGTTCAGTAAGAAGAGAGTTCAGAACATTTTAACACCAAGTTAAACCCATCAAAACTTAACAAGCCTGCAAGGAACCAAGACAATGGAATGAACAGGCCTCAACTGAAACCAAATCACTTCAGCACGAAACCATTTTTAGTAAGGGGTTCTGGGAGCGAAAAAGAACAAAGGAGCTGAACAAGTATAAAAGGGGGGCCTAATTCCCCAAGAGGCCCTCTCTCTCCGGACTCTCTGACAACGCTGGCACAGCTCCCTCTCGGCTCTGTTCCAGAAGCAGCACGTTCCAGGAAGACACTCGACGACCAGACCACCATCAATCAACTTACCTGGTTGGATTTCACACTGTTAAAACCCCTGTTTGGTGAGCATTATCCCTGATCTCCTGAAACCGAAACCTAGCTGGATAGTGGGATTTTTGGGAGGGATAAGGGTTTTTGTATATTGTCATTCTCCCTCGCCTGTACCGTGTGTTCCCCAACCTGTTTAAGTGTGAAGTGTGTTTTAAGTTTGTTACCTTTTTCTTTTAATAAAAGTCAAAATTCTTTCATCGGAACCTGTTGTCTACTGCATCTTTATTCACAACCCCTAAATAAGTCCAAGGTCTGAACGTGGGGCGTGGGAGCGATTCGAACCGCTCACTGAGTCAGGGTAAGGCTGACCCCTACCACCTCCACCCCCTACAATCCCCATCACTCTGCCTTCCCAAGCCTACTCCTCATACCAACATACCTTGCACATCCACCCATCCCTCTCTCTCTATGTACATACTCACATCCCCATCTGACTAACCACCCCTCACACTCACCCTCATCCTAATGTAATCATACCAAGTAACACCACAGAAGGAGGCCATTTGGCATTGGCAACCCACTCCCTCATAGTCACCCTCTACAGATGTAGCCCATCCATTCCTTACACTCATTCCATCACTCTCACTCAAAGTTCTCTTCTTTCCCTCCTTGCAGGAGAAAAGACCCCAGAACAATAGGGAGAGGGAGAGAACTGAAGGTGGCCCTCTAGTCTTCAGTACTTTGACTGCAGCAGAGGAGGAGGCCCTGGAGATCTCTCGAGTTGCAGAGCTGCTGGCAGTGGGAGATAAAGAGAGGGGGACCTCTCAGCTATCTGGTTACAGAATTACATCTCATACAGCCACATGGCATTCAGCAGTCACTCATATGGTGACTGATGTCAGCAGCCTGTGAATGTTCATCATGTGTATAATGGTATCGTTACCCATTCTTAATATAGCCTTTCTAAATCATCTCTTTACACTCCCAAAGGTCCATCAAGAGCACCCCCTCACCGCCCCCCTGCCCCAATGTCCAGTCGGAGGAGGAAGACGATTCCTCAGAGGAGCCTCCAGTCTTTGAGGGTGCACCGTCATCAGACGCAAGCGCACCCAGCACCAGCATAAATACGCACACCTCGGTGTGTACTGTGTGAGATAGAATAGTGCTGTCACCTGCTGTCTCACACTTCACAAGTGAGCAAGAGCAGATGGTGTTGACAGAGACAGCAGTGGAGACTCCTCGCCAGAGGGCACAGGACACTCCTAGCTCTGCTCAGCTGCATGCAGACGCTGAGCCTCGGGGGCCATCAAGAAAGAGGGCGATCCTGGAGCAGCAGCAAGAAATGCAGGAGGCTCTGGCAGGTTTTGCAGCCGTGATGTCTGCAAATGTGCAGAGAATGGAGAAGTCCATCTCCAACTTGAGCACCACCGTGTCGCAGGCGATGGCGATGATGTGCTCCTCTATGGAAAGGATGGCCACCTGCATGGAGCAGCTCATGCTCCACTCACATGAGCACATGCTATCTATGGAGAATAGCTGACAGAGGCTCATAGACCTCCTTTCTAGGAGGGATCTAAATATAGACTTGGGTCCTCATGGCCCAACTGCTGTGCAGCAAGGTGCTGTCCAGCTCCTTGCTAGCAGGGAAGTGTGAGTGGCCCATGAGAGGGATGATGGCGAGAGGGGACATGGAAGTGTGGGCTCCTCTCAAAACAATCTCACTTCCCCCGCATTGCCTCCCTCTCAGGCAGAGCCTCAGATGCTTCCTCAGATTGTGATGGCCGAGTCTGCCCCTGCACAGTCGCAGGAGGACCAGTCTTTGGCGGGGCCCTCACAGGCTCCAAAACCCAGAGGACGTCCGCCAAAAGTGTTCACACAGTCGCAGCAGGGAAGTGAGCATCCTGCCTCTACCTCTGCTGAAGCCACAGGGGTTGCATCTCGTAGAAGCACACGGAAAAGAAAAAAGCCACAATCCTAATTGCACAAGGGTATGCACAGGGGTGTATAAAGAAATGTTATTGTTAAGGTTCCGTTACTGTTATCACACATATAAAAGTATTTATTTTCACCACTTTCCGGTCTTGCCTTTTTGTCTGCTACCTTAGAAGTGGCTTTGTGAGTTGGAGTGAATGGTGAGACATTATGTAACCTCCAGCAATGGGTGTCAGTGTGAAAGGATTGGCTTGGTCATTGTAGGGCTGCTTTATGGTGTAGTTGGGTTGGGGGTGGTGTGGGGAGCTGGGCACAGCATGTGGCAGCCATATGGGTGCATTGCAGGAAGTTAAGTAAATCTGGCCATGATGAGGCCATCTAAGGCCTCCCGGGCAGCAATGTGCCATCTGGACCACAGGTTCCTCCTCCTCCTCTTCCTCCTCCTCTGAAGAGGCTGTGCGCTCTGCGCCTTGTTCCTCATGCAGCTCTAATTCTCGCTGCTGTGCTATGTTGTGCAGTGCGCAGCAGAGCACGACAATTCTGGAGACCCTGGTTGGTGCATACTGAAGGGCTCTGCCAGATCTATCAAGGCATCTGAAGCACATCTTGAGCATGTCTATTGTTTGCTCTATGACACATTTGGTGGACATGTGGCTTTCATTATAACGCTCCCCGCCCTCATTGCTTGGTCTTCCCAAGGGTGTCATGAGCCACGTCTTCAATGGATAGCCCTTGTCTCCAAACAGTTAGCCAGTAAGTGTGTTTGGTGGTGCAAAGAGCTGTGTGAGGGTGGATTGGCACAGCACAAAAGAGTCATGACAGCTGCCATGGAATTTGGCACACGCATGCATGATTATCTTCCTATGGTTGCAGGCCAGCAGCACATTGAGGGAATGGAAGCCTTTGCATTTCACAAATACTCCTGGGTGATGAGGGGATGCCTTGATGGCCACTGGCTTCATCAGTGGCAAAGTTCACATAATTGGCTGCCTTGTTAAACATGACATCGGTGACCTGTGTAATGCATCTGTGGGCAGCAGACTGCGAGATGCTGCAAATGTCTGCTGCAGATCCATGGAAGGAGCCTGAGGCGAAGAGGTTGGTGACTTTGACAGCTACTGGTAAGGAGTGTCCACCAGGTCCTCTGAGCTGAAGGTCTTGCTCCAGTAAGCTGCAAATGTCTGTGACGACCTGGCGCGATAGCCTGAGCCTCCTTTGGCACTGCTGCTCAGTCATGTTGAGGAAGCTCATCCTCTGCCTGTATACCCAGTGTTGGAGGTATCGCCTCTGGCGCGGTGCAGCCCTGCGCTGACCCCTTCTCTCCTGTGGAGCATCAGGTTGTTGAGGAGAAGGTTGGTGATGTTGTTGCTGCTGGTGTGCCTGCTGCTGCTGGTGGTGGTGGGGCTCATCTTGGTCCAATTCTGAGGACCAAGGTGACACAGTATAAACAGCACCCGTGCTGATGTAATAGATGGCAGGTCAACTAGAGATCAGAGGACCAATCGGTCAATGTTGTGATGGTTACTAGCAATGTAGTGAGAGTAGCTTCCGAGGTTGCAGAAAAGACTCGCAAACTCTAGACACCTAAATCTGTGCAGAAAATATAGTCAGCAAGAGCCTTTCCCTTCGGCAAGTATTGAGGTGTTATGTGGGAGTATTTATTTGGATTTCCATGCTCTCCATTAATGACCTCGCGCAATGGCCACTGAGTTTCCGCCTCACGTTGACAGATGAGGTTCCCGTGCTGCGTGAGTTCTGTGGTCATCCAGTAAAAATAAAAAGCTCTGGTTAAAAACCCTGTTAAGGATCTCACAACAAGCACTTAATTACTTCAATTAGTTTGCCCGCCTCTGCCGTTCGGTCCGTGGCGCGCTAGGAAACCTGCACAAGTTAAATGCGCGAGGCGGTAGGATGACGGCGAGTTCCCAACACACTCGCAATTTCAGCAATTTTTACGGCCGACCCTGCCTCCAAACCCACACGCCCGGCAGCGGGAAAATTCCGGCCAAGGAGACATTAGGGCAGGTGACTAAAATCTTGATCAAAGAGATAGTTTTAAGGAGCATCTTAAAGGAGGAGAGAGAGCTGGAGCGGCCGAGAGATATAGGGAGGGCATTCCAGAGCTTGGGGTCCAGACAGCTGAAGGCACGCCTCTAATGTTGGGACAAAGGGATTGGGTGATGCACAAGAGGCCAGAGTTGGAGGTACATAGAGTTCTTGGAGGGTTGTAAGGCTGGAGGATTTAACAGAGCCAGGGAGGAGTGAGACCATGGAGGGATTTGAACACAAAGATGAGAATTTTAAAATTGAGATGTTGGTGGATTGGTGGCCAATGTATGTCAGCGCGCACAGGGGCGATGGATGAGCAGGACTTGGTGCGGGGTAGGATACAGGCAACAAAGTTTTGGATGAGCTCAAGTTTATGGAGAGTGGAAGATGGGAGGCTGGCCAGGAGAGCTTTGGAATAGGCCAGTCCAGAGGTAACAAAAGCAAAGCATGTATGGCAGTTTCAGCAACAGATGAGCTGAAGCAGAGGCGGGCGTTGGCATAAAATGTATATTGCAACAAAATTATATGCTTCATTGCACCATACCCTTTGCTGAGCACTTTGTGCACTTGCAGTGGTCTGTCCTATTGCCTTGAACAGGTTCCTCAGTTTCAGCAAGGTCTAAGACTGAGACATGTTCATAATCACTCAATTTGTCCTTCTTGTGGTACATTCACATTGTCCCATAAAAAACTTCAGTTGTGATCAGCACTTTTGCTGAGGTTATTTTAAGTGTTTAGACTGGTACATTAGATTACCTATACCCAAAATGAGCACTGATGTCAGTGGCACCGAAAGTCATGGAAGACATTGCAAGTGATGGATTTATTCTGTCAGACAAATAACAGATGGCGACAACTGAGACTTCAAATTGTGAGGAGAGAGGTGAGGGGTACTAGTCTATTATGAGGCCTCTATGGTGATGTCCTTAGACCAACGCTGACTGAGAGGTGATGTTGTTGATGAGCCTGCCATGCAAGTGAATTGCTTTGGGTTTTCTTGTGTTACTACGACCACTGAAAAGTGTAGCAATTGGAGAAATACATGATGATGTTTTAAGCCATGCATTGCTTCTGTAGTCTCTTGCAACTATTCTATTGAAGAGATAGGGTGCTACTACATGAACAAATTCTGACCTGATCTTAGTTCAGAAGGCCAGTTATAACAAATTTTGCATTAATTCAACATGGTTTTCACATTATATCATTGCAGAATCTATATTGTAACTTCTGCAGTTTAAGGTGGCTGTTCTCAGCTCAATTTTAATTTATCAGCATCAGTCTGAGACCACCTACGGGAGGTAATCACACATTTTAAACTTTAAAATGAATGTTTAAAAAACTCTCAATTGCTCAGTTCATTTCTTTTGTCATTAAGGAGCTGATACTCACAGATTGCTTTTCAATTTAACTATTTCTAACATATTGAGACACTGGTGAAAGGAGCTCTGTGCCTGCCTTTATATTCACATGTGCAAAGCTCTGCCATTCTGCTGAACCCGAGTCAAAAGTGTGGAGCACAACTCATTCTGTCCCCTTGCACCACTTTTAAAGATAGGACTGGAGTCTGACTGCTGCTTAAAAGAGAACGCAAGCAGCCATACCCACTGAGAGCCTCTCATCAAATATATTGCTCTATAAATATTTGAAAAAGGCTATACCTATAATGAAAACAGCATTTCTTGCCTGCAAGGCAGTAGTTAATCAATTTTCACTCAGTAATGTTGCTAATGGGTGCAGTGCTTGTTTCAGAACAACACAGATAGAATATTACCTATGTCTTAGGTTACAAGAAAGGTCTCTAATGTGCAATAATACTTAAGGCTGAATATACCCTCATTCAGTTCTCTGACTGGAGGGCAGCATTTAAGTTGTAATATCTCTTGATAGTAGTCATGCTTAAATTGAGTAATCTACTACCAATGCAGTGCTAAAATTGTTTTCATCACAATTACAAAACCAATTAGGCGCTGTATATTTCCTTCTGAATCAGGGACCTATGCCAACACTGCACCTTGGTTAGTTAATGGATTTCCACAGCAAATACCCTGGATGGAAAGTTTCCAAACACTTTGTAGATTATACACAGATGTCTCAGAAGATTAATTGTCATCGTTCATAGAATTAGTCCCATCTGATTGTACAGTCAATTTGGACATATTCTAACTGTTTATCAATTGATAGATCAAGAACTTTAATGTGATGGCATTTGAATGTGATCTTCAACAATATTGAACAGGATCTTCTGATATAGGTTGATGTAGGTTTTCAGTATTATTTGCAAGATTTTCACTGGCCCGAAGCCAACCTCTGGTTGCCTATTCCGGGCAGGCAATTGGCCGCTGGAATGTTAATGAAGCCCGGCCGTTAAAATGGACCGGGCTTCCCAATGCAGCTCCTGGGTGAGCGGCCCATGGGTCCTGCCGGGTTTCCGCTCAAGTATTAAAATTCTCACTCAGGTGTTTGCTTATTCTGATTCTGTACAACATCAATATTGTTACAACCAACAACAACACTGCCATTTTTATAGCACCTTTAATGTAATAAAACGACCTAAGGCGCTTCACAGGAACGTTATCAGATAAAATTTGACACCAAGCCAAATAAAATGATATCAGGACAGGTGACCAAAAACTTGGCCAAAGAGGCAGGTTTTAAGGAGCGTCTTAAAAGGAGGAGGGACAGGTAGAGAGGCGGAGAGGTTTAGGGAGGGAATTCCAAAGCTTAGGGCTTAGGCAGCTGAAGGCACGGCCACCAATGGTGGGGTGAAGGAAATCAGGGATGCACAAGAGGCCAGAATTGGAGGAACACAGAGTTCTCGGAGGGTTGTAGAGCTAGAGGAGGTTACACCTTCCGTAAACTTGAACTCATCCAAAACTCTGCTGCCTGTATCCTAACTCGCACCAAGTCCTGTTCATCCATCACCCCTGTGCTCGCTGAGCTACATTGGCTCCCAGTCCAACAACACCTCAAATTTAAAATTCTCAATCTACATAGGATTACATAGGATATACAGCATAGGAATAGGCCATTCGGCCCAACCAGTCCATGCTGGTGTTTATGCTCCACTCGAGCCGCCTCCTGTCTTTCCTCATCTAACTCTATCAGCATAACCCTCTATTTCCTTCTCCTTCATATGCTTATCTAGCCTTCCCTTAAATGAATCTATACAATTCGGTTCAACCACTCCCTGTGGTAGCGAGATCCACATTCTCACCACTCTCTGGTTAAAGAAGTTTATTCTGAATTCCCTATTTGATTTCTCGGTGACTATCTTATATTGATGGCCTCTAGTTTTGCTCTTCCCCACAAGTGGAATCTTGTGTTTAAATCCCTCCATGGCCTCGCTCCTCCCTATCTCTGTAACCTCCTCCAGCCCTACAACCCTGCAAGAATTCTGTGTTCCTCCAGTTGTGACACGCAATAAAATATTAGTGAGTATTCCTGCTTCTCTCTCTGAACTGAACATTCTAAAATTAGCAAACTCTAGGGCACAAATTATCCATACTCAATTGTATCTTCATACTGTGCAATTTTATAAATGTGATGGCATAACCAGATATCGTATTAGACAATTCCCTTCACATGAACCAGTTAGACTCTTAAATGAAAAAATAACTGCATTCATATCATTTCGAAATGTTGCACTTTCACATGCTAAGAGTCAAGTTTTTTTTATTTGTTCATGGGATGTGGGCGTCGCTGGCAAGGCCAGCATTTATTGCCCACCCTTAGTTGCCCTTGAGAAGGTGGTGGTGAGCCGCCTTCTTGAACCGCTGCATAATGCAGCAGAACAAGGTCTGGCCCATGCATTTATAAAACTTGAGATTTTTTACCTACGTTAAATATTTGATAGCCATTCTTTCAGCCTACAGAACTAAACAGTTTATTTCCCATATAAAGAAGGAAAAGAAAGAAAGACTTGCATTTATATAGTGCCTTCCATGACCTCAGGACATCCCAAATCGCTTTATAGCCAAATAAGTAGCTTTTTTTTAAGTGTAGTCACTGTTGTAATGTAGGAGATATAAGTAACAAATATATTTTTTGTCAATATCAAATCCAGCTGTACCTTTACTAGATGGGCTCATCTTAACTCAATTATATGCATTGGATCCTGATGGTAAAAATGTTGACTAGAAATGTGAAGGGTACTCTCTATATACAGTATTCTCTGTGATAGTTAATCTATCTCTACAGTTAGAGATACTCGGGTAGAAATTCCTTTGCGTTTCGCTAAGTTTTTGAGTGTGAAATCAGTGTTTTACTTATCAATTTTGTAGTGGGATGATCCAGGCCTCAAGTGTGCACAAAAAGTGGCTAAGGTGCACATTAGGTGTCCCTGGCAGCTGCCTGAATTGAATGCCGATCCCATTAAAATATGGAAATAGGGGTTTTGTGCTTGTATTAGGACCCCTTTGGGAGCATTTCATTCACTTATTCTCCCCAAAAAAATGGCACGAATATTCAGGAAGCTGGCTGAAACATCAATAATTAAAGGGCTCCCCACATCCATTCAGGTAAGCCTCTGGATAGTCGTATTTAGTTGCTGGGGATTTTTGGAAGCTGTTTTGGCTGAGTTTTGGCAGTATTTGATACAACTGTGCTATTGAAGAACTGACTTTTATCAGCAGCTGCACTGTTTGACTTCACCAGCTGCAGGAGTACAGAAAAGATGGGAATGTTGCTTGGATCACCATTGCAGCTGCCAAAGCATGGCAGCACAGACCTGTGGAGGCTCAAAGAAGATGGCCAAGGAGACAAGGGCCAAGGAGGTCTTACAGCATGCTGGTCTTCTGGAACAGGATGTTGTACCTCAACATGACAGTGGAGCAGTGTGCAAGGAGGCTGCACCTCAGCAGGCAGGCAGTCACTGACCTATGTCACCTGTTGCAGCAGGAATTGAAGCCAATCACCAGGGCACACTCGGCATTGCCTGTGACTGTGAAGGTTATGGTGGTCCTCAACCTCTATGCCACAGGCTCACTCCAGGCTGCAACAGGTGACATCAGCAGCATCAGTCAGTTTGTTGTCCATTCGGCCATCAAGCAGGTGATGGATGCCCTCTTCACAAGGAGACAGCAATATATCACCTTCCCAATACAAGCTATTGATCAAGAGGAGAGAGTTGTTGGATTGCCCCAGGTGCCAGGTGTCATTTTTTTTTAATTCGTTTACGGGATGTGGGCGTCGCTGACAAGGCCAGCATTTATTGCCCATCCCTATTTGCCCTTGAGAAGGTGGTGGTGAGCTGCCTTCTTGAACCGCTGTAGTCTGTGTGGGATGGTACTCCCACAGTGCTGTTAGGGAGGGAGTTCCAGGATTTTGACCCAGCGACGATGAAGGAACGGCAATATACTTCTACGTCAGGATGGTGTGTGACTTGGAGGGCAACTTGGAGGTGGTGGTGTTCCCATGCGCCTGCTACTCTTCTCCTTCTAGGTGGAAGAGGTTGCGGGTTTGGGAGGTGCTGCTGAAGAAGCCTTAGTGAATTGCTGCAGTGCATCTTGTAGATGGTACACACTGCAGACACGGTACGCCGGTGGTGGAGGGAGTGAATGTTTAAGGTGGCGGATGGGGTGCCAATCAAGCGGGTTGCTTTGTCCTGGATGGTGTTGAGCTTCTTGAGTGTTGTTGGAGCTGCACTCATCCAGGCAAGTGGAGAGTATTCCATCACACTCCTTACTTGTGCCTTGTAGATGGTGAAAAGGCTTTGGGGAGTCAGGAGGTGAGACACCCGCCACAGAATACCTAGCCTCTGGCCTGCTCTTGTTGCCACAGTTTTTATGTGGCTGGTCCAGTTAAGTTTCTGGCCAATGGTGACCCCCTGGATGTTGATGGTGGGGGATTCGGCGATGGTAATACCGTTGAATGTCAAGGGGAGGTGGTTAGACTCTCGCTTGTTGGAGATAGTCATTGCCTGGCACTTCTATGGCGCGAATGTTACCTGCCACTTATCAGCCAAGCCTGTACGTTGTCCAGGTCTTGTTGCATGGGGGCATGGACTGCTTCATTATCTGAGGAGTTGTGAATGGTGCTGAACACTGTGCAGTCATCAGCGAACATCCCCATTTCTGACCTTATGTTTTAGGGAAGGTTATTGATGAAGCAGCTGAAGATGGTTGGGCTTAGGACACTGCCCTGAGGAACTCCTGCAGCGATGTCTTGGGGCTTTGATGATTGACCTTCAACCACCACAACCATCTTCCTTTGTGCTAGGTATGACTCCAGCCAGTGGAACGTTTTCCCCCCGATTCCCATTGACTTCAGTTTTACTAGGGCTCCTTGATGCCAGACTCTGTCAAATGCTTCCTTGATGTCAAGGGCAGTCACTCTCACCTCACTTCTGGAATTCAGCTCCTTTGTCTATGTTTGGACCAAGGCTGTAATGAGGTCGGGAGCTGAGTGGTCTTTACCACACACGCATTGCCCTGTGTTTTCCCTTCAAGAATCAACCATGCTTTATAACAGGAAGAGGCTCCACTAGTTGAATGTTTAGCTGGTCTGTGTCCACAGGCAGCGAATAATGCAGGCTTGTGCCCAGTTTCCTGGCAGTAGTCACGATGCCTTCATACTGCGCAAATTCTCAATTCCCCCTGTCTTTGACACAGACTAATAGGTATCAGGCTGACTCATTGGAGGTAGAGGTATCCCCTTAGCACCTGGCTCATGACTCCTATCAGGAACCCGGCCACAGTCGCTGAGCGCCAATACAATGAGAGTCACGCTCAAACCAGAGCTCTCATTGAGCAAACCATTGATGTCTTAAAGCAAAAGTTCCAGTGTTGGACCGATCTGGTGGAGTCCTGTAGTGTAGTCCTGAGCAAGTCCTATCGAGTCCTAACACTCCTCACCACTCCTGATCCCCCTGCTGGGGCCCATCCCCACAAGCTGCATTACCTCCTCCTCATGTGGGGAGAGGACCTGAATGGATGTTCCCCCTGCTCCTGCCCTCGCCTTTTCTCTATTATTGTTCGCCAGCTTTGCCGGCAAGAAAGAAGGGAGAGTGTTAGTGGTAGCCGAGTGAAATACTTTGAAGATAAATATGTCAAGGTAAAATAGTGGTGCTGGTGTGTGAAGGGTGGCAGAGGTGTGAGGAGGTGTAGGCAGTACTAGTGAGGAGAGTAGGAGGTGCAGAGTGTGGCATTAGCAGTGGAAAGAGGTGCAGTGAAGTGTGCTGCAGTGAATGGAGGAGAGTGCTGGGAATCGGTGCAGGGAAGGGCTGTGGGTGCTGGGACTTCAAGGAGTGCAGGGTTATGCAGAGAGTGATGCGAGATAGGAGTTAGGAGTCTTAACAGCCCTGGACAGGTCATTGAACGTATTCCTGCATTACAGCCATGCACTGGGGTCTATGCTGGCGCTGACATACTCAGCCACCCAGCTTGGCAGGATACCTTCCTGCCCTCTGGACTTGACAGAGGAGCAGTGTGTGAGGAGCCTGCACTTCAGCAGGCTCCTCACTTTCCACCTCCTGTCAATCTCCTCCAACAACAACAACAACTTGCTTTTATATAGCACCTTTAACATCGTAAAGTATCCCAAGGCGCTTCACAGGAGCGTTATCAAACAAAAATTGACACCGAGCCACATAAGGAGATATTAGAGCAGGTGGCCAAAATCTTGGTCAAAGAGGTAGGTTTTAAGGAGTGTATTAAAGGAGGAAAGAGAGGTAGAGAGCAATGTTCCCTATAAGCTGCACTTTGTTCTGCGCAGCCTGTTTCTTTTAGTGCGCGGTCCCTGTAAATTTCTGCACATGTGCGATATTTACAATGGAGAAGCCGGTGAGCAGCCTGCGCGGGACCTTTCCCATTACTGTGCAGCTGCGCAGCTTACAGAGAACTGTGGTAGAGAGGTGGAGAGGTTTAGGGAGGGAAACCCAGAGCTTAAGGCCTTGGCAGCTGAAGGCATGGCCGCCAATGGTGGAGCGACTAAAATAGGGGATGCACCAGAGGCCAGAATTAGAGGAGTACAGAAATCTCGGAGGGTTGTAGGACTGGATAAGATTACAGAGATAGGGAGGGGTGAGGCCATGGAGGAAATTGAAAACAAGGATTAGAGTTTTAAAATCGAGGCGTTGCTCAACCAGCAGCCAATGTAGGTCAGTGGGCACAGGGGTGATGGGTGAACGGGACTTGGTGCGAGTTAGGATAAGGGCAGCAGAGTTTTGGATGACCTCAAGCTTATGTATGGTAGAATGTGGGAGGCCAGCCAGGAGTGTGTTGGAATAGTCAATTCTAGAGAATAACAAAGGCATGAATGAGGGTTTCTGCAGCAGATGAGCTGAGGCAGGGGCAGAGTTGGGCGATGTTACGGAGGTGGAAATAGGCTATCTTAGTGATGGCACGGATATGTGGTCGGAAGCTCATCTTGGGATGAAATGATACCAAGATTGCAAACAGTCTGGTTCAGTCTCAGACAGTAGCCAGGGAGAGGGATGGAGTCGGTTGCTAGGGAACGGAGTTTGTGGTGGAGACCGAAGACAATGGCTTCAGTCTTCCCAATAATTAGTTGGAGCAAATTTCTGCTCATCCAGTACTGGATGTCATTTAGAGTGAGTGGAAGGGTTGAGAGTGGTGATGGTGAGGTAGAGCTGGATGTCATAGAATCATAGAATAGTACAGCAGAGAAGGTGGCCTTTTGCCCATCGAATCTGTGCCGGCTCTTTCGAAGTGCAATTTTGTTAGTCTCACTCCTCCGCTCTTTCCCTGTATCCCTCCATTTTTTCTCCTTCAAGTATTTATCTAATTCCCTATGGAAGGCTACTATTGATTCTATATTCACCACCCTATCAGGCAGTGCATTCCAAATCCTAGCCACTCATTGCGTAAAAAAGTTTTTCCTCTTGTCGCCTCTGGTTCTTTAGCCAATCACCTTAAATCTGTGCCCTCTGGTTATCAACCCTCCTACCATTGGAAACAGTTTCTCTTTATTTACTCTATCTAAACCATTCATGATTTTGAACACCTGTAAGCCTTCTCTGTCATCAGCAGACATGTGGAAACTGACAGTGGCCCGTATTTTCCGATCGCAGGCCTCCCGCGGGCGCAGGCCTGTGATCTGGAAAAATCTACGGCCTTACCTGAGGGCTCCTGGGACGCACACGCCTCCGATCCTGGGCCGCTCCAAACTTGAAGTGCGCAGGGCCCACGTATCCCAGGGGCGCATGTAGTTCGCAGCGTCCCTGGGATCACGTGGGCCATGGGGAGCCAATCACAGAAGGGAATCTCCCTTTATACACTTGACAGGGAGACCTGTCAAATATATGAATGGAGATCACCCCAAAAACATTGTAAAAATTTAAATAAATTTTAAAAAGTCACATTTTTAAAATGACTTGAAATTACAATAAATTAAGGGGGAAAAATTCAGTTGGTTGCACCTCCCGTTAGCGCCTTAAGAGGGCGCTAATGGGGCGCAAAGTATCTAGCGCCCAGGCGCGGCGATGTTTGCGCCGCTCGCGAAATTAACTAGACATTCGGCGGCGGCGCTAAACAGTACCGCCACGATCTCCTGCGCCGGCAGATCGTGACATCAATCGAGTGCGCAACGCCCCGGAGTGGATATTGAGTGGCGCCCCCTGCCTTACCGCCTGCCGCTAGCAACGACAGGTTGAGGGGAGCGTTTTGCTGTCAGGAAGGGACTGGGCGAGCGCTATTTAAAGGTGACTGCTTCCTGCCTTTTTTTGTTGGCGACATTTTTGAACCACGCATTCTGAGAGAGAGAGAGAGAGACCTCTGGAGAGATTCAACGCTGTGTGAAGGAGTTTTGGGTACTGAGCAGCACTTTGCATGTTCATTTTGATTTGACCTTCCTTGCATCGATTTAGTAGAGACTGTGGGGGCTGCACTCTGAGCTCTTTCCCTGAGCCTCTCCATTGTTCTTTCCAGCAGATTTGATGTACAGGTCTCTCCAGGCCGAGATTCAAGGCTGCAATGAGCAGGATGTGGATGGAAAGCAAGATCAACCCTCCCCTTTAAGAACTGGCCAGGGCCATTTTGTCTGTGTTCCATTGCTGACTGACATCACATGAGCTTCGCCAGCGCTCTGAGTTAGCGCCTCACTCCTCGGCTTTTGCGCCTTAAGACAGATGTGTAGCGCCTGATTTAGCGCTCCAATCACCTCCAGGGGTGATAAAAGTCAAGTTTGCAGTCGGAGGCGATAATTAGCGCCAGGCGTTAATCTTTGCGCCCGGCCGATAATTGCGCCCCAAACGGGGCGATACTGAATTTCTCCCCCTAAGTATTTTAAACAAAAATTAAATTTTTTGAAGTAAGTAATTAAAGTTTTTTACGGGGCTAAAAATAAACTTACCTTTTTTTAAAGTTTTTTTTTATTTAAAAAAACTTTTTTTTTTTACTTTTTTCAACTCTTATCCTAGTAAAAGCCGGCCTTACCAGGCGTAAGAATTGTAAGGGTTTTCTGCGGGCGGAGCTCCTCCAAAAAGTGGAACTATCCGCCCACAGAGGCCCTTCTCCAGGGCAGGCGTCCGATCTGTCAAGACCATTCTTGACAGATCAGAAATGCCGGTTTTCAGCGCATGCGCTGTGCATGCCTGAAACCGACATTTCCGATGTCCCTATGGGTGTGTACACGTAGGGATCGGAATATCCGGGCCAATGTGTTTTCAGATGATGTCGCCGAGGGGCAGCATTTAGATGAAAAATAGAAGGGGGCCAAGGATAGAAATTTGGGGGACACCAGAGGTAACAGTGCGGGAGTGGGAAGAGAAACCATTGCAGGTGATTCTCTGGCTACGACTGGTTAGATAAGAAAGGAACCAGACAAGTGCAGTCCCATCCAGCTGGACGACAGTGGAGAGGCATTGGAAGAAGATTGTGTGGTCAACCGTGTCAAAGGTTGCAGACAGGTCGAGAAGGACGGGAATGGATAGTTTACCTTTGTCACCGTCAAATGGGATATCATTTGTGACTTTGATAAGAGCCGTTTCGATACTGTGGGAGGGACGGAAACCTGATTGGAGGGATTCAAACATGGAGTTCCAGGAAAGATGGGCATGGATTTGGGAGGCAACAACACGTTCTAGGACTTTGGAGAGGAAAGGGAGGTTGGAGATGGAGCAGTAGTTTGCAAAGACGGAGGGGTCAAAGGTTGTTTTTTTGAGCAGGAAGGGAAGTTGGGTGGTCAGCAGTTTAGTGGGAATAGGGTCAAGGGAGCAGGAAGTGGGTCTCATGGACAAGCTGAGCTCAGAGAGGGCATGAGGGAAGTTAGAAGAGAAAGATTCAAATTCAGGGCTAGGGCAGGGGTAACCTTAGAGGAAGTTTGGCCCGGTGGGCTAGGGGAAGGGAGGGAAGTGGCAGAGGCAGCTGATCAGATGGTCTCAATCTTAGTGACAAAGAAGTCCATGTGCTCCTCGCACTTGTTGTTGGAGGTGAAGGTGGAGGAGGCAGGGGAGAGGGGTTTAAGAAGATGGTTAGTAGTAGAGAATAGAAGCCAGGGGTTATCTTTGCATTTCAGGATGATCCTGGAATAGTGGGCAGTTTTGGCAGAGGAGAGCAGGACCCGATAGTGCTTTATGTGGTCCAGCCAGATCGGGTGGTGAATGGCTAAACCAGTTATCCGCCTTATCTGTTCAAATCTGCCTCCCTTGGACTTAAGGGAGTGGAGATGAGGGCCGTACCGGGGGAATGGCCAGGGTGAGAGAGAGTAATGGTTTTAATGGGGACTAGGGCATCAAACGTGGAGGTGTGGGTGTGGTTGAGCAGATTGGTAGCTGCAGAAACGTTGTGGTGAATGGAGGGCCAAAGGCTAGATGGTTGGGATTTTAAAAGTGCAGTTGTAAGTGAATTGGGAGAGAATTTTTTCCAGGGGTGGATACAGAAGGAAGTAACATTGGGAGGTGGAAGGAGGATGTGGGTGGAGAGCGATACAAGGACATCCAGTCCTGTATCTGAGAAGCGGGGACCTTGAAACCTCTCCTTGGCCTGCCATCTCCTGAATTGCCTTCTGGCTGCCTGCAGCCAAAGTGCATCTCCCCTTTAAGAGGTGTGGGCTGCCTTTAAGTATCATTCAGGATGCACGATCTTCAATCTTCAGATTAGGCGAGGTGCCAATCAGCAGCAGGACTGGCGCTGACAGCCTACCTATTTCAGAAAAATGAGGGCACCTGGCCAATTCCATCTGCTAATTGCGCCCACATGATTTGGCCCATGCTCCTGGCACAGCATTGATTCTGGCCCCAAAAATGGGCCTACATGAGTTGCTACCCCTTCATCTGCTATTCAATGCGAGGGTGATGGGTTCTTTAAATCGCACACAACTTTGACCAACAAGGTTAGTTATTCACAATTTTCCTGCTAAATTCTGTTGTGCTCCTGTCTCTCTTCCATGCAATAATTACAGGTCTTACAGTTAGTCTGTGACAAATATTATATCTTGCCGTTTCCTCAGCATCTTCTATAATATCATTCAGTATCTTTGACGGATCATGTTCAATGATATCACCATCTCTGGTATGCCAGAAAGGCCAAAACATGTGTTGAAGCTCAGTACACCTACTTTCCTTCTCATTTGAAGCCAGAATCTACTAAAGGATCCACGGTGTGCTCTCACATTTGTATCATCATCAATTCCCTAAAATGCTATAGGATATATCAGTATTAACAGTGACATTTTCATTTGAGTTACTTCAGGAAGGGTCTGCTCATGCCTCCTTATCCAGTTCCCCAGTTATGAACTCTGGAGCTCTTAGTTTTAAAATTCAAAGCACTTCTTCAGAGGACTAAAGCTATATATGTTTGTGATCTTCAGACAGCATAGACAGTACCCAATAGATTAGTTGCCAGGTAAATTATCCCACCAATTGAAGCTGGACACTGTCTTGAACTGGAACTTAGCTCTGTTCAGTTAGAGGAAATCAGCTTGAGGTATAGTTGAACTTAAATTTTATAACTGGGTTTCTTGACCGTTTGGTGTTTTATTTTACTGTGGCTTTTAGGTGAGGTAATGGATGCCACACAATATAACGACAACAACTTGCAATTATATAGAGCCTTTCATGTAGTAAAACATCCGACCAGTTCAGCCCAGCACGTGGCCAACTGGTATACTTGTCGTACAAGGGTCATATGTGGGACCCACAATACCGTATCCAAACAGCAACCAATCTAAGAGAAATTGATTGTCATTAGCAAAGATTTCTGACTAGTAAGGGCATCAAGGGATATGGAGTTGAGGCAGAAGATCAGACATGATCTCATTGAATGGGCCGAATGGCCTACTCTTGCTCCTATTTCTTATGTTCTTAAAGAAAGAACTTGCATTTATATAGTGCCTCTCACAACCTCAGGACATTCCCAAAGTGCTTTACAGGCAATGAAGTACTTTTGAAGCGTAGTCACTGTTGTAATTTAGTAAACACAGCCGATCCACCCCAAATCTGGAGCAGGCAAGGTTGGGAAATCGGGCAGGGAGCTGTCCCAGCACTCTTAACTGATTACTCCACTCCCAGGATTTACCAAAGAAAGTGACGGCACCTGTTACATATGTCAACAAGGAAGCCCACCTTGTTACTGGTACCTAGGGTTGCTATGGTGGGTTGCATGATATTTAAAATTTAAGTCACTCCCTGAGGGAGTGCAATCGATCATAAGGCAATCGATTATATTCCCATATACATTCCTAAATTGAAATGTTTTAAAAAATCTTCTTCAGCTGCCTCCCCACCGCTACAGGTACCTGAGGCCTGAAGCAGCCATTTTTCTCTTCTCCCAAGGCTGGCTTCCCGGCAGGCAGGAATCCCATCTGGATGATGCTAGAACCGTAAAATTCATCAGGGTTAGGGGCGGCCAAGTTGAGTGAGTCCAAAGCCAGCCTCGATTCTAACAAAATGAAAAATCCCAGCTACAGAATTAAGAGTATGTGGCTCAGAAATTGAACATCGACAAAAACCTGCCAGTGTCACCACGGCCTCAGGTTTACGGCCGCTGAAAATGGCCACAGCGCTACCGGGAAAAAATTTGCGCTGGGGGCTAACAATTTTTAGCCCAATGCTAACTTACAACTCCTGCAGGCGTTAGTGGAGGTATCCGACCCGAAGTTCACGTCCAGAAGCAACGTTCCAGCTTTTTACAGCCTCTGGGAGTGAGGCTGTGGAGCAAGGAAGTATGGGCAATTAAAAGGGCCATGAATTAAAAGGGCAATACATTCAGAACTAATAAAAATTAAAATGAAGTGAAAAAATGCAGTTTTCAGCCCTTACTGCCTTTCAAAAACAACCATTAAAAAGAAGTCCCAAATGAGACTCTTCAGCACTTAAAGCTGAATTCCCTTCTGAACCTCAAAAAATGGGAAAAGTGCTTCAGCACTAACACAAATGGCTCAGCAAGCCAAGGAAGGGGTACCCAGGGTCTCGCATGCAGCACCCCAGCTTTGTGCCGGGGTCAACACTGCAAGAGAGGTCCTCTACCCACAGGGGCCAGGAGGCCCTCCAGGAAGAATGATGTGGGACCACATCACCAAGGTCGTCAAAGCCAGCAGTGTCGTCCCACCACCTGGCTCCAGTGCCCAAAGAAGCTTCACGACCTCAGACCACTGGTCAAGGTCAGTGAATGCATCTTCAAAAGCTGTCTGGTGATGAGAAGAGAAACCCAACTCTTCATAAGGGAGTCAATTTTATGTTTACTGCAAGAAATCTGGAAGAAGACTCAGGAAAAGTTTAAAGAACAGGTACAACAAACTTATGGCTACTCAGCAGACAACATAATCGCAGGCACTGTCTCAACCTAATGTGCTAAGAATCGATACAACACACTCAAGCTGAGATTTTACAGGAAATGTGACCAGGATGAAACAAAATGGTAAATAAAACAAGCAAATAAAAAATGGGGAGATAAGGCCTCAATATCTTTAATATGATTGATGATTATATGTTGAGTTGGAGATGTAAATGGATAAGATGCCGAAGGAAGCATAGACCTCAATTTTTATGGGGTGTGCGGGTAGGGTACACGGGAGCCTGGTAGCAGGTGATGAATCCAGCAAGGTTGGGGAAGTGGAGCCCCTCCTGAACTTAACGATTGACCACCTGGATGGCGGTCGGGAGTGGGAATCTGACGGCAGGAGGCAGCAGCTGGGGACCCATGGGAATGATCCCCGGCAGTCAGTAAGTGGAGGGAATGCTCTGGATTCGTGGTGGGAGGGGCAGACCAGGGATTCTTCTTGATTGAAGAACATGGGGATAACAGATTGAAGATTGGGGGTATGCCAGTGCTGGGGATTCCCTGAAGACCGGGGAGAGGCTGGGGCTGGGGAAGCCTGACGACTCCTTGAGGGGCCTGGGAGGGGGGTAATCCTGCTCCTCCTGGCCCACAAGGAATTCAAAGATAGCAAAGTTTTAAAACTTACCTGGGCCTCTTCTGGCCAGTCGGCCCCTCGCGACTTGTTTCTGCTGCTGGACAGCAGAAAGCGAGGGGCTCTCCCAGCATGGACCGCTACTTTTGAATCTTAAGTAGGCCCTCGCCTGCTTTTATCGGGAGCCACGCCCAGGGTATGAACCGTTGCTGTTAATATTATGGCAGCCGATAATGTGGCGGCTTGGAGGTGGGATGTCCATTTTTAGTGGGGGTGGGTTAAAATCAAGGACATAGAGATTGGAAGGGAAGCTGAAAAAGTTAAAGCAGAAGCTGTTTGTGTAATCTGGTAAACCTGATCCACCAAGCAAAGTCACTGGAAAACATGCTCCTTTTTTAATAAATATTTTGGGGGAAAAATTGGGTTGCTTTGCGCCTCTCGTTAGCGCCATGAGGAGGTGCTAACAGGAGGCGCAAAGCACCTAGCACCCGGGCGCGGCGCCGCTAACACCTCCTGCGAAATTCACATTAGCAGTAGCGGTAGCCGGTAGTGCCTCGCAGTACTGCATCTCCGGCGATGACGTAATCGCCGTGCGCAGCACCCCGCTCGTACCCTGGCCGCAAACTTCGCTCGTGCCCCCTGAACTACCGCCGGACACTATGTCTGACAGGGTCAGGGAGCTGCGTTTGCGGCCGGGGCGGCGCAAATTAAAGGGGCAGGTGCCGGGCAGCCAATTTTTTGGGGCCGCCTGCCAGCACCTGCCCCCTCTGGCCTCCTCCTGCGGGGTGCCGGCCGCGATCGGTCAGCCTGGCACTCCTCTTGAGTGCCAGGCTTTTTTGCCGGCACCCGGCTCCCCGGTGGTCCAGCAGGGCCCCGGCTAGGCCCTTCCCCTTTAATTAGGGGAGGGAGGCCTATATTACCACGGCGCTACGTGCCGACGCGAATGGCGATGCTGCAGGTAGTGCCGCGATATTTAATGGGAGCGCCCCAAGAGGGAGGGGGAGCGCTTCCAGTAGCGCCCCGCCTCCTGCTTTGGGTGCAACCATTCAATTTCGGGCGCAGGTGTGCTAACTTTTTCGGGGCGCTACCAAAGTTGGCGCCCCAAAAGGGGCACGCCCCAATTATTCCCCCTTTGCTAATAAAAAAGCCGAGCTTCAACACAAACTCCATTCTCTAGCCATTGACTCCATCCTTCTCCCTGGTCACTGTCTGAGGCTGAACCAGACCACTCGCAACCTTTAGTCCTATTTGACCTTGAATTGAGCTTCCGACCCCATAATCCTCTCCATCACCAAGAGGACCTCCTTCCATCTCCATAACATTGCCCGTCTCCACCCCTGCCTCAGTTCATCTGCTGTGGAAACCCTCATCCATGCCTTTGTTACCTCTAGACTCAACTATTTCAATGCTCTCCTAGCCAGCCTCCCATCTTCCACCCTCCATAAACTTAAGCTCATCCAAAACTCTGCTACTCCCGTTCCCGTTCACCCTGCGCTTACTGATAAGAGCATAAGAACATAAGAAATAGGAGCAGGAGAAGGCCATTTGGCCCCTCGAGCCTGCTCCGCCATTCAATAAGATCATGGCTGATCTTCTACCTCAACTCCACTTTCCTGCACTGTCCCCATATCCCTTGATTCCCTTAATATCCAAAAATCTATCGATCTCTGTCTTGAATATACTCAACGACTGAGCCTCCACAGCCCTCTGGGGTAGAGAATTCCAAAGATTCACCACCCTCTGAGTGAAGAAATTTCTCCTCATCTCAGTCCTAAATGGCCGACCCCTTATTCTGAGACTGTGACCCCTGGTTCTAGACTCCCCAGCCAGGGGAAATATCTTCCCTGCGTCTACCCTGTCAAGCCCTGTAAGAATGTTGTATGTTTCAATGAGATCACCTCTCATTCTTCTAAACTCTAGAGAATATAGGCCTTGTCTACTCAATCTCTCCTCATAGGACAATCCTCCCATCCCAGGAATCAGTCTGGTGAACCTTCGCTGCACTCCCTCTATGGCAAGTATATCCTTCCTTATGTAAGGAGACCAAAACTGTACACAATTCTCCAGGTGTGGTCTCACCAGGGCCCTATATAATTGCAGTAACACGTCTTTACTCTTATACACAAATCCTCTTGTAATAAAGGCCAACATACCATTTGCTTTCCTAATTGCTTGCATGTTAACGTTCAGTGATTCGTGTACAAGGACACCCAGATCCCTCTGAACACCAACATTTCCCAATCTCCCACCATTTAAAAAAACTCTGCTTTTCTATTTTTCCTACCAAAGTGGATAACTTCACATTTCTCCACATTATATTCCATTTGCCATGTTCTTGCCCACTCACTTAGCCTGTCTATATCCCCTTGAAGCCTCTTTGCATCCTCCTTACAACTTACATTCCCACCTAGATTTGTATCATCAGCAAACTTGGATATATTACATTTGGGTCCCCTCATCCAAATCATTGATATAGATTGTGACTAGCTGAGGCCCAAGTACTGATCCTTGCGGTACCCCACTAGTTACAGCCTGCCAACCCGAAAATTACCCGTTTATTCCAATGGTCTACATTGGCTCCTGGTTAAGCAATGCCTCAATTTTTAAATTATCTTCCTTGTTTTCAAATCCCTCCATGGCCTCGTCCCACCCTATCTCTGTAACCTCCTCCAGCCCTACAACCCTCTGAGATATCTGCACTCCTCCAATTTTGGCCTCTTGCGCATCCCCAATTTTAATCGCTCCACCATTGGCGGCCGTGCCTTCAGTTGCCGAGGCCCTAAGCTTTGCAATTCCCTCCCTAAACCTCTCCATCTCTCTACCTCTCTTTCCTCCTTTAAGACGCTCCTTAAAACTTACCTTTTTGACCAAGTCTGCCCTAATATCTCCTTATGTGGCTCGGTGTCAAATTTTGTTTGATAACGCTCCTGTGAAGCACCTTGGAATATTTTACTACATTAAAGATGCTATATTAATGCAAGTTGTTGTTGCTGTAGCATTACTAAAATAGATGACCTTGATAGGTCTTACCTCCCCATTCATAGTTGCTGGGGTGAAATTCTGCCCTTTAGCTATCTACTTGCAGGTTAGCGTCAACTGCAGGCAATATGCAAGGTCTACCAATTATTACTTTAAAACCAAGAAGACTGAAATAAGGCATCCCAGATGAGTTTTATGTCAACCAATAGAATCTCAGTTGCCAGGCTATAGCAGAAACCTGTGCTAGATTGACCTCAGGTACAACAAAGTTACACAGTCATGAAACACATAGTTGGAGAGATGAGTTTTCTGGTATCATAACCTATGAAATGAAAAATAGATGGCAGAATTTGCACCAAAGTAAAGCCAATAATGCAAAATACCATGAATACTAAGTGAATTATTGGCTACCTGTATGAGTGAAGTCTTAAAATAATTGGATTGATGAGAGGGTGATATAATGAGAAAATATAATAATAGAAATCTTGATACCATACCAACTGCTAGATTCATTAAAAAATTGTGTAAAGTGTTGTGGGTCAACAGAGAATAGCAATAATCAGCCTGAGCAAGTTCCCTGCTGGCTTGTGAATACTGCAATTCCAGTGTAAATAATTTGCTGGCAGAGACTCCAAATTGCCAAAGTTTTTGATATCTACTGAAATGGGTTTTCCACAATTTTTCTGAAAGTCACAAGTATGTTTCTCCAAGTGAACATGTGCACAACAATTTTAGAAAATTACCCTTATAGCAAATCATCAAAAGTTTTGTGAGCAGAAGTACAGTTAATATATTCACAAAAAGTATTTGTCCTGTATTGGAAATTTGCAGTTAGCTCTATACTGCCACCATACGTGCAATAAACCAAACAACACCCGTCTGCATCAGGCAAAATGCCACGACTGCAAAACAAACTGAATGGAATAAGTTATTATTAAAATATGCTTCATAGAAGCACAGAAGGAGGCCATTCAGCCCATCTTGCCTGTGCCGGCTCTTTGACAGAGCTGTCCAATTAGTCCCACCCCCCTGCGCTTTCCCCATAGCCCTGCAATTTTCTACCCTTCAAGTAGTTATACAATTCCCTTTTGAAAGTTACTATTGAATCTGCTTCCACCACCCTTTCAGGCAGTGCATTCCAGATCATAACAGCTCACTGCGTAAAATAAATTCTCCTTATTTCACCTCTGGCTCATTTGTCAATCACCTTAAATCTGTGTCCTCTGGTTACCGACCCTTCTGCCAATGGAAACATTTCTCCGTATTTACGCTAACAAAACCCTTTATGATTTTGAACACATCTATTAAATCTCCCCTTAACGTTCTCTGCTCTAAGGAGAAAAATCCCAGCTTCTCTAGTCTCTCCACATAACAAAAGTCCCTCACCCTTGGTACCATTCCAGTAAATCTCCTCGGCACCTTCTCTGAGGCCTTGACATCCTTCCTAAAATGTGGTGATCAGAATTGGACGCAATACTCCAGCTGAGGCCTAACCAGTGATTTATAAAGGTGTAGCATAACTTCCTTGCTTTCCATTCTCTCAACCATGGCAATTTTTTCTTTGCTCCAAGCAATTTTTAAAAATGATTCAAGCTGGAATGTATATAACCATTCTATACCCTTGGCCCCTGAAAGAGAATGCAGTAAAAGAGATTGCCAGTAACATTTTAACTGAATGTTCTCTATATTGGCAGAATGGTTCCGATGAAGTTCTCTGTGGTTTGAGACCTGTACTTAATGATAAACAAAGTGGGAATGGTTTGGATATTTGATTTGATCATTTTTACATTTTCTAACCTAAAACAAAATGGCCGATGTGATTACATTTTCAGGTTACACAAAGAACTCTCGGAGATGAAAAAAAAACGAGAATGCTAAAAATCTAAAATAAAAACAGTAAATGCTGGAAATGCACAGGAGATGATCAACATCTGAAAGAGAAATAGTCGGAGGGGATTCTAACCGCCAGTGGATTTCCGACGGAAAACCTTTGGTTTCAGTTAGTTTCCTGCTCGCGCTCATTAACACGCTCCGGGAGGGAAGCGGCCGGAAAGTGCCGGCTGGCCTCCGGAAAACTCGGCGGCCAGTGGTTACCTGCCAGCATGCAGTTAATTGTGGGGACGGGAGTGACGAGTGTCTTACAGTAGCAAAGGGAGTCGAGGGCAAGGGAGGACTAAACTATCATTGTGGGGCCCGGAGGAGAACTCCCGCTCCTCCTGGCCCCACAAAGTAAAGTAAAAACGCTTACCTGGAGCACCACTTCAGCTTCCCGATCTTCTTCATCTGGTGGAAAGGCTCCGCAGATTCCCCACTCAGGCCGAAGTTAAAATCTCTGTTGAGCCCGATGACATCATCGATCCTCGATTAGCATGAATTAGGATCTTGCTGACTTTGAGCTGCTAACGGGCAGGGTGTATAATGGGCGGGGTGTATAACTGGCGGTGCGTATAATGAGCGGGGTGTATAATGGGCAGGGTGTATACTGGGCGGGGTGTATAATGGGCGGGGTGTATAATGGGCGGGGCGTATAATGGGCGGGGCGTATAATGGGCGGGGCGTATAATGGGCGGGGTGTATAATGAGCAGGGTGTATACTGGGCGGTGTGTATAATGGGCGGGGTGTATAATGGGCGGGGCGTATAATGGGTGGGGCGTATAATGGGCGGGGTGTATACTGGGCGGTGTGTATAATGGGTGGGGTGTATAACGGGTGGGGTGTATAACGGGCGGGGTGTATAACGGCTGATGGGTATAACTGGTGGGGTGTATAACGGGCGAGTGTATAACGGGCGGGGTGTATAACAGGCAGGGTGTATAACGGGCGGGGTGTATAACGGGCGGGGTGTATAACGGGCGGGGTGTATAACGGGTGGGGTGTATAACTGGCGGGGGGTATAACGGGCGGTCTGTATAATGGGCGGGGTGTATAACGGGCGGGGTGTATAACTGGGCAGGGTGTATAACGGCGGGTGTATACGGCGGGTGTATGACGGGCGGGTGTACAACGGCGGGGTGTATAACGGGCGGGTGTATAACGGGCAGGTGTATAACAGGGCGGGTGTATAACAGGGCGGGTGTATAACGGGCGGGTGTATAACGGGCGGGTGTATAATCGGGCGGGTGTATACGGGCGGGGTGTAAACGGGCGGGGTGTATAACGGGCGGGTGTATAACGGCGGGGTGTAATAACGGGCGGGGTGTATAACGGGCGGGTGTATATCGGGCGGGTGTATAACGGGCGGGGTGTATAACGGGCGGGTGTATTAACGGGCGGGTGTATAACGGCGGGTGTGTATAACGGGCGGGTGTATAACGGCGGGGTGTATAACGGGCGAATGTATAACGGGCGGGAGTATAACGGGCGGGGTGTATAACGGGCCGGGTGTATAACGGGCGGGTGGATAACGGGCGGTGCGTATAACTGGCGGTGCGTATAATGAGCGGGGTGTATAACTGGCAGGGCGTATAACGGGCGGGGTGTATAACGGGCGGGCTGTATAACTGGCGGTGCATATAATGGGCAGGGTGTATAACGGGCAGGGTGTATAACGGGCAGGGTGTATAACGGGCAGGGTGTATAACGGGCGGGGTGTATAACTGGCGGGGCGTATAACGGGCGGTGTATATTATGGGCAGGGAGTATACTGGGTGGTGTGTATAACTGGCGGACGTATAACGGGCGGTGTATATACTTGGCGGGGTGTATAACGGGCGGGGTGTAAAATGGGCGAGTGTATAACGGGCGGGGTGTTTAACGGGCGGGGGCGTATGACGGGCGGGGTGTAAAACGGGCGGGGTGTATAACGGGCGGGGCATATAACAGGTGGGGTGTATAATGGGCGGGGCGTATAATGGGCGGGGTGTATAACGGGCGGTGTGTTTAATGGACGGGGCGTATAATGGGCGAGGTGTATAACGGGTGGTGGGTATAACTGGCGGGGTGTATAATGGGCGGGGTGTAAAATGGGCGGGTGTATAACGGGCGGTTTGTATAATGGGCGGGGTGTATAACGGGCGGTGTGTATAACGCGCGGGGTGTATAATGGGCGGGGTGTATAACGGGCGGGTGTATAACGGGTGAGTGTATAACGGGCGGCGTGTATAATGGGCGGGTGTATAACGGGCGGGTGTTTAACGGGCGGGGCGTATAACGGGCGGGGCGTATAACGGGCGGGTGCATAACTGGCAGGGTGTATAACAGGCGGGGTGTATAATGGGCGGTGGGAATAACTGGCGGTGGGTATAATTGGCGGTGGGTATAATGGGCGGGGTGCATAACGGGCGGGGTGTATAATGGGCGGTGGGTATAACTGGCGGTGGGTATAATGGGCGGTGGGTATAATGGGCGGGGTGTATAACGGGCGGTGCGTATAATGGGCGGTGCGTATAATGGGCAGGGTGTATAACTGGCAGGGCGTATAACGGGCGGGGTGTATAACTGGCGGGGCCTATAAAGGGCGGTGTGTATAATGGGCAGGGTGTATAACTGGCAGGGTGTATACTGGGTGGTGTGTATAACTGGCGGACGTATAACGGGCGGTGTATATACTTGGCGGGGTGTATAACGGGCGGGGTGTAAAATGGGCGAGTGTATAACGGGCGGGGTGTTTAACGGGCGGGACGTATAACGGGTGGGGTGTATAATGGGCGGGGCGTATAATGGGTGGGGCGTATAACGGGCGGTGTGTTTAATGGGCGGGGCGTATAATGGGCGGGGTGTATAACGGGTGGTGGGATTAACAGGCAGGGTGTATAATGGGCGGGGTGTATAATGGGCGGGTGTATAACGGGCGGGGTGTATAACGGGCGGTGTGTATAACGGGCGGTTTGTTGAATGGGTGGGGTGTATAACGGGCGGTGTGTATAACGCGCGGGGTGTATATGGGCGGGGTGTATAACGGGCGGGGTGTATAACGGGCGGGGTGTATAACGGGTGAGTGTATAACGGGTGGGGTGTATAACGGGCGGGTGTATAACGGGTGAGTGTATAACGGGCTGGTGTATAATGGGCGGGTGTATAACGGGCGGGTGTTTAACGGGTGGGTGTTTAACGGGCGGGGTGTATAACGGGCGGGTGTATAACGGGCGGGGTGTATAACG
This sequence comes from Squalus acanthias, assembly GCA_030390025.1. Taxonomy (NCBI): domain Eukaryota; kingdom Metazoa; phylum Chordata; class Chondrichthyes; order Squaliformes; family Squalidae; genus Squalus; species Squalus acanthias. Next base: position 143,397,228 of record CM059426.1, on the reverse strand, counting down.
GCGGGGTGTATAACGGGCGGGGTGTATAACGGGCGGGGTGTATAATGGGCGGGGTGTATAATGTGTGAGTGTATAACGGGCGGGGTGTATAACGGGCAGGGTTTATAACGGGCGAGTGTATAACGGGCGGGGTGTATAATGGGCGGGGTGTATAACTGGCGGGGAGTATAATGTGTGAGTGTATAACGGGCGGGGTGTATAACGGGCGGGGTGTATAATGGGCGGGGTGTATAACGTGTGAGTGTATCACGGGCGGGGTGTATAACGGGCGGTGTGTATAACGGGCGGGGTGTATAACGTGTGAGTGTATAACGGGCGGGGTGTATAACGGGCGGGTGTATAATGGGCCGGGTGTATAACGGGCAGGGTGTATAACGGGCGGGGTGTATAACGGGCGAGTGTATAACGGGGCGGGTGTTTAACGGCGGGGTGTATAACGGGCGGGTGTATGACGGGCGGGGTGTATAACGGGCGGTGTATAACGGGCGGGGTGTATAACGGGCGGGTGTATAACGGGCGGGGTGTATAACTGGCGGGTGTAATAACGGGCGGGTGTATAATGTGCGAGTGTATAACGGGCGGGTGTATAACCGGGCGGGGTGTATTACGGGCGGGGCATATAACGGACGGGGTGTATAACGGGCGGGTGTATAATGGGCAGGGTGTATAACAGGCGGGTGTATAATGGGCAGGGTGTATAATGGGCAGGGTGTATAACAGGCGGGGTGTATAATGGGCGGGATGTATAACGGGCGGGGTGTATAACGGGCGGGGTGTATAACGGGCGGGTGCATAATGGGCGGTGTATAACGGGCGGTGATATAACGGGCGGGGTGTATATAACGGGCGGGTGTGATAACGGGCGGGTGTATAACGGGCGGGTGTTATAACGGGCGAGTTTATAACGGGCGGGTGTATAACGGGTGGGTGTATAACGGGCGGTGTATAAGGGCGGGGTGTATAACGGCGGGTGTATAACGGGCGGGTGTATAACGGGCGGGTGTATAACGGGCGGGTGTATAACGGGCGGGTGTATAACGGGCTGGGTGTATAAAACGGGCGGGGTGTATAACGGGCAGGGTGTATAACGGCGGTGTATAACGGGCGGGGTGTATAACGGGCGGGGTGTATAACGGGCGGGGTGTATAACCGGGGGTGTATAACTGGCGGGTGTTATAACGGGCGGGTGTATAACGGGCGGGTGTATAACGGGAGGGTGTGTATAACGGGCCGGGTGTATAACGGGCGGGTGTATAACTGGGCGGTGTATAACGGGCGGGTGTATAACGGGCGGGGGTATAACGGGCCGGGTGTATAACGGGCGGGTGTATAATGGGGCTGTATAACGGGGCGGGGTGTATAACGGGCAGGTGTATAACGGGCGGTGTGTAATTACGGCGGGGTGTATAACGGGCGGGTGTATAACGGGCGGGTGTATAACGGGCGGGGTGTATAACGGGCGGGGTGTATAACGGGCGGGGTGTATAACGGGTCGGGGTGTATAACGGGCAGGTGTATAACGGGTGGTGTATACGGGCGGGTGTATAACGGGCGGTGTCTAACGGGCGGGGTGTAATAACGGGCGGGGTGTATAACGGGCGGGTGTAGTAATGCGGGGGTGTATAACGGGCGGGTGTATAACTGGGCAGGGTGTATAATGGGCGGGTGTATAACGGGCGTGGTGTATAACTGGCGGGTGTATAACGGCGGGTGTATAACGGGCGGGGTGTATAACGGGCGGTGTATAACGGGCGGGTGTATAACGGCGGGTGTATAACGGCGGGTGTATAACGGGCGGTGCGTATAATGGGCGGTGCGTATAATGGGCAGGGTGTATAACTGGCAGGGCGTATAACGGGCGGGGTGTATAACTGGCGGGGCCTATAACGGGCGGTGTGTATAATGGGCAGGGTGTATAACTGGCAGGGTGTATACTGGGTGGTGTGTATAACTGGCGGACGTATAACGGGCGGTGTATATACTTGGCGGGGTGTATAACGGGCGGGGTGTAAAATGGGCGAGTGTATAACGGGCGGGGTGTTTAACGGGCGGGATGTATAACGGGTGGGTGTATAATGGGCGGGGCGTATAATGGGTGGGGCGTATAACGGGCGGTGTGTTTAATGGGCGGGGCGTATAATGGGCGGGGTGTATAACGGGTGGTGGGATTAACAGGCAGGGTGTATAATGGGCGGGGTGTATAATGGGCGGGTGTATAACGGGCGGGGTGTATAACGGGCGGTGTGTATAACGGGCGGTTTGTTGAATGGGTGGGGTGTATAACGGGCGGGTGTATAACGCGCGGGTGTATATGGGCGGGGTGTATAACGGGCGGGGTGTATAACGGGCGGGGTGTATAACGGGTGGTGTATAACGGTGGGGTGTATAACGGGCGGGTGTATAACGGGCGGGTGTATAACGGGCTGGGTGTATAACGGGCGGGTGTATAACGGGCGGGTGTTTAACGGGTGGGTGTTTAACGGGCGGGGTGTATAACGGGCGGGTGTATAACGGGCGGGGTGTATAACGGGCGGGGTGTATAACGGCGGGGTGTATAATGGGCGGGGTGTATAATGGGCGGGAGTGTATAACGGGCGGGTGTATAACGGGCAGGGTGTTATAACGGGCGAGTGTATAACGGGCGGGGTGTATAACGGGCGGGTGTATAACTGGCGGGGTGTATAACGGGGGAGTGTATAACGGGCGGGGTGTATAACGGGCGGGTGTATAACGGGCGGGGTGTATAACGGGTGAGTGTATAACGGGCGGGGTGTATAACGGGCGGTGTGTATAACGGGGCGGGTGTATAAAGGCGGGTGTATAACGGGCGGGTGTATAAAGGGCGGGTGTATAACAGGCGGGGTGTAAACTGGGTGGGGTGTATAACGGGCGGGGTGTATAACGGGCAGGTGATATAACAGGCTGGTGTATAACGGGTGGGGTGTATAACGGGCGGGTGTATAAGGGCGGGTGTATAACGGGCAGGGGTGTATAAGGGCGGGTGTATAAGGGCCGGGTGTATAACTGGCGGGTGTATAACCGGGCGGGGTGTATAACGGGCGGGTGTATAATGGGCGGGTGTATAACGGCGGGTGTATAACAGGGCGGGTTGTATAACGGCGGGTGTATAACGGGCGGGTGTATAATGGGCGGGGTGTATAAACGGGCAGGGTGTTATAACAGGCGGGGTGTTATAAAGGGCGGGGTGTATACGGGCGGGTGTATAACGGGCGGGGTGTATAACAGGGGGTTGTATAACGGGGGGTGTATAACGGGCGGGGTGTATAATGGGCGGGGTGCATAATGGGCGGGTGTATAACGGGCGGGGTGTATAACGGGCGGGGTGTATAACGGGCGGGGTGTATAATGGGCGGGGTGTATAATGGGCGGGGTGCATAATGGGCGGGTGTATAACGGGCGGGGTGTATAACGGGCGGGGTGTATAACGGGCGGGGTGTATAATGGGCGGGTGTATAACGGGCGGGGTGTATAACGGGCGGGGTGTATAACGGGCGGGTGTATAACGGGCTGGGTGTATAACGGGCGGGTGTATAACGGGCGGGTGCATAACGGGCGGGGTGTATAACGGGCGGGCTGTATAACTGGCGGTGCATATAATGGGCGGGGTGTATAACGGGCAGGGTGTATAACGGGCAGGGTGTATAAGGGGCAGGGTGTATAACGGGCGGGGTGTATAACTGGCGGGGCGTATAACGGGCGGTGTATATTATGGGCAGGGAGTATACTGGGTGGTGTGTATAACTGGCGGACGTATAACGGGCGGTGTATATACTTGGCTGGGTGTATAACGGGCGGGGTGTAAAATGGGCGAGTGTATAACAGGCGGGGTGTTTAACGGGCGGGGGCGTATGACGGGCGGGGTGTAAAACGGGCGGGGTGTATAACGGGCGGGGCATATAACAGGTGGGGTGTATAATGGGCGGGGCGTATAATGGGCGGGGTGTATAACGGGCGGTGTGTTTAATGGACGGGGCGTATAATGGGCGAGGTGTATAACGGGTGGTGGGTATAACTGGCGGGGTGTAAAATGGGCGGGGTGTAAAATGGGCGGGTGTATAACGGGCGGTTTGTATAATGGGCGGGGTGTATAACGGGTGAGTGTATAACGGGCGGCGTGTATAATGGGGGGTGTATAACGGGCGGGTGTTTAACGGGTGGGTGTATAACGGGCGGGGCGTATAACGGGCGGGCGTATAACGGGCGGGTGCATAACGGCAGGGTGTATAACAGGCGGGGTGTATAATGGGCGGTGGGAATAACTGGCTGGGTGTATAACGGGCGGGTGTATAACGGGCGGGTGTATAACGGGCGGGGTGTATAACGGGCTGGTGTATAACGGGCGGGTGTATAACGGGCGGGGTGTATAACGGGCGGGGTGTATAACGGGCGGGGTGTATAACGGGCGGGTGTATAACGGGCGGGGTGTATAACGGGCGGGTGTATAACGGGCGGGGTGTATAACGGGCGGGGTGTATTAACGGGCGGGTGTATAACGGGCGGGGTGTATAACGGCGGGGTGTATAACGGGCGGGGTGTATAACGGGCGGGGTGTATAACGGGCGGGGTGTATAACGGGCGGGTGTATAACGGGCGGGTGTATAACGGGCGGGGTGTATAACGGGTCGGGTGTATAACGGGCGGGGTGTATAACGGGCGGGGTGTATAACGGGCGGGTGTATAACGGGCTGGTGTATAACGGGCGGGTGTATAACGGGCGGGGTGTATAACGGGCGGGTGTATAACGGGCGGGGTGTTTAACAGGCAGGGTGTATAATGGGCGGGGTGTATAATGGGCGGGTGTATAACGGGCGGGGTGTATAACGGGCGGTGTGTATAACGGGCGGTTTGTTGAATGGGTGGGGTGTATAACGGGCGGTGTGTATAACGCGCGGGGTGTATATGGGCGGGGTGTATAACGGGCGGGGTGTATAACGGGCGGGGTGTATAACGGGTGAGTGTATAACGGGTGGGTGTATAACGGGCGGGTGTATAACGGGTGAGTGTATAACGGGCTGGTGTATAATGGGCGGGTGTATAACGGGCGGGTGTTTAACGGGTGGGATGTATAACGGGTGGGGTGTATAATGGGCGGGGCGTATAATGGGTGGGGCGTATAACGGGCGGTGTGTTTAATGGGCGGGGCGTATAATGGGCGGGGTGTATAACGGGTGGTGGGATTAACAGGCAGGGTGTATAATGGGCGGGGTGTATAACGGGCGAGTGTATAACGGGCGGGGTGTATAACGGGCGGTGTTATAACGGGCGGGTGTATAACGGGCAGGTGTATAACAGGGCGGGTGTATAACGGGCGGGTGTAAACGGGCGGGTGTATAACGGCGGGTGTATAACGGGCGGGGTGTATAACGGGCGGGTGTATAACGGGGGGGTGTATAACGGGCGGTGTATAACGGGGAGTGGTATAACGGGCGGGTGTATAAACGGGCGGGTGTATAACGGGCGGTGTGTATAACGGGTGGGTGTTTAACGGCGGGGTGTATAACGGGCGGGTGTATAACTGGGCGGGGTGTATAACGGGCGGTGTGTATAACGGGCGGGTGTATAACGGTCGGGGTGTCTAACGGCGGGGTGTATAACGGGCGGGTGTATAACGGGCGGGTGTATAACGGGCGGGTGTATAATGGGCGGGTGTATAACGGCGGGAGTATAACGGGCGTGTGTATAACGGCGGGGTGTATAAAGGGCGGGTGTATAAGGGCGGGTGTATAACGGTGCGGGTGTATCACGGGCGGGGTGTATAACGGGCGGTGTGTATAACGGGCGGGGTGTATAACGTGTGAGTGTATAACGGGCGGGGTGGTATAAAGGGGCGGGTGTATAATGGCCGGGTGTTATAACGGCGGGGTTTATAACGGGCGAGTGTATAACGGGCGGGGTGTTTAACGGGCGGGGTGTATAACGGGCGGGTGTATAACGGGCGGGGTGTATAACGGGCGGGTGTATAACGGGTGGGGTGTATAATGGGCGGGGTGTATAACTGGCGGGGAGTATAACTGTCGGGGTGTATAACGGGCGGGGTGTATTATGTGCGAGTGTATAACGGGCGGGGTGTATTACCGGCGGGGTGTATTACGGGTGGGGCATATAACGGACGGGGTGTATAATGGGCGGGGTGTATAATGGGCAGGGTGTATAACGGGCGGGGTGTATAATGGGCAGGGTGTATAATGGGCAGGGTGTATAACAGGCGGGGTGTATAATGGGCGGGATGTATAACGGGCGGGGTGTATAACGGGCGGGGTGTATAACGGGCGGGGTGTATAAGGGCGGGTGTATAACGGGCGGGGTGTATAACGGGCGGGGTGTATAACGGGCGGGGTGTATAACGGGCGGGGTGTATAACGGGCGGGTGTATAACGGGCGGGGTGTATAACGGGCGGGTGTATAACGGGCTGGGTGTATAACGGGCGGGTGTATAACGGGCGGGTGTATAACGGGCGGGGTGTATAACGGGCGGGTGTATAACGGGCGGGTGTATAACGGGCGGGTGTATAACGGGCGGGTGTATAACGGGCTGGGTGTATAACCGGCGGGGTGTATAACCGGCGGGGTGTATAACGGGCGGTGTGTATAATGGGCGGGTTGTATAACTGGGCGGGGTGTATAACGGGCGGGGTGTATAACGGGCGGGGTGTATAACGGGCGGGTGTATAACGGGCGGGTGTATAACGGGCGGGTGTATAACGGGCGGGTGTATAACGGGCGGGGTGTATAACGGGCGGGGTGTATAACGGGCGGGGTGTATAACCGGGCGGGTGTATAACGGGCGGGGTGTATAACGGTTGAGTGTATAATGGGCGGGGTGTATAATGGGCGGGGTGTATAATGTGTGAGGTGTATAACGGTGGGGTGTATAACGGGCGGGGTGTATAACGGCGGGGTGTATAATGGGGCGGGGTGTATAACGGGTGAGTGTATAACGGGCGGGTGTATAACAGGCGGGGTGTATAACGGGTGAGTGTATAACGGGCGGGGTGTATAAGGGCGGGGTGTATAACGGGCGGGTGTATAATGGGCGGGTGTATAACGGGCGGGTGTATAACGGTGAGTGTATAACGGGCGGGTGTATAACGGCGGGTGTATAATGGGCCGGATGTATAACGGGCAGGGTGTATAACGGGCGGGGTTTATAATGGGCGGGGTGTATAACGGGCGGGGTGTATAACGGGCGGGGTGTATAACAGGCGGGTGTATAATGGGCGGGGTGTATAACGTGTGAGTGTATAATGGGCGGGGTGTATAACGGGCGGGGTGTATAACGGGTGAGTGAATAACGGGCGGGGTGTATAACGGGCGGGTTGTATAACGGGTGGGTGTATAACGGGCAGGGTGTATAACGGGCGGGTGTATAACGGGCGGGTGTATAACGGGCGGGTGTATAACGGGCGGGTGTATAACGGGCGGGGTGTATAACTGGCGGGGTGTATAATGGGCGGGGTGTATAATGTGCAAGTGTATAATGAGCGGGGTGTATTACCGGCGGGGTGTATTATGGGTGGGGCGTATAACTGGCGCGGCGTATAACGGGCGGGGTGTATAACTGGCGGGGTGTATAACTGGCGGGGTGTATAACGGGCGGGGTGTATTATGTGAGAGTGTATAACGGGCGGGGTGTATTACGGGTGGGGCATATAAAGGACGGGGTGTATAATGGGCGGGGCGTATAACGGGCGAGGTGTATAATGGGCAGGGTGTATAATGGGCAGGGTGTATAACGGGCGGGGTGTATAATGGGCGGGGTGTATAACGGGCGGGGTGTATAACGGGCGGGTGTATAACGGGCGGGGTGTATAACGGGCGGGTGTATAACGGGCGGGTGTATAACGGGCGGGTGTATAACGGGCGGGGTGTATAATGGCGGGTGTATAACGGGCGGGTGTATAACGGGCGGGGTGCATAACGGGCGGGTGTATAATGGGCGGGGTATATAACGGGCGGGGTGGATAACGGGTGAGTGTATAACGGGCGGTGTGTATAACGGGTGAGTGTTTAGCGGGTGAGTGTATAATGGGCGGGGTGTATAACGGGCGGGGTTTATAACGGGCGGGGTTTATAACGGGCGAGTGTATAACGGGCGACGTGTATAACGTAGGGGTATACAACGGGCGGGGTGTATAACGGGCGGGGTGTATAACGGGCGGGGTGTATAACGGGCGGGGTGTATTATGGGCGGGGTGTATAACGTTCGGGTTTATAACGGGTGGGGTGTATACTGGGCGGTGTGTATAACGGGCTGGGTGTATAACGGGCGGGGTGTATAATGGGCGGGGTGTATAACGGGCGGTGTGTATAACGGGCGGGTGTATAATGGGCGGGTGTATAATGGGCGGGATGTTAAACGGGCGGTGTTTATAACGGGCGGTTTGTATAATGGGTGGGGTGTATAATGGGCGGGGTGTATAACAGGCGGTGTGTATAACGGGCGGTTTGTATAATGGGCGGGGTGTATAATGGACGGGGTCTATAATGGGCGGTGTGTATAATGGGCGGGGTGTATAATGGGCGGGGTGTATAATGGGCGGGGTGTATAACGGGCGGGGTGTATAACGGGCGGGGTGTAAAACAGGCGTGTGTATAATGGGCGGAGTGTATAATGGGCGGAGTGTATAATGGGCGGGTGTTTAACAGGCGGGGTGTATAAAGGGCGGGTGTATAACAGGCGGGGTGTATAATGGGCGGGTGTATAAGGGGCGGGGTGTATAACTGGCGGGGTGTAAAATGGGCGGAGTGTATAATAGGCGGGTGTATAACGGGCTTGGTGTATAACGGGCTTGGTGTATAACTGGCGGGTGTAGAATGTCTGGGGTGTATAACGGGTGGTGGGTATAACGGGCAGTGGGTATAACCGGCAGGGCGTATAATGGGCGGGGTGTATAACGGGCGGGGTGTATAACGGGCGGGGTGGATAACGGGCGGGGTGGATAACGGGCGGGGCATATAATGGGCGGGGTGTATAACTGCCGGGGGTTATAACTGGCGGGGGGTTATAATGAGCGTGGCGTATAATGGGCGGGGTGTATAATGGGCGGTGTGTATAACGGGCGGGGTGTATAACGGGTGAGTGTATAATGGGCGGGGTGTATAATGGGCGGGGTGTATAATGGGAGGGGTGTATAACGCGCGGGGGGTATAACGGGCGGGATGTATAACGGGTGGTGGGTTTAATTGGCGGGTGCATAACGGGCGGGGTGTATAATGGGCGGGTGTGTATAAGGGGCGGGGTGTATAACGGGCGGGTGTATAACGGGCGGGTGTATAAAGGGCGGGTGTATAACGGGCGGGGTGTATAACGGGCGGGGTGTATAAGGGCGGGCGTATAACGGGCGGGTGTATAACGGGCGGGGTGTATAACGGGCGGGGTGTATAACTGGCGGGTTGTATAACGGGGGGTGTATAACGGGCGGGTGTATAACGGGCGGGTGTATAACGGGCGGGTGTATAACGGGCGGGTGTATAACGGAGCGGGTGTATAACGGGCGGGTGTATAACGGGCGGGTGTATAACGGCGGGTGTATAACGAGCGGGTGTATAACGGGCGGGGTGTATAACGGGCGGGTGTATAACGGGCGGGGTGTATAAAGGCTGGTGTATAACGGGCGGGTGTATAACGGGCGGGTGTATAACGGGCGGGTGTATAACGGGCGGGTGTATAACGGGCGGGTGTATAACGGGCGGGGTGCATAACGGGCGGGTGTATAACGGGCGGGGTGTATAACGGGCGGGGTGGATAACGGGTGAGTGTATAACGGGCGGGGTGTATAACGGGCGGTGTGTATAACGGGTGAGTGTTTAGCGGGTGAGAGTATGTAATGGGCGGGGTGTATAACGGGCGGAGTTTATAACGGGCGAGTGTATAACGGGCGACGTGTATAACGTAGGGGTATACAACGGGCGGGGTGTATACGGGGGGGGTGTATAACGGGCGGGGTGTATAACGGGCGGGGTGTATTATGGGCGGGGTGTATAACGTTCGGGTTTATAACGGGTGGGGGTGTATACTGGGCGGTGTGTATAACGGGCTGGTGTATAACGGGCGGGGTGTATAACGGGCGGTGTGTATAACGGTGGGGTGTATAATGGGCGGGTGTATAATGGGGCGGGATGTTAAACGGGCGGTGTTTATAACGGGCGGTTTGTATAATGGGTGGGGTGTATAATGGGCGGGGTGTATAACAGGCGGTGTGTATAACGGGCGGTTTGTATAATGGGCGGTTTGTATAATCGGGCGGGTGTATAATGGCGGGTGTATAACGGCGGGTGTTAATGGGCGGGTGTATAATGGGGCGGGTGTATAACGGGCGGGTGTATAACGGCGGGGTGTATAACGGGCGGGTGTATAACGGGCGGGTGTATAACTGGCGGGGTGTATAACGGGCGGGTGTATAACGGGCGGGGTGTAATAACGGGCGGGTGTATAACAGGGCGGGTGTATAACGGGCGGGGTGTATAACGGGGGGGTGTATAACGGCGGGTGTATAATGGGCGGGGTGTATAACGGGCGGGTGTATAACGGGGCGGGGTGTATAACGGGCGGGGTTATAACGGCGGGTGTATAACGGGGCGGGTGTATAACGGGCGGGGTGTATAACGGGCGAGTGTATAACGGGCGGGGTGTATAACGGGCGGGTGTATAACGGCGGGGTGTATAATGGCGGGGTGTATAACGGGCGGGGTTTATAACGGGCGGGTGTATAACTGGCAGGGCGTATAATGGGCGGGGTGTATAACGGGCGGGGTGGATAACGGGCGGGGTGGATAACGGGCGGGGCGTCTAATGGGCGGGGTGTATAACTGCCGGGGGTTATAACTGGCGGGGGGTTATAATGAGCGTGGCGTATAATGGGCGGGGTGTATAACGGGCGGTGTGTATAACGGGCGGGGTGTATAACGGGTGAGTGTATAATGGGCGGGGTGTATAATGGGAGGGGTGTATAACGGGTGAGTGTATAATGGGTGGGGTGTATAATGGGAGGGGTGTATAACGGGCGGGGTGTATAACGGGCGGGGTGTATAACGCGCGGGTGTATAACGGGCGGGGTGTATAACGGGTGGTGGGTTTAATTGGCGGGGTGTATAACGGGCGGGGTGTATAATGGGCGGGGTGTATAAGGGGCGGGGTGTATAAGGGGCGGGGAGTATAACGGGCGGTGCGTTTAATTGGCGGGGTGTATAACGGGCGGGGTGTATAACGGGCGGGGTGTATAATGGGCGGGGTGTATAACGGGCGGTGGGTTTAATTGGCGGGGTGTATAACGGGCGGGGCGTATAACGGGCGGGTGTATAACGGGCGGGGTGTATAACGGGCGGGGTTTTTAACTGGCGGGTTGTTTAACGGGTGAGTGTATAACGGGTGGGGTGTATAACGAGCGGGTTGTATAACGAGCGGGTTGTATAACGGGCGGTGTGTATAACGGGCGGTGTGTATAACGAGCGGGTTGTATAACGAGCGGGTTGTATAACGGGCGGGGTGTATAACGGGTGAGTGTATAACGGGCGGTGTGTATAACGGGCGGGTGTATAACGGGCGGGGGTATAACGGGCGGGGTGTATAACGGGCGGTGTGTATAACGAGCGGGTTGTATAACGGGCGGTGTGTATAACGGGCGGGGTGTATAACGGGTGAGTGTATAACGGGCGGTGTGTATAACGGGCGGGGTGTATAACGGCCGGGGTGTATAACGGGTGAGTGTATAATGGGCGGGGTGTATAATGGGCGGGTGTATAACGGGCGGTGTGTATAACGGGCGGGGTGTATAACGGGTGAGTGTATAATGGGCGGGGTGTATAATGGGCGGGTGTATAACGGGCGGGGTGTATAACGGGCGCGGTGTATAACGGGTGAGTGTATAATGGGCGGGGTGTATAATGGGCGGGTGTATAACGGGCGGGGTGTATAACGGGTGGTGGGTTTAATTGGTGGGGTGTATAACGGGCGGGGTGTATAACGGTTGAGTGTATAATGGGCGGGGTGTATAATGGGAGGGGTGTATAACGGGCGGTGTGTATAATGGGCGGGGTGTATAATGGGCGGGTGTATAACGGGCGGGGTGTATAACAGGTGGTGGGTTTAATTGGTGGGGTGTATAACGGGCGGGGTGTATAACGGGCGGGATGTATAATGGGCGGGGTGTATAACGGGCGGGGTGTATAATGGGCGGGGTGTATAACGGGCGGGATGTATAATGGGCGGGGTGTATAATGGGCGGGGTGTATAATGGGCGGGGTGTATAACGGGCGGTGTGTATAACGGGCGGGGTGTATAACGGGTGAGTGTATAATGGGCGGGGTGTATAATGGGAGGGGTGTATAACGGGTGAGTGTATAATGGGTGGGGTGTATAATGGGAGGGGTGTATAACGGGCGGGGTGTATAACGCGCGGGTGTATAACGGGCGGGGTGTATAACGGGTGGTGGGTTTAATTGGTGGGGTGTATAACGGGCGGGGTGTATAATGGGTGGGGTGTATAATGGGCGGGGTGTATAACGGGCGGTGCGTTTAATTGGCGGGGTGTATAACGGGCGGGGTGTATAACGGGCGGGGTGTATAATGGGCGGGGTGTATAACGGGCGGTGGGTATAACTGGCGGAGTGTATAACGGGTGGTGGGTTTAATTGGCGGGGTGTATAACGGGCGGGGCGTATAACGGGCGGGTGTATAACGGGCGGGGTGTATAACGGGCGGGGTTTTTAACTGGCGGGTTGTTTAACGGGTGAGTGTATAACGGGCGGTGTGTATAACGGGCGGGTGTATAACGGGCGGGGTGTATAACGGGCGGGTTGTATAACGAGCGGGTTGTATAACGGGCGGTGTGTATAACGGGTGGTGTGTATAACGAGCGGGTTGTATAACGAGCGGGTTGTATAACGGGCGGGGTGTATAACGGGTGAGTGTATAACGGGCGGGGTGTATAATAGGCGGGGTGTATAACGGGCGGTGTGTATAACGGGCGGGTGTATAACGGGCGGGTGTATAACGGGCGGGTGTATAATAGGCGGGTGTATAACGGGCGGGTGTTTAACGGGTGGGTGTATAACGGGCGGGTGTATAACGGGCAGGTGTATAACGGGCGGGTGTATAACGGGCGGGGAGCATAACGGGCGGGTGTATAATGGGCGGGGTGTATAACGGGCGGGGTGGATAACGGGTGAGTGTATAACGGGCGGGGTGTATAACGGGCGGTGTGTATAACGGGTGAGTGTTTAGCGGGTGAGTGTATAATGGGCGGGGTGTATAACGGGCGGGGTTTATAACGGGCGGGGTTTATAACGGTGAGTGTATAACGGGCGACGTGTATAACGTAGGGGTATACAACGGGCGGGGTGTATAACGGGCGGGGTGTATAACGGGCGGGGTGTATTATGGGCGGGGTGTATAACGTTCGGGTTTATAACGGGTGGGGTGTATACTGGGCGGTGTGTATAACGGGCTGGGTGTATAACGGGCGGGGTGTATAATGGGCGGGGTGTATAACGGGCGGGTGTATAACGGGCGGGGTGTATAATGGGCGGTGTGTATAACGGGCGGGTGTATAATGGGCGGGTGTATAATGGGCGGGATGTTAAACGGGTGGTGTTTATAACGGGCGGTTTGTATAATGGGTGGGGTGTATAATGGGCGGGGTGTATAACAGGCGGTGTGTATAACGGGCGGTTTGTATAATGGGCGGGGTGTATATCGGGCGGTGTGTATAACGGGCGGGGTGTATAATGGGCAGGGGTGTATAATGGGCAGGGTGTATAATGGGCAGGGTGTATAATGGGTGGGGTGTATAACGGGCGGTTTGTATAATGGGCGGGGTGTATAATGGACGGGGTCTATAATGGGCGGTGTGTATAATGGGCAGGGTGTATAATGGGCGGGGTGTATAATGGGCGGGGTGTATAACGGGCGGGGTGTAAAACAGGCATGTGTATAATGGGCGGAGTGTATAATGGGCGGAGTGTATAATGGGCGGGTGTTTAACAGGCGGGGTGTATAAAGGGCGGGTGTATAACAGGCGGGGTGTATAATGGGCGGGTGTATAAGGGGCGGGGTGTATAACTGGCGGGGTGTAAAATGGGCGGAGTGTATAATAGGCGGGTGTATAACGGGCTTGGTGTATAACGGGCTTGGTGTATAACTGGCGGGTGTAGAATGTCCGGGGTGTATAACGGGTGGTGGGTATAACGGGCAGTGGGTATAACCGGCGGGGTGTATAACGGGCGGAGTGTATAACGGGCGGGGTGTATAACGGGTGGGGTGTATAACGGGCGGGATGTATAACTGGCGGTGCATATAATGAGCGGGGTGTATAACTGGCAGGGCGTATAATGGGCGGGGTGGATAACGGGCGGGGGTGGATAACGGGCGGGGCGTATAATGGGCGGGGTGTATAACTGCCGGGGGTTATAACTGGCGGGGGGTTATAATGAGCGTGGCGTATAATGGGCGGGGTGTATAACGGGCGGTGTGTATAACGGGCGGGGTGTATAACGGGTGAGTGTATAATGGGCGGGGTGTATAATGGGAGGGGTGTATAACGGGTGAGTGTATAATGGGTGGGGTGTATAATGGGAGGGGTGTATAACGGGCGGGGTGTATAACGGGCGGGGTGTATAATGGGAGGGGTGTATAACGCGCGGGGTGTATAACGGGCGGGGTGTATAACGGGTGGTGGGTTTAATTGGCGGGGTGTATAACGGGCGGGGTGTATAATGGGCGGGGTGTATAAGGGGCGGGGTGTATAATGGGCGGGGTGTATAACGGGCGGTGCGTTTAATTGGCGGGGTGTATAACGGGCGGGGTGTATAACGGGCGGGGTGTATAATTGGCGGGGTGTATAACGGGTGGTGGGTTTAATTGGCGGGGTGTATAACGGGCGGGGCGTATAACGGGCGGGTGTATAACGGGCGGGGTGTATAACGGGCGGGGTTTTTAACTGGCGGGTTGTTTAACGGGTGAGTGTATAACGGGCGGTGTGTATAACGGGCGGGTGTATAACGGGCGGTGTGTATAACGGGCAGTGTGTATAACGAGCGGGTTGTATAACGAGCGGGTTGTATAACGGGCGGGGAGTATAACGGGTGAGTGTATAACGGGCGGTGTGTATAACGGGCGGTGTGTATAACAGGCGGGGTGTATAACGGGTGAGTGTATAACGGGCGGGGTGTATAACGGGTGGTGGGTTTAATTGGCGGGGTGTATAACGGGCGGGGTGTATAACGGGTGAGTGTATAATGGGCGGGGTGTATAATGGGCGGGTGTATAACGGGCGGTGTGTATAACGGGCGGGGTGTATAACGGGTGAGTGTATAATGGGCGGGGTGTATAATGGGCGGGTGTATAACGGGCGGGGTGTATAACGGGCGCGGTGTATAACGGGTGAGTGTATAATGGGCGGGGTGTATAATGGGCGAGTGTATAACGGGCGGAGTGTATAACGGGTGGTGGGTTTAATTGGTGGGGTGTATAACGGGTGGGGTGTATAACGGGTGAGTGTATAATGGGCGGGGTGTATAATGGGCGGGTGTATAACGGGCGGGTGTATAACGGGCGGTGTGTATAACGGGCGGGGTGTATAACGGGTGAGTGTATAATGGGCGGGGTGTATAATGGGCGGGTGTATAACGGGCGGGGTGTATAACGGGCGCGGTGTATAACGGGTGAGTGTATAATGGGCGGGGTGTATAATGGGCGGGTGTATAACGGGCGGGGTGTATAACGGGTGGTGGGTTTAATTGGTGGGGTGTATAACGGGCGGGGTGTATAACGGTTGAGTGTATAATGGGCGGGGTGTATAATGGGAGGGGTGTATAACGGGCGGTGTGTATAATGGGCGGGGTGTATAATGGGCGGGTGTATAACGGGCGGGGTGTATAACAGGTGGTGGGTTTAATTGGTGGGGTGTATAACGGGCGGGGTGTATAACGGGCGGGATGTATAATGGGCGGGGTGTATAATGGGCGGGGTGTATAATGGGCGGGGTGTATAACGGGCGGGGTGTATAAAGGGCGGTGGGTTTAATTGGCGGGGTGTATAACGGGCGAGGTGTATAACGGGCGGGGTGTATAACGGGCGGGATGTATAATGGGCGGGGTGTATAATGGGCGGGGTGTATAATGGGCGGGGTGTATAACGGGCGGGGGTATAATGGGCGGGGTGTATAATGGGCGGGGTGTATAATGGGCGGGGTGTATAACGGGCGGGGGTATAACGGGCGGGGTATATAACGGGCGGTGGGTTTAATTGGCGGGGTGTATAACGGGCGAGGTGTATAACGGGCGGGGTGTATAACGGGCGGTGGGTATAACTGGCGGGGTGTATAACGGGCGGTGGGTATAACTGGCGGGGTGTATAACGGGCGGGGTGTATAAAGGGCGGGGTGTATAATGGGCGGGGTGTATAACGGGCGGTGGGTATAACTGGCGGGGTGTATAACGGGCGGGGTGTATAATGGGCCGGGTGTTTATCTGGCGGGTTGTATAACGGGCCGGTGTATAACGGGCCGGGTGTTTATCTGGCGGGGTGTTTAACGGGCGGGTGTATAACGGGCGGGTGTATAACGGGCGGGGTGTTTAACTGGCTGTGTGTATAACGGGCGGGGTGTATAACTGGCGGGGTGTATAACGGGCAGGGTGTATAACTGGCGGGGTGTATAACGGGCGGGGTGTTTAACTGGCTGTGTGTATAACGGGCGGGGTGTATAACTGGCGGGGTGTATAACGGGCCGGGTGTTTATCTGGCGGGGTGTTTAACGGGCGGGTGTATAACGGGCGGGGTGTTTAACGGGCGGGGTGTTTAACGGGCGGGGTGTATAACGGGTGAGTGTATAATGGGCGGGGTTTATAATGGGCGCGGTTTATAACGGGCGGTGTGTATAACGGGCGGTGTGTATAATGGGCGGGGTGTATAATGGGCGGGGTGTATAACGGGCGGTGTGTATAACGGGTGAGTATATAATGGGCGGGGTGTATAATGGGCAGGGTGTATAATGGGCGGTGTGTATAACGGGTGAGTATATAATGGGCGGGGTGTATAATGGGCGGGGTGTATAACGGGCGGTGTGTATAACGAGCGGGGTGTATAATGGGCGGGGTGTATAACGGGCGGTGTGCATAACGGGCGGGGTGTATAACGGGCGGGGTGCATAATGGGCGGGGTGTATAATGGGCGGGGTGTATAACGGGTGGGTGTATAACGGGTGGTGGGTTTAATTGGCGGGGTGTATAATAGGCGGTGTGTATAACGGGCGGGGTGTATAACGGGCGGGGTGTATAACGGGCGGGGTGTATAATGGGCGGGGTGTATAACGGGCGGTGGGTATAACTGGCGTGGTGTATAACGGGCCGTGGGTATAACTGGCGGGGTGTATAACGGGCGGGGTGTATAACGGGCGGGGTGTATAATGGGCGGGGTGTATAATGGGCAGTGGGTATAATGGGCGGTGTGTATAACGGGCGGTGGGTATAACGGGCGGTGGGTATAACGGGCGGGGTGTATAACGGGCCGTGTGTATAACGGGCGGGGTATATAACGGGCGGGGTGTATAACGGGCGGTGGGTATAACTGGCGTGGTGTATAACGGGCCGTGGGTATAACTGGCGGGGTGTATAACGGGCGGGGTGTATAACGGGCGGGGTGTATAACGGGCGGGGTGTATAACGGGCGGGGTGTATAACTGGTAGGGTGTGTAATGGGCGGGGTGCTTAACTGGTGGGGTGTGTAATGGGCGAGGTGTATAACGGGCGGGTGTATAACGGGCGGGTGTATAACGGGCGGGGTGTATAACGGGCGGGGTGTATAACGGGCGGGTGTATAACGGGCGGGTGTATAACGGGCGGGTGTATAACGGGCGGGGTGTATAACGGGCGGGTGTATAACGGGCGGGTGTATAACGGGCGGGTGTATAACGGGCGGGTGTATAACGGGCGGGGTGTATAACGGGCGGGTGTATAACGGGCGGGTGTATAACGGGCGGGGTGTATAACGGGCGGGTGTATAACGGGCGGGGTGTATAACGGGCGGGGTGTATAACGGGCGGGTGTATAACGGGCGGGTGTATAACGGGCGGGTGTATAACGGGCGGGTGTATAACGGGCGGGTGTATAACGGGCGGGTGTATAACGGGCGGGTGTATAACGGGCGGGGTGTATAACGGGCGGGTGTATAACGGGCGGGGTGTATAACGGGCGGGGTGTATAACGGGCGGGGTGTATAACGGGCAGGGTGTATAAAGGTCGGGGTGTATAACGGGCGGGGTGTATAAAGGTCGGGGTGTATAACGGGCGGAGTGTATAACGGGCGGGGTGTATAACGAGCGGGGTGTATAACCTGCTGAGTGTGTAATGGGCGGGGTGTATAACGGACGAGTGTACAACAGGCGGAGTGTATAAAGGACAGGGTATATAACGGGTGAGGCCTATAATGGGCGGGATGTTTAACGGGTGGGGTGTTTAACGGGCGGTGTGTCTAACGGGCGGGTCGCACATCAGGCAGTGGGTGTAACGGGCGGGATGTATGATGAGTTTTTACCCCTGCCTTGTAATAGATTTTTCCACTGTCCATTTGTGCACCCATTCCCCAGCATCGAAGCTTTGACCACGCTCGATCAGCTCCGATGGATGGGTCACATCGTCCGCATGCCTGATACGAGACTCCCCAAACAAGCGATCTACTCGGAACTCCGACATGGCAAGAGAGCCCCAGGTGGGCAGAGAAATTGCTTCAAGGATACCCTCAAAGCCTCCTTGAAAAAGTGCAACATCCCCACCAACACCTGGGAATCCCTGGCCCAAGACCGCACAAAGTGCAGGAGAAGCATCCGGGAAGGCGCCAAACACCTCGAGTCTCTTCGCCGGGAGCAAGCGGAATCCAAGCGCAAGCAGCGGAAGGAGCGCACATCAACCCAAGCACCCCACCCACCCGCCCCTTCCATCACTGTCTGCCCCACCTGTGACAGAGACTGTAGGTCCCGCATTGGACTCATCAGTCAC